>OY288215.1:3935547-5243230 GCA_958449745.1 Ochropleura leucogaster
GTTGACATCTTTTTGCGTCGCCCGTAGCGTGGCGCCTTCGACACGTTTTATATGCCAGAGCTGGGTTGGTTTACCTAAACTCCTTTTTGTTTCGAAATGGAGTTGCCAGATTAGAGTAAACTTATTGCAATTTATAACTGGAGTAGTAAATAAAACCTCCACCACATTATTGTTTGAACATAAGATTTTTTTCCATAATATCCTCTGATTTCTACAATCCATGATTTGTCTCTGGCAATAAGTCAAAGGCAAATATTGCGACGAAAATTAAATCACAGGGACAAACATGCAAATCTTATGTCAAGCAATATGATTACCTATTAACATGCAGTTAATTATCATTTTTGCAAATGGTTGTTGGCTTTGTTAGTAAGCCAGCTTTAGCAGAATCATAAGATAGTAAGACATATCACTTAAGCAGAGCCTTTTTGTTAGAACCGCAACCCAAGAACAAAAAGGGCAAAAGAAGGAATATGGATGGATTTAAGTCAGTAATTTAGTAAGTTATTTTATGATTTCCCTTCGGAAAAAGACAACACACAAGTACAACCATTTTAAAAAATGTTTCTTGATTGGCTTATTATATTAGACACAGTTAATATTGTAAATTGGCATGTTATGACCATTTTACGAACTGTGATTAATTATGATTCTGTCAAAGCAGCCAGTTTAGGAAGATAGGGCAAGACTTACTAACAAAGCCAATAAACAATCACATCAAAATTCTTTCCATTCTGAAATGTCTGCTATTTAAGAGTACCAAGACTTAGCAAGCCTTAATATCTGTTAAAAAAAAAAATGTAAGTATCCCAATATTCACCGTAACACCAGTAACTATTTTAATACTTACAAAAGTACCCAGGGACTGTGAGTTGAAAGTCTGAGTCATCTGAAAGAATTAGTACATTTATACAAATCTAGGTGCAAAGCAAATACCTAATAGTGACATTAAAGTGAATGGGCTAACTGAATAAGCAAGTGCTACTTATTCTTCCAAGAATTTAAAGAATGAATATTATGATCTACACAAAATTAAAAAATTATGTAGAATAATAAATTGAGCCCCCTATAACGGCATGCTTATTTAGTTAGCTTATAATTTTGATTATCTACATAATTATGTATATTTACAAAATGGTTTTCAAGTATTTTTATTCCACATAAGCATTAAAAAATATTGTGTTTGAAGTTAAAAGGCACTGTTTCATATCAGCATATATTTTCTTTTTAGAACAAATATAATATTACAAAGTAATAATTTGAATTCCAATGTATGATATGAGGAAACTAAAGACTAACAAATCCAATTATCTTTTTCCTTGTATTTGTACTGAGAACAAAAATTGCTGAAGTCATTATGAATACCTTAATTAAATCCAGGAAAATAAGTGCATCATATTTATAAATCAAACAGCAGGTTAATACATATATCTCCATACAGCCTAACAGGATACCACAAAATAATTAACCATAGATTTATTTTTGAACAGATTAATATTTCAAAACAGCACTTCATTATTTTGTACAAATTAATTCATTTTATCAATCAATCTGGATTTTAGTTAAAGGCAAACATGTATGAATGAGGCAATGCATTTATTAAATTATAGTAATAATATGGCATTTTAATTACAATTAATTAATGTCAAAAATAAAATGTTCTTTAATGATTTTTCTATCATAAAAAGTTTTTAAATTTTTATACAATGCATATACCATATTTCTCGTGCCCTTGTACCAAATTATTTGAAGTTGGTGCACCTTGCCATATTCCATATTTCTCTACTACTCATAATCTCAATTGTTACTTACATCTTCCCCTACTGTGTTATGTAACTAAATTTAAAAAAAGTTGCCAGGCGTTTTAGATACATGTACTTAATTTTTTCTTAGGATAAGAAAAAAACAGATAACTTTTACTTCATCTGAAGCCTCTTTTCAGTATGATATGGTAGCATAAGTACTTATATTTTTTGTTGACTGTACATGTTCAAAGCATTTAGTACTACAGACTTGCTCATCTTCTGCCTAGCCTTTTCCCAACTATGTTGGGGTCGGCTTCTATTCTAACCGGATGCAGCTGAATATCAGTATTTTACATGGAGCGACTGACTACAGACAGAGTACTACAGACTTGCTACGAACATTTAATCCCGAGAAGGATACATTAGCCTACATTTAAACAAAGTCTGCCTGATTCATTTAATTCTATTGTATTTTTCTGTATTGTCTGTTAAAGCAAGTAATATAATATGTCAGACAGATTTTTTCTTTCCATATTGTTTTAGCTGTGCGCAAGCATATGACGTGTAATTAGACTGTGAAATGATCAGTATTAATTGACCAATTAGGTAAATACCGGAACAGTTTTATTAAATCAGCCGTGCATATCTTTGTTATAGTTTTTGCACTCATTTAGTAAATGCTCTATATATTTTACTAGCTTCTAATGAGATCTCACTAAATACTACGAATAGGTGATTATTACTATACACAAAATACTTAAGTTATGACTAATAGTGCTAATCTGTGAACATTAAGAATGTTGTAGATGATGAACTTTTTCTTACGCAATTTAATATTACCATGTCAATTTACGGTCATTAAGCATTGGGAGAAGTACTATTAAGGACTTCTGGTCAGATGGTGAAGTCAAGACCAGCCTAGCCTAGCCTTTTCCCAACTGTAATGGATTCAGCTTCTTCTTTAATTAGATACAGCTGCATACCAGAACTTTACATAAAGCCTAAATGGCCTCCATAACCTAGCACTGGATAATATGCCCCTTGATAAGATATGCTACTGGCATCATCTACCACAGACTCAAACAAAATATCTAAATCATACTTACAGCTAGCAAAGTTGCCCCAAGTTGGCAGGCCCACTGCGATAGCACCAACTACGAAGCAAATGAAGCCTAATGCGACAACCGCTATTGAATACAGAGCCTTGCCACTGGCCATGGCTGCATGTCAGCCAACTTCATGGAATATTCCGGACAACATCAGGGCTGATGAGCGCTTGTTCGGTGGGAGCAGGGTCTTGAGCCACACATCTATGGGACAATAACAGGGAATAAGCATAATGCAGATAGCTTAATAATAGGTAAAGAACTTTTTCTAGTTATGATTCCCTGATAATACATGCAACAGATTAGGTCAGATCTACTTTAGATGTAATAAGATTTTAAGTGATTAACTATTTTGGTATTATTCATATTTAGAATTAGACAAAAACATTATCATAAGATATTTTTACTGCTTGAAGTTCTCGATAGTCCTTTTTAGGTGTTTTGTCAGTTTTCTTTCAACAATGCAGGAATTACACACTAAAAGTATCAACATTTGTGATATGTTATTTTTGTTCACTGGTATGTTGATACTAGGTAAAGTTCAAATGAGGTCACTCTACAGGTTCTTTTTTAAAATCTGTACCAAGTTGTCTAACACACAGTTTGAAAGAAGAATAGTATGCAATGTTTCATGACTGAAACCGCTAAAAGTTAGTTGCATAACTCGAATATTTAGCGAAATCGACATTCAACTGCATTTACAAACATTGTTGTGTAATTAAAGTACACAAACCGGTCTTCGTTCGATAGTAACGTTACGGCACAAAGGAATGCTAAATCAAAACATTTCGATCCACTGTATTTTATTATCATTCTTATTGGAATGCAACAACAGATTTCCAATTAAAATCTCACTGGACTCACACAGTGGGAACTTTTCATCGTGTTAATTGAACCATACAGTGAACAGCTAGTATCTAAGGCTAGAAACAGTTATTTTAGCGTAACTTTTACTCACGTTTACCTTGCGAACTCGTCTCGTTGAACAAATCACACGAAGATCACTCAACTATGCAACTGACAATCAATTTATTATGATTGAAAACCTTTTCCGTTTTAACATCCTTTTTGCACACACAGACTTATATAAACAAAACACCTGTATTTTTCACGCGGATGCACTAAAGTTTACTCACGATTCAAAATTCGAACCACGACACACCTTTTTAGCACTCCCAATGGGTACTTTAATGAGGACTTTCGAAAATAGTTTATTAACACCCTAGAATCGTGTGTTGTGATAAAATTACGCATAAAAAATAAATGCACTTAACTGCACAGACAGAATTTGTAATTTAAATATCTGTAAGAAAACACGGACTTTACATTTTAGGCACGAAATGACGAAACCTTTGACGCGCGCGTTGTAGATGTGGTCGGTAAATAAACTGGTTTTTTGATTTCAATTTGTTGAGCGAGCTACGTTGCAAGCACCCACTGTGCTCGAACAAAATGTCAAACAGGTTGCTAATTCGCTCTAACTTATTACTAATTCTTACTAGTTAAAAAGAGATCGCAATAGTTTCAGTCAGTGTATTTATTTGTGTTTATTGCATGCAACTTGCACCCTATGGCTATCTTTCGACTTGGTCGAACTTGGAAAATATGGACTATGACAAATACTGTACCGTATTGTGTACACATTTTGTTTATTAAAAATAACTAGTTACACAAAAATGTTACTTGTGATTAGTTGTGATCCTAAAGATGTGTCCTAAAAATCCCTAAATTTGTAATGACAGTGATGAAAAAAATCAACCGAATGTTTCTGAACGAAAAATAACGTTCCTCTACTCACAGCAATACTTTGCGAAGCGGGAAATCAAGTAACAAAAATCACAGTACCAATGCCGCGAAAATTTGAAATGTATTTATAACTTTCAGCCATATGAGTTTTATTTTTTAGAAATAATAATAAACGCCGTATTTGTAGTAGGTGCCTAGATTTTCCGAAAATAAATTGAACGATTTACTTTTAATTTACTTCATGGACAAGAAATGCAACAATTACCTAAATGATAACATATAAAACCAGCCACCACGGCTGGTTTTGGTTGTGCCAACTTGCCGTACTATTTCGCACTCCAAGTCACCTATTCCTAGGACATTATCAACGCTCTCCTGAACTCTAACACAAGTTTTGAACTGTTAGAATGTTTCAATTTCTGTGAGAAGAAGGATTGAATGAATTTTATAAATTATATTTATGTTTAAATAGTGTAATATATATTATAAGGGTACATAATGTTTTAATTAATACAAACAATATTTTTCTACAAATTTAATACGACCACTAAGTGTACCAGGATAAAGGACAGTCACTGTAGAGTTTTCAATGTCCATAATGATTTAGTAGACCATAGTCAACTCCGTGACCGCACTGGGCTCACGAGGTGGATTATACCCTATTTCCATTCATAGAGATGAAGCTTCTGTCCCAGCACTGCTCGTTATCAATATCATTTTGTCAGATTTGATAAAAGAAAGAAATTACACAAATAAATCTGGTATGCTCAGAGATTTTTGTGAACATGTGGGATGATGCAAATATGATCATGTATCTGCATATCGTTCTCTCTTAAAATGGTTTCCCATTCGGGAGCGCAGAGCATTGAGAGCTTTGACGACCCTATTTTCTCTTTTTAACAAACCCACTTCACCTTCTTATCTATCTTCTAATTGTCAATACTTATGCTCTGCACATACCAAGAATCTTCGGTCCGCTAATAATCGTCTTCTTCGATGTCCTTCACACCGCTCTGGTTTTATCAAATCTGCTTTTTTCGTCCAGACAGTCTTCCTTTGGAATGAGCTCCCTCAGAGTATCAGAATGGTAACTAGTCCGTTTACTTTTAAAAGAAAAGTTCGTGAGCATATTTACAAGAAGTTGGTAGATTCGTCTCGTAATTAAGTTGTGGTTGTTGTCTTCTTACGATCTCTGAACTTTAAATAATGTTGTTTTATGTATGTATAAGTATTTATAGTTATTAATATTTATATATGTATAATATTTGTTGTATAAATGTATATATATATTTTAATATTCATTACTAATATCCTTTTTTTTCTGTTATCGCACCTACTGTTTTTTTGTCTCTGCGTCACCCTAAGGTAGACTGGTAGAAAATGCCTAAGTGTGCGTCCACACTGCGCGCCTAGCGCGGTTGCGACGACGGGCGCGAAGTATCAAACATATGAAACGCGCCTTTGCGTCCATATTGTTGTGACTAAGGCGGAAGCCTAGTGCGACGGGACTGAGCGACACAGCGCGCGTAGTTTTCTAAAGCTTCTGTTCGCGCGTTCTGGCCGCACTACGGGCCTAGTCAACAAGCGACCCAATGCGCGGGTGCGGGGGTAACAAACTAGTTCGGTCTTGCCGCTCGACGTATGCCGATGCGCATCTGTATTTGTTTGTCGGAAAATGGCGGTAAATACTGAATTGTTTATAAGTGCAATTTAATCTAAACCACCTATATGTTATTATCTTCTTTTGTGATTTTAGGTGATATTTTACTTAGTATGTAGTCAAAAATTGACATTTGAAGTTCTTTTCAAATGGGCATTAGAGTATACTCAAAGAATTAAAGGGTATAATCTCAATATTCATATTAGTTATAAATACACTACTTATTCCTCTGTTTTTTATTTATTTCGTGCACACCATCCCTAGTGTTCAACACCTCCCATCTCAGGATGGGACTGTCTAGTAAAAATAGCAAATCTTCGTCCATATTATAGTTTGTAACACCTAATTATACATCAAATCGCTACAAAAGCTCGCGCCTCACTGTGGCCACCGCTCGCCCCCGCTCGCCGCGCCCGCCTAGGCTCCAGTCACCGCGCATTCAGTGTGGACGCACACTAAGGCATTAAGTCCGTCTTTGTACAGTTTTTTACTTGTGCATAAAGTTTTAATAAATAAATAAATAAATGATGGTTAAAATATTTTAAGAACAAAACGATATTCAGTTTCAATATTGAGAGGGGATGTTTGACTTGTATATGCAGAGAAGAGGTTAATAAAACAGTAACATTACAGTGATTGAGCAATATTAAGATTTTAATATATAACTGTCTAAGACAAAATGTAACAGCATTTTCGGCATGACGTTACGCCGGTGTGGCGTAGCTGCTCTGTGCTATCAATAAGCTAAAAAAAAAATTGGTTAGAAATAATACGCACTTATTTTGCCTAGTTCACCTGCATGCTTTTAGCGCTAAATGACTAAGAACAACGGCATGCTATCAACTAATCGTCAATTTTTGAACCTTGAAATTACTGAAAACGTCCATTCAAGACAATAACTAAATATTGTTAAACCCAAATTTAAAACATACAACGATAACATAGTAGAGAATGAATAAATAACTCCATTAGTCTAATGGCTGCGAGGTCATGCATCTATTTCGGTACCCACGCTACTAAGACGAACTGACGAGCATTGGACGACTGAAATGTGCAAGCAGTTCGCAATTTCACTATTCGTGAAATTGTAGTACCTATAGAAATATTTTAATACATTAAATTGTACACAGTGTAACTTTTAGTGGTTTATTTATAGAAACAGATCGTAAATCTATGCCAGAGGATTTGTAGTGTGTGTCGTTAATAATCGTGACTCGTAAAATACTTCGTTAAAAGTGATACTAATATTATGAAAGTACGGACAAATATGACAGAGAAGATGTTTAATATGATGCTACTGTTTGTTGTTCTTACTTTCTGCCCGATAACTTGTAAGTTATTTTTCATAAATGGTTACAGAAGTGGTCAATTTCCTTTGATATCAAAAAATATTTTTGTCTTGTGCATAGACTAAACTTTTTAAGAAGAAACTTTTGTTTTGCGAACATGGTCAAGTTTAAAAAAGCTCCTGTTTTCTGTTTTAACAGTTGCTGAAGAAGCTGTTGTTGAAGCTATAGCAGACGATGCAGTAAGTAAATTCATTCACATGACCAAATTATGTACCTACCTGACCTTAGAAGTTCTTACAATTAACATCATGTCTGACGGTACCCTCTTCCATAAGCGAATTGTTCAGTTGGATTGGCTGCTTTTTCTACTCATCAAAGCGTGGAGTGCAAAGTATAGATGTTTGTTCCTACCCAAAAACGACCACCTTCGGCTGTACCTATACATTTTCTTATTCATAATTCTTTTCTTTCCACAGGTTTGGCAACCCGAATCGAAATGCGGTCATGAAGAGTACTTAACCTTTTTCTTAAATATTTTGAATAGTAAATATTCTCTGTCAAATACAATGTACCGTTTGTACTTTCAGAATGTATATCTACGACGCTGTTAACGATAGGTGTATTATAAATTTCAAGAAAGTAATGAAGCGAGTAATTGTAGTATACGAAAAAAATAGTAAGTATTACACATGAGATAATATCTACGTTACATCCGGACTTTATCAAAAACAATACTATTCCCTCACGATTTGGAGCATTTAAAAAAGTTCAGCAGCTAGCACCTTGAAAGACGAACATCATATCTCAATGTCGAGCTGTACTACTATTCTTAGGTTATCTAATATAGGTACCTTTTTCTCACTTCTTAAAGTCTTTTCACAGATACCTCACATACGATAAAATAAAACAATTTTCAATTGCAAAATTACAGGTAAAATAACAATAAAAATACAACAGCTTGGCTAGATTCTACACCCTTTTGAGACACAGGAGTCCTTCATCTCCAAAATACAAAATAACCTTAATCTAAGTTAAAATTGATTTTACAGATGTTGAGTTTTTAGCTGATGATTCAATGGCAAGTAAGTTTGAAAGACCACGAACTTAACAGCTTTTTTTTGTGACTGATTAGTCAATAACCCACTAATTATAAATATGAACATATTTTTCCACCCAATACCAGATCAGAAGGCCTACTATGACATCTTATAGCAATTCTTATTCCACTGAGTGGTGCTAGACACCCTGTATAGCTCTGTCTCTTTCCCTCAGCGGAATAAGAATTGCTTTAAGAGGTCATACTCATAGTAGGGTAGCAGGTTCGCAAAACCAAGGACAATGCATGGCGTGTTCCTTCCTTATTGCGTTAATAACTTTTTACTGACATCCTACTGGGAAACAACAGAAATATAGTCGCTTGACAATAGAATATCGTCACGACGACATGCAGTTGAACACTGACTTCCAAAGGCTTTACTGCTGTGCTTAAAAACATGTGCAAAGTCATCCTACCCATGAGATTTCACGCCACATATTCATGCACAACCAGAGGCGGATTATCCCTAAGGCAAACTAAACACATAAGTACCTAGCGGCGCAAGGTATCTACAGGTTTACAAAAGGGCACCGCCATGTTATATCACTCTCATCACATGGTCAAAATTTAATTAATATTTTTTTTTTTATAATATAGGTACTACACCTTGTCACCGGTTTTTCACCGAGTGACATGTGGCTTTCCCTTTTACTACTTAATAAAATATACATTTATAGAAGATTTGTTAAGTAGTAGTAGTAAATATCCCTTCATTCTCATTAACTTTCATGTTTTTAAAGAAATAAGTAAAATAACAAATAGAGGGGCGCTTGTGAGGTGCATGCCTAAGGCGCTGTGAGCGTTTAATCCACCTCTGTGCACAACAGCAATGCAGGGTAGTGCAGATCTTTACCTAAAATATAGAAGACAAACTTACTAAGGACAATCTTTGCTTCCAGGGTCTATCTACATTGAAGGGGAGAAACTCTTTAAAGGGATCATAATCTCAGTCATTCTCTTCATGACGTGCGCAAGCGTTTGTGTCGTATCCGCCTGCATATACTGTTGCCGTATTAATCACACGTAAGTACCATTGATGAAGTAATTACATCTAATTAGAACACGCGAAACATGTTGCACGTTGAACATCTCCTTGTTCGTCTCTAGAAGTACCTACCGGTTTAAACGGTAGGTAGATATTACTGGCACTAAGCAGTAACGATGAAAGCTTTTATATTTTTATTATACCTACTCTTTGGATGAAATTTTAGTAAAGACACACGTAGGACTGATTAGCAATTCTTTTGTCGGAGGTAGACTTCTACGAAAAGGACTGGGTCACATTAGCAAAAGATAGAAAGAAATGGGAGGAAAGAAGGGAGGCCTTTGCCCTGCAGTGGGACACAACTGGCTCATAATAATAATAATAAATATACTATATCCACATTTAGACGAGAGTGGTCTGTGAATTTTCTCTTAGTTGGAATTTCTTTTAGATGTAGGTATCGTCCAATATACTCCTGATGATTGGTGAAGATGAAGGCATGATTTTACCATATTTTTTTAATTCTAGGGACCGGACATTGAAACATAATGTAAAAGCTCTAGCAAAGAAACTAAATCGAAATTATTGTTCTAAGAAGATGGCTCCAAAACGTCCACCGTTGCCGGCGGTGTCTGAAAGTTGTAGTGTCGTTGTGGAGCCAGCGGGTGTTATGGTTGCTTAATTTTATGATTATTTTATGTTTAATACAAACTTAGATAGTATTTGCAAAATAAATACCATTAAAACAGAGTTTATATTTATTTCCTGTGTTAAAGCCAAACGCCAATTTGTTTTAATATTTGAAATTAAGTCAGTTTAGTGTCAATAACATAGCAGCCCGGTAATTTCAAAACAAAGAACAGTTAAGCCAGTTTTACGATCTTCTTATCCTTCATCATGGACATCAAGTTTGCTTTTGTTTTCCGGAGAATACGTGTTTTTAAACCCAAAATGGTGATGACGTGTTTTTAAACGAAACAAAAGAAAACGTAGAAATGCCCATTCTATTGGTCAATCCATTCTTCATAGCCATTGGTGTATTTCTGTTGACGTTAAAATTGACATTTAGATTTGATTTGACGTGCATTTGACAGTGACAAAAGCTTGTTAGTGTTTTCTTTTTCCATTCTGGCTAAGACCCCGTTTTAATGTTTATTTTTGTGATTATGTGACTTTATGAAATCTATTAAGAGATCACGTATAAATAAGTATATTAATAATCAATTATGAGCTATAGATCTGTACAAAGTAAGTATTGCGAATGCAGTCCCAGTATTTAACTAGAGCTTGCCTTAATTATTCAGCGCATTGTACATTTGTTATTATTGAATATTTTTCAAAGTTTCTTATGTTAGTGTAAATCTCTTTTCAGACTGGGAATAAAAAATTGGTAAAAATGCTTGGAGGCAGCTTGATGGACATGGTGTTCACCACACTGGGCGTTCTGTTGAGCATGGCGTTGCTAAGCTGCTTATGCTGTATATGTATGAAGTTCAGGTTAGTCTTTATCATTATCTACAGCCCAACTTCACCCACTGCTAGATATACGGCTCTTAGTGTTTGTCTCCATATTCCTGTCCAGCCCAATCCTGGTTTTACCATTGACAACAATGTTGTCAGCCTATCTCTCTGCCGGACGAATAAGAGTACTTTTTCATTCCTTGGATGTGATATAAATAACACTTATGAATGTTACTGTCAGTCATATATTTTTAGATTCAGCCTCTCAATTGAGAACTTCCTTGAGTCATGAAATGAAAGACTTATCAAGGATGTCCTGTAATCAATCACTATTGTGTTCCACATTCAAAAGAAAATTTGTTGTTATAAACTCCTTGCTGCAACTTGCTGCTGCTGCAGTTACAATTTTAAATTTTATTGCCTGGTTGTAAAAAAAAAACTGTCTATTTAAATCTGCCACATGATAAATATAAGTATAAGCAAATTATCAAAATCTCATACAAACTTTTATCTCATATTATTAACTGGCAACCCACCCTGACTTGCATGGGTGCAATATAAAGATTAAGGTTTTAAACACCTTCCTCTTGAATTACTTTATCTATTAAAAAAATGCAACAAATCCATTGCACAGTTTTAAAGATCTAAACATACATAGGGATAGACAGACAGCGGGAACCGACTTTGTTTTATATTATGTAATGATTATATTATTTCAAAATATGTTGTTCTCTATAAGCACTTAAAAACCTTAAGAAAAGGAATGGCTTGGGTAAGTTGTTTTTGATGAAGAAGAACTACCAAAAAACTCCATGGTTAACTGTATGGTACTTTCTACTGTCCATAAGAGTGTAAAGAATTATTTGATTATAACCAGATTTAAAAAAAAAATGTGTCATTCTATATTTAGATTATATTATAAAATATAAGATGGTGTTCCTGTTCATGTTGATAAATCCAGAATTCATTGAATTGTTTTGTTAATCTTCTTTATTTATCAATTTCAGTGACCTGAAGCTGAAGAGTTATGTCGTAGAAATGGCCAAGAAAAGAGGTATGAAGGTGGATTTAGATAAACAGGATCAAAAATACAAACATTGCCAGTCTCCACAACTAAAGGAAAACTGTACTATAATGATACCAGATGTTGCTATTGTTCTTTAGCTTATCTGCCTTAGTTTGTATTATTTGTAAGACTTGGACCATAAACAAAACAGCATTTGGCTCAAACATTTATTATGCTGTGATGTAAACTTTTTTTATACTATCATATGGTTTGGCTCTACAAGAAGGTGCTATGCTATACACATTATTTGTGAAATTGTCTGGAAATTGCATTGAAAAAACTTTAATGGCGCATTTAATTTTTTCAATTATTATTTTTTAGTTTGGCAGTATGCCAAACAAAGTAAGTAACTTTTATGGGAAAAATTTAAAAAAAATATTTGCATGTTTTCATATTTACTTAAAATCATCTTTCCAATTTTTTTTTGGGCATTGTTGTTCCTTTTTAATAATAATCCATATTTAAGACTGCCTGTATTTTCAAGGTCATCCACAGCTAAACTGTGGGCTAGCCATAAGAATACTGTCCTCATTAGTAGTAGCTTTACTATGTTTCAGAACTTTATGTTAAAATAAGAGAGTTTTTGTGTTCTATTTGTAATTGTTTCTACGTTTATTTTTAGGAAACAGGCATAAAATTTATATTGATGATTGAAGATTCTGTAATGGGTTCAGAAAATTAATTTACTTATAGCCTGTGTAAAAAGTCTGAAACTACAATTTTCTTGATTGTATTATTAGGCCTATAGTTAGTAGAGGAGCCTGTCCCGGGTCACCGCGTGCAGGCGTTTCGGGCAAAAGAAGGAACATAGGTGGGTTTTTGTCAGTAAAAGTTTGACACTCCTCCCGCTCTGGGCGGTTCTGGTTATTTGATTTCCCATCTGTAAAAAAGAAAAAAGCAAGCTCTATAGTTAGTTACATCACATGCAGTTTTAGAGTAAGGAACTGCCAAAATATTTCACATATGTAGTAAATAATGAAGATCATCTGTTGTTGCATTGCTGGTACTAATATATTTATTCTAAAAGCCAATTGAATATATCAGATAATAAGATTTTAAAGTGCATATTTGTTTAGAGGTGTTACACTTATAGTCTGAAGGAAGTTTCGGCTGATGAATTATGTAGACCAAAAAAAATTGCCATTGATTTTTATCTTGATTATAATATTAAGAGTTTTAGATTTAAGTTAAGTGCACTTGGTCCTTTAATATCACCGCTAAACATAGTTATAATTCGATATTCTTATCATTATATCATTTGAAGTGATGCACAGTGCAAGTTGATCTCAACTATATTTTTTATAAGCTGTATAAGCTGTGATTTCAATATTTTGACTACTTTAAACTTCTTATTTATTTCACTCAGTGATAATCTAGTATTTATTTGAAAACTGTTAAAGTTCATATTGCTGTTAGAGCTCTCAAAGTTCTTTTAATTAAATTTAATGTATGTGTCGTAGGATAATTTGATACTTCGAATCTTCGCGGAAATCCTAGGGGTTTTGCGAAAACGCGGATAATTAGACATAGGCGAAAAATTATCAAATCTTACTGGACAAAGTCAGGATTTTTGCGAAAATACTCGTTACTATAGTAAGATTTGATGTGCTCAACACTGATTGGCTACAATTTTGCTGGCTGATTTCTAATTGGTTCCTAGTTTGCCGATGATTAACTTCAAGTATTGTATCATAGAGTTATGAAGGTTTAGAATAGGTGAGAAAGGAAAATCACTAAATTGATTTTTATAAACTTTTTATTGAAAATTTTAGTATGCACAAACGTAAACAAATAACGTGCGGCAACAAATGATTGACATTTAAGACGTCAACCAATCAGAGACGATCTCTTATTGAACGCGCTGACCGACCAATCAGCGTTCTTATTTCATAACAGCCAGCGTTTCGTTTCGCAATCTTACTATAGTAACGAGTATTTTCGCAAAAATCCTGACTTTGTCCAGTAAGATTTGATAATTTTTCGCCTATGTCTAATTATCCGCGTTTTCGCAAAACCCCTAGGATTTCCGCGAAGATTCGAAGTATCAAATTATCCTACGACATATGCATCATAACTAGTCTGTGGTAATAATACCTGACATATATTGATTTTTAAATTACTAGCAAAACGTGAATCAGTTTATTCTGTATTTGTTTTCGGTAAAGTTATGCATTTTAAAATTGGAAGAAAGCAAGTTATTTAAAAAAAAATACATGATGTGTGTAACAAGCTATCTTCAGTAATTAATTAAGCTTTCAAGTGTTCAATTATAAAAGTGAGATGTATGTATAAAAACTGTTCTATTTATGAATCGGCTCTAGGCAAGCGTGCCGCATCATCAGCTCATATCAGGTGAGGTGAGTTCCCGCCAAGCAAGCCTCTTTTGTGTAAGAAAATAAATATAATAAAAGTATACGTAAAGTGAGTTCGTAATGTATTAAAGAAAGTCACTTTTATGGATACGATTTGCATTCATCTGTCCGCTACCTTAGTTTGAAATAATCTTATCATTCAAAAATCGATCTTAATATGGACTGGCCTCTTTTCTTCCAGTGGACCTCATATTTTCGTGCCATAATCATAACGGTAGACATAGACAATGTAGAATAACGTAATGTATTTTTTTTAATATTGTAATCTTACTGAACCTGTTATTATCATAACGTAGATTCATAGTAGTGCCTATTCATATTTATTAGGGAATAAATTACAATTATCAAGATTAAGATGATAACAAGACATCTTAGATGTTTTCCTTTTGAATGAGGGCGGTAAATCATAGCCCAGAATTAGAACAGCTACCCTACCATGACGTGTTAAAGCAGAACTTATTCCGCTGAGGGAAAGGGACAGAGCTATACAGGGTGTCTAGCACCATCTCTTTCACTCAGTGGAATAAGTTCTGCTTTAAGATGTCATAGTAGGCCTACTGTTCATGCTAATAAGAATAATCTAGAATTTATAAGAAATACGAAGTGGGATGAAGAGTTGAATACTCGCTGCATTTATAAGAGTAATAATTATTATAGTATTATAAAAGTGAAGCGAAAATGCTTACGAATGTGCATTTATTAACTATTTATAACGATTGTATTTATGATGTTTTGACAAGTGATTTGACGTTTGTGCTGCCATCTATCGGTTCTACAATTTGACAATTTGCATTCTTATTTTTATAGCACACCAAATTAAGAAATATACATACTTCTTGCAATAACAAAGCATATACAATGGCGAGCATGAGCATTTTCCAAAAATAATGTGTTCTTAGTGTGGTTCAATCTTTTCATAAAAATTCTACTTTACGATCTCAGATGCCTTTTATAGACAATTAGACATAGATTATTATGTACTGTATTTATACTTTATTCAGCGTTTACTATTGTATTCTTGTATTGCACGTATTTTACAAACTTGGTGAGAGTAGTTATACAACTAGAAATATTACATGTAAGTATTCAAGTCGTGTAAAAATAAGATACATAAATACAAAAAAATATATTGTATATTACATTTATCTACCTATTACGGAACTGAAGCGCACAAGAGACTATGTATTTGCAGTAAGCGTCGAGTTGTTTACACACAAACGACTTACCTCGACAAAAACATTCAAATGATAATCGCTGATTACCCGTGACGTCATAGAATTGGAATATTCATCTACCCTCCTAAATTTGCACAATAATTTGTGATAAATCGAATATAAAATTTGTTTGTCGTTTGTGTGTTGAAACATTATGTAAAACTGCCATTGTCTACGCGCGACTGAAGGAAAAATTTAATGTATAAGTAGAAAATAGGTATTTACCATAATCGACTAGTAACTTATTTAAATTAAAGTCATTTTTGAAACTCAACGTTTTGCGTTTGATCATAATTATACCTATAATCATGACACTTACCTGCAGGGTAGCCGCTAAGAAACACGAATGAGCCCATCATTCGAGTGACCTTTTTTAAATTAACGATGATAATATTAGAGATAAGAGGAAGGGGTGTCAAAATGATTCAATGAATACTCGGTTATGATTAGTGTGTCGATGTTAGGGTGCGTCCACATCTGGGGAATGTGCCGCGAATGAGCACCTCGCGAGACGTTTGCGAACTGCGAGCGTGCATTTTTGTTCGTGCGCCGTTCCTACGCCGCACAGTGGGTCGAAACTATGATTTTAGTGACATAGGGGTCAACTTGTTTTTATTTGCGTTTTCTGTATGCGGATGGATATAACTCATCAGCCTCAATAATAAATATCTCTTGACGTTTTTCTCTAAACTTAATTGTTTAGGCAGAAAAATGGGTTTTGTGTTTTTTTTTGTATGGAACGGATCAAATAAAATCAAATTCCTGCTAAGTAGCGTTAGATCCCGCATTGCAACGTTATTTTTCTTATACCTTGTGTCATTTACTATCATTTGATGCTATGAACATTTGCATAAAGTTGCAACTCTGCCCAAAAATTATGATAGAAAAAATAAAAAAATTACATAGAATAAGAAGCTTCATCTTTATTTTCGTACGTTCTTTTAGTTCAATTTTAATATGAAATACAATGACAAAGATAAAATAGTAAGACAAAACACGAATTAATACAGGTAAGTACTGAATCAATAACAAAAATACAATCAAAAGATCTCATATACGCTTAGATTGGTAGGTACTCGTACTAATATGTTATTTTTAAAAGACGATACGAATGTGCTGTTTTAAGTAAAAATGTATACTTACTTAGGAAAAAGGCAAATAGTAGTAAAATGTACGTAGTAGTACAACTATTTTCATGGCCAGTCTAGTTCCTGTGAGGCTTCAACAATCAGATGGCACAATTGTTTGGGAAAACGACCGACCGTTATCAACACTCTATTGCCGTCCGATTATGTTTAAATATACCAAAGAAACGCAGTCAACAGTGGTAAGTACAAAAAATAGCATAGAAAAAGAAATATATGAACTTCAGTCACCAAGATTCAGTCAAGTTGAAGTAACGCATAAATTGATCATGACGATGATAGACGGCAAAATTACTTCATATTTGTCAGAGACATCATCGTCTGTCTGTGATATTTGCAAAGCAAAACCGTCCGAGATGAACAATTTACCATCGAATGCCTAAAGAGAAAAAAACGAAGATATGTACCAGTATGGATTGTCATCTTTACATGCCTGGATAAGAAGCATGGAGTGCAGACTTCACATCGGTAAGTATATATTATATTTTTACTACATCCTTTTTCTGCTTCATTTATGTTTAATTTCCTTCTATAAATTGTCATTCCTCTTTAGTTGCGTGAGTTTAAAAAATGGAGTTGCAGGGGTGATGATAAACAAAAAATGACGCTCAGAAAGAGCGCTATACAGCAAGCATTTAAAAGTGAAACCAGTTTACTCATTGATATTGTCAAGCAAGGAGTAGGCACAACAAATGATGGCAAAACTGCTAGAAGATTTATTAGAGATCCACCAACAACAGCCCGCATAACAGGAATTAGTTTAGAGTTAATTGAAAGGTTTCACGTGATTCTTCAGACTGTGACATCTGGAGAGCGCGTGGATTTTACAAAATTTTGGAATATTGTAATGATACTGCTAAATTATATGTTAATTTTTGGAGTTTACTCCTTAAGAATCGATTTTCATATATAAGGCGCCCAGTATGAGAAAAATCCGAGGGGTAAAACCTACTAAAGTAACGAAAATGTGTCACGTTTTTGGTGCGCAACTTTCCAATTTGTCTGTGAGTGTATTAAGACGTACATATGGTATGCTGTATAGGCGACTATACCTATATACTATATGTTATTGGGCTTGTTTGTTTCTATCAGTGTCGATGTATTTATATTGCTTTTTTTTCATTAATTTGTGAATTTACCCTTTCATATGATATTAATCTTTTTTCAGTTGAATAAACTCTTTTTGCGTATGGTTAGATACTCGTACTTAAGGAGTAAACTCCAGTCGTGCGTCGGAGCTGACACACACACTTTTTTTATATCCATGGTATTATATGCCATCCAGTGTTCACAAATTGTTGTTACATAGGGCTGACGTAATTAAGCATTTAGGTGCCTGCCATACCTGTCGGTAAACTGTCGGAAGAAGTAGCAGAGGCTCGCAATAAAGATTTACGGAATTACAGAGAGAGCCATTCTAGAAAATTAAGTAGAACGGCGACAAACGAAGATATTTTACACAATCTTCTTTTGCCGTCTGATCCTAAGATCACAAGTCTAAGACTTCAAATGAAAAGACAAAATATTATGGTTCTCTCTCCAAAAGTCAAAGAGCTTCTGATGAGTTTTCAAACAGAATCCGATTTAGATTTTATTGATGTAAATAATTTACAAGATAGTCCTAGCGATAGTGAATAAGATTTTGATAGATTGTAAGTGTACTTATAGATTTTTTTTGTACGTATTGGTGTTGTATATTGTTAGTCCTAATTAGTTGTATTATTGTGTACTTTTACTAAACCTTTACTATGTACCTTTTGTAAGTAGCTTTATTATGTACGTTTTACTACGATTTACCTTTTTCCTAAGTATACATTTTTACTTAAAACAGCACATTCGTATCGTCTTTTAAAAATAACATATTAGTACGAGTACCTACCAATCTAAGCGTATATGAGATCTTTTGATTGTATTTTTGTTATTGATTCAGTACTTACCTGTATTAATTCGTGTTTTGTCTTACTATTTTATCTTTGTCATTGTATTTCATATTAAAATTGAACTAAAAGAACGTACGAAAATAAAGATGAAGCTTCTTATTCTATGTAATTTTTTAATTTTTTCTATCATAATTTTTGGGCAGAGTTGCAACTTTATGCAAATGTTCATAGCATCAAATGATAGTGAATGACACAAGGTATAAGAAAAATAACGTTGCAATGCGGGATCTAACGCTACTTAGCAGGAATTTGATTTTATTTGATCCGTTCCATACAAAAAAAACACAAAACCCATTTTTCTGCCTAAACTATTAAGTTTAGAGAAAAACGTCAAGAGATATTTATTATTGAGGCTGATGAGTTCTATCCATCCGCATTCAGAAAACGCAAATAAAAACAAGTTGACCCCTATGTCACTAAAATCATAGTTTCGACCCACTGTGCGCCGCCGTCCGCGCGCACTTCGCGCGCGTTCTAAGCGCCGTACGCGATCAGCGTGCGGGCGGCGCGCTAGCGGGTCTCGTCTTCCTTCCGGCCAGAGTCTTTGCTCCGTTTTAGGCCCGCTCAGTTCGTTTCTGATTACTGGAGGCTAAGTACGTGTTGTTATGGAGTGGATGGAGGAGAAATGTTTACGTTTTTTTTAAACATATAAAAAGTTTTCAGTGCTTTGAGTGCGAGAATCGAGTGCGCGCAGAACGCGCGCCGCACGCACGCCTATAATGAGCCTTACATGAATTGCGCTAAAGAGGCGCACCGAACCTTTGCTTGACTGCATGCGCGCAGCTCGCGGGCTGCTCGCAAACGGCTCGCGATCTGCACATTCGTGGCACATTCGCCAGGTGTGGACGCACCCTTAGGTATACAGGTTGTAAACTAACCCTTCACGATGATTATGTACTTTAAACTAAGTAGCTATACCAAAAATATTGTTGGGTAATGACTTTTGGTTTAGGGGAAAATTTACGCCTAATGGTAGAACTCAATGTTACGCACTGAAAACATTGCTGATGGATGCATTTTAAGTACCTACGGTGCGGGAGGTATTAAAATTAAAATTGGAACATTAAAATGTTAGAATTAAAAAAAGTTTTTAAAGTTGGAATTTTGACTAAATATCTCCGTAACTTGAGGGTTAAAACATAAAAAATATCGCAATTATGGGGAGAACACGTGCATTGCGTCTTCATTAGAGGATTTTACTCGCTGTTTACCACTGCCCAATTTTGTTAGCGTGTTTATGTTACTGTTAAAACTATTAATCGATCCGAACCACAAATTGAAAATACTTTTTTTTAAACATCTTTTTTGAGAAAGCGTCATCTATAATTGATTAGTATTATTACTACACAATTATTCTTGAAAGGGTAAGAGTTAAAAATATTTTTAACAGTCAAAAAGTAGTTTTGGCGATTTAGTTTTGAAAATTCCAATTCCTACACTTATTGAGGTGTCTCCTAATCTAGAAATCACGAAGATTTTATAGAAAATCCCGCGCCAAGTTCCAAAGACTTCCGGAAGTACCTACCTACCTATACCCTACCTATTTTCCACTTTTTAGTTTTCTTTTTGTAAGTCGGTTTTATTTTTATAAAAAAAGCTTCTTATTTAGATAGATAGAGAGAAGATAGAATATTCTTTATTATGTACACCATACAAATAACAAGAATAACATTAAACAACTTATAAATAGGGTGACACAATGGGCGGTCTTATCGCTAAAAGCGATCTTTTCACGCAAGTATTTCAGCATTTTTAGTTATGGCATAATGATATATCACATAATTTTATTGAGTACTAATTTTTCATTGTTACTGTAAAAGATTAGCAAATCATCCATACAGACATCGAGAAAATAATATGTATTATAGACGATAACTCATAAACTATCAAAGCAATATAAATTAAATTGATATGGGACCACCTGGAAAGTATATCCTTTCAAACAAAAAAAGAATTTTGCAAATCGGTCCAAGCGTCATTGAGCAATCAGTGAACATAACTACATAAAAAATAGATTCTGACGAATTTAGAACTTCCTCCTTTTTTGAAGTCAGTTAAAAAAGAATGTTGCGTGTAGGCCCAGATTAGCTGCCGAGCAGCTAGTGCCCGACACCAGTAGTCAGCTGAACCTAGGATGTGAAGTAACGGACATAAGACAGTTAAGTTACCCAACAGTAAAAACAAACAGTTTAAATTCAGTAGATAATTAAAGATAATTTCTAAAGAAGTATTATCTAATGCGTAAATTTAAACAATTTCTATTTACCTTAATTTCTTACTGAGTGGCTGGGACAAAATAATACAAAGGGAAGAGGGAGCCTGCGTCAACATGATAACTGTGATAAAGCTATCCGAAAGCGTGATGCGAATAATCCTGTGAGGTTTAAGGACGTGATACTAATAACAACTCGGCGGCTTCTGTTTTGTGTGGAAATTGCTTACTGTAAACAACTAGGTAAGGTTGCGCTAAAAATGTATTGCCTTGGCAGTCCGAGACTAATTTTTATAAAAAAACAGTTTGCGCGGGAAACGACTGACATTAATTCGTGACCTAAAATGGCGCACTATCTTCCGATTTCAAAATTTAAAAAAATCTATTATACTCTATTTGTATAATTATGGCATTTATTATATTATTACACCTTGTGGTGTAATATAATAAATGCATCGACCCATGAAACTGAACTACGATACATCTATGAGTACTTACTTGAAATGCAAAAACAAATTAGGACTCCTATAGGAGTTACCCTGATCTACTGGTCAAAATGTACGGGAAAGCTGTTGTTTTTTATGAATTCATAACCTTTCGGGGGTCAGCGCAACACGTTTTCTTTTCTTCCCGCTCAGATGTCACGGCATCATTTACTCCTTTATCTTACATATCCTTCCTTACACAATCCATCAATCAAAATTTTGTAACATGCGTTTTGCCCGTCCTTATAACATGCCCCATATTATTATTGTTTAGTTAACTGCCCCTCCTCTTTTGTTCTCAACAATAAATCGTATCAAGGTAAAACAGGGCCCAATAAGAAAATAACCCGACTATTATCAGAACTCCTTAGAGGCTACAATGACAAAATTATATTTGTGTATTAAATAGAAAGTTAAATATTTGTCATAGCTATAACGAGTTTTTTTTTTTTTTTTTTTTTTTTTTCCGGGTGGGAAATCATCCAATGACTTCCCCCGCTCTGGGTGGAGCGGGGGGGCATGTCAGACTTGTACTGACTAAAACCCACCCATGTTTCTTCTATTGCCCTTTACGTTCCGAGGCCGCGGTATCTCTTTCGAACAACCCGCAACCCCGGCAGGCAGAGGCTCTGGCAAGCCCCTCTGCTTTGCTGACACTCTTTGAGGCGCGCGTGAAACACGAACGCGCCGTCGACACGGCCTGTCGTCAATCGACGGACGGACGGTGAACTACCCATTGCTCACCGCCCACAGGCCCGCATCTACGGTGGCCGGAAGTCGTCTCGCGGCGCCCGGCGCCATGGGCGTCTCCCGCGGCGGCTGGGTTGGGCAGATGTTCTTTCCCTCAAACGCCCGGCCACCTCCTTCGCTAGCATTACTGCTTCGCGCTCCTCGTAGCGCTCCCGTTTTGAAGCGCTCCCATCTAAGCGCTCCCGTTTTGTTCCTCTAAGCGCTCCCAAAAGGAGCGCTTCGAGGAACGATTAAAAATAATAAATTTTATTTCCTCGAAGCGCTCCCACGTTTAAAAATAGGGAAAAGCATGAAGTAAACGTCATGAATTATATCGATAATTTTTAAAAACTCATGTGTGAAGTTGCTTAACCAAATTACGAAATTGAGAGAATAATATCTTTTTGCTTTCGGCACTCTTATGTGTATACAAGGGCCAATGTTATTGTCATTTCTACCATTGACGTAAACGATAGATTTTTTTAGGAATGGCATCTCGCAGTTCAACCAAGGAGGTTATCGTCTGCTTAACCGGGCGAATCCTGTGGGTGCCTTAAAAATTAAGACCTCCAGCCAGGGTGAAAACTTACAAACTAAGCGACTACACGCTAAGAGCACCCCCTGTGGGGTACGAGCCTCGGCTTAGGGCGACGCTGAGGGAAAGCAAGGGACAGGCTGGATCTGAGTGATATTATTTATGGACTGGTTTAAACTTACTGGCTCAGCAGCGCGGGCTGGCTCTTGCAAAGGACGGGTGGGGCAGTTACCGGGACGTCGCGACGGGCCTCGTCGGCGAGGATGGAATGACGGCGCTTTGCGTCTGAATTTGCGCAGAGTGCTAGTCTCCCTGCTGCTCTCCTGGAGCAGGGTTATAGCATCGTCAGGAGTGACGAGAAAATGTCTAAGACGATGAATTTTACTTATTCGCGAGGGATCGTATTGAGCGGCCGATGCGATAAGGGGGTTGCGATGTTTTAACGCGGAGTCAAAGAAGCGCATGGAAAGACGCTTCATGAATTGAACGACGGTGGGGATTCTTAAGTCGAAGTGAAGACTATCGTTACGGGCTCCCGTGATTTTACGAAGGAATCGGTTTTGCAAGGTCTACATCTTATGAAGGAAACGCGGGTTGGCGTGGGCGAACACGACACATGCGTATGTCACGATGGGACGGACGACCGCGGTGTATGAACGCAATTTGCACTTAAGTGACAATTTGCTTTCTGCCTGAAATAAAAAGTGAAACCTAAACCCATAGCAATATGTGCCGCGAAGGACAAGTGGCTGTCGAGAATGACACCTAAGTATTTGGCTTGCTTCTCTCAGGGGATAGGCTTGCCGTACATAGTGATCAAACTGGGGATCAGGGGATTAAAGCGCGGTTTGGAGTAGATAACCGCCTGACTTTTACCGGGATTCATCTCGATTCTCCATTGCCTGAACCAAGCGCCTAGGATGTCGGCTGGGGTCTGAAGGGTACGAGAAATAGCGTTTGTACAGCGCAGCGGCCAGTACAGTAAATGGCCGAGTCATCCGCGAACAGAGCTAACTGAGCTTTTTTGCTCTTGGGATTGTCGCTAGTGAACAGCGTGAAGACGAGGGGGGATAAGACGGAACCCTGAGGGACACCGGCCCTAATAGGATGAGGGGAAGAGATTGAGGAAGTCCCGTAAGATGAGCGTAAACGATAGACACCTCATTGCCAGGTGTGCGGGGAGGGGGGTAGTAATGGTAAACATAATGGAGAGAAATCATAAGCTAAACAATAAAAAAATATGAATAGGTAAATATGTCGGCAGATTATATTCATCGATTTGGTGGACTAAAGGATTTACAATAAAACAAAAAAAAAATACCAAACCCGTGCGAAGCCGGGACGGGCCGCTAGTTGTATATTATAGTATAACAATGTGTTCTACTTATTACCTAGTTATTATCGATAATTTCAGTTAGTATAGTCCCATCTCTATTCGAAAGTTAATCATGGGAGCGCTTAGAGGAACAAAACGGGAGCGCTTAGATGGGAGCGCTTCAAAACGGGAGCGCTAAGAGGAATACCTCAGTTTTTCTTCCCTAGGGTTGTTGGCGAGGTTTCTTATGACAAAGGCTTTGTGTAGAATCTGATAGTTATTGCGAAGTAACGTGATAACGTAAATGTTTGTTTTATTTTCATTTGGTCGGAAAAGTAAATTGCTTAGTTCTTTTATAGGTTGGTGTATTAAACAGCAGCAGGTAGGTACTTAATAGGAATCCTTACTAATTCTTACTAATATTATAAAAGCGAAAGTGAGTTTGTTTATTGCGTCTTCACGCCTAAAGGACTAAACCAATTTTGATGAATTTATATTGATAGTCCCAACTATCAACATTATAAATCCATCAAAATTGATTTAGTAATTAAAAAACAAAAAGATTGAGATATTAGGGAGAAAGAGGGAAGAATGGGAAAACTTACCTTTGCTATGACAATAAATAAGGCGCAAGGACAAAAACTACAGGTAGCCGGTACCTGCAAATCAGGAAGGGGAACGGTGTTGCCCCGAATTTAACACGAGCGAAGCCGCAGGCAAAAGCTAGTACCTAATATATAACATTCGAAATGCACTGGGTGGCACTCATTGCGATATTTTTAGGGTTCCGTACCTGGAAAGGAAAAACAGAAGCCTTATAGGATCACATTTTCTTTTGTTCCGTTCCGTTCCTAACTTGTAGCATTAACGGCTATGTTTTGAATACATAAACATAGAGGGTGATTTTTTTTCAGAGCTCCAAGGGACCATAGACTTGAGGTTTTTTTAATTTCAACTCGGTACCTCAAAGAGAAAATTAAAGATTAAAGGGAAAAAGTGTCTTGACAGACACACAGTATGTCTGTTTGTCAAAACCCTTTCTTTTCCTTTATAGTTTAAGGGTCACGTTATTTCCTTTTCAGTACACACCCATAAAAAACAACTAAGTCCTTAGTTTCCCGCTTAACTCTATATATTCCGGCAATCTTCCTGTTGACAGCTGGGATTTAGGACAACTCGACTCTCAGGAGCAAGGTTGCGTAATCTCAGGATTCTCAGGTACAGTCAACTGCCCGCAAGATGTATGGTAAGACCCGTTTCTAAGCCGCTACACATTAATCTAGGGACAGACACGATTGTGATGCGAATCTTAAAGGGGCTATACGTAGGTATAGCCCCTTTATGATTGATGTACCCCAATAAATTTGTTATATTACCACACTAGTAGTAGTGTGGTAATATAACAAATTTATTGGGGTACATTGTAGGAAATCTAACAAATTTAATTATGTCCGCTCTGTCATAAAAATCTGAACGGTTTATGTCTGTTTAAGGGCTTGCGGAAAATAAGTAGGTATTAAGTATATAAAAAAAACACACACTAAGTACCTAAGAGTATAGATTTAAATATACTGGCAACGATCGATTGACTTTTTGTGCACGTCAAAAAAAGCAGAGCAGGTCATTCAATTATTAAAAGTTTTGGTACCAAACACCCAAAGAAGTTTACCAGTAATAATGTTCATCTGCTTAGCCTTTTCCTAATTATGTTGGAGTCGTCTTCTTTCTACTATGGCCAAATACCAAATACAGTTTAGTTCCATGGAGCGATTGCCTGTCTCTCCACACACCTGTATTTTACACTACGCCCGCGTGATATCGAAAAAAAAGTAGCCTATATGTTATTCTAGATTATAATCTACCTCTGTGGCAAATTTTATCAAGATTTGTTCAGCCGTTTTGACGTGAAAGAGTAACAAACATCCATACATTCATCCATTCTCACAAATATGTATTAGTAGGATAGGATGGAGCGACTGCCTGTGTGCCCCTCCACAACCGAGTAAGACTGGTTGTCAGACTCTCGGACTACCTGTAGGTAACTGAATGTGTGCTATGTGCACACATTCAGTTACCTACAGGTAGACTTTGTTCATTTCTTAATGTTTGTTATTTTTAGAGTTCCGTACCTCAAAAGAAAACAAAAACGAAACCCTTGCAGGTTTACTTTGTTGTCCGTCTATTTGTCAGTCTGTCTGTCTGTCAAGACCCTTCAGGCAGATGAACAGAATGCATGGGTGACAGTTTCGTGAAAGGTTGTATATGTGCAGACGAAAACCTACACGCATTACCTTTTCTTTTTTAACAACAACAAGTGACCAAACGAAGAAAATCGTTATATAATTTGTTAAAACTTGGCAGCAAATAGTTAGTCTCGTGTCGTAATCGAAAATGGTCGGGATCGAAATTTTGTAAGAAAATATCTTCGATGTTCGCTCTTATAGTCTTTTAAATCTCTTTGATTTTGACGTATCGACTCTCGGACTACCTGTAACCAAATGACACAGATGAAACATAGGTACTAGGCAGTGTTTTTTTTTAAAAGCTGCTAATAGATTTGTGAATAGCATTTTGCTGGTTTGACTATTGGATTGTATAATGGGTTGGTGTCCGCAACTCCACGTCTGAGGCGCGTATTTTGTGCGTATGGAACTTTTGACGATTGGATTACGAGAACACTAGTGTCGATTGTCGATTATGGTTACAATTGGATTGTTTGTGAATAATGCTTATCACGAGTCAAGTCGTAAGGACGATACCATGATTGCACTAAAGCGATATTTTCGTGAAAAAACTTACTTATTTCGTAAGTAATAATGTAACGTAAAATGGTAATCAAATAACAAAAGAAGGAAAACGCTTTTAAATTTCGATAGGTAGGTATATAATATAATATTGCTCATCCGAATTGAAACATTTACAGTAGTGATACCACTTATTCCAGTGCGAGAAAGAGATGGCGATATACATCTTGTAAAGCTATCTCTTTTCTTCACAGGAATGATGGCAGCGTAGCAGATATCTACATATAAGATCCCAGCTGCAGTTTACTAAGTTTTAAAGTCACGTCTCATCTAAAACAGAAGTTGGTTCAAATTCAACGGTACTATATCTGATACTTGTTAAGTATCCAACGTTCTGACAAGTTCAGTAATATATGTTTGGATTTATTGTATAGACTAGCTTCTGCCCACGACTTCGTCCAAGTGGCATAGTTACTTTGTCCTAACGCTAACTTTAACCCGCGTGATGATTAAAAAAAACTTTCTCTTCCCTTTTCTTCCCTCTTTTTCCCCCTTCCCTTGTCTCCAGGGCCCCAACTATCTATGCACCAAAATTCATAAAAAACCGGTTTGACAAACAAACCTACTTTCGATTTTATAATATTATAAAAAAGGATTTTGTTATTCTTTATTATGTAGGTACACCATACAAATAACATTATAACTGAAAACATTTCACAAAGGTTGACATCCTGCCGGGGTTGCAGGATGTTCGAAAGAGATAAAGGGCAAATGAAGGTTTTAGTCAGTAAAGTCTGACATCTCCCCCCGAAGCGTAGTTTGATGATTTCTATCCGAAAAAAAAGGGTGACACAATGGAGGGTCTTATAGCTAAAAGAGATCTTTTCAAGACAAGCTTTGGATGGATTACAGGAAGACGGAGACAATACTGCAGGTAGTCTTTTGTGTACCAAATACCTACATATTATATAAACATAAAGCAAATACAAATCTATATAATAATCATGTAACAAGAGCAGAGAAACCATACTAACAGACTTCACCATATTATGATATAGATATATATGTATTTAGTTCTACATTATTTGAGTAAATAAAAGCGAATTTAAATTTAAACAATTACATTAATGTATGTATTTTTTTTAAAAACATTGCCCACTGTAGGATTTTTTCCTGTATTGTACAAACAGCCGAAACAACTATCTGTAGACAAATATTTCTTCCGTTCGGGGATCGAATCCGCGACGCGCAGCGCAGCAGTTGATTGCTCAGCCACTAGGCCAACCCTGTCGTCGCCAAAGTTCGATTGCATTTGCCCAGAAACACGTAATGTATTTTGCCCTCTCTGACCGATTCGACTACACTGATTTAAACGTGTATTCTGGCAAGCTGACCTGAAGGCAGTAATCTCGTAAAGCATTCGTGGAAGTAGAAATGTAACGAAGTTAGTTCTCCTTGCGCTGTCAAGGAGATGAGAGACATCCGATCCCAGAGTTACTCGTGGAGCCAACGGTAGCCAATATTTGTTCAAGTATAATGGACCATGTGAGTATAAGATTTACCTTTAGTGATCTTTATTCTCACAGTGTGAAAGTTGCTTTTAGTTTGCAGTGACTACAAGTGACAAGTCGGTAAAATTGACAATGATCTTTAGTACATTACATTGTCACTTACGGGATATCTTCCGTGATTATTTATTTTTATTAATTTTTCACATATATTAAGTAAATTTTATTTTTTTCTTAAAAATTTGGTCGATGAAGCTACAAATAACTACAATGTTGGGTTCCATATTTTCCAACGGGATGCTAAAAACCTAGCGTCTGCGGCAACCTTGAGTATACGTTAGAAATGTATTTCTCCTGAGTATTGCTTTGAAATCACTTCCATCCCAAACATTCGTAAAGTCAGGTTCTCTCAGTAAGTTTTATTAACTTCGATTTGAACATAGGAGAAGCAAAATGGTAAACATTGACGAGGAATATAAAGTTACGAGCTGTGCTTGCTGCACAGCTCCTCAGTTTCGTAGCGTGATGTTATACAGTCTATGATTTTCGTGCAAGCATGCCTTTGGAAAAAAATTAAAGAAGATTCAGGACAAGGAATCGCGTTCTTCCATAAAATGTTATGATCCCGTCCCGTCTTAGTGAATGTCCTAAAAGAATCCATCATGGGTACTAATTCAAGGTCAGGCAAAGTGATATTGGCTTCCTTCAGGAACTAATCAGTTACAGCCTGTCAAACCGCGTGATGATCGAAAAAACAAATATTATTCTCTCCCGTTTTCTTCTCTCTTTTTCCCCCTTTTCTCACTTTTGCCTATGTCCGTCTCCAGGGTCTTAACTTTCTTTGTACCAAAATTCATGAAAATCGGTTTGGTCATTAAGGCGTGAAGACGTAACCAACAAACAAACAAACTCTCGCTTATATAATATTAGTAAGGATTTGGTTACACACTGGTCCTAGAAGTTGTTAAAGGAGATACGGCCATCGATGAATTAGCTGTTTATTGAACTGACGAATGAACACCGCTCACAGGCAACGCGCAGGTCGACCTATACCTACATAACTATAACTAACATAACACTAGCAAAAGTACTTTTAGGGTTTCGTACGTCATAAGGATAAAACGGAACCCCTATAGGATAACACTTTGTTGTCCGCCTGTCTGTTTGTCTGTCTATACCCTTTATCTCAGCGGGAACACATGAATGTGTAAAAAATACTAGTTGGCGCCCGCGGCTTCACCCGGGTGATTTGAAAAAAAAAGTTTCCTCTGTGCCAAATTTCATCAAGATTCGTTATGCCGTTTTGACGTGAAACAAACATCCTTACATCCATACATCCATCCATCCTTACAAACATTCGCATTCATAATATTAGTGGGATAGTAGGATAATCAAATCTGTGGTCCCTTGGAACTGTGATAAAATCAATCAGTCCAAGTCTAAGCAGTCAAAAGATATGGCCGTTTTTCACTCAAAGTCACGCGTTTTTCGCGTAAGAGTAGGCTGAAACTATAGAACGCCACTTACCAAAATCCTAACACACTTTGTACATGATCTGTTTTTAGCGCGTTATCATTATTTGTGGTTTTATGTTTCATTCGTATATAATCTCTAGGGTCCTTATGCCATCAACAATCAGGATTTATTTGTCTCAAAGAGTTTATAAAATCAATAAAAATGACACTTTAACGTTTCCTTTCAACATTCGTATACTCAGATCCGCTGATGCAAACATTTCCGTTCGTCGTAACATTTCGTCTCTATACAATATACTGGAATCCCCGGATGGGGTTCCCCGCATCTAATCCCAAAGGATAAAGTATATTTGCTCTTAAACCTGGATTCCGGAATCTAATCTACATTGAATTGTGTCCGGAATTATGGTTGTCACAATTGTTGGATATTAAATTATCATGAAAGTTCACTGAGTATTTATACTATCGGGTGTATAAATTATTTATTTTATCTTCATCATTTTCCTGCCCCTGTTCCATTCTATTTGGGATCGTATAATAGTGGTACATAGGCGGACTCAATGCCATAAGGCATTCTCTACCAGTCATCATAAAATACGACATTGTATAGGGTATACAAAATATATTAATAAAAAATGTAGAACTTTTGTTTTCGAAAACTTTTATACTTATACAGAAGCTAATACACCTATACATATGAAATAAAATAATAAATACATTTCAAAGGTAAAAAAAAACAACCAACAAACTTAACAGTAATAAAGTACGTAAGACTTTTAATTGGTAGACGTAACTAAATAGTGGTTACGAACTTTTCATATTATGTATTTGGCATGTTTCCATGGGCTGCGTGTGGTCCTGGGTTCGATTCCCGGCTCGGGTAAATTGTTATGTGTTGTTTATAAACATAACAGTAAGCCTATATTTTTAGAGGGGACCGCTTGGACTACCGCCTACCGCGGCTGCGGGTTGTTCGAAAGAGATACCGTGGTCCCGGAACACATAGTAAAAAAAAAGGACATGGAAGGGTTTTAATCAGTGAATGTCTGACACTCCCTTCTGCTCTGCCGAGCGGAGGAAGTGATATGCTGGTTTCCCAAAAATAGTCTGTTTCTTGAATAGTGAGGCGGAAGTGTAACCATGTGTAGGTAGTGGTGGTTCACGTAAATCAATTTTGTCCGACCTGGGATTAGACTCCACATGTTAAAGACCTCATTCTCAACTATAGGCCAACGTGCCAGGCAGTCAAGTTAGTTTTAAAAATATTCACAAAAAAGTGAACTTCTTAATACCATACCTATATTCAATACCTTTGACAGTCTTGACTTCTAAATTGTAGGAACGTCGTAATTTCGCTTGCCATAGCTCTTGCACATACATTAATCATTTCCAGTATCCGCTCCTAAGTTTGAGCCGCTGTACATAAATCACTTATGAGTGATAGGGTATGGCAGTTTGCAAAATTATTTTAAAGATTTTTGTTAGTTGTATTAAAAATAAATTACAAAAAATACAACGGTGCATCGTCCGAATTTCGTCCCGAATTTTCTACTTACGGCGAATTCTTCTAGATTATTAAAAAGTTAAATTGAAACCTAGTAAAACAATAAAGTTATTTCTTTAATAAAAATCGGCTTAGTGACAGACTTTAAAGGCCTGTGTTGCACGAGTTACAAACAGACAGTGCAGAAAATTGAACACTTTTAACGTTTCGTTTTTCCGAAATTCATCGAACAGAAAATATTTGGAAGTAGCACATGAAAGATACGTGCGGATGCATGGACCAGTGGAGATTCAAAAAGCTGCATACTGCAGTTCACAGTGAATTTCTATTACGTCATGAGATTTCCAATTTCCGTACGTCCACCCGTTTTCATTGGCATTTCAATCAATGGATTGTCTATGTCGATACTATGGTATGTGCACAGGTGCAGAAAAATATCTTTAAAAGATGTTTTGGGGAATACTTGAAACGAGATATTTACCATGTTTGTTACTTATTTCTAGTTTCCGATATTTCGACGATCTTGCAATTGCCATGATCACTAATGATGACACTTTTAACGAACGGTAAATATCCCGTTTCAAGTGTTAATAATAATGTTAGTGACCATGTCAGTTTAAAGGTTTAGGGAATATTTGTTTTTGGTCTGATTTTTTCGTTCAGAAACTTATAGGCGTATAAAGTAGTCAGAGCAGACTATACTGTTTTCGATCTAGCATAGTGCGGGTGACATTAGTAAAATGTACCATTCCTCTTCGATCTGGAACGTTATCTCGACTTCTGACCATGACTACCCATAGACATGTTTAATTTATTTATAAAAATTTTTATTATCTCTCAAACAATCCACAAATGACTTCATTGTTTTTAAATTAAACTCAATTACTGACAACATCATTTTCCTGTTCACAAAAAGAAAATATTACCACAGAAACCACAAAGTCTTGGCATTATTTAATCTAACGACCACTTTCTCCTACTTAGATGTTCCTAAGAGTGCTTGTTCCCTTTCGTTTGATTGACAAGATAACGCGAAGTAGGGACCTTCCGAAAGGGCTCAGTCAAATTGTCACTTTAGGTTCACATTGAGGATTTCATAAACAAACCTAAATTGAGATGGTCCTTAAGGATTTATGGTGTCACTCAGTTAGCTGGAGCCCATTAGAATGTAGTGTTTGAGGCTATTTTTTTGCGGATAGTTAATCATCAAATAACTTCCCGCTCTGGGGGGAGTATCAGACTTTCTAACTGACTTTCGGACTGACTAAGACCTACCCATTCGCCTTCTTTTGGTTTTTTATTTTCCGGGGCCGCTGTATCTCTTTCGTTCGAGCCTAGAATGAATTCACGGGCTTCATTGATGGAATCACCGTCATTCATTCTGGTTCACAAGGCTTTTGTTAGATTCACCTATACCTATGTAACCAAATCTTAGATGTCAAATTTGACCTACATCCTGGTTTCAGATTGAATTTAATTTTAGCATATGTTTAGTTTCGATAACAAAGCATGATGGCCTAGCCTTTTCCTAGGCTTTCAGTCTACCCGGATGCAGTTAAATATCAGTATTTTACATGGAACGACTGCCTATCTGGCCTCCACAACCACTGGGTAGTGGTTACTAACTGTAGTATTGGGTAATACGATAAATGATGTTTATTTTGCAAGTACGTTTTCTAAAATACTATTACACGTCATTTAAAAAAAAAAAAACTAGATGAGGCCGGTGTTTCGTACCCGACTACTCTGAGAAGAAAAACCCGAAACAAACTCAGAGGTCATAGTCTCTTTTAAGTTCCAGACAAGAATCTTGGTTAACTTACATGGACTATGTAGATTAGCGTCTGAAATGGTCTTTAACCGTTATCTGAATCTGATAGCCCTTAGTAAGACTGGTTGTCAAACTTTCGTGCCACTGACTGCTTAGTGGCACGCATGGGCGTGCACAGGGTTCAATGACCGGGTAGGCAGCGTTATTTTTTTCCGCGAAAATTAGGAAAGATTCAACAATTGCACGTGTTAGTTAGTCTTTTTTGCCGCGGAATAGAAATTATGTAAATCTGTAGGTATATCCCGAATGACTCCACACTGTTGTATTATTCGAATTAAATAACAGGCACGGAAAACAAATTTATTTGTGTGTATGCAACCACACAACCAGGAGTATGTTTCATAATTTTTCGTATTAAATTTACGAGTTACATTACCTTTTTGCTGGGTTAATGCTGGTAATTCAAGCACACATCTACCTTTCGACACCATTTGAAGCTTTTCATTAAACGACAATTACCATTATTACTTTTAACAAACACACATTATAGAATTTAGAACAAATCGAACTGAATTTGCGTTTCGTTAATTATTCACAAAAAAAAAACAAATAATAACTGCGAACTTCACGTAAACATTTCAAAATTTTGATAATAAAATGTTGAAAAATAAAATTGCATCAGTTTCAACCGGAATTGTACATAGCTAATGACTTCTTCAACTTGTCGTATAATCTCTGTTGAGCGCCAATCAGTAAAAAGCTGAGCTGTACCGACCAATGCAACGAGCAATGCAATGAATCGCGGCCCCCGATTGGCTTGTCATGCCACACGAGATACGTCGCTGTGTGAGCCATACACGAAGTGTCTGTACACGAGGTTTTACACACACACGCATACTTCATGCCTACATTTATCAATGAACTAAAGGCACTATTGAAGTTTGCCTATAATTCGCTCGTGACGATCTGTTGAACGCGAAACGCCTGCCATAGTGTTAATTTAGGGCGGTGTGAAACGTTGCTATTATTTTTACGTTAGGAATTTATAGAAAAAGTTTAAATTAATTAGATATTTGTTTATTCTTTGATTTTTTTTTCTTTCTTTGTTTACCTATGGAGTCAAGGGTCGGCAGTGCCTTTTTGCCTATTAGGAGCGCACGCCACTGGTGGCACGATAGCCTGACAGCCAGTCTTACCAAGGAGTATCGTATTATCTAGTTCCTGGGTTGAAGAAGTGAAATTGGCGGCTGAATAACATGGAGCCGTTAAATACTGGTATTTAGCTGCGTTCGGTAAGACTGAAAGCCGACCCCAAAAATTTGGGAAAAGGCTAGGCATATAATGAGCGTGTACATGGTTGTATTACCACGTGTTTAAATTCAAAATGGCCACCGGGCCTTTGCGTTGAAAGGCAATTTTAAAGATGTTCGCTTTAAATAAAATGCTTCAACTTTTAGTCGTCGATTTCTCAGTATTATTCAATTTATCTTTGAGGCATCCCTTTTATTTTCGGTTGACAGGCTCCGGAGTGGCGTTAACATAAATTGGCCATTAGTACGATGAATGTCCCACTTCATAAGTTTCCTATGTTTACAAAGATATAAGAAAAACCGGTCAACTGCGAGTCGGATTCGCGCACGAAGGATTCCGTACCATCTGTTCGGGCGCCTTCTTCCTTAAAATATTATATTATATTAATCCTTACTAATATTATAAAAGCGAAAGTGAGTTTGTTTGTTTGTTACCTCTTCACGCTTTAAAGGCTAAACCGATTTTAATGAATTTACTTTATTTTTTATTTTTTGGTACAGAGATAGTTTTTTCCATCATCACGCGGCTTAAAGTTAACGTTAGTCCAGAGTAACTATGCCACGCGGACGAATTCGCGGGTGGAAGCTAGTTATCTATAAATACGACAAAAAAGTCATGTTTGGTGTACCGGAGCCCCCTGAGGTACTTATTTTATTTTTAAGTATTTGTTATTAAAACGGCAACAAAAATACACACACATTTAAGAAAATTACTACTCTTAACTAAAAAACACAGTTCTTGAGATGCAGCCGGGTGACAGACGGACAGACGGACGGACAGTGGAGTCTTAGTAAAAAGGTCCCGTTTTACCATTAGGGTGCGGAACCCAAAAAAATGTAAATGTCTCATTATAATAATGCAAATGGGTATTTATCTTCTTAGGAAATTGTATGGTGAGTGTTGTCAGCGTGTGAAAAGATCGATTTAAATGAATTTGTTAGTCTCATCTACAAGTTTGGCAATTATTGTTTTTGCTGAAAAATAAATAAGTTTGAATCTTTAACGATGAAAGTTATGACGTGTTAATTGGAGTGTTATTATTATTGTATTTCAAGAAATAAATAAGTTTTTCAGGCGAAGCCATCATTCGACGACACGGTTGGCGCAGTGCCTGTGCGATCGATTGCCGCGCTGCGCATCGCGGGTTCGATCTTCGCACAGAATAAATATTTGTATGACCTAATAGATAGTTGTTCCGGGTCTAGCTGTTTGTGTATGAGTTTAAATGTTTTTAACGATACGGGTGAAATTCCTAGTGTGGGGTAAGCATATTTAAAAAAAAAACGTCCCGAATCCAGACTCTGTGGGTGCTACTGAGTTTCTGATGGATAAACTCAATCACACCACGCACGCTTCCATTAGGAAACTGAATAAATGTGACGAGATCGCCCCGTGTTATCGTACAATCGACAGCCATCTAAGATGATGTCTTACTACGACCATAGCTAATCTAAGCTGAATCGTGTTGATTACAAATATCACCATCCTTACTTAATATTATAAAAGCGAAAGTGAGTTTGTTTGTTTGTTACCTCTTCACGTTTTAGTGGCTCAACCAATTTCGATGAATTTTGGTACAGAGATAGTTGGGAACCAGGAGACGGACATAGGCTACTTTAAAAACATACGAGACATAGGTTATTTTAAAAAAGTGGGATGTGAGGGAGAGAGAGGAAAGAAAAGGGAAAACTTAGCATTGCTATTACAAATCAATAAGGCGCAAGGGAAACTGTGTTACCCCGAATTTAACGTGAGCGAAGCCGCGGGCAAAAGCTAGTTAATAATATTATCACAAAGATCATATTGCTGCTCACGCAAGTCCTCCTTTCATTCGTATTTTCAGATTCCAATCTACCTACATTAGCCATTATCCTTACTAATATTATAAAAGCGAAAGTGAGTTTGTTTGTTTGTTACGTCTTCACGCCTAAATGACTTAACCGATTTTGATGAATTTTGGTACAGAGATAATTGAGACCCTGGAGACGGATATAGGGTACTTTCTATCTCTTTTTTACCTACCTCTTCCCTAAAATAGGGGGTGGAAATTTATAATAATATGGAGCTTTCCGCAATTTTCAAGGTAGGAAGCTTAAAATTGGTATGGGGACTATTTGTCAATGTAGGGACAAATGTAATATGCGTGCGTAGGCATTTAGATGCAAGTGTCTATGTAGCGTCTATGTAGGTAGCGGCGGCTGCGCCCGCCATGTAAGACAGTCGTGAATATACAGTCCTACCATTACAACGTCTATTATTACTCGCTCAGCAGATACACTCATATTCCCTAAAGTGGTGACCCCGTTTGAACATTTGCATAATTGTGCGCGTTTATATTATATTTTTGAACAGTAATCTGCAATAATGAATCCGCAAAGTGCATTTCCACAAAGTGCGTATTCGCAGGAGAAATCAGGGTCTGAGACCGGACCACGTGTGGGTGACGACACACTTGCGAGCATCACAGTTTCCTCTAGAATACCGGAATTTTGGGCGGACCAGCCACGACTGTGGTTCGTTCAATTCGAGGCTGCTGTGACGAGTCAAAAGTTGAGTGATGCTGCAAAACAGAATTTGGTGGTTACCAAGCTCACCAAGACTGCCATACAACAGGTTAGTGACCTTTTATTGTCGCCACCGGAGAGTCGGAAATATGAGTCACTCAAAGACCGGTTGCTACAGGTTTTTGAAGAGTCAGAGACCAGGCAGTTTCAGAAGCTCTTAGGAGAAATGGAATTGGGCAGTCAAAAACCTTCTCAATTGTTACGCCGAATGAGAGATCTGGCTCGAGGAAAGATTCCAGATTCCACACTCTAAATCATGTGGAATAGTCATCTTCCATCACCGGTACAGGCTGTTTTAGCGGTGACTGAGGTAAAGGACCTGGAGAACCTGGCAATTGTGGCAGACAAAGTTATTGAGGCGTCGAGACCCGCAGAGGTAGCAGGAATTTCTGCACCTGCGACCACCAATACGGACCCTAATCAAGAACTGAGGGAAATGGTTAAAAAGCTGAGCCTCGAGGTAGCCGAACTACGTCGTTCTCGACAACCTCGAACAGAGGGAGACAGAGGAAGGCGATTTAATCGGGCAAGATCAAGGACCAGGGATTCGAGTAGGAACCGGAAGCACCCAGATTGGTTATGCTTTTATCACCACCGATACGGAGGAAAAGCTACCAAATGTGTCGAGCCATGCAATTGGAAGGGAGCGAAACCAGCATCGTCAGCGGAAAACTAGCGGCGATACAACCAAAAGCGGTGGATTGTGTCGGTGTACCTAATTACCGCTTATGCGTAACGGATAGGAAAACCGGACTTAGATTTCTTATCGATACGGGTGCGGATGTATCAGTGATTCCAGTGTCTAGTGTCACGAAAGAGTGCGTTTCGAAAAATATCACGAGTGATACCTACAAGGTTTACGCGGCAAACGGTACGGAGATAAGGACATACGGCACACGTACTTTAGTTTTAGATTTAAATTTAAGGAGAGCGTTTAGATGGACGTTTATTGTAGCAGCCGTGAAGCAACCAATAATTGGTGCCGACTTTTTAGGCCATTATCGGTTGCTGGTAGATATAGGCTCGCGGAAATTGAAAGATGAAATTACGCATCTAAACGTTCTCACATCAATAGTTGGTACAAATGTATGTGACTCGTCGATTAAGACACTAGACTCTAATAATAATTGGCATGACTTGTTACTCAGGTATCCGGAGGTTACCAAACCAGTATCATACCGGGACACACCTAAACATTCAGTATATCATGTTATTGAGACTTCGGGACCACCGGTATACGCGAAAGCTAGGCCTTTACCGCCGGATAAGTACGCAAAAGTGAAAAAAGAATTTCGGACAATGACAGAAATGGGTATCTGTCGACCGTCTATGAGTGCCTGGGCCAGTCCCTTACACGTAGTGCCGAAAAAGAATGGCGAACTTCGTCCCTGTGGCGACTATAGACGGTTGAACGTGATCACCAAGCCTGATCGTTATCCGATTCCTCGAATACACGATTTTAAGTACTTATTAGCGGGTAAGAAAAATATTTTTAGTAAATTAGATTTAAATAGATCGTATCATTTTATTCCGGTAGCTCCGGAGGACATAGAGAAGACTGCCATTATAACGCCTTTTGGGTTGTTCGAGTTCCCAAGAATGACGTTTGGTTTGCGTAACGCAGCGCAATCGTTTCAGCGGTTTATGGACACGGTGGTACTGCGCGATTTAGATTTTCTGTTTAACTATATCGATGACGTCATTATCGTGAGCGAAACTCCTGAACAACACAGAGAGCATTTAAATGCTGTTTTCGAACGGTTTGATAAATATGGTATTACGATTAATATTTCAAAATGTGTATTTGGGCAATCTAAGCTTGAGTTTTTAGGTTTCGAGGTGTCGACGGACGGCGTCCGCCCACTCGACGACAAAGTGCAAGCTGTGAAAAATTTTCCGAGGCCAGACACTATTGAGCAATTACGCCGATTCCTAGGTATGATTAATTTTTATAGATTGCATATACCTAGAGCTGTAGAATTTCAATCAGTACTTAACCAATATTTGCATAATTCGAAGAAAAATGACAAGACTCCTATAGAGTGGACTGATGAAGCTGTAGAGGCATTTCAGAAATGTTAGGAGAGCTTACAAAGCGCCACTACATTATCTTACCCATTGCCTAATGCTAAAATGGCGCTGATGACAGACGCTTCGAATACCTGTGTAGGTGCAGTCTTACAGCAATACAATAATAATACCTGGCAGCCACTCGGATATTTTTCAAAAAGTTTGTCGCAAACGGAAACTAAATATTCTACGTATGACAGGGAATTGTTGGCAATATATTTAGCCATCAAATATTTCAATAATTTAGTAGAAGGTCGATCATTAACTATATATACAGATCACAAACCTCTCATTTATTCTTTTACAAAGTCCAGTAATGATAAAGAAAGTCCGAGAAGAATAAGGCAACTCTCCTATATTAGTGAATTTACCACGGATATACAGTATATCAGTGGTAAGCATAATGTTGTCGCCGACGCATTATCTCGCGTCGAAGCCATACAGTGTCCCACGATTCTAGATTACGTTGAGGTAGCAAAACAACAAGCGGACGACGTTTATCTACAGCAGACATTACAAACATCGGACACCAAGAGCACATTGCAGTTTAAGCAGATTTGTCTGCCCGACTGTAATACATTTGTATATTGTGAAACGTCAACAAAAGATATACGACCTTATTTACCGGAAATGTTTAGGAAATTAGCATTCGATTCTGTCCACAGTCTTAGTCATCCGGGTATTAAAGTTAGTAAAAGGTTAGTTAAACAGAAATTCTTTTGGCCAGACATGGATAGGGATGTAGCAAATTGGGCGAGATCATGCGTTCAATGTCAAAGAGTCAAAATTACCAGACACACTGTTTCTGATGTAGGGAAATTTGAAAGGGCTGATCGTTTTCAACATCTACACATTGACATTGTCGGACCTTTACCTATTGCACCGGATGGTCAAAGATATTGCGTGACTCTCATGGATCGTGCCACGGGTTGGCCAGAGGTCGTAGCTGTTCAAAATATCACAGCGGAGACCGTCGCTAGAGCTGTTTTTGAAACCTGGATCTCTCGTTTTGGTTGTCCTACGAAGCTTACAAGCGACCAGGGCAGGCAATTCGAGAGTGATCTATTTAAGAACCTTATGAAGTATTTAGGTATACATAAAATACGTACGACCCCTTATCATCCGCAGAGCAATGGCCTGATTGAACGATGGCATAGAGCACTAAAAGTGGCGCTAATGGCACGTTTACAAGGCAACAAATCTTGGGTAGACGAGCTCCCTATTGTATTATTAGGATTGCGTGCAGCTTCTAGAAGTGATAGCGGAGTGAGCGCAGCAGAATTAACCTACGGTAAAGCGATTCGATTACCGGGTGATTTTTATGATGACACTAAAATAAATATTTCGGACTCGGAATATTTGCAAGTACTAAGGGACGCAATAAATAAATTTAAACCGCGACCAACATGCCATGATAATTCGCGATCATTGTTCGTATCAAACGACCTTAATACATGCAAAAGCGTATTTGTTAGGAATGATCTAATGAGAAAGTCACTACAGGCACCATATGACGGTCCATATAATGTCCTAAAAAGACAAGGGAAGACCTTTATTATTAAGATAGGAGATAAAGAGTCATGTATTTCTATAGACAGGCTCAAACCAGCCTATGTAATCGATACTGATAACTGTAGTGATAATATTAGTCCTAATTTAGATGTAACAAATAATAGTTATAATAATTGTGAAAATAATGAAGGCACTTCTAGCAAAGTTTTACATCATAAAACAACGCGAAGTGGCCGAGTTATAAAAACACCAGTACGTTTTGCTTAATAAGCAACGTGAGCGCAGTCGTTTGTCTACATGTACTACTTAATAAATAATTATTTGTATGCACTATTGTAACATGTTAAGGTTCATGCAAGAAACACTCTTATATCATTAGAATAAGGTAGAAGTTAATGTAAACAGACAAATATTAATTATAATTTCGTTTAAGTAGAATTAGCTGAATACATTGTGCCAAATTAATTAGCAAATAAGCATACCTACATTTAGTCACGTAGAAAATAAGCAATAATTGTTGTTGGGGCGTCTTGATGGGAATATTCGAAAATAAAATAACGAGGAACAAATTTCAACCCGTTTACTCCGACAAGTCAAGAACACACACACTTATTTTAAGAGGGAAACGGAAGTTACAATAATGTAGTTGTTGACACGGTCAACTAGATGGCGGCACATATAACGGTGGGTATTGACTGGCCCACGTGGCGCTGCGATTGCCCAAGAGATGGCGCTGGCTGTAGCGCGTGAACATGCCGGCCGCCTTGGAATCCTCAGGTTTCAAAGCTCGTTGGCTGCGTGGCCGTACTGCGATGGCTCCGTTGTTATCCTTGGAGCATGACTCATCGCCGAAGGCACCGGAAGTGGACAGATCTTCGAAAATGCTCGTTGTACTGTGCCCGTCGCTGTTCGGAGTACCGCTACCCGGCTGACACCATCACTGCCTGTGGACACCTTAATAATCCGACCCATGCGCCATTTTAGAGGGGGTAAATTGTCCTCCTTTATGACGACAAGGGTATTTAGGGTTAGGTCTTGATTAGGCGTCCTCCACTTAGTCCTCATCTGGAGCTCCGAAATGTAGTCAGTGGACCAACGCTTCCAGAACTGCTGTCTGACCTTTTCCACCCTCTGGAACCGAGTCAGGCGATGCATCGGCACTTCTATCAGGTCCTTGCAAGCTGGTGAGAGGAGTGGCCGGCCGATCAGGAAATGTGCTGGACTAAGAGGAAGAAGATCTTGTGGGTCTGCGGACATAGGGAACATTGGACGGGAATTCAGGACGGCTTCGATCTGTGTCAACACCGTGCTGAATTCCTCGTAGGTTAGATTAGCGGTGCCCATAACACGCCTCAGGTGGTGTTTACAGGATTTAACTCCTGCTTCCCATAATCCCCCAAAATGAGAAGCGTAAGGCGGTATAAATTTAAACATTATGTTATCATTAGATAGATCATCAATAATATGATGTCATTGCTCGTTAAACATTAACTGGAGCTCCTTCATGGCTCTGACAAAATTTGTCCCATTGTCAGAGAAAATTTGAGCCGGTTTACCACGACGGGATATAAATCTTTTAAGTGCTAAGAGATACTGTTGTGAAGAAAGGGTACTGACTAGTTCGAGGTGGATAGCTCGTGTTACAAAACAAATAAATAGGCATATATATCCTTTTTCAAGCTTAGCGCCCCTGCCTTTGCGGTTTAATACAGATACAGGTCCAGCATAGTCAACCCCACAGCGAATGAAAGGAAAACCCGGTTCCAACCGCTCTGCAGGTAGGTTACCCATGATTGGGGAAACGGTCTTTCCCCTCAGTCGTGTGCAGCGGACGCATTGGCGGACCACTTTTCTGGCTAGATTTCTCCCTCCTAACGGCCACCAACTCTCACGCATAGTAGCCAACAGCAATTGGGGACCACCATGGAGAAGTTTATTATGTAAATGCTGAAACAATAATAAGGTAAGCCGATGTTTACCGCATAGTAGGGTCGGGTGCTTTTTATCATACTCGAAGTCAGGTGAGTTACTTAGGCGTCCGCCTACTCTTATTATATCATTATTATCCAAGAATATGTTAAGGCTAGAAATTGCACTTTTTAATGATAATTTTTTCTTCAAGCTATTATACTCATCAGGACAAGATTCCCGTTGTGCAAGTCGCGACAACAGCTGTGTTGACTCAAATAACTCATTAAGAGATAACGGCCCTACAGTCCGATCGTGTCGTTGTGTGCGTGCGTTACGGATGAACCGCACTACATAAGCACCTGTACGCCGTATACGGTTATAAGAGAACCTGTCAAAACTAATTACTATATTTTTATTTTGTGTTACCTCACAAACCATAGCTGTTGCCTGTGATTTTAATTCCGGCAAGTCTGTAATGGCATAGTCGCAATGTGAACTTATTCCCTGTTGCGACCACATTGACTCAGGTTTCTGTAAGAACGGTGGGCCGTTCCACCACAGACTACTGTCACTGAGTGCGTCTAGACTGAGCCCGCGTGAGACTAAGTCCGCTGGATTATTTTTAGTACCTACATGCGACCAAATAGCATTGCTGGTAAGTTCATTTATTTCTACAACTCTGTTTTGAACAAAGGTTTTCAACGAGTGAGGCGACATACGAGGCCACCCAAGAACAATGGTTGAATCTGTCCAAAAGATCCTTAATGAATGAATTATTTTTCTAAACAAACGTGCACCAATCAACGCTCCACATAATTCTAATCGCGGTATACTAGTAGGTTTTAATGGCGCGACCTTACTTTTGGCACAGAGTAACTTAACTGTAACAGGCGAGTTATCTGAGAATGTACGCACATAAGCGCACGCGCCGTACGCACATTGCGACGCGTCACTAAACATATGTAGTTCTATATATTGTGTGTACGAACTCAATACATGACGCGGGATGCGCAGTGATTGTAAACATTGTAACGTACTTATAAACTTTTCCCAAGATAGCACAACGTCATTAGGAACCGGGTCGTCCCAATTTATTTTACACAACCATAACTTTTGCATAACTATTTTTGCTATTATTATTGCCGGTGCTAACATTCCCAACGGGTCATACACCTGTGCTATTACTGACAACATGTTACGCTTGGTTAGGGGGCTTGTGGTATTTATTACTCTAGATGTGAAGTGTAGTTCATCATTTTTATTAAACCACCCCATACCTAAAGTTTTATTTTGACACTGATCTCCTAATGCCAATCTTTTTGATATATCGTGGGCAGTAATATCGAGATTAAATCCACTCCACTTACGTAATGGAAGACACGCCGATGATAAAGTATTGGTGATCTTATCGCACATTTCTAGTAAACTATTTAAATCATCATTTCCTATAAGTACATCGTCCACGTAGAAATCATCCCGTATCACGGTAGCCACCTGTTCATCTTTACACTCACGCGCGAGTTGGTTCAAACACCTCATGCTAAGATAAGGCGCTGACGCCGTGCCGTAAGTCACGGTGTTAAGACGATATATACCTATTGGGTCAGAGGGATTTTTACGCCATAAAATTAATTGTAAGTCCCTTTGATCTGGGTGAATTAAGATTTGACGATACATTTTTTCCACATCGGCACATGCTACGTGTTTATACTGCCTAAAGCGTAATAATATGGAAAAAATGTCGTTTTGAAGCGGCGGTCCTACAAACTGAATACTGTTCAATGACTTGCCTGTAGATGTCGCTGCGCTAGCATCGAACACTGTGCGCAACTTAGTTGTACTACTATTTTCATTCATAACACCGTGATGCGGTAAGAAATAGTGAGGTGACTCGTATGTATCTATGCGAGTCATGTGCCCGAGACTTTCGTATTCATTCATAAAATTAATATATTTTTCCCTAAATTCCGGCAAACGAGTAAACTTTCGCTCGAGAGACAGCAAGCGTTTTTCAGCGGTATTATGACTTTCTCCGAGAACTACAGGCGATTCTTTGAAAGGGATACGCACACAGAATCTACCTTCTTGGGTACGTGCTGTCGTTTCCACGAAAATATTCTCACACTTTTTCTCGTCGGCACTAAGGACATTCCCAACGTTGGGAATCTCTTCGAGTTCCCAAAATTGTTTTAATTGTTCATCTAATGTTTGTGAATGATTACACTGTACCTGATTAATGCGCAGGCCGTTATTATGATTATACAAAGGTCCCGACATTATCCACCCTAGTTTAGTATTGTGTAAGTAAGGTCCATTTTTTAACCTAATTTTACCATCAATTAATAAATCCCAAAACTTATCCGCGCCTATCAGAATATCTATGTCCGACGGCAAATGAAACCTCGGGTCAGCTAGTTGGATAGCGTCAGGAATACTAATATTTTCTATATTTATATTAAATGCCGGTAACCTATGAGTGATACACGGCAACACTAAACAGTTAATAGTAGTGTGGTAGTGCTTAACCTTCGAATGTAATAATATTGTACAAGTGTGGGTAGACTTTGAGATTGAATGACCCACACCTGTAACTTCGCAAGTGGACTGTATTAACGGTGCGTTTAGTCTTTCGCACAAAGATTTAGTGATAAAACACTGTTGGCTACCACTGTCAAGCAGCACTCGTACAGTGTGATACTTATTATTGGCATCTGCAATATCCACAAGCGCAGTGGACAGCAGAACCGTGGGTAACACGGAATATGTTTGTTTGTTACAATACGAATCAGCTGATGTATGTAACGAGGTAACATTGAAGGCGTTAGTAGTTCCCGGTTGCGGCTGTGACTCACTCGCACCTACCACGTTGTTTACGCTACCTATACAAATTAAACTATTATGTTTCTCACGATGACACAACCTACACGGGCCGAATTTGCAATCTTGGACCGTGTGGCCTGACCGTAAACAATTCTTACAGATATCTTTCGTGTTGACTAAGTTGATCCTCTCTTCTAGAGTTAAATTAATAAACTTAGTACACGCATACAGTGAGTGATTATTTTTACACATTAAACATACCCGCGGACTTCGCTTAGGTTTATTTTCGCCAGCGGCAACGTAACTTTGCGTAGATTTTTTGTTTTGATTGTGTTCACTAAATTTGCTGTCTTGTGAATGTTTACTGTGGTTTATTTTAATCATATCTAACATATCCGCCCTGTCCTTTAGAAATTTTAATAAGTCATCCAACTTCACAAATGGCAGCTTGGTGTTAACGTTATGCAGGGTACTTATATACTGTTCCCATTCACGCTCGGTACTGGGATCTAATTTCGACACAACCAAATAAATCACCAACGTGTCCCACGCATGAGTTTGTTCCCCCAGTGAAGAAAGCGCACGTAGGTTTTTAAGTACCGTGTCTATAAGTTTCCTTAATTGTGAAGCCGACTCTTTATGTAACGAAGGAATCGTATAAAGGGATCTGACGTGATTATGTTGCAATAACCGTATATTGTTGTAACGATTCTCTAGCAGCTCCCATGCGTGAGAGTAGTTACTGGCCGTGAACTCCAATGAACTTATAATTTGCGATGCACTACTTGTTACACATGATCGTAAATAATGGAATTTTTGGATTGAGTCTAGGTCCTCACGCTCATGTATCATACTGAGGTACGAGTTCTTAAACTCCAACCAACAATCGTACGAGCCGTCAAAGGTAGGTATTCTAATGTCAGGTAACTTTACACCCACCATTTTACTTTTAGTGACTACATTATTATTTTCTAATACCTCTTTCTGCAGCAACAGCTTAGCAGAAGCTACTACCTTATAGTACTGATCTTCAAAGCGATCTCTGTCTTCCAGTTGTTTTGGAAGATCGAGCTCATCTGCGTTTTCCTCAATAAAACTTTGTAACTCTGAATAACTATTTAACAAACTAGAACTGTTTTCTATGCGTAACTTTATTTCTAATAATTGTTGTTCACTTAACGGGCAAACACATCTTCTAACGTAATTTTCCAGAATAGTTAACCGACCTTTGATCACTGCTCTTTTCTTAACGAATTCCGACATCTTAGCTTCACTCATTTTAAGGGACATTAAGAACACAAGAGTACTCACTGTAATCCTTCCTGTATGGACGCGCGACCTGTATCACCCGCGTAGACCCGCGAGGCTACCTACACCTCACGGCGCCGGGTTAGGTACCACGTGACCGACCGGGCACCGCCGCTCAACACCTGCGAACACAGCACAAATATTAGCACAGACCGAAAGATAGGATGGGGAAATGGATAGGAAACTCCGACCTGCCACTCCTTTAATCCTCTTGAAGTCTTGATACAGCTTGTACTAATAGGCACGTGTCCGCGAAATGGCGCCGGTGAATTTCTTCAATTTTCTTCTTGCTTCGTATATTTATGCGACGAATGCTTCGAAGATTTGAAATATAATTCTTCTTAGTTAATTTGGCTCGGATGGACCATATGTTGGGGCGTCTTGATGGGAATATTCGAAAATAAAATAACGAGGAACAAATTTCAACCCGTTTACTCCGACAAGTCAAGAACACACACACTCATTTTAAGAGGGAAACGGAAGTTACAATAATGTAGTTGTTGACACGGTCAACTAGATGGCGGCACATATAACGGTGGGTATTGACTGGCCCACGTGGCGCTGCGATTGCCCAAGAGATGGCGCTGGCTGTAGCGCGTGAACAATTGTCAAATAGATAATTTCTTACAAGACATATAAGTAGGCATTTTTCGATCTACACGTTAATTTCTTAGTAACATTCATGGTAACAGTTTGTTATTAACAATGGGTTCAAGTCAGACCAAAGAAGAACACCATTCTAACAGTGGAATAATAGAACAAAAAATAACAAACAACTTCAGTGAAAAGCTGGACAACATTGTTTGGGTTATAATCGCTATGTTGGTCATTTTATCAGTTTCTATGGGATGCGTGGTTTGGCGTCGCTGCAAGGGCACGGCGAGAGCATGGGTTCGCAAGCAAGTGGCCAGCAACCCGAATATGGTCACCGTTCAAGCGGTACCACAGCAGCAGACAGCGACAACCAAGCAATACATGTAAACGTTAAATGGTTGTGTGTAGATGTAGTGATAAGAAGAAACTTTATTATTATGTGTTTATTAGATGTATGTGTGTAGCTTTAGTTATAATGTTATTTTAAGGATATTATTTCTGTTATATACACCATATTATTTCTGTTAAAGGGGGGAATGGTGTAGGGACAAATGTAATATGCGTGCGTAGGCATTTAGATGCAAGTGTCTATGTAGCGTCTATGTAGGTAGCGGCGGCTGCGCCCGCCATGTAAGACAGTCGTGAATATACAGTCCTACCATTACAACGTCTATTATTACTCGCTCAGCAGATACACTCATATTCCCTAAAGTCAACAATTGTACAACCTTATCTTGTTATATGGGACTTTTCACAGTTTTCAAGGAAGCTAAAAATCAGTACACTCACTCTTTGTTACCAACCAAAAATACCTGCAAATCAGGAAAGGGGAACTGTGTTACACCGAATTTAACGCGAGCGAAGCCGTGGGCATTTAATTTACACTGATAAAGATCAGATGCTTTAGCAATTTGACGCTAAGTAAAGTGAGCCGGGACCCGGGCGTATCTCGATCGGCGAAGGGTTTCACGATAGAGTACCAATATTAAACACCGTGTCGAATTAACAAGTCCGTAATTAACGGTTTAATATGGAACGTTATTACCCGACTGGTTTTAGATTATGCTGACAAATTGTTAGCCTGGGACTAGGTAATAAAATCGTGTCGCAGTACCCGACGGCTTTATTGTTGACTAGCTTTTGCCCGCGGCTTCGCTCGCGTTAAATTCGGGGTAACACAGTTCCCTCTTTCTCCCTAATATCCCACTTTATTTAAAAAGGAGTTAACAAACAAACTCACTTTCACTGTTATAATATTAGTAAGGATTTACAGTTTTGGTATTCTCTTAATTGATAAGTTTGGGAAAGGCTTGATTTTTGGTGAAGATCCTAATGATCACCTACCTAGCCTTTTCCAAATACGTTGGGTTCGGCATCCAGTCTAACTGGATACGGCAGCTGAATACCAGTACTTTACATGGTGTCAAGCTAATGACTACCTGTAGTCATTGTCAAATATCTTTAACTAGCTGTTCCACGCGGTTTCACCCACGCTGCTCAGCACCTGTTGGTTGTAGCGTGATGTTATATAGCCTATAGCCTTCCTCAAGAAATGGACTATCCAACACTAAAAGAATTTTCCAATTCCAACCCCAGTAGTCCCTGAGATTAGCGCGTTCAAACAAACAAACTCTTCAGCTTTATAATATTAATATATTATATATAGTATAGATGACAGCCGAAACCACATGACTTTTTTTTTGCGTACGGGAATCTAACGACTTAAAGTGCTTTCCTTGGCAAGGAGGAAACTTGGTATGTGATAGGTGGTCACCCATTCACAGACCAATTAAGGGAAGCGCGAGTTTAACTTGAAGATTCATTATATTTGCTTAATTTTAGTTATTTAACTACCACCTCCTCAGGCGCCTAATTCGTTGGGAGTTTCTTACTAATAACGCGTTATATATTTAAGGCTTTTTCACAAGCTTTTGCCTCCATTCTCAGACGATACCGGTCCTGACAGTGCAATCAACCTATTAAAGAAAAATGTTTTAATATTCAAGATTTCGAATTGGTAGCTGTCAGACGATGTAAGTCATAATAGTCCGTTTTCGGTCAGGGGCTAGTGCAGCTAATAGTAGAGACGAGCCATCGGCGCAGGAGATATTATAATGCTCAAGTGTGTGCGCAGGCACAAGTCCACTCTCATAGTCCAATCGGACGATAATCCAATACAACCCGAGAGAGATCAGGCGCAGGACAATGGCTTAACGTACAATTAACGTACATACCAAAGGACTTGTATCTCAGAAGAATATAACAAGGCGTACGGACGGTGAGCTATACCCACTGCTCGGCGTCCACAGACCCGTGGGCCTACTATGACATCTTAAAGCGGAACTTATTCCACTGAGTGAAAGAGATGGTGCTAGACACCCTGTATATCATCTGTCCCTTTTCCTCAGCGGAATAAGTTCTGTTTTAACACGTCATGGTAGGGTAGCTGTTTCTACGGCGGCCGGGAGTCGTCTCGAGGGTTCTGACGCCCGGAGCGTTTGCTGTGATTGCTGCTGATTGATTCGGACCCCAAGGCCCTAGTGTTTTAACCCCAAACACAAAATATCAAATTAAGGTATGGTATTTGCGCGGTTTGAGGTTTTCGACACCTCTCAATTTACCAATCTTGTTACCTTGCCAAGAATGATTAGTTCGATGCTATTAATCGTTAACCATTTGTTAAAACGTAACCTATTCCTGTTGCAGTGGGAAATTGGAGATGGTGTGATTAGTTTTTGTGATGGATCACGTTCAGGTATTCGCGTGGCGGATGAACGAATTATTGCGAATGTACCGTGTCGAACGTGGGTGGTTATGAATCACCGCGAGGTATAGAACCTTTTAGAAAAGTATTCAGGATTTATATTGTACCTAAGCTCGCAAAACCTTGAAATTTTAAAAAACGGATAAAGAACATTGCTCTGCGCCCATATAGGTATTATTGGCCCTGGAACAAGAGCATCGAAAAATTATGTATTGTATTCTTTATCATTAGTAAACACCTTTATGTTCCTATCTATGGTGGACTAGCTGCTATTTTTTTTTAAAGTACATCTTTATTAAAAAAAAAAACTATATTTTGAGGTTATAATAGAACTATAACAACGAATGTTAATTATGATTTGTCATAGTTCCGAGTGATTTTAAAGAAATGAAAAAATTATATCATAATAAATTACTGTTTATGACTTTTTTTGCTATTAGGTACATGCCTAGACAATTACTAGGCACCTTTGCATTTTTTTTCTAATGTCTAAATGGATGTAATTATACATGACATACTTAGGTAACCATATTATTAACATTAGGCGTAGATGGTGACTGGTGGAAAAAAAGAAAACACAGACGCGCCTAATAACAGGCGCGACCGTGTTTATTTTATATTTTTGCGGATAGGAAATTATCAAATAACTTCCTCCGCTCTGGGGGGGAGTGTCAGAATTGTAATGACTAAAACCCACCCATGTTCCTTTTATTGCCCGTTATGTTCTGGGGCAGCGGTATCTCTTTCGAACAGGTCCCTCTGCTTTGCTGACATCTCTTTGAGGCGCGCGTGGAACACTAACGCGCCGTTTGCTCACCGTTGTCAAACGGTGGCCGGGAGTCGTCTCGCGGCACCCGACGCCCTTTAAGTTTAAATGACATGCGTTCTGTAAGTTTACAAAACTCGAGTCATTTAAAATCCTTTCACTGTTTTAAATTCCTTGATAACAATTTCCTTAGGACAACGCTATGGAAAACCAAACAAAATATTTTAATAAGCAAAGCGCAATACTCTGTCACGTCAATGTTTGACATGGCCATCGAGTAGACTTTTCCTGTTTCGTTTCGATATGAAAATTGAAAATATCGAGCGAAAACTTGGCAACGTTGCAAACCATACAACTTGTGATATTGTTGTTTTGACTCAAAATTATATAAACACTAGCTGCACCCCGCGGTTTTACTCGCGTGCTGATAGAATCCTTACTAATATTTTAAAAGCGAAAGTGAGTTTGTTTGTTTGTTCACTTCACGCCTACATGGCTTAATCGATTTTGATGAATTTTGGTACAGGGATAGTTGGGACCCTGGAGACGGATATATGAGAGATATATGAGAGAGAAAGAGGGAAAAAACTACAAGTAGCAGGTACAGGTTAATGAGGAAAGAGGAACTGTGTTAACCCGAATTTATTGCGACCGAAGCCGCGGGCAAAAGCTAGTTTACAATATATCCTCATGAATATATAATGCCTATGTGTTATTGTGATGTATTAACTATTTTTATTGTAAAATTTCATTATAATCCATTAAGTAGATCTTGCGTGAAAGAGTAACAAACATCCATACATCCATCCATCCATACAAACTTTAGCGTTTATAATATTATAGTTGGAAGTGCGAGTCGGAGACCGAAGGTTCCACATACTTGCGACATAAACGGCCATATCTTTTGACTACATAGACGAAGAGTATTAATTTTTCTCATTTCTCACAGCTCTAAGGAACTCCGATCCTCCGAATTTCCTGATCCCGGCACGGGAATTGAACCCAGGACCTCATTCTCGACCTCAGACGGGACAACAGCTACTAGTACAGTTCTTTAGTACAGTTTTTTCATTGTAACAAATTAAGATCGTATCAAAAACGTTAAGTAGAACATCTGCCAAGTGCCTCCGTGTAAGGTCGTTAATATAGATCGGTGGCTTACACATAAGCCTCGCATCCAGTAAAGATAAGACTTGATTGATGATGGTGGATGTCCCCGACTATGTGAAGAGTTTCTGTTTATTTTCTTAAAACTCCTGTCTGGTTAAAATTCGCAGCCACTCGGGTCGATCTTCAGGTGGACCTGCGCTTGCCTAGGTTTGTTTGTGGGAGTTCTAGGGTGCCTCGAAGAGTACATTAAAATTAAAATAATAAAATACCTTTTTGTATGTCGTTTAGCCTTTGGTACTGGTTGTCACTTGTAGCTCTTCATGTAAAAACTATTAGATAAAGTTGTTCGACTTTTAAATTAAAATTATTTTTATTAAATCAAATCAAATTGAATTTCAGGATGTTCCAGCCGACATGTCAGCCATATAATATAATATAAATTGTAATTTATTGTATTACAAAAAAAATTTACCTATTTATCTACCATTTAGCTGTGCAATATTTTCTTTTTTATTTTATTTACAGATCTTTTATGTTTTGCAATTTTATTAAAAAAAAAAAAATATGTTTTCGAGCGTATGGCACTTGTGGGCAACAACTGAAAATCAGCGTCAGGTGGCCGCCTTGTGTTGCCATCTGGCATTATGCTGAGCTGAGGCCCTTTTGGCATTATTTATATTATTTAATTTAATGTTAAGGTGCTGTGTTTTTTTGTTTTTAATAATGTTGAATAAACGCAATATTCTTTTTTTCTCTTTGACAAGATCGCTGTTGTATTTTAGGTACCTAGTTATAAGTAGGGATATGTTTTCAAAGTTTTTTAGATTTTGGTATTATGTTTCCGTTTATAAATAGATTTGTAAAAAAATATATAAATATAAGGTGTAAAAGACACACATACAGACTATAACGTTGGTTGCAGATTACTGAATCAAAAACTTATATAGGCAACTAATTTTTCCCAAAAAAAAAAAACACCTCAACATAAATATTTGCACAACCGCAGCTCTGTTCACACCACTTACAAAATCTTATCTCCAGCCATTCTTTGTCACATCTCATCAAAGCCAGCCATCACAAGTCTCTACAGGTGTATAATGAAAGCATCAAGTTGCCAGTCGCCCTTCGTCACGCCAACGCTGAACTTTCATTTGGTAATGACGTCACGCGCCCCTTTTCACAGACTTTCAATTAGCTGGAGTGACAGTGTGAAGAGACAACCGGCGACGTTTCGCACGTCACGTCAGTAATGGCCTTATGCCAAGAAATGTAAATAGGTTGGACGAAGGAGTCGTGCTGTATTGAAAAGTACACTGTAGTACATTTGTACTGTTTTTCTTCTTTTAACATTAAACATGGTATCACGCTTATAATCATCCACAGAGACGTTAGGTACTTATTTTATTTTTTTCGGGTGGGAAATCATCAAATAACTTCCCCCGCTCTGGGCGGAGCGGGGGGGCATGTCAGACTATAGCTGACTAAAACCCACACATGTCCCTTCTGTTGCCCTTTACGTTCCGGGGCCGCAGTATCTCTTTCGAAAAACCCGCAACCCCGGCAGGCAGAGGCTCTGGCTAGCCCCTCTGCTTTGCTGACATCTCTTTGAGGCTCGGGTGAAACACGAACGCGCCGTCGACACGGCCTGTCGTCAATAGACGGAAGGACGGTGAGCTACCCATTGCTCACTGTCCACAGGCTCGCATCTACGGTAGCCGGGAGTCGTCTCGCGGCGCCCAGAAATGAAGAGACTCCTCCGAAACGGAATGATTGTTTTATATACAATTTTAGATGTATATTCGGTCTGAATATCGGTCGAAATCTATTTTTCAACGGTGGCACTTTCCAGAAAAGGAGCTGAGCAGCGGGTGAAACCGCAAGATACTTACATCTAGTATGTATATATACAAAAAGTCTATTTGAATCAGGTGTCGTCAACAATTGGTGGGTGCATTCAGAATTTTGTGAAAATATCTGCGTATTGGATTCCTAACAACAGGAGCCAGCTATGCGGCAAGCCTGGAAGGAGATCGCGTCGCAGCAGTTGTTCGCTCAGCCACTGTACCAACCGTGTCGTCGAAAGATGTTTTCATCTTCTTTTTGGAGAATATCAGAGTTCTGTCAATGGCCGTCATGTTGATGCTGAGATAGAAGCCTTTTGACCTTGTACACGATTAATTTAATTAATAGCTTTTTTTGTTGTTCTTTTTTAAATTAAGTAATTTTTAATTATTGTAAGTGCTGTGCGAGTCTAATAAATATTTTTTCTTTCTTTCTTCGTAATTCATGTAAGTTTATTACATAGCCCGCACGTAACATTGAACAAAACGTTCCTTCAACTTACATTTAAAGGTGTAGACTAAAGCAATCTCAGAGCTACTCCATTAAAATGGCGTCGAAAATTTTAATGACTACGACCTACATGTGAAGCTGTGATCAAAAGCCGGCCGCGCCTTAATGAGTGCGGAGTGGACCTTAACGTACGAGGAAAAATTGTTTCATACGTGTTGCGGTTCATTTGGTTGCTTGGACATTTTAGGTAATATCTCGACAGTCCTTACGTACGTAAAGACATGTCGAAAATGACATTTTTTTATTGTCTCATTGGCTTTATATTATCCATGCGCACATGCTGACATACGATTTTTATTTAATTTATTTACCTTATTTTAGAAATTGTATAAGAGAACAAGTCTTATAAATACAACGAATAAGTGTCGTAGAAACCGTCATCTCTCAGTTTTTCTAAGTAAACGTAAAAAAAATAAATACGCATGGTATCATAAAGCTCTTAAAAACTGTTAAAATATTGTAGAAAGAAAATATTTATTATTGCTCATAGAATTATTTCTAAAGCGTGTTGAACACAAATTACGATTTCCTGTAAACCTCGGTTTTTCACTTATACTTTACTTAACGTTATGTACGTAGGAACCGTCGATCTGATTGGGTTACTTTGCCAGTTTTAACCCAAATGCGCGACAGTGAATATACGGTTATGTTTGGGCGGTGATTTGGATTTCAGTATTATATCGTTATTTATAGTAGTTAGTAACTTAGTACTGCGTAAATTAGTTATTAACAGTAGTTTCCGTTTATTTATTTGTACATATATTTTTAACATATTTCATAATTATAAAAAAATAAAAAAATACTAGTTCATGTCCGTGGCGTTGCCTGCGTGATGTTTGGTAATTGTCCCACAGGATCGCTTGTCTGTGTGTGTTAATAATAAAAATGTGTTAATCTAGATTATAAACTATCTATCTGCCAAATTTTATCCAAACCGCTCATTAGTTTTTGCGTAAAAGAGTTAGATATGGGTACATCCAGGCATTCGTAAATCCTAACAAAGTTCGCATTTATAATATTAACTAGCTGGCGCCCGCGGCTTCGCCCGCGTGATATCGAAACATAAAGTATCCTATGTGTTATTCTACTATAATCTACTTATGTGGCAAATTTTATCAAGATCCGTTCAGTCGTTTTGACGTGAAAAAGTAAAAACATCCATACATCCATCCATTCTTACAAACATTCGCATTTATAATATTAGGATAGAATGTTGGTTTTGTCAGCAACTCAATTGTGGTTTGAGTTACTGAGATAACTCTTCCTTTTTCGCACCTATGTATTTCGTTTTCTACTCGCTCTTATTAAGATGTACGGGATTCATAGATTCAAGCATGAGGATTGCTGAAATTGAGTCCGCGTTACACTGGTTCGTTCTTTTACCCTTGAGTTTATTTAATTCGACAATTTCGACCAGTATTATTCGGACTCCCAAAAATTCTAGTCATAAAGAACAAACATTTTCTTCGCAACCAAAAAATGGAACATTTGATCCCTGTCAAAAATAAAGATAAATGATAAAACAACACAAGTTATTTCGCGCCAAAATATGCCGCACGAACACACGAAAATGCGTCATTAAAGGCGTTCTAATAAATCCTCTTTTCTCATAACGTAACAAGAACATTTCTCAAATGACAGATTATGATGAACGACTGCAACGCACCAATTCTTGCCTTTGACTAGCGGCGCGGTAAACTAATGAGTTAAAATGAATGAGTGATGGACGAAACGTGTTAACGAGGAGAATACATGAAACTGAACCATTATGATTTGGCATTATACGTCGAACTCATGTCACCAGTGTACTCGCGGTTTTAGAACCTAGGAACGTCGCCCACACGACCAACAGTTGAGGCGCAGTTGAGGCGCGGCGAGCGCATTAAGATGGATCCACACATTGCGAGCATGCGCTCCGCACGGCGCACAACGCATCGGCTTGAGGCGTGCGTGTTGACAAATTATACCAACATATGCTCGGGTCGAGCCATCGCGAGCGAAGCAAATGCTCGAGGTAAGTAGGCGCGCAGACTTGGCAAGGCATGCGCTCCGCACGGCGCACAACGCACAGCGCGTGTGCGCCGCACACCGCGCCGCGCTATTCGCTGTGCGCCGTGTGGCGGCCGGAGCATTGCGAGCAGTGCGTTGCGTTTGGATGGTTGTGTCTGTACCTCGCTGCGGGTGTACGCGCGCATTATGAACGACAAAGAAATGTTAAGAAAAGCAGTTTTATTCTATTATATATCTCTTTTATTCTTTCTTTTTCTTTTCAATAATTGAATTAATAATTATAAAAGCAGCCGCGTATACGCGCAAGCGATGCAAAGGCGCCATCTTGACTGCTGCTGTGTGCGTTGGATCGGCCCGAGCACGCGCTGCGCGCTGTTTGGCCCGAGCAAACGCAGTTTCATTTTCGCAGTCGAGGCGTGCGTTGATATTGTACGCGACGCACGCCTCGAACGTGCATGCGCGGCTACGTCCACACCTAACGTAATGCTCGCACTGAGGCACTTTGATCTTGAAGCATTTGCCGACATACGTTGGCTCGCCCTCGCGCGTGCGGAGCGCATGCCTCGCCACGAATATACAGGTCCACACTTGGCGAGGCATGCGTTGTGCGCCGTGCGGAGCGCATGCCTCGCAATGTGTGGATCCACCTTTAGGCGCAATTGAGGCGCGGCGGGCGCATTATGCGAGCGTTGCCCATGTAATGTATAACAAAATGCAAGCCCAAAACTGGCAAGGAACAAGCAAATACGTCTGTTTATACAAAATATTATAAGTTATATCCAATAAAGCTACTCTAATATGTTTGTTGTTCAAACTATTCGCAGTGAATTGATAACATTTTGAATCTCCGTTGTGTTCACCGAGATTTAATTATTCTAACTTTGTTGGTAGTTTGTATTAACTCAGTCTGAATGAGTTTCAAGTTTTCGTTAAGTTCCAATTATGTTAAATTAACGTTTCAAACAGTAGCTCACAGTAACTTAATACTCAGAATTTTCGTTGAAATTTAGATTACTTGTGTATTTTATGATGACTAAATATTATTTGAAGAAGAATGAAACGCATTTGTTATTTAAAGAGTGGTGAATTTAAATGTTGTTGGCATGAGAGGTAGGAGAAATCTAATATCAGACCTGCAGTCCTAGCGGGTTGTTCGAAAGGTATACGGCGGCCCCGGAACATAAAGGGCAATAATAAATAAATAAATATCTTGGGACAACTCACACACGGCCATCTGATCCCAAGCTAAGCAGAGCTTGTGTTATGGTAACCAGGCAACCGATATACATACTTATATAATTTATAAATACATACATATTATAGATAAATCACACCCAGACACAGAACAAACAATCATGCTCATCACACAAAGTTTGTCCTGGGTGGGAATCGAACCCACGACCTCCGGCTCAGCAGTCAGGGCCACTAACTACTGGACCAACAGGCCCGTCAATAGAAGAAACATATGGGTGGGTTTTAGTCACTAAAAGTCTGTCACGCCGACTCACGCCCCCCCCCGCTCCGCCCACAGCGGGGGAAGTTATTTGAGGATTTCTTACCCCAAAAAAAAAACACCTGCAGATCGCAAAGGGTTAAGCAGAGGTTGTACCTACTACACTCACATTTCGTTATAATATATCTTTTAATTTATTTTATCTATTTAATTTTTTACTCAACCCCAACTTTTAAATCATATCTTTTATTATTTTTAATGCAATTATTGTAATATATTTACAATGTATTTTGTAATTTAAGTCATTTACATAATGTGTATTGTTATAACAATAGTTTTATTTTAATCTACATTTATTTTTGTAATGCAAAAAAATTGTAATGTGTAATCTTATGTATACAATGTATTGTATAATTTGTAGCTCATATTATGGGAACATTTCCTGAAATAAATGACTTTTAGGCACGTTTTATGTTAAATGATTTTTAATGGCTTTGAACATATTTTCGAATTGCCAAGGAGTCGGTAAGTAATTCAATTAGCGACTCTAGATTGTGCTCGTCCAAAACATAGAAAATCGATCAAGGAGAAGGGCAAGAAACTCCATGGACACTCCATCACAAAATCGAGGACACACTGTGTCATATTAAAACAATTTAAGGTTCAGTTAAACAGTGGCACCCTTGCCATCTGGCATCACATACATTCAAATCAAATCAAATCATTTATTTCAATTAGACCATTAGATACAGGCACTTTTGAATGTCAAGAAACAAAATGAATCAACAGTCCCGGTCACAAGGCATAATAACTTGTGAAAGTACTGTAGTTGTCCATTCCAAAGCGTTGATCTCTATGGAGAAGAATGGGCAAGAAACTGCATGGACACTCTTTTAAATTATAATTTATTGATTAAAAAACAATTCGAGAACCCCCTTCTTTAGAAGTCGGTTGAAAAATAAAGGTATAAGCTGACAGCTCGCTTGTAACCCACAGGCTGACAGATGAGTGTTTTATTTCAGACGGAGACGAGGGCCGCCTGATTGTAGGCTCAAAGAATATACTATAGAGATGTACCTAGTCGTTTGTTCCGCCAAGAACATACCGCAACTACCAGCTAAGAGGTCAGAGGTAGGAAATGCAGAAGATCAACTCGTTTAAAACAAAATAATCCTGCCTTGAATAAAATAGAATATAGGTACCTACTTTATTAATAACTAGCTGTTCCCCACGGTTTCACCCGCGCTGCTCAGCACCTGTTGGTCGTAGCGTGATGTTATATAGCCTATGTTACTCGGGGATAATGTAGCTTTCCAAAGGTGAAAGAATTTTTGAAATCGATCTAATAGTTTCGGAGCCTATTCATTACAAACAAACAAACAAACAAACAAATCTTTCCTCTTTATAATATTAGTATAGACTAGTTTTTGCTCGCAGCTTCGCTCGCGTCCACCCCTCACTTTGGAGAAGTGTTGAGTTAGAAAAGACAAAAACGTACAAACAAACAGACAAACACATACAATACCCCCCTTTTCCCGCCTTTTTTCACTTAAAAAAAATGTTAGCCTATGTCTGTCTCCATCGTCCCAACTATCTCTGCAGCAAAATTGATCAAAATCGGTTTTACCATTTAGTCGTGAAGATGTAACAAACAAACAAAGAAACTCACTTTCGCTTTTAAAATATTACTAGCCTTTGCGCGCCGGCTTAGCTCGCGTAATATTCGGACTAACACGGGTCTCTTTTCCTGATTTGCAGATACCTGCTACCTGTAGGTTTTGCCCTTTGCGCCTTATTTATTGTAAAAGCAAAGCTAAGTTTCCCTTTTCTTCCCTCTTTCTCCTTCATTTCTTATTTTTTTTAAAAAGGGTCCAGGTTCTCAACTATCTCTGTACCAAAAATCGATTTAGCCATTTAGGCGTGAAGACTTAAAAAACAAACATACAAACAAACTCACTTTGGCTTTTATTTTATTAGTAAGGATTACAATATCTGCCAAGAACTCCCGCACTGCTGGGCAAATGCCTCTTCTCATATAGAGAAGGCACGAGCATCGACTACCACGCTTGCTCAAGACGGGTTGACGATTTCAGGCCTATATTGATTAGAAATTTTGCTTGCATATGTATATTGTGTGAAATTTTTTATTCTTAAACTTTATGTAAGTGATCCTTCTGTGTATTATTTTATTAAGTGTACCTATTGTTCCAGCGGTTCTAGCCATGTCATTAGTCCTGGCCTATTTTACAAATTACTATACTTTAATGGATATAAGTTAGGTTCAAAGTGCGTTGTAGAGGCCTGAAATAAATAATGCATTCAAATCTGTAAGTTGCTCTGAAGATGGAAAGTAAATACTTAAATGTATCAAACTAGCTGGCGCTCGCGGCTTCGTCCGCGTGATATCGAAAAACAAAGCATTCTATGTGTTATTCCAGACCATAATCTACCTCTGTGCCAAATTGCATCAAGATCCGGTTTTCCGTTTTGACGTGAAAAAGTAACAAACATAACATCCATTAATCTTCACAAACATTTGCATTTATAATATACTAGGTGTTCCCCACGGTTTCACCCGCGCTGCTCAGCACCTGTTGGTCGTAGCGTGATGTTATATAGCCTTCCTCAAGAAATGGACTATCCAACACTAAAAGAATTTTCCAATTCCAACCAGTAGTCCCTGAGATTAGCGCGTTCAAACAAACAAACAAACAAACTCTTCAGCTTTATAATATTAGTATAGATAGTATAGATATTAGTATAGATTAAGTAGGACTATCCTCAGTTACCCTCGTCTTATGACGCGTTAGGTAATATTGTTTTAGTCAGGAGATCCTAAAGTCTAGGAGCGTGTGGCTAAATAATAGGAGCTGCTTGGGTCGATCTTTAGGTTAAACCACGCTCGCCCAGGTTGGTATGTGGATGGGTGGCCACTCGTTGCCTGCCGAGTTTCCTCCATGCCTCGAAAAACACGTTGAGCTGTTGGTCCCGGCTGTCATTTGTAGATCTTTCACACTCGTTAGAGATAGTCTGTGACCCGAAGGTCTCACAACCACGGTGTAACCCAGTACTAAGTGGGAAGTGGAGGTCAAATAGGCAGTTGTTCCATATAAAATATCCGTTATTCAGTTGCATCCGGTTAGACTGGAAGCTAACCCCAATAATTCAGAGGGGCTTGCCAGAGCCTCCGCCTGCCGGGGTTGCGGGTTGTTCGAAAGAGATACCGCGGCCTCGGAACGTAAAGGGCAACAGAAGGAACATGGGTGGGTTTTAGTCAGTACAAGTCTGACATGCCCCCCCGCTCCGCCCAGAGCGGGGGAAGTCATTGGATGATTTCCCACCCGAAAAAAAAACCCCAATAACTGGGAAAAGACTAGGCAAATAATGCTTAATTTAAGACCATTATCAGGCTTTGATGACGACTATACCCAGTACCCACCAGAATCAACAAAACATATGTATTACATCACGCCTGTGATACAATACCTAATAGTACTCACATCCTTACTAATATTATAAAGGCGAAAGTGAGTTTGTTTGTTACGTCTTCACGCCTAAATGGCTTACCGATTTTAATTAATTTTGGTACAGAGATAGTTGGGACCCTGGAGACGGACATAGGATAACTTATTTAAAAAAAAGTGAGAAATGAGGGAGAAGAGGGAAGAAAAGGAAAAACTTAGCTTTGCTATTACAATAAGTAAGGCGCTAGGGCAAAACTACAGGTAGCAGGTACCTGCAAATCAGGAAAGGGGAATTGTGTTACCCGGAATTTAACGCGAAGCCGCGGGCAAAAGCTAGTTTATTATATTGTGTATTACATTTATATTGTCTCTGCATTCGTTACCAAATGCCACCTGTTTTAATCTATCACCAGCTACCCTACCATGACGTGTTAAAGCAGAACTTATTCCACTGAGGGAAAGGGACAGAGCTATACAGCGTGACTAGCACCATCTCTTTCACTCAGTGGAATAAGTTCTGCTTTAAGATGTCATAGTAGGCCTACTGCTTTGTTTTATTACTCGTTCTATTTAAACGTATGTCATGACATTTGTTAAACAGTTGAGAATCATGAACATAATGCAATTTTGCTGAGCCCCCTAAGTTGACAACTATTTGCGACGTTGCCAGCTTTCAGAATGAATCCTATTAAGTGAGGCAATTTTAATAAATTTACATAAAATAAAATTGGAAAAGAATAAAATGGAAAGTAAACATTTCTAGAGTTGTTTGAGGAGGTGTAAGCTCTTAGAGTGCATGCAGACTATTGCAGACGTTTCAGTTGCTCAATCAATTTGCTGGATTATTCTGGAAGTTTCTAGAATTTCTATGATTAATTTTGACAGTTCATTCGCTCCTATGAATATTTTTGAGAGAATATTTTTTTGTGCTGCTGTTGTACATATTATCGTCTTTGCAATGTGTATAAATAAATACCAGTATTTTACATGGAGTTACTATCTGACTTCAACCAGCAAGGTATACTATCTACTATTGGGATGTCTTCCAAAAAAGCTACCTTAAGTGGACGAAGACTAGTCACAAAGTAATTTTGCATACCGTTAGGCAAAATGTATCGGGACGTCGTAAAACTTACCATCATTATTTGTATACCTACATTTTAGCAAATAAATGATTTCTATTTCTTTTTTTCTAAAGAAATAAGGACGACCGCCATTTTGTGTTTCAGAACTGAAATTATATTATGAGTTAAATCTGACAGGACGAAATACATGTTACTTTTTATTATGTACTTTGTATCTGATAATATGTATGGCAAGGTGTGGTATTCCGCCGCTTCCGCGTCCAAATTCCACTACAGTACGGCCAACGAGAAGCGATACCAAATGTAAACAAAACCCATGCTAAAACCCCATCTAAAATGGCCGCCCGAATGTTGGCGAACCCGTCTTACCGTTGTCATGTTTTTGCCGGGAGAACAAGACATTACGACAAAGGCACAAGATGGAAAGAGCTAATTATTAGATTGTCAACGCCACAGTTGTTCTTTAGGTTAATGACCTTTCGTATCGCTGCTAGTTGGCCTTACTTTAGAACTCACAACAACATCGTGCAAGTGAAGTGCTACTAACATAGTTTTATGTTTAATATTCTAACAAGAATGTTATGGACGTATATTTAGGTTAAGGGCCTCTTTTACGCGACGTTTTTTCTCAGCGCTACTTGGTCGATTGTTTGGTTGTATGTCGACTTTACAGCACCAAGATAACGGTTGTTTTTTATTAAAAGTACCCATTCAATTTTTTTTTTCGACAAGTCCTTTTTAAAAAAGAGGTTTATTATTTTATATAACTTCCAAAAAGTTTTCTAACACATCATTTCATGGAAGAACACGTTTGAAATCGTTAGTTAGTCAACTCATTTATTTCATGTTTTTACTGACTTCCAAATGTTAAAAGTTCACCTCGTGCCTAATACATTTTTAGCTTACAGTACAGGCTTCGATCTTATCCCGTACTGTAACTAGCTAAACATGTATTAGGCACCGTGCACAGTACGTGTTGTTGCCACCATGTGTTTGTGGCATAAGATCGTTTTTTTTTAACCTTTCCCCACACTAGGATTTTTTCATATATCATGGGTGCATTTAAAACATTCAAACTCACACAAACAGCCATTCCAGAAACAGCTACCTGTAGGTCATACAAATATTTGTTCGGTGCTGGGATTAAACCCGGGACACGCAGCGTAGCAGTCGATCGCTCAGCCACTGCGCCAACTGTATCGTCAAATTCATGAACGTGTTAAGTGTGACCAGATCATATCAGATATATAAATACAACATAAACTTATATGTTATGCAAATCAGCTACCCTACCATGACGTCTTGAAACAGAACTTATTCCATTGAGGAAAAGAGACACAGCTATCCCTGGATAGCTGTGTCTCTTTTCCTCAATATAGAAACCAGGATGTCTAGCACCATCTCTTTCTCACACAGGAATAAGAACTGCTATAAGATGTCATGGTAACCCTGCAGATGAAAAAAATAATATGCATTTGTTTTATCCAGATCAATTGTCGGTTTTAGTTCAAAATTGGTACTGTAACGGCAATACAACAGTACACCTCAAGGTAGTTTTTTTTGAAAGAGTGGAGCAACGGTTTATTTTAAACAAAAATAAACTAGGAATTTGTCGTGCGTTTAAACTCACATACACAAACAGCAAAGACCGGAACAACTATCTGTATGGCATACATATATTTGCTCCGTATCAGTCAAACCCGCGACACGTGGCGCAACAGTCAAACGCTTAACCACCGCGCCAACCGTATCTTCAAACTCCGACTTAAGGGAGTTGCCCAGAGGTGGTCTCCTTATGCAACGGAATAATCGACCCTCGGGTCGATTGGCACCCAAAGCGTAACATTCGATCGATCAGAGCGACTGTTAATATTAAGACATGAGTTTTATGAACTACGTCCAATCAAATGAAAGTATCAACAATCCGATAAAAGTTTGTTTTAACAACAGTATCAAGGGATTGAAACTTTAGCAATTAGGTGTTCAAATGACGAAACAGCCCTTAATTACTTCCAGCTACCCTACTATGACGTGTTAAAGCAGTTCTTTTTCCACTGAGAGAAAGAGACAGAGCTATACAGGGTGTCTAGCACCATCTCTTTCCCTCAGTGGAATAAGAACTGCCATAAGATGTCATAGTAGCCCTTCTGCTCGCCAATTTCAGTGACCTTTTCATACTGTAATCTTTTAAATTGCTAGTTTGTAAGCTCTATGAATGAATAAATCAGTTTTCCTACTATTTTGTTATATATCAACTAGCTGTGCCCAGCGGTTTCACCCGCTACTCACTTAGGGGTATGAAAAATAGATGTTGGTCGATTCTCAGACCTACCCGATATGTACACAAAATTTCGTTTAAATCGGTCCAGCCGTTTCGGAGGAGTATGGGAACGAAAACTGTGACACGAGAATTTTATATATTAGATTAATTGGAGCAGGTTTTAGATCTTCATATATTAAGCCCCGCTTTCACCTGCTGGGGCTGCAGCCTGCCGGGGTTGCGGCTAGTTTAAAAGACATATCGCGGCCTCGGAGCATAAATGGCAAAAGAAGGAAAATGGATGACTTTAGGACAGTAAAAGTCTAACATTCCACCCCGTTTACCCCAAAGCTGGGGAAGTTATTTGATAATTTCCCATCCGCATAAAAAACAGCTCTCTAACCAACCCTTAGATCATCAGTTGAGAATAAGGTACCAATCATTTACCTTTCAGTAGGCACATCAATTGGCTTCCAAAGATTAATTAAAACTTTTATCAACGAACATCATTTTGACGAACTTTTTGCCGCCCTGTAATTTACCATTTTTTACTTGTACATATTTTGTTATTAGTTTGTGTCTATTTATAGTTTTAATATAGTAATCCTTACTAATATTATAAAAGCGAAAGTGAGTTTGTTTGTTACCTCTTCACGCTTAAATGACTAAACCGATTTTGATGAATTTTGGTACAGAGATACGGACTATGAGGGAGAAAGAGGAAAAAAAGGGAAAACTTACCATTGCTATTACAATAAACAAGGTGCTAGGGCAAAAACTACAGGTAGCAGGTACCTGCAAATCAGGAAAGGGGAACTGTTTTATCCCGAACTTAACGCGGGCGTAAGCTAGTTAATAATAAAATAAAAAAAAACGAACATCATTTGGATACATTAATAGTTAATTTTTTCCACCATGTTCAATCTTTCCTCTCATCTCAGTTCACACGAAGAATCGTAAGCAAATGTCATGCAGCATCACCTTATTGTCCGTATTTCTGTATGTCTGTCTGCCAAAACCATTTACCTCGGGAACGCGTAGAGGCATTGAGTTGAAATTAAAACTATACACTCAGTTCTGTGGTCCCTTCCCTTGGAGCTGTCAACTCTCTCGTCACAAGTTTCTGCGAAACACAGCGCGCGAGTCCGTTTCGCATTTGGCTGGTTTTTCATTATTATTCAGAAAATCAGATAGAATTAGAAATAAAAAAAATCTAGTGTTCGATAAATGCTGACTTGTACGATTTTTACTTTACTTTTGGTAGAAATATTCTAGACGTTACACATTAAATAAAATATTCGTCTTACGAAAGAAAACAAGTTATTGTCACATTAAACGCTTTCGTGTTAACTGTGTTTTTTTCCTATCTTTCCTATTTTAACCTCACGTGGTTAAAGCGCGGCCCTTAATATATAAAGGTCAGCAGAATATCGTGACGAAGTGATCCGAGATTCTCAGTGATATGAAACCTCCTTGTCGTAGAGCGAGTTTGCTACTTTGTGATTCAAATTTGTGACCCTCATAACTGCATATAACATCTTCAATATCTCTCGGTTCGGAATGTTCCTGAATTTGCTGGCATGGGATAAATTGAGCGTGTGGCAGTAGTAAGATTACTGCATAAACATTTGTTTATTTGCCGGAATAATTACAAGGGTTTTACGTTGGCCCCAAACTAGGCAAACCTTTAATCTGTGCACGAAATCTTTGAGTCTTTGGCCTGTTTCTGCAATTGTGTTTAGATTCGGAAGAAAATCCGTTTCTGGCCACGGCGGCCAGTTCAAATCAAATCAAATCAAATCATTTATTTCAATTAGACCATTACAGGCACTTTTGAAAGTCAAGAAACAAAATGAATCTACAGTCCCGGTCACAAGGCATAATAACTTGTGAAAGCTTGTGAAAGTACTGTAGTTGCCCATTCCAAAGCGTTGATCTCTATGGAGAAGAATGGGCAAGACACTCCATGGACAGTCTTTTAAATTATAATATTTTTACAAAATCGTGTTTACATCATTCATGTTGAGATTATACAAATATGTGAGAACGATGTAGAAAAGCGTGCACAGTAAGAATTTCAGCGCAGATTAGCCGTCTGCGCGGGAGATATTATGGCACACGTTCACTCTCTGTTCCCACACTCTCAAAGTCCGATGGGACGGCAATCCGACACGACCGGAGAGACATCAGGCGCAGGACCAACAGCTTAACGGCACGGAGGATCTTACCACCAACTTCCAAAATCCAGCCTACTGCGAAATTCCTAATGGAAAAACCCATGACACTTGCCAGCCCCGGGAATAGAACCCAAGACCCCATGCTATGCAGTCATGCTTACGACTACGAGACTGCTTATATTTAAACACTTCGACACGATCCGGGAATTAGTTTGTCTATATTATAAACAAACGAATTCCCGGATCGTAATCGAACGATATAGACTCTATACGTTATATTAAAAAATATTGACTTACTAAACTTTGGACTTCGACGTTTAACGGGGACCGAATAATATTTTGTTTTAAAGAAGTACCTCTATGGTGCAAGATGTAAATAAATCACAAAGATCTAATACACTTGCTACAGTAATTAAAACAGCCTCTGAAGCAAGACACTGAGGTAAAGGTTATAAAAGTTCAAAAACCAACTTAAAAAATGAAGAGGTTTCTATGTTCAACTACGGTATGGGCAATTACGGCACTTTCACAAGTTGTGTGTGACTGGGGCTGTGTCATCTTTTTTAATCTTTTTTTTTTGTTTTTTACGTTCAAAAGTGCCTGTATCGGTTCTAATTGAGATATATAATTTAATTAGGATTGTTTTTTTTTTCAGTGGAAGTATGTTTTTAGGAATAACTTAACCAATCCAATTGTATGTTTGTTCCAGAATGATTTGTTAAATTACAGAGTCAACAGTAATTTGGCTAGACTAGTTTGGTTTGAGTAGACCCAATTACAAATTGGGAACTTTGCTAAATATCATGTAAACTTTAATGTATGTTGTCTGATTCTGAGCTAAATGTTTTCAATTCTCAAATATACACTAGTTCTAAACATACATTGTTTTATTGCTTTGCTACACAATTTTAAAGTAAGTATTTATATTTTATTAGGTTTGCTATAATTAGTTTTGTTAGTAAGTTAAGAGCTTGTGGCCAAATAATAGGAACAAAGATAGCCTTAAGTTAAGCCGCGCTTGACCAGCTTGGTATGAGGATGGGTGACCAACCGTTACATACCGAGTTTCCGCTATTAGTATCGGCTGTTATTTATAGTCCTTTGACAGTCGTTACTGGTATTCACTGGCTGAAAATTCTGACAACCAGTGTTACCAACGGTTGGTCACCCGAACACCGACCAAATCAGGTAACCGCGGCTTAACCTAAAGATTGACCCAAGCAACTGTTATTATTGAGCCGTGAATTTCCTAAAATCACTGCTCCAATATAATTCCCCTCAGCCATGGTGTGTTCAGTAGCCTGTTTGATCTGTACCCTATACCTTCCTTAATTCATTGTGTTATATCTTTTAGTTTTTTGAGAAATATTAATAACTAGCTGTTCCCCACGGTTTCACCCGCGCTGCTCAGCACCTGTTGGTCGTAGCGTGATGTTATATAGCCTATAGCCTTCCTCAAGAAATGGACTATCCAACACTAAAGAATTTTCCAATGCCAACCAGTAGTCCCTGACATTAGCGCGTTCAAACAAACAAACAAACAAACAAACTCTTCAGCTTTATAATATTAGTATAGATTAGTATAGATAATTTGTTAAATAATTTTCCCACTTATTCTTACATGACTAATGTATGCCCAAAGAGCGGGACATAGCTGAACTATTTAATTATTTAAGACCTTTATCTTTAAGATATTGAATAGAATTAAAAATTTGTAAAAAAAAATTGCTGGACGAACGTAAACACCAACCTTTACAGGAGCAACAATTTTATTAAGTACTAGCTTTCGCCCGCGGCTTCGCCCGCGTTAAATTTGGGGTAACACAGTTCCCCTTGCGCCTTATTGATTTGTAATAGCAACGCTAAGTTTTCCCTTCTCTCCCCTCTTTCTCCCTCACATCCCACTTTTTTCAAAAAAATATTAGCCTATGTCCGTCTCCTGGTTCCCTACTATCTCTGTACCAAAATTCATCCAAATCGGTTCAGCCAGTAAAGCGTGAAGAGGTAACAAACAAACAAACTCACTTTCGCTTTTACAATATTAGTAAGGATAGTAAGGAAGTAAGGATTAATTTGTTAAATAATTTACCTACCTATATTCTTACATGACTATTGTATGCCCAAAGAGCGGGACATAGCTGAACTATTTAATTATTTAAGACCTTTATTATGAACATATTTTGGATCATATCCACAATAAAGATATTAAATTTAATTGAATTTATGTAAAAAAAAATAGCTGGACGAACGTAAACACCAACCTTTACAGGAGCAACAATTTTATTAAGTATTAAACTCAAGTCTCAAACACAAAAGGAATTTCACAAAGTTGTTTACACGACAAAGTATTGTGTTGAAAATTAAAACTAATTTCTCATCTCCGGTAATGACACTTTTCGTAGATGAACGTTGTTTTTCGTTTATTTATTTTCATCTCTCTTAAGAAAAGGGATTGTTTCTGTGTTCTTAAGATGAAGGCGATATATTCGTTAAACATAAAACCATGTCCTCAGACGAAAGGATTTTTTTTTCAAACGTTACCCCACATCAGGATTTCTCCTGTATCGTGTACTAAGACATGAGTTACGGGTTGCGGGTTGTTCGAAAGAGATACCGCGGCCCCGGAACGTAAAGGGCAATAGAAGAAACATGGGTGGGTTTTAGTCAGTACAAGTCTGACATGCCCCCCCGCTCCGCCCAGAGCGGGGGAAGTCATAGGATGATTTCCCACCAGAAAAAAAAAGACATGAGTTACAGAGGGTAGTTTGATATAATTTACTTTTAATCTTCAGAGCGATTAACAGATTTTAATACATTATTTATTTAAGGCTTTTGTAACACGCTTTGAATCTAACTTAGCTCCGGTTTGTTCTGAAGACCGCGTCGGAACATAAAGGGTAAAAGAAGGAACTTGAGTGGGTTTCAGGCAGTATTGGGAAGTAATTTGATAGTAATCCATTCGAAAAAAACTAATTTAGTTCTATTAAAGTGTAGTAATTTGTAAGGTTCAGGTTCCAATTCTCGCAGCCCAGAACATAAATGGCCAAAAAAGGAACATGGGTAGGTTTTAGTCAGTAAAAGTCTTACCCACCGTTATTTGATAATTTCCCTTAAAGTACAGATTATTATTATTCTGTATACATCAATTAGGTAGATGACTAGGCATGCGTTATTACAATAAGGAAATTGTCGCTCTATACAATTTCCTGTAAACAATTTGTTGTAGGATAGATCAATAGAAACTAAGTTATCGGGTCGTGTAAGGGAGTGACTTCGCTTATCGAAGCGGTATTATTTCAAGCTGAAAACAAGAGAGAAATCTGTGTAATAAATGCTGGAAATATCAAAGTTTAAAAAAATTACACACACATTTGAATAAAAACTGGAAAAGTTAGAGCCGGACTCGCACACCGAGGGTTCCGAACAAACATAAATAGATATATAAAATATTCTTTATTAAGTATACCATACAAGTAACAAGAATAACACTAAACTTCTTATAACATGCGAGATACACGGCCATATCTTTTGACTGCGTAGATTCAGAGAGTTGGTTTTTTTACAGCTCCAAAAGTTCACAGACTTAAGTATGTGGTTTTAATTTCAACTTGATACCTCCTCGCGCCTTAAAGATAAAGGGTCTTGACAGACAAACAGACAGACGGACAACAGATCCAATAAGGGTTCCGTTCTTTCCATTTGAGGTACGGAACCCTAATAACTAGTCCGCCATACTAATTCCTGGAGTCCGATTGAGCTGAAATTTTCCATAGGTACTCATTTATTTATTTATTTTATGAGAGATTACTTCACAGCTGACAGTACATAAACATTAAAATTATTACATAAAACATTACGCCAATTACGAACACAGAAATAATATTACAATAAGTCGATATAGGTAGCACGAATTAACAGGTATTACCATTTTTTGTGTGTGTGTGTGCGTGTGTGTGTGTGTGTGGTTTAGATATGGTGATGTGATGTGTGTATGGCGATGTTCATCTGACTAACTGGCACTAGTGGTGTGACTGATTCAGGATTGAGATCACATCTTTTTTATACATATTTAGTTTTGGTGACAATGCATGGTGAGGTAACTGACAAATAGTTATTTTTAATAGAGGAATAGTTATTTTTAATGCACTCCTGCAATACGGGTATCAAATAAAAAAAGCTCATTAAGAGAAAATTGAGAAGTAAACTCCACAAGTCCATAAGTTTGACTTGTGTAATTTGGCGAGATGAGCGTCATCAGCTTTTATCACAATATGATTATATACTAACTTTTACCCGCGGCTACGGTCGCGTTAAATTCGGGGTAACACGGTTCCACTTTCCTGATTTGCAGGTACCTGCTACCTGTAGTTTTTGCCCTTGCGCCTTATATTGTATTGGCAATGCTAAGTTTTCCCCTTTCTTCCTTCTTTCTCCCTCATTTCTCACTTTAGGATATGTCCGTCTCCAGGGTCCCAACTATCTCTGTACCAAAATTAATCAAAAAGCCATTAAGGCGTGAAGACGTTACACACAAACAAATAATCAAACTTACTTTCGCTTTTATAATATTAGTAAGGATATTTATAAATATAGTAAGGATTGAATATAATGAGGTTATAGTTGATAGTTAAATTAAAAAAAAAAACATCTTTTTAGAGCGTATATATTAGTAGTTTAAATAAAAGCTTTTTTTTAAGTTGTTCAATGTTTTCAATTTATTAGACCCCCAAGATCACCTCAACCCGAATCGTCAGTACTTGTGGTCACTTGATTATAGCCACACTGTCATTATAATGTATTCAGTTGCCACAGGAAGATGCGGCGAACCGAGTGATATTTTCTCAATATATATTTTTCTTTCTTTTTCTTTGAAGACATTATGATTCGATTTGCGGAAGAGGATTCTGTCCTTTTAGCCTTTTTGTTATTCCAAAGAAATGTGCACATTATACTACGGAGTAACCGCTGTTGTTGGTTGATAATGTTGTTATGTACTTTTCAAAGAATAGATTGTAAAAATTGATAAATTGAATAAAACTCAAACCATTTCTTAAACTCAAAGCATTTATTTCAATTAGACCATTACAGGAACTTTTGAATGTCAAGAAACAAAATGATGAAGTTACAGTCTCAGTCATAAGTCATAATAACTTGTGAAAGTACTGTGGTTGCCCGTTCTAAAGTGTTGATCTCTATGGAGAAGAATGGGCTAGAAATTTGATGGACACTTTTTTAAATTATAATATTATTACAAGATTTTAATTAGGCTGTTAAGGGAACTTTTCAATGTCAAACAAAGGAATGAAGGTACACACGCCAGCAGGTCAACCTATTATAAACTACTAGCTGTTCCCCACGGTTTCACCCGCGCTGCTCAGCACCTGTTGGTCGTAGCGTGATGTTATATAGCCTATAGCCTTCCTCAAGAAATGGACTATCCAACACTAAAAGAATTTTCCAATTCCAACCAGTAGTCCCTGAGATCAGCGCGTTCAAACAAACAAACAAACTCTTCAGCTTTATAATATTACCTAGTATAGATTATAACCTGACCTCTCTACTACGGATCGCACACCGTATAAGAGAGATTAAATGTATGTTAGAATAACATAACTTGGAGTATGTGTGAGAATGAGAGTTATGTTAGACTTTCTTTAAATAATATCTTTTGTACCTATAAATATCTCGCCTCGGAGTGTCTGCTGGCTTTGTAGCCCAGTTAGAATGTGAATATCTGATTCTGATGTAAATCTTCTATCTGCATAAGTAGTTTTAGCTCCTCAATAGTCTATACCAAGAGTAGGTTCAGGTTTCCGACGTCGTGTCACATCAATATATAATGTCTGTCTCACTCTTAGAGCGGGTAAAGATTAGAAGTCTTTTCGGCGCGTATATGCGCGCTTAGGCGCGTCTTTTGACAGGCAACTGCATAACTGCATAATTTTGGCGCACTGGCTGAGAGATTGGCAGGTGGGCTGCGTGTCTCGAATACAATTTCCGCTCGGTTTGTATATGTGAGTACAAATATTTTTAATCGTACCCGCGATGGGTTCCCTCTATCTAGCAGAAACTTGATGCTCCGAAATTTATTTGGCATAACACACTTAGCATAATTTTCTTTAAACGAACATTTTAAAGGCATAACATTTATTTGGTATAATTATCGTTTGGCATAATGTTTAAAACTTCGAATTAACAATGGCATACTTTTAAGATGGCTGAATTACATTTAGTATAATTACGATTCGCAGGGTTCAAATTTCGCATAATATATTATTTGGTATAATTTCACTTGGCATACTATGCAGACGGCAGTAATGGCTAGGTTAGGTTAGGTTAAAACTGTGACCTCCTACGTACGTCCAGAAACGACTTTAATAGAAAAACGAGATTGTTTTAAGTAGGTTATTCAGTTCCGGGTAACCTACTTAAAACAATCTCGTTTTTCATTCAAAGATTTTTTTAAATTCGCTTGCCGCGCTCGGTAATCGAACCTACTAAAATCTGTAAAAGTTGCATCCTGTACTTTTATTGCATCGATCGTTAGGGTCAATATGGATGAAATCTCTTTAACAAACTTCATAAGTTAATTGAAAGGAAAATTCAGGTGGCATTTTGTTCAAATTAGTGCTGTTAAAATTGTTTTTTTAGAGCAGCTAACTTTTACATAAATAGAAAATCAATCTCGCATTATCCATTTTCTAATTTGGACGCTTCATGAGTACACACGTCCACATATCAAGCTATACATCACCAGTATAACGTTGCCTCAATTTAAATAGATCTCCCTTACGACGAGAGATCCGCTTAAACTGGTTTAATAGCCTGATTGGTCGTCCGTGTGTAGCTATGTGGTGATAGAATTTTGCATGTTATATAGACGACAATTTCCAATAATTTGGCCCCAGCTACGCCATGACATTGTCATCGGGCAGTCCAATTAGTGTAGGAACGGCTGAATGCTCATAGATGCTATTAGAGCCGCTGATTGGCACGTGTGCGCCTGTTATTGGTGCAATCAGTGCTCGCATTGAATTGAATTTGTATTTGTTTATGGTTTTCGTAAGGGGATTTTTATGTGAGTGTCGGCTGTGCCAAAAGAACCATGTAGATATACTTTTCATACTTAAAATATATTAACGGAAGCTTTTGCAAATATCTTTTGTGGAATAGATTGTGAATTTAGTATAAAAAAAAACTTTTTTTTTTAATAAACACAATCTTTTATGAAGTTGATAACTATAAAATTAAGTTAACTTATTAGCAACATTTTTATAGACTTTAATTTCTCTTGTATCGTGGGTGCGTTTACAAACATATGAACTTACATACACAAACAGCCAGACCAGGAACAACTACCTGTAGGTCATACACATATTTGTTCCGGGCGGGGATCGAACCGCGATACGAGGCGATCCTTTTTGCCATGTCATGTCATGTCTGCCATGAAAATGTACTGTCGCCATTACTAAAGTGTTGTTGGCGTGTCCAAAATTTCAGCTAAATCCGTTGGGGGAATTGGTTTGGAATTCAACAGCAAGATTTGACAAATACATACTAACTAACAAGGCAAGTTAAAAGTAATAAAATAATTTCATTTCTTTTACTCAATAACGATTTACATCGTTTCTGAATTTCTATAACTAGCTACATACATGCAATTCATCTTTAAATCAAATACAATCATCCAAATAATAAGTACAATCCACAATTTTATACAAATACTAGCGCGCCAAATTTAACGCGGGCGAAGCCGCGGGCGTTAGCCCGCGGCTTCGCCCGCGTTAAATTTGGGGTAATACTATTAGCAACGCTAAGTTTTCCCTTTTCTTCCCTCTTTCTCCCTCACATCCCACTTTTTTAAAATAAAAATGAGCCTATGTCCGTCTACTGGTTCCCAACTATCTCTGTACCAAAATTCATCAAAATCGGTTTAGCCATAAAAGCGTGAAGAGGTAACAAACAAACTCACTTTCGCTTTTATAATATTAGTAAAGATTCACACAAAAAAATTCAAGACACAGTAATACAAAAGCATACAATAAAAAATTATTAATGGCATTAGTCAATAAATTAAAATAATTAAATTTCAAGTTAATAAGATTATGCGTCATTTATATTAATTAATAATTAGAATGTAGACACTTAACAAGAAACATTTAGTGACAAGATCGATAGTACATCGTTAGTTCCAATTAAGACATTTCGCCTTAAGGCGCGGCAATAAGCTAATCTTTAGGTATTCGCGGAAGTGACGCTAGCTGCATACTAGGCATGGTCTGACACAAGTACCGACAGTATTGCATCGAAAGAATAGAAATAATGTGGAAAATATTTCGATGTTTGATTTTATTTGAATATCATGTCCGCCAAAATGTAGGTCATTTTGCAGTTTTTATTGAATATATAAGAAAATTCAGCTCCGTGTTTAAAAACTATATATACTAATTTAGATATCTCTTTAGTCTATACAATTTTCTTTGTTATAGATATAAAACATAAGATGTTGTCGCTGAAAAAATTGAGAATTTCGAGACGAAAAATTTTGTTTCTTGGTCTTTTTAAACATTTTTTTTTCGTAGTACCAGACCACTTTTGTAAACTTATTTTGTGTGACTCTTTACTTTATGTATTGAACTATACACGGTAATTTTTTTGGCTAGTGGCATGTACAGATACGGCTAACTTTGCGACGAAAAACTAGACGTTTTCCGAAGTGTTTGCTTTGTACAGCGCCAGGGCCGGATTTAGGGGTCCAGAGGCCTCGGGGCAACAAAGGAGTGGAGGCCCCCTTGCCCTAAATTATTTTCCAAATAAAATGAACAATTTTTTTCAGTCGAGTTTTTCAATAAATAATTTATTGTGAAACCAAGTAGATTCTCTTAGTATTTAACAAACACATATGAATATAATCGGAAACAAGAATTATTTGAAATTAAATTTTAGTGTTAACGAACGGAACCTTTCGAGCTTTTTTTGCCGCACGAGAAATCGGAAATTTTATATGTATATTAAGTAGGTCTGAGATTCGGTCGTGATCTATTTTTCATATCCGTAAGTGATAAGGAAGGCCCTCTACGGAAAAGAAGTTGAGCAGCGAGTAAAACCGCTGAGCGCAGCTAGTAGTACCTGTTACCAGTACCTGTTTTATTTATTAGCGTCTTAAAAGATGTATAATGTTCATACAAGAACGTACCGTATTACTATTTCGTGGAAAAATGTGGGAATGAATTTTAAAGTTCTTGGATATTGTATCACGTAGTTGCCAGCTCGCGAACAACATGCATATGACGGAGAATGTTGACCCGGTGGCGGCATTTCGTCATTGAAATTAACATTCGACATGATTTAGGAAAAAAATAAACTTCTTAACACTTATTTCAATCGTCTATTTATTCACTGCAATTAATAAAATAACAAAATATCAAATGATCACTCTGATATACACTGATTAAGGTACGGAAACGCGGTAAGTTCGGTACAGGCTGGCAAGACGACCTCTCACGCTGGTCTCCATCCAAAAAGTAACGTTCCTTCAATCTCATTCCTCTAATGCTCACAAGTGACAACTGACAGCTATCAAAACAGACTTGCCACCTTGTACCGACCTCACCCAAGCGTACTGCTTGACGTTTCCGACAAACGATAATAGATGGCGTTGTTCTAAAATAACGATTTCAATCATTTCGCTTTGTTGATTCTGCGACACGGCCATCTTGACAATTCACACGTCCTCGTGTGAGGCACCTGAAACAAGAATTCATGGGAAATAAAATGTTCTTTGCTCGGCCTTTCTGACAAACACGCCGAGATATAAAGCCACACGATCCAAACAACATATTTTTTTTTTGGATTCACATGATGTCATCAAATCTCATAAAGAAAATCTTAAAATGATTTTATCACCACTCTTAATCAATTTGAACCAATTCATGAAACGTTACGGCCAAATCTAGTATGCAAAAGTCTATCGGTACCCAGTTTCATCACATTCAACACATTGCCTCCATCCGGCAACCAACGGGACCTCCATCCGGTACCCGACCTCAACACATCACATTGCCTCCATCCGGCAAAACCAACGGGACCTCCATCCGGTACCCGACCTCAACATATCACATTGCCTCCATCCGGCAAACCAAGTAACCTCCATCCGGTTACTTACACAACAGCAACCTCTATCCGGTCACCACTACACGTAACCTCTATCCGGTTACTTACACAATAGGCAACCTCTATCCGGTCACCACTACACGTAACCTCTATCCGGTTACTAACACAACACCACTCATCATCATCAATTTAACTAGGTTTGTTCAACATGGTAACTTTATTTGTCCATATATGGTACTGGATATAAGGGACTTTTACTATGCTAGTTATTCTAGATACAAATTTTACTAGTAAGAATTCAATCAGTTCTGTCAGTCTTTTGTCGTGTCATTCTCGTCGTCGTCATTGTCATTGTCATCTATGTGAGCATCAACGTCGGTAATTTTACGCAGTCGGTCATGCGCGTACTTGTACGTCCGGGCAGAAGTAAGAGACTTCAAAACATAACGGTCACCGTCAACTACCTCGATCACTTTGAACGGTCCCCCATATTTTGGGTCAAGTTTGGTCTGGTTTCGCTCTTCTCTCTGGAGCAAAACAAAGTCACCTACGGAGAACGGTTGTATCTTTGCCTTTGAAGAGTCGAAACGTTTCTTGTCATAGGCAGAAGCTCTCTCCATGTTATCTACGGCCATTTTTCTAGCCTCAACGATATCGACAAGTGGTTCTTCATCATTTGCTGTCATAATGTCAATAGGTCTAGCAGTCTTACCTATCAGCAACTCAAGAGGGCTAGCTTTCGTGACTCGACTTACCGTGCAGTTCAGAGCAAGCTGAACGTCGGGCAACGCATCTTGCCACGAACGGTTGCTCGTTTCCACAGCAGTGAGCATGTTCTTGAGCGTGCTCATCACTCGCTCAACCTGTCCGTTGGCACGAGAACTACCCGTAGCTATTAAATGTAACTTAATATGAGCTGAGGTACAGTACTCCCTGAACTCCGCGCTAGCAAAGCAGCGTCCTTGGTCAGCGATCAAGCGCGATGGAGCACCGAAGATAGCGACACAAGCCTTAATTGCTTTGATACTACTGGCTGTATCGATGCGCAAAGTGTGATGCAGTAAAACATACTTGGTAAAGGCATCTATTAGAACGAAAACGTACTCCTTTTGATCGTTTTTGCCACTCAGCTTCCCGGTGGCGTCGATGTGCAGCGTGTGCCATGGTATGGCTACTTTCGGAATCGGGTGCATTTCTGCCTGGATCTTACCTGCATGTGACTTAGAGATCCTGCAAGTCACGCAGTTCTCTACGAACTTCCGCACAAACTTCGTCATTTTCTCAAACCAGTAGAGGTCGTAGAGTTTTTCCAGCGTTTTTTCCCAGCCTAAATGCATCAATCCCTCGTGGATGTTATTGACCACGGACCAGCGGAAAGAACGAGGAACAATAGGTAACCAACGATTCTTACCATTTCGTTGCACTTTTCGGTGTAAGACACCTGATCGTCGCTCGTAAGTCTTGGCGACATCGGAAGGGAGCTCGTTATTATCGATGTCAGTCAATAGCTTCAAGATTTCGGGGTCACGTTGCTGTTCCATCATCAGCCAATTTTGTGTAAGTTCTGCGATGTTAACCTGTATTTGTACTACCTTCTCACTAACCTTATTTTTAGTTTCAGGTTGCGGTAGCGGGTTCCTGGAGAAGAAATCAGCGTGGCACATCTGCTTACCTTCTCGATGTACTATGTCAAAATCAAACCCTTGCAGGAATGCCCACCATCGGTGAACGCGCGGGGTCAAGTCCAGTTTCTTGCGCGCGGACTGCAGTGAACTACAGTCGGTAACTACCCTGAACTTGCGACCATGCAGATAACGCCTAAAATGCTTTACAGCGTTGACCACCGCGAGGGTCTCAAGTTCATAGGAGTGATACCGCGATTCGGCATCAGATGTCCGTTTGCTGTAGTAGGCGACTGGATGTAACTTACCTTCCTTTCTTTGCAGTAGGACAGCACCGTAACCAATGGCGCTGGCATCCGTGTGGACCTCAGTTTCAGCATCGGGGTTGTGAATCACGAGCACAGGCTCATTGGTGAGAGCGGCTACAATCTTCTGTCTGATTTTATCATGTTCCGGCTTCCAGGTCAACTTACCATTACCAGAAGTGAGAGCATATAACGGTGCCATCACCTGCGAGAACCCTGCTACGAACTGGCGAAAGTATGATGCCAAGCCGATGAATTGACGCAACTGCGTCACAGTCTCGGGCGGTGGCAGAGCCGTCAATGCTTCGATCTTTCGTGGATTAGGACGGATCTCGCCGCGAGTAACCTCAAACCCTAAATACTCTACCTTCTGTTTCAGGAAAGCACACTTCTTCAAATTGATGGTAAAGTTTTTCTCGGACAGTACCTTAATGACAACGCGGAGACGCTCCAAGGCTTCGTCGACGTTGCTGGCGACTATCAAGACGTCATCCATGTAGACGACTACATATTTATTCACGAGATCTCCAAGTGCATTTATCATCGCACGCTGAAATACTGCGGGTGCATTTTTCAGGCCGAAGGGCATCGTCATATATTCGAAGTGACCTTCGGGCGTGACAAAGGCAGTGCGCTCAATAGATTCTGCTTCAACGGGGATCTGGTGAAAACCTGATGCTAAATCGATTGTAGAGAAGTAGTGTCCACCATGCAATCTGTCAATCTGATCTGATATAAGGGGCAAGGGAAAACGATCAGAGATAGTGTTGTCATTCAGTTCGCGGTAATCGACGCATAACCGAAGAGACTTGTCCTTTTTATCTACTAAGAGCATAGGGCTAGCGTGGGGAGATGAACTAGGCCGTATAATACCAGCATGAAGCAGCTCATCAATCTTACCTCTCACAACCTTACGCTCATCCACACTCAAGCGGTAAGGACGACGATTCACAGTCTTATTTGGATCTTTCAGACGAATTTTCATCGGTTCCGTGTCGGCTGGAGCTGTAGGTATACCTGTTGTGAAAGACCTTTCAAAAAACTGCAAGATACTCACTAACTTTGCTCTATTATCCGCCGGCACATCAGTGTTGATTGTGTTCCAGTCGATTTCGGAAATTCGCTCTACATCGCAAGAAGCAACTAAAGGACACCTAAGGATCTTAATTCGGTCAGAAGACATCTGAACAGTCAATCCGTATTCTAAAATCTCACGTCCAATCATAATGTCATAACGTAGAAAATGATCAGGCAATACATGAAAAAAGATCTCAATATCAATGTCATCAATCTCTACTAAGGTCAAAATCTGTATCGTAGAGCTCACAGAAGTCTGCCCTATCCCGGTCATGGTCACAGTCTCGTCAATACGTTTTCCTTTAAATTTACATGTCGCAGAATCAACAAAGCGAAATGATTGAAATCGTTATTTTAGAACAACGCCATCTATTATCGTTTGTCGGAAACGTCAAGCAGTACGCTTGGGTGAGGTCGGTACAAGGTGGCAAGTCTGTTTTGATAGCTGTCAGTTGTCACTTGTGAGCATTAGAGGAATGAGATTGAAGGAACGTTACTTTTTGGATGGACTCCAGCGTGAGAGGTCGTCTTGCCAGCCTGTACCGAACTTACCGCGTTTCCGTACCTTAATCAGTGTATATCAGAGTGATCATTTGATATTTTGTTATTTTATTAATTGCAGTGAATAAATAGACGATTGAAATAAGTGTTAAGAAGTTTATTTTTTTCCTAAATCATGTCGAATGTTAATTTCAATGACGAAGTGCCGCCACCGGGTCAACATTCTCCGTCATCAGAAGTGGGATTGGACCGCAACGACCCACGTGTTCAAAATGAAGAGACTAGTGACGAAAAATGGATGCGTTTGATGGAACAACAGAACCGCAATTTTATGTCGCTAATTCAAGCCATGAAAACACCTTCTACGTCATCACATGGCTTTCGCTTACCCGATTTTGACCCCGAGAAAAAGGATGTGGACGCACGTGCCTGGGTGACGACTGCAGACATGTGCTTAACCGACCAAGACCAACAAGGCGCCCCGCTAATGGTCGCATTAAGCCGCGCCTTGAAGGGAGGAGCTTCGACCTGGCTATCTACCGTGTCGTTTCCCGGTATGACCTGGACTGATTTTAAGCGACTTTTTATTGCAAGGTACGATACTTCCACTACTATTGCTTCGTTCCTGATTGACTTACATGCTAGTAGACCTAGAGAAAACGAGTGTCTTGCCTCCTATGCTGCTGGCTTAATGACATCGGTCATGGCGAGATGGAATGGCCTTAGTACCGAACGTTTGGCCATTGCCACTATAATGGCTCATATTTCCCAATTTGATCGCCGTGTGCAACGCCTTTCCTTCACGACCGATATTCAGACACGCGGTCAGCTGCAACAAGAGCTACAAGCGGTTTCTTTTATGAAAAGAAAACTACCCAGTGACGACCGTGATGCCCCTGAGAAACGGTACAGACCAAATAGTACTGCGAAGCCTCTGAAGTGTTATAACTGCGGCAAGATTGGTCACAAAGCCGTGCAATGCTACCGCAAGGATGTGCAACGTGATACGCAAGCTACGCCTAAGCACCACAAGCATGGCAACAACAGCGGGAAAAGTACTCCGACACCTGGGAAGTCTACTACAGCTGGAATCACCTGCTTCCACTGCCGCGCGCAAGGCCACTACGCGTCGAGCTGTCCACGACGTAACGAGAGGAGCAGCGCTGACTCCGGGACATCCAAGCCGACCAGTGAGAAGAGGGTTGACCTGTGCCTCCTGAAGGCGCCGACTGGGACATTACGTCATTCTGGTGAGCAATTTTCATTCTGTTACGACTCTGGTGCCGAGTGTTCACTTATGAAAGAATCTGTAACTTGTAAATTTAAAGGAAAACGTATTGACGAGACTGTGACCATGACCGGGATAGGGCAGACTTCTGTGAGCTCTACGATACAGATTTTGACCTTAGTAGAGATTGATGACATTGATATTGAGATCTTTTTTCATGTATTGCCTGATCATTTTCTACGTTATGACATTATGATTGGACGTGAGATTTTAGAACACGGATTGACTGTTCAGATGTCTTCTGACCGAATTAAGATCCTTAGGTGTCCTTTAGTTGCTTCTTGCGATGTAGAGCGAATTTCCGAAATCGACTGGAACACAATCAATACTGATGTGCCGGCGGATAATAGAGCAAAGTTAGTGAGTATCTTGCAGTTTTTTGAAAGGTCTTTCACAACAGGTATACCTACAGCTCCAGCCGACACGGAACCGATGAAAATTCGTCTGAAAGATCCAAATAAGACTGTGAATCGTCGTCCTTACCGCTTGAGTGTGGATGAGCGTAAGGTTGTGAGAGGTAAGATTGATGAGCTGCTTCATGCTGGTATTATACGGCCTAGTTCATCTCCCCACGCTAGCCCTATGCTCTTAGTAGATAAAAAGGACAAGTCTCTTCGGTTATGCGTCGATTACCGCGAACTGAATGACAACACTATCTCTGATCGTTTTCCCTTGCCCCTTATATCAGATCAGATTGACAGATTGCATGGTGGACACTACTTCTCTACAATCGATTTAGCATCAGGTTTTCACCAGATCCCCGTTGAAGCAGAATCTATTGAGCGCACTGCCTTTGTCACGCCCGAAGGTCACTTCGAATATATGACGATGCCCTTCGGCCTGAAAAATGCACCCGCAGTATTTCAGCGTGCGATGATAAATGCACTTGGAGATCTCGTGAATAAATATGTAGTCGTCTACATGGATGACGTCTTGATAGTCGCCAGCAACGTCGACGAAGCCTTGGAGCGTCTCCGCGTTGTCATTAAGGTACTGTCCGAGAAAAACTTTACCATCAATTTGAAGAAGTGTGCTTTCCTGAAACAGAAGGTAGAGTATTTAGGGTTTGAGGTTACTCGCGGCGAGATCCGTCCTAATCCACGAAAGATCGAAGCATTGACGGCTCTGCCACCGCCCGAGACTGTGACGCAGTTGCGTCAATTCATCGGCTTGGCATCATACTTTCGCCAGTTCGTAGCAGGGTTCTCGCAGGTGATGGCACCGTTATATGCTCTCACTTCTGGTAATGGTAAGTTGACCTGGAAGCCGGAACATGATAAAATCAGACAGAAGATTGTAGCCGCTCTCACCAATGAGCCTGTGCTCGTGATTCACAACCCCGATGCTGAAACTGAGGTCCACACGGATGCCAGCGCCATTGGTTACGGTGCTGTCCTACTGCAAAGAAAGGAAGGTAAGTTACATCCAGTCGCCTACTACAGCAAACGGACATCTGATGCCGAATCGCGGTATCACTCCTATGAACTTGAGACCCTCGCGGTGGTCAACGCTGTAAAGCATTTTAGGCGTTATCTGCATGGTCGCAAGTTCAGGGTAGTTACCGACTGTAGTTCACTGCAGTCCGCGCGCAAGAAACTGGACTTGACCCCGCGCGTTCACCGATGGTGGGCATTCCTGCAAGGGTTTGATTTCGACATAGTACATCGAGAAGGTAAGCAGATGTGCCACGCTGATTTCTTCTCCAGGAACCCGCTACCACAACCTGAAACTAAAAATAAGGTTAGTGAGAAGGTAGTACAAATACAGGTTAACATGGCAGAACTTACACAAAATTGGCTGATGATGGAACAGCAACGTGACCCCGAAATCTTGAAGCTATTGACTGACATCGATAATAACGAGCTCCCTTCCGATGTCGCCAAGACTTACGAGCGACGATCAGGTGTCTTACACCGAAAAGTGCAACGAAATGGTAAGAATCGTTGGTTACCTATTGTTCCTCGTTCTTTCCGCTGGTCCGTGGTCAATAACATCCACGAGGGATTGATGCATTTAGGCTGGGAAAAAACGCTGGAAAAACTCTACGACCTCTACTGGTTTGAGAAAATGACGAAGTTTGTGCGGAAGTTCGTAGAGAACTGCGTGACTTGCAGGATCTCTAAGTCACATGCAGGTAAGATCCAGGCAGAAATGCACCCGATTCCGAAAGTAGCCATACCATGGCACACGCTGCACATCGACGCCACCGGGAAGCTGAGTGGCAAAAACGATCAAAAGGAGTACGTTTTCGTTCTAATAGATGCCTTTACCAAGTATGTTTTACTGCATCACACTTTGCGCATCGATACAGCCAGTAGTATCAAAGCAATTAAGGCTTGTGTCGCTATCTTCGGTGCTCCATCGCGCTTGATCGCTGACCAAGGACGCTGCTTTGCTAGCGCGGAGTTCAGGGAGTACTGTACCTCAGCTCATATTAAGTTACATTTAATAGCTACGGGTAGTTCTCGTGCCAACGGACAGGTTGAGCGAGTGATGAGCACGCTCAAGAACATGCTCACTGCTGTGGAAACGAGCAACCGTTCGTGGCAAGATGCGTTGCCCGACGTTCAGCTTGCTCTGAACTGCACGGTAAGTCGAGTCACGAAAGCTAGCCCTCTTGAGTTGCTGATAGGTAAGACTGCTAGACCTATTGACATTATGACAGCAAATGATGAAGAACCACTTGTCGATATCGTTGAGGCTAGAAAAATGGCCGTAGATAACATGGAGAGAGCTTCTGCCTATGACAAGAAACGTTTCGACTCTTCAAAGGCAAAGATACAACCGTTCTCCGTAGGTGACTTTGTTTTGCTCCAGAGAGAAGAGCGAAACCAGACCAAACTTGACCCAAAATATGGGGGACCGTTTAAGGTGATCGAGGTAGTTGACGGTGACCGTTATGTTTTGAAGTCTCTTACTTCTGCCCGGACGTACAAGTACGCGCATGACCGACTGCGTAAAATTACCGACGTTGATGCTCACATAGATGACAATGACAATGACGACGACGAGAATGACACGACAAAAGACTGACAGAACTGATTGAATTCTTACTAGTAAAATTTGTATCTAGAATAACTAGCATAGTAAAAGTCCCTTATATCCAGTACCATATATGGACAAATAAAGTTACCATGTTGAACAAACCTAGTTAAATTGATGATGATGAGTGGTGTTGTGTTAGTAACCGGATAGAGGTTACGTGTAGTGGTGACCGGATAGAGGTTGCCTATTGTGTAAGTAACCGGATAGAGGTTACGTGTAGTGGTGACCGGATAGAGGTTGCTGTTGTGTAAGTAACCGGATGGAGGTTACTTCGTTTGCCGGATGGAGGCAATGTGATGTGTTGAGGTCGGGTACCGGATGGAGGTCCCGTTGGTTTTGCCGGATGGAGGCAATGTGATGTGTTAAGGGCGGGTACCGGATGGAGGTCCCGTTGGTTGCCGGATGGAGGCAATGTGTTGAATGTGATGAAACTGGGTACCGATAGACTTTTGCATACTAGATTTGACCGTAACGTTTCATGAATTGGTTCAAATTGATTAAGAGTTGTGATAAAATCATTTTAAGATTTTCTTTATGAGATTTGATGACAATCATGTGAATCAAAAAAAAATATGTTGTTTGGATCGTGTGGCTTTATATCTCGGCGTGTTTGTCAGAAAGGCCGAGCAAAGAACATTTTATTTCCCATGAATTCTTGTTTCAGGTGCCTCACACGAGGACGTGTGAATTGTCAAGATGGCCGTGTCGCAGAATCAACAAAGCGAAATGATTGAAATCGTTATTTTAGAACAACGCCATCTATTATCGTTTGTCGGAAACGTCAAGCAGTACGCTTGGGTGAGGTCGGTACAAGGTGGCAAGTCTGTTTTGATAGCTGTCAGTTGTCACTTGTGAGCATTAGAGGAATGAGATTGAAGGAACGTTACTTTTTGGATGGACTCCAGCGTGAGAGGTCGTCTTGCCAGCCTGTACCGAACTTACCGCGTTTCCGTACCTTAATCAGTGTATATCAGAGTGATCATTTGATATTTTGTTATTTTATTAATTGCAGTGAATAAATAGACGATTGAAATAAGTGTTAAGAAGTTTATTTTTTTCCTAAATCATGTCGAATGTTAATTTCAATGACGAAGTGCCGCCACCGGGTCAACATTCTCCGTCATACAAGTTACAGATTCTTTCATAAGTGAACACTCGGCACCAGAGTCGTAACAGAATGAAAATTGCTCACCAGAATGACGTAATGTCCCAGTCGGCGCCTTCAGGAGGCACAGGTCAACCCTCTTCTCACTGGTCGGCTTGGATGTCCCGGAGTCAGCGCTGCTCCTCTCGTTACGTCGTGGACAGCTCGACGCGTAGTGGCCTTGCGCGCGGCAGTGGAAGCAGGTGATTCCAGCTGTAGTAGACTTCCCAGGTGTCGGAGTACTCTTCCCGCTGTTGTTGCCATGCTTGTGGTGCTTAGGCGTAGCTTGCGTATCACGTTGCACATCCTTGCGGTAGCATTGCACGGCTTTGTGACCAATCTTGCCGCAGTTATAACACTTCAGAGGCTTCGCAGTACTATTTGGTCTGTACCGTTTCTCAGGGGCATCACGGTCGTCACTGGGTAGTTTTCTTTTCATAAAAGAAACCGCTTGTAGCTCTTGTTGGAGCTGACCGCGTGTCTGAATATCGGTCGTGAAGGAAAGGCGTTGCACACGGCGATCAAATTGGGAAATGTGAGCCATTATAGTGGCAATGGCCAAACGTTCGGTACTAAGGCCATTCCATCTCGCCATGACCGATGTCATTAAGCCAGCAGCATAGGAGGCAAGACACTCGTTTTCTCTAGGTCTACTAGCATGTAAGTCAATCAGGAACGAAGCAATAGTAGTGGAAGTATCGTACCTTGCAATAAAAAGTCGCTTAAAATCAGTCCAGGTCATACCGGGAAACGACACGGTAGATAGCCAGGTCGAAGCTCCTCCCTTCAAGGCGCGGCTTAATGCGACCATTAGCGGGGCGCCTTGTTGGTCTTGGTCGGTTAAGCACATGTCTGCAGTCGTCACCCAGGCACGTGCGTCCACATCCTTTTTCTCGGGGTCAAAATCGGGTAAGCGAAAGCCATGTGATGACGTAGAAGGTGTTTTCATGGCTTGAATTAGCGACATAAAATTGCGATTCTGTTGTTCCATCAAACGCATCCATTTTTCGTCACTAGCCTCTTCATTTTGAACACGTGGGTCGTTGCGGTCCAATCCCACTTCTGATGACGGAGAATGTTGACCCGGTGGCGGCACTTCGTCATTGAAATTAACATTCGACATGATTTAGGAAAAAAATAAACTTCTTAACACTTATTTCAATCGTCTATTTATTCACTGCAATTAATAAAATAACAAAATATCAAATGATCACTCTGATATACACTGATTAAGGTACGGAAACGCGGTAAGTTCGGTACAGGCTGGCAAGACGACCTCTCACGCTGGTCTCCATCCAAAAAGTAACGTTCCTTCAATCTCATTCCTCTAATGCTCACAAGTGACAACTGACAGCTATCAAAACAGACTTGCCACCTTGTACCGACCTCACCCAAGCGTACTGCTTGACGTTTCCGACAAACGATAATAGATGGCGTTGTTCTAAAATAACGATTTCAATCATTTCGCTTTGTTGATTCTGCGACACATAGAATATTTTCTTCAATAGAATCTCATTACTTGCAAGAATGCAGCGAACTGACAAAAGCGATCGTGAATAATCGAATAAATTCGAATAGATAGAAAATACAGCTGTTTTCCTTTAATGCAATCTTGTATCATTCTCATTGACGACACGGTAGGCGCAGTGGCTAAGCGTCAGACTGCTGCGCTACGTGTCGCGGGTTCCATCCCCGCACGGAACACATATTTGTATAATCTACATATAGGTTCCGGGTCTGGCTGTTTGTGTATGTAAGTTTAAATGTTTGTAAACGCATCCACGATATAGGAAAAAAATTTAGTGTGGGGCAACGTTTTTTTTAAAAAAAAAAGAAATTGTATCCCTCAATACTGGACGAAATTCTTTATTTGTCTAATTGTAATCTGCCTAGTGCTTTCCCAACTAAGTCGTGGGTTTTTAGTCAGTAAAGGTCTGACACCAGAGCGGGGGAAGTTATTTGATGATTTAGCAACCGTGAAAAATGAACAAGACAAACGAATTACACCAGCTCCTGTCTCTAAAAATAATAATTTTGTATTACGTACTGGAATAAAAACTAGATAAATCTTTACTAATATTATAAAAGCAAAAGTGAGTTTGTTTGTTACGTCTTCACGCCTAAATGGCTAAACCGATTTTGATGAATTTTGTTACAGAGTTCGTTGGGACCCTGAAGACGGGCATAGGCTAATTAAAAAAAAAGTGAGATATGAGGGAGAAAGAGGGAAGAATAAGGAAAACTTAGCATTGCTATTACAATAAATAAGGCGCAACGGCAACACACTACAGGTAGCACGTACCTGCAAATCAGGAAAGGGGAACTGTGTTACCTCGAATTTAACGCGAACGAAGTCGCGGGCAAAAGCTAGTAAATAATAAAAACGAAATGGCTTGTATTATTTATTTGTGATACATCCACTTACATTTATTGAATTGGAAATCCGAATAAACATTCCATTTGTAAAATTGGTTTTGGATCCGATGCTATTTGTTAAAATATTTGTAACAATCGCGTAACTATTTGGTTGTATTGAAAGCCTTCAAAGGAGGAAAAGTATCAGAGTGACAGAATTAATTTCATACTAAAATTATGTGGGATGAGGGAGCGAATGAAAATCAGGCTTGAAGATAACTTCTTTTATTCGTAACTGAAGTTATTTTATAAAAATAATATGATTTGCGCGTAGCACACAATTTCGTGCCGTAGCCAACACCGGAAGTTTTTTGAGTGACAGAGCAAGCAACACATTTCCTATTTCTGTCTCACTCGGACATACGTTTGGAAACACAGTTTAGAAACGAAACGCATTTAAGACAACATTGTTTGGATATTTTTATGGCTCCTACATTAATATTATGCACAATATAAGAAAAATGCCTATTTAAATTTTATTAACAGGCAGATGTCGTAAGGAAAGTTTTAAGTATGTATGTGGATGGGTATAGTAGAAGAGGAAGGCCAAAGAAACGATGAATGGACTGTGTGAAGAATAATATGGCTAGAAAGGAGTTGTCCAATGTAATGACGAAAGATAGAGGAGTAATAAAAACCTTTTTTGTAAAAAATAAACCGACTTCAAAAATAAAAACTAATAAGTAAGTAAACCAATAAGAAAATGAAATTTGTTGGTTTCGTTGACTTTTTTGCCACCGACTTCCGGAAGTAAAGTTATTTTTTACTGAATAGCTTAATTTTTTTTTTGGAAATCGCTTTACTTTTTTTACAAAAAAGTTTTTTATTTCAGTATTTTAAGTTATGGTATAATTAAATATCAATTTTTTATCGAGTATTCATGTTCCATTTTTTTTAAACGTTGCCCCGCACTAGGAATTTCTCCTGGATCGTGTTTTCGTTTACAAACATTTAGACTCACATACACAAACAGCCAGGCCCAAAACAACTACCTGTAGGTCATACAAATATTTGTTACATGTCGGGGTCGAACCCGCGACACGCAGGCCAGCAGTCGACCGCTCAGCCACTGCGCCAACCGTGTCGTCATTTTTACTAAAAGATTAGCAGATCATCCATATATACATAGAAAAAAACTCATAAACTACCTAAGCAATACAAATAATAAATAATTGATATGGAACAACCTGGGGAGTATTACCCTATCAAATAAAAAAAGAATTTTACAAATCGATCCAGGGTCTAAAAAAGATTCCTACGAATTGAGAACCTTCTCTTATTTTTGAAGTCAGTTAAAAATAGAAGAAGACATGCTGCGGCGACACTAAATAACTTGAAATAAGGTTCCTTATCCTATAAATGATAAATTCGTGACATACCCCTAAGTTCTAACTATACTATCTTCGTCTTACTACACTATAATCCTGAAACTTACATTAAAGTGCCTACTACATGGAACGAAATCTGTCATTTCAGGCCCGGTAATCAGTTTGGTAACTAAATTGCACCACTAGATGGCGTTAATAGGCACTGTTCGTCCCTAGTTCGTCCTACGCGCGTCCAATGCTGTCAATACAGTGATTAATTAAACGTTTAGTAAGTCTTTGTTCCATAGGAACCTATGGCTAAATAATCACAGCTGCTTGTCAACCTTTAGGTTAAGCTACGCTTGTCTAGGTTGGTCTCTGGATGGGTGGGCATCTGTTACATATCGAGTTTCCACCGTACCTCGGAAAGCACGTTAAGCTGTTTGATCCTAGCAGTCATTTGTAGATCTTAAAATTACGGGGGTTTTTACGCCGTTGGGAATGATTTGTTTCAAGAAAGTGTAGTGTCCTTAAAATATAAATGCTAAAAGTAGGTAGAGTAGTATTATATTAGTAAGTAATAAAAGTAGTTAGTACATTATAATGTGTACATATATGTATGTTATGTGCCATGTAATAAAATATGAGGCCTTTATGAATCGTGCTTTGTATAATAAATTTTGTACAAGAATATTCTGAAACTCTTTTGGTAATAAAACTCTTTAGTTTGGATACGTAGATGAAATGGCTTTTGTGCTGAAAAACGCCTACAAATTATTTCGTCGCTTGTGTAAAAGGACACTTACGTCAACATTTTTGCCTAAGTGCGTGATTTTCATAAATTCTTTATTACTTTGACTTTATTGAAGTTTCAGCTAAGAATGATTTTGCTTTGTAAGACCGCTCTTTAAACCATTCATTTTATAAAATGAACTAGTTATACCCCGCGGCTTCGCTCGCGTTAAATTCGGGGTAACACGGTGCCCCTTTCCTGATTTGCAGGTACCTGCTACCTGTAGTTTTACCCTTGCACCTGATTAATTGTAATAGCAAAGCTAAACTTTCCCTTTTCTTCCCTCTTTCTCCCTTTTATTGAAAAAATATAGCCTATGTCCGTCTCCAGGGTTTCAACTATCTCTGCACCAAAATTCATCAAAATCGGTTTAGCCATTTAGGCGTGAAGAGGTAACAAACAAACTCACTTTCGCTTTTATAATATTAGTAAAGATATCAGCCTATTACTGTCCTATAGCTGGGCAAACACCTCTTCTCATACAGAGAAGGCACGGGTATTGATCACCACGCTTGCTCAAGACGGGTTGACGATTTCAGACTTATATTAATTATGTGTCCAGGTCTCCTCATGATGTTTTCCATCACCGACGTCTGTGATGTTTTAGATATATTTGAGAAAGTACATATGAATTGAAATAATCACATTGGTACTTGCCCTGGATTTGAACTCACAACCTCATGTGTGGGTGGCGAGGCGCTTAACCTGTAGGCAATTGTTGTTGTAACGACAATTTTGTAATAATTTTTTAAATTTATATTAATTAAAGCCACGATTATCTACCAGCAACTCAACTTTCCTTGAACACGTATGTGCCTGACCCTGTTTTCGAGAACGGCCAAGCCATATTGTATTGGGCTAATTAACAACGATATGAGTTGCATCCAAAGTTTCATGATCGCATCTCGAATGCTACACTATAAAAAATAATGCAAGACAAGCAACCTTGCAACTAAAACGCATCAACAGGCAAGTAACATACGTCTGCCCACATTATTAAAGTTTTACGATAGAACACTAGCGCTAGTAAACAGGCAAGTTCTCACCCTTACCCGCAACTTGCCGCCAGTTGGGAACTGTCTGCGTACTATGTGTTAGTGGCAACTGTCGTGGTCGGGCGGTGATGGTAACTTACTGATACCAACTTTGTAGGTACTTGGCCGAAGTCTAGCCGTCGAACAGTGTTAATAATAGTCTTTGTTGGAAAACATATAAGATGCAAGAGCTCTCGTTTTCGGGGTTGCGGGTTGTTTGAAAGAGATACCGTGGCCCCGGAACATAAAGGGCAAAAGAGGGAACATGAACATATAATGTAAAAGCGAAAGTGATTTGTTTGTTTGTTTGTTTGTTACCTCTTCACGCTTTAATGGCTGAACCGATTTTGATGATTTTTTGTACAGAGATAGTTGGGAACCAGGAGACGGACATAGGCTAATATTATAAAAGCGAAAGTGAGTTTGTTTGTTACCTCTTCACGCTTTAATGGCTGAACCGATTTTGATGATTTTTGGTACAGAGATAGTTGGGAACCAGGAGACGGACATAGGCTAATATTTAAAAAAAAAAGTGGGATGTGAGGGAGGGTGGGAAAAGGGAAAACTTAGCATTGCTATAACAAATCAATAAGGCGCAAAGGGAACTGTGTTATCCCGAATTACTATACATGTGGATCAGCTAATCACATAAATATCAGATAGTTACCATATTGCTATTTTGAACAGTTAATTCTACCAAATTATGATATTTAAGAAATCAAATGTGATAAATAAGATAAGAAAAAATAATGTCATTTTCATCAAATATATTTGTAGGCCTCTGGGCAAAACAAAGGATCTACATACATATCTGTAACATCTCACATTTTATAACTTGACCCTATGATTACAAATAAAGGATTTTGATTCTGATTCTGACCTCTGTCACGTCAATCTTTATGGAAAGACCATTTTTTTTCATTTTAAGTTCAATGACTTTTGGAACGAAGTTCCTTATCGCGCGTTGTGAAAGGGGGCTAGACGGAAAAAATTCTTACGAAAAGTTGGCACGACACTTTTTGCTATAGTAAGCTATTGTAAGCTGTGCGGCATCGCATGTTTCTCTGTCTGTCTGTCTGTCTCTCTCTCTCTTATAGAAAGCAAGCCAGAGTTTTTCATTTCTAAAGGAACTTCGTTCCATCCGGGTGTCCCTTGACACCTCTAAATTTTTAAAGTTTTACTAAACTTACATGTTGGTCAGTTGATCGCGGCCATCCTTACATAAATACCATTTTTTTGCAAGTTTTAAAATAAGAGGCCTTATCAACAGCAGTCACAGAGTTCGGTTTTTTTTGCGGATGGGTAATCATGCAATCATTAAATCACGACATGGTTATGGTAAATAAGTAAATAACAATCATTTATTGCTTGCTGGGGAGTTTGTTCCGCCACTTCTTCTTCCTAGCTAAAACACTAGGAAGTGACGAAGGGCAAGGTGTTTTTCTGGGATTGTCTCTTGTAATGTGACGTTCAAAAATGGCTGATTATCAGCCTAATTTGAATAAATGACTTTTGATTTTGATTTTTATTAAGAACATAACTTTAAATAACTATGATTAATGATTCAGTCTTATTTAGGATTACGAAGCGGGATCATTCAATTGATTAATTCGAGAGTGCGTTCGTAAATAAAAATCAACATTACGATACTGTTAACTTGACAATTCTTGTCGTAACACATTTAACAACAGACAGCATTTGCATAATGCAGTTACCGTGTCGCATTCAAATGCAAATGTGACCACGGCCATTACGATGGTGATTACGATAATTGTCGCATTGTATCGAGTGTTAATTGGAAACCGATAAATGTTATTGTGGTTACTATTACGCTTTTAATTTCTGAAGGGTTAGGCAGAGGTTTGCGTAGTGGTACACAAGACGACACATTAACCCATCCAAACCAGTTTAAGCGGATCTCTCATCGTACTGGGAATATACGGTGTGCGATGCTAAGATGACAGATTTGCATGCATTTCGCTAGTTGTGTTTATCCTTACTATATATACTATACTATTACTATATCCATACTTAATATTATAAAAGCGAAAGTGAGTTTGTTTGTTTGTTACCTCTTCACGCTTTAATGGCTAAACCGATTGTGATGAATTTTGGTACATAGATAGTTGGGAACCAGGAGACAGACATAGGCTAATATTTTTTTGAAAAAAAAAGGATGGGAGGGAGAAAATGGGATGTGAGGGAGAAAGGGGGAAGAAAAGGGAAAACTTAGCGTTGCTATTACAAATCAATAAGGCGCAAGGGGAACTGTGTTACCCCGAATTTAACGCGAGTGAAGCCGCGGGCAAAAGCTAGTATAATATAAATAATGTATTAGGGGTAAGTAAGACTTTGAATGAATGCATGAATAAACTTTATTTCGGAAGGCATAGAACCATTAAAGCTTTAAAACTAGTATGATATTGCTACACATACACAGACATACATTAAAAACATATTCAATATGATTAAATAAATTAAATTTCTTAGAATAAAAAAGAATAAGACATTAGTGAAAAGTGAAACCGCGGGACGCAGCTAGTAATATTATAAATGCGAATGTTTGTGGGGATGAATGTATGTTTGTTACTCTTTCACGTCCAAACGTCTGAACGGATCTTGATGGAATTTGGCACAGAGGTAGATTATGCTCTGATATAACACATAGCATAGTTTGTTTTCGATAGCACCCGGGTGAAACCGTGGGCGCCAGCTAGTTTAATAATATTTGCAACATTTCGCTAGAGCATCACAGGTGCTACAAATCATTTAATAAATAATATCCTTATTCTACGTTACCATGCTGAATTTAGTACAGTCAGAATAAATAAGGAAAAAGAGAGAAAAAAATATCATCGAAAGCAAACAAATTATCTCCGTCGTAAATCCGATTTCACGAGCGGACCCTGCTTATATTTGTAGTAAAACTTTTTTATGATAATCTAATCATTTCAATGTTAATATCTGTAAGACAATAAATTATAGTGCTTGGTGTGGTCCGTGGTCCTCAATATTTCTAAAAGAAATAAAAATTTGGGAGCTACCAGCAGTAAAGTAATCCTTACTTTCTTACTCAATATTATAAAAGCGAAAGTGAGTTTGTTTGTTTGTTACGTCTTCACTCCTAAATGGCCAGACTGACATGTCTATGTCACTTTTTTATCCTATGTCCGTCTGCAGGGTGTCTACCCTGGTGACGGACATAGGATAAAAAAAGTGAGAGAAGAGAGAGAAATATGAGAAAAGAGAGAGAAATAGGGAAGAAAAGGGGATAGAAAGACATCTTTTTTTCGATTATCACGCAGGTTAGCCTAAACTAACTCTGCCACGCAGACGAAGTCGCGGGCGGGGAAGATAGTTTTGATATAATTTAATTACGGTCAACGTCAACGTCGGTAACCAGGCTCATCAGATATAGTTGAAATTTTCTTAGGATGTTTCGAACTCAAATTTAATTTATTTAATTAACTGTTGTTTTTTATTAACCAATTCTTTTTTTCGAAGACACTCAATTTTAAAGGTTTTGATAAAGTAACATAATATGTAAGTATATTCTTTTACTGTATTTAATGTATTTTTGCTTTATGTTTTTTATGTATTCTATTTTCTCTTTTACACCCTTTTTTGTGTATGGGAAATCCAATCCAGTTTCTCAAAGGTTGACTGGTAGAAAATGCCTATGGCATTAAGTCCGCCTCTGTACTTGTTAAATCCCACCCATGTTCTTTCTATTGCCCTTTATGTACCGGGGCCGTGGTATCTTTTTCGAACAACCCGCAACCCCGGCAGGCGGTGGCCCTGGCAGGCCTCTCTGCTTTGCTGACATCTCTTTGAGGCGTGGAATACTAACGCGCCGTCGGCACGGCCTGTCGACACTGGCCGGACGGACGGTGAGCTACCCATTGGAATAAATAAGACAACATTGAGATAGAGTACAAAAATAAAATATATAACAAAACAGCTACATGTTATAGGTAGGTAAACAAAGTCATGGGCACCCTAATTCCTTCTCAGAAATTGATTAAATCAATTACCAACAGCGAAACTGTTTATTTACAAACTTGGTGAGCAAACTTGTTGCCACAAACCATGTTTTATTCAACACTGAAATAACTTAAACATAACAAACAAACCCTACTAGGTTCTAATTAAAAGTTATAAACAAAATGTTAATATTTTGAATTAATAGGGTTGGGATGAACAAGTATCCTGGATTTACTAGAAGCTAATTAGCGTTGGAAATGCGATACAAGATATTCATGGACCTGTCGGGGTTGCGGAACATAAAGGGCAAAAGAAGAAGTATGTTTGAGTTTTAGTCAATAAAAGTCTGACATTCCCTCCCTCTCCGCCCAGAGCGGCGAAGTTAATGGATGATCTCACATCCAGCTAATGGTAAACCTACCTTTCGCCACTTATGTTTAAGTTCCATGTCATAGAAGGCGAGCTAATTACCATCAAGTGGAAAAATATCCAGATCCAGCAGCCTTAGACTGCTACTGACAAAAGCCTGATAGATACAAAAACACTGCCCGACATAGGAATCGAAATCAGGCCTCATGTTCTGCAGTCGCGTTTGCGTTACCTTTTTACTGAAGCACATTTTCTCGGAGGTAAATTGATTACGAATGAAACGTTAAAAAGTTTCCCTTCAAACAAAATTAAGTCCAGTAAGAAGTCATTTTCGACATCGTCCTCAGCAAGAAGATTGATAAGGCAGAAGATCCATTTGATGAGTCTTGCTAAATAGTTTAGACTAGACAGACGAATCTTGCGAGCTAGTTTAGTTAAATTAATTATAATTTAGTAATTTATAACATTTGAAACGGGATATTTACTATATTTTCTGTTAATTTTGAGTTTCCGCGATCTCGCAGTTGCCGTTTCAAATGTTATAAATAATGTTAGTGACCATGTCAGTTTAATAGCTATACTGTATGTTAACATAGTTTTGGTTTCTAAACATACAGGAATCTTTTTGAACACACTTTTATTGGGTTTTTTTAAAACTACTATATTTACTTACTAGCTGTTTTTAGGCCTCCAGGTACTTTTACTTCTGTCTTCACAAATAAATGTTTTTTTCTCGTATCAGCCCTCAACTTTTAACCGACTTCCCAAAAAGGAGGAGGTTCTCAATTCGGCCGGTATGTTTTTTTTAGAGTTCTGTACCTCAAAAGGAAAAAAAAACGGAACCCTTATTATATCACTCTGCCGTCTGAGAAGACCCTTTATTTCGGGAACGCTTGGACGTATAGAGTTGAAATTAAAACCTTGTACTCAAATATATGGTCCATTTGTTCTGTGAAAATATCTACCACAGTCAAAAGATGATGAAAGCTGTTTATGTCGCAAGTTTGTAAGGAACCCGTCGGTGTGCGTGTCAAACTAGCTCTTGGCCTATACCTACTAATATTAAAAAAAAAACGAAAGTAAGTTCATTTATTTGTTACGTCTTTACGCCTAAATGGCCCAGCTGATTTTGATGAATTTTGGTACAGAGGTTGTTAAAAAAAGTGAGAAAAGGAGGACAAAGAGGGAAGAAAAGGGGAGAGAAAAATATATTTTTTCAATCATCACGCGGGTAAAAGTTAACGTTAGCCCAAAGTAACTATGCCACGCGGACGAAGTCGCGGGCGTTTGCTAGTTTTTTTATAAAGACTTTGCATAGAGTTGAACTCCTGCATTATTGTCTCACGATTAGCCTGTACTGTACCGCCTCAATGCTTTTCATACTTTGCATTTGCATAATTCAATGAATTTTTACCTTAAAGCCGATGTCGATGGAGAAATAAACCTCTTAAGGTATGTCAGAGTTTCTCCATAAATATTTATGAGTCTACCGTAAAGTGACGGGACTCTAATGTAATCAATAAATTCATACTCGGTGGTTCAAAACAAGGACGCGATGGTGCAAATTGATTTAGGCAGAGAGGCCGTATTTTGTGAAGAATTTTATCAAGACTTTTTTAACCCAAATCCTTACTAATATTATAAAAGCGAAAGTGGATTTGTTTGTTTGTTACGTCTTGATGAATTTTGGTACAGAGATGGTTGGGACCCTGGAGATGGTCATGAGGGAGAAAGAGGGAAGGAAAGAGAAAGCTTAGCTTTGCTATTACAATAAGTAAGGCGCAAGGGCCAAAACTACAGGTAGCAGGTACCTGAAAATCAGGAAAGGGGAACTGTGTTCTTAAACAAACTAACTGTGTAACTAAACTTGACTTCTGTTCTACGGTGGCCGGGAGTCGTCTCGCGGCGCCCGACGTCCGGGGCGTCTCCCGCGGCGGCTGGGTTGGTTTGAGGTTCTCTTCAGTACTCCTTTGGTTAGATTGATAGGTGTAAAGTTTAGACAACATGACAAAACAGGGAAAAAAAGAGAGGTAAAGAGTCCCTTATTTTTGTTATGAAAATTACTTTCCTCGCTCTGGGGAATTCACCAAACAATTAACGACACGGTTGGCGCAGTGGTTAAGCGATAGACTGCTACACTGCGTGTTGCAGAATCGATTTCCGCACGGAAATGGAATGATATAGCCTACAAGTAGTTGTTCCGGGCCTGATTCTTTGCGTATGTGAGTTTAAATATTTTTAAACGTTGGGTACGTTTAAAAATACTTACATTTATCGATACATGAAAAGGTGCATTTATATTAGTTTATTTTTTTTTGTGAATGTGAAATCCTTACTACTATTATAAAAGCAAAAGTGAGTACAAACTCACTTTTGCCAAAATTCATCAAAATGGGTGTAGCCGTTAAAGCGTGAAGAGGTAATAATTGTTTGTGTTTGTACAGAGATAGTTGGGAACCAGGAGACGGACGGAGACTATATTAAAAAAAAAAGTGAGATATGAGGGAGAAAGAGGGAAGAAAAGGAAAAACTTAGCGTTGCTATTACAAATCAATAAGGCGCAAGGGGAACTGTGTTACCCCGAATTTAACGCGAGCGAAGCCGCGGACAAAAGCTAGTCATCTAATAAAATTCTCCCACTCGGGGAGCGAGGAATGACCACCCGATACATACACCCCATACATATACATATATACAGAGTTTCCTCTGTGCCTCGGAAAGCACGTTAAGAACACAGTCACTTTTTATTAAGTGCCTAAACCCTGCACTTAATCACTAAATCTTGACTAATTAGAAGCTCACTCCGTCTAAGTGTCGCTAAAAGCAATTAAGACCGAAAAACAGTCAATAAGTCTTCGAGAAAATTCTCCTTTACCCTTTAAACAAACAGATGGAAGTTTATTTTTTTACTTGCGATCCCCTTACGCGGTTTCAATTTTCTTGTGAAGATAATGGATATTTCGAAAAAGTTGTCGATTGCGAATACAATAACAAAGACAGTCAAATCGGTAAAGCGTTTCTTGAGACGTGCGGTAATATTTTGTTATTTATATAGAAACTAACTGCAATCCGCGGTTTCACCCACGTAGATTTTTATGAATGGCATCTCGCAGTTCAACCAAGGTGGTTATCGTCTGCTTAACCGGGCGAATCCTGTGGGTGCCTTTAAAATTAAGATCTCCAGCCAGGGTGTAAACTTACAAACTAAGCGACTACACGCTAAGGGCACCCCCTGTGGGGTACGAGCCTCGGCTTAGGGCGTCGCTGAGGGACAGCAAAGGACAGGCTGGATCTGAGTGATATTATTTATGGACTATTTTTACTTACTGGCTCAGCAACGCGGGCTGGCTCTTGCAAGGGACGGGTGGGACCCCCACGTAGACTGAGATATTATGCATATAAACATTACTCTTGAATCACTCTATCTATTGATGAACTCTGCATTAAAATCTGTTGAGTAGTTTAAAAGATCTTAACGAACAGACAGCGGTAGCGACTTCATTTTATAATAGATTTTTAACACCGAAATCGGATTTTGTTAAAAGAAAAATGGGGTTTTCTTTGCTTTGAACCCTAATACTTCTTCTTAAATAAAATATAAAGTAACGAGTAAAGTTACTCCTTATAACATCAACTATTTGTAAAAGTCTCATTAAAATCGGTGCAGCAGTTTTGGAGAATAACCAATAATAAAAGTATGATATATCATTGAGTAAAAAGCTGTTATTTTCAAACAGACACTTATATTATATATAGATTAATTTGCCCCTTTACAACGTATTTCGCATATCAATAATACCAGATTTTAACTGTCCCACTGCTGGGCAAATGCCTCTTCTCAAATGGAGAAGGCACAAGCATTGATCACCACGCTTGCTCATATTAATGATGAGTTCAGGTGTCTTCACGATGTTTTCCTTCATCGATATCTGTGATATCTTCGATACCTACACTTTAGAAAAAACATCATCATCATCTGCCTAACCTTTTCCAACTATGTTGGGGTCGGCTTCCAGTCTAACCGGATGCAGCTGAATATCAGTATTTTACATGGAGCGACTGCCAATCTGACCTCCACAACCCAGTTAATACTGGGTAATACTATACCCCTTGGTAAGACTGGTTATCAAACTTTCGGAACACTGACTACCTGTAACGACTGTCAAAGATCTACAAATGACAGCCGGGGCTAACGGCTTAACGTGCTTTCCGAGGCACGGAGGAAACTCTGTTTGTAACGTGTGGTCACCCATCCACAGACCAATCTAGGTAAGCGCGGCTTAACCTAAAGATCGACCCGAGCGGCTACTATTATTTAGCCACGAGCTCCTCCGAACTTCGGACTTTAAAAGAAACATATGAATTGAAAAAGTTACATTTGTATCAGCCAGAATGAGAACTCAAAACTTCTAAATCGCAAATACCACCTGTTAATATAGTCTTTCGATCTACGCTAGTTTCAGAGGCAATTTCAGGCGTTACGTTTGGTCCTACTTTATAGGGTAAATAGCAATAAAATGAACGTTTGAAACACAATCATCAATCCTTTAACGTTTTACGGCAAACGATTTATTGTGGGGTCGAAACGATCCCCGTATTGTACTTTGTAGTGACGACGCAAGGGTTGGGGACATTGGGGTACAAATGCTGTAATTACAGGGGGTAAATGTACCGTGGGACGTCCCCAGTGAGATTGACTTACGATGTTACTTCAAATTATATACCGCGGTTGGAACTAGTCAGAGATCGGCTGAGTTAATTATAGTTTAGTTTCTGATTTGACGGCATGGTTGGCACATTGGTTTAGCGATCGACTGCTGCGCTGCGTGTCGCGGGTTCGATTCCGTCAAGGAACAAATATTTGTATGACCTGCACATAATTGTTTCGGGTCTAGCTGTTTGTGTTAAACGCATCCACGATGATACAGATAATTCCTAGTGTGGGGCAGTTTTTTTAATCAATATTAACTGAAGAGCAGAGATTGTTACTTTGATTATTAATTACATCATATCATTGTATGCAGGGTGAATCAGTTATTTATAGAAAACTAGCTGGAGCCCGTGGCTTCGCCTGCGTGATGAACAAAAAGAAGTATCCTGTGTATTTTTCCAGACTATAATCTAACTCTGGGCCAAATTTCATAACGATCCGTTCAGCCGTTTTGACGTCAAAGAGTAACAAACATACATTGAACCCACGACATGCAGCGTGGCAGCCAATCGTTTAACCACGCAGCGCAATCGTATCGTTAATTGACGGTTGCATCGTTAATTGGCGCAGTGGCTAAGCGATCGACTGGACTTGTACGTTATACAAATATTTGTTTCGTGCGGGGATCGAACCCGCGACACGCAGCGCTGTAGTCAACCACTCAACCACTGTGCCAACCGTGCTATCGCATTCATATCCTGTTGATGGCAATAGGCTTACCCCTATTACATGGAACTTAAACATAACTGGTGAAATTTGGGAGTACAGTTAAGTAAACCTCTGCCCAACCATTCGGGGCTTAGAGGCGTGATATTTTGTTATGTTGAAATAAAATTAAATATCAAAAGATGCAACAATATAAAAATACACGTTTTCATATTCGCTTGGTTAAAAAAATATGAAGAATGTAAAATCACGAAACTTCGAAAGAAATTTCGCGTTTTAATTTCAAAATCGTGGTCTCAAAGAGAAGTCTACATCTCAGTCTGCCTTTAATTTTAAGAAAGATAAAAAAAAAACGAAAAATATTATTTTAAAGCTACAAATTTCGAAGTAGCTCATGGCTGAATAATTTCAACCACAGGTTGATCCGTGATTGCATCGGTTAATCTGTGGATGGGCGACCACCCATTACACACCAAGTTTCCTCTGTACCTTGAAAAGCACGCTTAACCGTTGGTGTCAGCTGCCTTTGCAGGAATTTGACAGTCGTTTCAGGCAGTCAATGACCCCTAAGCCTGACAACCAGTAAGACAGGTCAGATAGGCAGTCGCCCCTTATGAATACTATAAAAATAAATATGGAATTTTAACAGATGATATATTTCCGTTGCCGCTATAACGCCAATTCCTTACTTCCTTACTAATATTATAAAAGCGAAAGTGAGTTTGTTTATTTGTTACCTCTTCACGCTTTAATGGCTTAACCGATTTTGATGAATTTTGGTATAGAGATAGTTGGGAACCAGAAGACGGACATAGGGTAATATTTTTTTGAAAAAAGTGGGATGTGAGGGAGAAAGAGGGAAGAAAAGGGAAAACTTAGCGTTGCTATTACAAATCAATAAGGCGCAAGGGGAACTCCCCGAATTTAACGCGAGCGAAGCCGCGGGCAAAAGCTAGTAACTAATAAACAGAATAGAATAAATATAGAAGAGGGCTCCCATAATATAGCGAACATGATTTTTGTTTTGCTGTTTTTTTTTATAATTAGTACGGAAAACTTTTTTTTTATTAAAAATCAAATACCTTCCCCCGCTCGGAGCGGAAGCGGAGCGGGGGGGAGTGCCAGATTTGTACTGACTAAAACCCACCCATCATGTCATCCTTCTATTGCCCTTAACGTTCCGGGGCCGCAGTATCTCTTTCGAACAACCCGTAAGTCCAGAACGCGGTGGCCCTGGCAAGCCCATCTGATTTTCTGACATCTCTTTAAGGCGTGCCTGGAACACTAACGCGCCGTCAGTTTTTTATTATACTGTCTTATTACTCAAAAATGATCGTATTTGCTCGAAATTCACCCATTCTTATAAATAGGTGAACAAATTTATCTATGATTTAAACAGCAACATTTAAAAATATCACATAATAATGAATGAAAAGCTTATCCATTCGAACAGGGAAAGAAATCAGGAATATCTGAGAACGGATCTCGGTTTTATCCGCAGTAATCTTTCTAATCAACAAAAGAATAAAACCATTTTTTATCTCCGTTCCTTTTTCTATCTTTTATAGAATTTTCAGTCTACGAATAAGTGCTTTTAAGTACCATTATCCCTGAAATTAGTGAGTTTTATGCAGGAGCATGCTCCATTACCCAACCCTGTCTGTTCATAGTATTATCAGTTAGGAAAAACAAAGTTTTGTTCAAATAAATTTATTGGTTCTGCCCAATAAATCTTAGTGAGCGGGGGAAGCCTAGTCAAACACCATAAATAATAAGGTCAAGGCATTTCTGGTTTCCAGGATTTTTTGTGACCCGAATTGCGAGTTTAACAAGCGACTTTTCGTATACTACTGTTAAATCAAGACTTTTCGATTGGAAAGGTGTTACTTAAAAATAGAACTAAACAATGCTGCTTACATAAATATTAAAGTTTACACAAAAAACTTAATAATGACAGCGCATTCGTCAATATCAGACATCAGGTTGACTTTTAGCTGTCAAAGTCAGCCTAGCGAAGCGTCATTGTCGATGGTTGTGAGGGCTGCCCGCTGGACACTGTTGTTCGAGACGGCGCGCGGCGCCCGCACACCACGTTTGTGACGAATCGCTTTGCATTGAGTCGTGCTGCTTAACTGATTTCACTGTGTATTTCGATTATTAAAACCCTGTGCTGATTAAACACTGTGATTGAAATAAGGACTTGTGATTTTTCTGCTCACGTCCACCTGCCTACCCATCTTGTGTGATGTATGTGGGTAGGTCCACATACATCACACAAGATGAGTTTTGATAAAGGCCCTCCTGCCTCTTCAATAAGATTAGATAAGATAATGATTATTTATTTCTCATCACAACAAATAAGCAGTTACATTATTAGGTTTCTTCAACAATCAAGATTTAGTTCAATGGTGGGAGACTGGTGCCTAAGCTAGACGAAAAGCCTGTATTTCAGGACATCAGGAGTCCACTCCTTAGAAAGTACTTTTAAACATAATTATGCACTCGTACACAAATGCAGTAAGTAATATTGAGTAAAACGAAACTACATCAAAGAGATACTGCGGCCCCGGAATATAAAGGGCAATAGAAGAAACATAGGTGGGTTTTAGCCAGCACAAGTCTGACACTCCCCCCCGCTCCGCCCAGAGCGGGGGAAGTTATTTGAAGATTTACCATCCGCAAAAATAAAGAAAGTCAAATTACAATATTTTTGTTCTTAATTGTAAGGTACATGGGTGTGTATATGTGCGGTGCGCTGGTCTGTGGGTGTGTGTGTATGTGGGTCTTTGTGTGTGTGTGAGAGAAAAAATCATCAAAAGTAATAAATTAATTAGATACATGCACCACGATGGTTACGCCGAAATCAATATTGGAAATAATTAAGAAAAACGGCAAGCTCAATTCCACTACAGAAAGGACATGGCCGGGTCCTGCCCTGATAATGCACAGTAACTAATAATATATAAAAATTCCTTTTAAAATAAATAAAAAATAACCGCATTAATTACATTTCCCTAAATTAGACGACAGGAAATGCAAAAAAAATATTTTTGTTCATTGATTGCTTGGTTTTATATTCTGACATTGCATTGATTGACATTTTCATTGTCATCTTGCGTTGATTTTATCACGTATTATGTTCTTATGTTACTATTCTCTCGTCTCTGATCATTAAACATAACCGATTGTAAAGCCCTGCATATAAGCTTTAAAATGACGTACTGTACATCAATGTACATGAATATTTTTGGAGTTTACTCCTTAAGAATCGATTTTCATATATAAGGCGCTCGGTATGAGAAAAATCCGAGGGGTAAAACCTACTAAAGTAACGAAAATGTGTCACGTTTTTGGTGCGCAACTTTCTAATTTGGCTGTGAGTGTATTAAGACGTACATATGGTATGCTGTATAGGCGGCTATAATATACTATATGTTATTGGGCTTGTTTGTTTCTATCAGTGTCGATGTATTTATAATGCTATTTTTTTTCATGAATATGTGAATTTACCCTTTCATATGATATTAATCTTTTTTCAGTTGAATAAACTCTTTTTGCGTATAGTTAGATACTCGTACTTAAGGAGTAAACTCCAGTCGTGCGTCGGAGCTGACACACACACTTTTTTTTTGTTAGGGCACAGCTCTATACCAATTCCAGCCGTGTTAATTAATACTTGTATTGTATAATGAGTTGTGGACCGCAACTCCATTTCCAAGGCCAGTATTTTTCGTGCAGCCATGGAAATATCATTCGATCCCTCCGAATATAATAGAGGCAATGATACCATGCTTCACAAAATTACGTACAGTAATACTTAATACAGGGGCAATACTTACATTTCTGAATGCTGAATATTCTTATTAAATCCTTACTAAAAGCGAAAGTGAGTTTGTTTGTTTGTTACGTCTTCACGCCTTAATGGCTAAACCGATTTTGATGAATTTTGGTTCAGAAATAGTTGGGACCCAAGAGACGGAAAAAGGCTGATTTTAAAAAAAATAAGTGGGATATGAGGGAGAAAGAGGGAAGAAAAGGGAAAACTTAGCATTGCTATTAGAATAAATAAGGCGCCAGGGCAAAAACTACAGGTAGCAGGTACATGTAAATCAGGAAAGGAGAACTGTGTTACCGCAAATTTAACGCGAGCGAAGCCGCGAGCAAAAGCTAGTAATATAATAGAGGTAATAATACATTCTTCACAAAATTACGACCCGTAATAATACAGGGGCAATACTTATATTTCCTCTTGCAATGCCTCTTTGCTGAATATCAGTCATAAAATGGAAGCATAAACACGCCATGGCATAAGTAACTACTGTACAAAACATATGTATATGTGTGAATATATGCGTAGTTGACATATAAGTTATGGTTCCCTGTTCAGGCAATTTTTTTTCAGAGGGGCTTGCCAGGGGCTCTGCCTGCTTGGGTTGTGGGTTGTTCGAAAGAGATAAAAGAAACAAGAAAAATTTGACACTCTCTCCCGCTCCACCCAGAGCGGGGGAAGTTATTTATTGATTTTTGATATAAAACAAAAAAATATATATTTTCCAGGTTCATTGATACAAAATCCTTTATAGAAGTGTGAAGTATAGTCTGTCCCCGTTTAAGAACACCCTTTTTAAAAGACTCAAACTTCAATCAATTCCAGTGGTGGGTTTGACAACCCTCTTTTCTATGAGAAGGAATAGGCTGTTATCCAAATATATAGTCTGGAATAACCCATAGGATACATTTTTTTTCGATATAACTTTGTGTGATGAGCATGATTGTTTGTTCTGTGTCTGGGTGTGGTTTATCTATAATATGTATGTATTTATAAACTATATAAGTATGTATATCAGTTGTCTGGTTACCATAACACAAGCTCTGCTTAGCTTGGGATCAGATAGCCGTGTGTGAGCTGTCCCAAGATATATAAAAAAAAAAAAAAAAAAAAAAAAAAAAAAAAAAAAAAAAAAAAAAAAAAAAAAATATCACGCGAGCGAAGCCGCGGGCGCCAGCTAGTAACTCATAATTTACCAAAGCAGTATAGAAAACGTTAACATGAGAGGCCTTCGGGATAAATCACTTTTCAATTAAAAAAAGAATTTTGAAAATCGTCGAATAAATCGCGAAATAAACATACGAAAAACAAAACACATTTGAAATGAGAACCTCCTCCTTTCTTTAAAGTGGCCTGAAAACTACCAAATATGGATTAACCCAGATTCAAATACTATCAAACGTGACCTTTGATGCTCCCTAAAACATTACCGTCATGATCGAAAGTATCTTATCTCACTTAACACTCGTAAGCCCGAACCACGCTTGCGAAGCAGCAAAACCCATAAAAACCTCATATGGATAACTATATAACCCATAACTATATGGTCCGGCGTAAATTTTCAACGACCCATAACAGTGTCATACATTGAATTTATGTACTTTTCTTCCATTAAGTTAAGAGTTTAAACAATGTGGGCTTATTTACTAATTAAACATAATTTTGCGGGCCAGTAAACATCAGAATTGTTTCAAGTTTATTTGTTTTAGAGGCTTTTGTTTATTGTGGAGTTTCATTTTCGTTGTAAGGGTCTTTTTCTGGTCAGCGGGTAAGGTGTCGTTAATACTTTAAACAAGCCTTTATGTGGGTGGAATTAGTTCATAATTGAAGGATAATCTTTTATTACGCAAGAGTTGTTCAAAACTGTAGGGTAATTGGGTGGTGTGAGGAGCTCCTGGTTAAATAATAATTGATATTCAGGTTAAGCCGCGCTTGCTTAGGTTGGTCCGTGGATGGGTGACCACCCATTGCAGATCGAGTTTTTTCCTTAGTAGGGTTAACATGACACCTTATAGTAGTACTTATTCTTGTGTGAGAAAGAGATGGTGCTAGACACCCTTTAAAGCTCTCCCTCTCTCCTTCACTGGAATAAATTCTTATTTTTTGGTCAATTGTAGATCTTTGACAGTCGATACAGGTTGTCAGTGTCCCGAAAGTCTGATAGCCAGTTTACCAAAGGGTAACGAACGTTTTATGCCTTAATCAATGCGGGCTGGTTGGCCATGACGTTGTAATACTCAGGTTTTTTAAATAAAGATTGAGAGAAAAGTCTAAGAAATGGCTTAGGAAGTGTGAGATGTATCTTTCAAATCCTAACTAATATTATAAAAGCGAAAGTGAGTTTGTTTGTTTGTTACGTCTTCACGCCTAAATTGCTAAACCGATTTTGATAAATTTTGATACAGAGATAGTTGGGACCCTGGAGACGAACGTAGGCTATTTTTTTTTTTAAAGATTGATATATGAGGGAGAAAGAGGGAAGAAAATGGAATCATTACATTGCTATTACAATAAATAAGGCGCAAGGGCAAAAACTACAGAAAGCAGGTAACTGAAAATCAGGAAAGAGGAACTGTGTTACCCCGAAATTAACGCGAGCGAAGCCGCGGGCAAAAGCTATATAGTATAATATAAAAATATAATCTTAAAGCATAATATGTGCTTTTATTGTATCTAGTAATATAGCGCATTTCTAACAAAAAAAAGATCTAACTGGGTTGTGGAGGTTAGATAGTCAGTAATAGGAAATACTAGCATTTTTTTTTTCGGTTGGGAAGTCATCCAATGACTTCTCCCGCTCTGGGTGGAGCGGGGGGGGGCATGTCAGACTTGTACTGACTAAAACCCACCCATGTTCCTTCTATTGCCCTTTACGTTCCGGGGCCGCGGTATCTCTTTCGAACAACCCGCAACCCCGGCAGGGAAAGCAGACCCATACCTATATTTGGGAAAAAACTAGGCAGATGATATGGGGTAACTGTGTACTATGCTTGTTGCGATATTGGCAATAAAACACAAAATAACCAACATCAATTGCGCACTACGAAAAAGCAAATTAATTTTAAACATAATTTTTGGTTTGAATCAATGTTTTTCTTCCCAAGTAAGTTGGGCTGCCGTAAACGCGTGACATGCATTTTGGGTTAGTTTAGCTTCCTAAGAGGAGGTAAACATGTCTCTTATCTAGTTAACTCTGGCATTTGCTAACTTGCTGGTATTTGTCAGCTTGTTTGAAGTGGTTTTTTTTTCAATTCCGAACATAAGTAATTTATTCGAACGTAAATAAGTGTGACGTCACTTATTGCGAAAAAATTCAGCAACGCGTGACGTTTCACATAAATTTAATGGGCTGCAAACTTGGTATGTAATGAGTGATCAAGGCGGGCATTTCGGGTTGTTCGAATGTGATACCACGGCTCCGGATCATAAAAGGAATAAGAAGGAACATTGGTGGGTTTTATTCAGTAAAATCTGACTTCCTTAAAAAAATGGGTGATTAAGCATCCGCGAACCAACCTAGTCAAACATGATTTAACCCGAAAACTACTTACCACAAATATTGTACAGCTGACAGCATATCCCTTTTAATACTACACAAACCTATATTTCTATCTTTTATTTTCTAGGAACGATTCCTGAAAACTCCCGTTAGAACGTTTGCCACAAACAAGTGAAGTAGATTGTCGCCAATCGAAGTCCACGCTAGCTACGATTGCGACATGACAAACAATGTCAAGGGAGGGTTTTAGAAGACCCACTTCGCGAAAAACTAAAAAAAGATAATGTTCCATCTAATTTTTTGCCAAGTTAACCTCAAAATCAAAATGTTTTATTTCACATTAGCCATGATGAGCTCTTAAAGAACGTCAAAATATAGGTAGGTGCATGTTTCGGAATGAAAGTCCATGGTCATTCTTTTAAAAATATATGGTTTAACAATATTATTTTGCTGCGTTTGTACTTAGAGGGGCCTGCCAGCGCGGGTTGCAGATTGTTCAAAAAAAATACGTCGTCCCCGGAACACAAATGGCAAATGAAGGAAGAACGGATGGGTTTTAGTCAGTAAAAGTCTGACACTCCTTCCCTCCTCCGCCCAGAGGGAGAGAAGTCATTTGATGATTTCCCATCGGAAATAAAAGCGCTATTGCTTACGTGTAAGTGTAAGTTTAGAAAGACGGCGTAGGCTCAAGTACAAGGCCTACGATCTTCCCTTTCATCGTTACGAAAGCAGTTTTAATTAAATACTAGCTTTAAATTTGGGGTAACACAGTTCCCCTTGCGCCTTATTGATTTGTAATAGCAACGCTAAGTTTTCCGTTTTCTTCCCTCTTTCTACCTCACATCCCACTTTTTTTAAATAAAAAATAGCCTATGAATGAATGAATGAATGAATAACTTTATTTCGGGTGGCATAGACCCATAGAAAATTAATATAATATTGTTAGACGTACACAGATGTGCCTATGTCCGTCTCCTGGTTCCCAACTATCTATGTACCAAAATTCATTACAATCGGTTTACCCATTAAAGCGTGAAGAGGTAACAAACAAACAAACAAACTGACTTTCGCTTTTATAATATTAGTAAGTATTATTTTACATTTGTTATAATAAACGTTGCCCCACACCAGGATTTTCTCCTGTATCGTGGGCGCGTTCACAAACATATAAACAAACAGCCAGACACGAAACTTTCTGCAGGTCATACAAATATTTGTTCCATGCGGGAATCGAACCCGCGACATCGTGCCGTCGAGTCGAACATTGAGTTAATAGAATCCTCATACATTTCACAATGCTTAAAAGAAAATCTCTGTACCTACTGCAACATTTCTATTGCTTGGCGTTACTCGTGTCGCAGTTACCAGTGATCGTCGATATGGTTGTCCCTGATTGCTATCGGAATACATGTGCTGTCCAACTTGTTACCTCGTTCTTGTTGCAAATCTGAACTGACTTTCAGAGCGAAATATTTTTTTGTTAATATCCTACTAATATTATAAATGCGAAAGTGTTGTGAGGATGGATGGATGTTTGTTACTCTTTCACGTCTAAACGGCTGTATAGATTTTGACGAAGTTTGGCTCAGAGGTAGATTATAGCCCATAAAACACGTAGGATACTTTTTTTTCAATCATCACGCGCTAGAAGCCGTAAGCGCCACATAGTAGTGTCATAATTTTGTTAGTTTAGATGTAAAATTGATTATGCAATGGAGGCTGTGCTAAAGCATAATCTTGTTGTGTAAGCATCGGACTGCCAAGTCATAAGTCTCGAGTTCGAACCCCAGACACGTTCCTTCGATTTTTTGGATAAACGTGCTTATTGAATAATTATCACTTGTCACGGTGAAATAAAACATTGTGAAGGAATCAGCATGATATCTGAGAGATATTTCTCGAGGGTAATTAGCCAAGAGTCCTAAGGGTGAAACGGATTGGACTTGCGACTGCATGATGTTCGCCACCGAAAGTTGATTTCCCACTCAAAAAAAAAGTGTGGCATAAAACCCTGATACCAGGTTAGGCACCCGACCATATACTAAAGAATAAATAAAATAAAATAAATATCTTGGGACAACTCACACATGGCTATCTGATCCCAAGCTAAGCAGAGCTTGTGTTATGGTAACCAGACAACTGATATAATTTATAAATACATACATATTATAGATAAATCACACCCAGACACAGAACAAACAATCATGCTCATTACACAAAGTTTGCCCTGGGTGGGAATCGAACCCACGACCTCCGGCTCAGCAGTCAGGGCCACTAACCACTGAACCAACAGGCCCGTAAAGAAGGAACATCATCGTCCAAAAATTTTTTTCATGATCATGGAATTTTGACAATACCGCGCCTAATTGGTCGAAATGGTTGAAGAAGACCTGGCGGGGTTGCGGCTTGTTCGAAAGACATACCGCAGCCTCGGAACATAAAGGGCAATAGAAGGAACATGGGTGGGTTTTAGTGAGTACATGTCTAACATTCCTCACTGCTCTACAAAGTCTGGATGAAGATATTTGTAGATTACACATCCTTAAAAGAAAATGGTTGAATACTGTATACATATTTAAAATTTACATTTTGTCAATAGCATCCATCGAGCACGCGTCTCAAGTACGAATAATATTCACTGGATTGATAACATAATCGTGTTAAGGTATAACAAAGTGTTATTGAACAAAACGTATTCGCTTGATTTGTGAAAGCCAAAATCAATTCGGCATGAAATTCATTGACCGGAGAAAGCGATTACACAATGTTACAAGCTTAAAACCTAATCTTATATTTGAAGGGGAATCCAAGGGATATGTAACGTTGACAAATGAAAATATGTTGTACATATATTACGTCAAACAGGGACCGAACTGAATAAATAAATAAATAATAAATAAATAAATATCTTGGGACAACTCACACACGGCTATCTGATCCCAAGCTAAGCAGAACTTGTGTTATGGTAACCAGACAACTGATATACACACTTATATAATTTATAAATACATACATATTATAGATAAATCACACCTAGACACAGAACAAACAATCATGCTCATCACACAAAGTTTGTCCTGGGTGGGAATCGAACCCACGACCTCCGGCTTAGCAGTCAGGGCCACTAACCACTAGACCAACAGGCCCGTCAAATAACAATAACACACGATGTGTCGTGAGACGTCGTGGCAAAAACTTGTGGACGGTTTTTTTTAAACTTTGCCCCACCATTATTAATATTAGACTTAGACCTGGGTTCGATTCCAGGTCGGAAATAGTACATTTTTGTTCAAGTGAGGAAACTTTGTCATTGCGGCTGAGGCAGATTTGACGCCAGAGCCGTAGTGATGTTATCCGTGGTGTGTGAAATACATTGCATGTTGGACCCAATCGTAATGCAATAAGGGCCGGTTTTCGAGGATATGGATCCCCATATTTTTACAGCGCAGCGCCCTTCCAGAACATACGTTCCCTTCAATAAATAATTTATTTTATCGATTAATTCTTCTATCCCACGTATCGAGTTGTCAGGATGAGCAAACAACCCTTATAAATCACGACACACGCTTTGAAAAGCAATAAAGTATACAGATAGAAAGTACACACGACTAAATTATTAGGTGTGCAAACCTTCCCGACTCTAACTAAGGTTTGTCCCTAGTACATTCAACTTGACTAGGTACTAAATTTTAATGATTCTTGACTGTGGTTAAAAGCAGCAATTAAATTGTTTATATTCATTCTTTATTTTTTTTTACTTTCACTATCGTCACAAGTCACTATGCAAAAATCTTAAAAATATTAACCCAGTTATTGGTTTCCGATTGATAATCAATTATAAATACATGTTTAGTTTGGATTACGACATTTTAAATCCATATAGAATACTCCCGAAGATGGCGGACTAGCTATTTTTATTCTATTCCATGATGTGGGTATCAAGTGCATCATGTTATGGGTTTGCTAAAAATAATACGAAAATTTAAAATGACGCGGACTCGAATCTGTTTTTATGTACTATAATAATATTTTATTCCAATTTATTATGTATTCTAATAACTGTAGACGCTTTGTATGTTCAATTTTTATTTTTTTTTGTTCTTTTGTGTGCTCAGGGTAGTTTTCTGGGTCAAAGTTCAATTACATTCTATTAAGTCTGTCTCTTAGATTATTCGAAAATAAGGGACACGTATTTTTAATTTGTAAATTCGACCAAAAACGACAAAGATATAGCCCAATAAAGTTACGTATTACTCGTTGCGAAAAAATGCAGCAATATTTTTTTTGGCAATTAGCCTATAGCGACTAATAAATATTTTTCTTTCTATATTTATTTATAGAAACGGAGACGGTCATTCTTCAAAGAAAAATCGTTAAACATAAAAAATTACTTACGTGTCCAGGACCACGCATATATCTGTTTTACTGCCGGTACACGTTTAAAGAGGGATCAAATAAGGATGAAAATAAGGAAAAGGTTTCATTTCTGGTTCCCGGAAACCGCAGTTGTATTGCGTACCGTGATTATTCTCCAAACGTTTTTTTACCTCATTCTTTTTCATACATTTGTTTTCGTTATTTATAGATAACTAGCTTCCGCCCGCGACTTCGACCGCCTAGCATAGTTACTTTGGGCTAACGCTAACTTTAACCCGCGTGATGATTGAAAAAATATATTTCTCTCTCCCCTTTTCTTCCCTCTTTCTTCCCCTTATCTCACTTTTTTAAAAGGCTTATGCCCGTCTCCAGGGTCCAAACAATGTTAGTACTAACATTCATCAAAATCGGTTCGGCCATTTAGGCGTGAAGCTAAGGCTAGGCAGATAACTAGGTGTAGTTGCATAGGTATTTATTATTATATTTTATATTGTATTTATGTTATATATTTGTCTTTGTACTTGTATGTATGTAAGTATATTCTTATATCGTATTTGGTCATTACGTGCTTATGTTTAATATATATTTTTTTTCTTTTTGTTACGCACTATGTTTACAGATCTTTTTATTTACTCTCCTTTCGCAGGTATGCTGGAAGAGATTTCTGAAGAAATAAGCATTAACTTTATACCTATTTTCTGTTCCTGTCTTTAATTCTTCTGTATTCAGTGTGTAACTATGTACATACATCGTTAAACAAATAAATAATGTTTCTTTTTAGGGTTCCGTAGTCAACTAGGAACCCTTATAGTTTCGCCATGTCTGTCTGTCCGTCCGTCCGTCCGTCCGTCCTCGCTTAATCTCTGTGACCGTTTGCACTAGAAAGCTGAAATTTGGTACCAATATGTATATCAATCACGCCGACAAAGTGGTAAAATAAAAATTTGAAAAAAATGTTTTATTAGGGTAGCCACCCTATATGTAAAGTGGGAAGTGATTTTTTTTTTAATTTCAACCCTAACGTGTGATATATTGTTGGAAAGGTATTTAAAAATGAATAGGGGTTTACTAAGATCATTTTTTGATAATGTCAATAATTTCGGAAATAATCGCTCCAAAAGTAAAAAACAATGTGTCCCCCCCCCTCTAACTTTTGAACCATAAGTCTAAAAAATATGAAAAAAATCTGAAAAGTAGAACTTTATAAGGACTTTCTATGAAAATCATTTTGAAACTTGATTGACATAACAGTTTTTGTACAAAAAAGACAAAAAGTTGTACAAAATAATTTCTGGACTAAGTTTGTAGTATAATCGTATATGCAAGCTTTTTTTTTAACTTTGTTTACATATTTTATTATCCTGAACGTATCTTTTTTCAAACAAAAAAAGAATTATTGAAATCGGTTCTGGGAATCCAAAATTACCACCGAAATTGCACGTCTTTGTATTAATTAGTAACCCAATTCCTCGAGAGATGGCGCTGTAGGTACTTATTACATTGGATCGGGTATTACCGAATTGTTCAGTTGGCCTCATAACTGGGAACACTTATTGTGACGGACGGGAAACTACGGAACCCTATACTGAGCGTGGCCCGACACGCTCTTGGCCGGTTTTTTGGAATTATAATATTTGTACCCCGCTGACAGCAACACATACCCTTCATGTTATTAATATTGACGTCTGTACCTGTGTTCGTCTATGCCTATGTATATGTATATGAAATTTGAATTTAAACATTGCCCTACCCGGAAATCGAACCCAGAACCTCATGTTCAGCAATTGCAGACTCGACTAACTAGGGATTTAATTATATATATTTTTTTTAAGAACGAAAGAAGAAGCTTTTAGGCTAATTACAAAATAAAAAGTAAAAACAGTAAATAATAAAGTTGCTAATCTATACTATCTATACTAATATTATAAAGCTGAAGAGTTTGTTTGTGTGTTTGTTTGAACGCGCTAATCTCAGGAAGTACTGGTTCGAATTGAAAAATTATTTTAGTGTTGGATAGTCCATTTCTTGAGGAAGGCTATAGGCTATATAACATCACGGTACGACCAACAGGTGCTGAGCAGCGGGGGTGAAACCGCGAGGAACAGCTAGTAACATATAAATATCATTAACAGTAAGGTTTTTATTTTATTTATAATTTTACGTTAATACATACATACATACATGCGAGTTTAAAGGCCACCCGTCGGTGCTTCATTCACATAAAATTATTTCGCTAAAAGTTTTCTTGATATTCTTGTTTTAGTCCAAAATAAGACAATATATTGTTCGTGAGATATTTCATTAAGGAAACGAGCGCTTTTCATAAGACTTATAATAAAACTTAACTCGCTACAACAATCAAGTTGAGCTTTCAATTTCTCCCGTCTCCCTGTTTCCTATTATTGCATGAACATTTTAGTTATTAAGCATGCCAGGACTAAACTAACATCGTCACCATATTGAGTTGCCACTAGTTTTGGAAGTGATTAATTCTGCCACCCCAATAATTGGGGCTAGTGTTCTTATGCTGGGGTTCTCTTGTAGCCTTAATCGAGTGGTGGCCATAGATTTATAATCGATTTGCGTCGATTCGAATTTATGTCTCGAGTTCTGGGTTGGAATTAACTTTACACTGTCACTTACGAGATATATTGATATTATGATATTTGACGGGCCTGTTGGTTTAGAGGTTAGTAGCCCTGACTGCTGAGCCGGAGGTCGTGGGTTCGACTCCCACCCAGGACAAACTTTGTGTGATGAGCATGATTGTTTGTTCTGTGTCTGGGTGTGATTTATCTATAATATGTATGTATTTATAAATTATATAAGTATGTATATCAGTTGTCTGGTTACCATAACACAAGCTCTGCTTAGCTTGGGATCAGATAGCCGTGTGTAAGTTGTCCCAAGATATTTATTATTATTATTTATTGATGGATTATTTTATATGAGGGACTCGTCTCTAGACAATAGCAGCCGCTCGGATCGATCTTGAGGTTAAGCCGTTCTTGTCAAGGTTGGTCTGTGGATGGGTGACCATCCGTTATTTACCGAGTTTCTTCCGTACTTCGGAAAGCACTTAAAGGTATTGGTCCCTGTCATTTGAAGATCTTTGACAGTCGTTACAGATAGTTAGTGTCCCGAAAATCTGACAACTAGTCTTACAAAGAGGTAGCGCATTACTCAGTATTAACGGGATTGTGGAAAAATTAAACTCACTATAATAACAGTCAAACTGGAACAACTACAAACAACAGAATTGAACTCCTAACAGTCAACGTAGCAGTCAACCAATGAACAAGGCAAGTTAAATAAAACCTTACATCATCTGGGGTCGGCTTTCAGTCTAATCGGATGCAGTTGAAAATCAGTATTAAAACCTTACGAAAAGAAAAAAAAACTTCTTTTTCATCGTCTTCATCTTTCCAAAGTTGATAGTTTTAATAACTCCAACCATTTCATTTTTCATTTATTTTATTTCGTCATTCTCAACTCCATGATGGCCGCCTCTTTACCGGCAAACCGTTCCGGGTCACTTGACACCATAATCCTGAACTTTGTAACAACTTAGTTAAGTTGAATAGGTTCCGTCCGTAACGTACTGTAAAAGGTTTGATAACATTGTTTAAACCTGTCACAGTACAGGCTGGTTTGTAAAGACATTTGAATACTCAAATTTTTAAATAAAGATTAAAAAAATATAAAAGGATTTTTTATATAGAGGTATATAGAGATAGAATCCTTACTAATATTATAAAAGCGAAAGTGAGTTTGTTTGTTACCTCTTCACGCTTTAATGGCTAAACCGATTTTGATGAATTTTGGTACAGAGATAGTTGGGAACCAGGAGACGGACATAGGCTAATTAAAAAAAAAGTGGGATATGAGGGAGAACGAGGGAAGAAAAGGGAAAACTTAGCGTTGCTATTACAAATCAATAAGGCGCAAGGGGAAATACTGCAGGTAGCAGGTATGTGTTACTACTGTGTTATACCGAATTTAACGCGAGCGAAGCCGCGGGCAAAAGCTAGTAAAAGAATAAAGGGGCTTAGCGTTGTTTTTCATCATCATCATCGATATACCATATATCATCCATATTGATATAGAAGAAAATATATGTTACTAGCTGTTCCACGCGGTTTCACCCACGCTGCTCAGGACCTGTTGGTCGTAGCGTGATGTTATATAGCCTATAGCCTTCCTCAAGAAATGGACTATTCAACACTAAAAGAATTTTCCAGTTCCAACCAGTAGTCCCTGAGATTAGCGTGTTCAAACAAACAAACAAACAAACTCTTCAGCTTTATAATATTAAGTATAGATAGACGATAATTCATAAATTAACCAAGCGATTTATATAAAATTGATATGGGTCCACTTCAGAAGTATACCCTTTTGAACAAAAAAGAATATTACGAAAATCAGTTGGCTGAGTACTCGGTCAACATACATAAAAAGGTCAAATATAGAACCTCTTTCTCGTTTGAAGTTGGTTAAATGAGTGAGGTATACACTGAAAACATCAATATCTAAAGCTTTAAGAATAATATTATAGCCTCGCTTTCTGTACTGATTTTCCGTGCAATGACAGATTATTTTAATCTCGTGTTTAGCTTGACGTTTTCTTTTTACAACTGAGAAATCATCAAATAACTTACCTCGCTCTGTGCGGAGTAAGGGGGGTGGGGGTGTCAGACTTTTACTAACTAAAAACCACCCATGTTCCTTCTTTTGCCCTTTGTGTTCCAGCGTCACAGTGTTTCTTTCGAACAACCCGCAGCCCCGGCAGGCATTGGCCCTGGCCGGCCCCTCTGTTTAATTTTTTCTTTACACGACCATCTTAGCACGTTACGTCTAGTGTACCGTAAAATAAACCCTGTTTATGTTGCACAGAGTGCAACTTTGTATACTGAAGAGGGCGTCTGTAGAGGACAGATAAGGTTTAATATAACTTCTAGGCAATTCATCTTCAGCGTATTCTCTACAGTAAATACATGTTCTCGTGCGGGGACGTTTTAGTTATAAACTTTGCAGCTGGTATTACAGTACAAAGTCAGTGATTTGTCCAAGATACTAGGGTTGCCGGGTACCGAACCTTAATTTTTATATAAAAAAAAAAAAATAAACGTTGCCGCACACTAGGAATCAATGTCATATCGTGGGTGCGTTTACAAACATTTCAACTCACATACACAAACAGCTAGACCCGGAACAACTATCTGTAAACCATACAAATATTTGTTCCGAGCGGGAATCGAAGCCGCGACACGCAGCGCGGCAGTTGATCGCTCAGCCAACGGTGTCGTCAATTTCCTCATTAACTAAATGTGTATGATTTAATAGTGCAGGGGACATGTCATGTCAATCTTTATGTATTAAAGTGCCATTTCAGGGTTTCGTAACTCAAAAAGAAAAAACGGAACCTTTATAGGATGGATGATGGATGGATTTGTTGTCCGCCTATCTGTTTGTCAAGATTTTTTATCTCGAGAACTAGAAATTAACCCTCTTAGTATATACAGTCAAAAGGTATGGCCATTTTGACGGGCCTCTTGGTCTAGTGGTTAGTGGCCCTGACTGCTGAGCCGGAGGTCATGGGTTCGATTCCCACCCAGGACAAACTTTGTGTGATGAGCATGATTGTTTGTTCTGTGTCTGGGTGTGATTTATATGTAATATGTATGTATTTATAAATTATATAAGTATGTATATCAGTTGTCTGGTTACCATAAGACAAGGTCTGCTTAGCTTGGGATCAGATAGCCGTGTGTGAGTTGTACCAAGATAAAAAAAAAAAAATATATGTCGTAAGTTTTTATGGAACTCTCAGTGTGAAAGCCGACTTGCACTTGACCGGTTTTTTCTACTGACCCGTTGACTTCCTCACTTAAAAACAAAACTAGCCTATGTCCGTCTCCAGGATCCCAACCATCTCTGTACCAAACTTCATCAAAATCGGTTTATCCATATAGACGTGAAGACGTAACAAACAAGCTCACTTTCGCTTTTATAATATTACTTACCAAGGATATGTTTTTAAGAAAATATTTTAAAATGTAAAAGTAAATAAATAAAATAAGTTAAATAAATCCTTTTTTTTATTGTTTTCACAGCTCTAATAACCGTAAAAGTTCCGTTGAAAATCGATAAAGACTTCAGAAGCCATTCTTGAGTTTATTTTCGATCTATTTTAATACAAACAATAACAGACCTCTTGCTAAAAGTCGTTGTGGGCGAATGTTTGTGAGGGCTTGGATTATAAAGGTCAACTTGAGTTATATTTGGAGGAATAATAGAAGTTGCTTGGACTTATGACGTATGGTTCTATGTTGATATTTTAGTAAAGTTCAGGGGCTATAAAATGGCGATTTAGCAGAATCAAAATAGAATAATTATACGAGTTTGACGACGCGGTTGGCGCGTCCAGTCAGTGCAAGCATTTGTCAGTTATCGTGTAGCTCGACTCATAACCCAAGGAGCTCAACGACACGAAAAAAGAACATTTGTGAAGATCCCAAGAATCGTCTTTCCACGATAGAACTTCAACTTTTATTACCACGGACGCAAAACTTTTTAAGCCCGTGCAATGACGGCTCGGTTGACGCAGTGGTTAAGCGATTGGCTGCTACGCCGCGTGTCGCCGGTTCAATCCCCTCACGGAACAAATATTTGTTTGATCTACAGGTAGTTGTTTCAGGTCTGGTTGTTTGTGTATGTGAGTTTAAATGTTTGTAAACGCACCCACGGTACAGGAGAAATTCCTAGTGTGGGGCAACGTTTAAAAAAAAAACTACGTTAAAATTCTTTAAATGGTCACAGACGTACCTAGTACATACTGTATGTTGTGACTTTGTGATCATTTGACGAATGGTAACGTACTTCATATTATTAATCTACTAGTTTTTGCCCACGGCGTCGCTCGCGTTAAATTCGGTGTAACACAGTTCCTCTTTCCTGATTTGCAGGTATTTTTCGTTAGTGATAAATAGTCCGCATACCAATTTTTAGCTTCCTATCTTAAAAATTGCGGAATGCTCCGTACAAACTTCCACCCCCTATTTTAGGGAAGTGGGGGTTTAGAAAGAGACAAGTCCCAACTGTCTCTGTACCAAAATTCATCAAATTCGGATTTGCCAATTTAGGCGTGAAGACGTAACAAACAAACTCACTTTCGCATTCGCTCTCTCGTCAAAACGGCTGAACGGATCTTGATGAAATTTGGCACAGAGGTAGATGATAGTCTTGAATAACACATAGTATCTAGTAATGTGTTTAGGATTATTTTATTTACAGAAAGAAAGTAAAACACAAGTCCAAAGGAATAAAATTAAAAAATAAATCCAGCAAATAAAAATAATCATTCCATTTCGTTTTCGCTGCAATACCTTGAATGAATATTAATCTGATCTAGTCTGCAGAACTGATAAATCAGTCGTGAACGTCAAACGAAGTGCTTTTATTTCCTGCCGCCCTGGTAGCTGTCTGTCGCTGTATTTTTATTTACGACTAGTTTTTGCCCGCGGCTTCGCTCGCGTTAAATTCGGGGTGACACAGTTCCACTGGCGCCATATTGATTTGTAATAGCAACTCTAAGTTTTCCTTTTTCTTCCCTCGTTCTCCCTCACATCCCACTTAAAAATAGCCTATATCCGTGTCCTGGTTCCCAACTATCTCTCTACCAAAATTCATCAAAATCGGTTTAGCCATTAAAGCGTGAAGAGGTAACAAACAAACAAACTCACTTTCGCTCTTATAATATTAGTAAGGATTATTAAGATGTTTTGCATAAAGGTTCTTGACAGCCAGACGGACAAAAAAGTGATCCTATAAGGGTTCCATTTTTTCTAGAACCCAAAAAAATGGTAAAATCAAAGACTAATCGATCAAGTCCTGTTACGATAATTTGGAGGGAAGAGTGAAAGAGCGAAAGTTCATCAATCACTTTGGGGAAAAAACCTTTTTAATCTAAAAAGGTTTGACATTTTCGAAGAAGGAATTCCGTAGATCCTTTTGTTTGCATAATTATTTGACTTCATGTGAATTTGCATGTTATATTATATGCATGATAATGGTGAATGATAAACGTTGACATTGAATGATATATGATTTTAATGTTAAACGAATATTGAAAGACGCATTAAATATTGTACACCTTAAAGGTATGCTACAGCGAGCTAATTTGTAATTATAAATTTTCGTTTTATTTATTTATTCATTTATTTTACGTAACATCAAACACAAAACACAAGCTTTCCAATTTCAATTAAATAAAATAATGTCAGAAAAATCCAATAAAATTACATTAAACAAATAAATGACATTACATACAAATTATAGATTTTAAAATAAAATGCAATATATTATGATATCCTTACTTATTATTTATTTTTTGGCGCCCTGTAATTTTCCCGTTTTTAATTGTGCATATTTTTATTAATAGTTTGTTTCTACTTATAGTTTATGAATAGTAATTAATTTAAAAATCAAAAAGATAGATACTGACAAAATATTATTAAATTAAATGTCAGCAGATGCAAATACTTAAAAAATAATTAGAACTTATATTTGACCTGTGACAAACAATAAATTGATTTGAATTTGAATTTTACATTTTTAATATAATCTGTTAAAAAAGTTCCTAAATCTTGTTCTGAGGACAAAGATGAGGTCGACGACCGACGGAACCAGCTAACCCAAGAGAAGCCCAGTGACGGACGAGCAGATATACGGCGAAGCGTCACCGTTATGTGATTGCAGATACACGAACGTCAACAAAGCGGTATGCTTCCATATTTATTGTGTGTGCGTATCTATCCTTACTAATATTATTAAAGTGAAAGTAAGTTTGTTTGTTACCTCATGATAGGAATAAAGAGATAAAAAATAAAAACCAATGTTAGGTGAAAATTTTGAAAATAGTGCTTAAAAAAATTCTAGCTCCTAAACTACAAAAAATCGCGGAACATACATTGGGGTAATTCAAGTACCCCTTAGCATAAGGCATCTAACTTTTTTCTTTGGACGCCTATCAAGTGGCCACCCTGTACCTATATATTAAGATAATACATATATGTTTTCTCCATGTCTATATGGATGATTTTCTCATTTCTTTAAGTACAATGGAAGATGTATACTCGATTAAAAATTGTGTGAGATATCATCATAGCAAAACTAAAAGTTTTTTATTTCTGCATGAAATAAAAAACTTAAAAAAAAATTGGACTTCCAAAAAAATACTAATAAAGTGGAAAATAACTACCGGAAGTCGGTCGCAAAAAGTCAACGAAACAAACAAGAGTCACCAATTTCGGGAAGTAAAGTTATTTTCCACTTTTGTAGTTCTTTTTGTTAAACACGTTTTTTTTAAAAAAAAAAAAAACAGTATTAGCATAAGTATCATACGAGTGACAGAAAATTCCTGTACCTCTGTACTCTGTTCATTGTTTACGAAACAATAAAATATCTATAAAAATTTAGTTTGCAAGGCCCTGTCCAGATCTTGTCAGATAAAATAAAATATTAGGTCCCATCTTTCTTCTAAAATAGCTTTTTACGAGTACTAAAGGCGCCTAGATACGTTATATCGCTGTTTTGATAACGTTATTTACTACTCCTAAGATGGCCGTAATGTTTGGTTAACACCTAGGTACTGTTTTATGAGCACTGAGCTGGAGAAGAATATTAGATATTAGAAAATATGGACGAGATTTGAGACGAAGACGTCAATATTCGTGGCTTAAACCTTTGCACGCCATATACCAAAACTTCAAGTAACTTCTCCCGCATTGGGCGGACTGTTGGAAGGAATGTCAGACTTCTACTGACTAAAACTTATATGTAAATATGTTATACTTAAATGCATATATTAGTTTATTTGATATGTTAATGTGTATTAGTATCCGTATAAAAATATATGTTTTCGGAAAAATTGTTTTAGATATTTTATGTATTGTAGGTACCCTATGACAATTTTGTCGTATTTTACCCAAAGGTTGACTGGTAGAGAATGCCTTATGGCATTAAGTCCGCCTATGTACCACTATTGTACATGCATTTTAAATAAATAAAACCAACCCATGACACGTATTTTGTCCTTTATGTTCTAGGACCGTGGTATCTCGTTCGAACATATCCCACAACTCCGGCAGGCAGTCGCCCTTTACTGGCATCTCTTTGAGGCGCGCGTGGAACACTAACGTGCCGTCGACACGTCAGGTGGACCGTGAGATACATATTGCTCACTGTCCACAGATCTGCATCTACGGTGACCGGGAGTCGTCACGTGGCGCCCGATGCCCGCCACTGGCTTGGTTTCAGGTCATTACCGTCCCATAGGACTCTGAGAGTGCACTTGTGCTAGTCTCCGCTGAAATTGGCCGCAATGGGCGAAAACGGTCAAGAGGATACTCCTTGGTAACAAATCGTTCTCTCTAGTGTCACACGCCTGCTTGTAAGGGTACACTCGTGTGTCCCAAAATGTTCGTATGAATATATTCATTACTAGCATTTGCCCGCGGTTTCTTTCACGTTGAATTCGGGGTAACACAGTTCCCTTTTCCTGATTTGCACGTACCTGTTACCTGTAGTTTTTGCCCTTGCACCTAATTTATTGTAATAGCAATGTTAAGTTTAAACTTTTCTTCCTTCTTTCTCCCACATTTCTCATTTAAAAATAGCCTATGGAGACGGCTCCAGGGTCTCAAGTATCACACACAGTAACAAAATGCATCAAAATCGGTTAAGCCATTTAGGTGTGAAGACGCTACAAACAAACAAACTCACTTTCGCTTTTATAATATTAGTAACCATGTCCGCTCTATTAGTCTTTTGAATCTCTTTCTGCTAGGTAAAAACATAGCCAATAATTCAGGAACATCTAGTTTTCGAGCTGTTTGAAATGAATACACCTGCGTCCCTAACCTTGCGCATTGCAGGTTCTAAACAGACATGAAAAGATATAACGTCACGTTTCATAGATTACTTGTTTGTGCGAATATATTCGTTTAAACAGACATTTACTTTATGTAAGTTTGAAAACACTTTTTGGAGTTTACTCCTTAAGAATCGATTTTCATATATAAGGCGCCCGGTATGAGAAAAACCCGAGGGGTAAAACCTACTAAAGTAACGAAAATGTGTCACGTTTTTGGTGCGCACCTTTCTAATTTGGCTGTGAGTGTTTTTCATTAATTTGTGAATTTACCCTTTCATATGATATTAATCTTTTTTCAGTTGAATAAACTCTTTTTGCGTATGGTTAGATACTCGTACTTAAGGAATAAACTCCAGTCGTGCGTCGGAGCTGACACACACACTTTTTTTTTATTTGACACAGAAAGTTTATAACCTGGATTAACGTATAGGACACTTTCGCAAACCGGACTCTTTATTTTGTGGTAAAGTGTTGCAATAGACTTGGTCCTGAAGTGGAAAAAAAGAAAAGGAGTTAAATGGAAATGTGTTTTGGATTTTCAAGCGTGGTATTACGTTTCTAAGAAACGTAACGTACGTAGGGTATATTAAACTATATTTTATTATGTCCCCACGTATTAAAACCCCTCTTTAAACCTTTTCTGACTGAGAAAACTTGAGAGGTGTCAAGGGATCCGGGTGGGATGGATTATTTATTATGTATAAAAAACCTGTATACACTCAACAAAAAAAATTGTCGCGACACCACACTGTTCACTGCGAAATAGAAAGACGAAACGAAAATAACTGGATTGCTTTGTATGAGAGAGAAAGAGAGAGATTGACAGAGAAACACGCGCACGCTGCACGGCTTACAACTATAGCAAAACGTGTCGTTACAACTTTTGGTCTTATTTTTTTCCGTCTAGGCCCCCTTCGCAAAGCGCGATAAGGAACTTAGTTTTAAAAAGCCAATTCTGGGTTAAGCTCGCCGTTGTACATAAGTTGTAGTATTTTAATTTGTTTTTATATATTTTTTATTATTTGTATGCACTAAGAAAAATAAAAGTTCAAACTTAACTCTGTCTCTTACCGACAAACAGAAATAAAAGTAACTTTAGACCCTTTGCGTCTCCTAGGACAGTAAAAGACTTGATGTCAGGAAAATAAAATGAGTTGAAAGTAAAATGCGAGTCACTTCTTAAGTCAAGTTAATGTTCTTAAAACTGTTACGAGCGAATAAATCTTGTGACGTCATAAAATGGCGCATGTCTCATGAGTTTGTGATGCGGTGAATACACGAGTAACCATTATTTGTAAGAAACGCTGTCATTGGTGTATTTCGTAAATTACACTTGTCTTACTCATTTACTTTTTTATTTGACGGGCCTGTTGGTCTAGTGGTTAGTGGCCCTGACTGCTGAGTCGGAGGTCGTGGGTTCGATTCCTACCCAGGACAAACTTTGTGTCCCAAGATATTTATTTATTTTAATTTTAAACATCTACTACTACTATAAGAAGATTGGCAGGAAGATGCCTTCCTCTTATAGTCACTTCCTTCTTATAGTAGTATATATTTATATATATCTTATAGTAACAATCTGCCTACGTATAAAGTTAGCGTTCTTTCAATAATAATCTTATAACGTCTCAATTATATACAAATTTCGCAATGTAGGGAACATAAGTGACAGCTAACACAATCCCTTCAGTTGACTCTTGAATTCAATTTGTTCGGTTGACAGAAGAGATGCAAATGAGATCGGAGGGGACCCATTATAATGTTCGCCCCTTCTGTTGATCAGTGCTACTGAGACAGATCAATGAGGCTAGTATTGATATCTGAGTTGCAATCAAGTCGAAGCATTGGTTATCTGTTTATACAATATGTGTACTAATGAGTCCTATTGTTGTTTATTTGGTTAAATTGTGGATTTATCTGTGTGTGTTTTGTATTTTTAAACGGGCTTCTAGAAAAACGAGGAGGTTCTCAATTCGACTGTTTTTTAGGTTTCTGCATCTAAAAAGGAAAAAAACGGTACTATATATATATTTAAAGATATAGGATAATTTTTTTGTCTGTCTGTCATGCAGTTTTTATTTGTTTTTTTGTGTGTTTGTTACGAGATTTTTCAATTAATCAAAAGTCAATTATTCAAATTAGACTGATAATCAGCAATTTTTGAGCGTCAAATCACAAGACACAGTCCCACAAAAATGGCCCGCCCTTCGCTTTTTAACTCCCGAGGTCCAGTTTCAATTTTTTTCATATAAGTAGCTTATGAGTTATCTTCAAAAATACATATTTGTTCTTCGATCTCTTTATGTATGATATTTTAGTATCGATGGAAAATGATCATTCGAAAAAACCCTAAAATTTAAACAAAAACAAATGTCGAAGAAGGTAGGTCAGAGGCTAGTATAACGCCATTGATAGCTTTCGTAAAATATGATAGTAATGCCACAAAAAAAACAAAAAACCCCGGTGAGAAAATGTGTCAAAATAGGTAGAAATGGGGTTAAATGAGTTAGACGTAACCCATCGAATAGGTACAAAGTTGCCGTGTACCTAATGCATACAAATTGGAACCCATTCATTTCGTGTTCAGAGCTTAAACTCGCTTTCAGCGACACAAAAGCTGATTTTCTGCTGAAATACGGTTTTAGAAGAAATTTTGAAGAGCTTGAGTATGAAGGTGTATTTTATGCAATTTCCTTGGTTTTAGCGGTATCGCTCTCAAGTGCTTTTAAGCACTAATATGATTTATTTTCTTTGATAGACCACATGCCCAGCTTTCTAATCAAGAATCATTCTTTGTTGTATTGGCATTCAGCGATGACATTATTGATATTACTGCTTTGCCGCATTTAGTCCAAGATGACATAGATGAAAATTCTCAATTTTTTTTCATGGGGGCGTCACGAGTCTACCCGATTTTTTAAACATATTTGCCAAGTTCGTAGATACGGAAATGATTCGTCACGTAAACCCGAAGGAGATAAGATGGCATAATCATATTTTTTTAATCCATAAACATCGCTTAGTTTATGTCTGTCTGGAAATGAAAAAAAATAAATATAAAATCTTATCTATTCTCCGTATGTCTGTTTTTGTTTATAACTAACTTTGCACGCGGATTCATCGATTTTAGTATTCTTGTGTATTGGGTAAAAAAAACTCGCTTTCAGCGACACAAAAGCTGATTTTCTGCTGAAATACGGTTTTAGAAGAAATTTTGAAGAGCTTGAGTATGAAGGTGTATTTTATGCAATTTCCTTGGTTTTAGCGGTATCGCTCTCAAGTGCTTTTAAGCACTAATATGATTTATTTTCTTTGATAGACCACATGCCCAGCTTTCTAATCAAGAATCATTCTTTGTTGTATTGGCATTCAGCGATGACATTATTGATATTACTGCTTTGCCGCATTTAGTACAAGATGACATAAATGAAAATTCTCAAAAAAAAAATCATAGGGGCGTCATGAGTCTACCCGATTTTTTTAACATATTTGCCAAGTCTGTAGATACGGAAATGATTCGTCACGTAAACCCGAAGGAGATAAGATGGCATAATCATATTTTTAAGGCCATAAACATCGCTTTGTTTATGTCTGTCTGGAAATGAAAAAAGATAAATATAAAATCTTATCTATTCTCCGTATGTCTGTTTTTGTTTATGACTAACTTTGCAAGCGGGTTCATCGATATTAGTATTCTTGTGTATTGGGTAAAAAGTACTCCTCCGTAGTTTTTTGTTTTGATCTTGTTGTCATGTCTCTGGCTTTGTTTTTTTTTTAGTTTATGCCTCAATGAAGCTCTGTGCTGCATAAGGTGGAAATTAGATTTTTCTGACGTTTTCTGCATTTAGGAAGGTAGTGTCAGGTTGTATGTTGGTTAATAGTCCAATTTGATTTAATTGTTACAAGTTCTACTTAGTCATTCAAATCAAATCAATATATTTTTATTTCACTTAGGCCTACATGGGCACTTATAAAACGTCGAGAAAAGATGCACGGTTCGGGTTGGTCGTTTCCTATGGAGAAGAACCGACAAGAAACTCCATGGTTACTCTTTTAAAATCATTTGGTTTTACAAAATTGCGGTCAAGCCGGATTTAACAGCCGAGCCGCAAGCCGAGGGTGTTATAGAGCCGAGAACAGCAGTGACAAATTCTCACGTGAATCGTACGACGTTTTTTTAAATACGCTTATTGAGAAATTAAATAACAGTAAAAAATGTACTTTTGTCATTAATCAATATAAAACTATGATTTAATTTGGTTTTCCCTGCGCTTTGTCTTCTTAGACTGAAGGAGAAACAAAGGTATTAAAACGAAGCTGATAAAATTTTGCGACCATAACAAATAACTTGTAATCATTAGAACCATCAATAAAAAACATCTTTATACCATTTGAATATGTTTTCATAAAATACCCATTCAATGGTATTACATGGATTGCGTTCTATTTTGATTAAAATATAATAATTATGACGATTGTGACCATTTAAATACAGCACTATAAATCAGTCACGAAAATAATACTTTCTTAATATAGAAAACATCACAGACACGTGAAGGAAAAACATCGTAAGGAACTTTTTTTTTAAACGTTGACGGTTAGCGCATTGGCTGTTGGACCGACTGCTGCGCTGCGTGTAGCGGATTCGATCCCCGCGCGGAACAAATATTTGTATAACCTACAGGTAGTTGTTAGTTGTGAAATTCCTAGTGTGGGACAACGTTTAAAAAAAAAGGTTCTCACGATGTTTTTCCAACGGGGCAACGTTATAAAAAAGGTGTTTTTTATCGTTTTTTTTTTAAAAAAAACTTCCCTCTTGCCTTCCCGAATGCAGTCTCCAACTTATCAGACTGTTGCCGCGTTGGTTCATTTAATCATTTCTAAGATGCTAAAAGATAAGATAATCATAAAAGAGTTTTGTTGGGCACCTGTGTACCTATAGGTTTTTCCGTCCGTAAACATTTTTTATACAAGTTTACTGATAGGAAAATATGTCAGAGGCGTTGTTCCTGATGTTTACAACCCCTGACTCTAAAATATTTTACGCCTTTATTCTCATAAAGGAAAAAACGGCCAAGTGAGAGTCGGTCGCGCACCGAGGGTTGCGTACAAGCTTACGACATGTACCCTTTTAATGCTTGTAGATGTAAATGCGGGCCTGTGGACGGTGAGTAAAAGGTAGCTCACCGTCCGTCCGTCTATTGACGACAGGCCGTGTCGACGGCGCGTTCAGCAAAACAGAGGGGCCTGCCAGAGCCATCGCGTGCTGAGGTTGCGGGTTGTTCGAAAGAGATACCGAGGAAGGAACATGGGTGGGTTTTTGGCAGCAAAAGCCTGACACTCCCTCGCTCCGCCCAGAGCGGGTGTTATTTGATGATATCCCATGCGCAAAAAAATAATGCTTGAATGCGAGTATAACATTTTTTAAATCCTCTATTTCGAAAATGTATTTTCCTGCGTTTTCCTTTTGTCTTCAAAGTTATTTAATGTAACATATCTATCTATTATCTAAGGCGACTGTTTTGTTCATTGAATGTCCGTTTGTCTATTTTCCGGGAATTCGTTTAAGGATCGTTAATCTTTGTTCATGACGCTATTCTTCTTTTCCGTTGCCTTCAGATATGCATTCTGTTCTAATTTGAGCATGTTTTTTTTTAACTCGCTCTTATTGGCTTAACGTGTAACTAAATATGTAAAAATATCTTAGAAGTTGAATTGGGCTCGGTTTCCGGTTATTATTAATGTATCTTAGAAGTAATTACACGAATCACGGGCATGCATGCCATTGGTATAATGTTGCTTTTTTTGAGACTACTCAAATTTACAATAAGTAATTGTAATCTATTTTTTTTTTAAGTTTTAAAGTGTAGTAGAAATAAGATTGACCCAGACATTTAGACACATCATAATGTGTACTTTACTTTTTTTTTAATCTATTTTTTTTCTCAGTTTGATATTTTTAGTGTTAATTCGTGCATTATGTCCTTTGTTGCATCAAATAAATGATTTATCTATCCATCCATGGGTGGCATTGAAACTCTGTCTCCAGCATTGAAACTGTGTAATTTATAAGAAGTTCGTGTGAACTCAAACAGAAATAGAAGCTCCAAATATTAAGTTTGTTTATTTTCATAAAGACAAAATGGGGTAGTCTAAAGTAGGGTCAAAGTTAAGATAACTCGGTTGGGTCAGTAGCCTTAGGGTAAGAAAACTATAAACATAAAGTAACCCGTCTGCTTTGATGGGGTAATAGTAACAATGGATTATCTATATTACCTACTTGTGTTCTCTACTGAATGCTTCGTTGGTCATTTGCACTAGTGCTGAAACCAAGAATATTTGCTTTACTGTTTCGTACTTCAAAAAGGAAAACCCTTATAGGATAACATTGTTGTTTCCTCTATCTGTTTGTCTGTCAAAACAAGTTGTTGTTTCAAGGTACAGACGCCTGCACATCAAGCTACTACAATCTGTCAGATTTCTTTGATAGATTTTCGACTTTATTTCTAAAGTATTAGGTTCAAAGTTCATTGGGAAAAATTGACAGTTTCGGGTAGCTTGACCTGCTGGCGTCTGTACCTGGAAACCGACTAAAAATCAACCCTCTAAGTGACCGTATATATCACAAGTTTGTACGGGACCCTCGGTACGTGACTCCAATTCATACTTGGCTTTAAGTTTGCCTCATACTAACATTTAAGCTCATAAACAACAAGACCCGGTACAACTATCTGTAGATCATACAAAAATTTGTTCCGTGCGGAGATTGAACCCCCGATACAAAGCGCAGTAGTCAAACGCTTAGCCACGGCACCAACAAGAACAACGCCAATAAGGGGGCTAATGACCAATGAGGTAGACTAATACATTATTGTTTAATACAGAAATCTATTCAAAATTAGTATAAGTTAAAGGATATTTCTTATCAAAGTATATGAGGGAGAGAACCTTAAATTAAACCACCCGCGGTGGGAGACGCTCTGGGCGTCGGGCGCTGCGTGACGACCATCCTGGGCACCGTAGATGCAAGTCTGTAGACGGTGAGTAATGGGTAGCTCAGACAGGCCTTGTCGACGGCGCGTTCGTGTTCCACGCGCGCCTCTAAGAGATGTCAGCAAAGCAGAGAGGCCTGTCGGGGTTGCGGGTTGTTCGAAAACGATACCGCGCCCCAGAACATTTGGCCGAAAAAAAGGAACATGGTGTCTTTAGCCAGTAAAAGTCTAACACTCAAAGTTCCCCCGCCCGCTCAGAGCGGGTGAAGTTATTGCCATCCGCAAAAAAAGGAGTATAGCTTTACCCAGGACAGTGTTGTGGAGTTTAGAAAGGCAGTCGCTCCATATAAAGTACTGGTATCCCGCTGCATCTGGTTAAACTGGAAGCAGTTCTCAAAAAAGTTAGGAAAAGGCTAGATGATGATAGATAAACAGATAGAATATTCTTTATTATGTACACCATACAAATGACAAGAATAACAGTATACAACTTATAAATAGGATGACACAATGGGCGGTCTTATCGCTAGAAGCGATCTTTTGAAGACAACCTTTGGATGGATTTAAAGAGAAGAGACAGTACTGATAATATTCCAGGGTACGGCGATGACGCACACAGCCCCTTAAATACAGCCACCCCTGAAAAACCAACGGAAATGGACCGAGCTCTAAATGATCAATTAGCCGATATATTTCCGTTCGGACTATTTCAGATGCAGACAGATATTTTAGCTAGCCAGCCGGGCAAGGTGGAAATATGTGGCATTTAGTTTGACCTAGAATCGGAAATAGCTGCTATAATTGGCATGCCCTTCGCTAAACTATTTGGGGGAAATATGTATGTAATTTTGTCATAGAATGGACTTTTCACTTGAGTTGAAAGTTAATATTTAATACGGACGTACAATACCGGAGTTGAGGGTTGTTCGAAACAGATACCTCGGCCCCGGAACATTAAGGGCAATAGAACGAACATATATGGGTTTTAGTCACTAAAAGTCTGACATTCCCTTCCGCTCCGCCCATGTAATGTATAGATGCGCATATTAAGAGCGCCCAGAGTAAAAACAAAGAAAGAAAATAAGTTTATTTGGCACATGCTACAGGGGTACACAAAGAAAAAAAAACAAAATGAAAAATAAAAAATATATTAGAAAATAATAAGAAAATTTAAAATTACATAATCACAGAAAGAAGATAAAACGTTACTCCACTCTAGGAATTTCTCCTGTACCGTGGGCCAGACCTGGAACAACTATCTGTTAGCCATACAAATATTTCTTCCGTTTTCTTATTGAACCCGCGACACGCAGCGCAGCAGTCAATCGCTCAGCCACTGCGCCAACTGTGTTGTCAGCAAACTGCCGGGCAACTAGTGTCACTCTTTCACGCAAAAACTACTGAATGGATTTTAGTGAAACTTTACAATAATATAGCTTATACATCAGAATAACACATAGGCTACAATTCATAAAAATATGTTGTATATTCTATCACTACGCGAGTGAAACCACGGGGCGCAGCTAGTGTTTTCATAAGATACAGAAGCACCACTGCATAGCATGAGGTTCAGGGTTTGTTTCCCGGGTCGGGTAAAGTGCTATTTGGTTTTTCCATTAACAGGAATTTCCCAGTAGCAGCCATGGAATCTAGAATTGTGTTTGTTTTTATACACATGCATGTACCTTTTCGTTGATAGAAAAAAAACTGTAATACTCACTCTTAAAGTTCAGTTTCGAAAAAAAATATGGCTTTTAGAATAGAACTAATCATCTTAACCCTTTATGGAGCCATGTTGTAATCCTGCAACACACCATTCCACTAGACCTAAAATTATGCCAAAACCCGATAGATCGCCTTTACTCGGTGTTGTACATCGACAACAAAGCATTCTAACGATTTAGTTACAAATCGACAAACTAGATGGCGACACTTTATCGGTATTCGCATTCAAATTTTGAACGTGAACAAACCGGTTCAGCTCTCTTTGAATTTGTTTACAAAAAGTGATTTTTGGGTGCAATATTGATATTTAGCTATTGAAATTGATATTAGGAAAAGGTACGTTTATGTATTTCAATTATCTATAATAAGTTTTTAAAGATTCAAGCTTTATTATTTATTTTTGGGCAGATTTTGTTTTGTTGCATGACTGCAACATTGCGCGTTTGTAATAGATTTTTTGCCATTTTTTTATAATTTTGGATATATCGTTTTCAGCATCAGAATGAGTCGTAAATGGCGTAATTTAACTTCTCAGGACCTGCAAAGTATTTTAGGAGAATGGGAAAACAGTGAGGATGGTCTTGATTTTTCTGACGACGACGATGTCGCCGATCCAACGTATAATTTACAACAGAATGAGCACGAAAAGTCAGATGAAGACCCAGAGGAACCACCTGACTTGGAAATTGGTGTTCAAGCTGCCGCCACCCCAGAAACTACATCCATATACAATCAGCTCAGTAGTACTGCAACGGAATCAACTCTAGCCATCGCCTCTCCTAGTACTAGTTCATCGGCAGCTCCAAGTACCTACAACTAGTCGCGTGCCTAGGACGAATATGATATGGAAAACGAAAAGCTTGAACATAAATGATGACCAAATTCGTTTTCTTGGATCTGAGACATTTTGGCTTTAGGAACTGTTAGAAAAAACCGAATCCCCAACTGCAAACTACCGGAAGAAAAAAATTTTAAAAAAAGAACCACGCGGCACGTCGATTGAACAAGTCAGTAACTGTAATGGCGTTGATGTGGCTGTAGTAGCTTGGAGAGATAATAAAATTGTCACTCTAGCGTCCAATTTCGCAGGAAAACACCCAACATCTGTAGTAAGAAGGTGGGACAAGTCTAAAAAGCAATATATTTCTGTTGAACGTCCATTTGTCGTAGGAGAATATAACCGACATATGGGCGGTGTAGATCTGTTAGATTGTGTGATGGGCCACTATAAGATCAAACTCCGTAGTAAACGGTGGTACCTACGTATTTTTTATCATTTCCTAGACATGGCAATGTAATTCATGGCTTTTATACCGAAGAATAAATGCAGCAAAAGGTAGTACCAGTAAAGTTCTCAACTCTGCTGAATTCCGAGTAGCTATAGCAGAGACTTTATGCAAATATAAGACGATTGAACGAACAAAGCGCAAAAGTGATATTGAACATCTTATTCAAGATAAGAAGAAGAAAGGTCCAGCTCAACATGTTACTCCAAAGGATGTGAGGTTGGACCAATATGGGCACTGGCCGAATTGGGTGGATAAGAGAATGAGGTGCAAATTTCCAGCCTGCACAGGGTATACCCAAACAGTTTGCGAAAAATGTGGGGTTAGCTTATGCTATAATAAGCAAAACAACTGTTTTAAAAATTTCCATTTATCGTAATTTTTTTAAACATTTTGAAGCACTGTTGTATTTCTGCAACACATAGTTTTTTTGTAAAAATAAATACTTTTTTTATGTAATGATTTTTTTAATTATTTTTCCCATTAATAAATCCCCATGTGGCACCTAGTCTTTATAAAAATATTATAAATAATTATCTTGCGCTATAAAGGGTTAAAATCTTAAATATTGCAATAAGTTCATTATTTATTCTAGAATAAAGTTGATATTCATTTAACACGAAACATCAGATGGACGACGACAAATAATTTGAGGAAAATATCTGTTGTTTTTTCTCTTCGCATCCTTACGATTGTTGTTTTCCTTGCAATAAATTGTTATCGCGTGTGTTGCTCCCACAAACCGCTGGACATTGGCGCACTGGGACCAAAACTGTCTTCAATTCGGTTCGTGATGAGCGGAGGTCCCGTCCGTGATAACGTACCGAGGTAATAAAGAGGAAAAAGAATTTGTTGGTATTTCTTGTACAGACGACGGCAGGTCAACCTATACTAAACTATTATAACCTGATCTTTCTACCACGAATCACACACCGGAGTATAGAGATCAGGTTAAAATGGTTTTGTGTAAGTTGGTCATGTGTGTTTTTATTTTACGGATTGGAAATAATCAAATATCTTACCCCACTTTGGGCGGAACGGGGAGAGTGTCTTTTACTGACTAAAACTCACCCATGTTACTTCTTTTGCCCTTCATGTTCCGGGACCGCGGTTTCTCTTTTAAACAACCCGCAAACCCGGTAGGAAGTTGCCCAAGTAGGCCCCTCTGCTTTGATGACGTCTCTTTGGTGATAGTCAAGTAAACGTATTGGCCCCTGCTCATCTTGAGGTTTTTGGTTCAATAGATACGACCTTCATCATTCAGCGAAGGGTTAGCCTATCCTTACTATATAATATTATAAAAGCGAAAGTGAGTTTGTTTGTTACCTCTTCACGCCTTAATGGCCAAACCAATTTTGATGAATTTTGGTACAGAGATAGTTGGGAACCAGGAGACGGACATAGGCTAATATTTTTTTGAAAAAAGTGGGATGTGAGGGAGAAAAAGGGAAGGAAACGGAAAACTTAGCGTTGCTATTACAAATCAATAAGGCGCTACCGAATTAAACGCGAGCGAAGCCGCGGGCAAAAGCTAGTCATCTATAATTTTGTCTGTGGTTAAACTTTTACTTTTAAATCTGTTTAAACTTGAAATTCCTTTTCAGTAAAGAAATAATTGTATGTGCTATAACGGCTAGAAATTTACAAAGGTTCTTTTTTTTTTCTTAATATTTATTCCAAATTTAAAACGCTTTTTTGAAATCACCTTCTAAAGTATTGCGGCATAGAAAAAAAGTAAAAAAAAAACACAAACATGACGTGACAAATAAAAGAAGTTCCTGCAACTAAGGTTGACAGTTTGCGGCAAGTTTATGAGGCTCAGGAAATAATGGGAGCTAGTGGTTGGTACGGAAACCTATGTAATATTAAATGCGGTAAAGAAAATTTCGAGTTGACGTCTGTAAAACTAAAGGGAAAGTTTTCGGGAAAGAATATCGTATTAATATTGAATATTATAGATGCGAATGTTTGTGAGGATGTATGGATGTTTGTTGCTCTTTCACGCCAAAACTACTGAAACTTTACAATAATATAGCATCAGAATAACATATAGGCTACAATTCATAAAGATGTATTGTGTACGCGAGTAAAACCGTGAGGCGCAGCTAGTGTAATATAATTTGATAAGTTTGTTAACTGCTTCGTTGGTCGAGTGGTTGCAAACGCAACTGCTGAGCATGTGGTCCTGGGTTCAATTTCCGGGTCGGGCAAAGTGTTGTTGGGTTTTTCTATCAGGGATTTTGCATCAGAATAACACATAGGCTACAATTCATGAAGATGTATTGTATATTCTATCACCACGCGAGTGAAACTGCGGGGCGCAGCTAGTAAATTATAACTGGCGAAATTTAGGTGTACTGTTAGGTACACTACTGGAGAACCCTACGGTAATTGCAAGCGTGAAGTTAAGTGATCAAATATTTGTATGTCCTACAGGTAGTTGTTTCGTGTCTGGGTGTTTGTGTATGTGAGTTTAAATGTTTGTGAACGCACCCACGAATCTATCTTGGTATATATGTATTTATATCGTGGGTGATTTTTTTTTCAAAAGATGAAGATGGTGTTTTATTTGTTGAATGACTTGATTTTTAATTTTTCTCAGTTTGATATTGTTGTGTTAATATCTGTATTGTGCCTAAACAAATAATTTATCTATCTATCTATGTATCGATCTTCTCATGTTGTGTGCACCTGGTTCTGCCTGTTCCAGCTATCCTACCATGACGTTTTAAAGCAGAACTTATTCTACTGAGGGAAAGAGACAGAGCTATACAGGGTGTCTAGCATCATCTCTTTCTGACACAGGAATAAGAACTGCTATAAGATGTCATGGTTACACCGCTGGTCTGCGTAGTTTAGAGCCAGTTTCATAGTAACGTCGGAGAACTCTTTGTACTGTTGACAGCGATCGATCACTCTTCGTGAGCTCATAATTGTTCTTACAGAGGAATCCTTACTAATATTATAAAAGCGAAAGTGAGTTTGTTTGTTACCTCTTCACGCTTTAATGGCTTAACCGATTTTGATAAATTTTGGTACAGAGATAGTTGGGAACCAGGAGACGGACATAGGCTAATATAAATAAAAAATAAAATTTTTTTGAAAAAAGTGGGATGTGACGGAGAAAGAGGGAAGAAGAGGGAATACTTAGCGTTGCTATTACAAATCAAAAAGGCGCAAGGGGAAATGTGTTACCGCAAATTTAAGGCGGGCGAAGCCGCGGGCGACATCTAGTAGGATAATATTAACCAAAATTGTATAAGCAGCCCGATGATTTTTTATTACATCTTGCTTCCATTACTGCGCTTTGGCAAGCTATACACTAAGTTCCTTGTACAATTTTGGTTAATATTCTCCTATTCCTCTGTGAGAACAATGTTGAGTTCGTTCACGAAGCGTGTATTTAAATTCAAGAAAATCGTAATATTGTTCAAAAATGTCATGTTTCCTATTTTATGTTTTAAGGCGAGATCAGCATTTTTTTTCGATTTATTTTCGTTGGATCCCAGTTTTTGATCCCATTTTTTAGGTATTACCGATGGGTCCTATTTGATATTACCATTGAATCCCATTTTATGACAACATGTGTACATTTCAGAAGAAAAGTGATTTACTTTTATTAAATATTTCAAAAACTCGTGTGTGTATTTTGGATTTTTTAGGATTATTGCCACTGGGGAATAAATAAGACAAATGATGTACTCCAAATAGTACTAGACTGGCATGAGTTAAAAATAATCAAGTTTATTTGTGATGTAATTTTTTTCTATAAATGCAGGTCGTTTGTGGCACTCGCCGGCCGCTGCCGCGGCACCGCTCGCTCCGCTCGCTCGGCTCGTGCGTAGGAGGTCACAGTTTTAACCTAAACTAACCTAGTTCCCGGTTCCTATAATTTGTTTGGGTAATGGAATTTTGTCAAAATCTTTTCGGAAAAACGGCAGGCACCTGTTATTCTAACATAACCTATCCACATACCCAAATTTCATCCAAATCAGTCTAGAAGTTTGAGCGTGTTGGAATAACAAACATAAGTACATACAAAGTTTCGCCTTAAAATATTATTGTGATTTTGTTGTTGGATGTACCCGCATTCAGATGTTTTTAAACATCTGGGATCCAACGGAAATAGTTTTTGGGATTCAATGGCAACAAAACGTATTTTTTTAGTATTTATCAAATTTGGGATTCAACGGAAATATATAATAATGTTTTGTGGGATCCAACGCCAAAAATATTAAAGTGGGATCAAAAACTGGGATCCAACGAAAATAAAGTTTTTTTCTGTATGTAATTTTTAGTAAATAAAATGTTGTGACTCATAAATTGTATTACTTTCATTGTGTTTCTTTAGGTAGCATTCTTAGTTTCATCTAGTATATAAAATTCTCGTGTCACAGTTTTCGTTCCCATACTCCTCCGAAACGGCTGGACCGATTTAAACGAAATTTTGTGTACATATCGGGTAGGTCTGAGAATCGGCCAACATCTATTTTTCATACCCCTAAGTGAGCAGCGGGTGAAACCGCTGGGCACAGCTAGTAGATTTATAGATTTCTTTAAGTGACCCGGATTCATTGCTCTCGAGTGTACCATCTCTGTTACGTCTAACAAGGAAACGACCGGCAAACTAGCAATTTTCACAGATATACGAGTTTCATAATACGTACACATTTATATGAAGCTCACCTTTACAAAGTAAATATTATTCTTTGTATGGTTTCCTGGGCTTGTTTGTTCTGCATTAGCTACACGGGTAACCTTTGTTTAGTTGTTTGTAAATAAAACATTTCTTACATGTGGGCGTAAATGGGGTTAGAATGGATGGAGATGTTCTTTTAGTTTAGTCTGTGGATGGATGAACCCCGTTACATATCGAGTTTTCTCCGTGTCTCGGAAAGCACGTTAAGCTGTTGGTCCCGGCTGTCATTTGCAGATTTTTGACTGTTGTTACAGGTCAGTGTCATGAGAGTCTGACTACCAGTCTTACCAAGGAGCCTGTACGCATTACCTACGGGTAGTGGAGGTCAGATAGGCAGTCGCTCCATGAAAAATACTGGTATTCAGCTGCATCCGGTTAGACTGTAAGCCGACCCGAACAAAATTGGGAAAAAGATGAGAGCTGATGATTGTTTTTGCCCTGTTTAGTATGTATTGGTCAAATCTTGCAATTGAATTTCAACCCAACTCCTTCCAATAGACAACTGAAAGTGAAAAAATACTTTTGATGACAGTACGTTTTAATGACAGACATGACTTGATCCTGCAGCCAGTCTCACCTTACAAGACAAGTCCTCAATGGTTCATAGCATGAATACAAAACGTTATCAGCCTTTCCACATAATTCAACTATATTTCAACATATTATTCCCGAAAAATGTTTAAACACATTGTTTGTGGTAGACCGCTTCACCATGACCAACTAGGTAATTGTTTTGTTCTATTTGTTGACTGCTATTATCCATATTTTCGTATATTTCTATCATGAATTCGTGACTTTAAAAAATAAAAATACAAGTTATAGTTTTAGGATATTGTGATGAGCGCCCGGAGGACACAGTGGAGCACACGGTGGCGATATGCCCAGCTTTGGCGAAGCACCGCTGTGCCCTGAGGCGATCGGCGAAGACGATCTCTCGCGTATGACTTCCATGATCCAGAGCGACAGGGAAAGGGAAGCGGTCACCTTTTATTGTAAAGGAGGTGGCTGAACGTTTGAGGGAGACAACCCCAAACCAATCAAGCCGCCACGGGAGACGATCCGGGCGTCAGGCGGCACGAGATGACTCTCAGCCACCGTAGATGCGTGTCTGTGGACGGTAAGCAATGGTTAGCTCACCGCAGTGACGACAGGCCGTGGTGACGTGCTGACATCTCTTTGAGCCGCACGTAGTACACTAACGCGTTAGTGTTCTACGCGCGCTTCAAAGAGATGTCAACAAAGCAGAGGGGCCTGCGAAGGCCACCTGCCTGCTGGGGTTGCGTATTGTTCGTAGGAGATACCCAGAACACAAAGGGAAAATGGGTGGGTATTGTCAGCAAAAGTCCTCCCAAGTTATTTGATGACTTAGTATATATAAAAAAGACATAGTATAATTTAATCCCAGTCATTCACGTGCTCAAAGTAATAAATAAATAAATATCTTGGGACAACTCACACACGGCTATCTGATCCCAAGCTAAGCAGAGCTTGTGTTATGGTAACCCGACAAATGATATTTAATTTATAAATACATATTATAGATAAATCACACCCAGACACAAAACAAACAATCATGCTTATCACACAAAGTTTGTCCTGGGTGGGAATCGACACCACGACCTCCGGCACAGCAGTCAGGGCCACTAACCACTAGACCAACAGGCCCGTCTAATAAATAATCATTAATAAATAAATAAATGTAGTTAACTTGACGGGTGTTTGTGTTAGGTAAATCTGTATTTCAGATCATAAAATAATTGTAGAAAACATAATTGAAACATAATTGTAGTAAAAAGTAAGTCAAGGCAAAAGCTAATCCCATGTAATTTCAGCTTTAATAATATTGTTTTAGAAGACTTAAAATATTTTAGACCTTTTATGTATTTAAGCTTATTTAAAAAACGGCCTACAGTAATTCATTCCAAACATAAACCTTATCCCGGTACACATGTTTATTTTTCAATATCCCCTGTGATAATAAATCATGCGACGTTTTCCCTAGTCTGCCTCAGATTTATGATTCATATCTCTTATGCTCGCTTGGGCAACGTATTGGACCGAGGCGTACACTGAATCAAGGGACGGTAGGAAGGTAACTTCATAGAATAGAAGGCGTTCATGCTTCATCTGCCTAGGCAGAATTTATGTATGACGTCTAAATTTCTTAGGCTAACAATATTTCAGCTTTTAATATTTAATTCTTATGTTGGAGTTTATTGAGTAAAGGGCTCTTATACTTACTGCGTCCCGCGGTTTTACACGCGTATATCGGGAGAGAAAGGATAACCTATGTATATATGTTAGTCCAGGTTATAAACTATCTGTGTGCCAAATGTCATCCGAATCCGTTCAGTAGTTTTTGTGTGTCAGAGTAACAAACATCCATCCATATTCACAGACATTCACATTTTTCATATCAGTAGAATACGGCGTACTTTTATGTAAATACCTTTTCTAACAAAAAATATTATGAAAATTGGTCCACTAATTTTTTTGTTGGCACAGTTATCAATGAACATTTGTACAAAAAAAACATACGGTCGAACATAGAACCTCCTTCTTTCTTGAAGTCGGTTAAAAACTAGCTGGACCCAACGGTTTTCAACGCTGCTCTGCTGAAATAATAAGAAAAAAAATAAAAACGAAAATGATTATGATCAATTTTTAGACCTACCGAAGAAAAACACATATAAAATCGAGCAAGCGAATTTGGAGGCGTTTGGCAATTAAAACTGTGACCCGAGAATCTATAATCTATAATAATATTATAAAAATGAAAATTCTTTTAGTGTTGGATAGTCCATTTCTTGAGGAAGGCTATAGGGTATATAACATCACGCAACGACCGACAAGAAATGGGCTATCCAACACTAAAAGAATTTTCCAATTCCAACCAGTAGTCCCTGAGATTAGCGCGTTCAAACAAACAAACAAACAAACTCTTCAGCTTTATAATATTAGTATAGATAATAGATAATATTCATAATTGTTTATCTTGACATATGTATAAACGCACGTGATTGTTGTGTTTTTAAGCTATTGCACAGCTTCTATCGCGGGCCTTGAGCGTGGAGACCGAATCCATTGTAACGAAAAAGCCTAACAAGAAATTTACTTCAACCGCGATTCTAATGTTCTATTAGCGTGTTTGGTAGAGAATCGGATAGTCATTCGATGTTACTCTGGATCAAACCCAACGTCTTGTTTTTTTCTTTTTGCGACTTCTTTTCATTGGAAGTACTTTTTAAAAATTATATATATTTTTTTAATTTATTTATTGCATAAGTTTTTTTTTAATTTATTGCATAAGTTTTTTTTTATTTATTGAATAAGTTTTTTTTTAATTTATTGCATAAGTTTTTTTAAATTTATTGAATAAGTTTTTTTTAATTTATTTATTTCATAAGTTTTTTTTTTTAATTTATTGCATAAGTTGATAAAAAATGCTATGCAATAGCTTTACCGCGGCAGTCCCCGAGTGCCACATGTTTTTTTTTTAATGCTACTTGTATTATAAAAACGTTTTTCTTGTGGCAGTTCTACATATTTGGCACCACTATGTCGTCTGTCTGTCTGCCAAGACTAGTAATTTGATTTCAATCGCAGCCACTGCGCTAACCTTACAGTCGAATATTAATCAGCCAATTAATTTTTGTAGCTACTTCCGTTGCTCAATAAAATTCTCATCGCGTTTTCATGTTTTATAGGAATTAATTTTAAGTTTTCAATTTAGAATGATTTTGTTGAATCTCTTTCTATTTTTAAGCATAAAAGGTTTTTATTTTGAATTTGAATCATGGGAATAAGAGCTTTAAAGTATTTTTTCGTTTGATAAGCCTTTAAAAATTCTCTGTTCATTTATGGACTTATTTCAGGTACCTTGGTTTCTGTGTTGTATGCAAGACAACTAAATTCCAATGACACTCAGCGTAGTGGAGTGCAGATGTGGAGAGTTGAGGGGGATTTCGAGCCAGACGTGATAGAAATATTCGAGGGAAGAGGTAATGACGTTTAAATTCGTACTAGCTTTTGTCCGCGGCTTCGCTCGCGTTAGAGAGATGTAAGATAGCCTGTATCCGTCTCCTGGGTCCCAACTATCTCTGTACCAAAATTCTTTTTTTTGTAAAGACTGAGATATGACGGAGAAAGAGGGAAGAAAAGGGAAAACTTAGCATTGCTATTACAATAAATAAGGCACAAGGGCAAAAACTACAGGTAGCAGGTACCTATAAACCAGGAAAGGGGAACTGTGTTACCCCGAATTTAACGCGAAAAAAGCTGCGGGCAAAAGCTAGTTATGGATAATCCGTATTTGCATGACAGCCAATAAAGAAAATTGTGGATTCCTGGACATGGCATGTTTGAAATGTGTGGTTGAATGGACACCAAACTCTAAGCCGACAGGCAAATAGATCGATAGGCTTTAATGAACCCTGTAACAAACGCGAATGTATCTTTGCCATCTCAGTCTGTTTCATTCCGTGAAAGAAAGATAAAATAAACAGGGCGTATGTCTTCTTTTATGGCGAAGAAAAGATACAGGCAAAGAAGTTCAACTCCAAAACGCACGCACACATAGACATGGTTCACGTACAGCGAGTGCCAACACATGCGACCACCATTTTGTTGAGATAGACTAAGATGGCGGCGTCCGTCTGTAAATGTTCTTGACTTGTCGATGTTTTTGACTGCACTGCACTAACTGGTTGGCGCAGTGGGTGAGCGATCGACTACTGAGCTGCGTGTCGCGGATTCGATAGCCGCACGGTACAAATATTAGTATGGCCTGTCTGGCTGTTTTTGTAAGTGGTTTTAAATGTTTGTAAACGCATCCACGATACAGAAGAAATTCCTAATTAGAGTGGCAACGATGAAAAAAAATGTAGGATTTTTCCATTTATAAACTGTAACTTTTGTTTTTCCAAAAGCCTTTTTTAAAGTGCATTAATATATGGGCCTACTGTGACTTTGTTGAACTAGTCGACTGGTCTACTAGTAGGCCAACTTATCGGCCGACTAGTCGTCTATCCGCAATGACCCTGGCGATTTATGTACAGCTGAGTCGCTCGCATTGAGTACATCATAAAATACAGTCGTTCAAGCCCGTCGTGTGATCATAGAAATACATTACATTTCATTATTAATAGAATTACATGAATTTCGCTCGCATTAAATTAAATTTGTGACAAGTGAAGCCTCGATTCGTGGATTCCATAACAAAGCTGAAATTATGAAGAAAATTAAATATTTTTGCATCTCAATAACTCCAGCCAATTAGTGGGTTTTTTGCCGAAAAAATTTTGGCTATTTACAACAAATAAGTACGGCCGGATAGTCAGCGACTAGTCGAAATTAATATTATATCTCTTGACTGGGATTTTTCATATCATAAAGGAACCACAGAGTTGGAAATATGGTTTTAATTTCCACTCGATACCTACACGAGTTCCCGAGATAAAGGGTCTTGACAGACAGACGGACAACAAAGTGATCCTTCAAGAGTATTTTTTCTTTTTGAAGTAGGTACGGAACCCTAAAATTCAACCTTCGAAGTTTACACTGTCAAAAGATGTAGCTGTTTGTTCGGAATCCTCGGTGAGCCAGTCCACAAACGGCCCGTTTTTTTTTTAATACAGATGCAAAATTTCCATGTGGTCATTGTAATGGTCGGCGAAATACGTGGAAACCATCTTAACGTCAGTGTTCCTTCCATCTTGTATTTTATTCTGTGGCAAAAACGTTCCGGCCCATTTAACTATAAACGTTTTAGCCCCCAAAGTACACTATAATCCCACTAATGTGACTCTGTAAATGCCTCGGTCACAATAGTACTGTCCTACAAAGAAGTCAATGGAGTATGGTAAGACGAATGTGGTAGGCTTTTATCCGGAAAAGGGCGGTTATTTACGTATATTGCGAAACAGATATTATCCGAATTGGCCGATTGGTTTCGTATTTGACCGATGACATCGCTTCGGGAGCTCATGGGTTAGTTGTCATCAATTCAATTCAATTTTTATTTACGGATTTAGGCGCGTTGCTCACACGACCAACAGTCGAGGAGCAGTCAGGGCGCGGCCGCGTTAGGCGCATCGCCCACACGACATTTGTAAAGAAAATCTTGTTGCGGCGTGCCTCTTAAATGCCAGCGCCTCTAATGTACCTCGACTGTTGATCTTGTGGGCGAAGCGCCTAATCCGCCCCCGCCTCGACTGCGCCTCGACTGTTGATCTTGTGGGCGACGCGCCTTACAATACATAAGTACTTACACACTGACTTAAAAACTATTGTTAGTAACACAAATAAACTTACACGAATACAAAAGGCACTGATTCTAATATTTCGCTTTAGGGCAGGAAGAGAGTAACTGCCCCTGACACTCATAAAGACCTCTGCGCTGAGACAACCGCCCCATCCAGATAACCGATAAAGAGATAAGTACCTCTCTAATCGATCATCAGACGAACGAAATTCCTCAATACAGGAGCACGTACATCTTGACCTATAGTGTTCAGGATACTGTTGTGACTCCCCCGCACCTTCCTCATAAGTGACTCAACTGTCTTCCTAAACACAGCGCGAAAATCGTCAGTACGAGCATGCGCAAACATCTCAGAGGCACTGCAGAAACGAGGAAATTCCATCATCACTTTATTTTATGTACACACGACGGTACAAAATCATTTTAACCTGATCTCTCTACTACTCTACTCTACTCTAGTAGTAGAGATCAGGTTATAATAGTTTAGAATAGGTTGACCTGCCGTCGTGTGTACCTACAATTTATGATAGTCAATTTTCCTTTAATGTATTATTTTTTTAATTTTATTTGTTTAAATTTTATTTGAATTTTAGTTGATTTGTAATAGCAACGCTAAGATTTCCCTTTTCTTCCCTCTTTCTCCCTCACATCCTACTATCCTTACTAATCCTTACTAATATTATAAAAGCGAAAGTGAGTTTGTTTGTTTGTTTGTTTATACCTCTTCACGCTTTAATGGCTAAACCGATTGTGATGAATTTTGGTACATAGATTTTTATAGGTTGGGAACCAGGAGACCGACTGGATTTTTATTTAAAAAAGTGGGATGTGAGGGAGAAAGAGGGAAGAAAAGGGAAAAGTTAGCGTTGCTATTAAAAATCAATAAGGCGCAAGGGGAACTGTGTTACCCCAAATTTAACTACTTACTATCGGGCGAAGCCGCGGGCGAAAACTAGTTTTAAAATAAAAACTCCCTCGTTTCTAATTTTTTTTTAAATAAGTTAGCCTATGTCCGTCTCCTGGTTCCCAACTATCTCTGTACCAAAATTCATCAAAATCGGTTTAGCCATTAAAGCGTGAAGAGGTAACAAACAAACAAACAATTTTACTTTCGCTTTTATAATATTAGTAAGGATATCGTCCACTTGACCATCTTCAAATGACTAAGAAATTGTGTTATTTACTATACACTATATTAACTTATCCTCCTCAGCACATTTCACCGAAGATATCTGGAAAAGAGATAACAGAACAATAGATTTTTTACTATTCGATGAAGAGATGATCACTTTAAGGGATTTCTTGGATGCTTATAATGTGTCCCACAAGGTGCTCATAGATGATGTACGGGAGAACGTGGACGAAACAACGCTGGCTAAGTTTCCACCCAGGGTTATTAATGAAACTGAATATCAAAGTTATGATACCAATGAAAGTGGGGACCAAAACAAGTAGACATATGACTATGTCCGCCTGTAATCTAGGTCCAGTTGAAAACCAGCGTCAGGTACTAGTTGCCTGGCATTTTTTGCTGGATTTGGCGCAGCCATGAGGCGCACAGTGTTGCATATTACTGTTTAGTATTAAGTTTGTTTTTCTTTTAATGTTTTATACTGTGTTCACTTGTGGCATGTGCCAAATAAATGTGGTTTCTTTGTTTCTCCTAGATGTACTTTTTATTGTAGTTTTGTCAAAGTATCCTATGTGTTATTCCAGACTTTAATCTGCCTCTGTGCCCAATTTCATCAAGATCCGTCTAGCCGTTTTGACGTGAAAGAGGAACAAACATGCATACATCCATCCTCACAAGCATTCGCATTTTTAATATTGCCACTCGGGTCGATAACCCACGCTTGCCTAGGTTGGGCCGTTAATGGGTGACCAACCTTTACATGCCGAATTTCCTCCGTGCCTCAGAAAGGAGGTTAAGCCGTTGGTCCTGGCTGCCATTTGTAGATCTTTGACAGTCGCCACAAGTAGGTTTGGCTCGAAAGTTTGACAACCACTCTTATGAAGGAGTATCGTATTACCCAGTTGTTAAATGGGTTGTGGAGGTCAGATAGGCAGTCACTCCAGGTAAATTACTGGTAGTGGCAAGACTAGAAGCCGACCCAAAGATAGTTGGAGAAAGGCTAGGCAGATGCAGGCACTCGCAGTTCAATTCTAGAAGTAAAACCACTCAATCGGACTATCCTGCTGTGTTTTTTTTCTATATACTAAATAGGCTTGTGTTTGACCTCAAATGAATTTATGTATAAAATAATCCCGTCATATTTTTTTATATGTTGGATGAGGTGGCTTAATAAAATGAGAACCTTCACCGGAAAACATATTGTGTGTGTGGGTAATATGTGGGTAACGGGTTACGAACAAAAATAACTTTATGTCACACCACTTATTAAGTCAATTTACTATCTACACTAAGGCCAACTAGCAGCGATACGAAAGGTCAACCTAAAGAACAACTGTGGCGTTGACAATCTAATATTTAGCTCTTTCCATCTTGTGCCTTTGTCGTAATGTCTCGTTCTCCCGTCAAAAACATGACAACGTTAAGACGGGTTCGCCAACATTCGGGCGGCAATTTTAGATGGGGTTTTAGCATGGGTTTTGTTTACATTTGGTATCGCTTCTCGTTGGCCGTACTGTAGTTACAATAACATTATACTAGGCACAATTATTACAACGAAACGTAGTACAGTTACTAGACTAGTTGTTCGTGCAAAGAAGAGAAGATAGAGAGTCCGTCCGCGTCACTCTGCTCCTTCGGCGTCTCGCAGTCAGCTCGCTCGAACTTCAATCCAGACTCTGTAGAAGCGCTAACTTCACGGCTTACGTTTGCGTCTCGTTGTCAAAACAGCTCTCGTACTATTGGCTTCACCGATATATATATTAATCCCGCATACGTGATGAAATCCGCATGATATTAATAATTATAATTACCAGCATAATATATCACCTTACTGAAGTGTGTTTTTTTATTTTTAATAAACTAAAATATTTAACTTAAGAATTACGTGTATGATGAAAACATACAGTTTTTCTATCGTGGTCCCTGGGAGCATATATTTTCTCACTCAAGTTAAGACTTCTGTAGGCCTACTATGACATCTTAAAGCAGAACTTATTCCACTGAGTGAAAGAGATGGTGCTAGACACCCTGTATAGCTCTGTCCCTTTCCCTCAGCGGAATAAGTTGGGTAGCAGACGTATTTTTACGATTGAAGGTCATATTAGCGTCCTTCAAGAAAATTCTTCTAAGTACGTTAGCGTCGGGCCATTTGCGACCCACAATAGCGTAGGATTTGGAAGATTACTGTTACTACAACATTATTTTTAGTATATGCGAAACCTGAATATAGTTTGTTCAGAATAAGTAACTGAATCGATTATAATTATTTTTAAACCATGTTATATTTTTCCCAACAATTTAAAAAAGTTTATAATATGGAAACCATGCGACACTAAGCACCTACAAGCGCACAAAACACCCGGCCGGACCTCGACAAAAAAAAATGCGCGCGAGTCACAGTCGCGGCGCAGGAAACATAACAAGCTTAGTTTTTGTGTTTTTAATGATATAGTTTTGAAATTTTGTACATAGATTCTTTATATAAAAATACTGGACAGGTGTTCCGGCTTTCGCATAAACTAAAAATAATGTTGTGTACTGCTGTGCTAAACTCAAAGTCGGTAACTAAAAAAAATACAAAGTTGAATTTTAATGACAATGGATAGCTTAAATAAATACGCATCTTCTATGCTAAAAATAGTACTAGGTAACCATTTTGAAACATTTAACAAATTCAAAGGTTTTTATTTGTTAAACATAGGCGTAAAAGGTATTAATATGAAGTATAGGTCTCTCCATGTTTTTCCGTAAGAGGCGTACAAATATTTAACAAAATTAAAAAAAAAATTATTGAACATTTTCATGTACAAACATTTTTTTTTTATAAATTATAGCTTAATGAATTGTTACAGGAACATCTTTACGTACATATTAATTAGTCACAGATTAACTATGTCATAGTGCACATATTTTTAACTGTCTAATCTACTGAGCTTGTATTGTCTTCCAGGCACTCTTTATTTTATTCATTTATAGTTTTCAATACATATATTTTTTTATTAATATTTCTTAAAAATAAAAAAATAAACATTTAAAAATGTATAAATTGTAGCCCACCGGTATCGGGAGCAGGGTCCAAGCTACTGGCGGTCAGGGCTCCAGAGAAAGGAACCTCCTAACAATACGATCCGTGTCCAGGAGTACCGCTTTCTGTATCAAGCCCTTGATCCAGCTGCCTAAAGAGAGCCTTCTCAGGTATTGGTCGAGACTCTTGGCAATTAAGCCATTGGCAGATATATTATTTATGATTAAGGTATACTTTCCAGATGGTCATCAAAACAGGATCTGATAAAAGTCATCAGAAAATTGGTGGGAACTCTTCAAAGTATTTTTTTTAACTTAAAATTTGTGCAAAAAGTTGAGCCACCACGCGTTTCCGAATGGTCTTGACAGACATAAAGACGGATTACAAAGTGTGTTAGCTTTCCGTAGCTCAAAAGCAAAAAAAAAACAGAAACCTTATATTAAGTCCCTTTATCTCGGGAACGCTCGAACGAAATCTATAGCCGTTTTATGAAAACCAAATGATTATAAAAGAGTAAACATGAAGTTTATTGCCAGTTCTTGTCTATAGGAAACGACCAACCCGTACCGTGCACCTTTTCTCGACATTTCATAAGTGCCCATGTAGGCCTATCTATACTAATATTATAAAGCTGAAGAGTTTGTTTGTTTGTTTGAACGCGCTAATCTCAGGGACTACTGGTTGGAATTGGAAAATTCTTTTAGTGTTGGATAGTCCATTTCTTGAGGAAGGCTATAGGCTATATAACATCACGCTACGTCCAACAGGTGCTGAGCAGCGCGGGTGAAACCGTGGGGAACAGTTAGTGTGAAATAAAAATATATTGATTTATTTTTTGCAAAAAAAAAAAATAACTACAACGCCATCATATATTTGAGTCATTTCAATCATCACAACAAAGTATACCAATATACATTACCAACCAATATAACGTGGAACGTAATTCCGTTTGCAATCAGTCGTCATTTCAATCTTGAATCCAATTTATACTCAATACAATGTACTTGCGTACGTCAGAACACAGAGATTCTAGGAATTCATTCCACGGGTGACAAGTTATGTATTGGAAATGTAAATAGTATGCCGTTGACAGAATGCCGTAGAATATGATACAATCAGTGTGAGAAGCGTGTGTATTGGTATATACCCTACTAATCCTTACTAATATTATAAAAGCGAAAGTGAGTTTGTTTGTTACCTCTTCACGCTTTAATGGCTAAACCGATTTTGATGAATTTTGGTACAGAGATAGTTGGGAACCAGGAGACGGACATAGGCTATTTTTAATAATATTAGTAATGATTTTTAGTGTTCTAAATAAAATAACTTCTGATTGTTAGATATCACTAGTTTGTTAAGAGGAAGTTCAGTCTCTTTTCCTCTTTGAGTTATTTAGTAGTGTGACATTGGGTCAAAGTTAGGGTAACTTTGTCCACCTTATTTGAATGCTCAAATTGCCAGCCATTGCAACGCCAAAGTTCTTACTCGTACAACTTTGCCCCCGACTCTCTTTTGAATGAATAAATATTGTTCAAATGAAAAAAAGGCGTTATTTCGATGTTTTTGTATACCCATCTGTTTGTCTGTCAAGACCTTTTCTCTAAGGGGTTGCGGGTTGTTCAAAAGACATACCGCGGCCCCGTAGCATAAAGGGCAGAAGAAGGAACATGGGCGGGTTTTGGTTAGGACTCTTTGAACAAGTGAGCTTCAAGTAATTTCAGACTTTGTATCTTTTTAGGGTTCCGTAGTCAACTAGGAACCCTTATAGTTTCGCCATGTCTGTCTGTCCGTCCGTCCGTCCGTCCGTCCGTCCGTCCGTCCTCGCTTAATCTCTGTGACCGTTAGAGCTAGAAAGCTGAAATTTGGTACAGATATGTATATCAATCATGCCGACAAAGTGGTAAAATAAAAATTTGAAAAAAATGTTTTAATAGGGTAGCCACCCTATATGTAAAGTGGGAAGTGTTTTTTTTTTTAATTTCAACCCTAACGTGTCATATATTGTTGGAAAGGTATTAAAAAATGAACAGGGGTTTACTAAGATAATTTTTTGATAATGTCAATAATTTCGGAAATAATCGCTCCAAAAGTAAAAAACAATGTGTCCCCCCCCCTCTAACTTTTGAACCATAAGTTTAGAAAATATGAAAAAAATCTGAAAAGTAGAACTTTATAAGGACTTTCTATAAAAATCATTTTGAACTTGATTGACACAACAGTTTTTGTACAAAAAAGACAAAAAGTTGTACAAAATAATTTCTGGACTAAGTTTGTAGTATAATCGTAATGCAAGCTTTTTTTGTAATTATGTTTACATATTTTATTATCCTGAACGTATCTTTTTTCAAACAAAAAAAGAATGATTGAAATCGGTTCTCGCAATCCAAAATTACCACCGAAATTGAACGTCTTTGTATTAATTAGTAACCCAATTCCTCGAGAGATGGCGCTGTAGGTACTTATTACATTGGATCGGGTATTACCGAATTGTTCGGTTGGCCTCATAACTGGGAACACTTATTGTGACGGACGGGAAACTACGGAACCCTACACTGAGCGTGTCCCGACACGCTCTTGGCCGGTTTTTTTAATAGGTCAGATTTTTTGTTGTATTTTTTTTAGATAGATAGTTAGAATATTCTTTATTATGTACACCATGCAAATAACAAGAATAACATAAACAATTTACTTATAAATAGGGTGACACAATGGGCGGTCTTATCACATTTTTTTTTTCCATTTAATATCTTATAATGTAGTTTTATTTTTCTGATGGGTATAACAACTTCCCCCTCTCTTGGCGGATCGGGAGTAGGGTTTTAGCCTATCCATCTTCCTTATCTAGCCCTTTGTGTTCAACACAGCAGGCTAATTGCAGGTCTTTTTTGCAGATCGCGAGCCTATCAATAATAATAATAAAAAAAAGATGGGTTTTTATCAAATAACTTCCCCCGTTGTAGACGCAACGGGGAGGAGTGTTAGACTGGTACTGACTAAAACCCATCCATGTTCCTTCTTTAGCTCTTTGTGTTCTGGGGCCGCGGTATCTTTTTTGAACAACCCGCAACACTAGCAGGCTTGTTTTAGCTCTTGAGTATTTCGATCTGTCTAAAAAAGAATTATCAGTCAATTAATTTTGTAAACAAGCGTGGCTACTTTCGTTTTATCGTAACTATTAAAATCTGTTATCGTACCGCCTTTGAGAGTTAAACACGTTTTTCAACTAGTCATGATTTTATTGAAATGTTGTCTGTTTTTAATTTTAAAAGGTTTTATTTTTTTATTTTACCTTATTATGTAATTATTTAAATTTATCATTAGCACTAGTACAGAATATTTACTATGTTCATATTTCTTTTGAGCTCCCGATATTTCGGCACTGTTGTTTTACGGTGAACATGATACTTGAAGAGGTGCTTAATATCGGGAAATAGTAAACTTGGTAAATATACCGTTCTTAGTGTTAGTGACCATGTCAGTTTATACTTATTTATGGTCTCTTGATAATACATGATTTGATTGACTGATAAAACCACTAGCTATTATTTCACATGCGCCTGTGAAGTTATGGCTAGTGATTTTAGCTCTTTTTTTGGGTAAGTTCACTCGCAGTTCAACCGAGGTTTTTTTAAGCGGTCACCAGGGATAAAAAACTACAACTCGCCGTGTTCTTAGCTCATCAAAATCTGTTTATTTATTTTCATGAAAAAGTGAATTATTACAGGTATAACAGCTGACATATATCGTGAAGGAATGCAGTTGTGGAGAGCAAGCGGCGATTTCGATGACGATGTTTTAAATACTTTACATGATAGGGGTAGGTATTATTAGTATAGGGGTAGAATTGTTCCCTTTGCCCTCTCCACCCACAGCTGGGGAAATTATTTGAAAATTTCCCATGTGAAAAAAAAATGCACCGAGGGTTCCGTATACATTTGGGTAATAAATGACTATATCTTTAGACTGCGTAGACGTACCTATAGGTATGTTTTTGAGTAAATAGTTTTAGTTTCAACTCGATAACTCCACGCGTTCTCGAGATGGGTGTCCGACGGGCCTCTTGGTCTAGTGGCTAGTGGCCCTGACTGCTGAGCCGGAGGTCGTGGGTTTGATTCCCACCCAGGACAAACTTTGTGTGATGAGCATGATTGTTTGTTCTGTGTCTGGGTGTGATTTATCTATAATATGTTTGTATTTATAAATTATATAAGTATGTATATCAGTTGTCTGGATTAGATATTAGATCATTTATTAGATAAAGGGTCTCTTCAGACAGACAGATGGACAACAAAATGGTGTAAAATATGCCCTAAAATAGTGTATTATTAATTTATTCTTATAAATATTGATATTTTATAAATATGTTTTTTTTTATCTAACTCAATATAATCCTTGTTTTCGCACTCACAGAAGACAACGATCAAGAGATTTGGGTAAGAAATAACAATACAATAGATATGCTGGTATTCAAAGAGGAGAAGGAAAAAATATCCACATATTTAAAACAGCATGGAATTAATCAAACGGTTCTAATGGAAAACGTTCGTGAAAAACTGGACGAGAGTTTACTTCAAACATTTCCCGCAAGACGTTCTGGTAAGGTGTCAGAATTTTTAGATTAATAAATAAGATGTTAAGAAGAAGGAGAATATTAAGTGAGCAAGAATCACCGACCAAAGTTTCGACAGTTAATAATAATATTTTTTTTATACGCACGTCAACCTACACCAAACCATTACAACCTGATCTCTCTATTACGGTGTGCGATCCGTTGTAGAGAGATCAGATTATAATAGATTTAATTTGACGACACGGTTGGCGCAGTGGCTGAGCGATCGACTGCTGCGCTGCGTGTCGCGGGTTCGATCTCCGCACGGAACAAATATTTGTATGGCCTACAGATAGTTGTTCCAGGTCTGGCTGTTTGTGTATGTGAGATTGAATGTTTGTAAAAGCACCCACGATACTGGAGAAATTCCTAGTGTGCTGCAACGTTTATAACCAGCCGTCGTGTGAACATAAAGAAAAAAACTTACATAAGCAATCAGTGAATTAACGTTCGTGTTCCACGTGCACCCCAAAGAAAGGCGGGCCCCTCTGTCAACAAAACAGAGGGGCCCGCTAGGACCACTGCCTGCTGGGGCTGCGTGTTGTTCGAAAGAGATACCGCGGCCCCGGACCACAAAGGGCAGTAGACACCAAAAGTCTGACATTTACCCCCGCGGGGTAAGTTATTTGATTATTTATCATTCGAAAAAAAGCCAACCAGCCCTTAGAGTGACCCGCTATTGGTTTCAAGCATTTTCTAGTTGATAGAACATAATTATTGCTTTTTTCATGCCTTACAACTATAGCTGTGTCTGGTGATTCGTTCACATGGACCGGGTTTCCAAAACTGGGTGAGATCAGCGCTTATTTAGTAAACATGGCTAAAAAATATCCAGAGAACTGCAAACTATTTACTCTTGGAAAGACTGTACGTTTCAAACCTATATATGTAAGTGTTAAATATCAATAATCTTTACTAATATTATTTAAAGCGAAAGTGAGTTTGTGTGTTTGTTACGTCTTCACGCCTAAGTGGCCAAACGGATTTTGATGAATTTTGGTACAGAGATAGTGGGAACCAGGAGACAGACATAGGCAAATTTTTATTTTAAAATAGTGGGATGTGAGGGACAAAGAGGGAAAAACAGGGAAAACTTAGCGTTGCTATTACAAATCAATGAGGCGCAATGGGTTTGTTACCCCAAATTTAACGAGGGCGAAGCCGCGGGCGAAAGCTAGTAAGCAATATAAGCAAACGTAAGTACTTTCTTTTCGTTAGTAAATAAATTATATAAAAATAACTGTGCCCAGCGGTTTCACCCGCTGCTCAGTTAGTGGCATGAAAAATAGATGTTTGCCGATTCTCAGACCTACCCGACATGCACACAAAATTTCGTTTAAATCGGTCCAGCCGTTTTGGAGGAGTATGGCAACGAAAACTGTGACACGAGAATTTTATATATTAGATTGGTGAGCCTATTGCCATCAACGGGGCAAAAATACAGGCTTCAAAAAGAACTAAAGAAAAAACATGTATTTATTTGACTCGTACAAGAAAAATATAAAAAAAGAAACGTATGAAATAAAAGAAAATGAGTTATACATGATCAAATCAAATCAAATCATTTATTTCAATTAGACCCTTACAGGCACTTATGAAAGTCAAGAAACAAAATGAATCTACAGTCCCGGTCACAAGGCATAATAACTTGTGAAAGTCTGTAGTTGCCCATTCCAAAGCGTTGATCTCTATGGAGAAGAATGGGCAAGAAACTCCATGGACACTCTATCGTGTTTACATCATTCATGTTGAGATTATACATGGACTGAACTAGCACTGTACGAGAGGCCAAAAAACATCTTTCTCAGCATGGTGATGTAACATTTAATAAAAAAAAACGCTACAACGCTGGCATTCTGATGGGGCTCAAATAGATTTAAAGGGATCCATAGTTGCCAACTGATTCTAAAACATAATTATAGTTTGTCTGACTTGGGAATCGAAACCAGAACCTCATGCTTAGCAGTCGCACTTGGGACATAGATAAATTTAATAATATCATTCAATATGTTATAAATATCATTTTATTAATTAATTTTAAATTGATAATTTAATTTAATAATTTAATTTTATGATTTAGTTTAATCATTTAATTTTATGATTTAGTTCAATCATTTCAATTAGTAATTTGATTATTACAATGTTGTATTGTTAAATTAAATCATAAAATTAAATTATCAATTAATAATAAAATAACATATTTTTTTTAGATGTTAAGAATATCAAACGGCGACAAAAACAACAAAGCGGTTCTGGTGGATGGTGGCACGCATGGCCGGGAGTGGACGTCCGTCATATCAGCACTTTACTTTATCGATACCATCGTTCGGAATATCAGTCAACAGCCTGGACATATATCCAAAAAACACTGGTATGTCATCAAGATATACGTATTTATTTTTTGGAACGAAGTTCCTTGTCGCGCGTTGCTAAAGGGGGCTAGACGGAAAATATTAAGACCAAAAGTAGTAACGACACTTTTTGCTATAGTTGTGCGCGTGTTTCTCTCTCTTTCTCTCTCTCATAGAAACCAAGCCAGTTATCTTCGTTTCGTCTTTCTATTTCGCTTTGAACAGTGTGGTGTCGCGACGATTATTTTTGTTGAGTGCATGCAGGTTTTTTGTAGATAATAAATAATAATTTCGTGTCCCTTGACACCTCTCAAGTTTATTTATAAACTAGCTGTTCCACGCGGTTTCTCCCACGCTGCTCAGCACCTGTTGGTCGTAGCGTGATGTTATATAGCCTATAGCCTTCCTCAAGAAATGGAGTATCCAACACTAAAAGAATTTTCCAATTCCAACCAGTAGTCCCTGAGATTAGCGTGTTCAAACAAACAAACAAACAAACTCTTCAGCTTTATAATATTACTAGATTGCGCCCGCGGCTTCGCTCGCGTTAAATTTGGGGTAACACAGTTCCCCATGCGCCTTATTGATTTGTAATAGCAACGCTAAGTTTTCCCTTCTCTTCCCTCTTTCTCCCTCACATCCCACTTTTTTCAAAAAAATATTAGCCTATGTCCGTCTCCTGGTTCCCAACTATCTCTGTACCAAAATTCATCCAAATCGGTTCAGCCATTAAAGCGTGAAGAGGTAACAAACAAACAAACAAACGAACTCACTTTCGCTTTTATAATATTATTATAGTAAGGAAGTAAGGATTATATTATATGTAGTATAGATAGGTGCACCAACAACCACAACAAATAGATTAACAATAGAGTAGTGACTAGGGTCAAAGTAATTACAGTCTATTTAGTCTGTCTTTTAGAATATTCGAAAATAAGGGACACGCATTTCTTTATTTCTTAATGACAAAGATAGCCCAGTAAAGTAACGTGAGACGTCACACGTTCCGAAAAAATGCAGCAACGCGTGACGCCACACGTAGCTTTAATGGGCTGTATCTTTGTCATTTTTATTGTAATTTACAAATAAAAAATACTTACTTACTTTTGAATAATCTAAAAAACGGACTTATATTTTTTTTTTGGAAACTATAGCACGGCCAACGAGAAGCGATACCAAATGTAAACAAAACTCATGCTAAAACCCCATCTAAAATGGCCGCCCGAATGTTGGCGAACCCGTCTTAACGTTGTCATGTTTTTGCCGGGAGAACGAGACTATACGACAAAGGCACAAGATGGAAAGAGCTAAATATTAGATTGTCAACGCCACAGTTGTTCTTTAGGTTAATGACCTTTCGTATCGCTTCTCGTTGGCCGTACTTATGTATAAGTAAAATAGAGTCAATCACAGGTTCACAAGTAAAAATACAGAGAAAGTAGTAGAACTCTTAGGACCACTGACAAGCACGATAATAAATATTAAAGGAAACTAAATAAGGTACAATAACGGTCCGGAATAAATTTCTTAGTAGCAGCCATAGAGTCTGAATTCGTGCCTGGTTTATAGCATTAGGCCCACCTCCAATTACATAGTATTGAAAATTAAACTGGCGCAGTGTGCGCGTTCCACCACTCATCTGTCAAATCCTTTGGGGATCACTACCGTGATGTTCTTTTTTCAGGCACATCATTCCAGTGCTGAATCCAGATGGCTATGAATACAGTCTGTCTACAGACCGCTTGTGGAAGAAAAATAGAAAAAGGTTAAGCGAGGGCTGCTATGGGATTGACCTTAACAGGAATTTTGAGTAAGTACTGTTATTTGTTGAGTTTGATTCTAAGGGCATACAAATCTGACGAGACGAATCCCGGCTACTGTAGATGCAGGCTTGTGGACGGTGAGCAATGGATAGCTCACCGTCCGTATCGACCGCGTGTTAGTGTTCCACGCGCGTCTCAAAGAGATGTCAGTAAAGCAGAGGGGCCTGCCAGGGCCACTGCCTGCCGGGTGAAGGGTGTTTCAAAAGAGATACTGCGGCCCCGGAACATAAAGGGCTATAGAAGCTAGTCTGACACTCCCCCCGCTCCACCCAAGGCGGGGTAAGTTATTTGTAGATTTCCCTTCCGCAAAAAAAGGGGGCAAAATTTATATTAAACTTTGCAGGCATTGCTTAGTAAAATTAATATACTGAATAACATCACGCTACGACTCTAAGGAGCAGAGATAGATAACATAAAAAAACAACCCTCGTAGAATGGAAAATGCAAAAAATTAAAGAAAAAAAAAATATCTTGAAAACTTAGTGTTTAATCCTTACTAATATTATAAAAGCGAAAGTGAGTTTGTTTGTTTGTTAACTCTTCACGCTTACATGGCTAATCCGATTTTGATGAATTTTGGTACAGAGATAGTTGTTAACCAAGAGACAGACATAGACTAATAAGAAAGAGGGAAGAAAAGGGAAAACTTAGCGTTGCTATTACAAATCAATAAGGCGCAAGGGGAACTGTGTTACCCCGAATTTAACGCGAGCGAAACCGCGGGTAAAAGCTAGTCAGGCATAAATGTAGGTGAATTCTGCCAAAAGCATTTAAAAACTGTTTTGTCCGTGTCTGGTAGGTTTCCCACGAGCCTCATCACACCAACACTAGTCGGGGACATTTTCCTTCTTTGTCTAAAATCCGAATCAGCTTTATTGCTCCACACTTTATTATTAGAGGCGGGGGACCCATTAATTTAATAGTTGTTTTCGTGTCGTGTGAGTTAGTAGACCCAACTTTGTTTCGTGATCGGATTTTGGAGGATTTGTTTGATTACATTTTGGGAGTTGGTTAAAATCCTATTTATAACTATCACTCTAATAAAGGCGAATTTTTGTGTTTTTCAAAACTTGCCCCTTACTAGGAATTTTTCCTGTGTCACAAACAGCCAGACCCGAAACAAATATCTGTAGGCCATATAAATATTTGTTCCGTGTGGAGATTGAACCCGCGACACGCAGCGCAGCAGTCGCAGCAATATATGTATAAAAGTATCGTGTCACAATTTTCGTTCGATTTAAACGAAATTTTGTGTACATTTCGGGTATATGAAAATCGGCCAACATCTATTTTTCATACCCCTAAGTGAGCAGCGGGTGAAACCGCTGGGCACAGCTAGTGTTATTTTATATCCTAATTTAGCTAAAAGGGAACATTCAAAAACAAAAGATAACTTGGGCATGTTTTTTACCCAAAAACGAGGTCAAGAACGCAATACAAGTAAGAAAAATGAGCTTAAAAATATAATTAAAATTCTCAACAAAGAGGCCAAAGCAACTCTACTCTGCATTTAATGAGAAAAGTACTGCGTTAATTCGGCCAAATCTACAATAATAATAAATTATGTTTATTTTGCAAGTAGGTTTTCACAAACACTTTAACACGTCTTTTTTAAAAAAAAACTAGATGAGGCCGGTGTTTCGTACCCGACTACTCTAAGAAGAAACAGCCGACACAAACTCAGAGGGCATAGTCTCTTTTAAGTTACAGACAAAATTCTTGGTCAACTTACATGAGGACTATGCAGATTTGTGTCTGGAATGGTCTTTTTAATAAAGCACCACACACATTGTGTGGACCTGTCCAGGCAGTGCAAGCATTTGTCAGTTATCGTGTAGCTCGACTCATAACCCAAGGAGCTCAACGACACGACAAACAATACCAAAAAAAGTACATTTGTGTAGGTCGCTTATAGTACTCAAACTGCCAGACAATCGTCAAAACAAAGTAAATAAATGCAATGATCCACCAATTAGTGATTTTTGTACGTATTTCAAAGCTTTTAGACTGAATTTTCTGAATTCTGGTAGCCATGTGGTCTGGGCCACTCATTTATATTCATGAAGTGATTACCTTGCCTTGGCCTTGTCTCTTGCTGAATTTTTTTTTTTCTAATTTGTGAAAAGTCTTCATCTTATCCTACTATATTGGTTCATTTATTGCTTTACTAACATATATTTACATTTTTAAATATTTCAGTTCTTTTTTTAAATTTCTGTTTTTTTTTTTATATTTCTGAAAATTTTACTATTGTATTAATATTAATTAATTAATAATATTATAAAAGCGAATGTTTGTGAGAATGGATGGATGGATGTATGGATGTTTGTTACTCTTTCACGTCAAAACGGCTGAACGGATCTTGATGACATTTGACACAGAGGTAGATTATAGTCTGGAATAACACATATGTAGAACATTTTTTCGATATCACGCGTGCGAAGCCGCGGGCACCACCTAGTCATTCATAAGCCTTTAAAGAAACCGCTGGGTCTTAGGTATGTAGGCACATTGCAGCGTCACCCACAAATGGCTCTAAACCGCGACTTCGTGCGTGTTAGGTTTGCGAATTGGTTGTTTTACCAATTTTTTTAGGTCAAGAGGTTTTTAATTACAGTTTTTATTAACCCACCCATGTTCCTTCTTTTGCTCTTTAAGTTATGCGGTATTTCTTTTGCTTATAACCTTTCTTAGGTTGAAATCTATCTGCTTGCCAAAATTCATTACGATCCGATCAGCCGTTTGACGTTAAAAGGTAACAAACATACGTACAAACAAATTTACTTTCATATTTGTTATATCAGTTATTATGTTATTTTAAGTTTTAGGTATACGACGAAACATTTTACCTTATAAAAATCTAGGGGTACTAGATTTTATTACAAAGTCTCAATTTATAGCTCTCAACGAAATTGGCGAGTCTCGACCATACGAAACTAGTCCAATATCATTTTAATGAGACTAGCAAACTCTCTTCGCAATTAATTCTATGCCTATACATTTCATGCCTGCAGACCTAGTGATTATAACTGGTGTTATATTACAGCTACCCCTATTTATAAGCTCGGCTCGAGTGTGAAATAACGTTCATCCCCTAAGTTTAGTGTTACATCCCCAAATTGCAACGAAACATAACACCCCTAATGAGATGGGTTGGACCAGTATATCACTCGGGTATAGTTATAAATATAGTAAGAAAACATAATATATATTATGTTTCTTACTACAACGTGTGATTTTTTTAAATCCTTTACAGTTCCAGCTGTCCGTACAGCTGGAACCGTAAAGGATTTAAAAAAATCACTACTATGGAATGCCCTGCCCATGACTGTAAGGAGCGCTCAAACCCTGTCCACTTTTAAAATTCTGGTCAAAAAGCACGACCTCTCTCCATAAACAACAATATTAAATTAATATTGCTTTGCTCTTCATGATTGTTATTTTATGTGTATACTAGCTTGCGCCCGCGGTTTCGCCCGCGTTAAATTTTCGGTAAAACAGTTCCCCTTGCGCCTCATTGATTTGTAATAGCAACGCTAAGTTTTCCCTTTTCTTCCCTCTTTCTCTCTAGCCTATGTCCGTCTCCTGGTTCCCAACTACCTATGTACCAAAATTCATCGCAATCGGTTTAGCCATTAAAGCGTGAAGAGGTAACAAACAAACAAACTCACTTTCGCTTTTATAATATTAGTAAAGTAAAGTAATAGTAAAGTAATAGTAAAATAATAGTAAAGTAATAGTAAAGTAATTAGTAAAGTAATAAAGTAATAATTAGTAGTATATTATATGTATTTATATTTAAGTATTTGTTTTTGTAAATTAAAAAAAAAAAACATTAAATTAATTTTGAAAAATGTTACGCCACAGACTACCTACAGTACTGTTTTCCCTCTTTTGAAATCCATCCAAAGGTTTTCTTGAAAAGATCGCTTTTAGCGATAAGACCGCCCATTGTGTCACCCTATTTATAAGTTTGTCTATTGTTATCCTTGTTACTTATATGGTGTACAAAATAAAGAATATTCTATCTATCTATCTATTTTTTTATACTTAAGGAATTTCTCCTGTATCGTGGGTTGCGTTTACTAACATCATTTTTCACTTTCGATAAAATACCTAGAGACAGTCGACAAAAGCACCGAACAAACCGTCATCAACGAAAGTACACACACCGGCACATCAACCTATACAAAACCATTATAACCTGATCTCTCCAGTACGGTGTGCGATCCGTAGTAGAGAAATCAGGTTATAATAGTTAAAAATAGGTTCACCTCCCGTCGCTGACACGAACTTCATCATCTGCCTAGCCTTTTCCCAACTGTTGGGGTCGGCTTCCAGTCTAACCGGATACAGCTGAATATCAGTATTTTACATGGAGCGACTGCCTATCTGACCTCCACAACCCAGTTAGTACGGGGTAATACGATACCTCTTGGTAAGACTGGTTGTCAGACTTTGGGGACACTAAATATCTGTAACGACTGTCAAAGATCTTTAAATGACAGCCGGGACCAACAGCTTAACGTGCTTTCCGAGGCACGGAGGAAACTCGGTATGTAACGTGTGGTCACCCATCCACAGACCAACCTCGGCAAGCGCGGCTTAACCTAAAGATCGACCCGAGCGGCTGCCATTATTTAGCTAAGAGCTCCTTTCTCTCTCTCTCTCTCTCTTCGCTGACACGAACTTACATACAAAAAAAAGCCAGCTAGTCAGCCACCAACTGCGCCGTCAGAATGTGTGTGATTGCTGCAGCTTTGTGTAAAGTATTGTTGGCTTTCAGTGGATTTTTATTTGTGTGCACAATATCATGTTTTATGAACTTGTGCGTTATTTGTCAGCGGTGGAATCGTTTTTTTTTTCGTGTGGGTGAATTGGTGAATATTCTTTATATATATTTTGATTGGTTTAATTAAAACATATTCATAGTGAAGTACAACGGATAGTCGTGGACGTGCCTCTTTTGTTTACAATTTGTTTTGTTTGAGTTAGTTCATAAGACTGTGCGTTACAGCCAATGGGTTGATTGCCAAGAGCCTCGACCAATACCGGAGAAGGCTCTCGTTAGGCAGCTGGATTTGATACAGAAAGCGGCTCGTATAGTATCTGACAGCCGGTAGCTTGGACCCTGGTCCGCAGCAGTGTTAGTGCTACTATTTTTTTTTAATTTTAAATGTTTTTTATTTTATTTATCTTTGAATAAGGCGTAAGTAGAAATATTTAAAAATACTAGCTGTGCCCACCGGTTTCACCCGCTGCTCACTTAGGGGTATGAAAAATAGATGTTGGCCGATTCTCAGACCTACCCGATATGAACACAAAATTGACCAGCGTTTCGGAGGAGTATGGGAACGAAAACTGTGACACGAGAATTTTATATATTAGATGTACAAAAATGTAAAGGTACACAAAAATATCAAACCTACACAAAATAACAATATTTTTTAAAATAAAACACCAATTTATAAAGCTTTACATATGGGAATGATAACGGAAATGTTATCAAAAATTCATGTAGACACGGAATCCTCTTTGTCACGACACGAATTTACATTACGTTGATCTTATGCATGTGAATAGGTTATTATGATAATTTATCGCCTATAGAGATGGTAACATTTTCGTTTTTTTAAAATACCGCTTTTCCCTGTTTAGATGTTGGGTAAACACAAACATGTCTGGCAACATTCAAAGTTTTTATTTCTGTGTGGTTTAAAAAAAACCACGAAGGCCTTAGCCTTCTAACCTAACCTATCCGAGTCGGGGTACTCTGAGTCGTGGTGTTAACCATATTGAGGTTATGATTCGATTAGATTTGGTGATCATTTACTACATTTGGTGGTCGAATACAATTTAAAGTGCAGTCGTGACTAAAATAGCTGGTACTAGTGTAATTTTAGACATTATTTATCTGGTGTTAAGTAGATATTTTTGGTTACATAACTAAGGGTATCAAAGCATTTTATGGTGGTCATTATTATCCCCGTTATAAAATAACGTGTGAAACAGTTACCAGCCAAGTGCGAGTCGGATTCGCTCACCAAGGGTCCTGTACAAATTTGCGACATAAACGGCCATCTTTTGCCTACGTAGACTAATAGGTTTGTTTTCACAGCTCCAAGGTTAAGAGAAACCACGAAAATCTTAGAATCTACAAATGCTAGGAGTCCAAATTTAGCATTAGGACTCTTTTTAGGGCGACAGTGCACTTTAAGACTGGTTTTTGCAAAATCCAACAATAGGTAAAACAAAGTTTGAATAGGGAACTTGATTTCTTGCTAAAACTAACAAACAAACTTATGATAAAACTACTAAGATTGCATTTAATTTACAATGGTTCATTCCAACAGTTTCGTCTGTTCAATTAGTTTTGGGTAGACCTTACTTTATCCCGGCCAACGAGGGTGAAACCGCGGGGCGCATCTATAGGCTGTATAACGTCAGGCTAGTGCCATATAGTTTGATAGCTTTTTTTGTGTTTATGCCTTTTCAGTTACAATTTCGACAAGGGTGACGAGGTCATTTGCAGCGCCCATTATTGTGGGCCGGAGCCTTTCTCTGAGCAAGAAACCAAAGCTTTCAAGGTAAACAAATTTGTTAAAAAATACGACAGTAAGACTGGAAGCCTAGACCCTACTATGGTTTAAAAAAATATGTTGCCCCACACTAGGAATTTCTCCTGTATCGTGGGTGCGTTTACAAATATTTAAACTCACGTACACAAACGGCCAGACCCGTAACAACTATTTGTAGGCCATACAAATATTTGAACCGGGCGGGAATCGAAGCCGAGACACGCAGCGCAGCAGTCAATCGCTAAGCCGCTGCGCCAACCGTGCCTTCAAATAGTTGGGAAAACGCTTGGCAGATAATCAATCAATACTATAGTACGGCCAACGAGAAGCGATACGAAAGGTCATTGACCTAAAGAACAACTGTGGCGTTGACAATCTAATATTTAGCTCTTTCCATCTTGTGCCTTTGTCGTAATGTCTCGTTCTCCCGGCAAAAACATGACAACGTTAAACGCCAACATTCGGGCGGCCATTTTAGATGGGGTTTTAGCATGGGTTTTGTTTACATTTGGTATCGTTTCTCGTTGGCCGTACTATAGCTTCTAAAAATATAATGAGGCTCATTTCATAAGTGTATGTACTATATGTGTAAAAAAGACAATGAGACAAACAAAAGTTACCGACTTCCGTATTTGAACTACTGTTCGGAGGAATAAAAGCTTTTCACTAATGCGAAGCTTCGCGAGGCGACAACCACAAATTAAAAAAAAACATGCGTGGTAAATAATATTCATTTAAAACATTAATAGTAAACAACAGTCTAATTTATAAAATTTTTAAATTTTACCAATAACAATATTAATTGTGATTCTATTTTATTCTAGAAACTTCATTATCCTTGATTTTTTAATTTTGAATTAATTTATTTCAGAAAGTAACTGATGAAACTCATTTCTACGGATACATATCGATACATTCGGCTGGTTCGAAGGTTTTGTATCCATTGGGGGCAGGTGGCAATGATCACAGGGGCCATATTTCAATGACCAGGCAAATCGCTCAGGTAAGTTAAAATTTCACGTTTTCTAGCGTTCCGTACCATTATCATCTGCCTTTTACCAACAATGTTGGGGTCGGCTTCCAGTCCTACCAGATGCAGCTGAATACCAGTATTTTACTTGCAGCGACTGCCTATCTGACCTTCACAACCCAGATGAAACTGGGTAATACGATACCCTTAGGTAAAACTAGTTGTCAGACTTTTGGGACATTGACTACCTGTAACGACTGTCAAAGATCTACAAGTGACAGTAGGGACAGCTTTCCGAGGCACGGAGGAAAACTCGGTATGTAACGGGTGTAGTCACCCATCCACAGACCAACCTAGGCAAGCGCGGCTTAACCCAAAGATCGACCCGAAACCCCTCTATTATTTAGCCACGAGCTCCTTTTTAGGGTTCCGTACCACAAAAGGAAAAAAAACAGTAATACATAAACATTTTTTCGTCCGTCTGTCTGTCAGACCCTTTATCTCGGGAACATGTGGAGGTATGGAGTTGAAAGTAAAACCATATACTCAAGTCTTTGGCCCCTTAAAGCTGTTAAGCCTTTAAGCCTACGTACTCAAGTTTGTATGAAACATGGTGCGCAAGATTGACTCGCACGTGGTCAAATAAATATACACAAACAGACAAGTTTTCAAATCAATTCAATCTTTTATTTACATCTTGATGCAACAGTTAGTTTACATACAGACTTAAAAACTATTGTTAGTAACAGAAATTAACTTACAGGAATACAAAAAGGCACTAGGTTCTAATATTCTGCCCAGGGCAGGAAAACAGAACTTCCCCTGACACTCATTAAGACCCGCTCTGAGACAACCCGCCCCATCCCGATAACCGATAGAGAGGTAGGTACCTCTCTAATCGATCATCAGACGAACGAAAGGGGCACGTACAGACGCCTGCACATCAAGCTACTACAATCTGACAGATTTCAGTTTGTTGCAGAGATTTCGTCAGATTTTTTGATAGATTTTCGACTTTATTTCCAAAGTATTATGTTCAAGGTTCATTGGGAAAAATTGTCAGTTTCGGGTAGCTTGACCTGCTGGCGTCTGTACATCTTCAGCTATAGTCTTCAGGATACTGTTGTGACTCCCCGCACCCTCTTCATAAGATACGTACATATTTATGATACTAACTGTGATTTACAGGCCATGCGAAAAGTTGCTAGTTATATCTTTGACAATGGAAGCATGCAGAAAATGGGGACAAAGAGTTACGGAATGGCTATGGACTGGATGTTTTTCAGAAAAGAGGTTTTACACTCCTATGTTATAGAAACTAGGGGCCAAAATGGCTTGGACTTCATTGACCCTAAACAAATTTTGGTAGCCGTAAAGGAGGTGGCTGCTGGGCTAAGGAAGTTTGCTGAGTTAGTGTAGTACTGAAGTTATTATACAGTTTTTTTTTAATGTTTGTTTTTTTTTGCGGATTGGAAATCATCAAATAACTTCTCCCACCGTCCCCCGCGGGGCGGAGAGTCAGACTTTTACTGACTAAAACCCATCCGTGTTCCTTCCTCTTCTGTTTATGTTCCGGGACCGCCGAATTTCTTTCGAACAACCCACCCCGGCAGGCGGTCGCTCCTCAGCTTTGCTGACATCTCTGAGGCGCGCGTGGAACACGGCCCGTCGCCACTAGATGGATAGACGGTGAGCTAACCATTGCTCACCTACCACAGCCCCGTCGTCCCGTAACCTGGAGCGCATAATTATCGCTACACATGCGGCCAAATTCAAGCCTATTAAGTATAAAGTATGACCTCCACAACCCAGTTAGTACTGGGTAATGTGATACCCCTTGGTAAGACCGGTTGTCAGACTTTCGGAACACGGTGACTCCTGTAACGACCGTCAAATATAAACCGTATTTATTGACATTATCATGAACAATAATTATAGCTCACGTTTTGTAATTTCACGCCGCGGTTCCCCATCACAAAATTGTAATTTATTACGTGATATAAATATCAACAGTACGTTTTAATCACTGAATTGTTGATCCAATGTTATTGGCTCCTTGTCATTAAAATTTCGGTCGTGGTCTGAAAAAGGTCATTAATTTGTGAAATTATTTTTATTGATGAGCTGAGTTGTTTTTTTAATTTATTTATTCATTAAAAAAAAGTTGCTTCACACTAGAATTTCTCTTGAATTGTGGGTGCGTTTACAAACATTTATACTCACATACACAAACAGCCAGACCCGAAACAACTATCTGTAGGCCATACAAATATTGATTCCGTGTGGGGATCGAACCCGCGACACGCAGCGCAGCAGTCGATCGCTCAGCCACTGCGCCAACCGTGTCGTCAAACCGTCTCGCATCGTATCAGTGTAGCGGTTGTGAGCGCGACCGGTGAGCATAAGGTCCTGTGTTCAATACCCGGGCCGGGCAAAGCATTATTGGGTGTTTTCATTAGGATTTTCTCAGTACAGTCACGGACCTGATTTTTTAAATAATTATTTATTGATGAAGGTAATAAAATTGTGTTAAAACCGAGTTTGAGTTAAAATATAAATAATTAAAAAGCCTTTTTTTTATTTCACGCAAATTATAAAGGATATTATACATTTTCTATGCAGGTGTGTGTTATTTTTTTCTTATTTTTAATGTTAGCATTAACTTTATATTATGACTAGCTGTGCCCAGCGGTTTCAGCCGCTGCTCAGCTCCTTTTCTGGAGGGGGGTTTGAAAGACAGTTAGTAGCCGATTCTCAGACTTACTGATAAAGCATAAAAAAAATCATAAGAAGAATCGGTCATGTGGTTTAGAAGAAGAATGCTAAAGAACAGGGTTCCCTCTATCTGGCAGAATCTTGATGTTCCGAAATTTATTTGGCATAACACACTTAGCATAATTTTCTTTAAACGAACATTTTAAATGCATTGAAAATATTTGATATAACTATCGTTTCGCATAATGTTTAAAACTTCGAATCTATTAAGGCATACCTTTAAGATGGCAGAATTACATTTAGTATAATTTCGATTGGCAGAGTACAAATTTCGCATAATATCGTTTAGCATAATGCTCATTTAGAGCGATGATTATTTGGTATAACTTTACTTGGCATACTTTGCAGATGGGAGAATTAGCTAGGTTAGGTTAGGTTAAAACTGTGACCTCCAGAAACGACTTGCATTAATAGAAAAATGAGATTGTTTTTAGTAGCTTACCCGGAACTGAACTATTTTGATTAGGATAATTACTTATTGTAATAAATGACATTATTTCAAACTCAATTAAATAATAACTAAAATCAAATTATTTTAAAGATTAAAATAAATGACAACAAATAATGACAAAGATGATTCTAACTTTAAACTTTCTGCGATATGACAATTCTGCCGTTTGATGATTATCGTTGTGAAATATATGCCAAAAGACGATTCTGACTGTGAACTTTCTGCGATATGATGTTTCTACTTTTTAAATATTATGGATATGAAATTTATGTCAAGAGATGATTCTGACTTACAAAATTATGAGTTTTGAATGTATGACAAATGAGTATCTGCCAAACAATTTTCTGCGAAATGAAGTTTATGCTATCCGTTGTTATGCAAAATAAAATTATGACATAAAAAGTTCTGCTATAAAGGGTGGACCCTAAAGAACACTGTCACACGACAATATTTTATATTAGAAATACTGTTAATCTCTTTTTTCCTTTTTTTGATTTAAACTATAGTTAATTGAATACAGGGAAGTTTTTAATAATCAGGGAAGAAGAAGAATACTAATAATGCTAGATGGCCCTATTATTTATTGTTATTCGAACGAGAGATGTTCTTAAGTCCTTCAGACAAACAATCACCCGTTATATTTATGTCCTAGGTTATGGGAGAGGTCCTATTACCATCTCAAAAATACCTGGAAACTGATACAGAGAAATTGTTCAACCCGGGAAGCGAACTTAAGTCCTCATACTCTGCAGTCGCGACTACGACCGACGGGGCAGTTGAAAGACCTTAAAATAAAAAAAATAAAACTTCCCAAAAAAATTAAGGATTTTTAAATTACAATTACTGTAATGAAAAACTGGAGTTAGATTTCTCTCTACCAGCATAAGTTCTTTTTTGTAATAATACTTAGTCTAGACTAAATTAATGTCTGACCATAAATCAACACCAAGAGAAAAATGATCGTAAAAAAAAACAAAGTACGGCCATCAATCCAAAGTTGATGTAATAGCAAAAGAATTCAAAAATTTATAATTATTTCAGTAATACAAGCCGTAATTCGAACTTTTTAAATTAAAAGGAAAAAATATTAGACTCGTACAAAACAATAAAACAAAATTATTTAAAAAGTGAACAACAAAAACAAAAAATAATTATTGCAAATTAATCGGTTGGATTCGCGCTCGACGGGTTCCGTACTATCCATATCCTTCCTTATTAGTAAAACCAAAAGTTAGTTTGTTTGTTACCTCTTCACGGTTTATTGGCTAAACCGATTTTGATGAATTTTGGTACAGAGATAGTCGGGAACCAGGAGACGGACATAGGCTATTTAAAAATAAAACGTGGGATATGAGGGAGAAACAGGGAAGCAAGAAGCAAAGGGAAAACTTCGCGTTGCTATTACAAATCAATAAGGCGCTAAGGCAAAAACTGCAGGTAGCAGGTACTGTGTTATACCGAATTTAACGCGAGCGAAGTAGCGGGCAAAAGCTAGTAATGTATAAAAACTAAACTGAAAAAAATTGTGTGTGTATGGCCTACAGGTAATTGTTTTGAGTCTGGCCGTTTGTGTATGTGTATTTACATAAATGTTTGTGACCCACCTACGTTACAGGAGAAATTACTAGTGTGGAACAACGTTTAAAAAAAATTAAGTATGTGTATGGTACTGTTCACGATATAAAGACAAAAAGACGAACGAACGGCTGAGTGTTAGTAATAGGGTCCCATAGGCTTGTGTACCTACATAACCCTAAAAAAATAAAATTAAGAAATTATCATCTAAATTAGTTATGTACCAGCCCTGAAAGGGTAGGGTTGGTTCATAAATTTACGATCGATCGATCGAGGCGATCTAACGGAGACCCAGACTGGTTGATCATCATCATCATCATTTTCCTGCCCTTGTCCCATTCTATTTGGGGTCGGCGCAACACGTTTTCTACTTCCATTCTCCCCTATCAGACGTCACGGCATCATTTACTCTTTTCTCCTTCATATCATTCATACACAATCCAGACTGGTTGATATACTTCACAAATAAGTAAGCTGAAGTGGCAATGAGTTGACCCCGCGATACAGTTTTGTACTAGTAGAATCAGTCCGAAGACAATCTAACCATCTAGTTAAGATCTACGATTTCACATTATACAACTGTTGACGTACCCATATACAGGGTGGAATTTTGTAATGCCACCTGAAGGGGAAGTACTCTTACTACTTTAGATAGAAAATGTTACTCAAAGAAAACATTTCTTTATTTTTGAAAAGAAAGAAAACGGCATTCAAAAATTTTAAAAATTCACCTGCCGCACACGGTAATCCAACCGACTAAAATCTGTAAAAGTTGCAACCTGTACTTTTATTGCATCGATCGTTAGGGTCAATAAGGATGAAATCTCTTTAACATACTTCACTGGCCGTAGACGTACTCTTGAGTGGAGACTGCCAATTGTGCAAGCGCAAGGTGGGACGCCCACGGGCTAGATGAAGCGACGATATATGCAGAGTTGTGTGCGATTGTTGAGGCGTGCGCGCAAGTGACAAGAGGGGGGGGGGGGGGGGCGAGCGAGGCAAAAACACACACCATGGTCTGTGTTTATGTACGTTTATAATTTTTATTCAATTTGTTCTAGTGTCACGTCAGATCATTGGGTTGTTTTATCTTTGTTTTTTAAATCTTATTACTGTTTAATTTATTTTTTATTCATTTAAGTATTTAAAATATTTACGTATGCTCTTTTGGCTTCCGTACGTTTTACTCACGGGTTGACCACTGAAAACCAGCTCTGTGCTGTGGGCTCCCATAGCACATATTAGTAAGGAAAGGATAATTCGTCATTATTTTCTTTTCTTACCTATATCATATATTACTAACACTATGGACTAAGGTCTGCAAATAAAAGTTTTATTATTATTATATATATCCAGTACTGGACTGCTGTAGGCTTATGATAATTATGAAGCCAAAACGCCCACCAACTCACCATGGTGCTGTAATAAAAATAACTATGTTATATCGCCAATATTTTGATAATCATACCTGAACGTATTTCGCGGGAACCTTTCTATAATGTAGCACAAGTTTCAGAAGTTTGTTCTTGGCACAATATGCTTAGGTATAAGTTACAGTGAAAAATCTTAATAGGACAATTTTACATTCGACCAGCTAGCCTACCATGACGTGTTAAAGCAGAACTTATTCCGCTGAGGGAAAGGGACAGAGCTATACAGGGTGTCTAGCATCATCTATTTCACTCAGTGGAATAAATTCTGCTTTAAGATGTCATAGTAGGCCTACAGGATTGATTTGTCAAATATACTTTTGATTCAATACCGTAAACGTCAAATAGAAGTCGATTTTTGAATTGAAAATATAATTTGTCTATAGCATTTTAGTTCAATTGTTTATAACAAGCAACACCAGTGCCATTCATAGCTATGAATGTTTTGTTTTGTTTTGTGTTGTGTCCGGTTGAATTGTGTTGATTGTCAATAGACTCGATTATAATGAAATGGACTTAAACAAATCAAATCAATCAAGTCAAAATATTTTTATTTCAGGCTTAGGCTTCGCGCGCTTTAATAAAAGTATCATATGTTAACACATAGGTTACTTTTTTCACGTTATAGTCCTATAATTTACCTCTGTGCAAAATTTCATCAAGATCCGTTCAGCCGTTTTGACGTGAAAGAGTAACAAACATCCATACATGCGTACATCCTCACAAACAGTTGCATTTATAATATTAGTAGGATAAGCCTACATGGGCATTTATAAAACGTCGAGAAAAGTTGCATGGTTCGGGTTGGTCGTTTCCTATAGAGAAGAACCGGCAAGAAATTCCATGGTTACTCTTCTAAAATCATTTGGTTTTACAAATCGTTACAGCATTAGTGTACTCAAGTGTGAGAGGACAGCGTAGGCCCCACAATAAGTCATTGCTTACTTTACATAACGTAAGATAAGAAGTTAACAAAAGTTAACAAGCGTCTAAGAATCTAAAAGCTATGCAGCAATGTTCACTCATTCACAATGAATTGGTAAAAAAAGAATCTGTACAGTAAGAAGATAAAATATTGCAAAAATAAAACTATAAAAGACAAGTGTCACAGATGCTGCTATCAGTACTGTAACTATTCAGAACATAACTGGGTTTCTATTTTGTTTTTGAATAGCATCTCGCAGTTCAACCTATAATGTCGTTTCGTTAGCTGCTTAAACGGACAATCCTGTAGGTGCCTTGCGTTTAAGGCCTCCAGCCAGGGGTGTAAACTTATAAACTAAGCGAGTGCACGCTAAGGGCACCCCCTGCATAGTACCGGCCTCGGCTTAGGTCTTCGCTGGGGGAAGACGGTAAAGGGACAGCCTGGACCTGAGTTCCATTGTTTGGAGATCATAACTGGCGAAATCAGTACGGCCAACGAGAAGCGATACGAAAGGTCATTAACCTAAAGAACAACTGTGGCGTTGACAATCTAATATTTAGCTCTTTCCATCTTGTGCCTTTGTCGTAATGTCTCGTTCTCCTGGCAAAAACATGACAACGTTAAGACGGGTTCGCCAATATTCGGGCGGCATTTTTAGATGGGGTTTTAGCATGGGTTTTGTTTACATTTGGTATCGCTTCTCGTTGGCCGTACTATACTTTTAGGTGCACCTCTGGCTAACCCTTTGGGCATTATGTCTTTCCTACTCCTCCGCTCTTCAATTCTGATTAACTTCGATGCGGGATCCAAGACACTTAAAATGTTTCTCGGGTACTTAGTCGAAATTCATTGGCTTGGCACTTTTTAGGTCGTCACCACAGCTGGTTTCTGAATGACAGGAGTTACTTGGGCTATTCCCAAGTAACTCCTGGCGGGCTAGTTTTACCCTTTGGGGCGTGTAGCTGCAAAAGGATTACTGAAACTCAAAGCATCTATATAATATTACGTTACAGTACTTTTGAATGTCAAGAATGAATATTGCAAGCTACAGTCCCAGCCACAAGGCATAATAACTTGTGAAAGTACTTTAGTTGTACATTCCAAACCGTTGATCTCTATAAAGAAGAATCGGCAAGAAAATCCATGGATACTTTTTTTAATCATTAGGTTTCAGTCCTTACAAGTCTGACACTCCCCCCCGGTTCGCTCAGGGCGGGGGAAGTTTATATTTTTACAAGATCATAGTTACATCTTTCATGTTGAGATTTTTCATAAAGGTATGTAAGAACGATAATGTTTTGGTTTGTCCTGGATGAACGGTTTCATCACAAACACAGTCAAAACTAGTTTTGACTAGTTAATGAGTTTTCATTGTAACATTATAACTAAAGTTATAGCAATAAAGAATTTGTTACAGGACAAAGCCCATTGCGAACTTTTCTATTATCCAATGTATTGAAAAGCCATTTGGGCGACGATACTTTTGGAAGTTTGATAGAATATCGAGATATTCGGTTAAAACTTGGATGAGAAACCTTTTTGGGGTAAAAATGTAACTCATTTAAGATCACTTTCCTGTCCGACTGTCTGTCTGTCAAGTACCTTTATCATAGCTACCTAATACATTTACTTTAGTTGCTCAGTTTAGCATAGAGCAGTATGTCATCATCAGTCGCCAGATACATAAGAAATGTTCATTGTTTTCTCAAAACCAACATCTACTGTTATTGCTGAAACCTACCATGTCACAAACTTATGGTAAATGTCGGAAAATCGTCTCTTCGTTACTAACTCATGTTAGTAAATCTAAAAGAGTTACTTGGAACAGTAGTAAATCTAAAAATTTATTTGTAACAGTTATCAGGCGTTGTGGGTTGTTTGAAAGAGATTCCGCGACCCAGGAACACAAAGGGCAAAAGAAGGAACATGATGTGTTTTAGTGAGTAAAAAAAAGCCTGATGCTCCGCCGGTGCGAAGAAGTTATTGATGATTTCTCACCCAAAAAAACGGTCATACATTAATTTAATATATTTAACACTAGTTACTGTAAAAAAGTGTGGCGATCGACTGTTGCACTGCGTGGAGCAGGTTTGATCCCCGCATGAAACAAATATTTGTATGAAATAATTCCTAGTGAGGGGGCAACGTTTTTTGTTTTTTTTTTTAAATAAAACAATCTCCACATTCAGAAGGCTGCCAAGTGAAGACCAGTACAAAAAATATATATCAACACATACAACGACAGGAAAAACAACTTGCCCTCGTTTTTGTCAACCGTATGTTTTTACACCCAATACAGTCATGTCGTAGATAACCTAAATATATTGCCGACTAGTTTTCCTACATACAATGTCTGCAGAAAATAAAAAAGGTCTAGGTGGAAGACCTTTTGCCTGTGATTTGTAGGCGACAATCGGTTAAGGTCTAGATCCAATCAAAGGAGAAGTTTTGTGCTGACCTTAAGGTTGGACAGGATGATTGATTTTTTACAAATAACATATTGGCTGGTATTAGGACTCCTAAAGGTCTACATGCCCAATCTACAATAATTAAAAAAAAACCGTGATTGGGATCCGGGAGGGTATTATAGGTTGAGATTATATTCTCTTTATGTAACCTTTTTTGGTTAAAGTAAATATATGTCATTCTAGCTGGCGCCTGTGTCTTCGCGCACATGATATAAAAGTATATACCATGTGTTATTCCAGACTATAATCTACCGCTGTGCCAAGTTTCATCAAGATCCGTTCAGCGGTTTTAACGTGAAAGAGTAACAAACATCCATACATTCATACACCGATCCGTCTTCACAAACATTCGCATCCTTACTAATATTATAAAAGCGAAAGTGAGTTTGTTTGTTACGTCTTCACTCCTAAATCGCTAAACCGATTTTGAAGAATTTTTGCACAGAGATAGTTGAGACCACCAAGATGAAAAATGAGAAATTAGGGAGAAAGAGGGACGAAAAGGGAAACTTAGCTTTGCTATTACAATAAATAAGGCGCAAGTTCAAAAACTACAGGTAGCAGGATACCTGCAAATCAGGAAAGGGGAACTGTGTTAACCCGAACGAAGCGAAGCCGTGGGCAAAAGCTAGTATTTAACATTATAAAAGTGAATTAGTAGGTATGTATTTTTTCTATATTGATATAATTATGTTTATTCAAGTTACTGCTTAATTTATTATTTTATACACTGTGTCTACGTGTCTTATTAATCTGTCCTATCGCAGGTCTGCTGGAAGAGATTTCTAAATAAAATAAGCGGTACCTTTGTGCTCTCTATGTATTTATTATTTAGTTAAAAAAAATGAAACTAAGCTTTATTTTGTTTTTTTTTTAACAAAACTTTTTAGTTTAAATATGGAATTGTAAAGGTACATACCTCTACTATACAGTTTCATATAAATATTATAAACTTCATAATTAAGAACCAGCATATTCTCAAGTTTCAATTTTAATAAATTAATTTGAAACTAGTGCCTTCTCTGTTGAAGTTCTAGCTAACAAGATTACATTAATTGAAGTAGAATTCCAGTTTTTGTTCTAGCTCTGTCTTAAATTAAACATGCTAATGCAATTAAATATTGTGAAGTTAGAGGTCAGGAAGAGAGAATCAGAGGCCATCGCCTGCCGGGGTTGCGGGTTATTCGAAAGAGATACCGCGGCCCCGAAACATAAAGGGCAATAGAAGGAACATTGGTGGGTTTTTTTTAGTCAGTACAACTTACAGTACAAAGTACTCTGATTTTAGACTATAACCAAATTTCATCAAGATCCGTTCAGCCGTTTTGACGTGAAATCTTAATCGTCGTAAATCTATTGCCCTTTATGTCCCGGGGCCGCGATATCTCTTTCAACCAACCCGCAACACGTCCCGCAACAGTCCCTCTCACACTGACAACCTTAGAACGAGGTTTAAACATGCCGATGACATTCAGCTTACAAGTAACTATTCTCAAAAATCCCATAAAAAACAAACACAATAAAAAACACATCTAATTTGCAAACTTATCTCACGTCTCATTGATATACAATATGTGTGCTTAACAAATACAACCAATTACGTAGACCCATCAAAAATACCTCTTCACCCCCGCTTTTATAAAGGATGTTGCTCAAGTCGGGAGGGGAAGTAGTCCTTGTTGTAATTGTCGTATGATAAAAGGAACTGCCAAGCTCCACCCACGAGTAAAACTATTCAGTGAAGTTGACAATAGAATAATACACCTATTTTCAACCTTTTCTTGCCGTCTATTTTTCTGTTTAAATGCGGCTTCTTAAGAATAAATATCGAGAAGCACGTGGAAGGATTCTGTTTGCTATTTCCTTATTTGCGTTTCGTTAACTTATGGATTCAAAAAGGAGAGTGAGTAAATTTAAATAGGAAGTTGTCTGTGGATAAAATTTATTTTTTACTATCTGGCGCCCGCGGCTTCGCAAGCGATATCGAAAAAAAGTATCCTATGTGTTATTCCAGACTATAATCTACCTTTGTGCCAAATTTCATTAAGATCTGTTCTGTAGTTTTTACGTGAAAGAGGATCAAACACACATCCATACACACAAACTTTAGCATTTATTAAGTAGGAAGGATATGTTTTTTTTCAAAACTGATAGATCGGATTTATATATTCCTTTGAATTAGTATCATTTATACCCTTGTGCAAAGGGTACACAAATCAAATAGTGACAACCTGATGCTCCATAGTCCACATCCACCCAGTCTCCTTTATGTTTGCTTAAGCTAGACACTTATCCTACAACAAAATCCTTTAATCGGCAATCATTTTGAAATCCCTAATTAATTTAACTTAAACAACTTTTTTTCATAAACTACAAATAGACATTAACTCATAATAAAAAAAAAACAAGGATAAAAATGCTAAAATAATTACAGGGCGTCAAAAAATCATCGGCATTGCTGTCAACAGGAAACGTGCCCAGAAGGCTAATTCTGAATCCTTTAATTAAAAATACATTTTCCTCAAAAACATAAAGGAACTTACAAACGTTAATTAACATTGTATGAATCGAATCCAATCAAGCAAAAAGTTATAGGAATGTAACGTAACGCCAACAGTTTGTTTTCGTACGTCAGCCCCGCTCCGATCTGTAGCGAATAATCGAACTGTGTAATCGGAAACAAAGCCTCTCGTGGCTTGGGAAAAGAAAACAAACGACATAAGATAAACGATACTAAGGTATCTCGATTTAATGGCCTTTTTTTCGTGCTATTATCTTTTATGGATGGCGAAAATGAAACAGTATTCTTCCAGAGTCAAAGTCGAGGACAAAATCAAATCAAAATCATTTATTTCAAGTAGGCCAGTTACAGGCACTTTTGAACTGTCGAAACATTGACAACAATAAAAATGAAGCTACAGTCCCAGTCACAAAGCATAGTAACTGTGAAAGTACTGTAGTTGACAATTTAGGAAGAATGCAAGCTGGTAAAAAAAATGGCGGAAGCGCCATTTTGTTATATTTCATTGGCAACATTTGCAATAGACCTCTATAGAGAGGTTTCATAGTTTCATATTTCGCATTGATACCAGGTACGAACAAGATTTGCATGAAGCCCAATTTTCTAATGTGTCATGTTTCTGAGATACTTAAGCTATCAAAGTTATTAACTTTGCTATCAGCACAACGCTATAAAAAATTGAGACTCACACAAAACTTGTTTGTATTGATATAGGTTTCGATGGCTAGGTTACGCTTCATACAAAAATCTTTAAATCCCTTTGCAAAGGTTGTAAACCACCGTTCACGAAACCGTCTAGCATGCATTATGTACTTATACGGACTTGGTAAGTCTACAGAAAACGTTGTTTTTGGGTGAAAATTACGTTTTGCGGTAGACCTCAGTTTTACGCACCTAAAACATGGCGCTGATGGATGTATTGTAAAACATTGGGGCGTGGGAGGTATTTAAAGTTAAGTTATAACATTAAAAACATGGATTTAAAACAGAAATCTGTGGAAAAGTTGGAACTTTGACTCCAAATTTTTCCGTTACAAAAGATTCCAATTAAAAGTAATAGTAACTATCGTACATTTATTTATTTCTCCACATAAATTACATTATTAAATATTTCTTAAAATCATAAAAAAAAACATTTAAAAATATAAAAATAGTAGCCCACCGTACCGTACCGTACTCAACCAATACAAGTCAATCAACTGTCAAACGTGATTTTAACGAGCAGATGGTCTTAAGATTAACTTTTTAACTGTATTTATTCTTTTATTTTGTATATGTGCATTAGTATCTGTATAAGTTTATAATGTCGTAATTAACTCAAAGGTTGACTGGAAAAGAATGCCTTATGGCATTAATCCCGTCTATGTACAATTACTATACATGAATGTAAATAAATAAAGAAGATTTCCAGGTATGATCTAGAACAATAAAATGATCGCAATGGTGGTAGCAACTTTTTTCATAATGTTTTGTGTGTACACACAATGGCACATCAACCTACCCAAAAGCATTTTAACCTGATCTCAGGTTGACCTGCCGTTGTGTGTACATAAATAAATAAGTTGTGCACTTGATTCTAGTTTCCTACCAATAGTAATAACTGAACGACTTTACACGGAGAGGGTGCATCAGCACGGCTGTGTCAAACTAGTCGAGCGAGGAAAAAAATAACCGCATGTACCCTGGGGGATTGGGGAGGACTCCTATCAACCAATATTGTTCCACGATTCGTTCTGAAATCTGAAGGATTTTGTAAAACACAGGAGTGATATGGTTTCTAATTAGTAAGGAATGGTAGATGAGATTTTGAATCTTGACATTTCTCGTAAAATTAATACCCGAAGTATTCGTTTTACGTGAAATGTCAAGATATTGTATTATGGGTATTGTTTCAGTTAGTTTTAACTAGTTTGTAACGGATGTTGTCGAACCCAATTTATTATTTAAATAAATATTTAAATAAAATTGTTATTGTTCTCAAGTCAGTGGCATGTTTTGTTTATATTGAAAATACATTTGCTTTTAAACTAGATTTCAAAAGTTTCAATTTTTTTCATTCCTTGCCTTGTTGGTCTACCGGTCGCAAACGCAATATTTAAAAACAAATCTCACTTGTGGTCTTGAAAAAAACTCGGTCTCAACGTAACACCTTGCTCTTAACATGTAATAAAAAATCTTAATAAATAAATATAGTATCAAGATCATCTCAGGTCTGAGTCACACAACATTTCATACGAATTAATAGACAGTTTGAAATGTGTTCTCTATTTTACCGCAATACAAAACTATTCAATAAAAAGTTTTTGTCAAGAAATTTCGCCATTTTAACTTCAATATTTTGTGAATTACTCCCGTTAGCAAGTAGATTTTTCACGTACCGTACACAACCAATACAAGTCAATCAACTGTCAAACGTGATTTTAACGAGCAGATGGTCTTAAGATAAGCTCTACCATTTCTTGAGATCATCTATTTCTAAGCGATAGAACCGATATATTAATCAGTAGTGATCTCACTTGAAAATCAAGTCGCTAACCGGCTTTCAATATTTGGTTATTAATTATATCGATATCTCAAATGTGGTCTCACGACCGGGTTTGCAGAAGTGAGATTGTTTCTAAATAGTAGGAATCATGTAGTCTGTACTTGCACCCGGTTGATGGAAAAAATCCATCATTCGGTATCTTTTATTTTGAAATGACTGAAGACAAAGTGAAAATATAATTAATTACTACACGGTTGGCGCAGTGGCTGAGCAATCGACTGCTGCGCTGCGTGTCGCGGGTTCGATTCCCGCACGGAACAAATATTTGCATGGCCTACAGATAGTTGTTCCGGGTCTGGATGTTTGTGTATGTGAATTTAAATGTTTGTAAACGCACCCACGATATAGGAGAAATTCCTAGTGCACATTTATATTATACAACACATTTATAAAAAAAAATACTGAATCAATCTAACAAAATTGGATTGCGGTTTAAAAAACATAATTATCATAAAAAGAGCAGATGAACGTACCTTATGATATTCGTGGGGAAGAAAAATGAAAACAGAAACACACAGTTTTTACCCCACACTAGGAGTCGTCATTCTCTTGTATCATGGGTGCGTTTACAAACATTTAAACTCACATACACAAACAGCCAGTTAGAAAAACACTTCTCTGTGTCGTGATCTCTAAACAAAACGCAATATTTTAAATCTACTAGTTTCCGCCTGCAACTTCGTCCGCATAGTTACTCTAGGCTAACGCTACCTTTAACCCACGTGATGAAGAATATTTTTTCTTCTTTCTTTCTCCCCCTTTTCTCACTTTTTGTTTTAAATAGCCTATGTCTGACTCCAGGGTCTCAACTATCTCTGTACCAAAATCCATCAAAATCGGTTTGGCCATTTAAGCGTGAAGACGTAACAAACAAACTCACTTTCGCTTTTATAATATTGTGAGTAAGGATTATAATGTAAAAAATCTTTCCATATGTAATCCTAATCATGTAAATCTTTAGTATCGCATCGTGGTTGTATCGAACTTTATATGCTACTTAATGTCGCAACATTCATCGTCCAATCAAACCGCTTTGCCTTACAATAGTGTATTCATAAGCGGGAGCTTTAAAACTGGCGTACAATAGGGCATACCGCACCGCAACAAATTCTCCTACATCACTTTCGCACATTAGGTATGCACATGACAGGCGGGTCGCACTCTTTTGTTTTGAAAACGATGCACCGCGACTCCGTTTTTTTTTTTACGGAGAGGAGCGAAGCGTTGCGGAGTTCAAGTGCAAGATTTGACTAAGGCGCTGCGCAAACGTGGACACTTTTGTGTCCTGTGTCGGATAAGCTACCGATTCCATGACACAAATGTGTCCACGTTTGCGCCGCGCCTAATAACAAGAGAGACTAGAGAAGCGATGTGGATTTTAATCAACGTTTTCGACCGAATCCACAACTCTCTCCGTTCCGCTTCGCTCCGCTTTTGTGGAGGTTGGGCTTTAAGCGGCTTACGTACATACATGGTCACGTGTCGTGGGCGCATTGTGTGCATGATTTTATATTTAGAACAATGCGATGTGCACTGCACGAAGCGCCCACGCGGAATTTCTGGAAAATAGCGCTATATAACCGATAACACATGGATTTAATTTAAAACGAGTGGGTGTATTGCGAGCTATTTATGAGACTGGGTGCCCACACTGACACTACTATCTATACATAAGCCAATGTGATTACTAAAGTAAATTTGCGAAGCAGTCATGCTAGTGAAGGAGGAGGCCGGGCGTTTGAGGGAGAGAACCTGTCGCAGGAGACGCCACGAGCGCCGGGCGCCGCGAGACGACTCCCAGCCACCGTAGATGCGGACCTGTGAACGGTGAGCAATGGGTAGTTCACCGTCCGTCCGTCGACTGACGACAAGCCGTGTCGACGGCGCGTTTGGGTTTCACGCGCGCCTCAAAGAGATGTCAGCAAAGCAGAGGGGCTTGCAAGAGCCTCCGCCTGCCGGGGTTGCGGGTTGTTGGAAAGAGATACCGCGGCCCCGGAACATAAAGGGCAATAGAAAGAACATATGTGGGTTTTAGTCAGTAAAAGTCTGACACGCCCCCCCGCTCCGCCCAGAGCGGGGGAAGTTATTTGATGATTACCCACACCAAAAAAAAAAGTAAAAGTCGTTTTAAGAGTCTTGCACTCAAATGGTAAAATGGGACCCCATTTAGGTCCGTCCGTTTATCACTAGGCTGTATCTCATAAACGGTATTAGGTAGTTGAAACAAACATTTTTTTGGCCGTTTTTATAGATTTTACGGAACCCTTCGTGCGCGAGTCCGGCTCGCTCTTGACTGCATAGACTCAGAGGGTTGCTTTTTTCACAGCACAAAGAGGCCACAGATTTTAGTATATTGTTAATTCGATATCTCTATGCATTCTTGAGATAAAGGGACTTGACAGACGGACAACAAAGTAATCAAATAAAACGTACAAAAACCAAATCAATACACGCACTGTTTCCATTAAATTGTTTCAATTTTCCGAAATACAATTTACCCTTCTTGGATGTTTGCCGATGGGCTAATTAATAAAAGTAATTGATTTAACGTTTGTACGGTATGCTTCAACTGTGAGTGCCGACGGGATTAATGAGAACAATCAGCTGATTGATTCGCTTTTAACGTAATTATAAGGTAAGGTAGGAACTTTGTATATACTTTTTAATAATCTTATTTAGATACCACTTAAGAGAAGAGTGAGACAGCTCCGATAGAAGTTCTGGCCCTATAGCCAAACAGTAGACGACAGCAGACGACAATCGTTATCACTCAGCAGTCACTAATACATTTTCAACTTTATACCATAGCGCATTTAGTTGAAAATCTATTAAAGACTGCTGAGCGATAACGAACGAAACAAATGAAAACGATATGTATACGTCATTAGATTTCAACTATATGCGATAGGGTATAAAGTTGAAAATGTATTAGTGACTGCTGAGCTATAATGATTGTCGTCTGATGCCGACTGCTGTTTGACTATAGGGCCTGTTGTAAGTTACTGGTGATGCCTTAATTTAAATATATCAAACAATGTTTGATATATAATAACATTTTTTTTCTATATTTATTATTAGTATTTTTCATATCGTACTAGCTTTTGCTTCGCTCGCGTTAAATTCGGGGTAACACAGTTCCCCTTTCTGGATTTACAGGTAACTGCTACCTGTAGGTTTTGCCCTTGCGCCTTATTAATTGTAATAGCAATGCTAAGTTTTCCGTTTTCATCCCTCTTTCTCCCTCAAATCCCACTTTTTTATAAAAAATAGTCTATGTCCGTCCCAACTATCTCTGTACCAACATTTATCAATATCGGTTTAGGCATTAAGGAGTGAAGAGGTAACAAACAAACTCAATTTCGCTTTATAATATTAGGAAGGATTAGAAAATCGTATTTGTATATTTGTATGTATGTATATATATATTTTTTACTTCATGCATTTCAATAACTACACCAGAAGGGCTACTATGACATCTTATTGCAATTCTTATTCCACTGAGTGAAAGAGATGGTGCTAGACACCCTGTATAGCTCTGTCTCTTTACCTCAGCGGAATAAGAATTGCTTTAAGAGGTCAAAGTAGGGTTACAGTATCAATTTTTGCATTGTTTTCTGGTTTTCTTTAAATATATAGCAGGTTTCATATTTGTTTTACCGTTTATGTTATTCATTTTTACCCATATATTTTTATATTTTAGTTATATTACTTATTAAAAAAAAACATTTAAAAATACAATAAATAGTAGCCCACCGGTAAAGGAAATAGAGTAGTACTTACCGTTCATATAATTATTTAGATTCGTATCTAAACCATTCTGTTTTATTATTTACGATGTTGTGTGTGCACGATGACAGGTTGTCTGGCGCCATTACGAAACAAAATAACAGACTAAAAAAAAGTGTGTGTGTCAGCTCCGACGCACGACTGAAGTTTACTCCTTAAGTACGAGTATCTAACCATACGCAAAAAAAGTTTATTCAACTGAAAAAAGATTAATATCATATGAAAGGATAAATTTACAAATTAATGAAAAAAATACCAATATAAATACATCGACACTGATAGAAACAAACAAGCCCAATAACATATAGTATATAGGTATAGTCGCCTATATAGCATACCATACGTACGTCTTAATACACTCACAGCCAAATTAGAAAGTTGCGCACTAAAGGTGCGCACCAAAAACGTGACACATTTTCGTTACTTTAATAGGTTTTACCCCTCGGATTTTTCTCATACCAGGCGCCTTATATATGAAAATCGATTCTTAAGGAGTAAACTCCAAAACAGGCCCAACATCGACATGATGATACAACTGCTTAAGTCGCATTTGTTACAGAAGTCAAAGCCTACTGAAAGTCGTTATTCCAGTACTACCGCACTGCGGTCCCGTTTGGGATATACAGGCATACAACCTTTTTGGTTTTACTAGCCTGTATGTACTACCGTTTTTCATTAGTCTAGTCTAGGTTTTTTACGGTATTTTAGGATGTGTACTGTGGAAGTCCGCAGAGAAATAAAAAAGAGGTCTGTAACCATAAAGTATGGTTTACGATTTGGAACTGTAAGCAAAGCGTAAAAAAGTAACATGTCGTGTACAGTCACCAGCATCAATATCGAAAGAAAGAAAGAAAACGGGTTTATTTGGCACTTGCCACAAGTACACAAAACATAAAAATAAAACGTAAATCTGAACACTACAAATAAATAAAAAGTTAACCCTTAACACTGCAAAAAATAAAAAGTTAAATCTTAACACTACAAATAAATAAAAAGTTAAATGTTAACACTACAAATAAATAAAAAGCTAAATCTTAACACTATCTACTACTAAATAAAAACTTAAATCTTACAAATACAAATAAATAAAAAGCTAAATTTTAACACTATAAATAAATAAAAAAAAAGCAAAGCTAATAATATTGTCTCACCGTCTTAAATTTAAAAGCGATTTTGTGCGACAAATAACAATTGTTACTTTAAGATACAATCTATTTCATATTAATATGAATTCTATGTTGGCATTTAAATGAATTTTCGATTAGTATTATAGTAGGAGAAAATTACTTTTAAAATTTGCTAAGCGTTCGATGGAACTGGTACAGATATCAGAGTTCCGGGCGGCCTTCAAAGAGAAATCAGCAAAGCAGAGGGGCCTGCCAGGGCCACCGCGTGCCGGATTGCAGTTTCTTCGAATGAGATACCGCGGCTATGGAAAAAAAGGGCAAAAGAAGGAACATACTTACTTGAGTTATTTGATGATTTTTCATCCGCAAAAAAAGGCCTCAGTAGTTAAGAATATTACTCCCACAAAACTTAAAAAACTTGCAAACTTTACTTCATCGTAATATTATAATTGGTTTTAATAATAAAGGCCATGCTAAGAAACTCAAGTAATATCCAAAATAATAATCACCTTCACTTAATGAAAAAAATACAATTCACAATTTCACTTCCTTACAAAGTTAATTAAATATTAATGAATACTTTTTATTTTGCAAAGGAATGTTATCACGCAAGGAGGTCGTGATCGTGAACGCTTTGAAATTCAAATTTAGAATTAGATATCTCATTCAGTTTTTAAAATGGCGCCGAAGACGCTGCAAAAGACATTGTGCAAGCGAGAGGGACTGTTTCATTTGTTAATGATATTACCATAATTTAAAAACATAACCCTCAGTCGGGTAAAAAGATGTGAATCGAATAACCTTAAACCTTTTGTAAAAATGTAATAATTCTAAATTTGAAGTAGAGGAATAGTAGACATTATATATTTTCTTTAAATATTTAGTCTCCAGCACACTGCCCGGCTTGCGGGTTGTTTAAAAGAGATGCCGCGGCCCCAGAACATAAAGGGCCAAAGAAGGAACATGGGTGACTTTTAGTCAGTAAAAGTCTGACATTCCTCCCCGCTCCGCCCAGAGGGAAAAGTTATTTGATTTCACATCCGCAACTTTTGATTTGATTTGCAGTTAAACATTGTGATTTAATCAGGGAATAACAAAAGGTATAAATCTCATTATAATTTGCACGATTTCTTAACATTTTTACGACTCCAATATTATGAGTTTTTATTTAAACTTCATGTACAATAGTGGTACATAGGCGGACTTAATGCTATAAGGCATTTCCTACCCGTAAATTATTGGGTTACGATAACATTTTGATGATAAAAATTTATATCTCATCATCTATTTGTTTTCGAAAACTCATGTCCAACAGATGCATGAACAAGCTTTTTGAATTATTAAATGACAAGGCATATTATTCTGTCAATGAATACTGTAATGAGAAATGTAATACTTAATATTGACATTTAATTGTATAATAATACTAGCTTCCGCCCGCAACTTCGTCCGCGTGGCATAGTTACTTTGGACCAACGACGGCTGTATGGTCAATGCTTTGGGCTAACGCTAACTTTAACCCGCGTGATGATTGAAAACAAATTATCTTTCTCTTCCCTTTTCTTCCCTCGTTCTAACCCTTTTCTCACTTTTTTTAGCCTATGTCCGTCTCTAGGGTCCCAACTATCTCTGTACCAAAATTCAACAAAATTGGTCTAGCCATTTAGGCGTGAAGAGGTAACAAACAAACTCAATTTCGCTTTTATAATTTGAAGTAAGGATAAGGATTGACATTAAAATTTAATCTAGCATGCCATAGGAAACTGACTCTGACGTTATTGCTATTTATTGACTATTTAATTATAATTTAGCTGACATAACATATCTCATGAGTATTTATATTGTTTTGAGTATTTTCTTTTTGGTAACTATTGTAACTTGAACCACGACACAATTTGTATGCCCTTCGGCGGGATCAATTTTTTATACAACATCATGATATGGTCACAAAATGAATATTGAATTTGAATATTATAGCAACCCCAAGAGGTACGTCGCGACCAATAAGAGCGTCCCGCGGTCGCGTTCCGCTACGATACCAATAAGAGGTATTCGCGCGCTCTTTTCCCTCGTTCACGCTCGGGGTTGCAACCGCGCGCCGGGCGTCTGCGCCGCCAGTCCGTTGCTTACGCGCCTACTACTCGCACACGAATTAGTAATCCGAACCTAATGTTTTTGTGAATGTGTAAAAGGGGAATAAACCATTTATTCCATTGATTAACTTAACTCAAGACTATTATTTTCACGTTCCCCCTGAAACCTCTTCTCATAATATGTATTTTTACTAAGATATTTTTTCCCATTCACAACTACATCAATTACTGCGAAATGCGGCAGTTAAATATCTTCCTATCGAGTTTAATTTAACCCTGTCAATACGCCAATGTGGAATCACGGTGCACTCACTTAGATAACTAGATCAAATACACACGTACAGTAAACAGGTTTTGTGTATTGACAGCTCAGAATTAGCTTCGGGGAACACCCGGTGATTGCAGATATGTTTCGACAGATGGTGTATGTGTAAATTGGCTGTTATATTGCACTAGCTGTTGTCCGCGACTTCGTCTGAATTTATTTTGTATTCTATATTTTTCTACTCGCTATGCACGTTAGAAAAAATCCTTAGTTTTTGTATTTGGAAGCTGATTGTTTTGCATAATTTTGTGTAGATGAGAATGATTAGCTAATTATATTGTTTTTGCTGTAGCATGGTGCGGGTGACATTAGGTGAAAAAACATGTATAGTGATGGGATGTGTAGCTATGATGGTTAGTCTTTTACGACGATAAAAAGTAAATTGCGCTAACGTTTCAAATTGAAAAGAACGGGCTCATTTAACTAATGCGAAAACAGTCTTAAGTGACGCAATTCTTAACCCAAAATGGCGAAGACCCAAAAAAAAATTGACGTAAGTAAAAAAAATAAGTCAAAATGAATACTGACTAAATACTAAAGATACTATAAAATAATACCTACTTAATAAAAACTATACTAATAATGGCAACCCCAAGTGTCGCGTACGTTGTGATTTGTTCCTCCGAAGAAAAAAATATAAAATAGTGTTCTTGGCCTCAACAAAATATAAATTAATTACCTAAACAAAATCAATAAGCAAAACCTAAAAACATCAACAATAGAAACTTCCGAAACCCTGCCGAAATGAATTATATTTTAAAATTTTTAATGACTGACAGACAATGGCAAGTTGACATTGTCACCTCTCAAAAATGTGAAAAATGGATAATTACAATGTAAAATGATAACACGATTAGCGGCTCGCCGACTTGCACGCCTTCCACCTCCGGACTCGCCGCTCAGCTCCGCCTCGCCGCCGCCGGAACCCAGCCTCATCGTGAGCGCTGTGACACCGGCCGTGGCAGTTGCGTCGAGCTCGAGCGACGAGTATTTTTCCCCGCCCACGACGCCACTACCTGCTCGTCGACGGGGAGGACGCCGGCCACCGGACGGCTTAGGACTTCGAGGCCCACCGGCCTCTGATAGGGTCCCAGCTCCCGGTGGAAGTGTGCAGCGCATGCGATGGACTAGTTCCATTAACGAAAATGTCATGCGCTCATATTATGGGGCTACAGAGGGGGGAAACAACCTGACTGCGTACCGGGTTCGGATGCTCTCTCTGTTTCAGGTGCTTGAGCCAGCTGTCAACGTGTCGGCACAACGACTATCGGATCAGGTGCGGGTAATCCAGCGTAATCGTATGTTGGATGACACCGTACTTGATCGCTTGCGAACCGAAATGCAGAGTAGCCAGGTCATTGCCTCTTCGTCGCAGGCTGTGGTTCCACCACAGTCGCACCAACTAGTTAGTTACGCTGACGAGGTAAGTAATGACATGGCTACTAATGTAAGTACCCAGTGCAATGAGGAAATGAGGAGTGCTTTGGAGGGTGCGATTCGAGAATATCGGTACATATCGCCCGAACTTAGACCACGCTTGCCTCGGTTGCCCATGCATAATAAAAATAGGGCGCTGGTGGCTGTTCTGGATTCGCAGTTGTCAAACTATTTTGACAACTGCGAAAACCTCACTGATGCTCACTCAATACTGTATTGTGCGGCTGTAGCGGCGTGTCGTGTAGCTCATGTAAACTTTCCTGATGACAGAGCTACACGACCGAAACCAGCTGTACCAGTCTGGCAGTACAGGATTGAGCGACGTATTGGTGTGGTCAGAACACTCATTGGCAAACTTATCTGTTTCAGGGGGGGTAACACTCGACCTCGAGTGATGCGCTTTGTGAGGCGGGCATTTGCAGAGACTGATATTAGTCCTTCAGATTACATGTCCCACATCACAGAGCGCATCGACTTCCTGAAGCAGAAAATGTATGCATGGGCAAACCGTATTCGTAGGTATAAGCGGCGGGTGGAACGATACACTTTGAATCGTACATTCCAAAGCGATGAAAGGTGGGTGTATAGAGCATGGGAGCGACCGGACCAAGGTGTGTCTGACACGCACCTACCGGATGATGACGCCATGTGCTCGTTTTGGCGTAGCATTTGGTCGGTGCCTGTCAGTCATACCGAGGGTGAATGGACTCGGGAAGTCGAGCAAGCGTGCGATCCAATACCAGAAATGGGGGCAATAACAATCAGCCCCCAAGATGTAGCTTGTGCGGTCCGTCCGTTGCCTAATTGGAAATCTCCAGGGCCGGACGGACTGCACAACTTTTGGTTAAAAATGATCCAAAGGTCGCACGCTCGTTTGGCGACCCTTTTCCAGACAACCTTAGAGTCAGGATCGCTACCCAAGTTCTTGACAACTGGAATAACCCACCTGTTCCATAAATCGGGTAGTACGGCGGAACCCAAAAACTATAGACCAATAACGTGTCTTCCTACAATGTAAAAAGTTCTTACATCCATTTTGAGGGCTAAAATCTCTAAACACATTGATGACAATTCTATCATGTCTGCTTCTCAGAATGGATGTAGGAACGGGTCCCGTGGTACTAAGGAGGTGCTCCTCATTGATATGGCCATTAGCCAACAGGTTCGCCGTTCCCGAAGGCATCTATCGACATGTTGGATAGACTATAAGAAGGCCTATGACTCCGTGCCACATACATGGCTCATGAGGGTGCTAGAATTGTATAAAGTTGATGCAACTCTGCGCACCTTCCTGAACTCGTGTATGAGGCAATGGAATACGGTCCTTCGCTATCCAGGATCTCGGCAGATCCAGAGGAATAGTGAGCCGATAAGGATAGAGCGAGGTATATTCCAGGGCGATAGTTTGAGTCCACTTTGGTTCTGCTTAGCCTTGAATCCTCTAAGCACGTTGCTGGAGGGTTCAGGTCTGGGCTATCGATTGAGGAGAGGTGGTCAGGTTATATCTCACCTCCGTTACATGGATGACCTGAAACTCTTTGCCCCCAACGATTCGCAACTGATGGAACTACTGAAGGTAACTGAAACCTTTAGTAGTGCCATCAGTATGGAATTTGGTGTGGACAAATGTGCGGTCATGCATGTAAAGCGAGGGGAAATTGTGGAATCTGTGGGAACCCAACTCTCGGATTCCATACACCTTAGATCCCTCTCAGCAAACGAAACCTACAAGTATTTGGGTATGTCGGAAGCGTTGGGTATCAATGTTGCTGACATGAAGCAATCGTTGAAGGAGCGCTTCTTTGGCCGCCTGAGAAAAGTATTTAATAGTCTTTTATCAGGTGGAAACAAGGTGCGTGCTTTCAACGGTTGGGTCATGCCGGTTTTGATGTACTCTTTCGGCATACTCAAATGGACTCAAACAGAACTGGACGCCCTGGATAGGAAGGTCCGTACATTGTTAACGGCATTTCGTATGCATCACCCACGTTCTTCGGTTATGAGACTGTATATCCCGCGGAGTTGTGGAGGTCGAGGTTTTTTAAACGCCAAGACTCTCCACAATCGCGAGATATGCAGTCTCAGGGAATATTTCCTAGAAACCGACGTGGGAATGCATCGGGATGTGGTTGCAGTGGACAAAGGCCTCACCCCGCTCTCCTTGGCTAAAGAGAACTGGCGCAAACCTGTAGTGCTTGACACTAACGACCGCAGGGAGGTATGGCAGAGTAAGGAGCTTCACGGACGCTTTTTCCGGGCCCTACATGGACCCGATGTAGATCATTCAGCGTCCGTAGCCTGGCTACGTTCCGGGGATCTCTTTGGAGAAACTGAAGGTTTTGTCTGTGCAATTATGGATGAAGTTATGATGACAAATAACTACCGGAGATTTATTGTGAAGGACGGCACGGTTGACATATGTCGGGCATGCCACCGTCCGGGTGAATCAATTCGACACATTATCTCCGGTTGTTCTCGTCTAGCTAACGGAGAGTACTTGCAGACACAACCTTGTAGCCAGGATTATCCATCAGCAACTTGCTCTAAAGTACAATCTTGTGGAATCGGAAGTGCCGTACTACAGGTATGAGCCCGACCCAGTTCTTGAACATGGCAATATCACATTGTACTGGGATCGATCCATCATCACTGACAGGACTATTGTTGCCAACAAGCCTGATATAGTGGTGGTGGATCGATCAGAGCGGCGCGCAATGATTGTTGACATAACAGTCCCGCATGATGAGAACCTCGTGAAAGCCGAGAAAGATAAACAAATGAAGTATATTGACTTGGCTCGCGAGGTTGTCGACATGTGGGACGTGGACTCAGCGATCATTGTGCCGATAGTCGTATCTGCCAATGGCTTAATTGCCAAGAGCCTCGACCAATACCTGAGGAGGCTCTCGTTAGGCAGCTGGATCAAGGGCTTGATACAGAAAGCGGTACTCCTGGACACGGCTCGTATTGTTAGGAGGTTCCTTTCTCTGGAGCCCTGACCGCCGGTAGCTTGGACCCTGTTCCCGATACCGGTGGGCTACTATTTTTATATTTTTAAATGTTTTTTTTATGATTTTTGGAAATATTTAAAAATGTAATTATATGTATGTAAAAATAAATAAATGTACTATACTAAAACCTATATCATACTAACTAAAGAAGTTGGCAGACTCGTCTCAAAATTAATGTGTTGTCAGTTTTTCATCATACTTTGCAGTTTACCTATTTTTATATTTTGCCCATGTATGTATAATATATTTGTCTATGTCTGTATATAATATTAATGAAACTGAAATTTCTGTCACATTGCACCTACTATATTTTTGTCTCTGCAACACCCTAAGGTTGACTGGTAGAAAATGCCCAAGGCATTAAGTCCGCCTTTATACAAAGGTTTTTTTAACTGTGCATGAAGTTTTAATAAATACTAAGACTCAAACATTTTTATTTATGTAGTTTTCAAATGCAAACAAACAAACAAGAGCAAGTTTTGCATACAATGTTGGACGCGAAATTTTCAATAATCGGTAGCTTTTGACAACTTGGTATCCTCAACGAACCGTTCTAACAAGGGTTCTTCATGGAATGCGCATATTCAAGGACGCAGAACGAGTCTACCGGTAAAAAAAGCCATGTCACGCACGGAGTCACGCACTGAGAGTTCCACATAAACAACTAGCTGGCGCCCGCGGCTTCGCCCGCGTGATAATAAGATGAATTCTATATGTACATAATTTAACTCTAAGCCAAATTTAATCAAGATACGTTCAGCTGTTTTGACGTGAAAGAGTAGGTAACAAACATCCATACATCGATAAATCAAATCAAATCAAACCATTTATTTCAATAAGACCATTACAGGCACTTTTGAATGTCAAGAAACAAAATGAATCTACAGTCCCGGTCACAAGGCATAATAACTTGTGAAAGTACTGTAGTTGCCCATTCCAAAGCGTTGATCTCTATGGAGAAGAATGGGCAAGAAACTCCATGAACACTCTTTTAAATTATAATATTTTTACAAAATCATATTTACATCATTCATGTTGAGATTATACAAACATGTGAGAACGATGTAGAAAAACGTGCACAGTAAGAGCGTCCAGAGTAAATAAAAAGCAAAATTTAATTTTAAATCTAAATAAGTTAAAAATGAACCGTGGTAGCTAAAAAATTACCAGTCCCAACTGACAGCGCCCGTTCACGAACATGACGTATGGATCAGCCCCATTCAGCTCGACCATTTTGAAAGGAGCTAAATGACCCGATACACCCGCCACCATCAGCGAGACATTTAAGTGAGCATGACACTATCAACCACCAGGGCTTCGTCAAGTCAATGATAATACATAGCACTCACATATGCATTCAACCATCCTCACAAACATTCGCATTTATAATATTAGTAAGACTATATAATTTTGATTGCGTAGGCTAAAAAAAGTGAGAAAAGGGGGAGTAAGACGGAAGAAAAGGGTAGAGAAAGATATTTTTTTTTCGATCATCACATGAGTTAAAGTTTGCGTTAGCCCAAAGTAACTATGCCACACGGACAAAGTCGCGAGCGAAAGCTAGTTTACGTTAAAAAAAATTATTAAGTATATTGGTTGGCGTTATGGAATATTTTGTGTGCGAATCCGACTCTTTCTTTGCCATTACCACGGACCCCTAAAAACAAATATCAGTTTGGTATGCCGAACATTTTCGCATGTACTTCACATACAATTGAAAATGTACAATTCTATAGGTATCTGTTGTGAGCATTCGATTGTAACTGTATGAATAATATAATAATATGGAAGTTGATGTTTTCGACAGTTGAAAAGCTCAATATTTGTATAGCATTGCATTATTTCGGCATGCGATTGTCCCACGTGCCTCATTTTTGTTGAGAAATACAAAAGATATCCGGATTCATGCGAAAATTCAATACCTACATTTAAAATCTCTGTTTTTTTTCTGAATATATTTGTCTGGATTTGTGCCCGGTCGATTTCAATTTAAAACAATAATACATTATAACAAAACAAAAATTTGAAAGGGAATTTTTATGAAAAATATCTAGAGTTTTTAAAATAAAAGCCGTACAAAGAGTAGCGGCCATATTTCCCTTGTTGGCGGGAAAATGAAACGTGATTCCACGTCGCAGTTAGTCAAAGATAATAAGCGGAACCTGCATTTTAAGTAGATGAATAATGTTCTGAGAAAACTAGATTTTGAATTAAAGGAAAAGTCGAAAGAAACCGTTCTAAAAAGCGCCTAAAATATTCGACTATACTACAGTACGGCCAACGAGAAGCGATACGAAAGGTCATTAACCTAAAGAACAACTGTGGCGTTGACAATCTAATATTTAGCTCTTTCCATCTTGTGCCTTTGTCGTAATGTCTCGTTCTCCTGGCAAAAACATGACAACGTTAAGACGGGTTCGCCAATATTCGGGCGGCCATTTTAGATGGGGTTTTAGCCTAGGTTTTGTTTACATTTGGTATCGCTTCTCGTTGGCCGTACTATATGTATACTATATACTTTTATACTATAGTGAGCCTGCGTGACCCTTTGCCTCCATATTCTTTCGCCTATGGGAAATCATCAAATAACTTTCCCATTATAAGTGCCCATGTGTGCTCTAATGTGAAATAAAATGTGTTGATTTTGAAAGCGGCGCAAGAACCAGAAATAACAACCTTCTTTTTCATCTAATAATACTAATATTATAAAAGCGAAAGTGAGAATGGCTGAATCAATTTTGATGAATTTTGGTACAGAAATAGTTGAGACCCTGGAGACGGACATAGGCTTCTTGGAATATGGTTTTTAAAGTGAGAAATGAGAGAGAGAGAGGGAAGAAAGGGAAAATCTTAGCTTTGCTATTACAGACAGCAGGTACCTTCAAATCAGAAAAGGGGAACTGTGTTACCCCAAATTTAACGCGAGCGAAGCCGCAGGCAAAAGCTACTATAAAATAAAAACGTGGCAACCCAAAATGACAATAAAATATAAGAATATTCTAAAACAAGTTACAAGTCTATAAAAGCCTTGTCAGCTTTGTTCGCGCCAATTTCGTCAACATTTCGCGCCGAAATGAGCTATTATGGCGCTGAGTTCGCTTCATGTCGCTTTAAAAATGTCGCCAACAACGCTAGATCCATTGTGTTGCGGGTTTATTTTGTCTGTTGCCTTCCAGCCATTGTTGTTTAAAATTCGTACAATTAAAACAATATCTTTACTAAGTTGCTGGGGCGACAAACTGCGAAATGTTTGTCTTTTTACGATTGCAATGGCGTGGTTTATTTACTTCCACTGTTACGAATGGAAAGACAACATGGACTCTTAACGGACGGCTTAGTTTAGAGTGCGTCTATGTATTTTCTACATTAACTTTTTTTTATAAAAAAACTAGCTTTTGCCCGCGGCTTCGCTTGCGTTAGGCCGTGCGCTGCGTTAGGCGTGCGCACGGCGCGGGCGCCCGTGTGGCGTGCTGTTTCATGTAATCTCATAGATCAGCACTACGTGCAGCGGCTCGCCCGCTTAACGCACCGCATAGCCTATTACATGAAACAGCACGCCACGCGGGCGCCCGCGCCGTGCGCACGCCTAACGCAGCGCACGGCCTTAAATTCGGGGTAACACAGTTCTCCTTTTTTTGATTGGCAGGTACCTGTTACCTGTAGTTTTTGCCCTTGCACCTTATTTATTTGTAGTTTTCCCTTTTCTTCCCTCTTTCTTCCTCATTTCTCGCTCTTTTTTAAAAAGAGTTATGTTTATGTTTGTCTCAAGGGTCCCAACTACCTCTGTACCAAAATTCATCAAAATCGGTTTATCCATTAAGGCGTGAAGACGTAACAAACAAACTCACTTTCGCTTCTATAATATTAGTAAGGATATTGGATGGAGAATTAAAAGTGCGGTGTAGTAGAAATGATGACCAAGAGCCGGCTCTAAAATAAATTGTGGAAAACTAATATTTGATTCATATAGCGATGAAAGACTGAACTGCCTAGCCTTTTTGTGGATGGGAAATATGATCAAATTATCCCCGCACTGAGCAGAGCCGGGGGAAATGTCAAACTTTTAGTAACTAAAACCAATGTTCCTTGTTTTGCCCTTTATGTTCCGTGGTCGCGGTATATTTTTCGAAAAATCCGCAACCCTGGATACCTAGCCTTGTCCCTACTTTATTGGGATCGGCTTCCAGTCTTACCGGATGCAGCTGAATACCAGTATTTTACATGGAGCGATTGCCTATCTGACCTTCACAAGCCAGTTACTACTCGGTAATACGGTACGCTTTGATAAGACTAAACCAACCAAAGACATTTGATAATAAATAATATGTCTCATTAGGTGACTGCTAAACACACATGTAATTACCCCAGATTAATTTTATGCAAGAAGAGCTATGACAATAAGATCATTAACAATCATGACTAATATGCCCAAATCCGCTTATTACTTACCGAGAAAATTAATCAATACGTCCAACTTTATCAAGGCGGTATTATACCTATGCGAACATTGATCTCAATCAATATTCAAACAAAAATAGGTCACTCTCCCTAGAAATTAACGCAAAATAAGACACAAAATTGCACAGTAGATCGAGTCTGTACAATAATCGAAAACTCACGCACACATAGACACGCGAGTCCGTCTCAGGTGGTCTTAAATGGACGCTTAAGCAGAATCATGACAAGTTAATAATATGAATAACGTTACCATTCGTAAAATGGTCATAAAGTGACAATTCACAATATTAACTGCGTTAGTGGCCATTTCAAGAATTTTAACGAAATTCGTGAATATCCAATTTAATATAATAAAAGCGAAAGTGAGTTTGTTTGTTTGTTTTGTTTTCACGCCTAAATGGCTAAACCGATTTTAATGAATTTTGGTTCAGAGATAGTTGAAGACGGACATAGGCTAAAAAAAAGTGAGAAAACGGGGAGAAAAAGGAAAGAAAACGAGAGAGGAAAATATATATTTTTTTGATCATCACGCGGGTTGAAGTTAACGTAAACCCAAAGTAACTATGCCACGCAGACAAAGTCGCAAGCGGAAGCCAGCACTTTATATTCTAAAACGAAAAATGTGCCTATCTCACCTGGTATCAGCAAATGGGCAGTCTAACCAACCAATCAAGTATGCTTGCATTATTTTTTTTTTTTATATTACAGCAAGTCGCCACTGATATTTGCTGGAGATCGTCGAAATTTATGGTCTACTAGCTTTTGCCCGCGGCTTCACTCGCGTTAAATTCGGGGTAACACAGTTTCCCTTGCGCCTTATTGATTTGTAATAGCAACGCTAAGTTTACCCTTTTCTTCCCTCTTTCTCCCTCACATCCCACTTTTTTAGAAAAAATATTAGCCTATGTCCGTCTCCTGGTTCCCAACTATCTCTGTACCAAAATTCATCAAAATCGGTGTAGCCATTAAAGCGTGAAGAGGTAACAAACAAACAAACAAATAAACAAACTCACTTTCGCTTTTATAATATTAGTAAGGAAGTAAGGATAGTAAGGATAAGGATATGCCGTTTGTTCGCACGTTGTATAAAATCGATCTTCTGTACTTTTCTATACTCACGTAGAAATTAATCGCAAAATAAGGTCTAGAACAATACAATTCTTTGTAAGCGTTCGCAAATGGGAAAATAAACTAATGAATATCCCTCAGCGTCACTCCCTTCTGATTGTTGTTTGACGTCACTTTCGGACAAAACACTCTCGCTTCTTCAAAACAATTGAAGATTTCTGTCTACAAGGTTTTAATGAGAGAAAATGTTGTCTTTTCAAAGCTGTGTACATACTTGATTGCTTAGAGGTTTTTGTTTAACGAATTTTGTGTACATTTCCATCGCTTAATCTTTATGGTATTTTGAAATGTTGCCATTAAAATTACGTCCGTGTTATTTATGAAATGAGGTTATTTAAAAAAAATTGAATATCTCTTTATCATCATCTGCCTAGCCTTAACACAACTTTATTGGGGTCGGCTTCCAGTCTTACCAAATGCCGCTGAATGCCAGTATTTTACATGGAGCGACTGCCTATCTGACCTCCACAACCCAGGTTGTTTCTCAATTGCACACAAACATGTAATTACATCAGATTAATTGACGACAGGTAAGGCACAGTGGCTGAGCGAACAACTGCTGCGCCCCGAGTCGCGGGTTAGATCCCCGCACAGAACAAATATTTGTATGGCCTAAAGATAGTTGTTTCGAGGCTGGCTGTTTGTGTATATGAGTTTAAATGTTTGTAGGCACACCCAAGATACAGGAGAAATTCTTAGTGTGTGGGGCAACGTTTAAAAAAATTAACAAGGTAGAATTTTGTAATGCCACCTGATGATCATGAAAGATCGATGCAATAAAAGTACAGGGTGCAACTTTTACAAATTTCAGTCGGTTTGATACCGTGTGCGGCAAGCGAATTTAAAAAAATCTAAGAATGCCGTTTTCTTTCTTTTCAAAAATAAAGTTATGTTTTCTTTGAGTAGAATTTTCTATATAAGCAAGAGAACTAAGACTGTAAATTCATTGGTAATCTAAACCTCAAAGATCAAGATTCTATCTGACTACAGCTCAGTTAGAACTGGGTAATACTAGTTATCAGACTTTGGGGTCACTGACTACATGTAACGACTGTCAAAAATCTTCAAATAACAGTCAGAACAAACGGCTTTATGTGTTTTTTAAGGCACAGAGGCCACCCGCTATGTAATGGCTGACCTTGGCAAGTGGGGCTCAACCTCAATTATTTAGCCACAGAATCGTCTGAAGACATATTACAAGTGTGTTATTAGATAAACTTTTGTAACTTTTCTTGTAAATTTTTAAATATTTTTTAAAATTAGTTAAAAAACCATAAAAGTAAGGGTCCAAGCTACCGGTGGTTAGGGATCCAGTGACAGGAACCTCCACACAACTGTACTGCCGTCTAAATCAGGCCCTTCGAGGCTCTTGGCCACCAGGCCATTGACTGTAACCACTATCATACACAGCACAATGCTAGCCGAGCTCACATTCCACATAATGACAACCTCGTGTGTCAAGTCGAGATATTTTTCTCGTTCTCAGCTTTCATGAGGTTATTATTCCAAATCTCAGGTTCCCTACTGGAAGGCGAAACATCGGTAAACTCCACAGCTTACTGATTGCTTTAACAAGCAGAATATTACGACAACGGTTCGTGTGAAACTATGGCAAGCCGTTCACGCTTTGTCACCTGTGTGCAGCGATGCAGCGCTTAATTCACACATAAGCACTACGCGACTTCAATGGAAACTAGCTGTTTATGATACGGGCCTTGGAAGCGAGAGAGTATGCATTAAGGCATTATGAAATACTAGCTGGCGTCCGTGGCTTCATTCGCGTGACGGTCGAAAAAAAAGTATCCTATGCTTTATTCCGGAATATAAACTACCTCTGTGCCAAATTTCATCAATTACCGTTCAGCCGTTTTGATGTGAAAGAGTAACAAACATCCATACATCCATCCATCCTCACAATTATTCGCATTTATAATATTAGTACGATTTTGTAATGTTGAGTATACCAGTTGGCGGAAATAAATTGTTTCCAGAATTTGTTTTTAAAATCCTATTTTTAGGGTTCCGTGCTTCAAAAGGAAAAATACGGATCACTTTGTTGTCTGACTGTCTGGTAATGACCTTTCTCTCGGGAACGCGTGAAGTTGTCAAGTTGAAATTAAAATCTAGCCTCATAATCTACGCAGTCAAAAGATATGTCACTAGTTTTTACGGAATCCTTCATTTGCGAGTCTGACTCACTATTTTGGCCCGTATTTCTGACATTGCACCTACTGTGTTTTGTTCCTGCAGCATCTTAACTGGTAGAAAATGCCCAAGGCATTAACCGGAACGTAGACCTACGTTTTGAAAAGAAAAGGTTTAGCCTTTTTCTTTTCAAAACTTTTTTTTTAAATTTCGTGCAGTTTTAACTTGAATAAAGTTTAAATAAAAAATTAAATAAAAAAAAAAAGTTTTGAAAAGAAAAGGTCTAAAATAGAATCAAAGAAAGTAGTTTCGTCTAAAGTCTTAGTTAGGTTTTCATTATAATTATGGTTACTAAGTAAAAGCCGATATCGTTAATGGCGCCCAAGAGATTAGTCAGTGTTCGAATAATTAATCTATTTAGCGAGCTGATTGAATGAAGCAATCATCAATAATAATTCAATCCATTAGTTAACAGGTTCCTAATTGCATTAACATCATTTCTATTTCAGGCTGGTAATAAATTAATGCTAAAGTGATGTCAGAGTTTAAATAAAAAATGGAATCTAAAAGCGCACGCTTGAAAAGGGTCATTTATTTTATCAAAGATGTTTTTTTTAACGAGTTGCACAGACTAACGTATAAATAAAGTAGGTTATAACTTTGTTTTTTCTTTTTTAAAGAAAAAACAAAGAGGCTATGAAGAACTTATTAACAGTGTTTGTAAAACCTACGGTCAGAACAAACATCATTAATTCCTCATACAAAACTTTGTCAACCCTGCCATGGTTGCGGGTTCTTTGAAAGAGATATTAATGTAAATTATCGCTACTTATAACATAACTAGAAAAATGTTAGTGTTCTATATAAGTGTAAGTACGTATTTCTCACTCTATGAGGAATTTATGTGTGATGTTAACGCACAATTTTAGACTGACAAAGATAAATGAATGCTAATGTACTGGCCGAAAATAAATAAACGTTTTGTATGTAATGTTGTCTTTTCATTCCCGAATACAGGACTTTGTCAACAAAATTACGTGGTTTTTAGTAGAAATAATAATAGTAAAATGCTGCTGCAGTAAACTTTTTGTTTATTCGACCAGTTGAATGAGTGCAATGACAACCATTAATATTGATAACTTGAACGTAAATCATATTTATATATAATACTAGCTTTTGCCCGCGGCTTCGCTCCCGTTTAATTCGGGGTAACACAGTACCTGTTAACTGTAGTTTTTGCCCTTGCGCCTGATTTATTGTAATAGTTAGCTATAGCTAAGTTTTCTCTTTCTTCCCTGTTTCTCCCTCATTTCTCACTTTTTTAAAGTAAAAGTTTTCTATGTCTGTCTCCAGGGTCTCAACTAACTCTGTACCAAAATTCATCACAACGGTTTAGCCATTTAGGCGAGAAGACGTAACAAATAAACAAAAAAACTCACTTTCGCTTTTATAATATTAGTAAGGATTATAAATGCGAATGTTTGTGAGGATGGATGGATGGATGTTTGTTACTCTTTCTTGATCTTGATCAAATATGGCATTGAAGTAGATTATAGTTTGGAATAACACATAGGATACTTCTTTTTTCGATCATGACGGGGGCGTAGCGGCACGGCAATGGCAACGGGCGCCATCTAGTATGGTTATAATTTAATTGATTAGTTGGATGTTTCATGTACTCAAATGATTATAGGTACTAGTTGAAAGTAGTGTGTGAAAATGAGGACTCACATTAATCACGTTTTAGACCTTTTTGGTGTCGCAACTTAAACTGTCTTTATTCCAATGAGAATAAAGATCAAAGTGTGACTGCGGACTTTTCATAAATAATGCCTTACCTACTTTCCTGCCCTATGTACAAGTGTACTGGCACCATGAATGAGCTGTCTGAGGCAGTGACACACGGGAGAAATGGCAGAGTTCAGAAACCCTAGAAAATACAGTTATCTGTACTATATATATATATTATATTATATATCTATACTAATATTATAAAGCTGAAGAGTTTGTTTGTTTGTTTGAACGCGCTAATCTCAGGGACTACTGGTTGGAATTGGAAAATTCTTTTAATGTTGGATAGTCCATTTCTTGAGGAAGGCTATAGGCTATATAACATCACGCTACGACTAACAGGTGCTGAGCAGCGTGGGTGAAACCGTGTGGAACAGCTAGTTTGTTATAAAATTGGGTTCAACAAAGACAATCATTGTCATCAAAAGATATGAACGTTTTCATAAAAATATTAATGAAATGAAAAAAATATTTTGAAAAAAAAAAACATTTTTACGTTCTGGTAGAAGCTCATCTAACAGAATCCTTCACAAGAAAAAAACGCCAAATATTTCTGTATCAATTACGTACATAAACCTAAAAGTTTGCTATCCGATACTTGCTAACATTTCTTTGAAAACTCCCATTAACTACGTCCCCTACACAAACTATTTTTAAGTGAACGTGAACGCGACATCTTTTGGCACTCTACACGGGCCATTATTTCCAGCAACTGTTGCCCAACATTCCGGGAAACGCGGATTGAACTGATGACGTGGTAAATGTTGCGTGGAGTCGCTGGTTGCAGGCGGCTCAAGACTGCACGCTGTAGCAGAAGTGAGGTGAGGCCTATGCCCAGCTGCCGGGGTTGCGGGTTGTTCGTAAGAGATACCACGGCCCCGGAACATGAAGGGCGATAGAAGAAATATGGGTGGGTTTTATTCAGTACAAGTCTGACACTCCCCCCTGCTCCGCCCAAGGTGGGGAAGTTATTTGATGAATTCCCACACGGAAAAATGAAAAAGGCCCATGTTCAGCAGTGGACATCTATCAATGATGCCTGAAGTTGAGGAATAATTTATTAACAGAGCGATTCGTTTCGTTGTCTTTTCTTCTTGCTGATTTTTTAATGTTTCATATATTCTCTCCCGACAACCAACTTTAATATAGCCTGCATATACCCACAGGGATATAAAATAGCTAACGGAGGGAGTTTATCGTAAATAATATTTTTGTCTGTCAACATAATAACCATTAATGTTATTTAAATGACAGGTAATATTTATATTAGTGAACTACTTTAATCAACGTTCCATCAATTTGTCATGTCTTAACGCGTTGTCACATTATGTTGACAAGCAATTAAATTGGTCGATATCATTGTACATAAAATGTTTGACCAAAATTGCCTGGAGTTGCGCAAAAGTTGCCCGTATGAGTGTACATTACGGAAGTGTAAGCTTATGAGGTCTTGAGTGCAACGCAAAGATGTTTTCTTGCTAAGTGAAGCACGCTTTGAGTTACTTTAGAGCTTCAAATGCTTGACGTTAAATCAACAAGATATCTTCTTAGATGCTTTTAAGTGCTTAAAAGATGTTCTCCCGGTGTAACCAGGAAGTATTAAGCATTTTGAGTTTAAAGTGCACTTCGATTTCATAGTGGAAAGTTATTCGTTCATGTGAGGTACCGATTTGAGCGGGTAAATAAGCTTTCACCCGCGGTTTCGTCCGCGTGGAATAGTTACTTTGGGGTTACGCTAACTTTAACCCACGTGATGATCGAAAAAAAATATTTTTCAATCCCCTTTCCTTCCCTCTTTCTCTCCTTTTTCTCACTTTTTTTAGCCTTTGTCCGTCTCCAGGGTCCCAACTATCTCTATACCAAAATTCATCAAAATCGGTTAAGACAATAAGGCGTGACGACGTAACAAACAAACAAACTCACTTTCGCTTTTATTATATTAATAAGGAAATAAACCTTCCCCATAAATCAGTCCATCTATTGCTGAAAGCTGCATTAAAATCTGTTGTGTAGCTTAAAAGACCTAAGCGAACAGACAGCGGAAGCAACTTCATTATATGCTATGTTAAGATTAGATATAACTAGCTTTCGCCCGCGGCTTCACCCGCGTTAAATTTGGGGTAACACAGCTCCCCTTGCGCCTTATTGATTTGTAATAGCAACGCTAAGTTTTCCCTTTTCATCCCTCTTTCTCCCTCACATCCCACTTTTTTAAAATAAAAATTAGCCTATGTCCGTCTCCTGGTTCCTAACTATCTATGTACCAAAATTCATCACAACGGTTTAGCCATTAATGCGTGAAGAGGTAACAAACAAACAAACTCACTTTCGCTTTTATAATATTAGTAAGGAAGTAAGGATTATCTCGCATTACAAAACAAAAAACATGTGCAAAATGCGTCACCTTCTGAGACTTCCATGAAAGAAGCATTTAAGTTGTACAATTAAAGATAGCGAATGAGGAGCTCGTAGCTAAATAATAGCAGCCGCTCGGGTCGATCTTTAGGTTAAGCCGCGCTTGCCTAGGTTGGTCTGTGGATGGGTGACCACCCGTTACATACCGAGTTTCCTCCGTGCCTCGGAAAGCACGTTAAGCCGTTGGTCCCGGCTGTCATTTGTAGATTATTAACAGTTGTTACAGGTAGTCAGTGTTCCGAAAGTCTGACAACCTGTCTTACCAAGGGGTATCGCATTACCCAGTACTAACTGGATCGTGGAGGTCAGATAGGCAGTCGCTCCATGTAAAATACTGATATTCAGCTGCATCTGGTTAGACTGGAAGAGGCTTGGCAGATTATGAATTAAAGATAACAAATAGTGCTTGTCTGGGTTTGTTTGTGGCTGGGTGGGGTCCACCCAGCCACAAACCATAAGTTACCGAGGCACCTCCGTGTCTCGGAAAACACGGAGAGCCGGGTCCCGGCTCTCGATTATAGATCTTTAGCAGTCGTTACAAGTAATAAGTGGCTTAAAGTTTCACAACCAGTCTTAGCAGGAGTATCTTATTGCCTAGCACTAACTGGATTGTGGAGGTCAGATAGGCAGTCGCTCCATGTAAAATACTGGTATTCAGCTGCATCCGGTTAGACTAGAAGCCGTTCTCAACATAATTGGGAAAAAGCTGACAGCTGATGATGGCCTTTTAAAATTATAATTACATCAAATTAATATATTTTTATGGGTTTATTTGTAGGGAAAAAATTTGATATACTTTCTTGATTTTTTAAATGCATATACTTGTATCCTACTAATATTATAAAGGTGAATGTTTGTTAGGATGGATGGACGTTAGTAAGTGAGTATGCCACGCGGAAAAAGTCGCGGGCGGAAGCTAGTTAATTATAAAACAAAGAACAACAAAAAATACCGTTAACTAAATTGGTCTTGTACGAGGCAAAAAGGCCCCTATCTTAGCACGTGTTGTGGTATAGATATGTGGAAGTGAATACTACGAGAATAATAATTTACAGTGACTTGCCATTTCATTTGACAATTCAATAACGTTTCATTGATCTGGTTACGTTGTCGGGCAGACATTTTTTTTGAACTGCATTAGAAATCATAACGTTTACTAATATTCACGCTCCGCCCAGTGCGGGGGAAGTTATTTGATGGTCCTTCCATAAAAAACAAAGTCGGATTCAAACGCTCAAAATTCAGATGTGTTTCTTCAATGGAAAAGCACACTACTTTTTCATCAATTCCATGACCGTTATAGCATTTCTGATAGAGTTTCGCTTAGTATAGACCCTCGGGTTTCTGTAATATTTCTCTAAATTCTATTTTTAACCCTTAACTTTTATCTCCCAAATGAATAGCCACTTATTATTGGAATGGCAACCCTCGAACAAGTTACCCTCATCTATAATACAATCAGTCGCCAAAGCGAATGTGGAGTGGAGTTAAACTTTTCTTTTTTTTCCTAGCGCGAATGTTGCCAGTACAGTTTCCTACGTGCTGCTGCCGACTTCCAAATTAACTTGTATATTCTTAGGAAGCTTCGACTTTTCCTAAGTCTTTGCCTTAATAACGTGAATTGGTAATTTCTTTTCGCACGAATCAAAAGCTTGGATCTTTTAAAGTACTTTCAATGGAATATATTATGAAGTTTTTGCTTTTCGATTCCTTTTGTTGTTAGATATTAAGTTTTAGTTTTATTTTTAGTATCTTCCTAAAAAGATTAAAGTGTTTGAGTGTACGATAGGACGTAAAATTTTAAGTTTTAATATTAAATCATAGATAAAATTTACGATCTCTTTCACTGCTTCATGGCCCCGATTGGAAATGTAATATCTTATGTCAAGTGAGGACATTTCCCCGTCTAGCAAGTGATTGTAAAACTTTAAATATTTATTTGATAGGCGAAGCCACAATGATATTAAATAAAACTACTGTTTTTTCAAAATCCGAATATAGTGAAGACAGTTTGTATTGAACTGTTTTTGCAGTAGTATGGTGCGAGTGACATTAAATAAAAATACTTGTTTAGTCATTCAGTAAGAAGTTATTTTGATGATTTCCCAACTGCATAAAAGGGTCTTGAGGTAGCTGGACGTTTGAGGGTTAAAACATCAAACTGTCAAAGCTGCTGCAGACAGGAGACGCTTCGAGCGTCGGAAGTCCAGATGATGACTTCCAGCTGCTGTAGTTGCGGGACAGTGGACGGTGACAAGTGGCGCAGTGGGCTTACTAACGACAGGCAGCATCGATGGCGCTTTTGTGTTCTGTCCGCACCTCAAAGCGATGTCAGCTAAACGGAGGGGCGGGTTGTTCGAAAGAGATGCCCCGGAACGTAAAGGACAAAAGAACGAACATGGGTGGGTTTTAGTCAGTAAAAGTCTGACAGACCGCTATTCCGCATATTGTAGATAAATCACACCCATACACAGAACAAACAATCATACTCATCACACAAAGTTTGTCTGTTTGTTTGTTTTGTGTGGGTGGGAATCGAACCTGTCCCGGCTCAGCAGTCACGGCCACTAACCACTAGACCAACAGGCCCGTTAATTGGGCCCATCAGGGCCTCAGCCTTCAGTATAACATGGTCTCGCTTTTGTATTATAGCTTGATTGGTCGACGTGCGCACAAGGAAAAATGTAGTTAACCAACTAAGTCACCCGACGTTACCTACTTAATATTCAACAATCATAAAGAAATAAATCTAAAAACAGAACATTACAAAACCTAATTCGTGAGGACATACAACACGTTTTTGAGTAATAAAATTAAACTTTTTAATACGACTAGAAGTTTGACAGTCTAAAAGGTTAATGTGAGTTATTTAATTTTTGCTTACAGACCTTTTTAATGTGATGCATGTTAATATTATTAAGCTTTACAATTTGTTCCAAGAATAAACGCTTGTTTTTAAGGTATAGTTTGGTTATGTTTTCATGAGTTTCCTCCGTACCTCAGAAAGCACGTTAAGCCGCTAGTCTTTTTTTTTAGGTTGGGAAATCATCAAATAACTTCCCCCGCTCTAGGCGGAGCGCGGGGGGGGGGTCGTGTCAGACATTTGCTGTCTAAAACCCACCCATTCCTTCTTAGGCTCTATACGTTCCGGGGCCGCGGTATCTCTTTCGAACAACCCGCACCCTGGCAGGAAGCCGCTAGTTGTCATTTGTATATTATGATATTGAGCTGAATGGGGCTGATCTATGCGTTATGTTCGTGAACGGGCGCTGTCTGGACGCTCTTAATGTGCTCGTTTTACCACATTGTTCTCACATATTGTATAATCTCAACATGAATGATGTATCCATGATTTTGTGAAATATTATGATTTAAAAGAGTGTTCATGGAGTTTCTTGCCCATTCTTCTCCATAGAGATCTACGCTTTGGAATGGGCAAATACAGTACTTTCAAATTATAAATTATGTCTTGTGAAGCTACAGGCCCACTGTAGCTTCATCATTTTGTTTCTTGACATTCAAATGTGCCTGTAATGGTCTACTTGAAATAAATGGATTGAGTTTGATATCTTTGATAGTATTTACAGATAGTCCAAGGGGTGTAGCATTACTTGCTTTCTTTTTCATTTGGTTTTGCCTAACATGGTGTTAGAATTTTGACTGCCCAGAGGCCTCTGACAAACTTAATGACATAGTGCTAACGGGTTAGAGAAGGTGAGGTGAAATAGGCTCGCTCCATTTTGAATTCTTTTTTTTTTTCGTTTTCTTTATTTAATGTTGAGTGCATTTGTGGAATATGCCAAATAAACTTTTTTTATTTTCTTTAAAAAAAATGCTAGAAAAAATATAGATAGAATATAATATAGTCTATTGCCTAACAAAATTGAAACAAATATTTTACAGAAATTGCCAATTCCATGGTTGGTGCGCGACACCGAACCCCCGAACACCTTTTCTCCTTTTATAATTGCCCATGTATATATGTGTGTGTGTGTCTATATCAATTTTCCCATTTTTTTTTGTTGCCGTTGGTATATCATTCGATATTCACCTAAAAACCTATCTTCAGCTATATGTAACATTTTTATGATACACTACACGTAACCACTTCGAGACTAGTGGTTCATTTTATTTACTTTTACGCCCCTTTCTCCCCAAATAGAGGAGAAGTAGGCTTTTAGTTTTACGATGCGGAAAAAGTTCGCGTTAACGTTGTTATGGGTGATATAATGGTGATTAAAACACCATATTGTTGAAGTCATGGTTGGTGAACTTGGTTTTATTGATGCAGTTAATCTTATAAGAATTTACCTCTTAAGCACGAGGTTGTGAATTCGAATCCGGGCAAGTATCAATTAGTGGCGTGCATCTTTTTGGGCTTCCGTACCTTAAAAGGAAAAAACGGCACCCTTATGATATACTTACATAGGATAAGATCATTTTATTGTCCGTCTATCTGTTTGTCTGTCAAACCCGGTTATCTGAGGAACGCATGGAAGTATCAAGTTGAAAATAAAATCATATTCTCAAGTCTGTAGTCCGTTAGAGCTGTGAAAAAGGCAACCCTTGTTGCGCGAGTAACCCGGTTTTTTTCGAATGGGTTTACATTAAATGACTTCTCCCGCCAGTTGACTGCCTCACTGGTCTAGTGAATGAGGTCTTAAGTTCGATTCCCACGTCGAGCAAAGTGTTAGGAATACGGTTTTTCTCAGTAATATGCGCGCCACCAATACATAATGAAAACCATATGGGATTCCTACTAATATCATAAATGCGAATGTTTGTGAGGATGGATGGATGGATGGATGTACGGATGTTTGTTACTCTCTCAAGTCAAAACGGCTGAACGGATCTTGATGAAATGGCACAGAGGTAGATTATAGTGTGGAATAACATATAGAATACTTTTATTTCGATATCACGTGGGCAAAGCCGCGGGCTAGTTAAACATATTTTTTTTTTAATTTTAATGAAATATTCCAAACATACCTACCATTTTGTTACCTGTTTATTCGTCTTACGCTATATTTTAAAAGCTAAAACATTTCACCTAAAAACTTACATTGAAATCCGACGGTTTTCGCTTATAAAACAATACATGTCACGGCGGTCTCAAAAACTCTTTGAACGGAACAAACACATTTCATGCATTCATGTGTAAGTAGGTATGCTTTTCACATACTTTCGCTCGTATTTGTGGTTGACTAGCTGTACCCAGTGGTTTTACCTGCCGCTCAGCTCCTAAGTATTGTAGCGTGATGTTATATAGTCTACTAGCTTTTGGCCGCGGCTTCGCCCGCATTAAATTCGGGGTAACACAGTTCTCCTTTCCTGATTTGCAGGTACCTGCTACCTGTAGGTTTTGCCTTAGCGCCTTATTTATTGTAATAGCAATGCTAAGTTTTCCCTTTTCTTGCCCCTTTCTCCCTCATTTTTGAATATTTAAAAAAAAAGTTAGCCTATGTCCGTCTCCAAGTCCCAACTGTCCCTGTACCAAAATTCATCAACATCGGTTTAGCCATGTAGGCGTGAAGACGTAACAAACAAACAAACAATTTTTCATACACTGTGAAGATCTCATCCGAAACTAGAATTTCGGAACGTTTCTAATCTATACAAGTATTCGAATTGTCCCTCTCTTTCAAAACCAATAAGGATCTAGTACTAGTTGAGTCTACTCACAATGTACCAAGTATTGCCCGAGTGAGCATTTGAAATTCAATTTTAGAACTTATTCCAATTTCAAACGCATTTCGGAACATGATGGAAGTTCCGAGTGGCCTCGTTTTTAGTTTGCTCAAGCAAATCCCCAAGGACGGTCGCTAGTGATGTAGATCATTCAATATTTGTGTAGATACTTTATCGATTTTATTATTCCCTAGTCACCGTAATTTTACATGCTGAGCAGAAATAAAAAGCGATATTCAATCCTTACTAATATTATAAAAGCGAAAATGAGTTTATTTGTTTGTTACCTCTTCACGCTTTAATGGCTAAACCGATTTTGATGAATTTTGGTACAGAGATAGTTGGGAACCAGGAGACGGACATAGGCTAATATTTTTTGGAAAAAAGTGGGATGTGAGGGCGTTGCTATTACAAATCAATAAGGCGCAAGGGGAACTGTGTTACCCCAAATTTAACGCGGGCGAAGCCGGGGGCGAAAGCTAGTAATATATAAAATCTGTTTTGGTGTGATGTATATGGGTGTAGGTACTTTTTTTTGCCTAGCTTGAATACTTTACACTTTTACAATAATAAAATAACAGCAAACTAAATGGTATTAAAAAAACTCATTTGCAACGCTGTCAACTGCTAATGTGCCCGAGCGAATGGCGGCATTGCCACGTTGTATGGCAACGCTTAGCCACTGGGAAAGTTAAGAGGACCTTATTTACAATAATAAAACTATACTTACTAATATTATAAAGCTGAAGAGTTTGTTTGTTTGTTTGTTTGAACGCGCTAATCTCAGGAAGTACTGGTTCGAATTGAAAAATTCTTTTAGTGTTGGATAGTCCATTTCTTGAAGAAGGCTATAGGCTATATTACATCACGCTACAACAAAAAAGTGCTGAGCAGCGTGGGTGAAACCGCGAGGAACAGCTAGTAATAAAATAACAGCACATTAAATGGTATAAAAAAACTCATTCGCAACGCTGTCAACTGCCAATGTGCCCGAGCGAATGGCGGCATTGCCACGTTGTATGGCAACGCTTAGCCACTGGGAAAGTTAAGAGGACCTTAGATCACGGGGACCGTCAACTAAGCTTTTAGAAATTTACTTATGAGTACCCGGATGAAAAGTGTAATTAGTAAGTGCAGTAATAATTACTCACTAGCGCATCACTAGCTCCGCCAGCATTGCCGAGCGTGGGCAAGCATAGCATTGCACTTATCCGTTTAGCTGCGGAGTCTGTGATGCCGTTTGCGCTTCATCTTGTTTACTTTGTTAGTCTGTTCCCTGAGGCCCTATCACGAGTGTACGTTGTAAACGTTATCTAAATACGTCAAATTCAAGATTAGAAAACCCGTCACACATGTTTTTATTTTCATAATTTTGAGTAATTATTTATCCAATATATAAAATTCTCGTGTCCCAGTGATAGTTACCATATATCTCCGAAACGGTTGGACCGATTTCAACTAAATGTTATGTGCATATCGGGTAGGCTTGAGAATTGGCCAACATCTTTCATACCCTTCTCTAAGGAGCTGTAGGCCTACTATGACGTCTTAAAGCAGAACTTATTCCACTGAGGGAAAGAGTTAGTGCTAGAAACCCTGTATAGCTATGTCTCTTTCCCTCACTGGAATAAGTTCTGCTTTAATACTTCATGGTAGGGTAGCTGAGCAAGTGAAACCGCTGGGCACAGCTAGTATGTTTATATGATACTGATTGTACTTGTTGCAAACTCATTCCGTCTTCGACGACGACGTCCGTAGCAACGTCCTAGTACTTACCCCTCCCGTCCCTTGCTAGAGTTAGCCCGCGATGCTCAGCCAGTAGGTTGAAGCCAGTCCCTAAATAATATCACTCAGATCCAGCCTCCCCCAGCCCCACAGGAGGTGCCCTTAGCGTGAAATCGCTTAGTTTGTAAGTTTGTTTGCCCTGGATGGAGGCCCTAATTTCAAGGCATCCACGGGGATTGCCTGGTTAAGCAGATGACAACCTCCTAGGTTAAACTGCAAGAAACAATTAAAAAAATGTTACAAACAATTTAAATAAAATGCTTAAGAATGATTGTATTTTTACGTTTCCGCCGCGGACTCGTACTTCGTTCGCCGTTTGCTTCGTGTTGTTCTTACCCTCGTAAACTTACGACTAACTTATTTATCTAAATAGTTTGAACGCCCTTTTGCGTTTATATTTTCCGCGTAAAAGCCTTGGCGTTCTTTAGAAAATAGTTATATATACCTTGGTCGATATACCGTCTTGTCGTACTAAGCGCTTTTCCTCAACATTTATTGTGCGCACGGCCAAGGTGTGGAACTCTCTACCGGCTTCTGTGTTCCCTACCACATACGACCCGTCTGCCTTCAAAACAAGAGTCAATAGGCTTCTTCTGGGCTCGCTCGCTCCATCGTAGACCTCATCTGTCGCTTACCATCAGGCGAGATCGAGGTCAAGAGTGAGTTCATTCTCAATAAAAAAAAAAAGTTGTTCCACTTTTTTTTAGGGTTCCGTAGCCAAATGGCTAGAACCGAACTCTTTTATTTTGCGGATGGGAAATCATCAAATAACTACCCCCGCTCTGGGCGGAGCGGGGGGGACTGTCAGGCTTGTGTTGACTAAAACCCACCCATGTTTCTTCTACTGGTATTTATCCGGTCCGGGGCCGCGGTATCTCTTTCGAATAACCCGCAACCCCGGCAGGCGGTGGCCCTGGCAGGCCCCTCTGCTTTGCCGATATCTCTTTGAGGTGCGTGTGGAACACTAACGTGCCGTCGACACGACACCAGTTGGTACCAGATGTATGACCACACCTGTTGGCAGGCAACAGATGTATGAAATTACGATTAGGTGTTAAATTATGAAAATAATAAAAATAGGGTTGACTCTCTATACTAAACTGAGGGTTGAGAAAACATACTTCAATATAGATAACTGTATTGGGTGTCGATCGATTAGTCTTAAAAATGATATCTATGTACACACGACGGCAGGTCAACTTATAATAAACTATTATAACCTGATCTCTCTACTACATATCGTACACCGTAGTAGAGAGATCAGGTTAAAATGGTTTTGTGTAGGTTGATGTGCCGTCGTGTGTTTTTTTTGGTTCCTGAAAATGTGATATAGAGGCACTTAGCTATAAGGCAGCTTAGAAAAAAAAGTATAAAATACTTTTTTTCTAAGCTGATGAGATACTTGTGTGATGAGTTTCTAGAACTCTTTCGCAGCCTTTTGTTATACTGATTTCTAAAACTGAAGTTATGTTTTCTGTTAGCCCGATTTATTCTGTCTGCCAGTATTTTTATTTTACGTTTACCAATTTCCCTGTTATTAATAACTTACTACTAACTTTTATTCTTTTACCTTTTATTTATGTGGAACTACCGCGCAAGCTGGAGAAAGCTGGCGCGGTATTCCGGCGCATAAATTTTATGAGCTTCACTTGGATAGTTTATCTTCTACTAGCGAAGCACCTCGGCTTCGCATGGGTGCAATTTAGATACTAATATTATACATATAAAACTTCCTCTTGAATCTATGTATCTATTAAAAAAACCGCATCAAAATCCGTTGCGTAGTTTTAAAGATCTAAGTATAAGACAGCGGGAAGCGACTATGTTTTAAAGTATACTAGCTGGCGTCCGCTGATTCGCCCACGTGATGATAAAAAAAGTATCCTGTGTGTTATTCCTGACTGTCATCTACCTTTGTGCCAAATTTCTTTAAAATTCGTTCAGCTGTTTTGACGAGAAAGAGTAACAAACATCCATACATACTCACAAACTTTAGCATTTATAATATTAGTAGGAAGGATAGGACATTAAAAAGATAGTTGTTTCGGGTCTGGCTGTTTTTTAATGGCATCAATGGTCATCCTATGAGATTGTTAGCTGATCAACCAACCGGACTAGTCTTTTTCAATTTCAATTCAAGTTTTGTTCAATTTTTTATTTACGGACATCTTGACTTACTTAGTGTACCTATACATACTGACTTCAAAACTATTGTTAGTAACACAAATAGACTTACACGAATACAATAACCTCTGTTTCTCATATTTAGCCTGAGGGTCAGGAAAACAGTAACTACCCCTGACACTCATAAAGACCTCTGCGCTGAGACAACCCGCCCCATCCAGATAACCAATAGAGAGGTACCTCTCTAATCGATCATCAGACGAACCAAATGTCTCAACATGCACGCAAGCACATCTTCAGCTATAGCCTTCAGGATGCTGTTGACTCCCCCGCACCCTCCTCCTGTGAGTGCCTTAAGAGTAAAAGAGTCAAAACCAACCAAAAAGTGTCAAGTCAATTATTGGGTTGTTTTATTTTTTAAATATCTCATTTAAAACTATTTGTTTTTTTTTTTTATTAATTTAACTATTTAAAACATTTATGCATGCTGTTTTGACTTCCGTACGTTTTACTCACGGGTTGACCACTGAAAACCAGCGCTGTGCTGTGGGTTCCCATGGCACAGCATCATGCTGAGTGGTGACCTACCTGTCGCAGTCATGACGTGCAAGCTATTTTTATTTTGTCCCATTGCTTTTTAATGTATTTGTAAATGTTTGTGATACTTTGCATGTTGAATGTTTATTTTTTTTGTTATTTTGTTTCTCGTCGTAATTTGCGACTAATAAATGTTTTTTCTTTCTTACTTTCTTTCTAAACCTCCAGCCAGATGTTTAGTAAGACTTATATTTTGATACAAAATGCTGTCATCCTCGTTAAACTAAAATAACGGCATAAGCTCCAGTTACGTTTGCAATTTGATTTATAGACCTCGGAGACCATAGCGTCCTGAATGCGGTCCAAGCTGGAATATACGGCATCCTTACTAATATTATAAAAGCGAGAGTGAGTTTGTTTGTTTGTTACCTCTTCACGCTTTAATGGGTAAACCGATTTTGATGAATTTTAGTACAGAGATAGTTGGACATAGGCTAATTTTTATTTAAAAATGTGGGATGTGAGAGAGAACGAGGAAAGAAAAGGGAAAACTTAGCGTTGCTATTACAAATCAATCAGGCGCAAGAGCAAAAACTGCAGGTCTGCTTGGTGTTTTATACCGGTTTTTAGCGAAGCCGCGGGCGAAAGCTAGTATGTAGTTAATAAATCTATAATTAAAATCTGTTCGTAAAATTAAGCTTTGTTTAAACAGTGTATCAGTTACCCTATGAACAACACACAGCGGACGTACCACGGGCTACGCGTGCAGTACAACAATGCCTTTCGAGCTTTGCTAAACCTGTGGAGGTGTAGTGCCTCTGGCATGTTTGCTGAGAACAGGGTGGATGATTTTTATGCAGTAATGAGGAAAGGGGCCGCCTCCTTCGTATCCCGAATAAAAGCCATTACAAATGTAATTGTCAAGGCCGTGTATGACCTGCGGGTTGTTCGAAAGAGATACCGCGGCCCCGGAACGTTAAGGGCAATAGAAGGAACATGGGCGGAGCGGGGGAAGTTATTTGATGATTTTCCACCCAAAAAAAGGCTGTGTATGACTGCTGCAAATTTGACATTTGTGTTTATAAATTTTATTTATTTATCTTCCTTCCAAATGCGACAGAGAAGATATCAACTAATAAAAATAAAATCTTAAAATTACGGATAATAATATAATAATTTCTAAGTATAAAATAATTATAAAACTTAAAAATATGAAACTTTGTCTTACATAACGTACTAGGTGTATGTGATGATCATGTCATCTAGCCGATTTCGGCCACAGCGACTGTATTCGAGGGCTTTCTTTGGTTTTTCTTATAATCACGCCACTAATTGACCTTTAAATAAATGCTACTATGGCGTTCCTATATGTATTATAAATGTATGTATAACACGCACCCACGTGTATCGATCGAGTGTTTCACTCAAGTGTACATCAATCACCCGTATGTTGGAATGACGTAATGTAAAACGCAAGTAATATTTTACACGTTCGAGCATTTAAACTTGGACACTTTTTTTCGGATGGGAAATTACCAAAGAACTACTCCATTTTTTGGAAGAACGTGAGAGTCAGATTGTTACTGGCTGAAACCTATACATGTTCCTTTTTTGCCTTTTGTGTTCCGGGGTCGCGGTATTCGGTAAGGAAACTCATACTCACTACTCATTATTTTGTGTTTTGAGTGCGTTACATTCAGTTCTAACGAAAATGTGATTTTGCTCCCCGAAAAAGAAAGTCGTTTGTGAGCAATAACTTTTGCGTAGAGTAACTTAGTTTGTCAGTTTTTTTTAAAGAGAAGGAAAGCGCAAGGGTAGCCCGTGAAATTAAAATTTTCTTACATTTCTACTGGTCCTGCCCTTGTCCCATTCTATTTGGAATCGGCGCAACACGGCATCATTTACTCCTTTCTCCTTTAAATCATTCCTTCATCTTTTCTTAGGCCTTCCTCTCACTCTCCGTCCATCAATATTCAGATACATCACTCTTTTAGTCACATGTGCTTCGTTCCTCCTCATTATACATCAATACCAAGACAAACGACTCGCTTTAATTTTTTCTGTAACAGACACAACTTTCAAATATCCTCTAATATACTCATTCCTTACTTTATACATTCTTGTCACTCCACACATCCATCTCAACATTCTCATTTCCGCTCCAACAATCCTTTTTTTTTCTACCTTTTTAACAGCCCAGCATTCTGACCCATACTATACATACACAAGTCCGTGTTTAGTCAAGGACTTGTATATTTTCCCCTTTAACTTGAGGGGCATCCTTGGGTCACAAGTTGTTCCAGTGATGTGTTGCCATTTCATCCATCCTACGTTAATCCTTTGCTTCTTTATCGCCCGCCAAATATTTAAACACATCTGTTTTACAGAAATGGCCAATTCCATAGTTACAATGACGGTCGTATCGCTGATAGTAATATCTTCCAGACTGCCTTTAAATTGCCAGTACGAACAATTGATCATCATATGCCTAACCTTTTCGCAACTATGTTGGGGTCGGCTTTCAGTCTTACCAGATGCAGCTGAATACCAGTATTTTACATGGAGCGACTGCCTATCTGACCTCCATAACCCAGTTAGTACTGGGTAATATTATACCTCTTGGCAAGACTGGTTGTCAGACTTTCGGGACACTGACTATCTGTAAAGACTATCAAAGATCTACAAATGACAGCCGGGACCAACAGCTTAACGTGCTTTCCGAGGCACGAAGGAAACTCGCTATGAAACGGGTGAACACTTAACGGGGAGCAATTGACCGTAAGATGTAATAAATGTTATGTATTTTAACAATCTATCTCTATTTAGTTGAGATTTCAAAACCCATCATTCTTTTCAGAAGGGTTCTCCTAAATAACAGAATGATTCAAGGCTTTTTTTTACTGGTGGGAAATCATTTAATAACTTCCCCTACTCTGGGTGAAGCGGAGGGAAGTGTCAGACTTACTGAATAAAACCCACCCATGTACCTTCTTTTGCCCTTTATGTTCCGGGCCGCGGTATCTCTTATGAACAAGCCGGAACTTCGGCAGGAGATATTAGAATTAGATATTAGGTTAGGTGACATTGTGACATTTTATTTTACTTTATCTCACGCTTTTCTCTTGTAACTTACAAGGCAGGCTTGCGACATCGTCTTTATTTTCAATCGCTAACAAGGGCTATAAAAAACCGCGGCCATGTTTTCCACCGATAACTGAGTTGTGGGTAGTTCCAAGTTCGAAACAGATTATAGATCTTCTTTAGTCAGTTTATTTTATTTGAAAAATAAAAACAGTAGTGTTTTTTCCTTAACGGGGCGCGCAACTCTCGGGTAACTTAATAACGAAGAGAAACAGGGGTTCTAAACTATTGACATTTTTATGCGGGGATTATACAAACAGCCTAATCCGTGCCAATAATTTGTTTCATAGCTTTATCAAGGCATTTGTATTATTGGGATTTATAAATACTATTTTATGGAGTGAAAACTTTTTTATATTTGTTTATTTAAAGATTTATGTAAACACCGAATACAGTAAAAAAAGACAAGAACAGAAAATAGGTACAAAGGTAATGCGTAAGATTTATTTTTTCTTTATTTACTCCCCAATAAATAAAGGAAATATAGAATATATAAAAAATACGCAAATAAATAATAAAGTATATAAATATATATAGTTATAATATTGCAGCTGCCAGCAAAAGAGCTATTGACGGATGAACGTGTGCCGAGGCGAAGCCGACAATACATACGTCCATAAATCCCTAGTTGTGGACAAAGCATGTATACTACTTTTATCAAGTACTGCGTGGATATTAAAACGAAGTACCTAGTAACTTTTTATTTGCAAGACAGTTAGAAATTAAAAAAAAAACCTTTCAGAGTAAAATTCCATATCATTTTTAAATTACACGACATAAATGAGTTTACATAGTAAAAGTAATTCGCCCTCTGAGACAAGACACAAATGGATTTTCATACAACTTTTGCCGGCCGCTAAATAAAATAATGTAAAAATTTCCAAGCGTGTTTTAGAAAAGATAATAACAATATCAAAAGGAACCAAGGCTGTATAATAGTCTCTTGGGGTAACTCAAATTAATGAATCCTTACTGTAACACTAGTTTATTTACTTCTTGAATTCTTAGATAAATTTCAAACAGCATGTTATATTATAGCAGGGGTTTTATTTTTGCAGATTTGAAATCATCAAATAACTTCCCCATTCTCTGGGGGTATAGCAGGGGTGGAGAACGTTTACGGATCAACGTGCCATTTTTTTCTAAATAAATATTTAATGAAACTTTAGACGTGCCGCCACATAATTTAGCCTTAGTGATTGTTGGGAAAATCAAGAGCATCTGGAGTCAACCGCCGAAAGGGTTCCCACTCGCATTTCGCATTTGTTATTTTGATCTAAATGCAAACCGGTGGCGAGCCCGAACTATTGTTTCAATGGCACATGTGCCATTTGTTAACCATCCTTTTTTTTGGCGTGTCCCACCCATGTTCCTTCTCTTGCCCTTTACGTTCCGAGGCCGCGGTATCTCTTTCGAACAACCCCGGCAGGTGGAGGCCCTGGTAAGCCCCTCTGCTTTGCTGACATCTCTTTGAGGTGCGCGTGAAACACGAACGCGCCGTCGACACGGCCTGTCGTCACTAGACGGACGGACGGTGTGCTACCCATTGCTCACCGTCCACAAGCCCGCATCTACGGTGGCCGGGAGTCGTCTCGCGGCTCCCGTCGCCCGGGGCGCCCCTGCGGCGGCTGGGTTGGTTTGAGGTTCTCTCCCTCAAACGCCTGACCTTTCTAGATTATCCAACACTAAAATTATTTCCAAATCGGACCAGTAGTTCAAACTCAAAACTCGAACCATTTATTTCAATTAGACCATTACAAGTACTTTTGAATGTCAAGAAACAAAATAATGAAGCTACAATCCTATTCACAAGGCATAATAACTTGTGATAGTACTGTAGTTGCCCATTCGAAAGCGTCGATCTCTATGGAGAAGGATGTTCACGAAACTCCATGGACACTCCTTAAAATTATAATATTTTTGCAAGATCATAGATACTTCATTTATGTCGTCTTTGGTATGTTAGAAAGACGTGCACAGTAAGAGTTTCCAAAGAAAAAGCAAAAAAAAAACAGTTTAAAAACTAAATAAATAATCAACTGAACCGTCACAGCTAAAATATGACTAACCAGTCCCAACTGACTGCGTCCGTTCATGATAGTAACGCATGGAATTATTTCAGATTAGCGCTTTTTATCTAACGCTTCATCTTTTTAAGGTTTTATAAGGTTTATATTTTCAAGGATTTTTTGGGTTTTATTTTTTTAAGCCTAAAGATGCCTGAAAATAAATGTTTTAATTTTATTATTTTAAATAATTATGAATAAATATGAATATAGACCATAAATGCGTATTCACCTAGTTATTACCATATTTCATGGTTGAACCGTGGCCGGAAGCCAGATATAGTTACCTCCACAACGCTGTCGGTAATGATAATATATCAATTTCACACTTCCATTATTAACTGTTGGCACCCGGAAGCTTACTGTAATATAATAATGGTATTAATGAATTCATATAACCTTCATTATATTTAATCAAATAATCATTAATGCTCTTGAAAGGTCACCTACTACGCTAATTTGGTTGATTAGTTTCTTTTTGTTTATTACTGTTTTGAAATTGAGTTTGTTTTGTTGAAAGTTTATTTTTAGAATATGGGTTATCTGGCTTCTGGCCGCGGCTTCGCTCGCGTTAAATTTGGGGTAACACAGTTCCCCTTTCCTGATTTGCAGGTACCTGCTACCTGTAGTTTTAGCCTTTGCGCCTTATTGATAGTAATAGCAAATCTAAGTTTTCCCTTTTCTTCCCTCTTGCTCCCACATTTCTCATTTTTATTAAATTAGTCTATGTTCGTCTCCAGGGTCCCAACTATCTCTGTACCAAAAATCATCAAAATGGATTTTGCCATTTAAGAGTGAAGACGTAACAAACAAGCAAACTCACTTTCTTCACTTTCTCATTTTTATGCCTACAACTATCTGAGGGTAAAGTGACCATAAAGGTATATTGGTAATTTTTAGGGTACAGCCTCAAAAGGACAAAAATGGAACCCTTATCAGAAGATTTTGATGTCCGTCTGTCTGTCTACCCTCGGTGCACGAGTATGACTCGCTTGACCGGTTTTTTATAGGGGTGGGATATCGTCAAATTATTTCCCGCTGTAAGAGTCTGTCGGAGCGGGAGAGGTGTCAGACTTTTACTCAATAAAACCTACCGTGTTCCTTCTTTTGCCCTTCGTGTGCCCGCCGCGGTATCTCTTTCCAACAACCTTCGCGGACCTCTCTGCTATAATTATGACGCTTTTAGTTTGTTCCGCAATCCGGTATGCTAGTTGTAATAATAACTCGCAGTCAGAAAAGTGAATCTTTCTTTTCAAACCTTATTTACAACTAGCTTTTGCTCGCGACTTCGTTGACGTGGATTAGTGACTTCCGGCAGCACGGAGCATATTAACAGCTCAACATTTATTTTATAGTACTGAATTGATGCCGACTTCTGACCAATAGATGGCGCTGTATGCCCGGAATAAATTTTATTTTTATTTTTTGTAATAAAATCTATCCTATGTCCTTTCTCAAGTTCCAAACGATATCTGTACCAAATTTCACACAAATCGGTTCAGTAGTTTAGGCGTGAAGAAAAGACAGACAGACAGAAAGACAGACAGAGTTACTTTCGCATTTATAATATTAGTTTGGATGAACTAAGAAACACAAAGGATTTGAGACGGCTACTTCCTTTACCAATGCTTGATTTTAAAAACCAGAGCACCTATCAAAACTAAAAATAAAATCTTCCTTTTCATTCCGTCTTTTGTTCAAAGTTACTCCAACAAGCAACACATTGTTCAATGAAGAAAGTTTATTCAAAAAGAAAATAGAGATCCGTTGGCATCGCGCCAAGAGCCAGATAATCTCTTTGAGGAGTTGGTGTGGCGGCAATTTTTTTCACGCTGGCAACACTATCTAAAGTGTGAAGAGGTTTTATTCCCTGCACTTTAAGATGAAACTGGAAACTTTTTGATGAGAACTTTTTGGGTTGTGATTTTTTAGATTTGGAGGTGTAGAAGACTTTTTTTTCTAAAGACGATCTTAAAGCGATTTTGATCATGCTACATAAAATGGTAACCCTCTTAAAAAGTTCGCACTTGGAAACAGGCAATATTTTGTTCCAGAAACTACCATTTTTGAGCGTTGAATAATTAAATATTTTAAGGAGATCATGACTAAATAATATCAGCCGCTTGGGTCGATCTTCATGATTAAAATAACATACCGAGTTTGCTGAATGCCCTGAAAAGCACGTTAAACAGATGGTATCGGCTGTCAATTGTAAATCTTTGACAGTCATCACTGGTGGGCATTGGTGGTGGAAGTATAATTAACTAGCTTTCGCCCGCGGCTTCGCCCGCATTAAATTTGGGGTAAAACAGTTCCCCTTGCGCCTTATTGATTTGCAATAGCAACGTTAAGTTTTCCCTTTTCTTCCCTCTTTCTCACTCACATCCCACTTTTTTCAAATATTTAAATTTTAAAATTAGCCTATGTCCGTCTCCTGGTTCCCAACTATCTATGTACCAAAATTCATCACAATCGGTTTAGCCATCAAAGCGTGAAGAGGTAACAAACAAACAAACTCACTTTCGCTTTTATAATATTAGTAAGGATGTTAGTAAAAATGTACGTATATGTAATGTTATTTTGCTTTCTTTCTTAGGTCCGTCACATCACATCCTAGGTCCAGTTGAAAACCAGCGTCAGGCACCAGCTACTCGGCAGTTTGCTGAACTGGGCATATTGGGTGCAGCCGTGAGACACACAACATTGTCTTTTTTATATTGCTGTGTGTACGTCTGGTAAGTGCCAAATAAAAATATTTTTATTTATTTGATGATATCATGTTATACCGCATTAAGTAGTTTGGGAAGTTCCGATATGCAGTCGCTCCATGTAAAATAATTGTACTTAGCTACGCCCCAATAGACTACTCTTCGTTGTAAGCAAAGGGTCGGCCGTCATATACCCCGGTCGCTCTGGAGAGTGGAACCGGCGAGAGATGTCGTGCGGTGTCCCACAGGGATCGGTCTTGGGGCCGCTCCTGTGGGACATCGGTTACGACTGGGTGCTGCGCGCCGACCTCCCCAGCGGCGTCAGTGTAGTTTGCTACGCTGACGACACGCTCGTCCTGGCTCAGGGAAGGTCGCACCAGGCGGCGGCCGACAATATGACACGCGGGGTTGCGATAGTCGTGGAGAGGATCCGGCTACTGGGTCTCGAGGTGGCCTTGCACAAATCCGAGGCCATGGTTTTTCATGGCCGCGGAAACACGCCACCGTCGGGATCCCAGTTGACGGTAGGAGGGGTTCGCATCGGCGTCGGGTCGACGATGAAGTACCTGGGAATCGTCCTCGACAGCCGGTGGAACTTCGTCGAACACTTCCGACGTTTGGCTCCCAAGCTCGAGCGGACGGGGGCTGCTTTCAAGCGGCTCCTGCCCAATCTCAAGGGGCCAAACGCCTCCTGCCGTAGGCTCTATGCCGGAGTCGTGCGGTCCATGGCCCTTTACGGGGCCCCAGTATGGGCGCGTTCTTTAGGGCGGCGCGCCGCCCACTATCTGAACGCGCCCCAAAGGGTGGTGGCCATACGGCTTGTCCGGGGCTACCGCGCGATCTCCGGCGAGGCAGCAAGCCTCCTTGCCGGACTGCCACCGTGGGATCTGGAGGCGATAGTCCTCGCGCGCCTGTTTGAGTGGCGCGCGGATGCACTACACCGGGGGGAAAACCCACTGCCGCGGCAAGTTGCCGCTCGGCGGGCAGACCTCCGGTGCGATCTCATGGTGGCATGGAGAGAGCGACTGTCGCAACCCCGTGCAGGGAACGCCACAATAGTGGCGATAAGTCCCCTCTTTGAGGAGTGGCTGGATAGGCGTCATGGCGTCCTCACCTACCGCCTGACGCAGGTCCTCACCGGGCACGGAAGTTTCGGGAGGTTCCTGCACATCATCGGGCGGGAGGAAGCGCCCGGGTGTCTCCATTGTGACGATCGCCCGGAGGACACGGTGGAGCACACAGTGGCGATCTGCCCGGCTTGGGCGGAGCACCGCCGTGCCCTCGTAGAGGCGATCGGCGGCGGCGATCTCTCGCGTCCGGCCCTGTTTCAGGCCATGGTCCGGAGCGAGAGGGAATGGGAAGCGGTCACCACCTTCTGCGAAGCAGTAATGTTAGCGAAGGAGGTGGCCGGGCGTTTGAGGGAGAGAACATCTGCCCAACCCAGCCGCCGCGGGAGACGCCCATGGCGCCGGGCGCCGCGAGACGACTTCCGGCCACCGTAGATGCGGGCCTGTGGGCGGTGAGCAATGGGTAGTTCACCGTCCGTCCGTCGATTGACGACAGGCCGTGTCGGCGTTCGTGTTTCACGCGCGCCTCAAAGAGAGTCAGCAAAGCAGAGGGGCTTGCCAGAGCCTCTGCCTGCCGGGGTTGCGGGTTGTTCGAAAGAGATACCGCGGCCTCGGAACGTAAAGGGCAAAAGAAGAAACATGGGTGGGTTTTAGTCAGTACAAGTCTGACATGCCCTCCCGCTGCGCCCAGAGCGGGGAAAGTCATTGGATGATTTCCCACCTGAAAAAAAAAAAAAAAAAGGGTATAAACTTGTGGCTAATGACAGGCCGTGTAGACGGCGCGTTCGTGTTTCACGCGCGCCTCAAAGAGACGTCAGCAACGCAGAGGGGCTTGCCAGAGCCTCCGCCTGCCGGGGTTGCGGGTTTTTCGAAAGAGATACCGCGGCCCCGGAACGTAAATGGCAATAGAAGGAATATGGGTAGGTTTTAGTCAGTACATGTCTGACACTGCCCCCCCGCTCCATCCAGAGCGGGGAAAGTTATTAGACGAGTTCCGCAAAAAATGCCGACCCCAACATACTTGGGATAAGACTAGGCAGGTGATGTAATCCATCCGATACATTATTTTGTAATAAAATTGTAATAGCGAAACCAAGTATTGAATAAATAGATGTTACTCTAATAACCGTTTAATATTATTTAAGTGTTATTCAAATTTTCGTAACGATTATTAAGATATTTTGCTTAAACATTTCAGGGCTTTTAAAATTAATTTCTAGAAACCGACTTAAATGAAATTAAGCTAAAGGCGAAAGCTAACTTTATAACTTTCCATTAATATCCATTTTGTGTACAACCCTGAGAAAGTTCGCTTGTCGTTACAGATCAGTGATTTTTGCTAAAACGAATTAAGACCAAAGAAACAGTTAAATTGGAGGCTTTTGAACAATATTTTGGTACGAAATAGCTTTATGGTTTATCCAAGAAGTGTGAACTATTAAGGTGGCCAATATACTAGCAATAAATTATCTTCCTACGTCAAAAATTGGTTTTAGGATGTTGCTAGGGCTGCCGCCTCACTTGCCTCACAGGAATTTTTGCCGAGGCTGAAACCGATTGTTTTAAAACAATTTTGAGCAAACTTTTTGCTTTTCTGATACATCACGCATCAGTACGCGTTAGCACCAGCAGTTTCTTGAACACTATTATAAAAAGGCTTGATTGCCCACTAGTCCGGTACTGGAACAGAGTGCACACGGGTTTCACGCCAAAAATTTTTAATCCTTTCTGACTAATATTATAAAAGCGAAAGTGAGTTTGTTTGTTTGTTACGTCTTCACGCTTCTTTGGTACAGAGATAGTTGGGACCCTGGAGAAGGACATAGGCTATTTTTTTATTGAATAATATTGAGATGTGAGGGAGAAAGAGGGAAGAAAAGTCAAAACTTAGCGTTGCTATAAATAAATAAGGCGCTACGGCAAAAACTACAGGTAGCAGGTATCTACCTGTAAATCAGGAGACAACTGTGTTACCCCAAATTTAACGCGAGCGAAGCCGCAGGCAAAAGCTAGTATCAGATAAGTGTTTTACTAACATATTATTTTTATTTAATTACTAACAATTTATGGATTTTTATCTGATATTTTAGATGAAAAAGATCGTGGTTGACAAATTTCTGAATTCATGTTTTACACCTATCCTAGGTGTCAAATATTGTTTCAGAAATTTGTCAATCACCACATAATATTATAAAACACATGTTAAATAATTAGATTATACTGTATATGTATTTATTTATTTTGAATAAATATCTTTATTTTAAGTTTGAGTAGTATTAGCAGTAGGTACACCATTGACTACCCCCCGTTGTAATTTTATATTCGTATAGTCCATCCCAAGATTGTCTTGATATATTTTTGGTATAGATAGACACTTTTTGTAAAACATTTATGTTTCAATTTTGGTGTGCAATAAAGTATATTCTATTCTATTTTACGATTAATAAGTTATAAGGCATTGACATGCGGACCTCCCGGTGTTGTGCGTACCGTGGCCCCGAAACACAATGGGCAAAAGAAGGAACATTGATAGGTTTTAGTCAGCAACAGACTGACACACCCGGACCCTGAACTTGCGGTTAATAATATTTATTTTATCAAAAGAATTACAAAATAAATTTACAGAGAAAAACTTAATTAAAGGTTGCATATGAATAATGAAGCAGTAAGCGTAATTAAAATAAGAATACTGCGGCATTTTAATTAGGTACTTGTTTAACTAAAACTTATGGTTTATGTTAATATTTTTTTTATTTTATTTTTTGCATTACAAACAAAACAAATGAGCCAGTAGTTTTGAAAAAAATTGTCATGTTATTTAATGATTTCCCATCCGTGTCCATCCATCCATCCATCTCGTGACATGCAGTAGAAGCTTTACACCATTAGTATACGGAACAACCAAAATCAATCAACTCTGCCCATTAACCCATTAAAATATGCTTCGGTAAACAGGAAAGTTTACTTAAAATTTCCCAAGTAGGGCCGACGGACTGTCGACTCAATTTCGTGAGCCATAGAGCGTGAAGTCACAAAATAGATAAGTGTAGAAGGTCGGCTATATAAAACAATTGAAAAAGAAGCACGCACACAGATACACAAAAATCTACGCGTCGCTACTAGTGTTGAAAATTGCGAAAGGTAGATTTAGTTTTTTTGAACCTTTGTACATTTTGAAAAAAAAACAAAAAACATATTTTACGTTCGTTTAAATTCTGAATCTGAATAATCCGGTGTCTGTGGCTGTTAATGGTTTCCATTCATTTTGTTTGGGTTCAATAAAAAAACATTTATTTTATTAACAAAGAGAGACAATGTAACTTGTGTTGACACCCTTGCACCATCCCATCTTCCTAGCACGGAGGGCTGCGCTGGAGCTGCTGCTGCAGTTGCTGAAAACCTTAAACGGCGCAAATGTCACAATTTGATTAGTACCTAGTTTTGTTTTTGAGCTGTTTGGGGTTGAAACTCTAGGGCCATCGGGTCCGAGTGCCCATGTAGTATTTCGAGAAATGGCCAATCGGTTGGTCGACTCTTCTCGTGACCAGAGGGCTGGCCTGTTTTTGCACAAAAAATAAGCATTGCCATCCAACGCGGTAATGCTGCCATCCTTCTGGGCACTTTACCTGTTGACTGCAATGCAAACGAATTTTTTGACGCCCTGTAATTATTAGTTTGTGTCTATTTTTAATTTGTATATTAATTAAAAAATTGTAATTAATTTAATAAACCATTCCTTATATAAATAAAAAAAAAGAGAAACAAAACTTATTTCTATTTCGTTTACTCCTACTTAAGTACTTGAGACATTGTTACTATTTTGACACTTACCACAAGTTCACAAAATATGTGCGTGCGGACACTCGACCTTCTGTATCTACTTACCTTGTGGCGCGTTGCGCCAAAGTGATGCCGTGTAGGTAATCCACTCAGCTTTGCGACTGCTCTCCCGTTATTTATGTCTGTCGATAGGCTGAATCGGAGCTTACGTGGGAAAAGTGTTGAAATTATTCAGGGTTAAGTTTTTGGACGAATAGTTAAGGTGAAAGTGGGTGGGGAGCGACCATTGTGGCACTTGTGCGGAAAAAAATGGGTGTTATAATTTGTATGTTCACAAAGTATTTGTTTTTATTGAATTAAATTCAATACTGATACCGTAATTTTATTTTTTGTAACATACTTAATACATTTTTCGTTGCATCATGGTACGGGTGACATTAGTTATTGTACCTCTTCAATCTGGAATTTTACCTGGATTTCTGATCATGACTGATTATAGGCTTTACTCTATCTTTATCATAATCGTAGAGAAATACTCATCATAGCAATAGATTGCATCACAACACTTTTTTTTTCTTTCTGTTAAAAAATCATTAAAAAGTTATAAAAAAGCACTTCGTTTAAAGTAAGCACTGACTTATTGTCGGGTCTACGCTGTCCTCTCATACTTAAGTACTAACGCTGTAACAACAACATTGTAAAACCAAATGATTTTAAAAGAGTAACCGTGGAGTTTCTTGCCGGTTCTTCTCCATAGGAAACGACCAACCCGAACCGTGCATCTTTTCTCGACGTTTTATAAGTGCCCATGTAGGCCTGTGCGAAATAAAAATATTTTGATTTTTCATCTTGATCTTCACTATGCTACACCGAAAGATGGCGCATGACGCTTTAATTTTAAACAAACATAAAGAGTCTTTTTTGTGAAAGCTTTGATAAATCTTTCTAGAATCAAACAACCCATACATAAAGAATCTTTCACCCAAAACGCCAACAACCAAAAATATAACCCTTATCAACCGCGGTCACGCTGACCCAAATCGCAATAAAAATCCGCCGCTTATTGAGGGGTTAACAGATAAATAGATAGCTATAAATCGTTCCGAGTCGCGAGCCTTCTTCCCGTTCAGTAGATTAAGGTCCCAAGGGTATACCTACGGTTAATACAATCCTGAGTCACTCGGAACGAGCCTACCTAAAGCCTGGTACACATGTCGCAATTTCCCACAAGTGTAGGGTAGTTTGGATGGCATAATTTGATCATCCTGACTGCATACTAATGCTTTGGGATGGAAAAACGGTCCTTCAACACATCGTCAGTCTTTTAGAAGCTGTAGTTTATTTTGTCTTGTGTTGATTTATCCTTCGTAGTGACGATAAGTTTTGTTTTTGCTGGCAGCTGTTGGTTTATAGTGTCAAGGGACGTTTAACGATCTATATGTAATGTATCTATATTGAGGAGCTCGTGGCTAGATAATAGCTTGCCTAGGTTTGTCTGTTTTTTTATTGTTAAAAAAACAAACGTTGTCCCACACTAGGATTTTCTTCTGTATCGTTGGTGCGTTTACAAACATTTACACTTCCATACACAAAGTGTCAAGGTCAGTGGCCCTGACTGCTGAGCCGGAGGTCGTGGGTTCGATTCCCACCCAGGACAAACTTTGTGTGATGAGCATGATTGTTTGTTCTGTGTCTGGGTGTGTTTTATCTAAAACATGTATGTATTTATAAATTATATAAGTATGTATATCAGTTGTCGGGTTAAATATATTATAATAGTTACCATAACACAATCTGCTTAGCTTGGGATCAGATAGCCGTGTGTGAGTTGTCCCAAGATATTTATTATGTATTATTATTAACCTTCACAACCTGCGAAAGTAAAATGTGGAAAAAAAATATAATTAATGAAACTATCAAAATTATACAATGTGTCCGGTCACGGCCTAGTGATATTCTATACAAACATTCTAGTAGTCAATTTATTTGATAAAAAAAACTACCATTTTTTTCATAAAAAAGCGTTGATTTGAATATTTTTTTGGACTTTCATTTTGTTTTCTAAAGTTACGAAAATGTAAGCTCATCATTTCTTAATTTAAACGATAGGCAATATTGTTGCCCTCTCATAAACCTATTGTCGTCTCAGTAAAACCAACGATTTGAGAGATATGATTATTTTTAAACACGCATAGAAAAAATCTCATAATGGCTGCCAAAAAACGGGAAAGTGAATCAAACCCAAATGTGTAGCGTAATAGTATATTAAAACACTCGTTACATAAGTATCTAGTATCTTTTTATTTCTAGGTAAGCGTGCTTCATCGTCGACCACATCATCACTTACCATCAGGTGAGATAGTGGTCAAACGCGAGCCTATCAATAATAAAAAAAAAAACTCGCTAGTCCATGACTGGACACATTGTATATATTTTTAAATGGAACGTAACGTATGTAATGATTAATTACAAACTATTTTTTATTTTTTTTTTTTATTGACGGGCCTGTTGGTCTAGTGGTTAGTGGCCCTGACTGCTGAGCCGGAGGTAGTGGGTTCGATTCCCACCCAGGACAGACTTTGTGTGATGAGCATGATTGTTTGGTGTGATTTATCTCTAATATGTATGTATTTATAAATTATATAAGTATGTATATCAGTTGTCTGGTTACCATAACACAAGCTCTGCTTAGCTTGGGATCAGATAGCCGTGTGTGAGTTGTCCCAAGATATTAGATATTTATTCTATTGTTTCAATTAGTTCTAAATGTATCGAAAAATGTGAATTCCAGCTCGGCTAAAACGGCAAAGTTTTTCCATTTGAATCAAAATGATTCATGCATTCCACTATGTGGGTTGCAGATATAGAGCTAAGCTAAGTTAGTTTAGCTTAGCATAGTTGACGCAGTTGTTCATACTTTGTTCACATAGTTTGTAGTCTGCACACAAGTATGTTTAACATTATAGTTTCAGGCAAAAAGGTAGGGAACCACTGGGGATTAACCTCTTATTACTGACGATGCAGTAAACAAGCTTACACAAGTATTTATTCAATAAATTTTGCGCAAAATGGAAAAAATTCAGTGCAAAAATATTGCTTGCAAAACCGCTGTCTTTTTCCACATGGTTAGAAAAACAATCGATATTTTCTACGGAAATCGTATTGGCAGTGTTCAAAGTCACGTTTTGTAATATGTTGCTGCTTTAAAAGATTGAAAAAGCATAAGTGACGGTTTACAAGTGCTGACATAGTGCTTTGGAAATTTCTTTTTCTTGGTCGACTCTTTAACTATACTTGCTCTTTAATTATATAGCTTTTGCCCGCAGCTTCGCTCGCGTTATATTCGGTATGACACAGTACCTGCTACCTACAGTTTTTGCCCTTGCGCTTTATTGATTTGTTATAGCAACGCTAAGTTTTCCCTTTTCTTCCCTCATATGCCACTTTTTTTTAATAAATTAGCCTACGTCCGTCTCCTGGTTCCAAACTATCTCTGTACCAAAATTCATTAAAATCGGTTTAGCCATTAAAGCGTGAAGAGGTATCAAACAAACTCACTTTCGCTTTTATAATATTACTAGCTGTTCCTCGCGGTTTCACCCACGCTGCTCAGCACCTGTTGGTCGTAGCGTGATGTTATATAGCCTATAGCCTTCCTCAAGAAATGGACTATCCAACACTAAAAGAATTTTCCAATTCCAACCAGTAGTCCCTGAGATTAGCGCGTTCAAACAAACAAACAAACAAACTCTTCAGCTTTATAAATAAATAAATATAAATATCTTGGGACAACTCACACACGGCTATCTGATCCCAAGCTAAGCAGAGCTTGTGTTATGGTAACCAGACAACTGATATACATACTTATATAATTTAAAAATACATACATATTATAGATAAATCACACCCAGACACAGAACAAACAATCATGCTCATCACACAAAGTATGTCCTGGGTGGGAATCGAACCCACGACCTCCGGTTCAGCAGTCAGGGCCACTAACCACTGGACCAACAGGCCCGTCCTATATAATATTAGTATAGATTAGTAAGGATATAAAAATAGTTTTTATGATACATCAAAGCTCAGCAACATTTCACCGTTCGGCATGCAATCATATACATTATCTTTTATTTGTCTTGATATTTCATTTACATCGCCACAGAGGAGCTCTTGGCTAAATAATAGCAGCCGTTCGGGTCGATCTTAAGGCGCTAAACTAGTTTGGTCTGTGGATGGGACCGAATTTCGTCCGTGCCTCGGAAAGTACCTTAAGCTGTTGGTCCCGGCTGTTATTTGTTGATCTTTGATAGTCGTTAGAGGTATTCAGTATTCCGAAATTCTGACAACTAGTCTTCCCAAGGGGTATTGTATATCCCACTCACCTCTGACTGATTCTAGATCTGATTTCTAGGTTATATCTGCAAAACCAACATGATCCGACATGCTAAACATCGTAATTTAGTCACTAAATAAACATAGGCAGTGGTGGTCTGCCTTTGACGGAAGCATATTTCGACGACGCGCTAAATAACAAGGGTAAACAACATATTGCAGCGAGCAACTCAGTTCACTATCCCTTGGGAGCGACTATCCTTTGTGGGCCTTGTCTGTACCATGCTTTGGTTTTTGACGAGTCCTTCGGAGAAAAAAAAAATGTGTTTGTTCAAATTCAATTTTTAGTTTTTTTGTGCTCTTTAATCAGTTCTTTTTTGCAATGGTTGTCAAATCACATATTTATATAACCTTTGTTGTGAATAGTTACAGCACTGATAGCAACATCTGTGTGACTTGTCTCATATTTAGTTATTTTTTTTGCAACGTTTTTATAAATCTTGTTTAGATTTTTTTTGAGTTGACACGGTTGGTCTTGTAGATTCTTAGATGCTTGTTAACTTTTGTTAATGTATGATTTTATTTTACGTTTTGTAAAGTAAGCAATAACTTATTGTCGGGCCTACTCTGTCCTCTCATAGTTAAGCAATTACGCTGTAACAACAACATTGTAATACAAAATTATTTTAAAAGAGTAACCATGGAGTTTCTTGCCGGTTCTTCTCCATAGGAAACGACTAACCCGAACCGTGCACGTTTCCTCGATGTTTTATAAGTGCCCATGTAGGCCTATATGAAATAAATATATTTTGATTTCAATCAGACAAAGGGTTAAAGCCCGCCATTGGTGACAGGATCCACAAGTGCAGTATTGTATATACAGCCTAACTATGCAACTGTCGACGGTGAGCAATGAGTAGGTCACCGTCCGTCCATCTAGCGACGTCATGCCGTGTCAAGGGCGCCCGAGTGTTCTTTATGAAGAGATCTTAGCAAAGGTCAGTAGCCCGACAGGCTGAATGAAGGAGGGCCAAACAGATACCGCGGCCCTAAAACATAAAGGTCAGAAGAAGTTTTTTAGAACATGTTGTTTAGTTAGTAAAAGTCAGACAATCCCTTCTGCCACCATTTTTCCCAGAGCGGGAGAAGTTATTTCATGATTTGCGATCAGAAAAAAAAACAAGGTGCGCAGGCATTCATGAACATGTGTCGGAGAAAACCTGCACAGTTATCCTTGGAATCAAACTAGTCTGAACATGCCCATTTAAACTGTTGTACATCATTTTAATAAATCCATAAAACTGGACATTTTATAGCAATTATATTGGTAACTGATGTAATATAATAACATTCTTAATTTAATGTGATGTAATTATATAAAATCAGACAATTAAAACTATCATATTGATAACAGCTGATGTTATACGGTGACGCAATTAAATGATTAAATCCACTGTAAAATTAAATATTTGCACTCGACATTTATTGGTAGAATGAGCCACATTAATGTTAAGATCATACTACTTGTACACATTCTGGCAAATACATTGTTCTTATTCATAACACTAGCTGCGCCCCGCGGTTTCATCGGCGTGGTGATTGAATATGCAATATTTCTTTTTGAATTGTAGCCTATGTGTTATTCTGATGTATAAGCTATATTATTGTAAAGTTTCATTAAAATTCATTCTGTAGATTTTGCTTCAAAGAGTAACAAACATCCATATATCCATACAAACTTTCGCGTTTATATTATAACATATAGTTGGATTTTCTCCTGTTTCATGCATAGTGATGGTAGTGAGTATATTGTACGTTGTGGTTTTTAAAAAATAACGATTAATATTCTGAATATTGATGAAACGTTACTAGGAGTTCAGTTAAAGCTGACCATAGACAGGTTATGCACTACAGTTTTAAATTTGCATGCTGAATCGACTCCCATAGAGAAAACACACTTGACTGCCAGACTATCGGCTAGTTCATTTGTAATTGACACATGACAAAATAGCGTCTTCAGAATGTAAACCTTTGAGCGCTGAAAGCTGTACCTTTGGACTGCCTGCCATACACTCACGGTTAGGCTAGGTTCACATTAAGTCAGACCGACAGTTTTGCCGTTGGCCGACCACCGGATCTTACTGTTCACACAAGAAGTTATAGCCGCCCTATACAAAGCAGTATGTCTATATTCTCCACCATTGTCTCGTCAGAAATCGTGGCGGGGTCATCGCCGACAGTTTTATCGGGTCGCCATATATGCCAGTACGCATCGAACACTGGTTCCGGTAAAACTGCCGGGTACGACCTAATGTGAACTCGCTCTTATACTGCGCAGTTACAGTTTGACTGCGCATGCACATCTTTCGACAATGGCTGGCTTAGCGCATTTATTAAATTGCTTTATCAGCACCAACAATTAAAATGTTAAAAGAATTGTTCTAATAGAGCGAATTAGGAAAATGGATAATAACTTTCAGAATTTTGAGTATAGTTCAGATCTGAATTGTACTTTTGAGAAAATTCTCAAATTTAAAGTTCTTTTAATTTATCTTCTACTAGCTGGCATGCGCGGCTTCGCATGCGTGATCATAATATTAAAAAAAAAAGTATCCTAGTATACCTACCTCTGTGCCGAATAAATATTTATCAAGATCCGTTCAGCCGTTTTGACGTGAAAGAGTAACAAACATCCATACATCCATCCTCACAAACATTCGCATTATTAATATTAATAGAATAGAACATATATAGAATAGAACTAATATTTTGGGAGTGACAGTTTGTGAGTACGTGTGGCTGTCAAGATATCTGGATGTTTGTTTTGTTTCACGCAAAAACTACTGATTTATATGATACTAGCGACCCGCCCAGCGGTTTTACCCGCTGCTCACCTCCTAAGAGTCATAGCGTGAAGTATCATACATATAAACCTTCCTCTTGAATCACTCTACCTATTAAAAAACGCATCAACATCCGTTGCCTAGTTTCATAGATTTAAGCATACATACAACATAGGAACAGACAGACAGCGACTTTGTTTTAAACGTAGTAGGTAATTTCGCATATACATAGTTTTTACTCTGGATTAACATATATACGATACTTTTTATCCCGGTAGTAGGATCCCGTAGAACAACGAACTCCTACGGGCAATACCGCGAGTAACTGCTAGTAAAATCTACCTCAATTCTAAATTAGTTAGAACGAATTTAGCCTACGTGTTCTAGACAGATTCCAGTGGTAATCCGTAGATTAATATCTATTTTGGCATGAACTATTGTTAGAATAGATATCTATTCTATTCGGATTGCCAGATTTTACCACCCATTATTTTGGGTTGAATAGAGTAACGGTTGAGTAAGGTTGGTCGTATTTTCAGACTCTTCTATTAGCATTATGAAATTCAGAATATTTGATTGTTCATTAATATTTACGGTTACCTTAAAAGGAAAAAACAAAGGAAAAAAGAGGAGCTCGTAGCTAAATAGTAGCAGTCGCTCAGGTCGATCTTTAGGTTAAGCCGCGCCTGCCTAGGTTGATCTGTAGATGGTTGACCACCCGTTACATACCGAGTTTCCTCCGTGCCTCGGAAAGCACTTTAGTCTTTATAGGTAGTCAATGTTCCGAAAGTCTGACAAAAAGTCTTACCAAGGGGTATCGCATTACCTAGTACTAACTGGGTTGTGGAGGTCAGATAGCCAGTCGCTCCATGTATAATACTAATATTCAGCTGCATCCAGTTAGACTGGAAGCTGACCCCAACATAGTTGGGAAAAGGCTAGGCAGATCATGACCTGAAAAGGAAAAAACGGAAACCTTATATTATCAGTTATCACTATGTCCTCCGTCTGTCTGTCTGTCAAAATCTTCATATCTCAGAAACGTCTGGAGGTATCAAGTTGATGTTGAAATTTAAACTAAATAAGTCGATGGTCCCTTAGAGCTGCGAAAAAATCAACTGTCTAAGTCTAGTAAATCAAAAAAGATATGGTTGTTTATAACGTTTTGTACGGAACCCCCAGTGCTCTAGTCTCACTCGGACAGATATACAGACAGACAGACGGACAACGAAGTGTTATTATAAGGGTTCCGTTTTCTGCCGGGGTTGCGGATTGTTCGAAAGAGATACCGCGGCCCCGGAACGTAAAGGAGTCTACACACCAAACCCGCCGACCCGCCGACACAGCCCGGCGACTTGGTGTCGGCGACCCAAACCCGCCAAACCCGCCAACATGTGTCATGGGGCTGTGTCGGTGAGTTAGTCGGCGGCAAAAAATCAGTACAACTTTTTTAGTTAGTGATTGCAGTGTGTACGAACGTGACGTGTAGTTTTTCTCGAATCTTGCAGCCTACAATAAACATGGATACTGATGCTGATCTAATAATAGCAGCATGTGGAATAATTTTAGCTGGGTCCCTGAAGAGAAAACGACAGTGTTATGTTGCTGGAGTGTCGGCGGGCAACAGAGCGTGCGCTTACGCAAGTCGCCGGCCATGCCGCCGACTTGCTCGCGCGGGTGCGAGTCGTCGACATGATTTTTGAAGCAAAGTCGCCGACACCAAGCCGCCCGGCTGTGTCGGCGGGTGGGCGGGTTTGGTGTGTAGACTCCTTAAAGGGCAACAGAAGGAACATGGGTGGGTTTTAGTTAGTAAAAGTCTGACATGCCCCCTCGCTTCGCCCAGAGCGGGCGAAGTCATTTGATGTTTTCCCACCCGAAAAAAAGGGTTCCGTTTTTCCTTTTGAGGTAAGGAAGCCTTCAAATAAAGATCTTTAAAAATCTTGTCTCACAATAACTCCGAACTCGTTTATTGCCAACAATTTTATCAACACTCAAACTAAATTTACAAACAAATAAAACAAGACTGGGACAGATGTTGTAGCCGTCAATGCATTTATGTCCTCCATTTTACAATTTCGTGCACGTTCCGGTTGCATTACAAAAAATGCTAACAGAAGTAGCGTTGGATGCCGAATGCAGAGTGGAGAAAAAACCAACACGGGTGGAGCATTCAAATTGTGTTTATCCAAGAAAATGTGTTTGCTTTTTCTTGGGGAGTTCAGAGAATACTATTTTAGCTTTTTACTTTGTCAATACACATAGACATAGCGTAATAAATAATAATAGAGTAGGTTTGGTACAATGTGTTTACCAAAATACAATAAAAAAATAACAGCGACTGCCAAAAATAACTTTAGTTCCAGAAGTCTTTAGCAAAAAGTCAATGAAACAAGAAAGTCACCGACTTCCGGAAGTAAAGTTTTTGCAGTTTTTTTTGAAAGTCGATTTTATTTTTTACCAATTTTTTTGTTTTAGTATTTTTAGTTTTGGTGTTTATATATCCCATATTTTTTATCGAGTAGTAATTTTCCATTGTTACTATATAATTAGCATTGTTATTATATAATTAGCAAACAAGGAAAACATCCCGTTTTAAATGTAATCAATAACTTAAGTCAGTGTATTTTTTGTAAATGTTCTTGTTTTTTTGAAAAACCTTTTTCTCATTTCAGTTATTAATATTTATTGAGAAAACGAAAACTTAGATAGATAGACTTCTTTGGCTGTAACATTAAAACCTAGAGAAATACTAAAAAGAACTAAATAGAAAAATGAACTTAAGCGTTAAAGATATAAGGTATACTTTCAATCATTGTATAAAAGCATTGTTTTATATAGCTAAATATGAGCATCAATTCGTAAAAGACAGCTGAACCCCCATCATTTTTCATGATAAAAGTTAATTTTATCCGAAAGGTTAGATAAGAAATGTTGGAGAAAACATAAGGAAAATAACCTCGCCTCTTCTTATTATCATTACTTTGATAAATGATGTTAGTGGCTTGTACATAATATATGTACATACGTGTATATACAAAGTATCTTCATTAGTTAATGAGCAGCCTAACGATTGCTTGCCACTCCACTTATTAATAACTCGCAAGATCGAAATATGAGAGGGAGAAAAACATATCATTTGTTCAGGAGTTTTCGAGATTAACTTTGAAAATACTTTTCAGTACATGTTCTCGAAAACTGACTCTTATTGCAGTACGATTAGGTTCAACATGCAATGTATTTCACACGTGTGCTTTTTCTAATTTGTCGTGTGGTTTCACCACGGAAAAACAAATCGCTATAGCCGTCTGTGTTTTGTTTCAGAGCAAGGAGGCTTATGTTATTAAGGCCTTCAGATTTAATAAAAAAAAAACATAAATATGATTATTTACAAAAAAAAATTGCTTAAAGCAATATTTACATTTATTTGAGTTCTAAATTCAAATACATTTTATTTTTAATATTAGGCTGTTTAACGGTGTCACGTTTGTTTCTCCACAGTTTTGGAAGACATAGCGCGGGGAAAAAGCAAATTAAATCATAGTTTCATGTTGATTGATGATAAATGTACTTTTTGATCTGTTCTTTAATTTCTCCGAAAGTATATTGATATGCGTCGTTTGATTCACGTGAGAATTTGTCGTTGCTGTTCTCAGCTCTATAACACCCTCGTCTGGTGGCTCAGGCGTTAATAGGCCTTGGCCGCAATGAGAAAGTTTCCTAGCTTAAATCAAAATCGGACTTTTTAATCAAAATAATGGTTTGTAATTTAATAGGTCTTAACTAAGAGAGCCAGATTATTAAGCCAGAGGAGCTTATGGTTAAATAATAGCAGCTCGGGTCGACCTTTGTTAAGCCGCGCTTGAGATTTTTTCTTGTCACAGAAAGCACGATAAGCTAAGTCGGTCTTGGATGTCATTTGTAAATCTTTAGCAGCCGTTACAGGTACTCACTGTCTTTAAGTTTGCAACTTGACAGAAATTGATTGAGACTTTCGGGACTTTCATAAAATTACTGCTACTACTACTAGAAATTACTTACTTAATTAGCACAAAGGTTAAAAAGCCTTTGACAATCAAAACAGCTGTCACCTTTCAAAGTACATAATCAAAATTCTAATCACGATTTTTCCCAAAACAGGCGTAAAGACAAAATATAAAATGTCTAATATATATAATGTGTTTACGTCGGTTATCAAAAAGGCATTATAAATTCTTGTCACGGCTCCTTTTAGAAAATCAAGGGACATGTTGCTGGGAGTCTTTTTGTCTCGACCTGATCCTACACGAGTTGGCCGACCTTTCAATAATACGATTTACATTGCCCTGGGGGATGGCAACGGTGATAAAGGATATGTGGTAAAGTAGATGTGGGAATGTGGTGCAGTTTGCAGTCTATGCTCAGTAAAAGCAGCCGCTCGGGCCGATCTTTAGGTTAAGCTGCGCTTGCCTAGGTTGGTCTGTGGATGGGTGACCACCCGTTACATACCGAGTTTTCACCGTGCCTCCAAAAGCATGTTAAGCCGTTGGTCCCAGCGGTCGTTTTTAGATCTTTGACAGTCGTTACAGGTAGTCAGTGTTCCGAAAGTCTGACAACCAGTCTTACTAAGGGGTATCGTATTACCCAGTACTAAATAGGTTGTGGAGGTCAGATAGGCAGTCGTTCCATGTGAAATACTGGTATTTAGTTGCATCTCGTTAGAAGCCGACCCTGAAAAGGATAGGCAGATAATGATGAGAAAATTTAAAGCAAGTAAATCAAGCACATTAGTTGGTTTTTCGTCATGTACATATGGTATGTAGAGCCAGCGATCATTGCGATGATACTCGTTACAGCCAATGGTTTAATTGACATGAGGCTCGACCAATATCTGAGGAAGCTCTCGTTAGGTAGCTGGATCAAACTCAAGCTTAAAGCATTTATTTCAATTAGACCATTAAAGGCACTTTTGAATGTCTTGAAAACAAAAAAAGATGCTGCTACAGTTTCAGTCACAAGACATAATAACTTGTGAAAGTATTGTAGTTGCCCATTCCAAAGGGTAGATCTCTATTTATTTATTTATTTATTTATTTCGGTCAGCCAACAATTGTTTACACAACACATTTACAACTAATTAATCATACATACTTTTACAAGTGCAACAATCACTTACAGGCTAACACCACATGCACTATAAATTTATGGTTTTTTTATACCAATAGAATATTTTTTTTTTATATAGAAAAAAAAACAATATATGAAATTAAAATAATTCAAAACAAGCGGATAACATTAATTTAGAGTAATAGCAGTATTTTTTTTCGACTTACGTAATTTAACACAATAGTTAGTAATATTAATAATTTTAAAAACAATAAATTAAGATAACAAAAAAAAATAAAACCTTACAAATAAAATTTATGAAAGAAATATCACAACATTCAGTTCAATCTTAAAATTATAAAAACATTTAGTGCCGACATTGGCTGGGGGAATGGTGTTCAATGATGTTTTTACAAAATTTTCCGAAACTGTCGTGGTGGACATCAACAAGATCACTGCAGCTATTAAGGACTTTACACAGGCGTGGGATCGGAGAGTTTGCACCCAGAACCGTTCTGCGCAAGGGTGGGTGTAGTGGTGTGATAGGAAATCGTGGATAGCGGGCTGGTGCACGAAACTGTAGGAGACTCAATAAGTTTGGGCAGTCAATTTTATTTCTTAGCAGTTTGAAAAGGAACAAAGCATCAGTTACTTCTCTACGAGTTGACAGTGAGAGTATTTTGAAATAATATAGTCTAGTGCTATAAGATAGCAGCTGTTTGCTTTTCCCCTCAGAGAATGCAAGATGCCACAGGAATCGTTTCTGGACTCTTTCTAAGAGTAACTTATGTGTGGCGTAGTGTGGCCTCCATACAACACTGCAATACTCTAGGACACTTCGTACAAGGCTATAGTACAATATTATTTTGGTTCCAGACTGCTTGAACCCCTTGGTATTTCTCATCACAAATCCTAACATTTTGGATGCTTTTTTAACGATATTCTCGATGTGAGGTACGAAAGTAACTTTTTTGTCAAACTGTACTCCCAAATCCTTAATTGAATCGACTTCCTGTATTTTTTCCTTGCCTATGAAATACTCCGAGTGTATAGGATGGGCCTTTCTAGAAAATGACAGGTGGTGGCATTTTTTACTATTAAGTTCCATTTTGTTAGTCACACACCATTCAACAACTCTATTTAAATCATCTTGTAGAAGCGCAATATCGTTTGATGATTCGATTTTCCGAGCGAACTTAAGGTCATCTGCGTACAGAAAGCATTCGGAACAGTGAGGCAGGTCATTTATAAATATAATAAATAATATAGGAGCCAGATGTGACCCCTGAGGAGCTCCGGAAGTCATGCAATAATTGCTGGTGGATCGAAAACCATTAACAACAACATAAAATTCACGCTTAGACAGGTAAGATTTTAACCATTTAAGCAAGGGTCCAGTGATACCATACGTTGTCAATTTATGTATTAGAACAGAGTGAGAAATTTTATCGAAGGCCTTGCTAAAATCGGTGTACAACACATCAAATTGTTTATTTGAGTCTATGGATTCCATTAAGGATTCTGAGAAAGACAGAAGGTTTGTGGCAGTAGACCTTGAGGCAACAAAGCCGTGTTGATGATCGCTATGATACAATCCAAAATGTTGTAGGATGTGAGGACAGATCATCGACTCGAATATTTTGGCGAACGTCGATAGAATAGCGATTGGGCGATAGTTGGATATCGTTTCTTTCTGGTCCGACTTGTGCACTGGAACAACTTTAGCCTTTTTCCACTCGGTTGGGAAGGTTCCTGTGGCTAGCGACACCTTGTATATTTTTATTAGGGGTGTAACTAAGGCCGACGCACAGGCAGAAATGAATAAGGGTGGGATTCCGTCAGGACCTGCTCCCTTCCTAATGTTGACAGATTGAAGCTTTTTGAGAAGAGTATCTCTATCCAAATCGGGTATTGTTAGACACTGGCTATTTGTTTCTACTGCCCTGAGAAAGTTTGAGTCGTTCTTAAATTCTGTGCTATGATCAGGGGTATAAACAGATGCGAAATACCTACCAAAGAGATCACAAATATCCGAACCGTTTGACGAAGTGGTTTGACCGTCAGACATTGTACGTGGATAGACACTAGACCCACCGCGTTTAGCTTTCATGTGAGTCCAGAATAATTTGGGATTATCTTTCATTTCTGACTCTAAGTTTTCCATATATCTATTATAAGTAATTTTGGCCAAATCTTGAGAACGCTTTGTAATTAATTTCAGTTCCAGTTGATCTAACGGGTTTTTATATTTCCTGACACGCAATCTTATTCTGTTTTTTTCTTTAAGTGTACAAATAATTGCTTTATCAAACCATGGGGGATAACGGCAAGTGCATGGCTTACAGTCTGGGACAAATTCGTTTATTGCAGTGTTTAACACTTCATAGAGTTCCTTCAACATACTATCCGCATCTGTGCTCTTAACAAATTGATGGTCCCAGTCATGATCGTTTATATAGGTATTGATTTTATCATAATTAGCCTTATAAAAGTTTTTTCTCTGGTTGAGCCTATTATATGGGAGCTGAGTTTCTTTTAAAAAAACTACAGTAAGATCAAGTGGAGGATGATGTTTATCAACAGCAGTTAAGAAGCAACTAGATTCACTTACGGTGCATGAAGGAATTGTAGATAGAACTAGATCCAAGATACGCGCTGAACAGTTTTTCACCATGTTGTACTGAGTAAGTCTGCTGACGTTCATAAATTCCAATAATCTTAAACAAGTACTAGGTATGGAACTGTTAGCGGCACCGGGGGACCAGTCTATTTTACCCAAATTAAAATCTCCAATAATACAGATTGGGATATCTGTTGTCTCAAACAAGTTATTACAGTGTTCTATAAAGTGTTCAAGTATTGGAAGACTCACAGGTGGAGGAAGGTAGATAGCACAAAGAGCCAGTTGACGAGATTTATGAGCCGTTGGAATATCGATGGTAACCCAAAGATCTTCACATTGGCTTTGCCATTTGTCTTTGCGTTTTGAGTTGATTTTCACCGAAACAGCAATTAGAACTCCACCCCCATCCTTATTAGGATGAAAGCCTGTTGTCTCCCTATCTCTTCTGTATACAACATATCTATCATCGAATAGTTCACTACTAAGTATACCACTATTTAGCCAGGTTTCGGTTAAAATTACTACATCATAATCCATACAACAAAGGTTCCTGTAAAAAGTGTTAGTTTTAGTTCTCAAACCTCTGCAATTTTGATAAAAGATTGTTAGTTTGTTGAATGTATAATATAAAATAAGTACTAGGACATGCTTTAAAAAAAAAAAAAAAAGTGAATCGCATTATACAATTTTGCTTAAACTATTCATGTTTTTGATGAGTATGTATTCCGCGCCGTCGATTTTTCTCACAAAAATTTTGCCATTTCTGACCCAAACGTATTTATAGCTCATTTCTTTAGCCTTAATCCTAGCTGCAGCATGAAGAGTTTTGTTAGCGGGTGAGAGATGTTCAACGACGTAGACAGGTGCATTCCGGTCGACAATTCCAAGATGACCACAGTTGAGTTTATCAAGAGGGTTATTTTGATTGTACTTTATAACAGATGCTAGGAGTTGATCCCGCAGCCTAGGTGATGCTAACTGTACTACTATAGATTTTGGACGGGTACTGGATTGATTAGTTTTAGCTATTCGCGTACAATTCAATATATCTTTTTCTTGGACATCACAGTTGACAACTTTTCCGAGTTGGGTTACAATTTTGTACACATTCTCGTTTTTTGATTCAGGCATACACTGTACTTCAATATTGTTTGATCGAGATTGCTGCTCTAAGTTATTAATTCTCACAGTAAGATTTAGCATAGATGTTTTCAGTTCCGTGTTTTCTATTTCTAGCCTCTTTATTATTTCGTTAGTAGCCTTCTGATTAATCTCAAAGTCTTCAAATTGTTTATTAATAAATTGCATAGATTTAACCATCTCCTTCATTTCTTCCTTGACCGTTTCTAGTTCCTTATTCATTGTGCTGACCATATTTTTATTGAATTGCGTCAACATATTACTGAATTCTGCCTTTATTATTTCTTGGATAATAGATCGCATTTCATCATTATTGCATCCAGGTGACGGTGGAGATGGCGTTCCACTTGCAAGTCTTTTATTTCCTCTATTGGTGGACACATTACGGCTAGGGGTTGAGTCATTTTTAAAGATTTTGGATCGCTCGCCTTCACTGGCCATAATATGTATTTAAAAAGATCCAGTTAAAAAATAAAAAATAATAAAAAAAAGTATTCTCCCAGAGGCAGTGCGGGATAGGTATGAAACACTGCGCCGTCTGCGATGAGTAGTCTTTGGTGCGAGCGCTCGCATACGTCACTAGGCACGGGCGCACGCTGATATGTGACTTGTGCGCGCTGCGTAACCGCGAGAGTAGCTTGCACGGTGCGTAAAATGTCTAATCATGCACTCACCGGTTGACCAGCCGTGATTCAAATTTTGTAACAGTTCACACCGAAAATCGTTGCTATTATACACTGTTTATAGATTATTTTCACAAATAACACTTATTATTGGTATGTTTCATCACTTTTGCCGGTTTTAATTGTAAAATAAGCACAAATTTAGTTCGTATTTATATTTTTCCAAGGAGCAAATTCACACATGTGTACACCATACAACCGAGAGGACAAAGATGATCTACTCTATGGAGAAGATGGGGCAAGAAACTTCATGGACACTCTTTTAGATCATAATATTTTTACAAAATATCAAGGATACAGAAACGGTACTCTTGGACATGGGTCGTATTGTTTTGCCCTAACTGCTGCATGGTCACTACTCCGGATACTAGTTGGCTTTTTTATTTTGTTGTTTTAATATATAAAAGTAGATTTTGTATATATAAAGAATGAATAACAAAAATGTTGTTATGAAAACTTTACAGCTACAGAACTACGTAGGTTGACTCAGCTAGGACAGAATATAGTTTCTGAATAAATTGCTTACATTTCTTTGCAGATATTTTTATCCCTTACTAAGTGTAGTTCTAGAAATATGCCCTCTTATAGGCACTCCGTGTTGAGCTGGAAGGTGACGACATTGAACTGTTTTGAGTTGGCACGTTCGACTAGTCAGCAAGATCATTTTTTATAAAGAAATTCTGATTGAACTAAAAATTGTAGTGTTACGTGATGAGATGACGGTACTGCTTTATGGTTCCGTACCTCAAATGGAAAAACGGAAAACCTTATTGAATCACTTTGTTTTTAGTTGGGAAGTGGCGGAACAAACTCACCAGTATCAAATCTGTCTGTCATGTTAGAAGAACCAGATTTTATACAATTCCGTTTATCACAAAGTACATTTAAGACATAATTTCAACATTGTCGCAAGTCAGCTAGCAAACACCAATTATGTAAATAAAAATAAAAAAATACCCAAGCATAAATAAATCCTCCAGTCGAACGGGTGTGCCTGCTTACACGTGCGAACATAAAGGGAAAAACAAGGACCTACACATGTTCCTTGTTTTTCTCTTTATGTTTTATTTTAGTTAGTAAAAGTCTGACACTCGCTCCTCCCAGAGCGGGGTAAGTTATGTATTTACCATTCGCAAAAAAAGTTAAGTCTAAACAGTCAAGATATAATACCTTTCGTGATTTCCACAAGTTATTGAGTTAAGTATAGCTCAAGATATACAGTTATCCCGAACATGGCGCTTGGTGGGCCGTGAGTTATGACTTTCATCATCAGGCTATATTAGTCCACTGCTGGACATAGCCCTCCATATATTTATAAGTTATGACTTTAGTTTGGCCGATTTCTAATAATGAAGGACTCATTCGGATTTAGTTGCTCATTCCGGAGCAAATAAACTACAAGATAAGAAGACTTAACTGCCTCGGGGCTATAAAAAAGATATAAATAGTTCCTATTGGTACGGCTTATCACGAGTATAGTGTCATAACCTCATGTTTATAAATATTTCTATTTGACGACACGATTGGCGCAGTGGCTAAGCGTTTGACTGCTGCGCTGCGTGTCGCGGGTTCGATACACGCACGGAACAAATATTTGTATGACCTACAGATAGTTGTTCTGGGTCTGGCTGTTTGTGTATGTGAGATAAAATGTTTGTAAAGGCACGCACGATACAGGAGAAATTCCTAGTGTGGGGCAATGTAATATAAACGGAGTTAAGAAGAGTTATATTATATCGAGTTTACTCCGTGACTCGGAAAGCACGTTAAGCCGTTGGTCCCGGGTTCCATGCCGTAGGACAGTCTTTAACGGTAGCCAGAGTCCCGAAAGTCTAACCACCAGTCTTACCAAAAAGTATTGTATCAAAATACAAAGTTATAAACTGGATTGGGAGGTAAGATAGGCAGTCGCTTTAAGTTATATATTGATTTTACACACATATAATTATCAAACACTCCTTTCTGATATCCGGTTAGACTAGAAGCTGACTCAAACATAGTCGGAAAAAGGCTTTGCAGATAATAATAGAGTATAAAAAGTTGCCAATAACTTTTGCAAAACATAGATTTAAAATTGAAACATCTTATTTGAAAATAATTTGTAGCGCTAAATACTCAGGTAAGCAATCTAGATTTCAGTAGAGGGACCTATTAGGGCCACCGCCTGCCGGGTTACGGATTGTTTGAAAGAGATACCACGGCTTCGGAACATAAAGGGCAAAAGACACGCCCCCGTTCAGCCCAAAACGGGAGAAGGCATTTTCATGATTTCTCATCCGCAAAAAAAAAAATTGCTTGTCTCTGATAAATATGCCTAATTGTTGCTTGATGAATAAGTTTAACACATTCATAAATTATATATTTCTTATGCATTCAGTCAAAAGGTGTTATGAAAAAAACAACACTTCAATTCTATTTTTGGTAAACATTTTGGTGTAGGTACTGTATTTTCCTTTTCTCATTTGGGATTTCCCGTCGTTTTGGAATTCCCCCGCATTCCGGACTCGGAGCTAAAATTCAATGCAAACTGGCATATACGTTAGTTGTATATTCAAAAATGTAAAACATTTTATTTCGTGTTCGAGAATATGAAATTATTCTGCTTGTATTCTGATTTTAGTAATTAATTTTACGCGTTTTAGTTTTACGTGTTTTCGATTACCTGGTCAACATATATGGTCTCGTGGTTGCAAGCGCGAATGCTGAGCACGTAGTCCTGGGTTCGAATCCCGGGTCGGGCGAAAAGTGATATTGTGTTTTTTCCATTAAAACATTCTCAGTAACAGCACGGAGTTTGGAAGTCGGCAATACCCGGGTGCCTCAGAAAGCATGTTAAGTAATTGGTCCTTTGCCTGATCTCTCCGGTCGTGTCGGATTGCCGTTCCATCGTACTATGAGACTGAGGGAACAGAGAGTACAAATGTGCCTGCGCATACACTATAGTACTATAGTGCACTATAGTATCTCCCGCGCCGATGGCTAATCTCTGCTGAGATTGGCAACCGTGGCAAAAAGCGGTCGGGAGGACTAAGTATTTTTTGGGTTGGGAAATCATCAAATCAGACTTTTACTGACTAAAACCCACCCATTTCCTTCTACTGCCCTTTGCGTTCCGGGGCCGCGGTATCTCTTTCGAACAACCCGCAACCCCGGCAGGCGGAGGCCATGGCAAGCCCCTCTGCTTTGCAGACATTTCTCTGCGACGCGCGTGAAACACTAACGCGCCGTCGACACGGCCTGTCGTCAATAGACGGACGGACGGTGAGCTACCCATTGCTCAATGTCCACAGGCCCGCATCTACGGTGCCGACGTCCCTGGCGTCTTCCGCGGCATACATAGTAACAATTCAATATTTTTTTGTACTTCTTCGACTTGTAGAACAAAATCTTGCGTTTATTATATAACACCTTGTAAATATTCAACAACGTACATGACTAGCAATCTTCAACAGGGGAAGCTCTCGTGGTTGTTTTTTATTTTAATTGGCACGCAAATAACTTTCCCTTCTATATACCTACATACATATGTATAAGGATAAAATCTCAACGACCCTTCCTTGGTATATAATGAGACCACTCGACGTAAGATTCCCTGAGGATTCGTTGGGACGTATTGAAATACACGAACGAGTTATAAATCATGTATTTATAGGTTGTGGTTGAGGGAGTAAGTTGTTAAGGGAGTTATTTTTAGTCGCGGAGAGGATGTAAGGGCAAATGTGACGTGTACCCCTAGAGGCTTCGGCGGGTATTGAATATCCTTGCTCGTGAAAGTTTATGGACTTGCTTTACTTGAAGTGCGTTCTTAATGCGCTTCAGAAACTGTATTAGTGTTGCAGACAAGTTTCGAGGGAATTCGTAACAGAGCATTTGTGATAGTTCGGAGTATCTAGGTACCTATCAAGTTTAAAATATTGTTATAGACTCTCATACCCGCGGCTCCGCCTGCATTTTTTTAGCGGATGGGAAATCACAAATCGACGGGTGCAAAGTAAAAAGAGTCATCTACAAAACAGCTACTTTTCAGGAGAGCGCATAATAGAAAAAAATGCTCCCATTTTGTCAATTTTAAACCAAATTTATTGAAATTTTCATTATTGCTTCGTTATTTAATAATATATCAACGTGTATATTTCATTTCTTCTAATTATGTTTAATTTACGAGATATTGTAGTTGTCTGCATCTACATTGCGCTTAAAAATATGACAACTGTGTTAACTACTACTTGGTCGTTTCTACGAGGGAATTCAAAAATTTAGATTTATTTAAGTATGGTTCGTATATTTTAGTAAATAATGAAAAGTGTAACACTTTCTATTATTAAAATTAGTTAATGACCATTTTACATCTTAAATACACCAAGTTCAGAACATAACTGCGCAGATGTCTTTTTCTACGTCGTCGATTCAGTGCAAGGTACACGATTTAGAAGGAGGTTAAATGAAATATTTACTAATCATTCATTTATTAACGTAAAAAACTTAACTTCTCATACATTTTTGGAAATAAAAATAAAATCTATAAAAATCTTACTGATAATTAAGAGGTAAGTAATTGCAGGATCTTTTTTTTTTTTTTCGGGTAGGAAATCATCCTTTGACTTCCCCCGCTCTGGCGGAGCGGGGGGGCGTGTCAGACTTGTACGGACTAAAACCCACCCGTGTTCCTTTTATTGCCCTTTACGTTCCGAGGCCGCGGTATCTCTTTTGAACAACCCGCAACCCCGGCAGGCGGAGGCTCTGGCAAGCCCCTCTGCTTTGCTGACTCTCTTTGAGGCGCGCGTGAAACACGAACGCGCCATCGAGACGGCCTGTCGTCAATAGACTGACGGACAGGTGAGCTACCCATTGCTCAGCCGTCCACAGGCCCGCATCTACGGTGGCCGGGAGTCGTCTCGCGGCGCCCGGCGCCCTGGACGTCTCCCGCGGCGGCTGGGTTTGCCTGATGTTCTCTCCCTCAAACGCCCGGCCTCCTCCTTTGCTAGCATTACTGCTTCGCAGAAGGAAGTGACCGCTTCCCATTCTCTCTCGCTCCGGACCATAGCCTGAACAGATCGCCACTGTGTGCTCCACCGTGTCCTCCGGGCGATCGTCACAATGGTGACACCCTTGCGTTTCCTCCATGAGGACGCAATGACGCCTCTCCAGCCACTCCTCAAAGAGGGGACTTACCGCCACTATTGTGGCGTGCCCTAATTGCAGGATATTTGGTTGAGAATTCAAGAGATAAACTTCGTTTGAAAAAAAAATGATGGCCTGCCTGAGTTTATTAAACAGATATTTGGATCTAAGTCTGATAATGGACGCGGCGGACTTGAAGTAAATGAATTGTATTCTGAGGGCGTCGGTGTATCTAATTTGCTCGGAGAATCTCTATTATCAACATCAACATTTTCAGAATTAAGTTGTATTTCAGATTGAGAGTGAACTGGTGTGACCGTCCTAGAGTAGGTACACAGAACATGGGGACTTATCTTGCAGAGTTAACTGATACTCGTTTGTCTCCATCACTGACACATCAAGGTTTCCTATAAGATGTTCAATAGCTAATTCTTCGGCCAACACACCATTTTTCTCGAAAAATCCATCGCTTATGTTCTGTAAACTTTCATCTTCTTTAAAAGATCGTTTCGGACTTTCCGAACATGAAACAATAGTAAAAAATAACAGTAAGAAAATACAATTTAATTATTAGTCAATTAATATAGCTAACAGTAAGAATTAACGTAGGTAGGTACTCATAAACAACAAACAATACAAATTTACAAAAGTAAATTGAGACATCTACATCACAATCTCAACGTAGAAAAAGCTATATGGCAGATAGCCGTTTATGCGTCGGTATGACTGACCGCTGGCCCCCCGCGCGTCCCGCGTACAAACGGCCAGCGGTAGTTATTCGCATCTACATCGCGCAATTTCACAAAACAAGTGTAGTTGTCTTCTTTTACGTGACAAAAGTACCAAAAATAAGGTGATATTTGTATTTTTGTTTTTGCTATGTTGTAGAACATGATATTTTAAGTTAGTTTTTGCAAAAAACCAAAAATCTCCAAATTGCAGTTGACTTTTTTTACTTTGCACCCGTCGAAATAATTTCCCCCGGTGCGAGCGTCAGGTAATATCCAAAACCCACCCATGTTCCCCCTATTGCCCCCTTTATATTTCGGGGCCGCGGTATCTCTTTCGATCAACACGCAACCCCGACAGGATGCATTATGTTAAGTTTAAATTAATTTTAGACACTATATCTGATACTGGCGATAATACTCAATTTTTTTTCATTTATGGTTTAGGTTCATCACTGCGGCATTTGTTTACCTAGAATATCTCTCCCGTCGTACATGAAAAAAATATTTGTTTTCCTGATATAAATTAATAACATCAAAAAACTCTTTGACAGTCATTAATTTGATATACGACGTAATAAACCCTTTTATTACATCATTTTAATTAACATCGTACAAAACATTCTCTTTTCATATAGCAAAGCTGTACTTACAAAATCTAATTACATGTTTTAATACAGTGTGGATATGAGGCTCGATATCAAAGTCACAAAACACAATTTGGACAGAAGGTCAAATCTGATTAACGAGCGAAAATGAATCGCCAAGCATGGCATACACCTGAAAACAATCCAGCCGCCGCGGGAGACGCTCCGGGCGACGGGCACCACGAGATGACTCCCGGCCACCGTAGATGCGGGTCTGTGGACGGTGAGCAATGGGTAGCTCACCGTCCGTCCGTCTAATGATCACTGGCCGTGCCGACGGCGCGTTAGTGTTCCATGCACGCCTCTGAGAGATCTAATCAAAGCAGAGGGGCCTGCCAGGGCCACCGCCTGCGGGGTTTGCGGGTTGTTCGAAAAAGGTACCGCGGCCCCGGAACATAAAGGGTAAAAGAAGAAACATGGGTAGGTTTTAGTCAGTACAAGTCGGACACTTCCCCGCGCTCATCTTTTCATCCGCAAAAAAAGCATGGCAAAAAAAAGCTAAACGCGCTTGCATTCTTTTCAAATAGACACGTGTCTGTCCGACTCCACCTCATTTTAAAACAGGTTTTGACGTGTAAATGTATTCCTTCACGTTAAGTCGTTGGTCCCGACGGTCACTTGCTGATATTTGACAGTCGTTACAGTTTGAAAGTCTGACAACCAGTCTTACCATAGGGTTTCGTATATCGAGTACTATCTGGTTCGTGGAGGTCAGGGAGGCAGACGTTCCATGTTAAATAGTATTCAGATGCATCTACGTTTGACAACACGGTTGGTACAGTAGCTGAGCGATCGACTGCTGCGCTGCGTGTTACGGGTTCGATCCCCACACGGAACAAATATTTGTATGACCTACAGATAGTTGTTCCGGGTCTGGCTGTTTGTGTATGTGAGTTTAAATGTTTGTAAACGTACCCACGAAACAGGAGAAATATCTAGTGTGGGGCAACATAAAAAAAAAAAAAAAAAACGTATAGAAAGACTGGATAAGACTAGGCAGATGATGACTGATAATTCAAAAGCTAGCTAGGCAGATAATATATAACGCTGGCCTTCTGCATGTGTCTATATGGTGCTAAGGGTTACAATGATGTGATAAACCCTCGGTGACATCATAAAAGACTGGCTTTGGAAAGATTTTCGCGGCTCCTGCAGCAACAAGTCGTACCAACTTTATGTCGGCCTTATAAGGTCTTAATTGCTCGTTTGTACCAAATTCACTTACAATAAACGGGTAAATTGAGGTTTGAATTGTTAATTAATTGACATGAAATTGTGATTGATTTTCGAGTACTTAATTTATGTTTTAATAACCAGCGGAATTGATGTTGTGAATGATTGATAGTTAAATTTTAAGGTTAGGTTACCAACTCTGTCAGGATATTTTGTAAATTAAACGCAAAATTGTTTCGCTTATTAAGTGCTAGCTGTTACTTTGGGCTAACGCTAACTTTAACCCGCGTGATAATCGAAAAAAAAAATATTTCTCTCCCTTTTCCTTCCCTCTATCTCACTTGTTTGGCCTATGTTCGTCTCCAGGGTCCCAACTATCTCTGTACCAAAATTCATCAAAATCGATTTGGCCATTTAGGCGTGAATACGTAACAAACAAACTCACTTTCGCTTTTATAATATTAGTAAGGATAAAGTAAGGATATGCTTTTTCCTCAGATATGGATAAATAACATATAAATAGTCTTCCTGACCATCGGTGCCAGAGGTACAAGTGTGTGCACTCTCTGTTCCCTCACTCTCATTATCCGATGGGACGGCAATCCGTCACGACCGGAGAGACAACGCGCAGGACTACTTTCCGGGTTATTTAACTGCCATCTTCAATCCTCCAAACACCGGGCTGCTGCTGTAAAATTCCTAATAAAAAAACCCTAATCCCGAACCTAGGACTACGTTCTCAGCAATCGCGCTTGCGACCGTGGGACCAGCGCAGCAGTTATAAATAACATAGTAGGTGTTTGTGCTGCAGAATCTGGTGTTTTATTCTCTTTAAATTCTAGCTTTCAAGCTTAAAAGTAGTGTAACTGCAAGCAATTATAGTAAGTCAATAAAACATAAGCAACTTAAACTTTTGACGGCACGGTTGGCGCAGTGGCTGAGCGTTCGTTTGATCTCCGGACGGAACAAATATTTGTATGACCTATAGGTAGTTGTTTCGGGTCTGGCTGTTTGTATATGTGAGTTTAAACGTTTGTAAGCGCACTTACGATACAAGAGAAATTTCTACAGAGAGGCAACATTTTCATTAAAAAAACATAACTTAATATAGAGAAAACGAACATGTCTCAAAATTGCGATATACCTACTCAAAACACAATTTTCACCGTCGCTAAAAGTTTTACAGTTCGTATTGGTTGGCTCGAAGAAGAACCGGCATGAAACTCCATGGTTACCTTTTGTAACTTCTATAAATACTCTTCACACATAAGCATGAAGTTATGTATTATTACAATAATCCTATTAACTTATTAAACGATAAAGTGGCGTTAAAATCTACCCTAAAGCTATTTAAGTAAAGCCTTTGAAGCGCAAAGCGTGGCTCACTAGTAAATACTAACAGATTATGACCGACTCAATGAACTTCAGTAGTTTGGCTCGAAAAGGTTGCCTTTTGGGCCGAATTTTCATGAATATGTACAGATATTGGACGTTATCCTAACATAAAATAAATCTCTTACCAATTTTTTTTTATTGGTAAGCTCTGAAAATCGATATTTAAAAGCCGATTACTACGATACTTTATTCCATGTAAAAAATTGTTCAGTGTTTGTTTTTTTGTTGTTATATTAATCTGGTAGATTCTAATATTATTATTATGTTTTCGTATTTCATTACCTACGGCCGTTTTATTTTGTAAAAAACCGGTTTGGTTATCGTTAATTTATTTGAGGGGATTGGCGTATTTGAAAGTTTCAGTTTCTTCCGGCCGGAGGACTAACACTATTTATTGTTTATTTATACCAACACATGCGGTCCAAACCGAATTAATATAGTCCCATACGTGACAATGAGAATTTTTCCTATATTTTTGTAAGGAGTTTTTACATTAGGGCGCACAATAGATGAGGGATTTTCCTTTTGTTGGTCATACTTATACATTTTTCTATAGTTATGTCCCTTGTCCTTTTAGTGAGGGTTCGGGGTGAAAACAAGGGCGATAAGTGCACTTTTATTTTGATGCTCTCTTTCTTCGATTATAACCCGAGATGTTTGGGTCTTTCTCGGGTTATTATTCTTTATTCTGGGTTCGGTCTTAAGATTTTATCTTGTGTGCTCTTGGCAGAAAGAGATTATTGTTCAAAACTGGCCAAGTGTGAGCCGGACTCGAGCACAAGATTCCGTTCTGTCATACCAAACCTTTTCATAGTTATATTTTTAATGGTCATTTATAGGCCACTTTAGTCCCAGCAACAAAACTAAAGGAGAATGCCCAAAACTAAATAAAATAAATAAATAATAAATATCTTGGGACAACTTACACACGGCTATCTGATCCCAAGCTAAGCCGAGCTTGTGTTATGGTAACCAGACAACTGATATACATACTTTTGTATATAATTTATAAATACATACATATGATAGATAAATCACACCCAGCAACTGCCTTAGCAACTACTAGCGTTAAGACGCATATCAATGGATTACTTTTTAAAAAGAACATTTTTTACCGTGGGAACTTCTCGATTCAGAGTTAGAGAAGTGCTACAGAGCCTTATGATAAAAAAAACTAGTAAATGTTTTAGTTGATTTTATACTGATTTTATATGATTGTAATCGTAACATTATAAACAACATGGATGCGGCAAGCTGAAGACAGAGCGCTATAGCGCTCATTAGGGGAGGGCTATGTCCAGCAGTGGACTAATATAGCCTGATGATGATGATGAATCGTAATATTCCAACCAGCGTAAACTTAAAAAATGTGGTATCCTTTTATCGTACTTTGATTGAGACCTATCTACTGAGAATATTTTTACGAATGTATGTGAGTTCTAAGTGCGGTGCCCAGATTGTGTGGCTTATTTATTATATTAGATATTAGATTGCCGGATTGTGTGGTTTATTTCTTATTATTACTTGATGAGCTTTTCTACGTATCAAGTAGTTTTTCCATTATTAAACTGGACTATAATGATGAGTACCATGCCCCCTTAAGTGGATAAGGGTAAACCAAACCTAAGGTTATTTTAATATTAAGCAAATATACAGTCCTTACCAATATAATAAAAGCGAAATTGAGTTTGTTTTCGTTTGTCGTCTTCACGCCTAAATGGCTAAAAAGATTTTGATGAATTTTGGTACAGAGATAGTTGAGACCCTGGAGACGGACATAAACTAATTTAAATTTTAAGACTTGTTAAAAAGAATAAGATTGTTTTCATTTTAAAGGCTTTCCATTATTTCCTCCCTCTTTTTGTTTTTTACCCCCCAACAACGGATAATCTGTTCATCATTAAACTAATCCAAGTTTAGAGCATTCATTGCTGGTGTTAAAACGAACCGTCATGGTATAATCACGGTACCTTTTGTGACCAAAATGGAACAAGCCAGTGAATAATACAACGGAAAGTCCCAAAACGTCCATTTTTGCTTACACAGTAAAACAATTTGAAAAGTGAAATAATTAATTTTGTCTCAAAAGGCTTCGTTTCGAAGCGGGGGGTAAAAGGACTGATTGATGAAACGAATAAAAAAGTTGTTCCGAACTTTACTAATAATGAAGTTGCTGAAAATCAAGTATATTGACTTGGCTCGCCAGGTTGTCGACATGTGGGATGTGGACTCCGCGATCTTTGTGCCGATAGTCGTATCTGCTTATGGCTTAATTGCCAAGAGCTTTCACCAATATCTAAGGTGGCTCTCGTTAGGCAGCTGGATCAAGGGCTTGATACAGAAAGCGGTACTTTTGGACACGGCTCGTATTATCAGGTTTCTTTCTCTAGCAGGATAAGTAACCCACCGGTATCGGGAACAGGGTCAGGGTCAGGCCTGACCCTGTTCCCGATACCGGTGGGTTACTATTTTTGTATGTTTTTTTTTTGTTTTATTTCTAAGAAAAATATGTGTGAGTATAATTAAAAGACAAATGACATCCTGTTTTGGCTACTGTGGCGAGTGTGTAGTGTTTGTGCTCTTTATAAATAACTAGCTGTGCCCAACGGTTTCACCCGCTGCTCATCTCTTTCATGTTCTATCGTGATGTTATATAGCCTATTAGCTTTTGCCCGCGGCTTGGCTCGCGTTGAATTCCGGGTTAACATAGTTTTCCTTTCCTGATGTGCAGGTACCTGCTACCTGTAGTTTTTGCCCTTGCGCCTTATTTACTGTTATAGCATAGCTAAGTTTTCTCTATTCTTCTCTCTTTCTGTCCATCTTTTGTCCGTCTCCAGGGTCTCAACTATCCTGTACCAAAATTCATCAAATGCCATTTAGGCGTGAAGACGTAACAAACAAACAAACAAACTCACTTTCGCTTTTATAATATTAGTAAAAATAAGCTGCCTCGATAAATCAGCTATCCAACACTAAAATATTTCCTAGTTCAAACCAGATTTTTTGAACCGTTCAGAAATCAACTTCACGTTTTTAAACGTCGTGTCGACTTGATTTATTTCGTGAAACCGGACTCAATGTGGGCAGAATGTGGGTTTCGTGAAATGAATACACCACTGAGGTAGGGTTCGGAAAGCGTTGAAATTTTTTATAGAAGTCCTAAAAATAACTCAATGCTTTGATACTGTAGACTAGTCTGTAATTTTGCCTCATTAAGTAAATTAAACAGGGTATTTTTTTCATCACATCAGTCGTAGGTTTTTGGAATAAGTATTTGCTTATTACCACGGCACGGTTGGCACAGCGACGATTGTCAAAATATTCAAAATGACGACATGATTGGCGCAGTTGTTGAGCGATCGACTGCTTCCCTGCGTCTCGTGGGTTCGATGCCCCCGCGGAACAAATTTTTCTAAGGTTCACAGACAGTTGTTCCGGGGCTGGCTGTTTATGTTTTTAAGTTTTATTTCTTGTAAACGCACCCACTGTATAGAAGAAATTCCAAATGTGGAACAAAGTTAAAAAAAAATATACGTCTAAACTTACTTTTTTTTCTTTACGCCTACCGCTTCTGCTTCGGTTTGTCAGATTGTAAGACTCAATGACACATACTTGCGGGCTTAACAATGTATGGAACATTATTTAGGGTCCCAGTTATGCCACATACCTATTCCATTTTGAATTATCTCATAGAGATTATTTGAGACGTCGTGGTAGGTATTTGCCTCGTTACTCAAATTAATGCAAAAAGCTTTTTTGGAATTGCCCCACGCATATATAATAGATTACCTAATAATATAAAAAATATGACGACATTTAAATTTAAAAGGGCGCTAAATGAAATTTAAATTGTGAAATGTTATTACTCGATTGTCGATTTTCTTAATGATGACTCATTAACTGATTGACATTATTCTGACTGACATAAAAATTTTAATCCTGGCTGACTTTCTTTTTTTATTTAACACTATATAGTATAGCATTAATTTATTGTTCTTTATTACTGTGACAACGCTGACATTTTGATTTTTAATTCTTATTTTTGTATTCCAATAATCTGCCACATATTTTAATTTGAAAATTGTAAAACCTTTGCATGCCCCTGTGCCGGTAAAATATGGAGACCTCTACTACAAAAATACACTATACACTATACCCATGTTTGCAAAGAAATAAATGATTTGATTTGATTTACTCAAATGGTTGTAAGTCAAACGCGACTGCAAGTCATGAAGTTTTGGGTTTAATTTTGGGGTCGGGGAAGGTGTTATTGGGTTTTTTCATCAAGAGTTTCTCAATAGCAGCTACGGAGTCTCGATTTGTGCCCCGTTGATGGCAACAGGCTCGCCTCCTATTACTTAAACATAACTGACGAAATATGGGTGTACTGACGACACGGTTGGCGCAGTGGCTGCTGATGCGCTGCGTGTTGCAAATCAAATCAAATCAAATCATTTATTTCAATTAGACCATTACAGGCACTTTTGAAAGTCAAGAAACAAAATGAATCTACAGTCCCGGTCACAAGGCATAATAACTTGTGAAAGTACTGTAGTTGCCCATTCCAAAGCGTTGATCTCTATGGAGAAGAATGGGCAAGAAACTCCATGGACACTCTTTTAAATTATAATATTTTTACAAAATCGTGTTTACATCATTCATGTTGAGATTATACAAATATGTGAGAACGATGTAAAAAGGCGTGCACAGTAAGAGCGTCCAGAGTAAATAAAAAGCAAAATTTAATTTTAAATCTAAATAAGTTTAAAAATGAACCGTGGTAGCTAAAAAATGACCAGTCCCAACTGACAGCGCCCGTTCACGAACATGACGTATGGATCAGCCCCATTCAGCTCGACCATTTTGAAGGGAGCTAAATGACCCGACACACCCGCCACCATCAGTGAGACATTTAAGTGAGCATGACACTATCAACCACCAGGGCTTCGTCAAGTCAATGATAATACATAGCACTCACATATGGGCTTAATAATTATACAATACTAGAGAATTGATTCTATACATTGCAAAGATAGTCTTACAATCTTCTGCAGCTTCCACTATAGCTTCGGATACTAACCAATGAGTTTATCCCTATGCTTGTGGAGCAGGACTAGCATTAAGCCAAGCATTTTTATCATCAATATAATCCCCCAACTTATAATATGCTTGCCTACATAGTGTGCGTTTAATACAAGATTTAAATTTCGTTTCATTCAGTTGAAGAATGTGGGGAGGTATTTTATTGTAGCATTTTAAACAGTACCCCATGAAAGATGAGTCTACTTTAGCTAACCTGAAACCTGGTTGAACTAGGGGTTGCGGGTTCGATCCCTGCACGGAACAAATATTTGTGGTACAGTTGCCGCAGAGGCGCAACAAAAAAAAAACCTTAGGTGTGGCATAGATTTTTTAATTGAATAAAACTCATTCTAAAATGAGATAAATAACAACACCAATATCGTCCATAAACATTTATTAATATATTTTTATCATTTTCCATATTCCAATATTAGTATTAATACAATTACCATATTCCACAATCAGGAACATACATAAGAAGCTACATACATACAGAGAATCTACTTGGTTGCAATACCATATATACTCCTGTCCGAGAGTCGCATACAATACATTAAGATTCGTTTTATAAATATTATATGAATTATGTATTGACACATTAATAATAGATATTTTTAAAAATCTAAGGTGCCAATCGCAAGTACAAATGGCGTTGTTATATAAAGGCTTATAATAGCGTCTTTCACCAAGTTTTCCATTACCGATACTCTCTTAAAATGACTAGAACATTTAGTTTAAAAGTACATTTATATATTTTTTTTCTATTTTGTAGTGATCTCTACTTCCTATTGACATAAGTTTACCATCAATTTAGCAGCTACTGCTTTATTCATCTACGATTAGCTTACTTAACTCTACATACATACATTGTAATAGAATAGGTGAACTGCCTTAGTGGCGACGGGTCGGTTCGTCCAAACCAAAACTTCAAACGAAACGGGACGCATGAGGACTCGTCACCAGAGGCAGTTGCCGGGGTCTGATTGGCCGAGCTTAACGTCGTAGCGTACTGATTGGGCAATAAGGCTGGGTGATTGCCCAACCACGTAAGCGGACACTCGGCAAATCAGATAACAAAAAACTACGACAACTAAACCAAGGGACTGAAATTTAACAAGAGAAATAATACCATTTATAAATGTTGTATATCATAAAAGGTCCAAAAATATTTCCGAACTAAAATCTAGGTCCCTGTTTTCAATTCGAATCTCCCTAAGCGATAAGTGAAGGTAGTGCTAGAGAGGGGAACGTAGAGAAATGAAATATGGTAACGAAACAAAACGGGTCCGTTTGAAAATGCAGATGTTGTCGTCCGATGGAGCGGCGGTCAAGTCGGCTGGTAGGAGCTGGTCGCCGCTTCAGGGGAGTCGGAGCGTGGGGCGGAGGCCTACCCCCACTTCTGGAAGAGCCCCATGCGCTGGCAGCGGCAGTTGGAGCCCCAGAGGTTGCACCTGCAGGAGGAAGAGTGGCAGCAGTCCCCAGGCCGGTGGTCGCAGTTGCCCCCTCGCTTCACACAGGCGCGCCTGAAAACGTAGATCAGCGACGATCGTCTGAAAACACATTAGTGAACGCTAACCTAAGTTTGTGTCTGTGGTAATGCTATGCGGGTGCGCATGCATTCACTTCATTGCTCTTTACTTCGTTTTGAAGTGCATTCGGCTTTCTTTCTTATACTTTAAAGATATACAATCAATTATATTATATATCTTATGTACAACGGCGGGAATAACCCAGAAACCTTCGACTTCTCACTGTTGTTGTGTTTGTATTATTAGTTTTACACATTATGAAAAATCAAAAACAATATGGGACCATATTTTTAAGCAGTAAAAATACTCAATTCAAGATTGATCACTGCTTCATACGTATCGGGAAAGTTAAGATTTAATAAAAAGTATCCCTAGATATTGCAAAACATGCTTATTGATCATTATTTAGACATTTTAAATGTACTGATTGATTTGGACATTGTCAATAACGTTATAAACACAACGACTTGCCTCTTTGACAATTCCCAAGATTCACATTGTTTGACTGAACACTTTAAACGTTCAACTCTGATCCCTATACATAGCAGTATAAAACTCACTTTCCAACATCTTGCAGCAGTTGCAGATCAGCAGGGTCTTCTCCGTAATCAGACAGGTTTACTTCAACATCGTCGTCTCCTGTTGACAAAACGCTTTGTTTTAGTTTTACTTTTATTAAACTTTTAACTTAAACACGAAGACCGGAGTTTTAGGTAGTCACTTAAGTACTTAGACGCTCTTGGCCTGTAGTTTCAATGAAGAAGAGTGTAAAATTCTTGTCTAGAAATTTTCTTTGTCATTAAGTTGAGACAGTATGAGAAAGTTTCTTTCGGAGTTTGGAGGTCTGTGTCCTAGAAAATTTATATAAGTTGTAACATTATCAACGCTTTTTAGACTTGAGTATATTAATTTTTAAGTTTTAATTTCAACTCGATACCTTCACGTGTTTCCGAGCTAAATGGCCAAGACAGGCAGACGGACAACCCTAAAATAGTTATGTATATCAAAAAGTTATAGAACAAAAGTTGTTCACTTTCATGTTCTGGAACACCCTACTAGAGGTCTTGTGTTACTCCCTGTGTAGGTATATTTATAGTTAACTAGCTGCCAGCCGCGACTTCGTCTACGTTAACTTTAACCTGCAGGTTGTTCGAAAAACTGTATCTTTCTCTCACATTATCTTCCCTCTTACTCCCCGTTTTTTTAAATTATTAGGCGTGAAGACGTAACAAACAAACTCACTTTCGCTTTTATAATATTAGTAAGGATTAATATTTTAATATAAAACATTTATCTTGCTAACATCTTATCCTCATTTTCATATTAAATAAGCACTAAGCCTGAAACTGAAAACCATTAGAGTTTTTTTTTTAAGTGTTTGTAGATATTTTTTTTTTTTTTTTTTTTAGTGAACGGTGAAATATCTTGGGACAACTCACACACGGCTATCTGATCCCAAGCTAAGCAGAGCTTGTGTTATGGTAACCAGGCAACTGATATACATACTTATATAATTTATAAATACATACATATTATAGATAAATCACACCCAGACACAGAACAAACAATCATGCTCATCACACAAAGTTTGTCCTGGGTGGAAATCGAACCAACGACCTCCGGCTCAGCAGTCAGGGCCACTAACCACTAAACCAACAGGCTCGCCAATGCGAATGCGAATGCTCTTAGGAAATACTTAAGCTGTGGCGAGAAAATATGTCCCTACCGAAGCCATTCATACAACTTCTTCAAATCTTCCACTTGGTCATGAGTTGCCATGGCTGACCTAGAAAGCTTTAAAAAGACTTCAGATACAGGTTGACCGAAGCAAGGAAAACTTGTTCAGGTAGGGAGTCATAGATGACTCTGCTCTTTTTTTATTTCGCGGATGTCAAATATCAAATAACTTCCCCCGTTCTATGCGGAGCAGGGGGGAGTGTGAGACTTTTACTAACTAAAACCCATCCTTTCCTTTTTTCCCTTTATGTTTCGGGGCCGCGGTATCTCTTTCCAACAACCCGCAACCCCGACACAACCCGTGACCCCGGTATGACTCTGTCCTAGAGAGAAAATGTGGTGTTGCTACACAAAGATAGGACACTTAACATCGTGTCCTGTCTGTCCTGTTGTTAGCACATCCCAGGAGCTGATGGATGTTACTGTTGGGAATCTAGCCCAACAGCGAGGCGATGTGCTGATGACGGGCACAGCTGCTACGTCATCGAGTGGTCTACGTGACCTGCCGCACGACGCCACGCGCGCAGCGAGTTGGCTGCGGCGCGGCGGCGACACGCACTCAAGCTCTGGTCTCCATCAAGCGCGATCATCATATCAACCTACATACTATTAGCCCGGGATCTTTATTCTTTGCAAGACAATAATATTATCTAATTTCATACAGTCCATTGGTTAACACTGAGTCCAAGGGAATCCTGAACACTACTGAGAACGCCAACACTTTGCCATTTTTCGGGCAGCCTCAATTTAGATTGTCATTTACACGCTAAGAAGAACAAGCTCTAAACCAAACATTCTATGAGCAATTTCATTTCAAAATATTCCATCATAAAATATTCATTGGGACGAAATTTTGTCTCCATTGTGGGGTCCTTTAATCATGTTTGGCATCCGACAAGATAACTAAGTTTATTTTTCCATCTCAATGATATTTTTCCTTAAATTCTTTTCATGCCTCCTTTCAAGTGTTTCCGTAACGTTCAGAAATATACAAGTGGGTGATTCTCAAGTCCGTAATTTACGTTAAGTCAGTTTCGCTTCCCAAAACAAATATTTTCATTCGTTTGATTTTTTTGGTTTTTCACAGATGGTAAGGATGAAAAGAGATTATATATAACAAAAATACTCGGTTCAAATACGACACGCCTGGCGAAGTGACTGAGTCACGGGTTCGATCCCTGCACGGAATAAATATTTGAATGGCCTATCCGGGTCTGGCTGTTTGTGTATGTGAGTTTAAATGTTCGTAAACGCACCCTATACAAGAGAAATTCCTAGTGTCGGCCAACGTACCTATATTAAAAAAAAACAGGGTGTAAACAGACTCTTCGCGAAGCCGTCCACCAAGGATTCTGTACAGACGCCAGCAGGTCAAGCTACCCGAAACTGTAAATATTTCCCAATGAACTTTGAACCTAATACTTTAGAAATAAAGTCGAAAATCTATCAAAGAAATCTGACAGATTGTTGTAGCTTGATGTGCACTGTGCAGGCGTCTGTGCATCAAATTAAGTAAATATACCATATAATGTACTTTTGTCCCTGGGTCAAATATCACGGACTAAACATATCGCACTTAAATGCATAAACAAATAAAAAAAAAAAAAAAAAATTAAACGCGATACGACTCCCGGCCACCGTCGATGCGCAATGGTGAGCAATGAGTAGCTCACCGTACGTCCGTCTATTGAGGACATCCCGTGTCGACGGCGCGTTTGTGTTTCACGCGCGCCTCAAAGAGATGTCAGCAAAGCAGAGGGGCTTGCCAGAGCCTCCGCCTGCCGGGGTTGCGGTTGTTCGAAAGAGATACCGCGGCCCCGGAACGTAAAGGGCATAAGAAGGAACATGGGTAGGTTTTAGTCAGTAAAACTCTGACACTTCCCCCCGCTCCGCTCAGAGCGGGCGAAGTTATTTGATGATTTCCCACCAGAAAAAAAATACCTGCTCATCAGTCGCGCTGTCTGCTCCGTTGGTGACGCGATAGCTCTAGTTAGCTCTATATAACTAGTATACGTTACCGGGATCGATGTATGAGGCATGAGCCCACTCAGCGGCGAGTAGGACAGCCGCTATCGCCAGCAGGAGTGCGCCGGCGCGCGGCATTCTGCCCACGCGACTACCGCTGTGTGTCTGGAATAGAAAGCAGGTTAGTGTGGTCGTGCCTTTATAGGGAATTAGGATTTGACCGCCAGTGATCATTTATTCAGAAAAAGTATATTTAAAAAACAAAAAATTATATCAGAAATTAGTTTCTTTTGGTCGATTCAATTTTTTAGTACTATTTAAACAAGGTTAAAGGATACAGATACTTAAACAGTTACCACGTATTTAGTACAATCAGCAAAAGATATGAGTACCCACGCTTGTCGGATATTGTTGAATTTATCTTAGAAACCGATGGACGTTTTCAATCAAAATTTAATTTATTTGATGAACCGTTGGTTTATTTCAAATCAATTTTAACATTATTCAAAAACAATTAAAGAAAATAAACTTTATTTGACGAGAGTTATTACTTATATTTCATCGTTTTAAATACGTGATATAGTATCCGTTTATGGTCGGTAAATTCCACCTTGTTCCAAATTGTGTTATTAAATATTTCATGTTAAGTCTGGCGGTCAAAAGTTATAACTAAATTATTTTTAAAAAGAAAACGTGGAAAGTAACTAAAAGGTTCTTTGTTGTGTGTGGCGTTTACTTAACAAAAAGATTTTGAACACCTATCGATGCGACAGTTGATCAATAGAAAAACTAACATCCTAATTACGACAGAAAAAACCAACGAATAAGAAAAACAGAATAAATACTGTATGATATTATCGGAAACAACATCATTATCTACCCATTTATACCTAGCGATGACAATTTATTGAGGCTGAAGCCCGAAGAATATAAAGTTTGACAACCAGTCTCACCAACTGGTATCGTATTACCCAGTACTAACTGGGTTGTGGAGGTCAGAGAGGCAGTCGATCCATGTGAAATCCTGAAAGTCAGCTGGAATCGGTTAGAGTAGAAGCTGACCCCAACATTGTTGGGAAAATGCTAGGCAGATGATGGTGATAACCAAAACTAGAGAAATCAACGTAATAAAACTTTGTTAATACAGCCAGTCTTCCTTTCTTCCTTCGTTTTGGAATGAGTTCCCTCAGAGTACCAGTCCGTTTACCGCGGCCCGGGAACGTAAAGGGGAATAGAAGGGACATGGGTGGGTTTTAGTAATTACAAGTCTGACACTCCTCCCCGCTTTGGGCGGGGGAAGTTATTTGATAATAATAATAATAGTATCTGCCAATGGTTTAATTGCCAAGAGCCTCGACCAATACCTGAGGAGGCTCTCGTTAGGCAGCTGGATCAAGGGCTTGATACAGAAAGCGGTACTCCTGGACACGGCTCGTATTGTTAGGAGGTTCTTTTCTCTGGAGCCCTGACCGCCGGTAGCTTGGACCCTGTTCCCGATACCGGTGGGCTACTATTTTTATATTTTTAAATGTTTTTTATTTTCTAAGAAATAATAAATCTAAAAAATGTACTTATAAGAGTAACAAATGAATAAAGAGAATAATAATACTAAAACCTATCCATATTCCTTCTTTCGCTCTTTGTGTTCCGGGGTATCCCTTTCGAACAACCCACAACCGTTGTACAAGTGGCCCTGGCCGCTCTGGCCCTTTAGCCAAACAGCAGACGACAGCAGACGACAATCGTTATCGCTCAGCAGTCCCTAATACATTTTCAACTTTATACCCTAGCGCATATAGTTGAAAATCTATAAAAGACTGCTGAACGATAACGAACGAAAGAAACAAAAGCGATATGTAAACGTCAATAGATTTCAACTATATGCGCTAGGGTATAAAGTTGAAAATGTATTAGTAACTGTTGAGCGATAATGATTGTCGTCTGCTGCCGACTGCTGTTTGGCTAAAGGGCCTGTTTTGCTAACATCTCATTGAGGCGCGCGTAGATCACGAATACGCTATTCTTCCGCCGCAATCTCAATTCATTTTAATCCTTCCATAATTATGTAGTGTCATCTCAGTAGTCATAGTCACCTCCATTACTTTTTTGCGTGTAGAAAGGTTTTATTATAACAAACTAGTTTTTGCCCGCGACTTTGCTCGTTTTAAATTCGGGGTAACATAGTTCCCCTTTCCTGCTTTGCAGGTACCTGCTACCTGTAGATTTTTCTTGCGTCTTATTTATTGTAATAGCAAAGCTAAGTTTTCCCTGTTTCTCTCTCATTTCTCAGTATAAAAAATATATAGCCTATATCCGTCTCCAGGGCTTCAAATATCTCAAAAATTCATCAAAATTGGGTTAGCCATTCAGGCGTGAAGACGTAACAAACAAACAAACTCACTTTCGCTTTTATAATATCAGTAAGGATTTTCAGAAATTAATACCAAATATTGTCATTTATTTTTGAATAAAGATTTATTATATTTTTTTTAGCAACAGATAAATAATTTTGGATGAAAGACAAACGTATTTTTTTAGTGGAAATCACAAATATAATAATATTTCACAAAACCGGTATTATTTTACAGCTCATTTAGCAGTTTGCATAAATAAATGTTGGTATTGCTTTCACAAACTATTTAGTGTCATTAAAATAACTGTATTATTGTTAAAGCGTACATGATACGACAATTATTTGAATTATACTAATTTAATTTATTGCATAATGTTGTCCTCAACAAGTATCCTTACTTAAATACTACATCAAATCAGTGTTATAATGATCATCATTATGGGCCCGCAACATTTTTTCACCTACAACTCTTCTCAAATATCAGACTACATCATCTTTCATACTGTCTGTTCGCCGTTATTTTTTTGTCTATCCTTACTTTTGAAGCCTTTAAATAATACTCTGAAAATGAAAAAGGGGTGAATTATTACATATCCAACTTCGTAGACCCGCTACGAAAGATCACGTAGCAACATGCTACATCGCTACGCTTTTAGACTGCTACGAGCTACGAGGCGATTAAAGCCGTTTCGCGCCATTGCTGGTCGGATTTCCGCCCCTTAGCCTGTTAACTCGTAACCATGGCAACGTAAGACAAGCGGTCCGGCTTTATTGCCTAGAAAGGCTTGATAACATCGTTGGATATGGAGCGTAACAGATGTATAAATTGTCAGGTTGCCATTTTGGTGATTTCGAGTGGAAACTTGGTTAGATGCTCAAGAATATTGGAACTGTAGATCCTTACTTTAATATTATAAAAGCGAAAGTGAGTTTGTTTGTTTGTTACCTCTTTACGCTTTAATGGCTAAACCGATTTTGATGAATTTTGGTACAGAGATAGTTGGGTTATTTTTTTGAAAAAAGTGGGATGTGAGGGAGAAGGAGGGAAGATAAGGGAATCAATAAGGCGCAAGGGGACCGTACCCCTTTAACGCGAGTGAAGCCGCGGGCAAAAGCTAGTTCTAAAGAAGTAAAGTTAAGTTGCTTTTAATTTGATTGTGGCTGAATTAAATCATTTGACATTGATTTGTTTTAGCACACTTATTTTTTTGTTTTAAACTAGCTTCCGCCCGCGACTTCGACCACGTGGCATAGTTACTTTGAGCTAACTTTAACCCGCGTGTTGATAAAAAAATGTATCTTTCTCTCCCCTTTAATTCCCTCTTTCTCCCTTTTATCTTTTTTCGGTTTGCTAATTTAGGCGTGAAGACGTAACAAACAAACTCACTTTCCCATTTATAATATTAGTAAGAATTTTGGCTGACTAATTTAATATATTCTTTGATTGATTATGTAACATGAAGTTTTAGTAACTAAATTAAATTAATTTACTTATTTTTTGTATTAGATAAGACTAATAAACAACTATGAACTTAATTACACGAAAATCCGTTTAACTGGATTGCTTGCTATAATAAAACCTTTGAGAAGACTATCTTATTGATTTGATTGCCAGATTAATTATCGTGACTACGTTCATAATTATCCCGGCTTATATATCTCGAAATGATGATATATCGTATTGTTTTTTTATCTTAAGAGTATCATGAGATTAGATCTTGATAATTAACCTTTTAATCCTTATGGCAATATCAGATGCCCATAATAATAGGATTCGAATAATTATTAAAGCAACTACAAGCTCAATGGAGCTATGGTTAGGAAACGGATTAATTTTAGATTACAGTAATTATTAGAACAGACGTCACTGTTGACCATTCTTATGGCGTGCATCTTTCTCTCCCCTTTTCTTCCCCTTTTCTCACTTTTTTATTATTTTCCTATGTCCGTCTCCAGGATCCCAACTATCTCTGTACCAAAATTCATCAAAATCGGTTTAGCCATTAAAGCGTGAAAAGGTAACAAACAAACAAACTCACTTTCGCTTTTATAATATAAGTAAGGAAGTAAGGATTCAATTTTATTTTAAATTCTTCTTGGTTTTGTGTAGATCGACTCTGAGCTCTGAGCGGTCTCTGAAAATCGGTTTTTACCTCTTGAAGCGTTTCTAAGACATAATTTGCCATATCTGTGCCCAGAGGTTTCACCTGTGGCGCAGCTCGTATAAATGCTCATTAAATGGGCTATCCAACAGTAAAAAAAAACAATTCAAAATAGCAGTTTTATTATTTCTATTTGCTGTATAATATTTTTATCAAAATAGATTTGAAAATCGCGAAATAAATATATTTTTATCAATTTATTTTAAAATATCTGTATCCCTTAAACATGCAATTAGAATTTATAACAACATAAAAAAAATAATTAAAAAAAAACTACCAGCTCCTATGCAAGAAACAAAATTATGAGCGAATACCAAGAAATAACACACAACACAATAAAAAAAGAAAACAATTGAACTTCGAAAATTCCAGAACCCGATTTAAATAAATAGAATTTTGCCAGTGTGTCACTCGAAATGCTGCCTTCGAGTGACATGTACTCAAGTATTCATAAGAATAATGTTACACGTCATGTGACACTATACGTTTCGAGAAAAACAATGCCGTATAAAAAATAAATATGGCGGCCGATGCGTGGATATGTGAGTGAGCTTTTGGATCGGAAATATTTGTTTTGGAATGTCGACTATGTATGGGTTTTTGTGGTATCGGATAGCGCTTTTATACTTTGACATGTTTGTGTGTTTATAGAAATAGGTAGAATGCCATTATATTAATATTTTTTTGTGAAGAAACCACACAAAAATATGAATACATATTCAGTTTCGATATAAATGCTTGGTTAGCTAGATCTGGTCATTAGAATCTTTCATTTGTTAAAAAAAAACGGTTGATTTTTTGGACAGAGATGAGTATAGGGTTTAAATTTCAACTCGATACCTCCATGTGTTCCCGAGATAAGGTCATGACAGACAGACCGACAGACAGATAGACGGACAACAAAGTGATCCTGTAAGGGTTCCCTTTTTTCCTTTTGAGGTACGGAACCCTTAAAAAAGGAGAACTATGTTAAAATTAAATAAGTTCTGTATTTCATTATCTACAAACCTTTCGTCAAACATTTGTTTACAAACATCCAGTATCGACATGTCACCAACGACAATCAAACTGCATACTATTGCCAAACCGCCTTCAAAGAGAATAGTTGGGCCAACTTTGATTGCTTCTGTGCTCTTCAATTGGGTATATTGGCGCGTGAAATCATGGCTACTTTGATTGGCAAACTATTTGCGGCAAAATACTTATTTTGTAGTGGTTTTGAACTTAGAAGTTTGTCTGTGTTTCATAGGTTTTTTCTAGAATAACAAATAAGTTAGTAATAACAAAAAAGTTCTTTTCCGTTAGACACATACGAGTATTCCTGACTTTATTTATGTGAAACCATGTGTGTATTCAAGTAGGCCAGTTACAATTTTGAAATGACGAAACATTGACAACAATAGAATGAATCTACAGTCCCAGTCACAAGGCATAATAACAGTGAAAGTACTGTAGTTGCCCATTCTAAAGCGTAGATCTCTATGGAGAAGAATAGGCATGAAACTCCATGGACACTCTTTTAAATCAGAATATTATTACAAAACCTTGGTAGAAGATATTGAAAGATTCTATAGGCAGTAACACTACTACTGAGAAAATCCGGAAGGACCAAGCTTATTGCCAATACTGACCGGGATCAAATCCGGACTCCGGTCACTACTGTAGTTGTATGGAAGTCTCCACAGTTTTTTTTTATTTATTAAAAATAAACGTTGCCCCACACTAGGAATCTCCTGTATCGCGGGTGCATTTAAAAACATTTAAACTTATATACACAAACAGCCAGACCTGGAACAACTATCTGTAGGTCATACAATTTTTTTTCATATTTGTCCGTGCACGGGTCGAACCCGCGACATATACAGTACAGCAGTCCATCGTTCAGATACTGCGCTAACCATTCCGTCAAAACATTCAGATGTATATGGTCCAGTCTAAGTCGTCTTACTTTTAAACGAAAATGACAAAGACATATTGAGATTTATTGATCACTAGCTTTTGCCCGCGGTTTCGCTCACGTTAAATTCGGGGTAACGCAGTTCCCCTTGCGCCTTATTGATTTGTAATAGCAACGCTAAGTTTTCCTTTTTCTTCCCCCTTTCTCCCTCACATCCCACTTTAAAAAAAAAGTGGGATGTGAGGTGTTGTTAGCCTATGTCCGTCTCCTGGTTCCCAACTATCTCTGTACCAAAATTCATCAAAATCGGTTTAGCCATTAAAACGTGAAGAGGTAACAAAAAAACAAACTCACTTTCGCTTTTATAATATACTAGCTTTCGCCCGCGTTAAATTTGGGGTAACACAGTTCCCCTTGCGCCTTATTGATTTGTAATAGCAACGCTAAGTTTTCCCTTTTCTTCCCTCTTTCTCCCTTAAATCCCACTTTTTTAAAATAAAAATTAGCCTATGTCCGTCTCCTGGTTCCCAACTATCTCTGTACCAAAATTCATCCAGGTCGGTTAAGCCATTAAAGCGTGAAGAGGTAACAAAAAACAAACTCATTTTCGCTTTTAAAATATTAGTAAGGATTTGTAAACGTCAAGTTTCATGAAAATGACCATAGACTATCATCCCAGGCTGTTTATCATTTTACTCAAGCTATAAGTCACTGTTGATAAGAAAAGAGTTGTTTGCGTCGAATCGGATGGTAGCAATTTATCTTTTTTTGAATAGAGTTGGGAGAATATTTTAGAAAAAAGAGGTCGTTCTATATTTCTGATTTATATTACTATGTCAGGGCACGATTTGTTTTCGTTGAACAAATAGTGGATACCCGCTCGTACACAACCGTTGTAATAATTTTATTTCTACACAAATAATATTGTCATCTACCTAGCCTTTTCCCAACTATATTGGGGTCGGCTTCCAGTCTAACCGGATGCAGCTGAATATCAGTATTTTACATAGAGCGACTGCCTATCAGACCTCCACAACCCAGTTAATACTGGGTAAATACCCCTTGGTAAGACTGGTTCTCAGACTTTCAGAACACTGACTACCTGTAACGACTGTCCTAGATCTACAAATGACAGCTGGGACCAACGGCTTAACGTGCTTTCCGAGGCACGGAGGAAACTCGGTATGTAACGGGTGGTCACCTCGTGCAAGCGCGGCTTAACCTAAAGATCGACCCGAGCGGCTGCTATTATTTAGCCACGAGCTCCCCTAATATTGTAATATCCCACAATACTGGAGATATTTCCTAGTGTGGGGCAACGTTTTTTTTAAACCACTTGTTTTTTTTTTATTTTAGGCTACTTTCAAACACATTACAAAATAAATTTAAAGCATTCACGGTTTGATTCACAGGCCAGGCAAAGAGTTATTGAGCTTTTCATTAGGAATTTCCCAGTAACAGCTACGGAGACTAGATTTGTGCCCGTTTTACATCGGACTACAACATAACTGGCGAAGTATGAGAGTACTATTCGGTACACACGACGGCACATCAACCTACACAAAACCATCTCTATCTACTTGACCAGAAGGGCTACTATGACATCTTATAGCAATTCTTAAAGCTGTTTAAGACTTGTTAAAGCAATTCTGCTTTAACAAGTCATAGTAGGGTAGCTGATCTCTCTACTACGGATCGCACATCGTAGTATAGATCAGATACTCTACTATGACCTCTTAAAGCAATTCTTATTCCGCTGAGGGAAAGAGACAGAGCTATACAGGATGTCTAGCACCATCTCTTTCACTCAGTGGAATAAGTTCTGCTTTAAGATGTCATAGTAGGCCTACAGGTTATAATAGTTTAGAATAGGTTGACCTGCCGCCGTGTGTACATGCTTAGCTTATAAAAACAAGACAAGGCTTTGTTATAGATTAAAAGTTCTGCCGGGTTTGCTGGTTCGAAAGAGATACTATTGCCCCGTAAAACAAAGGGTAAAAGAAAGAACATGAGTGGGTTTTAATCAGTAAAAGTCTGATTCTCCCCACAACTCCGCTCAGAGCGGGAGGAGTTATTTGATGTTTTCAGACACGAAAACGCATATAACAGATAGTTTATAATACGGATTAACACGCACCTTAATTATAATTCCGGTAGTATTATTCTGTGTGACCATTACCATAGTGCACGCGGACAACGATGCGAAGTTGAGTGAGTCAAATAAAAAAAAAAAATTCTTTATTTCAGACCCAGAAGAGTCCTTCATTTGTTGGTGAATTAGTAACAGAATATCTAATATATAAAATTCTCGTGTCACAGTTTCCGTTCCCATACTCCTCCGAAACGGCTGCACCGATTTAAAAGAAATTTTGTGTACATATCGGGTAGGTCTGAGAATCGGCCAACACCTATTTTTCATATCACTAAGTGAGCAGCGGGTGAAACCGCTGGGCACAGTCAGTGCTTATATACTATGTTAGTGTTATTAGTACTACTTATTTACACAAACCTATGGCTAACTTCATCCAGTGCCTTTGAATGGGGCAGTCGAGCCTACCAGCAATCAGTTTCAGGATGCTGTTACGAGAGTTACGCAAGCGTTGCAGTAAGGAAGCCACTTTCTTGCGCATGATGGTATGGAAGCCATCCGCGTGGGCTGCAGCAAACATTCCTATGCAATACAACGCCGCGGTTTTTCAAAAAAAACAGTTTTTCTTTTTGCTATTCCTGTAATAAACCTTTTTTCTTTTGAAGGTTTCGTAAGTCAAAAAGAAAAAAACGGAACACTTATTGGACTTTGTTGTACATCTGTCTTTCTGTCAAGACCTTTAATTTAGGGAACGCATGGAGAAACCATATACTCAAATCTGTGGTCCGTTTGTGCTGTGAAAAATCAACCCTCTGAGTCTACGCAGTCAAAAGATATGGCCGTTTATGTCACAAGATCGTATGGAATCCTGGGTTAAAACCCAGCTCTTCAGAGACCGGCTCCTGGCCGGTTTGTTTTTTTTTCTTTAGTAAGGCATAAAACCTATCGCATGATACTTACAAGATCAGCTTATACTAGACTTAGACGGGCCTGTTGGTCCAGTGGTTAGTGGCCCTCACTGCTAAGCCGGAGGTCGTGGGTTCGATTCCCACCCAGGACAAACTTTGTGTGATGAGCATGATTGTTTGTTCTGTGTTTGGGTGTGATTTATCTATAATATGTATGTATTTATAAATTATATAAGTATGTATATCAGTTGTCTGGTTACCATAACACAAGCTCTGCTTAGCTTGGGATCAGATAGCCGCGTGTGAGTTGTCCCAAGATATTTATTTATTTATTTTATTTATGCACTACAACGCCGCGGTTTTTAAAAAAAAACTTGTTTTTCTTTTTGCTATTCCTGTAATAAACCTTTTTTCTTTTGAAAGTTACTTAACTCAAAAAGAAAAAAACGTAACACTTATTGGATGACTTTGTTGTCCATCTGTCTTTCTGTCAAGACCCTAAAGGTCGCTGCACACAGCGGGCGCGACGCGGCGGGACGGGACGGCGACGCGACGCTGAGCAGTTGTAATGTACTAGATATTACGGACGACGCCACACAGAGCCGTCCCGCTCGACGCGACGGTAACCGTCGCGTCACGCCGCCGTCGCGCCGAGCGGGAATACAAGTCAGAAGCGGCGGGGACGGACGCGGCGGGACGCGAGCGGCATAGGCAGTATAAAAGCAGTATACGTTCGGCGTGAATGGGCGCGACGGGACGGGACGTTATCGCGCCCGCAGAGTGACCGATGCCGTCGCGCCAGCGTCGCGTCGCCGCCCCGTCCCGTCGCGCCCCGTCACGCCACGCCGGCTGTGTGCAGAGACCTTTAATGTAGGGAACGCGTGGAGAAACCATATACTCAAATCTGTGGTCCATTTGTGCTGTGAAAAAATCAACTCTCTAAGTCTACGCAGTCAAAAGATATGGCTGTTTATGTTGCAAGATCGTTAAGGATCAGAGACCGGCTCCTGGCCGGTTTGTTTTTTTTCTTTAGTAAGGCATAAAACCTATCGCATGATACTAACAAGATCAGCTTATACTAGACTTAGACGGGCCTGTTGGTCCAGTGGTTAGTGGCCCTCACTGCTGAGCCGGAGGTCGTGGGTTCGATTCCCACCCAGGACAAACTTTGTGTGATGAGCATGATTGTTTGTTCTGTGTTTGGGTGTGATTTATCTATAATATGTATGTATTTATAAATTATATAAGTATGTATATCAGTTGTCTGGTTACCATAACACAAGCTCTGCTTAGCTTGGGATCAGATAGCCGCGTGTGAGTTGTCCCAAGATATTTATTTATTTATACTAAGTTCCCAAGTACTACATCGAAATCCTTTTGTTATAACTGAAGACGATCATTTCCACTGAATTCTACCTCACTTATTTCTACTTCCTGTTAATTCAAATTCCCTTGAAATTTTATTTCGAGCTATATTTCATTATTATTATGAAATTATAACGTTATAAATCAAATTGCGTTGAAACAATGCTAGGGTAGAAATGTACCCCAAAATATCTGTCAGACATTGCAGATGGCAGATTTACGATGAGCTTGGTTAAGCGTGATTAATTGCAATTCCTGGCTTGACTATCTATTTTGGTAATTAATTTGTATAGTTAATTTAAAATATTGTTATGATCATTTTTGTATAATTGGATGGCAACTGAATAGAGTTGGATAAATATTTTATACAAAATCTTGGTATGAAATATTATAAAATGAGTAATTTAATAACATTTTTTTTCTTTTAACTTTATTTTACTTACTTAATTTTTTTTTATTAATTTGCCAATGCTAAATGTGACTAGCATGTGTGGTGTTAACTATTAGTATAAGTTGGTTATAAATATTTTTTTTTAAAAATGGGTGGTCACCCATCTACGACCCAACCTAGGCAAGCGCAACTTAACCTCATGATCGTATTTTGCTAAACGCTCTCTCCTAAATTACCTCTTACTATTATACTAAAATGTTTAAACCGTCATCGAACTGTGGAACCCTTTAAACTAAGGTTACTCTGTCGCATTTTCCCTTGTAAGGTATAAAGGAAAGGGTCCCTGGGTAAGGGTTCAGGGGTAAGGGTTCCGGGTAAACGTTTTGTTTTAACGTGGAAGTGGCCTAATATAACTTGATGATGATGAAGCGGGAAGGATGGCTATATATCTAAGGATACGCTTCCTACTGTCCGTTTCCTAGCGTAGTTAAACTTGATAAAGGTTCATTGATAACGGGTCCTGTATTAAAAACGGATCGTTGCTAATCAGTTTACGGGTGAACTGTTTTGAAGGATTAACTTGGTTTTTATAACTATTCTAATAAATAAAATGAAAATGTCTGTTTGTATTTCCAAATAACAGAATAATGGAGATAAAGCCAAACGTTTTTGTTTGGGTTTTGTTTATTTTTTCCAGCTGATCTCCAAAACGGTTTGGACTATTTTGACGTAACTTTTACTGGCCATTAGCTGTAATAGTAGCAGATGCTATATGCAAAAACCAAGTTTAATTTAATTTTAGAAAAAATAAACTCATGTCATTAGAAAAAAAAATCACATGCAAATGTAAATATATAAGTAACACATGCAAATGTAACTATATATGTATATATATTTACAATTGCTTTATAATTATGCTAAACGAAATCTAGTTATGACTCAGTTATTGGGTTTCTGAGGGTTATATTAGCAATACATACACAGTTCAACTTTATTTCAAAGTCTAGATCAGTAGACTTTATAAAACATTACGTTTTATTACTTAGAGCTAATTGAAAAAATAAGGTAAACGTGTTAATACATAGTTCAACAGAAAATCTATACTATAAATAAATGACGGCACGGTTGGCGTAGTGGCTGAGCTATCGATTGCTGCGCTGTGTGTCGCGTGTTTGATCCCCGCAAGGAACAAACATATTATTATGACCTACAGGTAGTTGTTTCGGGTCTGGCTGTTTGTGTTTGTGAGTTTAAATATTTGTAAACACACCCACAATACACCCGAAATTCCTAGTGTGGAACAAAGTTTATTTTTATTCTTAAAATCTTCCTGAAATTCATTACAGTGCATCATTAAGAAAACCCCTTATCCTATTACGTATTTAGGCTACTTAACACTTTAGTTAGGGTTAATCTATCAGAAAAGGTTAAAAACCCTTTCAACAACCCAAAAAGCTGCGAGACTCTAAATAGGAATCTAATTCTTTTTACTCAAAACGTTTTCGCAAACTATTTAATCGACTTAAAAAAAGCAGGTTGAACTTCAGAAGTCGGTGACTTTTTTTAGTTTAAGATAGATAGATAGAATATTCTTTATTATGTACACCATACAAATAACTAGAATAACATTAAACAACTTATAAATAGGGTGACACAATGGGCGGTCTTATCGCTAAAAGGGATCTTTTCAACCTTTGGATGGATTTAAAGGAGGACAAACAGTACAGTTTAATTTAGGTTTTTGAAATTTGAAATCAGTTTTATGTTTTGCATTTAATTTTTCATGTTTATTCGTTATATCATTTACAATTAAATGAACGTCACTATATAAAATCAAATTGCCTCAAGCGTACTTTAAAAAAAAAATTAAGAGTTCCCTCAATTTCTCTTAGGATCCCATTATCAGATCCTGACCTGAGGACCTTGGTACAACACAAAAAGTATGCAGTTTAAAATAGAAAAGGATTGGTGAATTTGAATAATCGGGGAACATGCAAAAAGACGAATTCAACATCTTCTTGCCCTTGTCCCGTTCTATTCTCCCCTGTCAGTTGTCACGGCATCATTTACTCCTTTCTCCTTCATATCAATTCTTACACAAACCATCCATCTTTTGTTTGGCCTTATTTTCACTCTCCATCCATCAATATTCATATCACTCTTTCAGTCACATGCGTTTTGACGAATTCAGTACCAAATTTTTTGAAGTAGTTTTAAATCATTTTGCAACTACATAATATCCAAAATCCAAATATTTAGTAATGAACGCACCCTTATCAATAACGTAAGGAATAAATATTAATAATTAGAAGCTGTCATCCTTACTATAATAATATTATAAAAGCGAAAGTGAGTTTGTTTGTTTATTTGTTTGTTTGTTACCTCTTCACGCTTTAATGGCTTAACCGATTCTGATGAATTTTGGTACAGAGATAGTTGGGAACCAGGAGACGGACATAGGCAATATTTTCTTATAAAAAAGTGGGATGTGAGGGAGAAAGAGGGAATAAAAGGGAAAACTTAGCGTTGCTATTACAAATCAATAAGGGGCAAGGGGAACTGTGTTACCCCGAATTTAACGCGAGCGAAGCCGCGGGCAAAAGCTAGTAACTAATAAATAATTTATGATTCGGCAATAAGACGGCAAATAAGCTGTTTATATCTAACGCCCCCGGTTATAAATACCGTTATTTAATAGAAGATAATAATACATACCTATTACGTAGCGATAGGTATGTTCTATTACTTTATTTTTGTTGTTTTGTAAAAACGGATTTTGAAATCCTTACTATACTATAAGGTATATAGGCGAAAGTGAGTTTGTTTGTTACGTCTTCACGCCTAAATGGCTAAACCGATTTTGATAAATTTTTGTACAGAGATAGTTGGGCAAAAGGAAAAAGCGAGTGAGAAATGAGGAAGAAAGCGCGAAGAAAAGGGAAAACTTAGCTTTTCTATTACAATAAATAAGGAGCTTGGGAAAAAACGACAAGTAGCAGGTACCTGAAAATCAGGAAAAGGGAACTGTGTTACCCCGAATGTTAAACGGACTTCGCCCGAATAATGATCAAGAAAAAAAGTATTCCATGTGTTATTCCCGACTATTATCTACCTCTGTGCCAAATTTTACCCAAATCCGTTCATTCTTTTTGACGTGAAAGAGTAACAAACATCCTTACATCCATCCTCACAAATATTTGCATTAAAAATATCTTTCATCAAATATTTAAACCTTTCATTTAACAAAAAAAAAAACAAGTTAAATCCGACATCATTACGGATCCAAAACCCGATCTAAGTAATCCAAGTTTTTAACCTTATCTTAAAAGCATAATCGTTCTTCACTAACTTCCTCAGATTCAAGAGCGGTTCAATCGCGAACTTGAATAAAAAATACAAGTTTTTACAGGTACCATTTTGCAATTAGAATAATTGAATTTGCTCTGTGGAGAACAATTTCTAGGAAATGGGATGGCTCTGTCCGCCTTCCTTTGAAGTAAAAAAAAATACTTTAAAACTTTTATTAGCTACTCATAACGTCATTACATAAATTTTATTCTTCCTACTAATATATAAACGCGAAAGTTAGTTTGGATGTATGGATGTTTGTTAATTTTTCACGCAAAAACTATTGAATGGATTTTAATGAAACTTTAAAATAATTTTACTTTTACATCAGAATAATACATAGGCTACAATTTATAAAGATGTATTGTATATTCTATCACCACGCGAGTTAAACCGCGAGACGCAGCTAGTATGATATAAAAGATTATTCGCTATATTGAATTTACACCGACGCCACTTTATTTTTTTGGGTTATTCTTAGCAAGCCCTTTCGTTTGATACTCATATTGTAGAAGTGCATTAAAATAACGAGTCCGCCATCTTGGATATGCCGCCATGTTGAAATAAAAATAACATCACAAAGATATCCAAACCGAACATGTTTACATAATTTCAGCTCAATCGGCTGAAGATATCTGCTTCGAAATTGCTTTGCAAGATTCAACCCGAACAAACATACATTGAAAGTTAAATAACCACTGAATTCGGAAATTCTAATTAAGTGTTCGTACAATCTGTGCTTTAAGATTCTTGATGCGACAACATATTACTAGTTTCAGGAGTTATCGCCTCCTGCCAAAATAATTCTGCTTCATTCTCACTAATGGGACTTAATATTACTGGTAGACTGTGTGAACTATTAGGTTTACTTCTGCTTAACACTTCTAGGATAACAAGAGTAATGATAAATAAATTAACTAATAAAAAAACAGCATTTGTATCCAACGTGGTAATGCTGCTAGCAATCTAGGCACCTGGGGTTGCGGGTTGTTCGAAGGAGATACCGCGGCCCCGGAACATCAAAAAAAGGTATATGAATGGGTTTAATTCAGTAAAAGTCTGACACTCTCACTCCGACCAGAGCGGGGTAAGTTATTTGATGTATACTGTTCCAAAAATAGCATTAAAACACTAAGTAATTCCTATTAACAGTAATGTGGAAGAATGAAAAGAATTTGTCCTGTAATTATTTTTACTAGTGAATATATTTATTATAAATCTAGGTATATTTGTATGTTCTATATGTACACACGACGGCAGGTCAATCTATTCAAACTATAATAACCTGATCTCTTTCCTACGGATCGCACATCGTGGTAGAGAGATCAGGTTAAAATGGTGTTGTATAAGGTTGTTAAATTGTTTGTAAAACCCCCACATGCAAAATAAACATCACTTGTTTACTTAATACCATACTGAACCCATCTCAAAAACACCTCTCTAGAAAAACAAATTAAACTCAGTGACGTCATAGCCAAGGCTTCGACGCGCGAACTTGCAATACATAGGTCACCGAGTTCCTTTGAATTCAACATTATGTCAACTACAGCTTGCAGTTACTAACAGCTACACCTTCTTGCTAAAAAGTTAAAGTTACAAGAAAGAGTTCTGCGGCATTTTATAAGCGCAAATATAGGAAGTATTTCTAAAGGAAACTTGTTTCTTGAAAAGAACTTTTTGTTTATTGTATTTGAACTTGTAAGTATTCCAATTGTTGTGCATGAATGTGCCGCTATTTTAGTTTGGATTCAATTTGTGGGTTGTTTTTTAGATTTCTGTACCTCAAAAGGAGACCCAGTACCCTTGTTGTACCTATCACTTTGTTGTCCGTCTGTCTGTCAAGATCCCTTATCTCTGGAACGCGTGAAGGTATCGAGTTGATGTTAAAACCGTATGCTCAACTCTATGATTCATTTGTGCTGTGTCTTAGGCGCTGTGCAAACGTGAACACTTATGTGTCCTGTGTCGGATACAAGTTACCGATTCCTATAGCGTGTAGTAGTAGATATGTCATGTAGCAGCTGATTATACAGGGTGGCCAGTTGATAGGCGTCCAAAGAAAAAAATTAGATGCCTTATGCTAAGGGGTACCCGAATTACCCCCATGTATGTTCCGCGATTATTTGTAGTTTAGGAGCTAGAATTTTTTTAAGTACTTTTTTCAAAATATTCACCTAGCTGTGGTTTTTATTTTTTATGTCTTTATTCCTATCATTTTTAGATATTCTTTTTTGTGGAATCTATTAGCGATAGCAATAGCTACCATGCAAAAAAAATCCGTTTGCCTAGGCATTGTAGAACTTACCACAAAATAAGTCCAAAGTTCAAAATTATCATTAGAGTTCGATAATCAAAAATGTTCAGAGCTTAAAAAAAAAATAAGTGAGGGGTGCCAGAGGTTTCTAAATGATTTTAAAAACTTCTATGGACCTTCAACAGACAAAATCGGTAAAAAAATATAGAGCTCAATCGGGGATTATTTCCCGTAATTAGCGTTGATAGCAATAAAGGTATTTTTACAGTTATTTTTATAATTTGGGATTTCTTTATTTTTGTCACTTTTATGATAAAAAAATACGGTAGATAGTTTACAAATTTTATTAAAACACGTTACAAAAAGTTTTCAAAGTGCCGCCTTACCACAGAAATGCACAATCTACATCTACGGAGGAAATTGTCTTTTAGTTGTAAACCATGTCTCGTCTCAGTGTTAAGTTAACGTCTGACAGCAAAATTGGTAATTCTTCAAGAACTCTTTGTAGGTGGCTCCATCGAGCTTGGACAGCGGTCTGGCTATGGATTCTCCATAGTCCGCTATCGAGAATCCTCATTCCGTAAGACCATCAAATTTTCAACACCGCTTCAGTGTGAAAATGTGGTCCGGCGTTCTCAACGGTGAACTACCAATTAGTTTACCACCACCATTCGAGCTGCCGTCCAGACTCGTGATGGTACGCACGGGACACTAACAATGAGGAAGAGCTAAAACGGAAAATTGAAGAAGCGGGAAATGTTGTAAGAAGTAACAGAGAAGCCTTTAGACAACTATAAGACAATTTCCTCCGTAGATGTAGATTGTGCATTTCTGTGGTAAGGCGGCACTTTGAAAACCTTTTGTAACGAAGCGGTGTTGAAAAGTTGAAAATTTGATGGTCTTACGGAATGAGGATTCTCGATAGTGGACTATGGAGAATCCATAGCCAGACCGCTGTCCAAGCTCGATGGAGCCACCTACAAAGAGTTCTTGAAGAATTACCAATTTTGCTGTCAGACGTTAACTTAACACTGAGACGAGACATGGTTTACAACTAAAAGACAATTTCCTCCGTAGATGTAGATTGTGCATTTCTGTGGTAAGGCGGCACTTTGAAAACCTTTTGTAACGTGTTTTAATAAAATTTGTAAACTATCTACCGTGTTTTTTATCATAAAAGTGGCAAAAATAAAGAAATCCCAAATTATAACAATAACTGTAAAAATACCTTTATTGCTATCAAAGCTAATTACAGGAAATAATCCCCGATTGAGCTCTATATTTTTTTACCGATTTTGTCTGTTGAAGGTCCATAGAAGTTTTTAAAATCATTTAGAAACCTCTGGCACCCCTCACTTATTTTTTTTTAAGCTCAGAACATTTTTGATTATCGAACTCTAATGGTAATTTTGAACTTTGGACTAATTTTGTGGTAAGTTCTACAATGCCTAGGCAAACGGTTTTTTTTTGCATGGTAGCTATTGCTATCGCTAATAGATTCCACAAAAAAGAATATCTAAAAATGATAGGAATAAAGAAATAAAAAATAAAAACCAATGCTAGGTGAATATTTTGAAAAAAGTACTTAAAAAAATTCTAGCTCCTAAACTACAAATAATCGCGGAACATACATGGGGGTAATTCGGGTACCCCTTAGCATAAGGCATCTAATTTTTTTCTTTGGACGCCTATCAACTGGCCACCCTGTATACTGGTTATTACTACAGTACGGCCAACGAGAAGCCATACCAAATGTAAACAAAACCCATGCTAAAACCCCATCTAAAATGGCCGCCCGAATGTTGGCGAACCCGTCTTAACGTTGTCATGTTTTTGCCGGGAGAACGAGACATTACGACAAAGGCACAAGATGGAAAGAGCTAAATATTAGATTGTCAACGCCACAGTTGTTTTTAGGTTAATGACCTTTCGTATCGCTGCTAGTTGGCCTTACTTTATATTATATAGAATTTGGAGCTTGTATCCGAAACAAAACACCGAAGTGTGCACGTTTGTGCAGCGCCTTCATCAACCCGCTAAGTCTATGCAGTCAAAATATATGGCTGTTTAGGACATAAGTTTTTACGGAACCCTCGGCTCGCGATGTAACTTTTTTCAATTTGAGAGGAAAGTGTGACAATGGTACTGATTCTGGTTAACCACCGAATTAAATATATAATAAAATTTAATATTATTAAAATGGCAAACTTTATTCCACACCCTTTTAGTTGCAATCAAAGATATTCCAATTTAGCTTGACAACTACTAGTTTTGGTATAAAACGTCAACTTCAGAAAATCGAGATTATCATCCTTAATAATATTATAAAAGCGAAAGTGAGTTTGTTTGTTACCTCTTCACGCTAAACCGATTTTGATAAATTTTAGTACAGAGATGGTTGGGAACCAGGAGACGGACCCAGGCAATTTTTTTTAAATTTGGATATGAGGGAGAAAGTTGGAAGAAAAGGCAAAACTTAGCGTTGCTATTACAGATCAATAAGGAGCAAGGGCAAAAACTGCAGGTAGCAGGTACCTGCAAATCAGGAAAGGGGAACTGTGTTACGTTATTAGCGAAGCCGCGGGAAAAAACGAGTTTTCTATAAATTGAGTTACTAAACTATCATAAATGTCTGTCAAATTCTAATAAAAAAAAATTGTTGCCTTTTAATGTTACTAGGTACCATTTCAAAAAGTATATTTTCAAACTTTTTTCGTTGGGAGTGCCTTAAGATAGAAAAGCACAAAGGTACTGCTTATTTCATAAAACCGTATTCATCACGTTTATTCCTTGTTGTCATCTCTATTTGGTTCTTTTTTGAATAATGAAATAAGGTAACTCTGTATAAAAGCGAGCTAATTTAACGTCAGTCAATAATAAAAAATCGCTCAAAAATAATGGTGTCCATTAATCAACTATACGAAAACCTTTTATCGTCCTATAGTCTATCATCGTACTGAGCTGTCGAACGCCACATCAAGTACTTCAATATTATTACCGAACAAAAGGCCTTGATAACGTGAACAAGGCCTGGCTCCTGCAGCCACTTAATTAAACACTTCGACTCACGAAAGGACGTATACACTATACGTATCAATTTTGCTACAACCTGATACTAATATAAGCCTCTCAAGTAAAACATTCAGGCATCTTTGGTAAAGGTTTTTGTAAAAGGAGGTTAGTATTTGGTCTTCTTTATACAATTTTAGGGATCCGTACCTGAAACGGAAAAATAGAGCCCTTTTTTTACGGATGAGAAATCATTAAATAACTTCCCCCGCTCTGGGCGGAGCGGGGGTGAGTGGCAGGCTTTTTCTGACTAACACACCCACCTATGTTCCTTCTTTTGGCCTTTATTTAGGTACTGGGACTGCGGCATCTCTTTCCAAAAACCCGCAACAAACTGGAGCCCTTACAAGATCACCTTGTTATCCGACTGTCTGTCTGTCTGTCTGTCTGTCCGTAAGTAATTAAGTGTTTCTTGCCCATTCTTCTCCAAAGATATCAACCGTTTGGCATGGGCAACTACAGTACATTCACAAATTATTATGTCTTGTGACTGGGACTGTAGCTTCATCCTTTTGTTTCTTGATATTCAAAAGTGCCTGTAATGGACTAATTGAAATAAATGCTTGGAGTTTGATAGCCTATACAAATATTTTTTAAGCATTATAGTTATCTAGAAAGCTAAACAGAAGGGCTACTATGACATCTTATAGCAATTCTTATTCCACTGAGTGAAAGAAATGGTGCTAGACACCCTGTATAGCTCTGTCTCTTTCCCTCAGCGGAATACGAATTGCTTTAAGAGGTCATAGTAGGGCTACAGGATTCTCTTTTCAGAATGGCAGTTTTCAGAAAACCTCGCGTTAATATTCCATTCAAAGCCGGATAAAGTCAACGACAAACATAAACAACGTTAGTCTAGCAATATATTACACAAATATACAAAGCATAAGTTTCATAATACTAGCGGGTTGAACATCAAAACTACGGAACTCGAGTTATACAGTCCAATAAATCTGTTTATTGCTTCTAACAGAATAAATAAAGTTTCCCGTTCGAATCTTCGATCTCCTGTATCAAGGCTAAACAATGAATACAGAAGCTGTGAAGTGTGCAGTGTATGTGTTATCAATTGGCTTATCACTCCGTCTTTTTGTGTATGAATGGCATGTTACAGTTTAACCAAGAAAGTTGCCGTCTCATTAACCGGGCAATTCCTGTGGATGCCTTGAAATTAAGACCTCCAGCCAGGGCAAAAAACTTACAAACTAAGCGACTATACGCTAAGGGCACCCCTGTGGGGTACGAGCCTCGGATTAGGGCGTCACTGGGGGATGACAGCAAGGGGATAGGCTTGATCTGAGTGATACTTCTACTCAGTCTTAAGGTAGTATTATTTTATGAAATTCCAGTGTGGGAAAGAGATAGAGCTATCCACGCTGTCTCTTTCTCACATTGGAGTGACAGGCCACCAGTTATGAAATCCAGATGTAAATGGGACCCTTGTGTACTGGAAGCGATTTGCTTTTAAAGCTTGCTTTACCCTATCTACTGTCGTTTCGGTTTCGAAATATCAGTGCAATATTCCAGTCTGCTATTTGAGCCAAACTTGGTTCAAATATTTGCCAGACTCAATTGAACTTCGTTCAGTCCATTTATGCTCTGGCCGCCAAATGTTGGCTCCAGTGGTTGTGGACAGGCAGTTGTGGCCAAAGTGGTCATATGCATGTTGCATCCAATATTTTGGACTATTTGTTTGCGATTGGAATACGAAGTACGATATCTGAATCGGTTTTCAAATCGAAATGTACGGATTTGCTGGTGCGGTTAAGATAGCTTTTCGTGGAAATATTGCTATTGATAAATCCTTAGATTGTTCTTAGTTTTATCTTGCAGCTGTTTATTTGCAACAATCTGATTAATTTCTTCAATGTTTTAGTATTACGTTGACACTAGAAATATAGATTTTAACTGGTAGTCTTTCTATTATTTATTTGCAAATCACAATAAAGTCAAATTAAAGTCCCACTAATTATTTTCCGGTCAAAATGGCGACCATGACGTCATGAATTACAATGACAGCTTCAAGCAGTACTATTCTAGTGTAAGAAAGAGATGGCACTAGTTTTTTGGCTGGAATGTCTTTTATGATCAATCTACAAGACTTCATGGTAGTATTAATTCTATTAGTTGTCTACTATATGCATAATCTTGTTAGAAACAACTGCGTTATGATAAAACTATTAGGGAGCGGGTGAAGCCACTGGGCTAGATTATACCATTCGTAGATTAGTACTTGATCGTTATATAGAAGACTAGCTTTCGCCCGCGTTAAATTTGAGGTAACACAGTTCTCCTTGCGCCTTATTGATTTGTAATAGCAACGCTAAGTTTTCCCTTTTCTTCCCTCTTTCTCCCTCAAATCCTACTTTTTTCAAAAAAATATTAGCCATGTCTCTTGGTTCCCAACTATCTCTGTACCAAAATTCATCAAAATCGGTTAAGCCATTAAAGCGTGAAGAGGTAACGAACAAACAAACTCACTTTCGCTTTTATAATATTAGTAAGGAAGGATAAAGAAGCGTTCCGCAGCCTCATTTATTCTCTAGTGCAGCAGAATAAAATTCTTGTATCGTTTAACAAGTCAATTAAAAAGGATTTTTATTATAGATTGTAAACTGGTTGGTTTACAGTTAATATTATTGCGACGAAATTAATTTGCGTGTTACAGCTTGGGGCGATAAGAACAGCGGATTATTGGAGACTTCCTTCGAGAATAAAATTTAAACAGAAAGAAATTATCTTGGAAACAAGATAAAGTTGACGTTTTTATCAGAACTTATTTTATTTCAAGTTGTGATTTTCTACTCCTGAAAATAGGTTTGTGATAACACTGGTCAAAAGAGTAACATAATATTAGTAAGATGGCTGGCGCCCGCGGCTTCACCTGAGTGATATCGAAAAAAAAGTATCTTTTATCTATCTGTAGGTATGTATTCTAGACTATAATCTACCTCTGTGCCATCAAGATCCGTTTAGCCGTTTTGACGTGAAAGAGAAACAAGCATCCAAACATCCTCACAAACATTCGCATCTATAATATTAGTTTTTTTTATAATTGGAAATTAAAACACAAAACTATAAAATATTTTTCAAACATTTAGATACGCCATTAAAAAAATATCTAAGAAAAAAAAAAACAAACATTATGTGGTATTATATTGTGTATTTTGATTACTTTTTGTAATCAAAATCCGTTCAGTAGTTCGACAAAAATAAATCAATCAACAAACAAAAGTCAAAGACTTCGGTTGTATTTATAACATTACTAGCTGTGCCCAGCGGTTTCACCCGCTGCTCAGTTAGGGGCATGAAAAATAGATGTTAGCCGATTCCCAGACCTACCCGATATGCACACAAAATTTCTTTAAATCGGTGCAGCCGTTTCGGAGGAGTATGGGAACGAAAACTGTGACACGAGAATTTTATATATTAGATTTATTTAATTCAACGTGAAACATACATAGACACTGACATCAACGATACAAACGGTACGACTATGGGATTATTATAAAGCGATTAAGTGAGTATCAGTAATCCCTAGTCGATGGTTATATCATCTTGTTCATATCCGCTGATACCGTAACCAATCTTTATAGATTATACCTTTCTGATGAGGAGCAACTGCTCGGGTTGATCCTTAAGTTAAACCTTGCATACTTAGGTACGCTTGTGGATGGCTCGTATTCATTTTAGAGTTCCGTTACTGAAACAACTACAGTACTTTCACAGTTATTATGCCTTGTGACTGGGACTGTAGCTTAATTTTTATTGTTGTCAATGTTTTGACAGTTCAAAAGTGCCTGTAACTGGCCTACTTGAAATAAATGATTTTTGATTTGTTTTTTTTTTTAAAGGAAAAAGCTTAGCCTTTTTGGATCACTTTGTTGTTCGTCTATCTGTTTGTAAGTTCCTATAAAGAGGTATTTTTTTGCGGATGGGAAATCATCAAATAACTTCTCCCGCTCTGGGCGGAGCGGAGGGGGGGAGTGTCAAGCTTGTACTAACTAAAAACCACCCATGTTCCTTCTATTGCCCTTTATTTCCCGGGGCCACGGTATCTGTTTCGAACAACCCGCAACCCCATGAAAGAATGCCCATGCAAAAATTTAAATCAATTCGGCCAATGAATGGCTTCCTCCCATACAAACTTAACCACCGTCTTTCATCAACAAACATAATTGAGAAAAGGTTAGATATATGATGATGAGTTTATTATTCTAGCCTTGAAACAAACACCTGAAAAGCAAATAACAACAAATTAACATCGCTAAGATATTAGACTTAATAACTTCTTCAAGGTTTATGCTAGTTAATAATGCCTAGTTTAACTAACTAATTAAAATTATTACAATGTATTTGGGATGTCAAGTTCGTGGCTAAATAATAGCAGCCGCTCGGGTCAATCTTTAGGTTAAACCACGCTTGCCTAGGTCGGTCTATGGATGGGTTACCACCCTATACATACCGAGTTTCCTCCGTGCCTCGGAAAGCAGGTTAACCTATTGGTCCCGGCTGTGATTTGTAGATTTTTGACAGTCGTTACGGGTAGTCAGTGTCACGAAAGTCTGACAACCAGTTTTAACAAGCGGTATCATATTACCTAGTACTAACTGGGTCGTGGAAGTCAGATAGGCAGTCGCTCCATGTGAAATACTGGTTTTTTATCTGCATCCGGTAAGACTAACAGCCGACCAAATACTGGGGAAAGGCCTAAGCAGCTGGTAAGTACGTAAAAATAACTTTTGACTTGAGTTTTAAACAATGAAAAGAAAATTGTCGCCACGCATTTTTACCGTAGATTAAGTTTTTTTTTTATAAACGTTGCCCCACTCAAGGAATTTCTTCACAAACAGCCAGACCTGGATCAACTAGCTGTAGGCTACTGCGCCAACTGTGCACTACACTTTATTTTTAATTATCTTATAAATATTTTTAACTTATAATTTATATTATATTTTGAACTTTTAAAAATGCTGCCAGATCCTTGAAATATTTCTTTTAGTGTGTCTACAATATGAATTTTTCTCAAAAGACGTTTATTCAGAGACGAAGTTCTAAGATATTTATCGAGCAATAAAGTTAGAAGTCTCGCTACAGTGCGAGAAATGAACTCGTTTATCTGTTCCACTAAATAATGTGTGAGAGCTCGGGAACAATTGAGGTTAGATAACATCTGAGACTGAGACCAAGGACCTTGTGTGGAACATTTTGCTTTGATTGTTGCAAAAAAGATTGGATAGGTAATTAATTCACCACCACCACCGGCCGGCTCAAACCGGTTTCTTTTTCCATTCTCCTCTGTTAGACGTCACGTCATAATTTATTCTTTTCTCCATCATATCATTCCTCTTTCCATTTATCACTCTTAAAATTACATCTGTTCTATCCTTCCTCATTGGACTAATAAGAATATTGAAACATCCCAGGCCGGGTATGATAGAAAAAAGAATCGAACTCGCGAATTCAATTATTTCGCGAATTATTAATTATCTACTCACCCACATAACACAGCCGCTTTTAGAGGCAGTTTTCGCTATGCGGCCTCCAAGGTGTGGAATAACCTGCCACCACCGATTAGGTTGATAAACAATTATTTCACATGTAAAAAACGGTTACGGCAGTATCTAGTTGAAGCGCAACGTAAACTGTATATGGTCGCACTAAATGCCTCAATTATTTAATTTATAATCTACCTACCTACCCTTATTTCATGTCATCGATGCCGCCCAAAAGTGAATATATACCTGATGTTTCATTTACATTTTTCATATTACTTTGCAGAATTTCCCATTATAAACAATTATGTGGTTTATCTTCTTTTTTTTATCACAATACACACTCACATTTAAGTACATACTACATTTAAAACTGTTTTACGTCCGTCACATCACCATATAAGGGCCAGTTGAAAACCAGCGTCGGGCACTAGCTGCTCGGCAGTTTGCTGAACTGGGCCTATTTGGCGCAGCCGTGAGACACACATTATTTTTATTTTATTTGTGTTTAAGATTAAGTTTCATATTTTTTTATTAGTGTGTGCATTTATTATGGCTTGTGCCAAATAAACTTGTGTTCTTTCTTTCTTAATTCGTTTTAGGGTCTCTGTTAATCAAACCGATAATGCTACGATAGTATTTGAGTGACAAAAATTAAAATATTGTTGTCAATCCAGTAAAAAATAATAAAAAAAGTCATTATATTGCTTATGTAATGTAATATTCAGCTAATTTTCCTAAAGTGTCTATAGAATTAAGACTGCCCGAGGTCTCTAAACTCATTTAGGAGTAAGGTCTTTGTAATTAACGCAGTTTACCCAACAATATTAATAACAGCCTTATCTTTCAACGCAGTCTCCCGGTAATAGCCCTTTCTTAATGGTAAAAACCCAAAGGATTATTCCCAAGCGACGGTTTTTTTTTTAATATTAATCACTTTGAAAATTCGTTTCGCAAAAGTCAGTGTGGTATATTTTGTTCTATGTGAAAATTTGAATGTTAGGTATGGTACCGCTCTGGGCGGAGCGGGAGGGAGTGTCAGACTTTTTCTGACGTAAACACACCCATGTTTCTTCTTTTGCCCTTTATGTTTCGGGGCCGCGGTATTTTTTTAGAATAACTCGCAACCCCGGCAGGAGGTGGCCCTGTCAGGCCCCTCTGCTCTGCATCTATTAGGTTTGCCTGAAACAGGAACGCGCCGTCGACATGCCCTGTCGTCATTAGCAGAATAGTCTTTTTGCACAATTTGTAATTATTTTAATGCCCTTTTTTCACAATTTGTAATTATTTCATTATAATGAGGTTGAAATACACATGTGGCTAAAAGCCGCTAAAATATAAAAAAAAAACATGGGCAAACTCGGGTAACTTCCTAAGTGTACTAGATCTTTGGATAATACTCCGGGATAAAGGGCTATTTTCGTGTGAATATTTGCGAAGACATCGCTGTAAGCACAAGTGTATCTTTTAATGCTATATAAAAAGATCTAAAAGTCGTTACCCGCCCCAAAAAGGCTGTGTCGGAGAAATAAATGTCAATGTGATGGATGAGCCAGCATTAAGCCACATAGTCGGAATATAACTTAACTTAGTAACGTTTTCAATGCCTAGAGTCAACTTGGTGCGGAGTTTTTTCATATCGCCACTTTTTTGATTTGAATGAACCTTACAAAAGAGAAATAAATAAAAATCAGATAAAAAAAAATCTTTAAATTATCTCTGGGCGTCTAATACGCAAACTTGGAACAAGACAAAAACCGGAAAAGTTTTAAAAATAGAGGAAAATTTACAAAAAAAAACTAACTAGCGGTTTCACCCGCTGCCGCTGCTAAGTTAAAAAAAAACTATTATAACCGATTTTCAGAACTACCGTACATACATAAACAATTTCATAAAAAAAATCTAGCCGTTTAGGAGGAGTTTGGCAACTAAAACTGTGACACGAGAATCCTTACTAATATTATAAAAGCGAAAGTGAGTTGGTTTGTTTGTTACGTCTTCACGCCTAAATGGCTTAACCGATTTGATTTTTGAACTGATTAATTTTGGTACAAAAATAGTTGGGACCGACGTAGGCAATTTTTTTTTAAAGTAAGATATGAGGGAGAAAGAGGGAAGAAAAGGGAAAACTTAGCTTTGCTATTACAATAAATAAGGCGCTACGGCAAAATAAGCTAGTTTTATACATAAATGAATATACGAACCTGTCAGTAACACACATAACTAAATACATTACATAGGACATCCTTTCCTAACTAATATTATAAAAGCGAAAGTGAGTTTGTTTATTACGTATTCAAGATTTAATGGCAATTTAAGTAGTAAGTAAGGTTTAAGTCGGGAACCAGGAGACGGACATAGGCTATTTTTTTTAACGTGGAATGTGAGGGAGAAAGAGGAAAGAAAAGGGAAAACTAAGCGTTGCTCTTACAAATCAATACGAGGCAAGGGGAACTGTGTTACCCCGAATTTAACGCGAACAAAGCCGCGAGCAAAAGCTATGTAGTATCAAATAAACGATATTACCTAGCAATATATGTGAGCCTAAAATAGGGCGTTTAAATTAAGCCGTGTTCACACGCGGTGGGCCAAATGAGAGTGTTGGGAGGATGTATGATAGCTTCATCTGAACACCCTTTGCTTTAGAATTGCCAATGAGATTCGTACTCCGTGTGGATTCGAACTTTGCTTGCATGAATAGGATTTACGTTCTGTGTTTTGCAAATACCAACTGATTTAATGGTTGTTTAGTTTAAGTTGTGCGGTAGTTGGTTGTTTTGATATAGGTAGGTACATATTCTTCATTTATCCGATGTGATCATTCTACCGGAATTAAAGGTATTCTATTTATTTTTATCTATATCCTAATTCTAATCCTTTCTAATATTATAAAAGCGAAAGTGAGTTTGTTTGTTTGTTTGTTACCTCTTCACACTTTAATGGCTAAACCGATTTTGATGAATTTTGGTACAGAGATAGTTGGGAACCAGGAGACGGACATAGGCTAATATTTTTTTGAAAAAAGTCGGATGTGAGGGAGAAAGAGGGAAGAAAAGGGAAAACTTAGCGTTGCTATTACAAATCAATAAGGCGCAACGGGAACTGTGTTACCCCGAATTTAACACGAGCAAAGCCGCGGGCAAAAGCTAGTAATATTATAAATGCGAATGTATTTGAGAATGTATGAATGTTTGTTACTCGTTCATGTCAAAACCGCTGAACGGATCTTAATAAAATTTGGTACAGAGGTAGAATAACACAGCATACATTTTTTTGCGATCACGCGGGCGAAGCCGCAGGCGCCAGCTAGTCTATATATTTAAAAGTGAAAATCACTGACTCACTTATAACGAAATCTCAGAAACTACAAGTGTTAGGAGCCTCAAATTTTTCAAGAGGAATCCTTTTATGACTAAGACAGGATTTTGCTAAATTAAATTAAACCCATAAGGGGGTGAAACGGGGTGGCAAAGATTGTATGGGTGAACGCAATTGGCCGGATTGACTTGAAATTTTGCACAGAAATGCTATAACGAAATTAATAGACTTTATAGCATCACGTTAAGACACTGAGGAGCCGAGCAGTGGCAACACCGGAGGACACACATATGTGTATGTTTACCAAATTTTACCCAAATCCGTTTAGTAGTTCTTGCCAGGCAACCATAACAATAACCATACATACTCACAAACATTCACACTTAAAAGGTAATATAGCAAAAGCATTGTTATTCCAGTATAACAACTTTAATTTGACGACACGGATGGCGCAGTGGCTGAGTGATTGACTGCTGTGCTGCGTGTCGCGGGATCGATCCCCGCAAGAAAAAAAAAATTGTATGACCTACAAGTAGGTGTTCCGGGTCTAGCTGTTAGTTAAAGATAGTTCAATGTTTGTAAACGCACCCTTTTACAGGAGAAATTTCTAGAATGGGGCAGAGTAATGCCACTTTAAATAAACTAGTAACTTTAAGTTCTCGTTTGCGGTTTGTTAAAAAAAGGTAACTTTACTTGTTAGTCTAGAGTCGTGTAGTCTGGTCAAAGCTTTACTGAAACTTTAAATAAACTGGGCTTGTTCATAAAATAAATATTTAAACTTGTTTAGAAAAGGTTCAAAAACAGTGAAATAACATTAAAAATAATAACACAAACCCATTTGAAAACGTATTAAAGTTTGCCCTTAGTATTTAAAACTTTGAATATTTTTAGAAAATTAATGAAAACGTTTCGTACGCAAAACGTTTTTTCAGTTGAGTTGTCTTAGTTTAGATCTAGGTATGTGGTTTGTTTCGTGAGCCAAGACCATTTATATATGTTGCAGTCAAAGCATACGGTCAAAAGTACTTTTGACTGATTTTGCTAGTCAATAGTACTTTTGACTAGTTAAGAGTTTTGACTGCAACATATACACTTTTATAAACTTTCCCATAATTTATTGATCTGGTAATTCGCATACGTTCACAAACATTTAAGCTCACTTACACAAACAGCCAAACCCGGAATATTAAATAGGCCATACAAATATTTGTTCCGTGCGTAAATCGAACCCGCGACACGTAGCGCAGCGGCAATACTTTGCCGCTACGAAATGCGATTTTGGTAGCCTGTCGAAACTGTATCTGATCTTAGAAATACACTAACCATTATAAAGTTATAATGTTCTTTAGGATTCCGTAATCATCACATCGAGGAGCTCGTGGCTAAGAAAATTGTGGCCGCTCGGGTCGATCTTTAGGTTAAGCCGCGCTTGCCTAGGTTGGTCTGTGGATGGGTGACCACCCGTAACATACCAAGTTATCTCCGTGCCTCGAAAAGCACGTTAAGCCGTTGGTCCCGGCTGTCATTTGTAGATCTTTGACAGTCGTTACAGGTAGTCAGTGTTCCGAAAGTCTGACAACCAGTCTTACCTAGGGGTATCGTATTACCCAGTATTAACTGGGTTGTGAAGGTCAAATAGGCAGTCGCTCCATCTAAAATACTGATATTCAGCTGCATCCGGTTAGACTGGAAGCCGACCCCAACATGTTGGGAAAAGGGTAGGCAGATGGTGAATCATCACAGAAAAAAAAAATATCGTATGTGTTATTCCTCGTGTTTTGACGAGCGCGGTTTAATCTCAAAGGTCGACCCGTCTGGCAGTTATTATTTATCCACGAGCTCCTCCTTATCACTTTCATTATATCACCAATTAAAAAAGGTCTAGATAACAAAGTTAGGAACGCGTTAAATTATGATTTGTATAAAATTAAGAATTTAAATACCAACAGGCTTATAAAACACACTCCCTCCCTAAAAGTACTCTTGCAAAATAACAAGCACTTAATAAAAACACCAAATTAATAATATTATTCAAACGTGACTCAAGAACGCGACCTTTAAAATCACGTGGAGCAACTCGTTTTGCTCTCACAAACAACTCCAGTTTCGCAAACAGCAAAAAACTCACTCCTCACTTATATTGCTTCCTAAAATACTTCCCCAACTCAATTGGGAACATTGAAATAGGGGCAGAAATCTTGAAAGACATTACTTTTACAATCGGGGCGCAATAAAAGGTAGAATCGTTAAATAAGACAAGCAATTTAACGCGTGGGAGGACCACGTGTTGTTCCCTGATTCGCCTTCGTTTGTATGACCTTTTTGATTGGGGCCTCCAAAGTTTGCCGTCAGCGAAGAGTGGAGGCCTTTTTCGTTACGAGATAACGTGTTAGATGAGGGACGTGTTTGAGTGTCGGTGATGTTTATCGATGCGGGCTAAGAGTATTCAAATACCCCTAGGGCTAATGAGTATCTCTTAAACAAGCTTTTCTCACCTTCACGGTTCACCTACGGGTACCACTTTCGTATAATATAGGTCATATCCTTACTAATATTATGAAAGCGAAAGTGAGTTTGTTTGTTACATCTTCACCCTTACATGGCTTAACCAATTTTGATGAATTTTGGTACAGAGGTAGTTGGGACCCTGGAGACGGGCTAGGCTAGAGAGAAAAATGAGAGAGAAAGAAGGAAGAAAAGAGAAAACCTTGCTTTGCTATTACAATAAATAAGGCGCATACAAACGAATATTATAATTTAAAAGAGTGTCCATGGAGTTTCTTGCCTATTCTTCTCCATAGATATCAACGCTTTGAAATGGGTACAAGTTATTATGCCTTGTGACCGGGACTGTAGCTTCATTTTGTTTCTTGTCATTCAAAAGTGCCTGTAATGGTCTAATTGTAATAAATGCTTTGATAAAAAAAAAAAACAGTTGTAGCCATTACTCGCAAATACCGTCTAACATATCACTAATGTTACCAGTACAAAAATAGACATCGGTTAGACTATAGTATACTGTAAACACACGTTGACTGTATGACGTCTGTTCGTTCAAGGCGAAACGTTAAGCAACTTTATGGTTACTTGATACGAGGCTAAGTGTTTGTGATGTCGAACAAATCATTCGCTTCGTTTGCTCAGGTTATTTTTGGATATGTTATTGAAGCAGGTGGCTCTTTGTCTAACGCCCGGTTTCAATAAACAAAAACGAGTCGTTTTGCTTACGTATAGTAAGATTTTGACATACGTCTTATAGAACTTATGACAAAATACTACTATCCGTAACCAAAACGAATCGTTTTTTGTTTATTGGAACGGGGTGTAAGTGAACACATTAATTGCATTAAACCTATTTTACATACAAAGCCTATTTTATCAATTTGGTATGCAATTATCAATCCTTATTATAATATTATAATAGTGAAAGTGAGTTTGTTTGTAACGTCTTCACTCGTAAATCGGAAAAGGGGAACTGTGTTACCCCGAATTTAACGCGAGCAAAGCCGCGGGCAAAAGCTAGTTTATCATAAAAGTAATTGGACAAATCACAGGCATGCATGAAATTGGTATTATAACCCTTTTTGAAAATGTACAATAGGTGATTATAATGTAATTTTAATAATTAAATTATTTTTTATAAGTTGAAAAGAATAGTATAAAATATATGTTTTTATTTTTACTACTTTAAGATTATTTGCCTACATAATAACATTATGAAGTTATAGAGAATGCTTTATGGCATTAAGTCCACCTATGTACCACTATTGTACATGAAGTTTAAATAAATAAAAATATCAATTCCTCAATAACTGAATTATTGAAGTTATTTATTACATTAGGATGTCCTGAAATAAAAACAACTCTTTGGGAAAACGGCATGAGTTCAAATATCTATAGTTTACAGATAAACATTCGTTCCCTTAAAAATAATAGTATGCATCTGGTTAAACTGGAACGCAACCTTAACATAATTGAAAAAAAAGAAGCAGCTGTTAATGTCAGCACACACAATAGGCAGTCAATAAAACTTAGATAAATATATAAGTAATATACCCAACTGTAATTAAAATTGTGACCTTTGTTAAAGGTAAGAGCACTTACATTATAAGGGTGATTATTTTTGGAGCACTTTCATAATTAATCAGGAACTGAATACATTTCTAATTTTCGTTTTATCCTGTGGTATTGTTGCCAAGGTAAATGTAAATGATAAATGATGTTTATTTTGCAAGTAGGTTTTCACAAACACTTTTAAACGTCACTTTTTTTTAAACTAGATGAGGCTGGTGTTTCGTACCCGACTACTCTGAGAAGAAACAGCCGAAACCAACTCAGAGGTCATAGTCTCTTTTAAGGTCCAGACAAAATAATTTTGGTCAACTTATATGACTATGCAGATAGTGTCTGAAATGGTCTTTTTGTAAGAAAGCACCACACAGATTGAGTGGACCTGTCCCGTCAGTGCAAGCATTTTTCAGTTATCGTGTAGCTCAACTCATATATGGTATATTAGTTTTTCCCTGCGCTTAAATTAAGTAAATTAATTACTGTTTTCTTTGCTTTATCTATAACAAGATATTAAAATCCTTACTTCCCTTTCTATATAAAAGCGAAAGTAAGTTTGTTTGTTACGTCTTCACGCCTAACTGGCTAAACCGATTTTGATGAATTTTGGTGCAGAGATAGTTAGTGATAAAAAGGGAAGAAAAGTGGGGAGAATGATATTTTTTCACGTGAATTAAAGTTAGCGTGTTAGCCCAAAAAAAAAAGTCGCGGGCGAAAGCTAGTATAAGATATTTTTGTTAATTTTCTCATATTTAAGTGAACTCTGAATATTCGTTTGAGAAATATATAAAGCGAATCGACCACGTGCCCTGTGTTGGTTTGTAAATGTCACGTGTGACCTAATTCGGTTTTCTTTTTTTACATAATCAAGTAGAAAACACTGTGTTAAATTGTTTTCAATAAATAACATAAATATTATCTGCTGCTGCAGCTGTTTGTGTGTTTGTGTAAGTGAGTTAATAGTAGAGTTAAAGTTAAGTTAATGTTTGTAAGCGCAACCACGATACAGGAAAAAATCCTAGTGTGGAACAAGGTCTTTAAAAAAAAATCTACATAGCCTTTTCTCAACTATATCCAGGTCGGATTCCAGTATCACCGAATGCAACTGATTACCAGTACCGGAGCGACTGCCTATCTGACCTCCACAACCCAGTTAGTACTGGATAATACGATACCTCTTGGTAAGACTGGCTGTCAGACTTTCGGGGCACTGATTAATAATAATAAATAAATATCTTGGGGCAACTCACACACGGCTATCTGATCCCAAGCTAAGCAGAGCTTGTGTTATGGTAACCAGACAACTGATATACATACTTACATAATTTATAAATACATACATATTATAGATAAATCACACCCAGACACAGAACACACAATCATGCTCATCACACAGAGTTTGTCCTGGTTGGGAATCGAACCCACGACCTCCGGCTCACAATCAGGGCCACTAACCACTAGACTAACAGGCCCGTCAACAATTACCTGTAATGACTGTCTAAAATCTACAAATGACAGCCGGGACCAACAGTTTAATGTGATTTCCGAGGCATGGAGGAAACTCGGTATGTAACGAGTTGTCATCTATCTATAAATCAACCTAGGCAAGCGCAGCTTTACCTAAAGATCGACCCGAGCGGCTGCTATTATTTAACTATGATCCACAAAACTAAATAATCATTTCATTGAATTATCTTATCTTAAAATTTTATTCCTTACTAGCTTTTCCCGAAGCTTCGCTCGGTAGCGCTTTATTGATTTGTAATAGCAACGCTAAGTTTTCCGTTTCTTCTCTCTTTCTCTCTCATATACCACTCTTTAATAAATAGCCTATGTCCGTCTTCTGGTTCCCAACTATCTCTGTACTAAAATTCATCAAAATCGGTTTAGCCATTTAAGCGTGACGAGGTAACAAACAAACAAACAAACTCACTTTCGCTTTTATAATATTACTAGCTTTCGCCCGCGTTAAATTTGGGGTAACACAGGTCTCCTTGCGCCCTATTGATTTGTAATAGCAACGCCGAGTTTTCCCTTTTCTTCCCTCTGTCTCCCTCACATCCCACGTTTTTTAAATAAAAATTAGCCTATGTCCGTCTCCTGGTTCCCAACTATATATGTACCAAAATTCATCACAATCGGTTTAGCCATTAAAGCGTGACGAGGTAACAAACAAACAAACTCACTTTTGCTTTTATAATATTAGTAAGGATTAGTAAGGATAAGAATTTTGAAATGAAGGCGCCAAACTAGTTTTTAAAACCACTCATCGTCTGCAAAAGTATGCAAAATATATAAGCCTCTATGAAAATGACATACTTCAACTTTTAATTTGTTAAATTATTAAAGTATGGACATGTCCATAATAAATTTCAGCGTAATGTCCTGAATTTAATGACTCGGGGGCCGTAATTATGAAATATGAGCGAAACGTGGCCGACTGAATGTGACAATATTTCTTCATTGCGGCGGAAAAATTATGTTTGCATAGTTCTTGATCTCTATTTGATCATTTGATAAACACATTGTTTCAATGAACACTGGTATTAACTAATGCAATGTAGGTGCATTCTTCTTATTTTTTATTAAAAAAAAAACGTTGCCCCACTAGGATTTATCCTGTACCTACCGTGGGTGCGTTTACAAATATTTGAACTCACATACACATACAGCCAGACCCTAAACATCTATCTGTTGGCCATACAAATATTTCTTTCTTGCGGGGATCGAACCCGCGACACGCAGCGCAGCAGTCGATAACTGAGCCACTGCGCTAACCGTGTCGTATCTAACTTTGACTAGCTAATAAATTAAAACTATAATGATATTCAAAACATGATTATAACAACTTAAACATAGAATCACCTATTCACACACCCATAAAACTTATCTCGCGAGTCGAATACCGGCCACCGTAGATGCGGGTCTGTGGACGGTGAGCAATAGGTAGCTCACTGTGACGACAGGCCGTGTCGAAGGCGCGTTCGTGTTCCACGCGCGCCTCAAAAAGATGTCAGTAAAGCAGAGGGCCACCGCCTGCCGGAGTTGCGGGTTGTTCGAAAGACATACCGCGGACAAGGAAAGGCAAACGAAGGAAAATGGGTATATTTTAGTCAATAACGTAATCTTACACTAGATATTTAATGACTTCCCATCCCAAAAAAACACAAATCTACTGACATTTGTCTCACATACCTGAATCGAAACTACATATAGGATGCTTAGATTCTAGTACCGTCATATAAATATCAATACATACACGCAAGGCTCAAAGTATTTCTTGAAGATTCGCAATCAAAGCCTCAGAAAAGTTCAGAGCTGTTTTCACTAATGAGGTGACAATTATAATGATTCAGTAATTGCTCACAAATTACTACCTGTGTAGGTCGTTAAGAAGCCGTTTCTTTTAATTGAGTTTGCAGCTCGCGTGGGACGATGAGAACAATTGGCAGGCTTTTAAGGCGCTGTATAAAGCAAACAGTTCGTAAAACGTCTAGATTTTCATCGCAAAGTTAGCCGTATCTGTACATGCCACTAGCCAAAAAAAATACCGTGTATAGTTCAATATAAAAAGTAAAGACTTAAACGAAATCAGTTTACAAAAGTGGTCTAGTACTACGAAAAAAAATGTTTAAAAAGACCAAGAAAAAATTCTCAAATTTTTCAGCGACAACCATCATATTTTTTATATCTATCTATAACAAAGGAAATTGTATAGACTAAAGAGATTTCTAACATTTTTCAAACACGGAGCTGTTTTATTCAATAAAAACTGCAAAATGACCTATATTTGGACATGATATTTAAATAAAATCAAATGCCGAAATATTTTCGACCTTATTTCTATTCTTTCGATGCACTACTGTCGTGTACTTGTGTCAGACCATGCCCAGTCTGCAGCTAGCCTCACTTCCGCGAATACCTAAACATTAGCTTGTTGCCGCGCCTTAAGAGTAAAACCAGCGGTGTTAACCCGCTGCTCAGCTCCTTTTCTGGAGAGGGGCACACTTATCACTTAGCTGTATGAAAAATAGATAACGACCGGTTCTCAGACCTACGGAATCCTTACTTAATATTATAAAAGCGAAAGTGAGTTTGTTTGTTTCTTCTTCACGCCTTAATGGCTTAATCGATCTTCATGAATTTTGGTACATATATAGTTGGGACCGTGGAGACGGACATAGCATTTTTTTTATAAAGTGAGAATTAAGGGAGAAAAAGGAAAGAAAAGAGAAATCTTAGCTTTGCTATTACAATAAATAAGGCGCAAGGGCAAAAACTGCAGGTAGCAGGTGCCTGCAAATCAGGAAAGGGAGACGGTGTTAGGTACCCAGAATTTAATGCAAGCGAAGCCGCGGCAAAAGCTAGTTGTTATAAAAGTACATATAATATCGTTATTTTATCGTATATCGTTATCGTATCGTAATACGATGACCTTTTGTAAGACTGGTTGTCAGACTTTTAGGTGACTGACTAGCTGTAATGACTGCCAAAGATCTTCGAATATTTATTTATTTACTAAAACTTCACGAGCAAGTAAAAAAAAACATTGCATAAACGCGGACTTGGGCATTTTCTATCAGTCAACCTTGGGGTGATGCAGAGACAAATAAATAGTAGGTGCAATGTGACAGGAAATACCAGTTTTAATAATAATAAATACATACGTAGAAAATATACAAAGTAAGGAGATGTAAAAACAACTAAATATGATGTAATACTGACATTACATTAATTTTGAGATGAGTCTGCCAACTTCTTATGTAAGTGTTCGCGAGGTTTTATGTTAAATGTAAATCGACTGGTAGCCGTCCTGATATTCAAAGGGAGCGCATTCCACAGGAAAAGCGCTTGAACAAAGAAGGAATATTTAAGGAAACTAGAATATCAGCTGGGACCAACGACTTATGGTGCTTTCGATATGATATTGGTAGACCCATCTACGGATCAATTCAGGCATAGTAATGCATGCATGTATGAATTAATTAATTAGGTATATAGATACAGTACGGCCAACGAGAAGCGATACGAAAGGTCATTAACCTAAAGAACAACTGTGGCGTTGACAATATAATATTTAGCTCTTTCCATCTTGTGCCTTTGTCGTAATGTCTCGTTCTCCCGGCAAAAACATGACAACGTTAAGACGGGTTCGCCAACATTCATGCGGCCATTTTAGATGGGGTTTTAGCATGGGTTTTGTTTACATTTGGTATCGCTTCTCGTTGGCCGTACTGTAGAATATTCTGCTCAAGACAACCTTTGGATGTATTGAAAGGAAGTCTGAGAGATAATTCAAAATCACAATATCCACACTAATATTATAATTGTGAAAGTAGCTCTGTTTGTTTCTTTTTTTTGTATGTAAGTTACCCTTTCACGACAAAACGGCTAATCGGATCGTAATGAAATTTAAAAGAAAGAGAGAGATAGATTTCAACTTTAAGAAGGACATGGATTACTTATTATCACGCTAATAATAACTTAGAAGAGTGTGCAATATTACATTATTTAAAGATTCCTGAACTGTTTGACTACTGATAGCTTGATATACATTGGAATATAACAACTATAAGGCAAGGCAAAACGTGAAGCTAACGCACACAAAGTCGCAGGTGAAAGCTAGTAATTGAATTCATTTATTTATTGCTTCGCACATTTGTTTTACAAGGTCTTAAATAATAATAATAAAAAAGTTCACATTGACCATGGTCGGGCAAAACATTTTATGCCTTTTGAGTTCAAAATTGTTTGTTGCTATTTCGTTGTTTAGAGCAATAAATTCAAAACTAGTAACGGTTACAAAAAGAAAACTACGCTGAACAATAAATTTTCCTTAATGTGTTTCGATGGTGCAACTTTTGTAATTGCTTTTAATAAATTTCAGTTTCCATTTGAAACTTATTTTGCACTAGCATTGCCTCGCTGTTTCTGTCTGATAAAAACCTTTTTGTGACAATCCTGGTTATCAATTGTGTGCCAAATTTCATCCAAACCCGTTCAGCCATTTGAAGAGTAACGTACATCCACCCATTATCACAAACTTTCGCAATTATAATTGTTTTAAGTCATTATAAACTCGGAAGCAGCTGAAGTGACTGTTTTGTTCACAAACAGAGTTTAATTTATTCCGACAAAATACAAGTAAGTACTACGCAAACTATCTCAACAGGGTTCAAGAAACTCCACGAAACTTCGAGTAACAGACAATATTGATTGAAGAGCGTTGCTTTCAAAACCCCGAAATGTCGAGTGAATAAGGGTCCGAAAATCTAATAATGTATTTAATCAGACCCAATACGGTCGACTTTCGTAAAAACCCTTATACAAAAACACACGCTCCCAAAGTTAATAAAAACGGCCCGACAAATTAACGGCCAGTGAAAATAGCCGGCGCCGGAAGCCGTGTGGATCTGTGAATGGTAAAAAATAAACATTTACCTCAAGGGGAAATAGGAAAAAGGGAAGAGTTTCAAATCATTTCGAATTTCGGGATAAATATTTTGTTAAAGTCGAGTGTTCAGGTAACAATTTCCTTTAAACCTTGCAAATAGGTAAAAGTTATATAACGGCATTTTATAAAAAATAAAATTGAGTAAAAGTATCAACTCGAAGAACACATAATTTTGAATTAACGCTACTGCAGCTTAGCAAACGCGATCACGCTACGCTGTCGTAGCGGATAGATGTTACGCGAGCTACCGTTATCTTTTGGGGTGGGAAATCATCAAATAACTTCCCCCGCTCTGGGCGGTGCGGGGGGGAGTGTCAGACTTCTACTGTAAACCCACCCATGTTCCTTCTATTGCTCTTTGCGTTCCGAGGCCGCGGTATCTCTTTCGTACAACTAGCATCTCTTTGAGGCGCGCGTGAAGCACAAACGCGCCGTCGACACAGCCTGTCGTCAATAGACGGACGGACGGTAAGCTACCCATTGCTCACCGTCCACAGACCCGATCTACGGTGTCCGGGAGTCGTCTCGCGGCGCCCGTCGCCCGGGGCGCCCCTGCGGCGGCTGGGTTGGTTTGAGGTTCTTTCCCTCAAACGCCCGGCCACCTCCTTCGCTAGTATGACTACTTCGCATTCCATTGCCGTGACCGCTTCCCATTCCCTCTCGCCCCGGACCATGGACTGAATCAGGGCCGGACGCGAAAGATCGCCGCCGCCGATCGGCTCTACGAGGGCACGGCGGTGCTCTGCCCAAGCTGGGCAGACCGCCACTGTGTGTTCCACCGTTTCCTCTGGGCGATCGTCACAATGGTGACACCCGGGCGTTTCAGCTTAAGCTGTCATAGTAGATAGATGCTGCGGAGCTACACTGTCGTAGCGGATAACTGTAACGCGAGTCCTCGGTTTACGTGCTCTATAGACACTAACTAATATATTTCTGTATTTTAGATAAAGAAGCAAACAAAAACTAATTCATTTAATGATAGAATCATCAATTACAAAGGATGACCTACTATCTCACAACTTAATTGAAAACAAACGACGAACGAAAAACAAGTTGCTTGAACTTTGGCAATGATCGATGGCCTCTGTTGATTTAGTTATAGACCTTTTTTATTAGCTAAGAACTTCATTGACCGATCGTTCGATCAGCGAATTCCGATCGCCCTTTTATTTTCCCCTTGATCTTAGGACGGTTTTCGAACTCACGTTTGAGATGAAACGCTCAAAGCTACAGATTAAGGGTATCTTAACTACTTTTTTTTTCTCTTGAATGAAGTCGTGTAGTGCTGCAGCTGTCATAAAATTTTTTTAAGGTTAGGATGAAATTACAATGTGATGAATCAAGATTATGACATGAATGAATGATATGATGATTGCGTTATAAGTTTCTTGAATTCCTCGGGCATACTTGGGAAAAAAGTTGGCTTATCTCACGGCTGCGCCCGATAGGTCCAGCAGGCCTACCGTGACGTCTTAAAGCACTTATTCCACTGAGGGAAAGAGATGGTGCTAGACACCCTGTATAGCTCTGTCTCTTTCCCTCACTGGAATAAGTTCTGCTTTAAAACGTCATGGTAGGGTAGCACTTCAGCAAAGTGAACTAGTGCCCGACGTTGGTTTTCAACTGGACCTGGGATGTGATGTGAGGACGCAAGACAGTTTTATATTTGTGTATATAACGGTTTAACTACATCGTATAATATTAATATATGTGTAATCTCGACATGAATGATGTACCCATGATCTTGTAAAAATATTATATTAGTTTCATGCCCATTCTTCTCCATAGAGATTGACCTTTAGGAATGGGCAACTACAGTACTTTCACAAGTTATTATGTTTTGTGTCTGGGACTGTAGCTTCCTCTTTATATTTTTTACTTTCAAAGGTGCCTGTTATGGTCTAATTGAAATAAATGATTTGAGTTTGAGTATCATCACGGTTGTAATCCCAAATGGCACAATATGTTTAATTGGGTATAAATCCAGACTCCGTGGTTTATATCGAGATATTCCTGATAACCCAATAACAATATGGCCAATCCAGTAGTTGAACCTGGGAAATCATGCTGTACAGTCATTCTTGCTTTAGGCATATCCGCAGGTTTTTAACTAGCTCACAGCTAAGAAAAACCAACCAGTCTTAAGCGTAGAGACGTTTTATCCTTAAATAGCCTATTTTCCTCAAAGACTGGTATAACTTGCTTGAACGCAAAATCTGTGTTAAGTTATAATTTCTAATAAACGAACCAAGCAGAATGAGAAAATCGGTCAAGTGCAAGTCGAATTTGCGCGCCAACGGTTCCGTAGAAACTTGCGACATAAAAGGCCGTATCTTTAGAGAGTTGGTTTTTTTCACAGGTCTAAGGGACATAGCTCCAGGAAAGCAGATTTGAGTATATGGTTTTTAATTTCACTTAAAAAATCCACGCGTTACACGCGATCATACAGAGCATCACACACGTTTCTAAAAACACTATCTTTTGCCCGCGGCTTCATTCGCGTTAAATTCGGGGTAACGCAGTTCCCCTTTCCTGATTTACAGCTACCTGTAGTTTTTGCCCTGGCGCCTTTATTATTGTAATAGCAATGCTAAGCTTTCCCTTTTCTTTCTCGATCACAACTCAATAGGTTTTGTCCGTATCCAGGGTCCCAACTATCTCTTAACCAAAATTCATCAAAATCGGTTCAGCCATTTAGGCGTGAAGACGTAACAAACAAACTCACTTTCGCTTTTATAATATTAGTTAGGATTTAGAACAAAATAAAGCTTGCACGTCGTGACTGCGACACATAGGTCACCATTTAGCATGATGCTATGCTATGGGAGCCCACTGCACAGCGCTGGTTTTCAGTGGTTAAGATCTGAGCAGTCTGTGAAAACGCTGGACTAGTAAAATATTTCCTTTTGATTAAATAACTGACAACCAAAATAAAACCTTTTCATAACAGTTTCGGTGACTATTATCAAACTTAGCAGTTTTCTCTTAGTTTTATATTTAATTTTCTAGCTTCAGTCTATTTAGGCCAGTCTCAAATATGGCACAGAGCCAAACCCATTCGGTGCTACCAGTGCTAAAAATAGGTACCAACTTGACAGCATTAGGTGGATTATGTTGGCAGCCTTAATTCAATTTAAGGTTATATTCTTACGATTGTGATTGTATTGGCGGCAACTAAATTAAGTGCTTGGAAGATGCCTTGTTATACCAAGAGACTTGAAAAAACTAGTAAATAAAGCATTGTTACTGAATTTCTGACAGATAAAAATCTAATGGCAGAATGGTGACATGATAAATATAGTTCACTTATTTATTTAATGGCGTTTGTGGAAGGAGACACCAATGATAAATATAGAACACAACTATGTAAACGAATTATTTGACACTATATATATATATATATATATACATATATTTATTTTTAAAGATACTTACTTTATTCCTGACCTTGACATAAAAACTGTATTTTTTTATATATTAAGTATGTCTTAGTTGCTTGTTTGATTATTTGTGTTTGTACAGACATTTTATTGTCGAGGTGAGTGTTAGATTCTACAAATCGATTAACAAGTCACAAACAAATATCTGTGCCTTAATTGTATCTTATTCAAATCGTTTTTTTAAGGCTATGCCTGTTTTTGGAATATTGGAAGAAATGTTATGGTAGGCCGGCCCCAAAAACGTGGGTTCACCTTGTCTCTATTATTTTAAAACTATTTCTTTGAAAAAAAGAAAAGTGCAAACTCACCAATAAGCACATAGAGAAACACAATGGCAACCACTGTTCCAACTTCAAATAAAGGCCATTCTGACCGACTAGCCAGCCAGTATTAAAAAAAAAACAAATCCAATTTCCTCAAAGAACATTGCACTACTAAGGTCTGCAAACGTGAACAAAAAGAAACTGCAATTTTACTGAAAGTAATTAAGTAGCGACGACTCCGTGCAATAAACTAAGGCACGTGACTTTTTATTGAGAGTTATTTCTCAAGAAGTGGGTTGAAGAAAGTCAATGGGTTTTAGAGAATGTGGGGTTATTTAAATAAAGTAAGTTTGATGCAAAATTAAGCTTGCTTTAGCATTGGCTTTTTTTACAATATTTTTAAGCATTATGTTGGTTTTAAAATTGAAAATAGTCCTTTATATCAAATATGTTAATTTTAATATTTGCCATGTCTATGGTTTACTAGTTGAGCCCCGCGGTTTCACCTAAACGGGGATAAAAAGTAGATACCCTATTTGGGAACCGTACTTGAATGTTTTTTAGCAATCCTTACTAATATTATAAAAGCGAAAGTGAGTTTGTTTGTTTGTTACCCCTTCACGCTTTAATGGCTAAACCGATTTTGATGAATTTTGGTACAGAGAGTTGAGAACCAGGAGACGGACAAAGGCTATTTTTTTTTAGTGGAGTATGAGGGTGAAAGAGGGAAGAAACGGGAAAACTTAGCGTTGCTATAACAAATCAATAAGGCGCTACCGAATTTAACGCTAGCGAAGCCACGGGCAAAAGCTAGTAAGTAATAATGTGAAGATTTGGCATTCACTCTGTCACTAATCGATCGGAATAAGAATTCCATTTTATGATAATTTATATTGTAGTTATACCTTTTTTATTATACTTAGTTAAAATTAATTTTGATTTAATTTGGGTCCTCCGACAGTAACGTCCATATTTAGTATATAAACAGACACAAACAGTAAAACCTTGACACACAAGAAACAGCAAACAAAACAATGTAACTCGAGCGATTGAATTAATTACAACAGACTAACAATTCACATAATTAATTCATCTCAAGATGTACGTGACAAATTCAAAGGTAGGTACGTGATACCATTTGGAGATGTCACTGGATCTTAAATGATCTGAAATGGGAGGAGACTGTTAGATCTTAATCCTAAAATATATTATACTAGCTTTCGCCCGCGGCTTCGCCCGCGTTAAATTTGGGGTAACACAGTTCCCCTTGCGCCTTATTGATTTGTAATAGCAACGCTAAGATTTCCCTTTTCTTTCCTCTTTCTCCCTAACATCCCACTTTTTTAAATAAAAATAAAAATTAACCTATGTCCGTCTCCTGGTTCCCAACTATCACGTCAGTACCAAGTTCCCCTTGCGCCTTATTGATTTGTAATAGCAACGCTAAGTTTTCCCTTTTCTTCCCTCTTTTTCCCTCACATCCCACTTTAAAAAAAAATAACCTATGTCCGTCTCCTGGTTCCCAACTATCTATGTACCAAAATTCATCACAATCGGTTTAGCCATTAAAGCGTGAAGAGGTAACAAACAAACAAACAATCTCACTTTTGCTTTTATAATATTAGTAAGGAAAGGAAGTAAGGGTACTAGCTGGCGCCCGCGGCCTTGCTCGCGTGATATAAAATAAAAACCATGTGGTATTCCAGACTATAATTAAACTCTGTGGCAAATTTCATCAAGATCCGATCAGCGGTTTTGCCGGGAAAGAGTAACACATCCATACATTCTCACAATCATTCACATTTATAATAGTAATAGGATATATTATTTTAGAAGCGAAAGAAAGTTTGTGAGAATGTATGCAAGTATGTTTGTAGCTCTTTCACGCAAAAACTACTAAATGGATTTCGATGAAACTTCACAATAATATACTTACATATTACATATTAAAATAACACATAAGCTACAATTCATAAATATATATTGTATATTCTATTACCATGCAATTGAAACCGCGGGGCGTAGCTGGTAATCCTTACTAATATTATAAAAGCGAAAGTGAGTTTGTTTGTTTGTTTGTTACCTCTTCAAGCTTTAATGGCGAAACCGATTTTGATGAATTTTGGTACAGAGATAGTTGGGAACCAGGAGACGGACGTAGGCTATTTTTAAAAAAGTAGGATATGAGGGAGAACGAGGGAAGAAAAGGAAAAACTTAGCGTTGCTATTACAAATCAATCAGGCGCAAAAGCGAAAACTGCAGGTCTGCTTCGTGTTTTATACCGAATTTAACGCGAGCGAAGCCGCGGGCGAAAGCTAGTAATTTATAAATGCGAAAGTTAGTGAGGACGGATGTATGGATGTTTCTTACTCTTTCACGTCAAAACGGCTGAACGGATCTTGATGGAATTTCACACAGATTAAATTATAGTCTTGAAACACAAAGGATACTTCTTTTGCTAAGCCGCGGGCGCCAGCTAGTTTTCAATAAAGAGTGATAGACGGTTCAATAGCATAGCATTCGGCTTTACCTGCTTCATATCATAATAATATTATTTCGTATTAGATTTGAGAGAGCCGGCAAATCTGATACTACTGTTAGCGGGAGACTGCCAAAAGGTTTTCGTATTTCACAACAAGAAAGATATCAAATACCATCATTGTTGAAGAAAGTTTGTTGTACTGTTTGCTGGGTTTACCCTGTTTTTCACAAACAAAAACTTAACTGACACAGAACTTGTGTTTAAAAACAAAGATTGTAGTATTAGAAAATTAGAAAGCATATCTACTTTTAAGATTAGATTAAAAGAGCATTTACTTTCCTCTCAATTGTGAATATTTATAATATTGTATTTACATTTATGTTTACATATTTTTGTGTTATGTATTTATAGCCAAGTGCGAGTCGGACTCGTGCACCGTGGGTTCCGTAAATACTTGCGACGTAAATGACCATATCTTTTGACAGTGTAAATATAATGGATTCATTTTTCCATAGCTCTATGTGACTACAGATTTGAGTAAATGGTTTTAAAGTCAACGTTATACCTCCACTAGTTCTCAAGATAGACACACAGACGTTCATCGAATGGATACAATAAGGGTTCCGTTATTTCGTTGTGAGATACATAACCCTAAAAATGAGTTCTTTCACCCTTTGAACATGATGAAAATATAGCCTAAAGCTTCAGTTTCTTACCATCTAAACTTCGTTAACATAGAAACTTTATACGAACAAGATAAAGGCGCAACAAACTTGCTAAGCTTCTGAACCAGAAAGTACATTCACACTTAATAAAAGATTTACGTATCAGTCTATTGTTAGGACTTAACTTTGCAAGTTATACCAGACTAATATTAACTTAAGCTTAGATCGTGTATGCTTAAATGTAAAACATATTTTTCGAAAAGTTTTTCCAAGTTGCACGGGATCCACGCGGGCTCAAAGAAACAACTCGTGTGCGAAATCTGGTATCGGCGTGTTAGAGCAAGTTTTATAATATAATTTACTGTTGTTGTCAAATGATTTTGGAACTAAATATTTATAAAATAAAGAACCCATTCCAAGGTTCTTTTATAAATTAAATTAATAAAGAGTTCTGGGCTAAATAACAGCAGCCACTCGGGTCGATCTCAAGGTTAATCCACGCTTGCTTAGGCTAGTTTATGGATGGGTGACCTGTTGCATACCGATTTCTTCCGTGCCTCGGAAAACTCGTTAAGCTGTTGGTCCCGGCTGTCATTTGTAGATATTTGACAGTCTTATAGGTAGTAAGTTTCCCGAAAGTCTGACAACCAGTCTTACCAAGGGGTATCGTATTACCCAGTACTAACTGGGTTGTGAAGGTCAGATAGACAGTAGCTCCATGTAAATAGGTACTCTGTTGCATTTGGTTAGACTGAAAGCTGATCCCAACAGAGTTGGGAAAAGGCTAGGCGGACGAGAAAAAATCTTTTCATAAATTAACACGACAGAGTTTTTATTAAGACAGAAGTTAGCGCAGTGGCTCAGCGATTGACTGCTGCACTGCGTGTCGCGGGTTCGATTCCCGCACGGAACATATATTTGTATGACCTACAGATAGTTGTTTCGGGTCTGGCTGTTTGTGTATGTGAATTTAAATGTTTGTAAACGCACCCACGATACAGGAGAGATTCCTAGTGTGGGGCAACGTTTTTTTTTTTTTTTAAAAAGAAAAAAGAGAAATTCCGTCTGATAGCGAACCTTTTTTGTCACATAAGGTCAAGCGTGAACTTTTTTATGCAGACGTCATTTGTTTTTCGAATCAACATAAAGGGACGATTTGCTGTATGTCTATAAATAGATGAAATGGTTCATCACATTACGCTGTGGTCACATAAACGTGAGAGATTTCCACGGGAATTCTGCCTTTGTCTGTGATTTAACCCGAACTATTCCAAAACAACGTTCAGAGCGAGGGAAATTCGCACTTAGGTACATGTTATGTAAGTCCAAGGGGCAATAAAAGAAATAAAGGGAGACAGCGCAAACGCTGGGAGGACGACATCAAACAAGTCGCGGGGTCAGAATGGACCCGCATAGCTAGAGATCGAGAGTCTTGGAAATCTTTGGAGGAGGCCTATGTCGTAGGACAAGCTGTCACAGAAACAGATCCGATCGCTGATGTTTATTATAGTAATAAGAAGTAGTTAAGTTTAGCGAAATAGTTCAGCGAAACAACTGTATAGGAAACCTAACAGCAATAAAGGCTTATTTTATTTTATTTTATTTTATTTTATGTAAGTCTAATGTGCTCATGATTTCACAGTGTGAACACAAAATTAAATGTGGCTCTATAATTGCTACAGGAATTTTGGCCAAATGGATGTTTATATTATTTAGATATTTTACATACAAACGAATTAAATAGTAGCTTATACCCGTGACTTTGCCTGCATAGAGTTGGTAACTGTGCCACAAGATAGTGTTAGCCTAGATAAAAAGTATATATTAGTATCAATTCTTGGTTACTTTCGCTATTTATATATATTTCTATTTCATAAAATTAATCCTGAAAACCCTTTTTGATCATTCAATTTACACCCACACATGCGCACACATACACACAAATACATACACATAGGTACAGCCGCCTTTTAACCGCTTTATTTTACAATTTTTTTTGAAGACGCATTCATCTAGGAAGGCTAAATAACATTACACTACGATACTTATGAGTCAAACAGCTTATTAAACCGCACAGGCTAGGCTAGCCCTACTAATATTATAAATGCGAAAGTTTGTGAGTATGTTTGATCCTCTTTCATGAAAAAACTACTGAACGGATCTTGATGTTTGGCAAAAAGGTAGATTATAGTCTAGAATAAGTCACAGGATATTTTTTTCGGTCATCACTCGGGCGAAGACGCGGTAGCCAGCTAGTTCTTACTAGTATTACAAAATCGAAAGTGAGTTTGTTTGTTTGTTATCTCTTCACGCCTTAATGGCTAAACCGATTTTGATGAATTTTGGTACAGAGATAGTTGGGATCCAGGAAACGGACATAAGCAATTTTTTTTTAAGAAAAAATGGAATATAAGGGAGAAAGAGGGAAGCAAAGGGAAAACTTAGCTTTGCTATTACAAATCAATAAGGCGCAAGGGAAAAACTAGCAGGCAGCAAATCAGGAAAGGGGAACCATGTTACCTCAAATTTTACGCGAGCGAAGCCGCGGGCGTTAACTAGTTTATTATAAAGAATTTCTGAGTTTAAGTCAAGTTACAAGTTATGTATAATTTCTCTACTCCAACTTGTGCGTCAAGGTAATGAGACCATAAATCTGCAACTTTGCGATTGCAGATGAGAGCTCTCTAACTTTGAGCGGCGTTGCTAAATCTTGCACGCATTATCAGTTTTGCTGTCAAAAGACTTCATTAATGGCGGCAGAATTGTCAGGCTTTTAAAGCACATATAGCAAAAATGTGAGAACTGGTTACATTCAGGAAGAACACTCTTAACATTTTGTTATTTGGAATCACTTCCCAAAAGAAAGGTAGTTTGTTTTGTTTTTCCTATTAATTTCCGGAAATAAATCGTAACCTAAATACGTCGATATTAAAGTAAAAACTACTCGTTTCACTTATAATCCGTACTTGCATACTAAATATAATAAATGTGAAAATACCTTTGCTTACGACTAAACATTTGATTGATGAGATAGATTTCAATTTCTAAAAGGCTTATAGATTTTATATTATTACGCTAATAAATAAGGCAACTGTGCAACATTGCATTATGTTTATACTAGCTACTCCCTGCGGTTTGCCTCGCGTAAATACATCAAAATCAAAAGTCATTTATTCAAATTAGGCTGATAATCAGCACTTTTTGAACGTCACATTACAAGAGACACTCCCACAAAAACGCCCTGCCCTTCATATCTAGAATTGTAGTATTCTGATGTATAAGATATATTACTGAAAAGTTTCTTATAATCCATTCAGTAGGTTTTGCGTGAAAGAGTAACAAACATACATACATCCATACAAAGTTTCGCGTTTATAATACGAGTAGGATTCATCAACTAACTGATTAAATTAGAATAGAATTCCTCTTCCTTCCTCAGGCGAAGTCAAACATTAATTATTTGCTAATAAATATGGTCACAAAATTTCGTATAATAAACAGTGTAATAGTAGCTTAGCATATTTAGTCATACCATAACGACATACAAATTTTTGGTTTTTTTTAACATAAATGAAATTGAAGTAATTCTTGCAGAGTATAGAAAGCATTTTCAATTAACCACGTGTGTAAAACTTTTCTGAAGCGGATCATTGGCCCTGCCGGGGTTGCGGGTTGTTCGAAAGAGATACCGCGGCCTCGGAACGTAAAGGGCAATAGAAGGAACATGGGTGGGTTTTAGTCAGTACAAGTCTGACATGCTCCCCCGCTCCACCCAGAGCGGGGGAAGTCATTGGTTGATTTCCCACCCGGAAAAAAAAGCGGAAAATTGGAAGTTCTTTTATTTTGTCAGGAATCTTATTATATATTTCTATACACATAGGAAAACAACTTCGTCTGTATAATTGTGTTTTCGTTCGAGGCATAATGAGTCTGTTAGGATATCTAGTATTGAAATTACATCCTGCAAATGTCATCAAATATACTTATCGAAAACTTCCAAGCCAATTTAAGTTAGCAGGCAATTAACGACACTGGACAAGCAAGAAGCGTAAGTACTTAGGCGATAAGTGCTAAGCATTGACGTCACTACATATACGACCGACATCGAAGTTAGATTATGTTGACGCAGCTCTAGACTCAATTAGATTATGAACAGAACTTTAATTGCCCTTGGCCGTTAATTGGCAGAGTTTGCAAAGTACTTCAATGAAGGAAATGTCTAAGGGATTATGTCACAGAAATGGACAGGAGTGTTCTGTTAATTGACAATGCCTGGTCTCGTAATGATGACAAATTGTGTCACGATGATATTAAAGCGTGGTTTTCAGGCAGCATCTAGATTTTAATATATTGTCAAATCTGTATATCTTTTGTTATATTGTTTTACCACCTGCGCCCCGCGATTTTACTCGCGTGGTGATACAATATATGTTTATAAATTGCAGGCTATGTCTTATTCTGATCTATAAGCTAAATTATTGTAAATTTTTATTAAAATTCACTAAGTAATTTTTGCGTGAAAGAGTAATATACATCCAAACAAACTTTCGCGATGATAATATTACTAGCTGCCGCCCGCGGCTTCGCCCGCGTGATATTGAAAAAAAAATCTATGTGTTATTCCAGACTATAATCTACATCTGTGCCTAATATCATTAAGATCCATTCAGTAGTTTTTTCGTGAATGAGGATCAAACATACATCCATAGTCAGAAACTTTCAGATTTATAATATTAGTAGGATATATAATATACTAGCTGGCGCCCGCGGCTTCGCTCGTGTGATATTGGAAATAAGAATCCTATCCTATGTGTCATTCCAAACTTTAATCTACCTCTGTGCCAAATTTCATCAAGATCCAATCACCTATTTTGGCGTGAAAAAGTAACAAACATCCATACATCCTCACCAACATTCGCGTTAATCTTAACAACTTTATCCAAACATAACTAATTTAAGAACAAAGTACGTACCAATTGCCCTAAATAGCAAAACCCCGATTCGAATTTCAAAATAACCCCAAATGAATTTGAAGCCTACACTGAATGGGATCCGCTTTAATTCGTACGCACACACGAACGGGTTTTCACAACGCTGTGATTGCGCTCCCAATCGCCTGATTTGTACGTTGTCGCTTAGATTAGCTGGGACTGCAGCCTTTGTTTATAGTGGCCTGCTAAATGTACATCATGTTGGATAGGTCCAGCTACTATTTCGCGCGTTTCTGAATAGTGTTGTATAGGCTTTTTGCGGATGGGAAATCATCAAATAGCTTTCCCCCGCCCTCTCGGGAGTGTCAATGTGAATAAAACACAAATATACAGGCGCGTAGCTACCGCCGTATCTGCCGTATCAATTATACGGGGCCCCCGGGCCACGGGGGCCCTTACCCGCTCATTATTGTCCATAGAGGCAGAAATTTAAAAAAAACTAAAATCATCATCAGCCAATTCAGCTATAAATGATTTAAAAAATTAGTTTGCCGAAAAAAGGCAAGGAGAGATAATATTTAAAACTTGATTTTTATTTGTAAAATGGTTGAATTATGTTATGAATCCTGTATTTTATTATTTTTATAATATATAAGTTTAATTGATAAATAAATATTTCTTTTAACAATATTTTTTTTTCTTTTGTGAAAAATCTTTACCCCCATATAAGGGCCTCCGAACAATTTTTTTATACGGGGCCCCGACAAGGCACGCTACGCCACTGAATATATACATAAACACTAACAAAACAAACTTAGCTCAAGTTGTGTAAAAGAACCATTACTTAGGAGATTGATTAGTTTCACACACCTTTACAAGAAATCCTCATCTCAAGTTAAAACGCAGTCTAATAGAACAACACAGAAAGGCCTGCCAGGGTCACCGCCTGCCGGGGTTGCGGGTTGTTCGAAAGAGATACCGTGATCCCAGAACGTAAAGGGCAAAAGAAAGAACATAGGTGGGTTTTAGTCAATAAAAATCTAATACTTCCCCTGCTCCGCCCAGAGCGGGGGAAAATTATTTCATATTTAACGACCACTACATCAACGAAGCAGTCACTTTAATCAGTCAGTGAAAATTAATATTCTTGTCATGCAAGAATCAGGTAAGCAAATTTCCTCGCCCCCAGTTTACCAGTACAAAATTGCTGTTGATTTACTAAATCAAAATCAAAATCATTTATTTCAAGTAGGCCAGTTACAGGCACTTTTGAACTGTCGAAACATTGACAACAATAAAAATGAAGCTGCAGTCCCAGTCACAAGGCATAATAACTGTGAAAGTACTGTAGTTGCCCATTCCAAAGCGTAGATCTCTATGTATAAGAATGGGCAAGAAACTCCATGGGCACTCTTTTAAATCAGAATATTGATACAAAACCTTGGTTACATCATTCGTGTTACTATGGTAAACCATGTGAGAACGATGTAGCAAGACGTGCACATTAAAAGTGTCCATAGTAATACAAAAAGAATTACAAAAATACATAATTAATTCAAATAAGCCGTGGCAACAAATTCAACACCGTTATTTTTTGTCAGCCGAGCACAAATGAACCGCGAAGTTGCTTAAGGATGAGTGAACTAAAACACTTTGCCTTGCCCTTCTATTTACTCTCTTTCACGGTCTACCGTACTCCATCAGCTGTTAATCGAAAGGGATGCAAAGATCACACGAAAAGATTTTTCGGGTAATAAAACTATAGTTAGTACTTATATTTTAGGTATCCATTATTTACTATCTCAGTATTTATTTTTATATGTGGACTGTTTGTAGGTATGTAGAAAATCAGCGTCCGGTGGCGGCTTTTTTTTTTGGTGTGGGAAATCATCAAATAACTTCCCCCGCTCTGGGCAGAGCGGGGGAGAGTCAGACTTGTATTGACTAAAACCCACCCATGTTCCTTCTATTGGCCTTTACGTTCAGCGGCCGCGGTATCTCTTTCGAACAACCTGCAACTAAGATGGCGCCCTTGTGTTATCATCTGGCATTATGCTGAGCTGAGGCCCTTTTGGCATTATTTATTAAAAAAAAATAATGTTTAGGTGTTTAATAATGCTGAATAAACGCAATTTTCTTTTTTCTTTTCTATTTAATAATATTTCCATCCAAAAAAAGAGGTCCTAATTTGTTCTTTCATTTACTAAATCATTCAAGAACGTTTTTTGTCAGCTGAACAAATGAACCGCGAAGTTGATCGAAGATGTGCGAACTGGAACGATTCGCGCTGCCTTTCTGTTTATTTTCTTTCACGCATCGTAGCATTCTATCGGCTGTTAATATAATGGGGTGCAAATAACACATGAAAAGAGTTATTTGGTATGTGATATATTTAGGAGACAAATAGAAAGAAATATACATAGTGTCATATACAACAATATTTTTAGTTTATGCGAAAGCCGAAACACCTGTCCAATATTTTTATATAAAGAATCTATGCACAAAATTTCAAAACTGTATCATGAAAAACCACAAAGTTATAAGCTTTTTATGTTAACTGGATATCCGTACAAATACACTGTCACCAACGGCGTACCCGCGCCTCGCGCCTTGCTTTCATTGATAATAATAATGTCTCAGTTTGTATTGTAGGTAATTAACTGGTGATACATTTTCCATCACACTGTCTGGCAGGCTTTGGACTGTCGTAATGGTCAAGTGTAGGGTAGCGCTTGCGAATAGGTATTTAGTGCCGCATGTTGTCCATATTATAAACTTTTTTAATATTTTTGTGAAAAAATATAACATGGTCTAAAAATGATTGGAATCGATTCAGTTACTTATTCTGAACAAACTATATTCAGGTTTCGCATATACTAAAACTAATGTTGTACCTTCAAAATATATTATACGAGTCGTAATTTGATAAAGAACAGAATGGAAAAAACGGCCAAGTGCGAGTCGGCCTCGCGCACCGAGGTTTCCGTGCAAACTTGCGGCATAAATGGCCATATCTTTTGACTGCGTAGATTTAGAAGGTTAATTTTTTCACAGATCCAAGAAACTACAAATTATGGTGATGAAAGGTAATTTCAACCCGATACCTCAACGGGTTCCCGAGATAAAGGACCTTGACAGACGGACAGACGGACAACAAAATGATCTTAAAAAGCTTCTGTTTAATCTGTTGATGTACGCAACCATAAAAACTATCAAAATATGTATACTATACATGTATGTAGAAATGTTTGTACTCCTCACGTTCAAACGGCTGAACTGATTTAAACAAAATTTGGATCAGAGATAGTTTATAACCTGGATTAAACCATAGAATACTTTTAATCCCAAAAAACTATCCTGTAGGACATTATCCGCAACTTTACGAGAGAAACGCCGTGCGCATGAGCTAGTGTGTCTAATATGATTACTAGCTGTGCCAGCAATTACAGCCGCTGCAAAGGTACCCTTCTGAGAAGGGCCATCATTATCACTTAGGGGTATGAAAAATAGATTATGACCGATTCTCAGATCTAACGAATATCTATACTTCTATATCTATACTAATATTATAAAGCTGAAGAGTTTGTTTGTTTGTTTGAACGCGCTAATCTCAGGGACTACTGGTTGGAATTGGAAAATTATTTTAGTGTTAGATAGTCCATTTCTTGAGGAAGGCTATAGGCTATATGACATCACGCTACGACCAACCGGTGAAACCGTGGGGAACAGCTAGTAAATATATAAAGTTATAAAAAATTATCAAGCCGTTTCGGAGAAGTGTGGCAACTAAAACTGTGACACGAGAATTTTATGTATTAGATTCTAGCGAAAACTGTCGTTCAAATTAGGCTTCCTTCAGCCTAAGAATATATTATCAGAACCTTTATTCTTCTACGAGGAACCCATTTATTACAGTCTCTTGACATACAGACACTTTTTTATGAAATTTATTTCTTGTTATAAATCCTTACTAATAGTATGTAAGAGAAAGTGAGTTAGTTTGTTTGTTTGTTACGTCTTCACGCCTTAATGGTTAAACCGATTTTGGTGAATTTTGATACAGATATAGTTGAGACCCTGGAGAAGGACTACTATTTATTTTTTAAAGTGGGAAATGAGGGTTAAAGAGGGAAGAAAAGGGGAAACTTAGCTTTGCTAATACAATCATTAAAGCGCAAGGGCAAAAAGTACAGGTATCATGCTATCATGTACCTGAAAAACAGGATAGAGGAAATGTGTTACCCCGAATTAAACGCGAGCGAAGTCGCGGATAAAAGTTAGTGTTCTTATAAATGTGCGAGCCGTATACATCGATCGAAGGACTCCTGGAAATATGTAGCACTTATTTCTATGTCGGTTTTATTCTAAACGCTGAATAAAAGACATCTTTACAAATTTTATAGCATTTTTACCTATTTTTGAAAGAGTCCCGTAGGAATACTAATTTTGGTTTAGAAAGTACTGGCGACTCATTTCGGGGAAACCGAACAAAGTTTTAGTGTCTACAAAAAACCGGCTAAGTGCGCGCGAGGGTTCCGTACATACTTGAGGCGTGACATAAGCGGCCTCATTTTTTGATTGCGTAGACTTAGAAGGTTGATTTTTTCACAGCTCTAAAAGACCACAGACTACTCAAGTCAATGGATATAAGTTCTAAGTATGCTTTTACTTGATACCTTCACGCGTTCCCGAGAGAAAGGGTGTTGACAGACAGACAGACGGATAGCAAAATGATCCTATAAGGGTTCCGATCTTTCGTTTAGTGGTACGGAACCCTACAAAGGAATAGCCATGAGGGACGAAAAGTGTAAAGTTCTGTTGAATTCTAATTTAGTTTTTAATTTATTTATACTTCAGTTAAGATTTTTAAAATAGTCTAAAACCTTTTCTATTGTTTATTTAAGAACTAGCTTTTGCCCGCGGGGTACCAAAGTTCCCCTTTTCTGATTTACAGGTACCTGCTACCTGTAGTTTTTGCCCTTGCGCCTAATTTATTGTAAAAGCAAAGCTAAGTTTTCCTTTTTCTTCCCTCTTTCTCCCTCAAATCTATATTGAAAAAAAATGTCCATCTAAATAATGAAGGCATGCTTTATTGTTTTGATCAGTACAAGTCTGACACTTCCCCCCGCTTCGCCCAGAGCAGGAGAAAATATTTGATAAATACCCAACCGCAAAAAATTCGTACCTATGGACATAAGTTTAAATGTATCTTACTAATTTTATTCCTTGTGAATAAATTCGATCCGCTGCGGAAAGCTGCGAGCCGGGTTTCTTTACAAGGACACGTTTACGTATTTTATTCTAGAATTTTCTGTTCCTTTTATAGGGCAAGTCTGGGGCGCACATAAAATAAATTAACCGCGATATTACACGCACAAGGCTATTAGAATTTATGAAAATGTTTTTCCTTTATGCCATTAGTAAGTTATTTTGAGGGGTGTTTAATTGAATTTCTGTTGATCATTGCTTTGGAATTTTATTACAAAAGTAATTAATTATCATAATTGGAATGAGGCTATTAACTCGTTTGTTATACATGTTTTGTTGACATGAACTTTATTTGATGAAACTTTAAAATTATTCCTAACTAGCTGTGCCCAGCGGTTTCACCCGCTGTTCGGCGACTTGGTGTTGTATTGTTGTGTTATATAGTTATTAATATCCTATATAAAACTTCAAGTCAATCCAGCCAAGGAATCGCGTTCTCCCATACAAAATTTGCCACCCTGTTTCATCTCCTTTTTTTTTTCGGGTGGAAAATCATCATTGAATTTACGGCGCGTTCATGTTTCACGCGCGCCTCATAGAGAGTCAGCAAAGCAGAGGGGCTTGCCAGAGCCTCCGCCTGCTGGGGTTGCGGGTTGTTCGAAAGAGATACAGCGGCCTCGGAACGTAAAGGGCAATAGAAGGAACATGGGTGGGTTTTAGTCAGTACAAGCCTGATATGCCCCCCGCACCGCCCAGAGCGGGGGAAGTCATTGGATGATTTCCCACCCGAAAAAAAAAAGGCGTTGAATTTTGCAAAATTTCGTCTTAATGAGCACCTACAAAGGCAAAGTTGTTGGAGCAATACTAGGCAGAAAGTCGACTAGATCTAGGCTCGCGAAAACACAGTAAATAATTTCAGTCAAAATAACAAAACCTGTATCTACATTCACTAATCCAATTACCTAAATAACCACTAGCTTCTGTCAAAATAAACCAGAATTTGCTCGAAGACTTCACAGACGTCATTAAGACAATCGCGAAGCATCACATGGGGCCTCTGAAGACCAAGTCAGAGCCGACCAAAGGAGGCTCGCGGGAACTCGTAACTGAATTCACACCGACAGTGAAGGATTAGCGCTGCGGGGGGAAGGCAGAGGGGGTGTACTTATATGGGGGTAGTTGAGTGATGCCCTTTTGTTTTCATGACGTAATCGTGAGGTTGACGGAGGGCGCGAAGTTTGTTGAAAAGTTGTAAGTAGGTAATTTGTTATTGCGCATGGTTTAGCAAAAAGGAGTTTAGGTAATTTTATTTAAAAAATGGTTGTTTGTAATAAAAGTTAAGGTTGCACCATATTGAGTGTGTACAGTATTAATTATGAATTGGTTTATGTAATTAGCGTACATTTACATGACACACTTATTAAGATTTCCTCTTAATAAGTGTGTAGAGTGTACTGTTTATGCAGATTAGTATAATACTAATCTAATTTCCAAATTTCTCTATCTAAGTACCTAAGGTTTGCTGTAAAAAAAACAAATTTTTCGACACTCTGCATAAACTTTATTGTTCTATTTATTTTTTGTTGCAATAATGAGTACCAATAATCAACTGAAAAGCCGTCTAAAACAATCGCTACACATCATCATCTGTCTAGCCTTTTCCCAACTATGTTGGGGTCGGCTTCCATTCTAACCGGATGCAGCTGAATATCAGTATTTTACATGGAGCGACTTCCTATCTGACCTCCACAACCCAGTTAGTACTGGGTAATACGATACCCCTTGGTAAGACTGGTTGTCAGACTTTCGGGACACTGACTACCTGTAACGACTGTCAAAGATCTACAAATGACAGCCGGGACCAACAACTTAAAGTGCTTTCCGAGGCATGGAGGAAACTCGGTATATAACGGGTGGTCACCCATCCACAGACCAACCTAGGCAAGCGCGGCTTAACCTTAATATCGACCCGAGCGGCTGCTATTATTTAGCCACGAGCTCAAATCAAACCAATCACTACAAATAATCAATTTTAATTAGGCTTGTCTCAAATTGCATACAATTTGTCGAATTTAATAAATGTCAATTAGGACAGTCCAATTCACATCAATTTGGAGTTGAGCCGAGCTACAAAATTTCTGTCACTGGCGATTTATGCCTAACCAAATATAGGCATATTTGTTTTATAATGCAAACTAGTTTTTACACATCGTTGATCTAGTGGTTGCAAGCCACTGTTGAGATGAAATTCTGGGTTCGATTCCCAGACGGGCAATGTGTATTGGGATTTTCCATCAGAATTTTTTCAGTAGCAGCCACAGAGTCTAGAATAGGGTTGTTTCTAGAGTCAAAGAAATTACATTCTATTTAGTCCGTGTTTTAGATTATTCAAAAATAAGGGACACGTATTTTTTTATTTGTAAATCAGACCATCAATGACAAAGATATAGGCCATAAAAGTAACTTGTGACGTCACGCGTTGCTGCACTTTTTCGCAACAAGTGACGTCACACGTAACTTTGATTATCTAAAAGAAGGCCATTTTGTTTTAGGAAACTAGCCAATTGTATCCGACTGATGATGTATCTGACTGGCTTTGTTAGGCTAGGTTCACTCCCGTATTTGGAACTTAAAAACATATATATATATCTGACTAAATGTGGGTGTATTGTTTTAGATACGGGCCTGTCGGTCTAGTGGTTAGTGGCCCTGACTGCTGAGCCGGAGGTCGTGGGTTCGATTCCCACCCAGGACAAACTTTGTGTGATGAGCATGATTGTTTGTTCTGTGTCTGGGTGTGATTTATCTATAATATGTATGTATTTATAAATTATATAAGTATGTATATCAGTTGTCTGGTTACCATAACACAAGCTCTGCTTAGCTTGGGATCAGATAGCCGTGTGTGAGTTGTCCCAAGATATTTATTTATTTATTTATTTTATTTAGATACATCACTGTCTAACCATTTGGGGATAAAGAGGCGTAAAGTTATTTCATATTAGTTTTGATATCTTCAAATTTAATTTATTCAGATCAATATGAGAATCATACAAGCTATAATAATAATTAAGTGCTCCTTTCTCTGGAGCCCTGACACCGGTATATTAGACCCTGTTCCTACTGTAATGTTAACTTATAAGTAAATAAATCAATAAAAAAATTAAGTGTAATTTACTAAAATCTGTACAAGTTACAAAAAGGGAAAAACAAATACAGGGCGTTAAAAATTCATCTACATCACTGTTAATAGGAACAGTGCCCAGAAGGCTGGCAATATTCAATAGCTCAGCCACACACACAAAAATCAAGCAAACAAAATGCTTGTATCATGAAAATCAAAAATATTGGTACGATATCCAATTAACCCCGCTCACAAAGCACTCGTTGAACTGGGTTCAAATCAATACATAGTTCGCTTCCCTAAAATTTTACGATCTCTCGATTGCCAGCAAATATCGATAATCAATTCGGGGTAACACAGTTCTTCTTTTCTGATTTGCAGTTTTTGCTGCTACTTGTAGTTTTTGCCCTTGCGCCTTATTGATTGTGATAGCAAAGCTAAGTTTTCCCTTTGCATCCCTCTTTCACCCTAATTACTCACTTTTTATTAAAAAAAATGCTATGTCCGTGTCTCCAGGGTCCCAACTATCTCTGTACCAAAATTCATCAAAATTGGTTTAGCCATTTAGGCGTAACAAACACTCACTTTCGCTTTAATAATATTAGTAAGGATAACTGAAGTTTATAATGCAATCCAGGTCGTTACTGCTTTTAAAATGGTAAAAAAAAACATCATTTACATTACTGAATAGCGTTTGGACGCAACTCTCCTGATGGGGATGGAACACGCTTATTTGTGTTTTTTTGGGGATAAAAAATCCTCAAATAACTTCCCCTGCTCTAGGTGCGGTTCCAGGGGAGGGGAAGTGTCAGCCTTTTACTGTCTAAAACCCACCCATGTTCTTTCTTTTATCCTTTATGTTCCGGGGCCACGGTTTTTCGAACAACCCGCAACCCCGGGAAACGGTGGCCCTGGCAGGCCCCTCTACTTTGCTACCCTTTGAGACGCGCGTGGAACACTGACCCAATGCTTGTATATAAAAATTGACTCACTCCAACTTTGAAGATCTAGATTATAATTATCAGAGAAGCCGAGCGTAAATTCCTGTGACTCTCGGATAAAACAATAAATAAAAGTGGAAGCGAGTGAAGCGAAGTTCCACGAATGAAGCGCTATGCTTCATTCGTGGAACTTCAACTACATAACGAGGACGCTTCACCGTATCTCTGGTCGTTTGATGATAGAATGGGTCTGGCGCAATTATATTGTGCAATACCAAAGGACTCTCTCCGAAACGTCTTAAATCTTGAGGATGCCTAAATTTCCAATACTATTATTATAAAAAAAATGTTTATAATGTAATGTAAATTTGGCGACACGGTTTGCGCAGTGGGTGAGCGATTGACTGCTGCACTGCGTGTCGCGGGTTCAATCCCCGTACGGAACAAATATTTGTACGGCCAACAGATAATTGTTCCGGGTCTGGCTGTTTGTGTATGTGGGTTTAAAAAAAACACAGTGAGGAAAGGAATGCCGAACCGTATTGTGGATGTGAGGACCATATTTTGGATTTATTGATTGTCTGGCATTTTGAGTACTAAGCGAAATGACAGAAAAGGACATTTTGCGTAATCCTTTTTTTACGAATGTGAAACCATCAAATAATAACTTCTCCCACTCTGGGCGGAGCGGGAAGGAGTGCCAAACTTTTACTGACTAAGATCCACCCAAGTTCCTTCTTTTGCCTTTATGTTCCGGGGTATTTCTTTCGAATAAACCGCACCCCGGACAAAAATATCCTTATGTCGATTTCGTTCGTAGTGTTGTTGATCTCCTTGAGTTACGAGTCGAGCTACACGATTATATGTATGTATGGTTATTTCTTAAAAATATCTTATCAGAAAGGCTAGATTAGACCTGCTAAGTCCCCATGTGAGTTGACCAAGATTATGTGTGAACTTTAAAAAACACTAAAAAGCCATCTCTGAGTTTTCTTCGGGTTATTCTCAGAATAGTCATGTAAAATCAGTCCGAACAAATGAAAAGAGTATCAAAGAACATTGTAAAAAGCAGATAGTCTTAAAGTCTTCGCTGAGTGTCCTTGTTCGGGAGATCTAACCCTTTTACGACAATGATAATCTAAATCGATTTTATTTGACATTAACAAACTCGATTCATACCGATTAAACTCCACAATTGAGTAATTGGATTTGTTTTTACTTTCTTTAAGATAAACTTAAGATATCCTTAACCTATCCTACCAATATTTTAAATGCGAATATTTGTGAGGATGTATGGATGTTTGTTACTCTTTCACGTCAAAACGGCTGCACGCATCTTGATCAAATTTAGCACAGAGGTAGACTATAGTTAGAATAACACATAAGATACTTTTTTGCGAAATCACGGGGGCGAGCCCGCGAGCACCAGTTGGTAATATTATAAATGAGAATGTTTGTGAGGATGAATGGACGTATGGATGTTTGTTACTCTTTTAAGTCAAAACGGCTGAATGGATTTTGAAAAAAAATGGCACAGAGGTAGATTATAGTCTAATAATAATCTAGCATATACACATAAGATACTTTTTTCTTGTTCATCATGCGGTCGAAGCCGCGGGCGCCAGCTAATAAATTCTATTCAGGGAAATCAGCTATGGAGTATGAATTTGGCCCAGTTGTTGGCAATAGGCTCGCTCCTATTACATAGGACTTAAACATAACTGACAAAATGTTTCCTAGTATGACGACGCTTCTAAAACAAAAAAAAACGGTCAACAGCGAGTCAGACTAGCGCACCGAGAGTTTCGTACAAATTTTCCACAGAATCAGCCATATCTTTTGACTGTGTAGACTTAGAAGGTTGATTTTTTCACAACTCAAAGAACCACAGACTTGAGTATGTACAGACGCCTGCACATCAAGCTACTACAATCTGTCAGATTTCTTTGATAGATTTTCGACTTTATTTCTAAAGTATTAGGTTCAAGGTTCATTGGGAAAAATTTACCTTGCTTGACCTGCTGGCGTCTGTACTACGCACTTTAGCGGACAGGTGGGACAGCCCCATACTGGGATATTGAATACGCCTACATGTAAATGTGGCGTGTAATTTATGATTGTTTTGTTTTTCTGGTAGATTTAAGTACTAGCACATTTGTCTGTAATAAAAGAATTTTATTATTATTTATTACTATTATTTGGTTACAATTTCGCGTACTTGAGATAAACGGTCTTAACCGATACACGGACTAAAACGTGATCCAATAAGGGTGCCGTTTTTTTCCTTTTGAAAACAGAACCCTAAAAACAGACAGACCAGAACAAAGTTATCCAAAAACTGTGTGAGTAAAATGTTCACATTACCGTTTCAAATTGCAGATCAAACTTGCACGTCTATAGCGTCGAATCTCATGATTCGGGGTCCTGAAATTTAGGCGCCTTGTTAGTACTCTTTTCAACGAAGTTGGTGAGAAAAACTTCGTGAAAATGATATGAGATGATTCTAGAGAAACGGTTCATTCGTGTGAGCACACGTTTATTTCATGTTTTACTAGCTTTAACCTTATGTTTTGCCCGTTTAATTTTTGGTGATTGTTCCTCAGGATCGTATTATATTACCGAAATAATTAATATCGTATAAATGTGTTAATCCAACTTGTAAACTATCTGTTTACCAAATACCATCAAAATACGTTAAGTAGATTTTTCGTGCTGGAGTAGTTAACAAACGTCCATACATTTAAAAAAAACTTTCTCATTTATAATTTTATTAAATATTGTTAAGATTTCAAATTCACCTACTATTGACTAAATGGCAATCACATGTTCTTTTTATTTCCGAAATCATAAATTGAAGAATCGGTTTGTCAAATCATCAAATTATTTTTGATTTTTTATTTAATTTTGTGGTCAGACATTTCAATTTTCAGACAATGATGAACAACAAAAAGTGAAGCGGCCGATATCGGCTTTAGAGAAGCTGTTTCGTTGCATTAGTTGCTACGCCAAGTTTTGTTGCCAACTTTCTGTACGGTGCACGGTTGAATGAATCTTATTCTTATCATCTTAGGGTTTATTTATCTTAAGCTGATTTGAAAAAGCGAGTTTGAAAAATGAGTAGATTTTATGATTCAATTTTTTGCTTGACTTAACTTACAAATTATAAAACCTAGTTGGGAATCCTTTGCGACCAAACCTGACTAATATTATAAATGTGAAAGTAACTCTGTTTGTTTGTATATTTGTTCGTATGTACAGAGATAGTTGGGACCCTGGACGGACATAGGCTTAAAAAAGTGAGAAAAGGGGAGAGAAAGATTTTTCACGCGGGTTGAAGTTAGCGTTAGCTCAAAGTAATTATGCCACGCGGACGAAGTCGCGGGCTGAAACTAGTTAGTAATAAAACAAACTTGTACCGGACGGTCGTTGTTTCATTGCACTCAAAATCGTATCAGTAAGGAATTATAAGAAGGAGAAAGGAATAAATAATGAAATAATGTAGTTACCTCTGAGAGAAGAGAATTTTAGAAGAAAAGGTTTTGTGCCGGCCCCGCATAGAATGCGGTATGGGCAGGAAGATGATGAAGCCGATAACCATGGCATGATGTATTAAAAATAGGATGTTAATGTATGGCAATCATTTATGTAGGATATTACAACAAAAAATGCAAAAATTAAACAAACATGTGAATAATAAGTAAAAAAATGTTCTTGATAATTTTACTCCATAAATATTATAATGTATGTAGGTAGCCGACCATTAATTTTATAAGCACATAACCTTATTTACCCATATTGAATTTACATTTTCATTAAAACAAGTTAACCTAATATGTAGCGTCCGTCGCATCTGCGAGGACGGACCCGGACAAATTACTTTAAAGTCCGGTCGGAAATTGCGCCGTTGACAACCTTCAGTCACAGAATAATAACAAACAGAATGCCCACTTCACACAACTGATTTGATTTCATTAATTAACTAACTTACTAACTTTAGTTCGTCATGCTCAACTTTTAGAAGTACTCCCGCTTTGCCCCCCTCCCCCCTCCTCTCACAGGAATTATAGCTTTGGAGCATAAGGGAGTATCAATCTTGACTAACTAAAACCCATCCATGTTCGTTTTAGCGCTTGATTTTCCGGGGCCGCGGTATCTCTTCCAAACAACCCGCATCCCTACTGTAGGGGCTTGGTTACCGGAATATGCAGAATTCATCCATCCATACGTAACCAATTCGTAAACGCGCGTCTCGCCAGTCACTCACACCAAACCGTTGTCACCTTTTAAATTATTTAGTTAAGACATTGTCTGTAGAACCTAAAATAAATGACTGTATCTTATTTTTGAGTTCCTTCATTTGAGTACTTGGTAAGACCCTAATAAAAGAACTGACATCAAATTCTACATAGCGCTAGTAAATTTATTATGAAAACGAAGCAAGCAGCTATTGTCGGGCCTACACTATCTTCTTATACTTAATTCCTAACGCTGTTACAACAAGATTTTAAAACCAAAAGAGTAACTATGGAGTTTCTTGTCGGTTCTTTTCCATAGGAAACGACCAACCCGAACCGTGCACCTTCAAGTTTTATAAGTGCCATGTAGGCCCATGTGAAATAAGTCATTATTTACTTTACAAAACGTAAAATAAAATCATACGTCAACAAAAGTTAACAAGCGTCTAAGAATCTACAAAGCCAACAATGTTCACTCATTCACAAAGAAATAAAAAAAACACAGTACTACAGTACTGATGGCAACATCTGTTTCACTTGTTTCATATTCAGAACAAATGTTGCATGAATATGACCTGTGACCTCCTCCTACTCGCCTTGGGTTGTTCATTCGAGTTCGTCAGCTTGTTGTTGTCTGGTTTTTCTGAAACTATTTATTCTGTGTCCATTTAGTGGATGCGACTTAAAAGAAAATGAATTCCGTTTGAATTAAGTATGCTATTAAAGGGATCAAGGCACCCTCACCACGTAAAACTCTTTGAGGTAACTACATGACTTAGAGTGTGTTTCATTAATATTAATTAATTATGTTTCCTGCTCTATTATGCGCAGTTAGACTAAATCATTTATTCATGTGTGTCATGCAATCCTACTAATAATATTATGAATGCGGATGTTTGTGAGGATGGATGTATGCCTGAACGGATCTTGATGAAAATTGGCATAGAGTTAGATTATAGTCTGAAATAACACATTATTACCTTTTTCCGACTATCACGCGGGAGAAATCGCGGGCGCCAGCTAGTTTTAAATTATTAAGGAGTCTTTATTTAACAAAAAATATAACGAAGGTGGAAATTAATATTGAATATTATATGATCAAGCTCTGCTTAGCTTGGGATCAGATAGCCGTGTGTGAGCTGTCCCAAGATATTTATTTATTTATTGTATTTATTTATATTTATTAAACTCTTTGACTAGTTAACATACATACTTTAAAAATGTATGTATATTTTTGGCAATCAGCATCGCTTAATAAGAAACCTTGTTCCATGTTTGCATTGAGATATAATGCTTATTAACTATTTCAGTCAAATCATCATCAAAATACTGAAATATTCTGCATAACGAAATCCATATATTTTAGAAGCACTATTTTCATACAACCATTTCATAAACAATGTATTTAATAATGTATGTTTTCATAAATCTCATAATTATTTACAAAACTCTTAGTAAAAATCCTAAAAGCCCTGTTAATAAAAAACTGCAATACTTAAATCTGTTTAAAAATGCAGTATTTGCAGGTAATCAAAAACGTAGTTGAAACTCAATTAGGGCTCAGTAGAGACCAAATTACAAGGCGAAAAACCGTAATTCGCGACCTTTTATTAAACGATATTAATTATCTTAAAACTGAAACTTGTTTGTCTGCTTCAAAAACCTAACAGGATTTATTACTGTACCTACATTCTAGCGCGTTTTGAAAAGTCAAAGTTCCAAATTTTTTTGCTAACTTTCACCTTTGACTTTCAAAGCACCTATACGATAGCGAAAAAGCTTCACTTAAATTGATTTAGCAGTTCCAGAGAAAAATGCAAACAATTTACGGATAGCTGGGACGGTCCATTTCGTTTGCAAAAGGCTTTACGTTTGACGTGTTCGTAATGTTTTGGAACGACATGAACATAACTTGCATGTGTTTGTGATGTACAAACACATGCAAGTTATGTTCAAGTCTTCATATCTAATGTATAAACGTGAAAGTAACTTGGTTTGTATGAGTGTATATTCGTATGTTTGTGTCTTTGTATTTTTGTCTTTTTTTATCGTTATAGCTTTTTACATGTGTGTCTTGTATCTATGTATGTTTATATGTTTGTATCTTAGTTTCCATGTATGTTGGTTTTGTTTGTGTGGTTGTAACTTAATCACAAATGCTGGCTGGATGATCGTAAAGAAATTTGTCAAGGAAAAAGATTTCAACTTAGGAAAAGACATAGACTATTTATATATTATTACGCCATAAACAAAGGGGGTTAGCAATATTGCATTATGCTCATATTCCTCAACTGTCATGACATGCATAAATGAAACAAATGGCAAGGCAGCCTTGTTTTATAGCCGTTTTACTAAAAGTAAGGGATGCAAACAAAAAACTAAATTAAGAGCCTCCTGACTTTAAAACCAAATCACGGCTTAACGCTTCCGAAGTCGCAGGTAGCAACTAGTATCAACATAATTCGTATTTATTGTTGTTCGGACAAAAGTATGTCGCCGTGAAGTCGCATAGAGAAGTGTACAACTTTGTTCAAGTTTCGCAAAGATGTTATTATTTGACAAATTGAAATCCCGTATTAATCATGAACTTTTTCGTCATGTTCAACTGTTAGAAGTACTCTACTACGTTATTTTTTTGGGTTGGGATGTCATCAAATAACTTGGCCGGAGCAAAAAGGAGTGTCAGACTTTTACTGACTAAAATCCATTCATGTTCTACTTTTTCCCTTAATGGCCGCTGTATCTTTTTCAAACAACCTGCAAGCAGTGGCAGGCAGTGGCCGTGACAAGGCCTTCTGCTTTGCTGATATCTTTTTGAGGCGCACTTGGAACACGAACTCGCTATCGACACGGCCTGTCGTCACTAGACGGATATAAAGTGAGCTACCCGTTGCTCACCATCCATAGAACCGTATCTACGGTGGCCGGTGCGTGCCTTAGGTTCGAACTCAGGATCATTATCCATTGGTAATTAAAAACAAGAAAACAAAAGTTTTCTACACGATCAAAATGTATTGAATAACTGATAGTTTTTTTTAAAATTGGTTGGTTTTCTTCTGAGCTTGTGTTGCAAGCAAAATGTTCATGTAGATTGAGTAGTAGATATATAAGGAGGAGCTCGTGGCTAAATACTCGCTCTTTAGGTTAAACCGCTCTGGCCTAGGTTGGTCTGTGGATGGGTGACCACATACCGAGTTTCCTCCGTTCCTCGGAAAGCACGTTAAGCCGTTGGTCCCGGTTATCATTTGTAGATCATTGACAGTCATTACAGGTTTTCAGTGTGCCGAAAGTGTGACAACCAGTCTTACCAAGGGGTATCGTATTACCCAGTATTAACTGGGTTGTGGAGGTCAGATAGGCAGCCGTTCCATGTAAAATACAAATATTCAGTTGCATCCAGTTAGACTGGAAGCCGACCCCAACATAGTTGTTAAAAGGCTAGGCCGATGATATAAGGTGTGTTGTTTTATAGTTTCAGTGAACCCCCTTGAGGGAAAGGATCAAGTTTATGTACATATGTATGATAGTAGTGCATGATCGTTCAAAGACAAATTAAACGAAGTTCTGAATACCAAAGTTGTGTTCTTTTGGGAAAGATCTCTGACCATAGCCACGTCATATTTGATGTTATTTGAAGTGATGTTGAAACTTATTTATGACTCTTAGGTTGTTTCAATGCATCCCAAGGGTATCTTGGAGGGTAGTTAAGGATAGTGAAGGCGGTTGTAGAGAATCTGTGTGAAACTAGACATTAATTACTTCATGCATGTTTTGAGTACTCTAGCGTATTCATAAAATGGCAAAAGGCATTTAGGTTTCAGCAAAATAGTTTTATATGACTACAGAGAACCCTTGGCGCATATAAATTAATTGAAATTGATTGTGTCTCTAAAGAATTGACGACGGTTGGTGCAGTAGCTGAACGATTGACTGCAGAGCTGCGTGTCGCGGGTTCGATTCCCGCACGGAATAAATATTTGTATGGCCTACAAATATTTGTTTCGGGTCTGGCTGTTTTTGTATGTGAGTTTAATTGTTTGGAAACGCACCCATGATACAAAAGAAATTCCCAGTGTGCGGCAACATTTTATTTAAAATAAAAAATAAATTGCAAAGCCTTTGCGATCCTTACACTTGAACTGATTGATCGCAAACAAGACTCTTTTATAAATTTAATGAAGGTTTTTTTTTTAAATACACAGATTCTTCAAAGACGCCTGACTTTTAGAATACTTTTAATGACTATCAAACATCTAAGAATGAAAGCCGCGACCAGCACGATCAAAAGCGTCAAAAATCAAAATCATTTATTTCAAATAAGTAGGTCAGTTACAAGCACTTTTGAAATGTCGAAACAATGACAACAATAAAGTGAGGGTACAGTTCCAGTCAGAAGGCATAATAACTGCGAAAGTACTGTACATTCTTAAGCGTAGAACATTATGGAGAAGAATGAAAAAGAAACTCCATAGGCTCTCTTTTCAATCAGAATATTGTTACAAAATCTTGATTACGTCATTCATTTTGAGTTAATTATGATAGAACCCTGTAGAAAGACGTGCATGTTTAGTGTCCATACTAAGGACAATAAAAAAACAACTGAGAGATGACCAGTCACAACACCTGCAACAGACTACCTACAGTACTGTTTCTCCTCTTTTTAAATCCATCCAAAGGTTATCTTGAAAAGATCGCTTTTAGCGATAAGACCGCCCATTGTGTCACCCTATTTATCAGTTTATCTAGTGTTATTCTTGTTGTCCTATCTTATATCTATCTATCACAACTAACAGTGCCCGTTCACGAACATAACGCACAGATCAGCTCCATTCAACTCATCCAATTTGAAGGCAACTAAATGATCCGACACCACCCCCATCAGCAAGACATTTGAGTAAGCATGACATGCAAACTCGCTATGTATTGGATAGTCACCCGATGGGTGACTCCCATCGACAGACGAACAACCTAGGCACTAACCTAACCGAACGATTGACCCGAGTGGCTATTATTATACTTTAGCCACGAGCTCTTCCTTATTTTGCATGATAGTGCTGTCAATAAATCAAAGTAAGTTATCCAGCTAATAGAGGTTGAAGCATCAAATAGTTCTCCAGTGAATCACACGGTAGACCGGGCTTTCGCAATAATAAACTGAATGACTAGCAATACTGCACCTAAGTGGCGCTTCGTGGGTCCGTGGAGATCTATTTCACTCTGCCCTGCCAATTTGCTCTAGTTCTAGCCACTGGTAAAAGAAAGAAAGAAAAACAGTTAATTCAAATAAAATTTATCGTTATTTTTTTTTTGTCCTCGTTTGAATGATTTTTATTTTAATTTTGTAAAATTAGCACTCTCGAGCTGTTGCTCGAGAGTGCTAATTTTAAACACAAAGACAAGATTTTAAACACAAGATACAAGTTCTGCTTCTGAGGTTGCGGGTTGTTGTTGTTGTTGGCAAAAGAAGGAACATGGATGCATTTTATTCAGTAAAAGTCTGACACTCCCCACCGCTTCGCTTAGAGCGGGGAAAGTTATTTGATGACTTCAGATCCGAAAAAAAACGCTCTGTTTAGTATGTGGATCACCGATAATATTGTTTCTTTTATTTGAACAAACTTATAACTTACTTATTCAACTGCCCGACTACTGCTAGTGGCTCTAATAGGCAGGTCGAGGTGGAATAATCCCTCGTGGCGCTCCGTGAAGCTCTGTGGCGCTTCGTGACGCGGCACTGTGGCGCCAAACAAATCGTTTTGGTACAACAGACGGTAGCTCTAATTGACAGTGATTAATTTTATTACTGTTTTGTGAATTCAACAGGATAAATTAGGTGACATGACATCAAGTTATACATACATAATGTTTTTATGCAAAACACTTAACTTAAACGTTTCTCTTTTTCCATGTGTGCCTTGTTTCATTAAGTTTTAAGTTCGAGGCCTTGATGTATCGAAATACGTCAAATATAAAGAAAATAAAGCCCCTCTAAAATAGCAACTTCACATGTAAAATTTTCATAATTTTTAAATGATAATTCTGGGTGTGCTTGTTGCTAGTAATTTAAATAAAATGGTGCAAGATAATAGTATTTTCTTTTCAAAAATCAAACCCCTGTTAGGGTCTGAGTTTTCATCACAATTGATGAATTTGTCGAATTACCTTTATTATATAACCATGACCTCAACAACAACCCAAGACTTATACAAACCACAAACTAATAACTATGCCACAGATTATACAATTCTAAAATCGTAAAAAGGTCACACAAGCCGAACATCCAACATAAAATAAAAAGAGGTACTTTCAAACAAACAATTCCAACCGTAACTACTCGTTTAAACCACGTTTAATCGTCCAGAGAACAACAGCCTGCCGACTGACATGACACATGGAAACTGGAGCATCCGGTCCATCCTCTCGCCAGTCCTCGTTGACAAAGGCATCCCCCCCACTTATTTGAAACGTCAACTCAAGAACAGCTTGAAAAACTGTGTCAATGTAAATTAGAGTGGGAGGGGGGGCGCTGAATGGGGTTGTAATGGCCTCCATTATGTGTTTGGTGTAATTTTGATGGTGTTTTTGACTTGTAGAAATTACTATGAGAGACAAAAATGTTGTAGAGAACGGTTCTTGTCCGAAATTTCTTGCTTTTAGTCACACAAATTTAGATAGTTAAATTTTGCACAAGAGTTCTTCATTCTTCTTAATTTTTTGTGTTCATTGAGGGTGCATTTTGAAAATTGGCAACGTTACACATAGCTGTCCAGTATTTCGCTATTTAAATTAAATATAGTGCATGTGAAATTAAATTCTGTTTATTTTTTTTTAAAGTTTGTTTCTAAATACACCAGTATCATAATTTGTCAGAATAAACAAAGTCCTTTTGTGTTATCAAAATAACAAGTCATTCCATGTTTGCTTATTTCTCCCATGTGAGTCACGATCCAAAATAATCTAATTTTTCCATTCAACGACTCTAAATTTAATCACTGAAACCCTTTATTTTAAACAAATCAAATCAAGGCAACTCGGTTTCGCTATCAGGAAACCGGGGGTTTAGAATAAGCCTCTTTGGTTCCGTATAAAACTTTATTACATAATTTTGTTAAGGGCCTAAAGTTTGGGCGTTGAGGCGGCAAGTTACGGACCCTTGAGCGAATCACACGTTGGACCTTCGAATTTCGCTTATCTTGCAATTTGTACCCAAAGGATAAGTATTAGACTCTTCGTAATTTATTCTGATATTTATAACTTACAAGCTTTTGCCCGCGGCTTTGCTCGCGTTAAATTTGGGGTAACACAGTTCCCCTTGCGCCTTATTGATTTGTAATAGCAACGCTAAGTTTTCTTTTTTCTTCCCTCTTTCTCCCTCACATCCCACTTAAAAAAGGCCTATGTCCGTCTCCTGGTTCCCAACTATCTCTGTACCAAAATTCATCAAAATCGTAACAGTAACAAACAAACAAACTCACTTTCTTTCCCTTATGTAATATTAGTAAGGACGTAAGGATAGTAAGGTTCAACGGCTAGTAAATGTTGTAAAATGTAGCTAAGGTTCTGCGTGACGCATCTGATTCTTTGTGTGTGGCCAATGTAGGGAGAAAACCTAACTACAACCGACATAAGATACTTATACTGTTAACCTGCGTTATCACACTGCTAGGCAAAGAACGAAAACAGATGTATTTAACACTTGCCAACAATATACACAACATGAAAAAGGATGGCGTTGGTGTTTTATGAAACCACGGTAAAAGTGAAACGCTTTTTCACATTATAGACATTTAGAAGTCCCTACTCCACTTAGGTTAGAAACGTCATCAAATAACATCCCCTGCTCTGGGCGGAACGGGAGTCTTTCACTGACTAAAACCCATCAATGTTCCGTTTTTGTTCCGGGGCCGCGGTTACTGAGGTAACTATGACGTCATAAAAGCAAAATTGTTTTACTGTCATCCTAGTGTGGGTAAGAGAAAGCTATATAGGATACTAGCTTTTGCCCGCGGCTTCGCTCGCGTTAAATTCGGGGTAACACAGTTCTCCTTGCGCCTTATCGATTTGTAATAGCAACGCTAAGTTTTCCCTTTTCTTCCCTCTTTCTCAAAAATTATTAGCCTATGTCCGTCTCCTAGTTCCCAACTATCTCTGTACCAAAATTCATCAAAATCAGTGTAGCCATTAAAGCGTGAAGAGGTAACAAACAAACTCACTTTCGCTTTTATAATATTAAAAGTAAGGATTTAGCGCCATGTCATTTCCACACATAGTAGCCCACCAGGATAGCATTTAATAGTTACGTTTACAGGTAATTTCTTCGGAATATTTATCTAGTAAGGTTTCTTTACGATTTTTAACATCCGTTTTTAGGTCGAATATAAAACAATGTACAATAGTCACCGTTATTTTATGTTTATTTGTTTTTTTTTGTAAATGCTTTTCAATAAAACGACCTAGGTTTATGTTTTTTTTTTCAAAAGAAAAGCTTATAAAATTGATATATAGCATATCCGTTTATCAGTAAATTTACAGTATGCGTGTCCGCGGATTCTCCCGCATAATGATGGAAAAAAAAGTATCCTATGTATTATTCCAGACTATAATCTAACTCTGTGCCAAATTTCATTAATATTCATTCAGCCGTTTTGAAATGAAAGAGTAACAACATCGATCCATCCTCACAAACATTCGCATTTATTATAATATTATTATTATTGCAGGATCTTGAAATGGTATAAAGGCGCTTTTCCATGAATAATAACACTAGTTAAATACACAAATCATTGGCATTTTAAATGAATGTGGTAAAAGTCGAAGAAAATGTTTAGAATTGCAGAAAATGTATTTAATTTAAAATGTAAGGAAATAATTTCCATGATGCACAACAAGAAGAAAATACCACTTAAATGAGCATAAAATGCAAAATTACATCTCAAACAGTCCATTTTGCATATTTAAGTTTAATTTTAACGAAATGGTTCCGTACAATTCTTGAAGCTGTAAAGTATTCCTACTCCGAAATGCATTACGTTCATCATAAAACACTTCGGTGGCGTTGTCAGAGAAAAAGATAAATGTAAAAAAGAAAGATTTTATCTTTAAAAGATTATGTTGCCAAGATAGAAATATGAAGGATCTGCTAGTTCACACGAGGTTCCTAAGTATTTTTTGACGATGAAATGTGTCAAATAACGTGAGTATCTTTGTCCATAGTTTTGTGTTTCTTTTATGTAATGCTAAAGTCAGAGCAAATAGAGAAATTTTAACATTTTCTGACATGTGACAAAAATGTAGATAAAATTAGTTTCTTAGCGTGGAGGCCATGCGTGTGCTTTTATGCCTTGATGATAAAAAGGTGAAATAATAATAGGCTAGTTTCCAAAAAAAACATAGTCCGTCTTTTAGATTATTCACAAATAAGGGAAACGTATTTTTTATTTGTAAATTAGACCAAAAATGACAAAGATATTGCCCATTAAAGTTACGTGTGACACGCGTTGCTGTTTTTTTTTTCGCAAGGAGTGACGTAACATTTGTTGTAATTTTTGATCTAATTTACAAAAAAAAAATTAGGTGTACCATATTTTTGAATAATCTAAAAACTAATGTTTTTGGAACGAAGTTTGTTATCGCGCGTTGCGAAAGGGGGCTAGACTAAAATTAAGACCAAAAGTTGTAACGACACTTTTTGCTATAGTTGTAAGCCGTGCGGCGTGCGTGTGTTTCTCTGTCTGTGTCTCTCTCATAGAAAGCAAACCAGTTATTTACGTTTCGTCTTTCTATTTCGCATTGAACAGTGTGGTGTCGCGACGATTATTTTTGTTGAGCATAAACAGGTTTTTTGTACATAATAAATAATAACTTAGTTCCATACGGGTGTCCCTTGATACCTCTCAAGTTTTTTTTTTGGTAACTGCTATTGGAATAAGTAGCTCTTCGCATAAAATATTCAAACCTTTTTGATGGAACGTGGCCAGAACGTTACATAAGAGCCAGTGTTACATAACTTCTTTTTGGTTCTTATTTCATTTAATATTAAAGCGTTTTCAATGGCGAGCTGAACCCAAATTGGGTTCTTTTACAGAAAACCTTAATGTGAATCGAATTTATTAAAAGAATATGGTTCTGTCTATTTTTATGGTTCCGTACCTCAAAAGGAAAAAAACGGAACCCTTATTAAATCACTTTGTTGTCCGTCTGTCTGTCAAGATCCTCTATCTTGGGAACGTGTGGCGGTATCGAGTTGAAATTAAAACCATATACTCAAATTTATGGTCGTACGTAACCTCTCCGTCTACGCAGTCAAATGGTATTGCTGTTTATGTCACAAGTTTGTACGGAACCCTCGGTGTGCGAGTCCGTCTCGCTATTGGCTGTTTTGTTCTTCAAACACACTAAATTGAATCGCATTACAACATTTAAAGAACCAATTCTCAACCATAAATACGACATCTTAACACGCCGTCTGTGAATGTACACACGACGGCACATCAACCTACACAAAACTATTTTAACCTGATCTCTCTACTACGGTGTGTGATCCGTAATAGAGAGATCAGGTTATAATAGTTTAGAATAGGTTGACCTGCCGTCGTGTGTACAAGAACATTTGCTTGAATACACACAAATCCTAAGCTATCGTGCATTGCAAATGCACAGCTGCAAGTGATCCGCTTTAAATGCACTACACTGTAAGGGTGGGGGTGCTCTAAAATTGCTAGTCTAGCTCCTAGTCTTGACTATTGCGTCACTTTGATTGCAAAGGTGTTCCTTTTGTCTTCGGTACTATGTTATGAATAGTTATAAATTGTGGCGTTCCTTAAAAAGTTATTTAATGATTTCCCATGCGCAAAAAAAGAGCAAAAGATCACGCGCGTTACTCCATATGTGATATTGTTAGCTTTACTTCTTTTATACTGATTAAAAAAAAAATGATACAGACACAATTTTCTTACTTAACAGTTTAAAAAAGAGTCTTTGTATTATTACACCTTTTAAGTACGAGTAACTTAACCTTTCATAATCCTCAAAAGTCCTCAAAGTGCCGTTAAAACGTCTCAGTTTACAAAAAACGCTCATCTAAAACAATGAGTTTTATAGACCCGTATTTTATTTCAAAATAATGTACCAAATTCTTCGTTTAGTCCTCCAGTTTTTGCCCCAAAATGTATCCAACAATAAAAGCTACTTCAAGAATTAGGCGTATATTATATACGACTGAAACTTTTATCGTTTATGGCTGAGCAAATCTTTTGTTCTTCGGACCCCAAGCATTTGCGACGGAAATATAATATTTTCTCTCATAACTTTTATGTTGATCTTCGGGTCTAACGATTCCCGTGTTTTGTTTACTTCGCCCGAAGCTATCGGTTGATATAATTTATAAAACCGACAGAGTCGAAAAATAAACTCCTAAGCCTATAATAACCTACTGGGGTTTGTTTATGGGAATACTAAAAAATACAACCGTTTCAATGTCAGCCCGGTTGGCGCAGTGGCTGAGCGATCAACTGCTATGCTGCGTGTCGCGGTTTCGTTCCCCGTACCGAACAAATATTTGTATGGCTTACAGATAAATTTTCCGAGTCTGGCTGTTTGTGTATGTGAGTTTAAATACGAACGAAAACTTTTCTCACTCAATAAATGGTGTCCAGCTTTTTGTTTTCCAGTAAGTTGTTCACCGTATTATCCTAACAAATATTTATTGAAATAACAATGTTAAGTGAAGATCTGAATGCTTGTTATTCGTGACATGTGTCGTTGTCCAATTAACGGAATTCCTGGCGCTGTTTGCATGGTTTCAGTTCATGTAATTATATCACATGTCTGTCACGTGTTTGTCGATGGTATTGTATGTGCATGCCTTTAAAATCGTTCGCATGTTCTGTTTGAAATTAGAGCATAGAGATGTGGTCGGGGGAGAGGATGATAGTGTATTTACCGTGTTTAATTAAGAATAGCGTGTTTTAATTTCTTTTTTTTCTGTAGTTGTCGAGTAATAAAGAAATAATTGATATGGAATATATCGATATTAATTGAGTTATGGGCAGAAAAACGATTGAAGATTCCAAAAATACTTAAGTTAAGTCACAAAAAAATCGGCTTCCAAAAACATTTAAAAGACGGAAAATATTACTTCCGGAAGTCGGTGACTTGTGTTGGATTCATATTTTTTTGACACTTACTCTAAGTAATTTTTTTCTGATACATGGTTTTTTTTTCGGCCTGTTAGTTGTGGTCATTTTTCATTGCTACTAAGAGGTATTAGCATATTGTTCATGTACATTAGAAGAAATTATATTTATTATAAAAGATAACTCCTACATTACCCTTTCAATAATAAAAATAATTTAAAAAATCGGACCATAATCTACGGAGAAAACGCGTTACAAACATACAAAAAAGCATTCGAATAGACAACCTCCTCCTTTCTTTGAAGTCGGTTAAAAATAGCCATTCACTGCTTAAGCGGGCAATCACTGATAAGTGAGAAAAATAACTATTCTATTCCAGTAATACTTGTATGTAAACGTAAAACTAAAGTCCGAAATACAGGTAAACTAAGTTTAGCAATAACTTAACTGCTGACGTCATCGTTGGTAGTTTAACTTACTGTAAATTGTAACTTGTAAGTGAAACGAATTGCCGTGCAGTTAGTAACCGGTTTGTCAGCAACATTATACTTCTGCGCCATTATAAACTTTAAACGACACTTCTTTATTTAATGGTGCTTTTAGCAATCTTGTTTGTACAACTTGTATTTTTGGAACATACATACGATGCAATATTTTTGTAGTTAGAAACTTAAAGTCAAGTATTTACATGTTATTTACGAATTACAAATATACACAAATTAATTAATTATATGTATTTTTTTTTGTTTTATGTGTGCTTTAATAAGATATCCATAAATGTATGTAAAAAATATGTATAGAGTGACTTACAGGGCGTCAAAAAATTTGTCCCCATTGAAGTCAACAGGAAAAAGAGCCCAGAATGCTGGCAGCATTACCGTGTTGGATGGCAATACAATTTTTTGGGTCAAAAGACCAGAAGGCTGGCCAGCCTTTTGGTCTTTTGAAGAGTGACGTCACATGAAGAGTCAACCAATTGCTTGGCTATTTCATGCTTGGAAATGTCTAACACTATATATACACACACACAGCTGCAAATCTAGGTGGAATTTTTTGTTGCTTAAGTTAAAAGCCTATGTTCTGGTATTCTACTGATATTAAAAATGTAAATGTTGGTGAGGATAGATGGATGTATGGATGTATATTACTCTTTTACGTCAAAACGGCTTAACGGATCTAGATGAAATTTGGCACAAAGATTATAGTCTGGAATAACACATAGGATATATTTTTCGATATCACACGGGCGAAGCCGTGGGCACCAGCTAGCTGCTAATAATTCTTATACCAAAATAACTCCACTTCCTAACTATACATTAATATACCGAAAAAAGATCAAGCACCACCAATAAAATTAATCGTATATCAGAGACGAGTCTATAAAAGCAGTCAGTATACCCAGGAAACCGGATAAAGGCATTATCAGTCCAATAATTACAAAAGGGAGTTGTAAAAGCGCAGCTGAGTAACAGTTAATATTCCTCAGATGAATTCTGCGTAAAGGCTGGGCACACTGGGCCTTATAATGCGCTCGATTACATTAGATATTGTTGCTAGACCACGACACTATGTTAAGTATATTAGCAAGCTACAAAATGAACATGGCAATCCTTACTAATCCCTTGTTTGTTCGTTTGTTACGTCTCCACACCTAAATGGCAAAATCGATTTCTATGAATTTTGACGCACAGATAGTGGAGACGGACATAGGCATTTTTTAGCGTGGGAAATGAGGGAGAAAGAGGGGAGAAAAGGGAAAAGTTAGCTTTGTTATTACAAAAAAAGGCTCAGGGGTAAAACTATAGGTACCTTATAAAAAGGACAGGGTTTATTTTAAAATAATTGAATTTATGAATTTCAAATATACAATTTATAGTAATTTAGTGTAACTAACTAATACAAATAAATAGTTTAATCAATTAAATACAGGTGTTTAAACATTCGTACATCAAGTTCTTTTAGGTACAAGTTTGAAGCTTAAGTTAGCCAACTTAAAAGCATGCATTGAAAAAAAAAGAGAATGGTGAACATTTAAAAAAAAAAATATGCCCATGGAGGCGTAGCTTTAGTTGGTTGTGGGTACTTATTATAAGAGCATCGTAAAAATATGACGGCTATAAATGAAAGCACAATAGAAGATTTTTTATAAGAGAGATTTCACGAATTCTTTTGTAACAGTTTATAAAAGAGGGTATTCTTTTGCGGTATTTTGAAATGAGTGTTTTTTATTTGATTCCTGTTGTGAAGAAAATCCTTACTAATATTATAAAAGCGAAAGTGAGTTTGTTTGTTACCTCTTTGCGCCTAAATGGCTAAACGGATTTTGATGAATTTTGGTACAGGGGTAGTTGAGACCCTGGAGACGGACATAGTTTTTTTTTTTTAAAAAGAGTGAAAAATGAGGGACAAAGAGGGAAAAAAGGGAAAACTTAGCATTGTTATTACAATAAATAAGGCGCTAGGGCAAAAACTACAGGTGGCAGGTACCTGCAAATCAGGAAAGGCGAACTGTCTTATCCCGAATTTAACGCGGGAAAACCGCGGGCGAAAGCTAGTATTGTATAAATTAGATAAAATCGTCACAATTGCCTGGAATTATAACATTTTTACTTTTACATAAAAGGAATAAAAATGATATATTTTACACATACTACAATGTTCTTGTTTCTTGTTTAGCTACCAACCCCAGAGAGTGTTATTTATGTGAAAACTGAAAGTATTAAAGTTTCTGCTTAAACTTATTCGTTGGAAAAACCGAAAACAAAAACATTATGTAAGACTGATACATATAGTTACTAAAAGTTTTCTTTTTTGTGTATTCCTGAATGTTATTTTAACATTCTTTAATCTATACTAATATATGTATAATATTATAAAGCTGAAGAGTTTGTTTGTTTGTTTGAACGCGCTAATCTCAGGGACTTCTGGTTGGAATTGGAAAATTCTTTTAGTGTTGGATAGTCCATTTCTTGAGGAAAGCTATAGGCTATATAATATCACGCTACGACCAACAGGTGCTGAGCAGCGCGGGTGAAACCGTGGGGAACAGCTAGTCTTTTATATACAGGTAATTTCGACAATGATTGAATACCATTACGAGTTATAATTAAATAAGTGAGCGTTTATAATCGATCTCATGTGAGTTTGGGCGAACCTTTCAGCCACTTCCTAGTGTTTTAGCTGGGAATAAGAAGTCACGGAATAAACTCCAAGTTGGAAGAACCAGTAGGCCTACTATGACATCTTAAAGCAGAACTTATTCCACTGAGTGAAAGAGATGGTGCTAGACACCCTGTATAGCTCTATCCCTTTCCCTCAGCGGGATAAGTTCTGCTTATCTTATTCTTATGGTAGGGTAGCTGATCTTATACAATTACGTTTACGACAAAGTAAATTTAAGAAATAATTCATTCATTGTCACATGTCAGCTAGCAAACACCAACTATGTATCCCTACTAATCCTTACTTCCTTACTAATATTATAAAAGCGAAAGTGAGTTTGTTTGTTACCTCTTCACGCTTTAATGGCTAAACCGATTTTGATGAATTTTGGTACAGAGATAGTTGGGAACCAGGAGACGGACATAGGTTAAATTTTATTTTTTAAAGTGGGATGTGAGAGAGAGAGAGGGAAGAAAAGAGAAAACATAGCGTTGCTATTTCAAATCAATAAGGCGCAAGGGTAACTGTGTTACCCCGGATTTAAAAAGGCTGGCTTTTGGCAAAAGCTGGCATAAAAATATACCAAAGCATAAATAAATCCTTCAGTCTAACATTTGTGCCCGCCTACACGTGCAGATTAACTACCCACACTATCTGTAACTTAACATGGAGGATACTGAATTCAATTTCATGAGATAGTGTACGAAACATCATCTCGAGATTATTATCAAGACGTGAAACGGGATATTTACCATGTTTCTTATTTATTTCGAGTTCCCAATATTTCACCGATATTACAAACGCCATGATCACGGATGAACTGAAGTTATTGCGGGTGGGGTTTATGAGCAGAAAAAACAATCTACCCCCTTCTTTCAAACATGGTAAATATCCCAAATCTCAAATGTTAATAATAAGTGACCATGTAGGCTCTCGTTAGGCAGCTGGATCAAGGGTTTGATACAGAAAGCGGTACTCCTGGACACGGCTCGTATTGTTAGGAGGTTCCTTTCTCTGGAGCCCTGACCGCCGGTAGCTTGGATATTGTTCCCGATACCGGTGGGCTACTATTTTTATATTTTTAAATGTTTTTTTTTTATGTTTTTTTTTATTAAGAAATGTTTAAAAATGTAATGATATGTTAGAAAAACAAATAAATGAACGAAGTGACCATGTCAGAGCTTAAAGAGTTTTATCATCTCAAGATCTTGCATTCTGTATCCTTCTTTTACTTCTGTCAATTTCATTAAAGCCTATTTAATGACATTGTCAGAATCATCTGCCTAGCCTTTTCCCAACTATGTTGGGGTCGGCTTCCAGTCTAACCGGATGCAGCTGAATATCAGTATTTTACATGGAGCGACTGCCTATCTGACCTCCACAACCCAGTTAGTACTGGGTAATACGATACCCTTTTGGTAAGACTGGTTGTCAGACTTTCGGGACACTGACTACCTGTAACGACTGTCAAAGATCTACAAATGACAGCCGGGACCAACGGCTTAGCGTGCTTTCCGAGGCACGGAGGAAACTCGGTATGTAACGGGTGGTCACCCATCCGCAGACCAACCTAAGCAAGCGCAGCTTAACCTAAAGATCGACCCGAGCGGCTGCTATTATTTAGCCACGAGCTTTTAAATGACATTGTCAGAAACGAAAGCTTATTCCAAAGACATCACCATAAAATGTAATTTAACGACAAACATCCTAGACCTCAAAAGGGAATGCACGACGAAGTTAAATCCCTGCAATGTTGAGGCTTTCCCGAAGTAATAACTAATTAAAATGTTTAATGGTTAAAGTTAACCCCTTTTTCACTAATTAAGCCCCAAATCTCGAAGGGGCAAAAGATACAAAATTATTGGTGCCGATTTTCAAATGAATAAACGGAATCATAGCTCTTTTATAAGTTAATGAAATGAATGAAGCTTTAATATAAAATTTGTAGACACAACCGCTGTAGATTATTTTTTTAAATACAGAAATTCGGGATCTGTAGGCCTACCATAACGTCTTAAAGCAGAACTTATTCCACTGAGGGAAAGAGATGGTGATAGACACCCTGTATAGCTCTGTCTCTTTCCCTCAGTGGAATAAGTTCTGCTTTAAGACGTCATGGTAGGTTAGCAGTTCTCAAGCAAATGCAAAGATTTCTTGGTTTGGCCCCGAACTTGGATTAATATGCCGTCGAGAAATATTTCTCCGGCACGCTGATTTCCTCATGATGTTATTCATTGACCGAAGCAAGCGATAATTATATAATTAGCACATTATTTCAAAAAATCATAGATTTTGTATCGGTATCGTATTGATTTAGTACCGTTTACTAGTTTTAGAATAAAATAATGCTTTAATGTACATTAAATCATTATTTTACCAAAAAATAAACAAAACTGTTTCCCAATATTGCTGATTCTTGTTTACAATGGGGGTTTTATCACTGATAGCAATATCTTCTAGACGGAACCTTTAGATGGACCATGGGCAGCGGTCCATGGTTCATCCAAAGTTTTCATAAATATAAAGAGGAGAAAAGGGGGACTGTGTACTGCAAAAAATAATCTAAGTAAAGTCGTTTACTCAAATATGTATGTAAATAATATTCAAATGAAGAAACCATTTTCACCGACATTTTCGTAAAACATTAGTCATAACGTTTATAAATAGGATCCTATTTAGAGCGACGAACGTCTCATGAAAAAGTTGTGGGGTTTATTATAAGGATTCGAAATTGGAATAGATCGGAACGGCTATCAGTCATGTCCACCGCACTAAAATGCACATAACGCCATTTATCAAATCCAAGTGAAAAATCTGTGTATAAAATGGGGCAGACGTGCTGAATGGTATCAGCATAGGCGGACCAGGTCACCCGTGATGATCTAGTGAGGTTCATGGTTCAATTCATTGACCATCGAGTTCGGACAGAAAAGTTTCACATCCAGTCATTCTATTTTTCTATGCGGCCTGAGATTTGAATTTGGAATTCATACATTGTATTTGCGCACGTTTGATTGACTTTTGTATTTCGAACGCTGTTTGTTTTATTTTTGGAACTGCAATTTTAATTAAAATTTTGTATTCCTCCAACTAATTTGGTGCCGTTTTCAAAGCGCGTTTTTTTTTTAAAAGTGTATAGAGTTTTTTTGTTAAAACCTCATACTGTACAATAACGGGTTAAAAATATAACAGTACTAGCTGGCGCCCGCATGATATTAAATCAATTTCATCAAGATCCTTTCAGCCGTTTTGACGTGAAAGAGTAACATCTATCTTAACAAACATTCGCATTTATAATATTAAAAGTAGGAAGTAGGTATTATAATATTAATAGGTATTGTCATTGAGTACAAAATCCAAGTAAATATTTCCAAGACATTCCTTACTTCCTCGTGTGTGTAGTCTAAGATAGAACTTGGGAAGCTGCGGTTTCTAAGTAATTCCATGCACTCCATGCATATTAAGTTCCTGTACATAACATGTCCTAAATAATTTATTGCCTTATACTTGAACACTGTCTTAATTTTGTTGTAAAGATGTTAAATGTTTTATGTTCTGGTTTAATCTGCTTTAAATAGGTATTTTAATTTGGTTTATTTACTAATTGTTTTACATTTATATTTAAAAATATTTCTTATGGAGTACTTAGGTATATATATATTTATAAATATAAAAATAGTGGTCCACCGGTATCAGGAGCAGGGTTCAAGCTACCGCTGGTTAGGGCTCCAGAGACTGGAACCTCCTAACAATGCGGGCCGTATCGAGGAGTACTGCCTTCTGAATCAGGCCCTTAATCCAACCGCCTAAGGAGACTATTATAATACATATTAGTAGTTTTGTTCATCTGCCTAGCTTTTCCCAAATATGTTGAAGTCTATACCTATGGCTATACCTATTAAAAAGTGCCAAAAGTGCCAGCGTAGGCCGCGAGATTATTTTTTCTGAAGGTTTTTGCTATTATCACGACTGTGTCGGGATTTATGCTGAACAGAAGGGCTACTATGACATCTTATAGCAATTCTTATTCCACTGAGGGAAAGAGATGGGCTAGACACCCTGTATAGCTCTGTCTCTTTCCCTCAGAGGAATAAGAATTGCTTTAAGAGGTCATAGTAGGGTAGCAGGATATGACTTTCAAGCGTAACATGTACGCATACACAGAATTTTAATAATTAAAATTATTAGTACAATCCTCTCAGTTTATTTAATTCTATTGAATGACTTTTTCATGAAATATCATTCAAAATTAAATTAATTAATATTACCCCATAACTGGAAAATCGTTTTTCTAAAAAAAAAAAGTCGCGGCTGGCTCTAGCAAGGGACAGGTGGTGTAAAGACCGGGACGTCACGACGGGCCTCCTCGGCTAGGAGGAATGGCGGCGGTTTGCGTCTGAATTTCCTAAGAGTGTAAGTTTAACTATTGCTTTCCTGTAAGAGCATCATCAGGATTGATCTGGGACTGCGAATAAAACATAAGTAGGTACTCTGCCCAACCCTTCGACCAGTATAGGCGTAATATTTTGTAAACACACTTCATAAAAAAAATCAAACCACTACCCAACATCTTAGACAACTAGACATCACCAGAATCCTACCGCACTAAAATAGGTCCTTCACAATTCCTACTCCATACTTGTTGACGTCACAACTGACGTCATAACCCAACTGTCTACCTACCCTCGTCTGAGCTATCAAAAGCGATAAGTTTCCTTCACTGACATAAGACATTTACATAATATGTTATGTCCAAGTAATGTGCGCTCTATTAATAGAACGACACGGATGAAAACAAAGATCCCATTTGTATGGTTATTGAATTTGATATGTAATGTTTGTGGATGCCTTATTCTGTCAACTGAAAATAAAGTACTGATTTGCAGGGTTTTGGCGTGATTGTTCAGTAGTAAGAAGACATATTTTTAAAGGACGTGGATGTAAGTTCGACACTATGTGACTTTTTTCAATTAAAATCCAAAGTTAAAGTTTCATTTGTAAAACCTAGGTCAATATTGTGGACACAAACATAATAATGAAGCATACTCTTTATAAGTTAATCTTAAATACGACTGACATAACGTGCACGCTATTAACGTGAAGAAATCTAAGTTTAGAAACTACCTACTCCATTAATATGAATAATCGATTACCACTATATCGATTCACGAACAAGTGACATCTGTTTTAAAAAGCTCACACGTTTTTTTTTCGCATGGGAAATCCTGAAATGACTTCCCCAAGCCTGGGATGAGAGGTTCAGCGGCCATGTTCCTTTTTATGCCCTTTGTGTTCCGGAGCCACGGTATCTCTTTCGAACAGTAGGCAGTAGCCCTGACAGGCCCCTTTGCTTTGCTGACATGCGTGGAACACTACCGTACCGTCGATTCGACCTGTGGTCTATAGACGGACGGACGGTGAGCTACCCATTGCTCACCGTGCACAGAAGCGCGATTCTGATGGCTGGGAGTCGTCTCGCGGCGTCCGATACCCGGAGCGTCTGCCGAAAAGTAATGAAATATTTGCTTTACTTAATGTGAGCTAAGACACTTGACCTTTAAACATCTGTGCTAAGTTCACGCGGGAACATAAATACATAATGCATTGTCCCTAAAATCAAAGTCAAATAAGTAGCCATTACTTGACAATTACGAACTGTTAGAGATAAAATTGGTCTTTACTAAAACAGCGTTGAAAGCCTTCTGTTATTCAAACGAGTTACAGACAAAGCCGGCTCATTTTCATGTTAATTAGCTGGCCTCGATGTCCCTCGCAAAAGTTCGAACAAAAGTTGGAGCAAAAGTTCGTCCAACATGTTGGCTATACATTGGTTAAATGTTTGTATTGAGAATTGTCAACGATACGTACTAGCCGACTAAGCTAAAACTCATACAGTTTGGAACTCAAATAATAACATTACCCCTACCTTTATGAAACCGCAGATAAGTTTGTGTGTTTTGCCGTAATCCCGGATATGAGCAGCGATATAATCTCATTTAGGAGTACATTCAAACTTAATTATGATCGTCTAAATATTGACAAACATTGGGTTTGTGGTAGTTCTACCTTATTTGTTGGTTCAGCGGAGTAAGGTATGATGTAATTATATTGTAATAGTTGCTTATTTGCGTATGGTAGGGCCGCTGGGATATCAATTCTATTAATAGAAGGAAAGGTCGAATAAAATACAAACCTAATCTTTGTGAAACTTACTATATACAGGCAAACGAACCTTTTAGGAAGCCGTGAACCAGTTTGTACGTCAAAGCGACTTATTTTTTTAGGATAAAAAAAAACATATTAAGTATGAACTCAATGTTACGCAAAACTTTGTGCTGATGAATTGAATAGTACGCGAGTGTGGGAGGTATTTAAAGTAAAGTTTAAACATAAAAAAACAACGACTCCTAATATCTCCTAAATAACGTAACTAGAGATCTTCCAGGTATAGTCTAGAACAAAAAAGAAGGACAATGATGAGGAGAACAAGTTCCTTTCGACTTCTTCCGAGGTTCATTTTACACCCGTTATTTATGCACACACAAAATACTTCATAGGAAGAGCAGAAAAACATACAAAATAGGTAGGTAAACTCGGTATGTAATGAGTGGTCAGTGTGGTCACCCATCTACGGATGAACCTAGGAAAGCGTGGCTTAACATCAAGATCGACCCGAGCAGCAGTTTGTATATTCTTTCTTTTACTTCTCTCAATTTAAATCGGTTTTAATTGGAGATGACTATTCATCATAGTCATCGTTGTTCCATAAGACTTAACATACGTTTTGTCAGACTGAATCAATCAAATCAATCAAATGGATTCAATGGACCCTAAATGGATTCGGACAAGGACAGGAAAATAATGATGACTATGTGTACTTATTTTTCAAAACGATTTCTTAACCATTTTTTTTTCATAATCACTTTTAGAACAATTGCAATTCTTTTAGAATATATCTTAAACGAAAACACAAATAAAGCAGCGACTTTTAAAACGCGATTTTATCAACAAGGAGCTGGTGGTGATCTCGAGATCTCGTCTTAAGATTGACACGAAAACCTCGCACAAAAACGATTCGATTCTAAATCCCACGAACGAAATGTTTGCAAACATTGATGCGATAAAAGGTTTCGTGATAAAAGTTTCGATTGCCACCGTTTTTCCATGTCCGGATAAAAGAGTAGGGCTGCCTGTCATTTGGAGGATCTATTGGCTTTCCCTACCGTGTGTGACGCCCGGATTACCCCGTCGGCTTAACCACGGGCAGGCTGGCTTGCAATTTTTGCGTGCCGTAGACAGCAACTGTAGGGATCTATCCTTTTAGGCCAGTGGTTTAGAAATGGACAGATCTGACTAAAATGACGGGCTTTTTTTTTAGTCGATTGAAATGTTGTTTGTGGAAATTCTCTTAGTGTGATAAGTACACTTTTATCACATTCAGTAATAATAATCTTTAGCATAGTGTTTTTCTAACGTTTTTGGTGGCTTACAATTTTACGGGATCTTTCTGTATACCAGTATTTTAAATGGAGCGACTGCCAATCTGACTTTCACAACCCAATTAGTACTGGGTAATGCTATACCTCTTAGTAAGACAGATTGTCAAACTTTCGGGACACTGACTCCTTGTTATGATTGTAAATTATCTACCTACATGATCAAAATAAATGAGCAGTAAACAAAATTACAGTTAACAACAACCAACAACTTCTATATTTTCGACACATAAAATAACAGAGTTTAAACCATTGACAAGAAGACACTTAAAGATGATATACAATGAAAATCTATGGTAAGGCAAGCATATGACGCTTCAAAGATCTCAAAAACCGTCACGCGTCCGCTGAAAAAACCGGCTAATGCCACCGGCGGCGGCGACCATCCTTTCCGGTTTTTGAACCCCGTAAAAGTCAACATAGGAAAATGGATTACTCTTATTGTTATTCTCCAGGCTTCCGCGATGAGTTAGCAAGTTGTGATGCTGCTCCCCAACTTTGAACTTTAATACCAGTGGGTTATGTTACATAATTTGTGTGCTATTGCGGTTTTGCTTGTTGAAATTCTCCTCACTGTGCAAGACCGCTTTGATAAACAAATATCGATTTCAGCTGATAAGATTTACAGTTATCTTACACGTGTATACGTACTAGTGACTATCCCCTGCTTTGTTTGCTTTTTACAACTTGAAAAACATCGGGTTTATTATTATAACCCAAAATACATTATATAACTGAAAAATTCGCACCGATTATACTAGTAGAACAACGCGATCATACCAGTCAAAAAATATATAATTGTAAAATTGTACAGATAATAAACACAATACACACTGAGGTGATAGGCATACGCCAAAAAAGGGATAGCACGTTTAAAAAAAGGCTTGGTATAATTATATTCATTTAAAACATTAATAGTAAACTGTACAATCTAACACAAAAGCTCTACAAGCTTCTTATCCCTAATCACCACAATTTTGGCGATTCTTAAACTTGTATGAATTATAAATCCAGGTTTTCTCCTAATGTTTTCCTTTGCCGATATCTATGATGTCCAAGATAAACTTAGCAACTACATATGAATTGAAAAAGAAAAAGACACAGTAGTACTTTGCCAGATTTTAACCCAGAACCTCAAGCATAAGAGACGAGGTGTTAACCTCTGGGTCATCCGGGGGGTCCACGTATGTCAGCAAAGCAAGCAGAGGGGCCTGTCGGGGCTACTGCCTACTGGGTTTGCGGGTTGTTCGAAAAAGATACCGCGGCCCCGGAACGTAAAGGGCAATAGAAGGAACATGGGTGGGTTTTAGTCAGTACAAGTCTGATTCTCCCCCGCTCCGCCCAGAGCCGGGGAAGCTATTTGATGACTGGGCAACCCAAAAAAAAAAACTGGGCCATCACAACAACTATCTGCATTATATGTAAAAAAAAGTATCCTATGTATTATTCCAGACTATAATCAACTTCTGGGCCAAATTTCATCAAGATCCGTTCAGCCGTTTTGACGTGAAAGAGTAACCAACATCCATACATCCATCCATCCATCCTCACAAACATTCGCATTTATAATATCAGTAGGATAGGATAGTAAGAGTAGGTATTTCGTAAATGTTTACTCGGAAAAGTTGAAAGAAATGACTGTATTTATGTTAGACTCGAAATAAAAAGTAATGGTATACTTTCGTCGCAGCTCTAAACCTTAATGTACATTTTATTTTTGGATGTCAAGGTTGCAGCGCTGTCGTTTGCCGCTTCAGAATAGAAATCAGCTACCCTACCATGACGTGTTAAAGCAGAACTTATTCCGCTGAGGGAAAGGGCCAGAGCTATACAGGGTGTCTAGCACCATTTCTTTCACTCAGTGGAATAAGTTCTGCTTTAAGATGTCATAGTAGGCCCACAGACTCCCCGCCGACAAAAGAGACGCGTTAGTGAATAAAATATGGCAAGTTCCTGTAGAAGTTTCTTTTTTCTCTAATACCGACGGTCATTTAACTTGTCTCTGTTAATCAAACTTGATTTAAGTTTATGGTTTTCTTCCTAGGACTGTATTTTTTTGTTTGTTTGGACGTGAACTTAGTTTTGGGATGATGGTTATTAAAGAAAAGACACGAAGAAGATATTTATTTGTTAAACATAGACGTAATTATGATATAAAATTTGTTGTTTCAGTATGTAGTACAACAACAGAAACAAAAGATTACAACCATAGACAGATTTACAAATAATTGACTTGAAAACTTCATGTTACTCTTTTCAGTATATATTTAACTCTTGTCCTAGTATGGCATATTAATAATAAGGCCCAGGCGCAGGGCATGTAATATTTATACTACAAGGCCCTGGAGCCCTTTTTGCGGATGGCAAATCATCAAAATAACTTCCCCCGCTCTGACCGGAGCGTGCGGGAGTTTCAGACTAGTACTGACTAAAACCCACACAAGTTCCTTCTTTTGCCCTTTCAGGGCCGCGGTATGTCTTTTAAATAATCCGCAACCTCGGGCCCTGAGTCAACTTTAAAATTAAAATACCCGTTTTTTTGCATTATCTTACTTCATGGTATCCTACATAAATTAAAAAAAAAAATTGAGGTTGCATGTAAGTTAGTTTGTATAGATATTTGTTACTTTTTAAAACACAATGAAAAGCCATTTATTTGTTTATAACCAGAAATAACATAATAATATAGATTTTTTTTTTAATTTTCTAAGAAATATTTAAAAATATAATTGTAAGATGCAATGTAAATAGAATTATTTTAATCCTAATAGAACGACACCGTATTTAATTTGCTGCGAACATAAGCTAATGACTAAAAACTAACCCAAAAAAGTACCTACCTAAAAAAATACTGACAATGTTGCCAGTGTTTTGTACCGGTAACACGCCTCTTCATAATTTTCTCTTTTTCTTTTTGCGTCAATTTATAGCTGTCAATTAGTCCACAGTTCATTTCGAATTACCGTCGATAGGTAGATAGGTGTGGGCAGGTAAGTTAAATTAAAGTCAGTCACTCGACTGAGGGGTCGCTGGGCCAATAAACCCGACCCGTCACACGGTGGTAAGTGGATTAGTCACGTGGTATTTAGCAACATGGAGCATTTCAGCAGTATTGACTGAACATTGACAATTATGTTTAAAAATGTTACTTTAGAGCGCTTTTTAGTTCGATTGAAAGAAGGCTATATGACGAATGCCTCGTTTTTCTGAAAGCCTATTAATTTAAATTAATTTCAAATCATGTCCATCAATGAATCTCTCAACAGTTAGATATTAAGTTCAACTTTTTTAAATGATTTTTGATTGGGACCAAATGTCATTAATTTTCTCGGAATTTCTCCTGTTTCGTGGGTGCGTTTACAAACCTTTAAACTATACACAAATATCTAGCCCATAACAACTACCTGTAAGTCATACAAATATATGTTGCATGCGGGTATCAAACCCGCCACAAGCAGCGCAGCAGTGGATCGCTTAGTCACTGCGCTACCCATTACCGCAAGGTTTATCTCAGTTGTTCTGCTGTATGTCAACTTTGCAAACTATGAAGGCAGATATATAATAGCAGTTTTGTTTTTATTACTAAAAATAGTCCCTATTTAAGAAATATTTTTTCATTACGCTCTGTTACAAAACAAGCTTTATTATTTCATGTAACTTTCAAACGATCTTCGAGACATCATTTAATAGACAAACATCTTTGAAATTGTAAGTTAGTGTCGCATTTGCGTTTACTTCCATTTTAGTCCGGTCAATTTAGACATTCGAAGTTACATAAATTCCTACCATGCTGAAAACCGGTAAGATCGTTTAAAATATCATTAAAAACAAAATTTGAAAGTTCCCCATCCTTCCCCTGTAAAGAAAAAAAAAAAAATCAAGGTCAAAGGTCAAAAAATGAGTTTTTCGCGAGTAACGAGTTTAACGAGTTTTAGTGAGTTAAATTCATAAAAATTGTAGATCATAAAATTATCTACAAGAAATTTGTTAATAGTTTTTTTTCTACCAGTCACTGTTTTGGAGATATAACAATTCAAAAGTTGTTATCAAACACTTCTTCATCTTTTGTAAATTCTTATTCTTCCAGTCGTAATTAATGTAAAGTTGTACCAGAATTAAGCGTGTCTATTCTTGGGAATACATAAATTACCTTACCAACGTACTTTGCTGAAATAGGTAGTCAGAGATAAATCTTGTATTGAGCCTGCCTTAAGCCTTAAGCCTTATTGTCGTATCAGGTGATAAACCTTTTGTGAATTACTTTTTTTTTGGGGATGGGAAATCGTTAAATAAATTCCTCTGCTCTGGGCGGAGCGGGAGGGAGTGACAGACTTTTACTGACTTAAACCTATCCATGTTCCTTCTATTGCGCTTTATTTTCCGGAGCCGCGGTACCTCTTTCGAACAACCCGCAACCCTGGTTTGTGAAATACTTAACACTAGCTGTTCCTCGTGGTTTCACCCACGCCGCTCAGCACCTGTTGGTCGTAGCGTGATGTTATATAGCCTATAGCCTTCCACAAGAAATGGACTATCCAACACTAAAAGAATTATCCAATTCCAACTAGTAGTCCCTGAGATTAGCGCGTTCAAACAAACAAACTCTTCAGCTTTATAATATTAGTATAGATAAGTTAAGTCAATCACAAACCAGGGTTGCGAATTTCTAAACTTAATACATAAGTATTAAGTTTAGAAATTCGCAATCGTAAAAATGATACGTATTTATTTTAGGAAATTCATTCATATTTTTTGTAGGTCGCAAGTTTGAACGAGTAACGAGACGAACAAACAAACTATTTCATTCATTATTTTTTGTTGATGTTATAGTTGAAACGTATATGACTATAAGAATGTTGATTGATGAAGAGGGAGGGGAAGGCCAAAGAAAAGATGGATGCATTGTGTAAGGAATGATATAAACGAGAAAGGAGTAAATGATGCCGTGATCTGACAGGGGAGAATGGAAGAAGAAAACGTCCAACGACCTCAAATAGAATGGGACAAGGGCAGGAATATGATAAAGTTGATGTTATAGTTTACTAGCTTCCGCCCGCGACTTCGTTCGCGTGGTATAGTTACTTTGGGCTAACGCTAACTTAAACCCGCCTGATGATCGAAAGAAAAATATCTTTCTCTGCCCTTTTTCTTTCCTTTTATTCCCCTTTTTCTCATTTTTTTTTTGTCTATGTCCGTCTCCAGGGTCTTAACTATCTCTGTACGAAAATTTAAAAATCTGTTTAGCCATTTAGGCGTGATAACGTAACGAACAAACAAACTCGCTTTCGCTTTTATAATATTAGTGAGGATGTATTCCCATGCTAAAAAGTAAAAAAGTGGGGGGAGGATGATCTGCCAAAAGGTTGGCGAAGAACTGCTTTAGACAGAAATAAGTGGACGGGCCTGTTGGTCTAGTGGTTAGTGGCCCTGACTGCTTAGCCGGAGGTCGTGGGTTCGATTCCCACCCAGGACAAACTTTGTGTGATGAGTATGATTGTTTGTTCTGTGTCTGGGTGTGATTTATCTATAATATGTATGTATATATAAATTGTATAAGTATGTATATCAGTTGTCTGGTTACCATAACACAAGCTCTGCTTAGCTAGGGATTAGATAGCCGTGTGTGAATTGTCCCAAGATATTTATTTATTTATTTAAGTGCAGGGAAATAGAGGAGGCCTATGTCGCGAAACTTCCTGACCTGGCAGCTGATCAATGTAGAGAATTAACATTAGAATAGTTATAAGTATTAAGTTATTGTTACTACTTGTATTTGTGTTGCAAAAGGCAGAGTAATAGATGCTATTTTTATTTTATTTATTGGTGGTGATTCTATTGCCATTCACGGTCAGAATAATAAAGGCTACGTTTATTTTTATTTTTGGGGGTGATTCTATTGCCATTCAAGGTCAGAATAATAAAGGCTATTTTTATATAAATTTTTGGGGGTGATTCCATTGCCATTCACGGTCAGATTAATAAAGGCTACGTTTATTTTTATTTTTGGGGATGATTCTATTGCCATTCACGGTCAGAATAATAAAGGCTATTTTTATTTTTATTTTTGGGGGTGCTTCTATTGCCAATCACGGTCAGCAGAATAAAGGCTATTTTTATTTTATTAATAGGGGGCGACCATTCATCGGTAATAAATCCTAACTCCGTAGCTGCTGTTAAAAAAAACCAAAAACACTTTGACCTACGCGGAAATCGAACCTGTTCATGACCAGCCGCACCTGTAAACACTTAGACTAAATATTAAAAAATCCTGCTATATTTTTCGTAAAGATTAATTCAGTCTAACCAACTGAATATCTTACTACATTAGCCACAATGAGTTCAGACATTCCCATACGCCATCGCCCTGAAGATAAACCCTTTAAAAGCCAGACACCCAGACATTCTATCTAAAAGCCTAGTAATAGGATTTCGTTCCACACCCTTTAGACACACAGACACTCTATAAACCATTTGATACACACAGACACACACACATAGACACAAAATGTGATGGGAAATCTTTAAATAACTTCCCCCGCTCTGGGGGGAGAGTGTCAGACTTTTATTGACTAAAACCCACCCATGTTCCTTCTTTTGCCCTTTATGAGCCATGAGATACCACGACCCCGGATATCTCTTTTAAACAACCCGCAATCACACAGGCAGTTTCTTTTTTTTCAATAGTTGTCAAATCACATATTTGAACCTTTGTTGTGAATAGTTACAGTACTGAAGGGCTACTATGACATCTTATAGCAGTTCTTATTCCACTGAGGGAAAGAGATGGTGCTAGACACCCTGTATAGCTCTGTCTCTTTCCCTCAGTGGAATAAGAACTGCTTTAAGACGTCATAGTAGGGTAGCTGATATCAACATCTGTGTGACTTGTCTCATATAGTTTTTTTTTGCAATGTTTTTTCTTAATCTTGTATAGATTCTTTTTTACCAATTCGTTATGGAATGGACATGGTTGGCCATGTAGATTCTTAGACGCTTGTTAACTTTTGTTAACGTATGATTTTATGTTACGTTTTGTAAAGTAAGCAATGACGTATTGTCGGGCCTACACTGTCCTCTCATACTTCAGTACTAACGCTGTAACAACAACATTGTAAAACTAAATGATTTTAAAGAGTAACCATGGAGTTTCTTTTTTTCTCTTTTCTTTTTGTTTCTTGCCATTTCTTCTCCATAGGAATTGACCAACCCGAACGGTGCAGCTTTTTTCGAAATAAAAGCTGCACCGTTAGTCAAAGTAGGCCTATGTGAAATAAAAATATTTGACTTTGAGAGGCCCCTCTGATTCAATGACGTCACTTAGTTCTAGTTACAAAGATATTGGGTGTCAAAGTCCCAACTTCTGTATTATAGGTTTTTTTTTAACTCTTCTTTTTATTGTTATAACTTAACTTTTAATACCCCCCGCCTTTCGACTTTTCGATTTTTCAATGTTTATATCACCACAACGTACTGAAAACGTTCTACCTTGTAGCGTGATTTTTAACCCACCAAAAAAGTCGTAGTTTATCAGCAACAATTTTTGCGTAGAGTTACTTAGGAGTTACTTAGTTTGATGACTAGAAGGCATAGTTGACGACAAGGATTTGTTGGCGACATAGATCTGTACCCCTGTACGATAGCCTGTGAACGGTTTAAATCGTAACTCAATACATCTGTCGAACGGATGACGGATCAGACGAGTCTATACCCTGTGTTGTTAATAGGATTAGCCTGTCTCTGTACTGCTGATCAAGGTGGTTTTCAATACAAACGCATTGATCTCCCTGACCATTGGCTTAGGCTTGCAACCCTCTTGTTAATAAATGGGGAGTAAAGCGAAATCTAGGATTATCTAAGGTGGCAATACTGTCAGGCTTCTGTGCAATATTCCTGTTGACAGTGATGTGGATGACCCTTACATCTGAAACTCTAGAAGGACAATGTTGTGTTGTTCTTGTTTGTTTCGTAAATCAGAGTAACCATAATCCTTTGAGGTTTACGTTTTATATTACTTTAATAGAGATAAAGCTGACAGTATTATTTTTATTTTAAAATATATACTAAGTAATATTAGCTATTCTATATATTTTTATAGTCAGGTGATTAATCTATATTTTTATTTTAACATTTAAGATTATTCAACTTGTACCAGAGAATAATATCTATTATATTTTTTTTTTAAGTTTGTGTTATTTGTGTTATATCTTTAGATTAAAGAAACTCCTGTATTTGTCTCTAAATAACTATGTAATATTGGAAATCTCGAAGTACTTCGTTCACAAACAGTCGTAACAAACAACTGGTAACATTTAACAAGTAATTAAACAGCTGATTTATTTGGTAGTTACTGTTATCAACAGCCATAATTTACTGCGGCTTAACTCCCGATTTTCATTTGTTTTCTGATCAAAATACTATCCAATCAATTTAAAAATGGAATTCGAACAAAATCCTATCTTGTTGGCAAAACAAAACTGCTGCCAAACATTTTAAATTATCTTCTTCGTCAATGCCAAAAAGGTGCAACGGATCTGTTGCCAAGAATAGTCGGTACCAGTTTCATGTACTTTTTATCCTACAACGTGTAAATACGAAGTTCCTCGTAAAATGCCACGAACATAGCATAGAAATCGATTTGTTTTGTCGAAGGACAGACAGAGAATAAAAACGTCCAGGCAATAAAAAACCTTAGTCCATTCCCTTAATTAGGTCACACAATAATGAACGTACGAAAACACAGCTTACGAAACTAGTAAAAATACCTGAAAAACGATTAACGATCCAATTGATGTCCGAAAAACGACCAATCTCATTTAAATGCATGAATTTGGATTAAATACTCAATTTGAATATTTCGCTTATTAACATATCAAGCCTGGCTGTGAAAATTAAAAGAAAATCAGCCAAACACGCCCGGAATACGATTATGGAAGGACAATATTGATGTAACGGCTATTTGGCTTATTTTGTTTGGCAATATCGTTTCAATATCAATATCGACTTAACCCAATAACCCTAAACATTTTTACTTTCAAATTTTACGAATTGAATTGAAAATTAATAAAAAACACATTTCGAAGCCAAACATAACAATGGAGCATCCAATGAAAGCTGAAAATTAAACAAACCCAGTCTCCACCAATAGCCGACGAGCCACCAATTCGAAACTCAAACTTCGACTCACCGAATTCGCCACACACAACACACGAACACTTACGCACCTCCACGGAGATAGAAAAACAAATAGAATTCAAACTTGGAAACATCCATTAAAAAAATAAGGCAAATTAAAAAGAAACAGATATTTAAACTTTCGAAATTAAATTTGGAAGATAGAATATTGATGGCGATTTTTTGATAAGGAACTTTGAAGATACATACGCGCGCGGTCGCAGTATTGGCCGTAGTTCGGACAGCGCCCGACTTGTCGGGTCGCGGATGGGGACGCGAATGAGAGTTGCGGCGCCGCACGAGCCCTTATACCGACGCTCTCAACCCCAAACATGATGGCGGTGGGCGGAGAATATACAGAGTTGTTAATGCTCATTTTCTATTTCCTTTTAATTATATTCTTTAGTATTTTTGGAAAGAAAATTCAGCCTGTTGCATCCACGAAAAAGGATTCCTAGAAAATCTCGACAGCAATATGCAGTCTTATTTCATATTTGGACAATGATAGTGTCATCTTCTCATGATGAGTGTTAACCATCGTCCCCTTTGACCCAAGTAAAATATGGTTCAAAGGAATCTAAATTTAAATCGTGTATAGTTTGGATATCAATTCATAGTTAGCTAAGTCTCTGTCATATCATTCTTACCCTACAAATAATGTGTTGTGGCGCTAAAGTTGCAATTTATTGCAACTTTAGCGCCACAACTCATTATTTGTAGAGAGTTAGATGTTAGAGTTCAGAAGATTTTGTCTTCTAAATCTTCTGAACTGTCAAAAAACACATTCAAATTATAGTAACATACATCTATGTCAATCAAATTGACATTTATTATGAAGTAATGTTTAATTACCGCTATAATAAAATCGGTTTTCTCACTTTAGCGTGTTTTTTTTATAAACTACTTTTTTTTCAAACATGCGATTCTGTTCAACATATCCCTGAAAAAGAAAAAAAAGAAAACTCACCCCGGTATCATCCTCTCTATAAACACACTTTAGAGTGGCATCTCTGTCGCACAGTGGCGGGTTGTCAACAAAATGTTATAAGTCGTCATCTGCGGCAACCGCCTAACTGGAAAAAATCTCGAGTGGCTCAATAGAAAACTATAGGTTAACTTTCAAGCGAGGTTAGAAGTGTAAACAACGTTTAAGTGAATTATTGTTGGTAAACAGGAAAATGAAACGTTATTTGTTAGGACTAATAACGTTTTGATAACGTTAGAATGATTCTGATTTCTTTAAGATAAGTTCAGTGGCGGATTGTTTTTGTTGTTTTAGAAGATAGGGTGTCCTGAATAAATACACACTTCTTTTTGGGTTCCGGAAAATTTAAGATAGAGAATCGCTAAAGTTAAATGTATTTTCATTTTTGCTGTTCTACAGGATAGCTATCACAGTTGCTTGAAGATAATCGAAATGTAAAATAAGCATTTAAAACTAACTACACAATATGGTTAGGTTGCTTTTTGAAAAAGACGGATTGTCAATGGAATTTTTGTCATTTTAACATAATTATGACTTAAGATCAACCTTATCGCCTCTTACTTTGAGTTGGGTATTCGTAACTAGTGCTTTTATTCCTTAATGCGATTTTTCGTTTTGCAATCATTACATCAAGCTAAATCAAAGAGGACAAAAAAAATAAGGGGAAATTGTCAATTAGATTGACAAATTTCCTTGAATATGTGAAAATATTAATATTCTCGCACTTGACAAGTAAAATTCTGATTAACTCGCAATCTTGTGTAAATACCTACATATAAAAATAATAGAAACGGATAAGTATCTATACGTTATCTATATGTTTGTTTGTTTGAACGCGCTAATCTCAGGGACTACTGGTTGGAATTGGAAAATTCTTTTAGTGTTGGATAGTCTATTTCTTGAGGAAGGCTATAGGCTATATAACATCACGCTACGACCAACGGGTGCTGAGCAGCGCGGGTGAAACCGTGGGGAACAGTTAGTTATAAATAAAAATCTAAAAAAAGGTTTTATTAAAGTTGGATTATAGGAGCCACATTATAAAATGTGGGTTTATTGCATCTCTTGGCGGTTAACGCTAAATTGAGTCAGGTTATTACATAGACTAAGTGTCTCATAAATGTAATATGAGTTTTTATTATGTATTTTTATTTACATAGGTGGGTTATAAGACTGAAGTGGATGTCATATAGGGGTTACTCTAGGGTACTCAAGGTTTTGCAACACAAATTAATGAAAATAAGAGTTTTTTTTTTTAATTTTGCCCATTACTAGGTATTTCTCCTGTATCGTGGGTGCGTTCACAAACATTTAAAGTCACATACACAAACAACCAGACCTGGAACAACTATCTGTAGGCCATACAAATATTTGTTCTGTGCGGAAATCGAACCCGTGAAACGCAGCGCAGCAATCGATCGCTCAGCCACTGCGCCAACCGTGTCGTCAATTTGTATTTGTATGATTGTTTTACATTTTTAGTTAAAGTGCAATTTGTGTCCAAGTGTGATAAACATTACGTGACTGTTATTGTGATTATTAAGTTTACTTACTTTAGGAGACTATTATATCAAAGAGAACGAGCGTCGGGTGTCGCGGAACGATATCTCAAACAAATAAATCAAAGTAAAATTTACTCACATAACAATTAAAATATTGTACCACTAGCCGGGCTTCACCCGCGTGATATCGAAAAAAGTATCCTATGTGTTATTCCAGACTATAATCTACCTCTGTGCCAAATTTAATCAAGATCCGTGCAGCCGTTTTGACGTGAAAAAGTAACAAATATGCAGACATCCATCCGTCCTCACAAACATTCGTATTTATTAAATATATATAGTAGGATTACTCCGCATTAAAAAATATTCGGTCAAATTTATATTTAGTATTGGCCGCTACTTAGATAAAATATAAAAATTGTGGTCGTTAGGTTAGGTTAGGTTTCAAGCAAAAATCCTACAACCGCTTCTATTTTTTCTTTTTCATTTATTAAGACAGAAGAGCCCAAACCTCCTGCTTATTTAATTAAAAACTCCTCCAGCAGACCTACGAAAGGAGAGATTGATGAGATTATGTGGACACAGTGTGTAGAAAAGATTAAACACAAAATTTTAAAATAATCAATAATATAACAAAAATAATAACAAATAATACACATGCAGAAATAAATACTGATCATAATCATAATCATTTATTCATTTTGTAAGATATAGGTAGTTACATTAATAGGATGTTCTAAGTAAAGCTCGTTCTTGCTGTATCTTGTTACTAGCTTTTGCCCGCGGCTTCGCCCCCGTTAAATTTGGGGTAACACAGTTCCCCTTGCGCCTTATTGTTTTGTAATAGCAACGCTAAGTTTTCCCTTTTCTTCCCTCTTTCTCCCTCACATTTCATTTTTTTTAAATAAAAATTAGCCTATGTCCGTCTCCTGGTTCCCAACAATCTCTGTACCAAAATTCATCAAAATCGGTTAAGCCATTAAAGCGTGAAGAGGTAACAAACAAACAAACAAACTCACTTTCGCTTTTATAATATTAGTAAGGATTAGTAAGGACAATCCAAATTTACCAAAATAAAATGAAAATAAAAAACACATTAAAATAAGAAAATAAAAAACAAAATATTAAAAGTCAATCAAATTTTTAAAATTACATTAATTTTACATTTACTGATTTTTTCATTTAGTGAGATAGTAAATATATATCTAAAATATATAATAATGCAGTACATTACAGTATACAGAAATGATGATGTTTTTTAAAATAAATATTTTGCATAACATTTAATCGAAATGTAATCGAAATACCTTACAATTTATATTGTACAAGAAAATTCAACTTGTCTCATCAAACACTTGAAAATAATCAAGATGTGTATATTCGTTGGCTTGTTGACGTATCGAGAAAATATTTGAACTTTACTTCGTATCGTTCGGATGACCTTTTCACTTCTAAACTCACGGATTTCGTGTGGGTGTTTCATCGCATGAAAATGCCACACAATGTAAAGAGACATTATTTTTTTTATAAAAAAACGTTATTATTGATGTCAGTTATCGTTGATTATACAATGTGTGTCACGGACTACCGATATACTATGTACTTGTATAACAAACATTCTAGTGCTCAAATTTGAGATTTTCAAAAAAAAAAACGGATGGTATTTAAAAGTACTTCAATTTATTCCCATTTCATTTACCTAATTTTGCCTGTGTTGCACCAAATATACTGAATGTGCACCAAAATATGTTAATTAAAATATGTCATAACGAGCATCAGGAAAAAGACAGCACTACAATAAAAAAGTGTTATATCTTTATCCATTTTCTATTAATGCAAGTCGTTACTGGGGGATCGCAGTTTTAACCTAACCTAACCTACGCATTTTTTTAGCATTCAGGAAAGAATATTTGGTGCACGATCAGTATTTTTGGTGAACACAAATTTTTTTCCCAAAAAAAACTACCATTTTTTTCACAAAAAAGTTTACAAACCTCTCGTTGATTTGCATATTTTTTTGGACTTCAATTGTGTTTTTTATAGTTACGAAAATATTAGACCATCATTTCTTAATTTAAACGATAGACAATATTTTTGCCCTCTGAATAAACCTATTTTCGTCTCAGTAAGACCAAAACTTTGAGAGATATGATTAATTTTTGTATACGCACAGAGAATATTTTAAAAAGGCTGCCAAACAGTGGGGAAGAGAAGACCCAAGTGTGTAACGTAATAGTATATTAAACACTCGTTACATAAGTATCTAGAATATCGCTAGTCCATGACCGGACACATTGTATAGATTAAAACAAATCAAACACATCATCATCTGCCTAGATTTTACCCAACTTGATTGGGGTCGTCTTCCAGTGTTACCGGATGCTGTTGAATACCAGTATTTTGCATGGAGCGACTGGCTATCGGACTACCATACCCAAGTTAGCAGTGGGTAATATGGGTGGGTGCACCTAGACTTATCAAAGTCTGTCAACCAATGTTTACTGATTGTTAGTTTTTCCAGCAATGAGTACTGTCACAGATCTTCTAATGACAACCAGGACCAAGAACTTGTGCTGCTTGAGACACAAGCAATATGTAATAAATGGTATATTAAACAAGTAATTAAAATATTCGTCCGCAAATAAAGTAGTGTTAGAGTTGCTACGTCGTAGCAAAGAAGCTCGTAGTATTTGCTACGCCAGTTATTGTGTAGCATAGTAGCTCTCAGTACTTGCTACACCAGCAGCTGCTTTGGTGTAGTAACAGTTCCTACGCCAGGAGTGGTGTAGCAAAAAGATGCTTGAGTACTTGCTACGCCAGCTTGGTGGTAAAACAATGAAGCTCGTAGCACTTGCTACGCCAGCTATGATGTAGAAAAGAGAAACTCGTAGTACTTGCTACGCCAGCTTTGGTGTAGCAAAGAAACTCGTAGTACTTGCTACGCCAGCTTTGGTGTAGCAAAGAAACTAGTAGGACGCTAGCTTTTGGTGACTAGTTAGTCATTATTTTTGTTATGACAACTTATAGTGAATCATACAAAATACCGTTCGTGATTACTAGTTGGTAACAATCATACTAAACAAATAATTGCTGAATGTAAGCAAAGTTAGGCTTGCGGGCACGTCCTAGTTTTCAACATAACTTGAATACGAACGACTGAACTTTCAACCTAGTAATGGCCATTGAAACAGTTGCTTGTGAATGACTACATACAAACGATTTACTTATTTGGTTTTCACCTTATTTTTTTAAGTAAAAAGTGGGATGTGAGAGCAAAAGAGGGAAGAAAAGGGAAAACTTAGCGTTGCTATTACAAATCGCTAAGCAAGGAGAACTGTCTTACCCCGAATTTAACGCGAGTGAAGCCGCGGGCAAAAGCTAGTTTTATATATTAGAAGAATAGTAGGAAATAGGATAACTGGCACTCGCGTGTGCTCGAAAAAAAAGTATAATTTTGTATAGTAAGATGTTGAACAAGGATCAGCTACTCTACCATGACGTGTTAAAGCAGAACTTATTCCGGTGAGGGAAAGGGACAGAGCTATACAGGGTGTCTAGCACCATCTCTTTCACTCAGTAGAATAAGTTCTGCTTTAAGATGTCATAGTAGGCCTACTGTATTTGATATGATCTTTTAAAAGTATATTCTATACGGTGTAGTCACAACCCAGACGTTTAAAAATCGATCCTTACCAACATTTTGTTCAGATTCCAAAGCAAAATTCGAAATGTAACTTAATCCAAGAAAACCCCGTTTATCGAGTCGTTTCCAGCTCAAACCAGTCTTACAAATTTAATCCAGGGTTAAAAATACCCGCAGGTATTTGGGTAAACCGATTAACTACCCGTCGCTTGGATGTCACAAGGCTCGTTATAAGAATTTAGCTTCGAGTGAAAATCCCTTAAATTTTATACGTTAAACGGAAAAAATAACCACGCTTAAAAAAAAAACGTCTGTTGTAACTATAAATAGGTACGTGATTATTGTTTGAATCGCAGCTTAAGAAAACTTGCCGTCGATACACGTACCACATAGATTTTATTTTTATTTTTAGAGGGGCTTGCCAGAGCCTCCTCCTGCCGGGGTTGCGGGTTGTTCGAAAGAGATACCACGGCCCCGGAATATAAAGAGCAATAGAAGGAACATGGGTGGGTATTAGTCAGTACAAGTCTGACATGCCCCCCCGCTCCGGCCAGAGCGGGGAAAGTTATTTGATGATTTCCCACCCCAAAAAAAAGACACTATAGTGCCGAATCTGATGAACCACTGGATTAAAATATACTAATACCAGCTTTTGCCCGCGGCTTCGCTCGTGTTAAATTCGGGGTAACATAGTTCCCCTTTCCTGATTTGCAGGTACCTGCTACCTGTAGATTTTGCCCTAGCGCTTTATTTAATGTAATAGCAAAGCTAAATTTTCCTTTTCTTCCCTCTTTCTCCCTCATATCTCACTTTAAATAGCCTATTTCCGTCTCGAAGGTCCCAACTATCTCTGTACCCAAATTCATCAAAATCGGTTTAGCCATTTAGTCGTGAAGAGGTAACAAACAAACTCACTTTCGCTTTAATAATGTTAGTAAGGATAAACATGACATACACAATCACAAAATTTTATTCCACACCATTTAAGTCGCGATTAAAAATAGTCCGATTTGCTCGAAAATACTACTTTTGATAAAATATGAGATTGTCATTTTCTCTAAATGGAGTAACTAAACTACCATTAATGTTGTCAAAATATGATATGGTTGTGTCACTGTAATCAATTTCAGAAAAAGAAATATCGTTTGACAGGAATAAACGAAATTTTAGTGCTTTTTAGAGTAGTTTTAGTTTAAATTGTGACAACAGATATTTTTTAATGATAACCATTAGGAATTTCTTCTGTATCTCGGGTGCGTTTATAAACATTTAAATTCGCATACAAAACTTGCCAGTTTCGTTATGGGTTCTCCAGCGAAGGAGGAAAGGAGGAGAGGGTTAAAATAAGTTTTTAGTATGCAGATTCTTAATTCCATTTGTTACTTGACGTCTCCAGTACCAAACCGTTGAGAAATATGGATCTAATGCAATATTGCTACCAAATTTATTATCCATCAGCAACTTGCTCTAAAATACAACCTTGTGGAATCGGAAGTGCCGTACTACAGGCATGAGCCCGATCAGTTCTTGAACATGGCAATATCACATTGTACTGGGATCGCTCCATCATCACTGACAGGACTATTGTTGCCAACAAGCCTGATATAGTGGTGGTAGATCGATCAGAGCGGCGCGCAATGATTGTTGACATAACAGTCCCGCATGATGAGAACCTCGTGAAAGCCGAGAAAGATAAGCAAATCTAGTATATTAACTTGGTTCGCGAGGTTGTCAACATGTGTTATGTGGTCTCAGCGATCATTGTGTCGATAGTCGTATCTGCCAATGGCTTAATTGCCAAGAGGCTCGACCAATACTTGAGGAAGCTCTCGTTAGGCAGCTGAATTCGTATTGTTAGGAGGTTCCTTTCTCTGGAGCCCTGACCGCCGGTAGCTTGGACCCTGTCCGCGATACCGGTGGGCTACTATATTTATATATAATTTTTTTAATTTAAAAAATGTAAATATAAGTTATTAAGACAATAAATAAACGACAGTATTAATACGAATTATACAACAAATTATATTTATTTTACACATTTTTTCACCATAGGTAAATATAGACATGCGCTGAATGTCTCAGTATATTTGGTAAAATTGACTTCAATATCACATTACTGCAAAGCTTTTTCTTTCAGAATTTCATAAAAATATGAACGTTATAATACAAATTTAGATTACAACTTTAGCCATTAGACAGCTCGCGGTAATATCAATTTGTCGTTAAAGATTTATTGTTGGATTTACCTCGGAGCACAAAGTTCGGCTCATATTCAAGATAAAGGTCATTATAAGTTCCCTTGGATGTTATCTATTACCAAATATGAAGTAAGAAATGAAATATTTCGAAAAAGGTGAGAAGTAATGTTTAATCAATGTTTAAGTAGCATTACATCACGACTATAATTCTGTAAAGGAGAGATGGTCAGTACACTCACATTTCACTAATTACGTTTGGGTGCCTGTGCTGTTCAGAATGTTTTGTACGTTAAAACTTAATAATATTTTAAGGGGCTGTACAAGGCAAACACCTTGTAAACGTCTAGATTTTTGCCGTATCTGTACATACTATAAGCTAAAAAAAAACAAATACACAAAGAAAAGACTTAAACAAAAATAGTTTACAAAAGTGGTCTAGTACTATGATAAAAAAATGCTTAAAAAGACCACGAAAAAAATGTTTCCGTCTCGAAATTCTCAATATTTTCTCCTTTCAAAATACGGAACTGTAGTTTTTGAATATTCAGTTAAAACTGCAAAATTATTTACATTTTAGCGAACATGATATTCAAATGAAATCAAACGCCGAAATATTTTCGACTTTATATCTATATTTTCGATGCACTACTGCTGTATACAAACATACTACTTTAAAATATTAGTAGGATAAACCGGCCAAGAGCTAATCAGATTTGTACACCGAGGGTTTTGTACAAACTTGCGACATAAACAGTCATATCTTTGGACTGCATAGACTGATGGGATTTCTTTACATAACAGCTGTAAGGGACCACAGACTTAAATCGGGTTTTAATTTTGAATTGATACCTCCACGTGTTATAACGCGTCGATAAGGGTCTTGACAGACAGACAGGCGGACAACAAAGCTATTAAATAATGGTTCGGTTTTTTCTTTTGAGATACCAAACCTTCTTAGGACTTAGTTTATTGAAATAAAGTTAGTTTCTTCTTAATAACAGCAGTTAGTAACTTTCTCTGAGAGATTTTTTTAAAGAGATTGGTATTCTCACTGTGGCTTCTCAATTCATCTTGGCCATCATTTTATATATTAGGCAAAATATCCATCTATATAGTAAAAACAGTGATATTCACAACATTAACACTAGAAATAAGCATAAACTGCGTGCTCCCTTCCACCGGCTTCATAAGGTTCATAATTCATTTGTAGGGCTTGGTATAACTCTTTATATAGTATATATAAAATATATATATAATACATATATAGAATCCCTTTGATGTCGAATCTACCGCCTAAAGGCAGTATCCATTATACAAATTAATATTTTTCTGTCTCTCACACATGATCAAAGGTATTGCATTCGATAATTAATTAAATGCTTATAAATTTACAGTACAGTCAGATGCAATGATCAGTAATTAAGTATGTAACAAATCGAATACAACACGTCAATTTCATGTATTGTAATGAAAAGGTAAAAGTCATAAGTGACATTTAAAAAAAACTATCCCTAATTTTACCATTTCCAACAATTACATGTTTAATAACAAATCAATATTATTATTACAATACGATTTTAGTCTGTATAAAAAAAAAATTATGTCATTCACTAATTCATAATTACTATTTAATACTTTAATTATATTTTATGTATTGATTATTATTTTTATGGAAAGGCAGGATTTGCTGGAACTAATGTTCTAATATTTTAAAATGTTGCTTTACAATGTTGTTGTTACAGCGTTAGTACTTAAGTATGAGAGGACAGCGTAATCCCGCTAATAAGTCATTGCTTACTATACCAAACGGAGTGTAAGATAAGAAGTTAACAAGCGTCTAGGAATCTACAAGGCCGACAAAGAAAGTACTAAGTAACGACCTTTCGTTAAAGAGACCTGAAATATTCCAGATGCTATCATTAATTTGAGGAATCGACATGTTCCTGATTAATAACCTCTTAGTTAATTATATCAGTGATGATAGATATTGGAAAAAGTAAAACTTGCGGCTGACCACTTTTCACCCTTATGCTCTGAGTAATAAGGTTTAAAAATGGTCAGTCGGCGGTGTCCTCGATGATACATAATATACTTTCTACTTACTTCATATTTTATACTAGTTGCCGCCCGTGACTTCGTCCGCGTGTCATAGCTACTTTGGGCTAACGCTAACTTTAATCCGCGTGATGATTAAAAATGAAAACTCTCTCCTTTTCTTCTCTCTTTCTTCTCCGTTTTTCACATTGTTTTACCTACCATCAGCCTATATCCGTCTCCAGTGTCTCAACTATGTCTGTGCCAAAATTCATCAAAATCGGTTTGGCTATTTAGGCGTGAAGACGTAACAAAAAAAAACTCACTTTCGCTTTTATAATATTAGTAAGGATAAGAATGAACTGGTCCAGATAAAGCCAGCAACACAATGTTGCCCCTACAGAAGGAAACGTACGCAAGACTGTATCGTATAATTCCAGCACTTTATACCATCACAGTGCAACTGTTTCAATGCAGGTGTAAGCTGAATGCTTTGTCACATAAAATGAACGAGCATATATTTAACTAGCTTTTGCCCGTGGCTTCGCTCGAGTTAACCCCTCGCGCGACAAAGTGTCACACTGGGTGCAAAGTTTCACTTGTGCCACAAATGTCGCATTTGCACACGGGTGCAAAGTTTGAACCGCTGTGAGTGGTTTAAATATTATAGACATGTATTTTTAAAATTTATTTAAAACTCATAAGGATTCTGGAAACATATACTTTGTAATATATAATTATCGATATAATTATGAAATCTTCGTTTTTCCGAAGGTCTAACCAAAATCAAAAATTCATTCAAAATAGCTCGACGTTTGGGGCACTTTACCTCCATTGTTAGCAATCGCGCGACGGGTTAAATTCGGGGTAACACAGTTCCCCTTGCGCCTTATTGATTTGTAATAGTAACGCTAAGTTTTCCCTTTTCTTCCCTCTTTCTCCCTCACATCCCACTTTTTTCAAAAAAATATATAGCCTATGTCCGTCTCCTGGTTCACAACTATCTCTGTACCAAAATTCATCGAAATCGGTTTAGCCATTAAAGCGTGAAGAGGTAACAGCCGCTTTAGTCGTTTACCTAGGTTGGTCAGTGGATGGGTGACCATCACCCATTATAATTATACTAAGTTACCTCCGTGCCTGAGAAAGAATTTTAAGCCGTTGCTACTGGCCGTTATTTGTATATCTTTGTCCGTTGTTACAGGTAGGAAGCGGTTCAGAATATAAAAAAAAATATTATTTGTCTCAAAACAGTTACATGGTTTATAAATGAGACTAACTGGCGCCCGTGGCTTAGCCCGCGTGATATTCATAATTTTTACCTGTTTCTAAAAAAATTGCTTATGTCCGTCTCCAGGGTCTAAACTATTTTTGTACCAAAATTCATCAAAATCAGTTTAGCCATTTAGGCGTGAAGAGGTAACAAACAAACAAACTCACTTTCGCTTTTATAATATTAGTAAGGATATAAGTAGGAAATAGGATAGCAGGCAGTAGGATAATATTAGAAAGTAGGTTACTAGCTGGCACCCCTGGTTTCGGCCGCGTGATTTAAAAAAAAATAACCTATGTTTTATTCCAGACTACCTACTACACACAGACTATCTACTTCTGTGCCAAATTTCATCAAGATCGTTCAGCCGTTTTGACATAAAAGAGTAACAAATATCCATACATCCATCCTCACTAACATTCGCATTTTATAATATTACTACCCCCAGTAAGTTTTTGACTACTCGTGTTGTGACTTTTTGGCTCTTTCCCTTAACTATTAACAAAATTTAACAAAGGTTAGATTAGGAAAAATAATTACTACAGTACGGCCAACGAGAAGCGATACCAAATGTAAACAAAACCCATGCTAAAACCCCATCTAAAATGGCCGCCCGAATTTTGGCGAACCCGTCTTAACGTTGTCATGTTTTTGCCGGGAGAACGAGACATTACGACAAAGGCACAAGATGGAAAGAGCTAAATACTAGATCGTCAAGGCCACAGTTGTTCTTTAGGTTAATGACCTTTCGTATCACTGCTAGTTGGCCTTACTATACTTAATTATAAGTGGATCGTCGAGGTCACATAGACAGTCGCTGTATGTAAAATAATGGTATTCAGTTGCATGCAGTTCCCATCCAAAAGGTTAGGTAGATAATCCATTTGCCACTTGAAAATACACCAACACATTTGAGGATACAAGCAGCAGTTAAAAACGTTACGCGATTTTAAACCTTGTACCATTGTTATTAAGTTTCACAAAATTATTGTTTTAACTACTTTGCACTGAAGTTAGAAACAATTGTATTATGTTTCTGCCATCAACAGAATCTCACCGTTCAGAGTTAACCAACAGTTGGCCAAAGTTTTACACTGCAACGACAAAGGGCCTGATTTGGCAAGTTCGTTTAAACTTTGCTTGCACAAATGAAAAGTTTATCTTTATTTAGGAAAAGGGGAATCTCATCAACATTTCATGGACTAGAAAAATTGCGTTATAATTCTATAGTAAGTAAAATGTATTTATATATCACACTAGCTGTGCCCAGCGGTTTCACCCGCTGCCCACTTAGGGGTATGAAAAATAGATGTTGGCCGATTCTCAGACCTACCCGATATGTACACAAAATTTCGTTCAAATCGGTCCAGCCGTTTCGGAGGAGTATGGGAACGAAAACTGTGGCACGAGAATTTTATATATTAGATAGCTGTGCCCAGCGGTTTCACTCGCTGTCCACTTAGGGCTATGAAAAACAGATGTTGGCCGATTCTCAGACCTACCCGATATGTACACAAAATTTCGTTTAAATCGGTCCAGCCGTTTCGTCACAGTTTTCGTTCCCATACGAGGAGTAATGGGAACGAAAACTGTGACACGAGAATTTTATATCTATACTAATATTATAAAGCTGAAGAGTTTGTTTGTTTGTTTGAACGCGCTAATCTCAGGGACTACTGGTTCGAATAGGAAAATTCTTTTAGTGTTGGATAGTCCATTTCTTGAGGAAGGCTATAGGCTATATAAGATCACGCTACGACCAACAGGTGCTAAGCAGCGTGGGTGAAACCGCGTGGAACAGCTAGTATTAGATAAAGCAAGTTTAAGTTCTATATTCTATTGTTTCTAATATTTCATCATCACTAATATAATTAACTAAGAAGTTAGTAATCAGGAACATATAGTTTGTTCAAATTAATGACAGCATCTGGAATATTTCAAGTCTCTAGAACGACCTTTCTCGCTTAGAAATTTATCTGATGGGTAAAAAAATATCATAAAAAATGGAACCTACTGTATAGCACAGAATAGTAGTGCAGAAAGGTAAGTTATTACAATAAGTACGGCCAACGAGAAGCGATACGAAAGGTCATTAACCTAAAGAACAACTGTGGCGTTGACAATCTAATATTTAGCTCTTTCCATCTTGTGCCTTTGTCGTAATGTCGCGTTCTCCCGGCAAAAACATGACAACGTTAAGACGGGTTCGCCAACATTCGGGCGGCCATTTTAGATGGGGTTTTAGCATGGGTTTTGTTTACATTTGGTATCGCTTCTCGTTGGCCGTGCTATAGTATGCTGATTGGCTCCGGGTGTCAGGTACCGCGAGGCGACTCCCGGTCACCCTAGACGCGCGCCTATGGACGGTGAGTAATGGATCCGTTCGTCTAGTGTGCCACTCGCGCTTACCCGAGTTGCGGGTTGTTCCAAAAAGATACCGTGGTCTCGGAATACAAAGGGCAAAAAAAGAAACATAGATGACTTTTTGTCAGTAAAAGTCTGACATTTTGTATTGGAAATCATTAAAAACTTCTCTCGCTTTGGGCGAAGCCGGTGGGCGAGTCAGACTTTGACTTTTTTCCTTCTGGGAAAAATATTATCCTCACATTATCTTTAAACTGACGAAACTTTATAAGATACACACCGCCAATCATTCAACAAACAAATTTCAACTATAACTTCTTATGCACAAAGTCCATAGTTCAATGTCAAAGAAGGTTTTATAGTTATGGATCAAAGAGAAAGGCCCTTGACACTTGATTAGACTTTTGACGAAGGATTTTGGTCAGAACTCCTTGTTCAACGCAAACATTATTATCGCTTATGAAACGAGGGTTATTTCCGCTTCGCATTGCGTAGTTATCAGGATTATGTCTTGGGAAAATCAGATAAATAGATAGAATATTCTTTTTTATGTACACCATACGAATCAAACTTTACCGTTAGTCTGGTCACTAACCACTAAATAAAAAAAAAAAACTCAAAGCATTATTGTATTTCAATAAAACCATTACAGGCACTTTTGAAGGTCATAAAACAAAAAAAAGATGCTGCTACAGTCCCAGTACATGACATAATCGAAAATAACAACTTGTGAAAGTACTGTAGCCCATTCCAAAGTGTAGATCTCTATTTTAAATCATAATATTTTTACAAAGTCAAAGATACATCATACTTGTTGCGATTAGGTGTGAACGATGTAAAAAAAACGAGCACATTCAGACGGTCCAGAGTAAAAGCAAAAACTAATTTAAGGTCTCTGCACACAGCCGGCGTGGCGTGACGGGGCGCGGCGTGGCGGGGCGGCGGCGCGGCGCTGGCGCGGCGGCATCGGTCACACTGCGGGCGCGATAACCTCCCGTCCCGTCGCGCCCATTCACGCCGAACGTATACTGTTTTTATACTGCCTATGCCGCTCGCGTCCCGCCGCGCCCGTCCCCGCCGCTTCTGACGTCGAGCGGGACGGCTCTGTGTGGCGTCGTCCGTAATATCTAGTACATTACAACTGCTCAGTGTCGCGTCGCCGTCCCGTCCCGCCGCGCCCCGTCACGCCACGCCGGCTGTGTGCAGAGACCTTTAAACTATTGATGAATTAAAACAAACCATGGCACGACTAAGAAGCTGGTGGTACGCTTTTACTGAGCATGAGGTGTTAGGTTCGATTTCAGGGTCGTGTAAAGCTTTTCGGTGTTTCCTTCAGAAATGGATTGGGGCCTGATTGATCGCAATAAGTTTGCCCTCTGTTACATGGGATTTAACCCTTTATCCTACTAATATTATAAATGCGAATGTTTGTAAGGATGTGTGGATGTTTGTTACTCTTGCACGTCAAAACGGCTTAACGGATTTTGATGAAATTTAGCGCCGAGGTAGATTATAGTCTGGAATAACACAAAGGATACTTTTTAACGATAACACGCGGGCGAAACCGCGGACTATTTAATCTGGGATTTATTTAATGCTATCGATTTCAAAAAAAAATAAACAAAATTTATATTTACTTAAATAAAATTACAAAAAAGAGGCAGTGTTGCTTGTTGGCATTACTTAGTTCGAGTGTCCGATATTTTTGGTACTAGTTCGTTAGTTTGTAATGTAGACTACGAGTTTACCGTACATGATTACGGTAAGAAAACAATTATTTAAAATTTTGAGGCTTTTAAACAGTATCTTGCCTACAGTCTACACATATAGAGGGTTAATCATAAGATTCTAAATATGGGTGTGAAATTAGGTACACCCCTGCCTAACCCTGTACGGATTTCAGGCGTGATAATATGTAAGTAAATTAAGTAGAGCATATTTCGATGCGAAATGTACATTTTTTTTTCAACTTTAATTCGTAGTTATTCATCAGAGAACTCAGTTATTAAGCAGTCATAAAAAAGTGCTGTAAAATATTTACCCTTTTAACATGGCCGTACATTTAACCAATTAAGAATTAAGTGACTTTATCAATTTTGTCGACAAAATTGCCGGGCATTTTAACGGCCATTTAATAATTGCTTGTTGATGTTTTTTCTCAGTGAAATTACTCACAATAGATCGCCCTATTTAATTGGGCAATATTACAATTATTCGCCTTTCTAGTTTAAACTCTATTTGTAAGCTAATATCACTGATTCTTGTTCGGGTAGAATCGACACAATTAAACATCAATTAAAATGTTGTTTTGTTCAGCTGAAAATTTTACGGCGGTAACCAATAGAATCAGAGCTATTCTGTAGCAACTATGAAGGAACGGTTATTAAAAATTCGGGTGCATACAACAGAAAATTACAAAATGCTTTCCGGAAAACAATTTTAATAACTGTCTGTGTTTGAACCAATTAACGGTACGAAAAATTCTGATGGAAAAGCTGAAACATTAGAGTTAAACGGTACTCTTATATTGTACTAGCTGTCGCCCGCGGCTTCGCCCGCGTTAAATTTGGGGTAATACAGTTCCTCTTGCGCCTATTGATTTGTAATAGCAACGCTAAGCTTTTCTTCCCTCTTTCTCCCTCTGTTGAAACCACGGGTCACAACATCGCCGCGCGGCGCGCCTGGCCTAGCGGCAGTGAACGAGGGGTGCGGGGCGGCGGGGTTCCGGCGGACCGTCAGCTGACCGCGAGCCCCCGCACTACACATAAGTCAGCTGTTGCACGTCTCCACGCACGGCTGCGATAGCGCGTCTTTCTTATTATAATTTCATGTTACTCATAACTTCCTATTTACATACCTATTATACTTGTAATACAGTCCACTGCATTTTATCTTCTTTCTACTCCACCACGACCTATCGTCGCGATCATTGGTCCTTCTACCGTTAACGTTTGAACCAAAAGGAACAAAGAAAAACGAAAAACTTTTAAAATTCAACGGTTCTTCGGGTGGAGAACAAAGAACTACATCTTCGGGTCCACAAGCGGTCTTCGTTTTCTACGTGTCATCGCCTGCATTTGGTCAACGTGAACGTCGATACGGCAGCAGCCGTCTTCTTCGATTTCAAACCAACGGGCAGCGTTAGAACGGATCGTCGAAACTACGGGCCTAGAAGACTTCGAAGACATCGGTGACTTCAACATTCGGCAGCTGGCACCGGGAAGATCCCAGGATCTACGCATGGGAGCCAGTCGTCAGCTCATCATCAGAGGTTGACAGCATAAAACCGTGAGAACGTTCCAATTCCTTTGTTTCATCATTTTGCCTATCCAGTCATTTCATTTTCTTACAACTAGTTAATTAGTTTATCCGTAAATTCATTCGCTTCAGCCTATCGACTTGATTAAACATTTACTTTCATTTCTCAGTGTCAATAAACCATTTACTTAGTGACATTGAACATAACCTTTGTTTTAAATTGTAACTGTCACATTTCCATTGTTTGTAACGTTTTTTAGTCAAAATCATAATCATTACAGTGTTCCTTAGTTATTTTTCCAATATTCCTTAAAACTGAATAAACATTGCGTCATTCGCTTGGCATTACTCAGCAGATTTGATCGAAAGAGCCTAACGTTTTTTTAATAGCAATCCCATATCTTACTGCTTATAGCTTCAATATTTATTTCACGACTTGTTGCTAAGCCTTTTGCAACAGTGATTTTCGCTTTACTTATTTCTTTTTTTTAATTAGTTTTTTCTTTGCTACTTTTTAATTCTCATCAACATGGCTGACATGAAAAGCCTTATTAAAAAGCGAGCTTCAATTAAAGCCAAGCTAACGCAGTTCTCGGCTTATTTAAATATTTCTAAGTCTTGCGAAAAGTTAAGTGAGGTACAAGTCGTCGAAATCGAATACCGTCTAAATATATTTGAAAATTTATATCAGAAATATGATGGTTTGCAGGATGAATTGGAAGCATTGGCGGATGACCCCTGCGAGCAATACACGGAACGCGAAGATTTTGAAAAGCTGTACTATAGCCTGGTCGCTTCAGCACGCCAGCTGATCAGCGGCGCGAGAAAGGTTCTTGGAGGGGACTCTGCAGGCGAGGTGGAATCTTGTATATCTAGTACACACAAACACAGTTCAATTCGATTACCTAAAATAGACCTGCCTAAGTTTTCCGGCAGCTATCATGATTGGCTGGAGTTTAGGGATACCTTTGTTTCTATAGTACATAACAACACAAACTTAGATAACATAAACAAATTGCACTATCTGCGTGCTTCTTTAAAGGGTAGTGCTTCTCTTGTTATTGACAACCTTGACTTCAGGTCAGAAAACTACGACGCTGCCTGGAAATTACTCTGTGACAGGTATGACAACAAACGATTGCTTGTCAACAATCATGTGCAAGCTCTTTTTAACGTTCAGCCTATAGATAAAGAATCAAGTAAGTCACTTCGATACATAATTGACACCACAAACAAAAATCTTAGGGCTTTGGCCACCCTTGGTCAGCCAGTTCAAAACGCTTTTGTTGATATTCTTATCATTTATATAATGACCAATAAGCTCGATCATGTAACAAATCGACATTGGGAAGAGCACAGAAACACTTTTTCTGAACCACCCACATTATTAGCATTCACACATTTCATCAGTAACAGGGCTGATTTACTAGAGACGATTGAAGAGTCTAGGCCCATGGCAACAGCTAAGAGTGAGATCATCGCACCTGTGCCTAAAAACAACTCTGTGCTACCTGGAAAATCATTAAAGCCTTTGTCATGTCTCATGTGTCATCAGAATCATTTTATTTTTGCATGCGAACAGTTTAGAGGTCTCTCAGTACAGGCTCGTGTTAAAAAGGTTCAGGGTTCAAATCTGTGCATGAACTGTCTTCGTCCAGGTCACGATGTTTCTAAATGTAAACTAGGCCCTTGTAAGTATTGTCGTAAAAAACATAACACGCTGTTACACATCGATAGTGACAATATTCTTCCAACTACAAACAACACTGTGTTATCAGCTAATCAATCTTATACATCTCGTGTTATTTTTCTTTCCACTGCGCTCGTGAGGGTGACCGGCGCTGACGGCAACCATCATACAGCTCGAGTCTTGCTGGACAGTGGAAGTACAACAAATTTCATCTCGGAGGATTTTGTTCGTAAGCTACATGTTCCTACCTACATTGCCAAGTCCAAGGTAACAGGTATAAACCTTCAATCTTCTAGTTGTAGTCAGGGGTGCTCAGTGTCATTAAAGGCAATTGATGATAGTGAGTACGAACTGAACATTGACTGCCTTGTGTTGCCCAAAGTATCAGCATCAGTTCCTAATACTTTTGTAGATACTAGCAACATAATTTTACCTACGAACGTGCGTCTTGCCGACCCCACTTATTATATTCCGTCTTCTATCGACGTCCTTGTTGGTGCGGAAGTCTTCTGGGGTATCATAGGCAGTGGCCGTATCGCCTTAGGTACTCATAAGCCCACTTTGCTTGAGTCAAAGTTAGGTTGGCTCATTTCAGGCACATATTATCAAACAGATTCTTCTTCACAAGTATGTATGCTTACAAATGACTTGCAAGTTGATTTGGATCGATTTTGGGAGTTAGATGCTGTGTCGTCGATACATAAACACTCTGATGAAGAGAGATCTTGTGAACAACATTTTAAAGATACCACATATCGTAGTCATGATGGGCGATTTGTGGTAAGCATTCCTTTTAAAGAGTCACTGGACGTATTGGGTGATTCATATTTCATGGCTAAACAGAGGTTTCTATCTCTTGAACGACGTTTGCATAGAGATCCTCGCCTTAAAAGCCTATATGTAAACTTCATAAATGAGTACATAGAGCTGGGACACATGTCTGAATCTACCAGACGCCCACTCGACTCAACATCTTCAAATTATTTACCACATCATGGTGTTCTGAAGGAGTCAAGGTCTACCACCAAATTAAGGGTAGTTTTTGACGCTTCCGCCAGAACTAAATCAGGTAAATCCTTTAACGACATACAGATGGTTGGTCCCCCCATCCAAGATGATTTGTTGTCAATATTACTTCGATTCCGTCAGCATAAAATTGTCATAAGCGCGGACATAGAAAAAATGTACCGACAAACTCTTGTTCACGACAATCATCGTCCGTTACAAAAAATTCTTTGGAGGGCAGAACCAACTCATCCGTTAAAAGAGTACACGCTGAATACCGTTACGTATGGCACGGCATCAGCGCCCTTTTTAGCTACGAGGTGTTTACTTCAACTGACTGAAGAATGCTCAGATCCTACATCACGGTTTTCGATAGCACGTGACTTTTATGTGGATGATTACTTATCCGGTGGGTCATCTGTTTCAGAAACTTTAGAAAAAGGCCGTCGTGTTGACGATGTTCTTCGGTCAGCCAAGTACAATCTTCGGAAATGGCGTTCCAATTCAAGTCAGGTGCTGCAAGCGCTCAGCAATGAACATGACGTTTCTGATGTTGTGGATTTGAGCGACAACGAGCAGTCGAAGACTTTGGGGCTTCTCTGGAAGAGTTTTAGTGACACATTTTCCTTTTCTATAAACTTAAGCAGCACTGAGAAGGCTACCAAACGTCACATCTTATCCATCATAGCACAAATCTTTGATCCCATTGGTCTAGTCGTTCCATGCATAGTGGAAGCCAAAATTATCATGCAGCAGCTGTGGTTGGCCAAATGCGCTTGGGATGAACTTGTTCCCACACATATTCAGTACTCATGGGATGAATTTCAAAACTGCTTGCACCTTTTAAATGAGTTTAAGATACCTCGGTGGGTGTTGTGTGAATCTCCGTCTTGTCTACAGCTGCATATATTCACTGACGCATCCGAAAAAGCGTATGGGGCGTGTGTTTATGTTCGTAGTGTTACGAGAGACGGCGAGGTTAACATACACCTTCTTACCGCTAAAAGCAAGGTAGCTCCAATCAAATCTACTACCATACCGCGACTCGAACTGTGTGGTGCATTGTTGGGTTCAAGATTGTACTCAAAGGTTTGTCAATCACTTACTTTAAATTTTGATGAAGTCTATTTTTGGTGTGATTCAACCATCGTCTTGGGATGGTTATCATCATCACCAAACCAGTTAAAGACATTCGTTCGACATCGTGTTTCTGAAATTCAGGAAACTACAGGGGGAAAGGCTTGGCAATATGTACCGTCAGCTGAAAACCCCGCAGACCTCGCTTCGCGTGGACTTAGGACTGACAGGCTGCTGTCGTCTTCATTATGGTGGTCAGGACCACAATTTCTTAGTAAAGACGCGTCTTCATGGCCTCAGTTCCCTGAACCACATCACAGTAATTCTGAGTTACCGGAAACGGTCACATCTTGCCATATTTCCAATCAAATGATTGAAAATCACATGACTGCGTTATTTTCTAAATTTTCCAACTTCAGCACATTACAACGTGTGACGGCATATGTCATACGATTTATTTCTAAATGCAACAAGAAATCATTTGAATCTGGTTCACTTACTTCTTTTGAACTTAAAAAATCATTAAATCTACTATTAAAATTTAGTCAAATGGAATCTTTCCCAGAAGAGTATCAGCTACTTAAATCAGGTAAGCAATTACCAGCAAAGAACAAGCTTTTATCTCTGTCGCCTTTCTTTGATACTCTTTCTAATCTTATTCGTGTTGGAGGAAGACTAACCAACTCATTTTATGACTACAACATTAAGCATCCCATTCTTTTATCTAGTTCTCATAAATTTTGTATCCTCTTGTTCAACATGTTTCATTTACGACTTTTACATGCTGGACCGCAGCTTTTATTAGCCACTGTTCGCCATCACTACTATCCTATTGGAGGTAGGAACTTGGCTAAAAAGGTCACACATCAATGCGTGAAGTGTTGCAGGATCAAGGCCAACACTGTCCAGCCTGTCATGGGTAATCTCCCAGAGCAGCGTCTACACTTAGAGTTTCCTTTTTTAGACACAGGAGTGGACTACGCCGGTCCCATCATGATAGCTGACCGGAAAGGTAGGGGATGTAGGCTCATCAAATGCTTCATTTGTGTGTTTGTGTGTCTAGCTACGAGAGCCATCCACCTTGAGCTTGTGTCCGACCTTACCAAGGAAGCTTTCTTAGCTGCATTAAACCGCTTTATTGCTCGAAGGGGGAAACCCCGCAACATATTTTCCGACAACGGCACTACCTTTGTCGGTGCTTTCAACGAGTTGGCCAGGCTGCTTTCGCAAGACTTAAACTGTAACAACATCGACCCTGGCATAAACTTTTCATTCATACCTGCGTACACTCCACACTTCGGAGGTCTTTGGGAGTCTGCTGTTAAATCCACTAAGCATCATCTACGTCGCATTTTGGGTTTAACAAACCTTAACTTTGAGGAAATGGCAACATGCTTAATTCAAGTCGAAGCTATTTTAAATTCAAGGCCCTTAACTCCCCTCTCCGACGATCCTTCCGACCTCGCTCCATTAACACCTGCACACTTCCTCATTGGGCGTTCTCTAATTATGTTGCCTCATTCACAGATCCAGAACACCAACGTGAACAGCCTACAACGGTTTCGCCGCATCGAGTTCTTAAAGCAACATTTCTGGGCTCGCTTCTCTCACGAATATGTTCTGTGGCTCCAAGAGAGAACAAAATGGTGCCGGTCTTCTGGCGAGCTCAAGGAAGGAACATTAGTCGTAATTAAGGACAAAGGCTCACCTCCTCTCATGTGGCTTCTAGGACGCATCACACACATTCTCCCAGGCAGAGATGGCGTCGCGAGGGTCGCCGACATCCTCACAAGAAAGGGTGTCATCCGGCGCGCCTTCAACACAATCTGCCCGCTGCCGGTCTCCACTGTTGAAGACACTTCAACGGGGGGAGTATGTTGAAACCACGGGTCACAACATCGCCGCGCGGCGCGCCTGGCCTAGCGGCAGTGAACGAGGGGTGCGGGGCGGCGGGGTTCCGGCGGACCGTCAGCTGACCGCGAGCCCCCGCACTACACATAAGTCAGCTGTTGCACGTCTCCACGCACGGCTGCGATAGCGCGTCTTTCTTATTATAATTTCATGTTACTCATAACTTCCTATTTACATACCTATTATACTTGTAATACAGTCCACTGCATTTTATCTTCTTTCTAATCCACCACGACCTATCGTCGCGATCACCCTCACATCCCACTTTTTTTAAATAAAAATTTGCCTTTTTCCGTCTCCTGGTTCCCAACTATCTCAGTACCAAAATTCATCAAAATCGGTTTAGCCATTAAAGCGTGAAGAGGTAACAAGCAAACAAACAAACAAACTCACTTTCGCTTTTATAATATTAGTAAGGATTACTAGCTGGCGCCCGCGGCTTCGCTGGCGTGTTATCGAAAAAAATGTATCCTATGTGTTATTCCAGACTATAATCTACCTCTGTGCCAAATTTCATCAAAATCCGTTCATTTGTTTGACGTGAAAGAGTAACATAATATTAGTAAGACAGCTGGCGCCCGCGGCTTCGCTCGCGTGATATCGAAAAAAATGTATCTTACGTGTTATTCCAGACTATAATCTACCTCTGTGTCCTCTCGTTTTGACGTGAAAGAGTAACAAACATCCATACATACTCACAAACATTCGCATTTATAATATTAGTAGGAAAGATTATTATACCTCCATGACCCGTTTAGCACTATGTTTTGAAAACATTATTTTTTTACGTAAGCGAAATCAAATAACTTCCCCCGCTCTGGGCGGAGCGAGCGAATTAACCCTATGTTTTGAGTGTGTTACGTTGACTTTTACCGTAAAAGGTTATTTTTCACCGAAAAACAAAAATCGATGAGCAATGGGTAGCTCACCGTCCGTCCGTCTAGTGCCGACAGACCGTATCGTGCTTCAAAGTGCGCAGCAAAGCGGAAAGCATAGATACTGCGGTCCCGAACTTGAATGGATTTTAGTCAGTAAAGTCTTACACTCCTCCCAGAATGGGCTAAGTTATTTAAAAATTTTCCATCGGGAAAAAGGCATCATCGCTCTAAATCGGGCGGCGAGTTGCAGCCAAACACGAGCCTATGTTTCGTTAAAAAACGAGATTCCTTTCATTTCCTACACGACGAACAAAATGAACAGATTATTTTTGTTCACAAAACTCCGCACATATGTATCTACATCCATACAAGTACATTCAGCACATGTAAACATTACGGACGCCCCGGTGACATAAGGAACGCTGCTGGAATCTAATAAACGAATTTAAAAAACGTGCCCGTCCTCTTGCAAGGAGATATTCACGCTGTTTAGACACCCGAAACAAATACAATTGGTACTCGACTTGTCTTGTTTTTCTGGATAATTGTAATAGAAGTCAAATAATGTAACGGCTCTTGAGAAAAAAGAACATTAGATAGATACATAGAATATTCTTTATTATGTACAGACGCCTGCAGGTCAAGCTACCCGAAACTGACAATTTTTCCCAATGAACCTTGAACCTTAATACTTTAGAAATAAAGTCGAAAATCTATCAAAGAAATCTGACAGATTGTAGTAGCTTGATGTGCAGGCGTCTGTACACCATACAAATTACAAGAATAACAGTACATAACTTATAAATAGGGTGACACAATGGGTGGTCTTATCGCTAAAAGCGATCTTTTCAATAAAACCTTTGAATGGATTTATAGGAGGTGAGACTGTACTGTAAGTAGTCTGTGGTGTTACATTTTTCAAAAGGAATAGCTACATTAACAAAAAAAAAAGAACCACAAATACTTATAATATAGATGAGACGGTAGAATATGGAGGACCTATTATATACGAAAACATCTATTTAAAAATTACCCATGTTTGCAAAAATAAATGATTTGATTTCATTTACATCTAATATATAAAATTCTCGTGTCACAGTTTTCGTTCCCATACTCCTCCGAAACGGCTGGACCGATTTAAACGAAATTTTGTGTACATATCGGGTAGGTCTGAGAATCGGCCAACATCTAATTTACATACCCCTAAGTGGGCAGCGGATGAAACCGCTGGGCACAGCTAGTATAAAATAAAATTCATGAAGAGCAAAGAAATAAACTACCCACAAATTGAATATTTAATATTATTGTCTAAAGAGAGAGGTAGTGCTTTAGGGACAAGTCATTGTCGTACCGGCCACGTTTCACGGTGATCTTAGTGGTCGATTGCTAATCATGAGCTCCTGGGTTTAATACCCGGATCTGGAAAAGAGTTATGGATGTTTTCTATCAGAAATTTCTCAGTAGAAGCCACGTGTTGACAACGCTCAAGACCACAGCGGGGGAGCGGAGAACGCGGGGTCCGGGGGTGCAGGGACGCGGCGGCACGGCCGGAACGCGCCCGCGCCTCACAACTAAGACAGTACTAGTTCACTCAACGACGCGATAACATCTACGAGTCAAATTAAATAAAATTATGTAAGGCAAGCTAATTCAGGCATTTTGCAGTTTACTCGTGTTAGTTATAACAAACTTAAGAACGTAGCAAACACCACGGAGTCTGTATTTAATTGTATTGTATGGAGTTTCTGATGCGGTCCGTAAGTTCCTAGTATACTTCCCTCCATAACACGTTGACAGACTCCAATTGCGAGTTATAGTAATACAATTTTAAACATATCAGAATACACACAGAAAAAGAAAATGAAAACAAATATCAGACTTTATCTTAACATTTTTCAGAAACATTTATTATTGAGTAAACGGAGCCTAATTTAATTTCTCTGAAACTTGATATATGAGAAACTTAACCTGTTTTGGCTAAAAATACAGAAGAGTATTCTTCGGCAGAATATTCGGCACTAAAACAATATTGTGTACAATATTACTTTGAATGATAAACAGTCACGTGCTTCGAAAAGAATTCATTTGTGCGTCACATTTAAGAATTCCGTCCTAACGATACGCCTTGGGTAAAATAATGTTGTTCGCGTGACCCGACTTCATAATGTATGTGTTCTTAGTGTGGTTTCAACTTTAGAATTTGTTGCCACAGAGCGAATTTCGTACACAATCTATGGTGCTACAATGAGCCTGTAGGGGTATGGTAGCAGAGATGAGCAGACTCCAGATCAGAAGGTTGAATTAATTTATTTGCAAAAGCTTAACTATATAACTTAGGATAAAACAGAATTTCATTGGCTAGAAATTGGCGAGAACACAGAGATAAAAATCACACGACGGCACATCAACCTATACAAAACTATTTTAACCTGATCTCTACTACAGTGTACGATCCATAGTAGAAAGATCAGCTGCCCTACCATGACGACGAGTTTAACTAAGTAGTAAACAAATAAAATTTAAATAGGTAATCTCATGGCTTCGGTTAATACCAGTAAAAGATTGTTTATAACACGGAACAGTAGGCCTACCATGACGTCTTAAAACAGAACTTATTCCACTGAGGGAAAGAGACAGAGCTATACAGGGTGTCTAGCACCATCTCTTTCCCTCAGTGAAATAAGTTCCTGCCGACGTGTGTACAACATAAATAGTGGTCACCCATTCATGAACCAATGAAAGCAAGAACTGCTTAATGTAAAAAGCTGTCAGTCGACTTGAGCAGCTGTTATTAAGTCACGATTCATGTATATTTCACCCGAAACACCTCTTCACAAAACCTGTCATAACCGTAACATTATAATGCTCATTAATTTACCGTCTAACCAACAACCTGTGACGTTTACATTATTACAGGCACGTATTTATTACCTCCGTTTCTCCAACAAGGTTGGTAATACACTGTTATCGCTCGTGTTGGAAGTAAAAATTTTGTATGTTTGTGTTTGGAGAATGCAAATTTTGTTTTAGAGGTCTGTAGGTAAAAAAAAAAGATGGAACCGTTATTGGATCACTTTGTTGTCCGTCTGTCTGTCTGTCAAGAGCCTTAATCTCGGGAACGCGAGAGTAGAGTTGAAATTAAGTGAAGTGCGTGTAGAGTTGAAATTAAAACCTTATACTCATATCTGTGGTCTGTCAGTATCAGTCAGATCAGTCAAATATATGGTTTTTTATGTCGTAAGTTTGTACGGAACCGTTGGTGGCAAGTCTGCTGCGTTTATTTTTTTATAATGATTTTAACATGTTTTTTAAATTATTTAGGATATTTACTTTACATGGCAGTGCGTGGTTGGCTAATTGAAGTAATTGTAGAACCGATGTTTCGGTTTCCTTTTTATACATTTTCGTGATAGTCCATTTTATTGATACTCATCAATAAAACATATTTATAATATTAAATTTATTTCTTAACTCTATGAGACCCTACCAAGCTTAAACTTAAATTTTAATCTTCCAAATATGAAATCCACAATGGAAGTGTAAGTTTTTTCGTTTCCTTTCAGTTAATAAATTGGATTATCTTGTGTGCCAGTACCAGGTTAGCTTCAAGGTTGACAACACAATGGCAAAGCTTTCTTTCTTCTTTGACGGGCCTGTTGGTCTAGTGGCTAGTGGCCCTGACTGCTGAGCCGGAGGTCGTGGGTTCGATTCTCACCCAGGACAAACTTTGTGTGATGAGCATGATTGTTTGTTCTGTGTCTGGGTGTGATTTATCTATAATATTATATGTATGTATTTATAAATGATATAAGTATGTACATCAGTTGTCTGGTTACCATAACACAAGCTCTGCTTAGCTTAGGATCAGATCAGCCGTGTGTGAGTTGTCCCAAGATATTTATTTATTTATTATTTATTTATTCTTCCTAGCACGAAAACGTCAAACAGCACAAATATCACAATTTGATTGGTAGTTTATGTGTTTGAGCCGTTTGGGGTTGAAAACACTAAGGCCATAGGGTCCGAGTGCCCACGCAGTATTTCGAGATATCGCTAAACGGTTGGTCGACTCTTCATGTAACCACATTTTTTGGGGAAAAAATAGCATTATCATTTAACGCGGTAATTCTGCCAGCCTTCTGGGCCCTTTTCCTGCTGACAGTAATGCGGACGAATTTATTGACGTTCTGTAATTATTTTACCATTTTATCTTGTACATATTTTTGTTAGAAGCCCATGTATATTAGTAGTTTGTAAATATACATATAATAAATATATATACAACATTAATTGGATCGTCAGAGGTCTTTTAAAAAAAAGAGAAATAAAAATCCTTGACTGAGTAAAAGGATGTACCTTTTATGTAAAAATTATTTTGGATTCAAAAGAAAATTAAGTATATCAAAACCTTTGGATCAAAAAATGAGGAAAAAGGTAAAACCACCTGTTTCCTTAAGAACGTAACATCAACTCTATACAAAATCCTTACTAATATTATAAAAACGAAAGTGAGTTTGTTTGTTACGTTTTCACGCCTCAATGGCTAAACTTATTTTTTATGAATTTTGGTACACAGATAGTTGGGACTCTGGAGACGCACATTGGCCAAATCTAGCTTGCTCCCGCGGTTTAGACTATAGTCTGGAATAACTCAAAGATTGTTTTTTTTTCGATCAACACGCGGGTGAAACCGCGGGCACAAGCTAGATTTTTAAAAATAATTTCTGGAATTTCATGCTAAAGACTGCGTTCTAATATAGGAATCTCTTCAAATCATAAGTAAATTCTAGGATCTAACTCTGTGCCACTTAATCAAGATCCGTTCAGCCGTTTTAACGTGAAAGAGCAACCAACATCCATACATCCATTCTCACAAACATTCGCATCTATAATATTACTAATTGGCGCCCGCGGCTTTGCCCGCATAATATAAAAAAAGTATCCTATCTGTTATTCCAGACTATAATCTACTTTTGTGCCAAATTTAATCACAATCCGTTCAGCCGTATTGACGTGAAAGAGTAACAAACATCCATACATCTATCCATCAATTCTCACAAACATTTTCATTTAAAATATTAGTAGAAAGTAGGATAGTAGGAAGTAGGATATAATATTAGTAGGATTTTGTAGAGCACTGGTCTTACTAATGACCAGCTTATCTCTTCATCTTATAAGAAGTCAGCCGCAATGTCTTCTTTTAAGATAATATTAAAAAAGGATGGTATTTAAAAGTACTTCAATTTATTCCCATTTCGTTTACCTAATTTTGCCTGTGTTGCACCAAATATACTGAATGTGCACCAAAATATGTTAATTAAAATATGTCTTAACGAGCATCAGGAAAAATATAGCACTACAATAAAAAAGTGTTATATCTTTATCCATTTTCTATTAATGCAAGTCGTTACTGGCACTCGCCGGCCGCTGTCGCGGCACCGCTCGCTCCGCTCGCTCGGATCGTGCGTAGGGGGTCGCAGTTTTAACCTAACCTAACCTACGCATTTTTTTAGCATTCAGGAAAGAATATTCGGTGCACGATCAGTATTTTTGGTGAACACAAAATTTCTTCCTTTAAAAAAATAGACAAATCTACCAAAACCAAACTGCCAACCCTATTGTATCTGAACGTGGCTGTGTCTAGTGTTTGACACTGACAATTATTTACGTGTTTTGAGATAACTCACTTTACTATATACTATGGAATATTGTAAATAATCTCATAGCTTAAATTTCCAAAATCTTATTTCAATTGGGCCTTTTTTGTTCATGGAAAATCATCAAATTACATTCCCTGCTCTGGGTGGAGCTGGGGGAGTGTCATACTTTTACTGACTCTTTTTTATAAAACTTTTTCATGAACAGTAACTGCAATCGATCTATGCATCTATGGTCTTGAAAAAAAAAGTTTATTGGACTCAACAAAATCAAAATCAAATCAAAATCATTTATTTCAAGTAGGCCAGTTACAGGCACTTTTGAACTGTCGATACGCTGACACAACAATAAATTGAAGCTACAGTCCCAATCAGAAGGCATAACAACTGTGAAAGTACTGTAGTTGCCCATTCCAAAGCGTAGATCTCTATGAAGAATAATGGACAAGAAACTCCATGGACACTCTTTCAAATCAAAATATTGTTACAAAACCTTAGTTACATCATTCGTGTTAATATGGTAAACTATGTGAGAACGATGTAGCAAGACGTGCACATTAAAAGTGTCAAATAAGTTCTGTTACTTTACTAAGTAGTGATTGGAGCCTCCTTTTAAGCTGAAAAATCTGTATTAGATTCCGTTCTTCCATACATTGTTGGCATAAAGTTTAAACTTGTTTATCAAAAAAACAATAATAAAAAATAAAAATAAACTAATCTACGAAAACTAAAATATGGTTGTCAAAGTGTGTGTACATGACGTATTTAAAAGTCTTGTGTTTCAAAATTCACTAATAAATTAAGGGGACATTTTCTAGCACTAGGTCTTACTAATAGCCAATCGGTGTCAGCAAAGCAGAGGGGCCCGCCAAGGCTACCGCCTGCCAGACTTGGGGGTTGATCGAAAGAGATACCGCGACCCCGGAACGCAAAGGGCAATTGAGGGAACAGGGGTGGGTTTTAGTCAGTAAAAGTCTGACACTCCCCCTGCCCCGCCCAGAGCAGTTATTATTAAGATATTTGATGATATCCCACCCCAAAAAAAAGGCCCCGGAACATAAAAGGCAAAAGAAAAAACATAGGTGGGTTTTAGTCAGTAAAAGTCTGACACTACCCCCCTAGAGCGGGAAAAATTGTATGCTGATTTAACATTCACAAATGAAAAGGTTTCATTAATTGACTACTTGAAATTATTCGGTCTTACACAATCGGTTATGTATTAGCATTCCTCTCTGGCAACCTCGTTTAAAAAGATAGCAATCAAACGTTCAAATAACTACGACTTTCCATTTTAATTACGAAAACCTTCAAACAATTACGTCGAGGGCCCTTCACAAATGAGTACGATTTGCTAAAATTCTTGCCTCAATAAAATTCCTTCAAGTGTTTTGAAAAGAAATTAGAGGAATTTCCTTTTTATCTCATTAGAGTTTTTTCATTCAAAAAGAATGTCTCGAATTCCTTGGAAATGTGATATTAAAAATAATTATGTAGATTTCATTAAGTAAACATGTTTACCGTATTTTTTTTCGGACGGGAAACTATCAAATAACTTGGAGGGGGAGTGTCAGACTAGTACCTGACTAAAACCCACCTATCTTCCTTCTTTTGCTCTTTATGTACCGGGGTCACGGTGTCTCTCTCAAACAACCCGCAACCCCGGCAGGTGATGGCCTTAGCAGGCCCCTCTGCTTTGCTGACATCTTTATGTTTATAGTATAAAGAAAGTTTTTGAAAAACCTACCTAATACAAAGAGCTACAACATACAAAAGAGCTATGTACATATTTGTTTTTGTAATCTCTTCATATATATATAAATATATAGATTTACTAGCTGTGCCCACCAGTTTCACCCACTGCTCAGGTACCACTTATCACTTAGGGGTATCAAAAATAGATAATGGCCACTTGTCAGACCAACCTGATATGCATACTTAAAAATTTCATACAAATCGATTCAGCCGTTTTGAAGGAGTTTAGTAACAAACAACACGACACGAGAATTTTTAATTTTAGAAGTAGTGAGTAATTTCTGTAAATGTATTAATATTTGGCATGCCTTTTTCCATAATCGTCCGTACCGTAGTGCTGTTGACAAAATAAAGTTTAGTAAAACTTGCAAGAATTTAACTATATTCAGGGACCAGAAAATAGTAGTGCAGCAATTTACTACGGCGTAGCACCAAGATGCTACGTTACGGCTACGTCGTAGCTTCTCGTAGCTTGCCAAGGCAAGCCATGTCCGCCGCATTGTAAATTAGTAAGAGAGTCTGTGTTCAATATAAATTGTTCGAGTACTGAAGTCAAGGAAATGTTTTATTGGACGCCAGTTTATTTATGGTACGTTAAAAAAATAATTTATGAGCACTTCATTACAACGGACAAACCGTAATTTGACGACACGATTGCCGCAGTGGCTGAGCGATCGACTGCTGCGCTGCGTGTCACGGGTTCGATCCCGACAGGGAAAAAATATTTGTATGGCCTACAGATAGTTGTTCCGGGTCTGGCTGTATGTGTATTTGAGTTTAAATGTTTGTAAACGCACCCACGATAAAGAAGAAATCCTAGTGTGGAGCAATTTTTTTTTAAAGTCCATAAGTAGCTACTGGGCCAAAAAGAAACAAATCGTACCATAGATACGAAAGATGAAAACGTCTCAACTAAGCATACAAAGGGATTACAAGTTGAACCGTTCTGATTGTGCTGTTATTTGGAACCAGTAGGGTTACCATGACATTTTATAGCAGTTCTTATTCCTGTGTTAGAAAGAGATGGTACTAGACACCTTGTATAGTTCTGTCTCTTTTCCTAAGTGGAATAAGTTCTGTTTTATGAAGTCATGGTAGGGTAGCATGGTAGGAAAGCGTTGAAAACTAACAGTACTTTAATACAATATATATGGACTATTAAAGTCAGAGAATGAACATTGATCATTTTTTTTTTTTTTTTTTTTAATCTTTATTTAAAGAGTTTTTTCGCCAATGCGAAGATGACACTCTGTCTGTATGAACAAAATATTGGCTTACAGTTAACTTAAAATAGACATAAACATCAAATACATACATTAACTACGCATATATTTTAACTAATTCTGGGTCTGGTCTTCAAAGCGGACTTAACCATATTTATGATGGGAATTATATTATCTGAAAGAGGGTTAGATAGGTTAATATTATTTATACCAATTTGATTTCGTAACATCTGATTCCGGACACATCTCATCAAGATGTGGTATGTGTCTTCGTCCTCATTACACATATCGCAAACAGGAGATGAAACTTTTTTCATTAAGTGGGCGAATTTATTAAGAGGCATATGTCCCGATCGGAGTCTTAATAATATAGTTAAGTCCACTCTGCCGACAGGACAGTTATCAATCCAAGAAGTAAATGAGGGTTGTGAATGGATTGTTCTATACCAAATTCCTTTTTCCCTGGAGCGTAGATCAAAGTACTCTTTCCAGTTTCGTAAACATATATTTTTCAAAAGTGGTATGTAGTCCGTATAATGAGGTATTACTTCAAAATATGTGCCTTCCGAACATGCCTGTTTTGCAAGATGATCTGCCTTATCGTTGCCGTCTAAACCTATGTGAGATGGGATCCACTGAATGATTATTTTTTTATTTTGTGATTTGAGTTTTAAAAGTGATTTAATTATTGTATAGGCTATCGGTCTACCTCGAAAAGTCGAGCTGCATCGAGCCAGGTGTTGAATAGAACTCTTTGAATCTGAATAAATTATATATTTCCCTTGGTCTAGCGATTCGATATAGGATAAGGCTTCGGAAATAGCAACAAGTTCAGCAAACATGATACTCATATTATTATTGATGATTTTAAATTTCATACTACTTTTGTTATGGTCGTCATAAAATGCGCATCCTATACTATCGCCGATTTTTGATCCGTCTGTGTAAATTTGATGAAATTCGGAATATTTAGACATGCATTTTAATGTTTCTTCTTTTAAATTAGACAAATTATATTTATGCTTTGCTTTAGTTATTGAATATATATTAGTAATTAAGATCTTGGACAAATCAATATCAGCCATCCAGGTGTCAAAAGAAAACATTTCTAATTGTTTACAAGACCTAATAGTAAATTCTTTTAATTTATCGTGTATTACAACGAGTAAGGGAACTTTTTTATTTCTTTTATTAACGTAAATATCACTTAACTTTTCCAAAATTGGTATAACTGTATTTGTTTTATATGATTTTGTTTTTAACCAAAACTTTCCAGCCAGAAACCATCTTCTTACTTCTAAAGGTGGTAAACTAAGTTCGCATTCCATGACGTGTGTGGGTGTTGTTCTTATAAAACCCCCTATTACCCTCATACATTGATTTTGAGCAACATCCAGTTTATTCAGATATTTTTTAGCACTGGTATTATATAAAAAACTAGCGTAATCTAACCGGCTTCGAATAGCCGATATATATAAACGTCGTAAATGTTTCTGATGCACACCCCAACCGGATCCAGATAAAACTTTAAATACATTTAGAAATTTGTTAGTTTTTTCGATAATTTCATTTAAATGTTTCCCCCATCTTAAAGAGCAATCCATCCACAGACCCAAATATTTAACACAATCAGCTGTGGGTAAAGAAATACCATTAATATTAATATCAATAGGATATCTGGAGTATTTTCTACCTTTTGAAAATAAACATAACTTGCTTTTTGTAGGGGATATTTCCAGGCCCAACTCTGCTAAAATAGATACAGTATTATTCAGCATACATTGTATATCAATAACGGCGTCACCAATATTTTTGCTAGTAACATAAATAACAATGTCATCTGCATATTGAGACACAGCTACATCATGATAAACTTGTTTACAAATTCTAACAGTTGCCACATTAAAAAGTAGTGGTGATAGGGGATCGCCCTGGGCTAATCCGATTCCCGTGTGTCTGTGCATAGATATGGCGTCACCGTCACATTTAATAACTAAAGATCTTTCTTTCAAAAAATTAAACAGATAAGAACAAATTTTAGAACCTGCACCTAAATCATCTAGAATAACCAATAGATTGTAAATGTCAACGTTGTTATAAGCATTATTTATATCTATAAAACAAGATAAAGTAAATGAATTCGATTCAAAACCATGTTGTATTTTAGAAACAAGACTAGAAAGACTATCCAGGCATGAGCGTGTCTTCCTAAATCCCACCATGTTATCAGAAAATATATTGTTCTTTTCAAGATACCACTCTAAACGTTTATTAAGAATTGTGTGAAATGTTTTGCACAAGCAAGATATCAGGGAAATAGGCCTTAGAGAATCTAATAGGTCAGGACTTCTCCCAGGTTTTGAAATGGGGAATATTTGGATGTCACGCCATTGCCTAGGAACAAAACCATTTTGTAAATATAAATTGTATAAATTAATTAAAATAAATTTTGCTTTAGTAGGTAAATTTCGTAACATTGAAAATGATATACCGTCGCAACCTGGAGCTGTATCTGAACGTTTTATATTTTTCTCCAATTCATGCAGGGAAATACATTTTTCTAAAACTAAGTTACTAGATTTGAATTTTGGATGCTCGTTAATAACGTAATCAGGTGTCAGACTGTATAGCAATTTTTGTCCTTGGGATTCACTTACATACATGCTACGATTGTTATGATAACCCTTGAACCATTTCATTTTTCTCCACATATCACTAGAAGAAGTTGAATAATCAACGGATGAAACAAAACTTTGATATGATTCACTTCTCCCTCTTCTAATGTCCCTTTGCGCAATGCTTATTTTAGATTGTAGAACTAATAAATTGTTAGGAGTCGGGTTATCACGAAACTGAGCCAGAGCAAGTCTACGTTCCGCCACCGTTCTAGACAAAGCGGGACTCCAGTAGGGTTTTGGTCTAAAGTTATTATTTGGGTTTTGATTAATTTTTATCACAGGGATGTGGCGATCCGCTGCTTTATTTAAAATGTCTAAAAACTGATCGTATGTCTGTTGCAAGTCACACGTAAAATTAAAATTATTGAACTCCTCTTCCAGGTATGCATGATATTGCTTCCAATTGGCCTTTTTAAAATTTCTTCTTATAACTGGTTTTCTAGTGGACGAACAACTAGTAGTAATTTGTATGATGAGGTGATCGCTTCCTAGACATTCATTGGTCACGGTCCAATCATATTTAATAGCAATATCTGTTGTTGCAAGTGACACATCGGGAGAAGATCTTTGCAAAGTTCCGTCTACCAACTTAATTCTTGTCGGAGCACCATCATTCATCACTGTAAAGTTATGACACAACAAAGAATCAAATATTTGTTTGCCTCTTATATCATTTTTATACGACCAGTTTCTGTGGTGCCCATTTAAGTCTCCTAGCAGCAGAGTTTTTTCATCACACATGGAAAGTATTTCATCCCAATCTTGTTGACATGTACGAACAGAGGGAGGACAGTACATGGAAATTATATTATTCAGAGACTCACAGTTATGTATTTTAAGACGTATTATTTCGAAACCTGAATTCCCGGATTGACATTGATCAATTTGAGCCTTAATTGAGTAGTGGACTAAGATTAAAACTCCGCCATATCCGTCACATCTGTCTTTCCGATATATGTTATACCCGCTTACTCGTAGGTTAAACTCTGGTTCTAACCAAGTCTCTGACAATGCAGCGATATGTATTTTTTCTTGAGACAGAAGGGCGTCTAATTGAGTAACTTTATTTTTTAAACTTTGGCAATTCCATTGTATAATTTTTAATTTATATTTACTTTTAGTTTTTGTCGCCATCGTTAGTATTAAATTTAAGGCCGGACAAGTTAAAAATCTTATTTAAAATCAATTGTAAAAACCACTCAAATACTACTTGTAAACATGTTTTAATTTTATCAGCTATCGTGTTATTTTTCTTTAAAATAATTGACTTAATTTTTTCCATTAAGGCCCTGGTCTTGTCGTCCGTTTTGTCTTTGTTATCGTCTTTAGATTTCTCTTTGTTTTCCTCACTATCCATTTTGCTATTATTGCAATCCGAGTCTGTACATATACATTCCCAGTCAAAGGATATGTCGTTAATCTTCTTGCTAAGTCGTTTTTTTTGTGTTTTTGTTTTGTTGGCTGAAGTGGTAGGGGCTACTGGATCTACATTGTTTTCGATTGTTTCGGCTGAATTTGAGTTGGCTGCACAGGCTGCAGAGTATAATTTCGTCAAGGGAAATGGAGTCTGATGTTCGATCTCAATCTGAGGTACAGAGAATGGTACAGAGTCATTTGTGTTTGAGGAAAATTTATCAGGAATCGGAGTAGAAGATGGAACATACAACGTGAGTGCTTTTTTGTAGGTACAGTTGAACTGGGACATAATACTTCTAATTTTCTTCTCCTTTTCATACACCGGGCAGACTTTACTTAGTGCCATGTGCGCACCTTTACAATTGACGCACGTAAATGAAGTTGTTTCACAACATTCGTGATTTACACTGCATTTGGGGCACACAATTTTCTTGATCGGACAAATCTTTTTGTAGTGGCCAAATTTCCAACAGTTGGAGCACTGCGTAACCGGATAAACATACGGCTCCACATTTATTCTGACGCCATATATATAAATATAAGCTGGTAGTGAGGAACCTTTGAAACATATTCTTAGGGTTTCACTCTCAATCCATCCAGAAGCATCGGGATTTCGGCGGCTTAGCCGTTTTACAGCAATTATTTTTGTGTCAGAAGACAAACTTTCCATTATTTCTTCATCGTTACAGTCAAGTTCTATGTTTTTAATAACTCCGAAAGTTCTCTCCACCTCCATAGTTTTTGTGATTATCCATTGCTTTTCTTTAAAATCTGTGCAATTTATAAGTTTTTGTAATTCTGAATCAGCTTCAAATTGTAACACCACTTTAAAAGGATTATAATACTTAATACGTGAGATACGATTAATGTTATTCGCTTGTAATAATTTAGCCAATTTGAACTGTTTAGGTAAGGCTTCTTTACACATTATTGATGCTTCTATTTTGTCATCGGAAGCTCGTGTAGCAGAATTACTTAAGTTCTTATATCGCTTTCCTGTTGTTCTGACCTCGGTCCAATCCTCATCTTCATTTATTTCTATTGGTCGTTTTTTTCCTTGTGTAGTATTTGTTGGTTGGTCTTCACTGTTCGTCTCCATCTCATCTAATTGTATATTGTCTTCTATTTCTTGCGTATTCGTCGTAATATTTGATGTCATATTATTCACTAATGAGTTGGTACTCGACATTGTTTACGCTGCGAGACCACACAGGTAGCCGGCCGGCGCATCGGCTGATATCGCGCCGACCCTAACACGTGCGGTGCAGGTGGCGTCACAAAAAATTGTTTATCTGACTTGAAATTAATTAGAATTAAATGATGTGCACGTCAAACTCGGCTGTTGGACGAACGCACACTGAACATTGATCATCTAGCCAGCTTCATGCATGCTGGCGATTGCAGACTATTAAGTCCAGATTTGCTCGAGGTATTTTTTATTGTAAGCTAAATATGGTCTGAATGTAAAAAGTGCTGGTAAAGAAAACTGATCCTTATTTCTGAGAGATATTTTTTTGTGTTATAACTTTATAGTTTATCAATTTTAACCGTGAAATTTTACTCTCATACAAAAGGTTGGGGGTTCAAATCCGGGCAAGTATTAATGTGACTTTTTCAATTCATATTAAATATGCTTTTTTAAGTTCATCTTGGACTGAACTTTAACCGCTGTCTGTAATGACATCGTGAGGAAACTGGGACTTATAATTAACTAGCTTTTGCCCGCGGCTTCGCTCGCGTTAAATTCGGCAGCGCCTTATTGATTTGTAATAGCAACGCTAAGTTTTCCCGTTTCGTCCCTCTTTCTCCCTCATATTCCACTCTTTCTTAAAAAACTACTGTCTCCTAGTTCCCAACTATCTCTGTACCAAAATTCATCAAAATCGGTTTAGCCATTAAAGCGTGAAGAGGTAACAAACAAACAAACTCACTTTTACTTTTATAATATTTAATTATTTACAAAAAATTGTAAACTATCTAATTAATTGCTCGAAATGGGCTCCAATTTCTTGGATACACTATTTTATTCTTTTTAACTTCTAATAAGTTTCACTTTATTTTTACTATTCTCAGAAAAACGGTAACACTATTCTAATGAGAAAATTTAAAGCAAAACGAGGAAAATACGTCAGCAAACGAAGCCTTGCAGAAATTCGTTCTGAACAACAAAGAAAATATTTGTACTTCCGAAGAGGTTTTCGCAGAACAAAGTTCAGTTAAGAAATATTTCGGTACCAAGTTTGTAACGTTTTAGGAACTCTCGGCTCTCAGGTCGACCATTTGGTTAGACCGTGCTTGCCTAGGTTTGTCTGAGGATGGGTGACCACTCGTTACATACTGAGTTTCCTCCGTGCTTTGGAAAACTCGTTAAGCGGTTGGTCCCGGCTGTCATTTGTAGATCTTTGACAATCAGTTTGACAGGTAGTCAGTGTCCCGAAAGTCTGACAACCAGTCTTATCAAAGGGTATCTTATTACCCACTTACTGGGTTGTGCGGGCCAGATAGGCAATCGCTCCATGTAAAATATTGGTATTCAGCTGAATCAGCAGGTTGAATGTGTTTCGTTTTGTGCCAGTACTTTTTGTGTACGTAAAGAGTTTTATAAGTACGTTTTTTTTAATAATTTGACGATTACCATATCGTGATGTAGCTAAATATGCATTGTTTCTAAACTAAACATGTATGCAACATTTTGGGTCAATTTAAAGTTAAAAGGTTACATTTTTAGCTAGTTTTATTTTATTTGTTTATGACAAAAACAGTTACACGTTACAATATTGACTTTTAGTTTAAGTACAATCGAATAAAAAACGCGTTTCCCACACCGTTTTCTACGGGATGACAGCGATATTAAGAGAAATAAGGAAACGGACGTATATAGAAAAATAGAATTTATATAAATCCTAAAAGGTTGTTTACCTTTTAGGATTTCTGGAAAAAAATCCTTGTTAAAACATTGAATATAAAAAAGACACATTTAGCGCGGTCATCATTACAGATGAGCAGCAAGTACTAAAGTAATTTAATTAAGTAATTATTTTTAGTTTTTTGTTTTGTTTTGCCTGCGCGATGAAAAATATCTTTCTCTCCCCTTTTGTTTCCTCCTTCTCCCCCTTTTGTCACTTTTCAAATAGCTTATTTCTGTCTACAGGGTCTCAACTATCTCTGTACTAAAATTCATCAAAATCGGTTAAGCCATTTAGGCGTGAAGACGTAACAAACAGACAAACTCACTTTCACTTTTATAATATTAGTTACTAGCTGTTCCCCACGGTTTCACCCGCGCTGCTCAGCACCTGTTGGTCGTAGCGTGATGTTATATAGCCTATGTTACTCGGGGATAATGTAGCTTTCCAAAGGTGAAAGAATTTTTGAAATCGGTCCAGTAGTTTCGGAGCCTATTCATTACAAACAAACAAACAAACAAATCTTTCCTCTTTATAATATTAGTATAATATATAATATAAAAAACGATGCATAAAAAATGAACACTCTTTTAAACTAAGTTTCAACAAAGTACATATTCCAGTAGTTTTGATCATCGATTCGAAGCTATGAGAATTTAATCCAATCTACTCAAATCTATTTTTAAAATAAGGACGCAAGCTACGTTTCAGAATACTTAAAGTGCAAGATATAATTTTCTTTCCACCATATATCAGCTACCTAGCTAAGCTGTTGATAAATATTCCGTCCAGTATTAGGGCGTTTGCATATACAGTGAAACCTTGTTATGTGGGACCTTGGTAAGTGAGAAACCTCTATAACTGGACCTCATGCTGAGGTCCCGACACCTTGGCCCTGAATCACCTCTGTTAGTGGAGACCTTGGGTTAGTGGAATACCTCTTTTAGTGAGACTAATTCTCTCGTCCCTTCAAGTCTCACTTATCCAGGTTTCACTGTACATAGAGTTTCTCGTTATGGGCAAGTTTGAACGGATCGCAAAGATTCTGTTATTCATTTTGTGGCATGGTAGGTATACCCCTGCCGGGGTTGCGGGTTGTTCAATAGAGATATCGCGGCCAAAGAAAGCTTAAAGAAGGAACATGGGTAGGTTTTAGTCAATAAATGGGACTGAAGAGAAAACCGGGGAAGTTTTTTAAAATAATAAGCAAAAAAAAAAGTGTAACCGATATATTTAATTATATGTGTACTTATCGTTTTTTATTATAATTAACAATGTCTATGTAGATTATTAGAAAAAGCACATAATCGCCATATGTATTAATAAAAACTTGGTATCATAGTTTTAAGGAAATAAAAACAATGACACATTGCATTAAAATATGCAAAATAAGCGCAAATGTTTTGCCAACTATGTTGCACTCGTCTCTTAGTCTAATGGAATGCAGCTGAAGGAGCGACTGCCTGCATCACTTCTACAACCTTGTTAGAACTGGTTAATGCAATGCCCTTTGGTAAAACCGGGTGTCGGACTGTGGGTCTTCAAATGACAACCGGGATAACGGCTAAACATCATCTTTAACAAAATTATAAATAAATAAAAATAAGGTTCATTGCAGAAACTTAAACAACTTTTACAGTAAATATTACATAGAGACCTCCTCTTAAGTAAAATATGTACCTGTGCTAGGAGGCCCCACTCTCCAATAACAGGTTAGAAAATAGTACAAGTGGGATGCAATGTATAATAACGCAAGAGAAAAAAATATATAATACAAAATCGAATTAAAGAAACCATAAATTAAAACTAAAATTAAACAAAATAAAACCTTATAGCATAAAAAAGAAAACTTAAAAAAATACATAGTATATTCTAAAATTGTAAAGATAAAGGTTTTCCTCATACCAAGACAGCGTCCGGAAAACTTGCATCTATATGCAGGCACCCTTAACATCGACCGTTGCTATTTCCGTCGTGTTTCAGAACCAGCCACCTAGTTGGAACTATAAATAGTTAAAAACGAAGCTCCTTTGAAGCAGGTTTTAATTAGCTTCTAATAAAATTGCTGGAACATTCTTTATATAACTTTGACGCAGGACTTTTATAGAAGAAGTTAAAAAGCTTTTGGTGTGGGAGAAAGACCTTTACAACATTATTTTTAGAAATAAATATAAAAAATGTCACAATTTGTTTGCTAGTTATTACAGGAGCTCGTGACTAAAGCCGCTCGGGTCGATCTTTAGGTTAACCCGTGCTTGCCTAGGTTGATCTATGGATGGGTGACCACCCGTTACATACCGAGTTTCCTCCGTACGTCGGAAAGCACGTTAAGCTGTTGCTTCTGGCTGTAATTTGTAGATCTTTGACAGTCGTTACAGGTAGTCAGTGTTCTGAAAGTCTGACAACCAGTCTTACCAAGGGGTATCGTATTACCAAGTACTAACTGGCATGTGGAGGTCAGATAAGCAGTCGCTCCGTGTAAAATACTGGTATTCACCCGCATCCTCCCACTCTTCACGTGACCAGATGGCTTGCTTTTGAAAAACCCAAAATTACTTATTTCATCATTGGGTCGCCAATGATGAAATAAGTGTTTTTGGGTTTTTCCATTTGGAATTTCACCGTAGCAACCCGGACTATTTTCAGCTTTCGCATCTCATTAAAACAATTAACTTTGTTGGGGTTGGATTCCAGTCTTACCGGATGCAGCTGAATACCAGTATTTTACACGGAGCGACTGCTTATCTTACCTCCACAACCCAGTTAGTACTGGGTAATACGATGTTCCTTGATAAGACTGATTGTCAGACTTTAGAGACATTGACTATTTGTTACGACTGTCAAAGATCTACAATTGACAGCCGGGACCAACAGCTTAACGTGCTTTCCGACGCACGGAGGAAACTCGGTATGTAACGGGTGGTCACCCATCCACAGATCAACCTAGGCAAGCAGGGTTTAACCTAAAGATCGACCCGAGCGGCTGCTATTAATATTAATTATTTTACCATTTTTATACTTGTACATATTTTTATTATTAGTTCATATTATATCTATTTGTAGTTTGTAAATAATAGATAGAGCTTGGAGAAACATATTAAATGGTTAATTGTTTTAATGAGATGCGAAAACTGAAAATAGTCCGGGCTGCTACTGTGAGATTCCAAATGGAAAAACCCAATAACACTTCTTACCCGGCCCGGGCAATGATAAAATCCCGTGCTCAGTCGACGTTGTGACCGCGAGACCGTGAGAACAACTAAAATGAAATCGCTTTGAGCTTAACGAACGTAGTTCAATTCCTTTGAGAATTTTGAATTATATTTTTTATTCTTCATTGCCAGTCTCATCGAACCTGATCATAATGCATGCTCCGTATCCCGGATAATTCCCACCTTTGTACAGCAAACTCATGAATAATTCAAATTTCGAATCCGAACCTAAAATGAGGGCATTCGCTGAGAGATCGTTATCATGAATGTGTAGAAAATGTCAGTGTTTTTTTTTAAATGGTCTATGGTACTAGTATTTTTTTTTTCATCGGGATTCGAAATTTGAAATAAAGTGTGTTTACAAGTCTAGTACACAGGTAAGGACGAACAAGCAATAGGGTTGGTGAATTATGTATTCGGATGTTAGGTAGGTTAAGGGTTGTCGCTTCCGGATGTCGCTTGCACGACAATTTGTGGTAATGATGGGTTTAGCGTTTGAAAGCGTTGACGTTGGGGTTTGAGAATTGCTAATTGCGATTATGTCGGATAAAGCTCATGTGTAAATTTTGTTGTTACTGTATTATACTGATACTTAACCGCTTGTATGCCGGAATTACAGACACAATTAATTACGCATTGTGTCTCGCGTGGATCCACGCCATAGACACACGAAAGGTTAAACATTGTACTTTCACAGTTTAATAAAAAAAATGAGCTCGTGGCTAAATAAAAACTGCCGTTCTGGTCGATATTAAAGTTAAGCCACGGTTGCTTAGGTCGGTCCGCGGATGGGTGACCACCAGATGTGCACAAGCGTTACCTCGGAAAGCACGTTAAGCCGTTGGCCATATGTAGATTTGAAAGTCAATACAGGTAGTGTGACAACCAAGGAGTATCGTATAACTCAGTTGTTAAAATATGGGCACAACCCATATTTTAGAGATAGATCAGATAGGTACTCGCTCCGTGTAAAATACTTGTATCAGCTTAATCCGGTAAGACTGCAAGCCGACCCCAACATAGTTGGGAAAAAGCTAGGAAAAAAGATAAGTTTTATAATTTTATTAATGTACTAGCTTTCGCCCGCGGCTTCGCCCGCGTTAAATTTGGGTTAACACAGTTCCCCTTGCGCCTTATTGATTTGTAATAGTAACGCAAAGTTTTCCCTCTTTCTCCCTCACATCCCACTTTTTTTAAATAAAAATTAGCCTATGTCCGTCTCCTGGTTCCCAACTATCTATGTACCAAAATTCATCACAATCGGTTTAGCCATTAAAGCGTGAAGAGGTAACAAACAAACAAACTCACTTTCGCTTTTATAATATTAGTAAGGATTTTGTATGTTTCCTCCTTTCACCTTCTTTTGACGACGCGGTTGGCGCAGTGGCTGAGCGATCGACTGCCACGCTGCGTGTCGTAGGTTCGATCCCGCACGGCACAAATATTTGTATGGCCCACGGATAGTTGTTCCGGGTCTGGCTGTTTGTGTATGTGAATTTAAATGTTTGTAAACGCACCCACGATACAGGAAAAACTCCTAGTGTGGGACAAACTTTGATTCCAACCTACTTTCTCTTGGTTTATGGAAACCTTTAAAAACTCGTAGCACTGTCTTTTGTTTCTTATCTAAACAATAACATACCCCTTCATTACAGCGAATTTTAGTATGCAGCATAATTTTAATCAAAATAGCAACTTCTCTAGAAGATATTCTCAGGTAATACAACCACAGAACCACAATCCTTAAGATAAATCAGCGTTAATTATTGTTCCGGGAACGCTAGACAAACGAGTTGCAAGCTAAAAACATTAAATGTCTTGCTTTATCTTTCCGCTGTAAATAAAGAGGTATCTAGCAATAAATAGAATCCTTTTTAAATGTTTATAAAGGCATCACTACGGATATCTAAACTTCTAAATCTAAACTAATATTACAAATGCGAAAGTAACTCTGTCTGTCTGTCTGTCTGTCTCTTCTTCACGCCTAAACCACTGAACCGATTTAAATGAAATTTGGTACAGATATAGTCTGGGACCCGAGAAAGGACATAGGATAGTTTTCATCCCGGAAATCCCCCGGGAACGGGAACTCCACGCGTACAAATTCGCGGGCAAAAGCTAGTTTTATTTAAATGTGGAAAGTTACTTTTTTTTTTAATGTTGACAGTTAAAAAATATCCTTTACTTTGACAATAATTGAGTGATGCCCGCTGCAGTCTAGTACTTGAAATACGTCGCCATTACTTAGTGTAAGAACTAAGTGATTTACTCCAGCTCTTAGAGTTCTTTAGACCAGAACTAATGTGTAGTGTTAGTGCCAAGACGTCTGGCAGCACTGGGCTTTTTCATTTTAATGACGGGCCTGTTGGTCTAGTGGTTAGTGGCCCTGACTGCTGAGCCAGAGGTCGTGGGTTCGATTCCCACTCAGGACAAACTTTGTGTGATGAGCATGATTGTTTGTTCTGTGTCTGGGTGTGATTTATCTATAATATGTATGTATTTATAAATTATATAAGTATGTTTATCAGTTGTCTGGTTACCATAACACAAGCTCTAATAAGCTGTGTGTGAGTTGTACGAAGATATTTATTTATTTTTGTTCCTCGCGGTTCACCCACGCTGCTCAGCACTTGTTGGTCAAAGCGTGATGTTATATAACCTATAGCCTTACTCAAGAAATGGACTATCCAACACTAAAAGAATTTTCCAATTCCAACCAGTAGTTCCTGAGATTAGCGCGTTCAAACAAACAAACAAACAAAAAAACTCTTCAGCTTTATAATATTAAAGTATAGATTTAATTTCTAGCAATTTGTCACGTTTAACGCTGCTTGTGTTCTACACATGGTTAGCTGTTTTGTATGTAAATCACTTTTGCTTGGAGGCTTCAAGGTAAACTTTATCTTAGTAAAGCCCAAAAGAGATTAAACTCATCCTTACTTAATCTATATAATATTATATTTATATATCTATACTAATATTATAAAGCTGAAGAGTTTGTTTGTTTGAACGCGCTAATTTCAGGGACTACTGGTTGGAATTGAAAAATTATTTTAGTGTTGGATAGTCCATTTCTTGAGGAAGGCTATATAACATCACGCTGCGAACAGCTAGTCTTTACTAATATTATAAAAGCGAAAGCGAGTTTGTTTGTTTGTTGATTAATTTTGGCAAAGAGATAGTTGAGACCCTGGAGATGGACATAGGCTATTTTTTAATATAGAGATATGAGGGAAAAATAGGGAAGAAAAGGGAAAACTTAGTTTTGCTATTTCAATAAATAAGGCGCAAGGTTAATAATTACAAATAGCAGGTACCTGCAAATCAGGAAAGGGGAACTGTGTTACCCCGAATTTAATGCGAGTGAAGCCGCGGGCAAAAGCTAGTAAAAAATAGTATTATAAAAGCGAAAGTGAGTTTATTTGTTTGTTACGTCTTCACGCCTTTTGATGAATTTTGGTACAGAGATAGTTGGGACCCTGGAGACAGACATAGGCTAAAAAAAGAGAAAGAGGGAAGAAAAGGGGAGAAAAAGTTTTTTTTTCGATCATCGCGCTGGTTAAAGTTAGCGTTTGCCCAAAGTTACTATGCCACACGGACGAAGTCGCAGGCGAAAGTTAGCGTTACAATAAACATTTTGTTATTTGCCAGGCTTCAGTGTTACCTCAAAACGAAAAAAACGGAATCTGGATTATAGGATCACTTTGTTGTCCATCTGTCTGTGTGTCAAAACACTTTATCTCGAGAACATCAGTCAGCAATGTTCCGGGGATACGGTTGCTCCTTCGAAAGTGTTCGGCGTGGTCATTTAAAGAGGACGTACAGATTTGGGTGGGTCTGTCCAGTCAGTGCAAGCAATATCTATAGGCCTACTATGACATCTTAAAGCAGAACTTATTCCACTGAGTGAAAGAGATGGTGCTAGACACCCTGTATAGCTCTGTCCCTTTCCCTCAGCGGAATAAGTTCTGCTTTAACACGTCATGGTAGGGTAGCTGATCACTAAAAGTTTTCTCACTAAATATCAGTGTGAGTTATCGTAACGTATATTCACAGTAAAAATATCTTTCCGCGGCTCACGCCAAAACTTATAAAACGTTACGTCATATAGACAAAGCTCACAAGTTGTTGTGTATTAATATTAAAATGTTCCGTGTTATAAACAATCTTTTACTGGTATTAACCGAAGCCATGAGATTACCTATTTAAAATTTATTTGTTCACTAGTTATTTAAATTCGATTGTTTGATCACTACAGAACACAGAATCAGATGTTTTAATAAATACGAACTGTATTTATTAAAATATCTGATTCTGTGTTCTGTTTCAAAAACATTTAAAGTGACAACCCTTTTTTATTGGAGGTGGAAAATCATCTAAAAACTTCCCCCGCTCTGGGCGGAGCGAAGGGAGAGTATCAGACTTGTACTGACTAAAACGCACCCATGTTCCTTCTATTGCCCATTACTTTCCGTTATTCGAAAGGGATATATATCTTTATTCGAAAGAGATATCTTTCGAATAACCCGCAACCCCGGCCGGCGGAGGCCCTGGCAGGCCCCTCTGCTTTGCTGACATCTCTCTGAGGTTCGCGTGAAATATAACGCGCCGTCGACACGGCCTGTCATCAATAGATGGCCGGACGGTGAGCTACCCATTGCTTACCGTCCACAGGCCTGAGTGACAACCCTAAAGCCACAGTAGAGCGTAGCTATTTATTTCTATAACTAAGCCTAGTTTCAATACTGTCCATATTTAGACTATGGTATATTCGTGTGAACACATAACATTGTGAATGGCAACTTATTCAAAAAAGGAATAGGCACTCTAGTCAATATCAAAATAATAATATCGTTTTGCAAACAGTAATAAAATTTTATCTACCCTCGTTAAGTTTTACCTCACGCCCAAAACCGCAACCGCCTGTGATAACGGTGTAAATAGACTGGTTAAGTAAATGTTTACTGATAAGAGCTGTTTTAAGAACATTTACCTCTATAAGTTCTATTTTATAGTTACAGGGGTGCGGTTGATTTTGTCTATCTTCGTTTTTATCTCAGTTTCTTTATTTTATATTATGTGAACATACATCCTACTAAAATGATAAATGCGAATGTTTGCGAGTGTCAGACTTTTACCGACTAAAACCCACCTATGTTCCTTCTTTTGCCGTTTATCTTCCGAGGAATTTATTATTTTGATACACTGTGTCTACGTTTCTTGTCAATCTCTGCTATCGCAAGTCTGCTGAAAGAGATTTCTAAATGAAATAAGCGGTACCTCTGTGCTCTTTTTCCTGTATAAATGTTTTCATTATAATTATGTGTTTTGTGTGAACATAAATACAAATATTACAAATGGTACCAAAAATAAATAAAATACGTTTCATACACTTGGCACAAATGTCACAAGTAGTCAGTATACAAAATGAAAAAAAGAAACTTAAGCCTAAATAAAAGGGCCCATCATAGCTGCAAAAAATAAGCGCAGTTCAGCAACAAATTCCAGGCTTCTGTTGCCCGACGCTGGTTTTTCTTATCAACGTGAACTGCACTATATTCTAAAGTCTTCTTCTTCGAAGTTGTCAATCCCTCATAGCCATTTGGCGACGAGTATTGCTTTATTTTATTAACAGTTAAGCTTGAAACTTTTATTATATTCTTTTTTTTTCCCAGGGGATTTCCGGGATGAAAACTATCCTATGTCCTTTCTCGGGTCCCAGACTATATCTGTACCAAATTTCATTAAAATCGGTTCAGTGGTTTAGGCGTGAAGAAGAGACAGACAGACAGACAGAGTTACTTTCGCATTTATTATATTAGTTTAGAAGTTTAGATAAGTCTACATGGCATTTGTCAAACGTCGAGAAATAGTGCCCAGTTCAAGTTGGTTGTATCTTATGGAGAGAACGAGCAATAAACTCTATGGTTACTTATTTTAAATCATTTTGTTTTCGAATGCAATTATATTACAGGGTAAGTACTTGACGATGGGAGGACGGCGTCGCTCGATGATTGGTCTTATTAAGCTCACATTTATATTTTTTACAAAATAAATAGTAAAATAAATTGAAACAGTAAAACGAACAACTTTCTGTAGATCATTATGCCTTGCTTATAAAATTTCAGCATCAAATCGCTCAGCAACTGCACCAACTTGGCACCGAAACATCTGTCTATTCAAATTGATATTATCATTAAACGAACCAACTTAGTGCCCGAATCAGAGTGATTAAGATGCGCTTCCCTTTGACCACACTCCATTATGTGGAGTACATCAAAGCCTACCGGGTATCACTAATAACGGAGAGAAAATGGCAAACACAGAAAGTTCCGTGGCAAGCAGAAATCGTATTAAGCTCGTTTTCAGTGCTCCATCGTGCATTGTTCCAAGTTTCCAATCACGGGTCGCGATTGGTTTTTGTCACGGAAATACCAATCTCACTTTTGTTTCTAACTCAGAATTCCAAATGGTGAGGCGTCCTGCCGTGGTTGCGGGTTGTTCGAAAGACTAAGGGCAAAATAAGGTACATGGGTGAGTTTTTTTTAGTCAGTATAATTTCTGTCAACCCCCCCGCTCCGCCTAGAGCGGAGGAAGGTATTTGATGATTTTTCATAATTCCACAAAAAAAGGTCTGCCTAGTCGTCAACAATGCTACAGCTCACGAGGTACTAAGTTCAATTTCCAGTTTTGGATATGTCCATGAAAAAAAAAAGAAAAAATAAAAGAAAGAATGAAAAAAATAAATCTCATTACGTCCTCGTCCTCCCAATCCGCCCAGAGCGGGGGAAGTTATTTGAATACGAAAAACTGATGCTGTTATTTAGAACTATTGATAAATGACAAAGCCAACATCTGTTTTTGTAGCCTTTTCAGAGCTCCTTACTTCAGAAAGAAAAAAAAATCGGATCCGCGTGGAAGTATTGAATTGAAATTAGAACCATATTTATAAGTATGTGGTCTCTTGTTTTATTTTTTTTTTTTCAAATGCAGTGACAATCGATATTTATTTATTTATTAAAACTTTATGCACAAGTAAAAATCTAATCAAATCAAATCTAATATTTAAATGCAATTTTGAACAGTGTAATGTTATTAATATATTCATAATGTAATGATTTATTCAATGTTTAAGCTTATATCAATTATTTTATTTTATTTAACTTACAATTATACCTATTTAAAAGTAAAATTTAAAAATGACATCTGTAATATTATGTATGTGTAATGGATTGTATAAATTGCTACTCAAATTTGTATGGGAAAATTTCCTGAAATAAATGAGATTTATTATTATTAAAAAGGCGGACTCTTCAAACGAACGTACGACCTCTGGATCCACTTTATCCAGAAGTTGTGCAGTCCGTCCGGCCCTGGAGATTTCCAATTAGGCAACGGACGAACCGCATAAGCTACATCTTCGGGGCTGATTGTTAAGGCCCCCATTTCTGGTATTGGATCGCACGCTTCGCACCTTTGGTATGACTGACAGGCACCGACTAGATGCTGCGCCAAAACAATCACATGGCGTCATCATCCGGTAGGTGCGTGTCAGACACACCTTGGTCCGGTCGCTCCCATGCTTTAACCATGCCTTAGGCATTTTCTACTAGCCTTAGGGTGATGCAGAGACAAACCACAGTAGGAGCAATATTACGTATTTAGGGTATTAGCCGTAGGAATATCTTTTACCCTTCGAATCAGCCACCTTTACACAGAACAACTGTGAACTGCAAATTTCGGCCATTCAAAGATTCTGCAGTAACCTATTCATCTAGATATCTTGAACCCTATATTTCTTTATCGAAAACTTGTATGTTATACAAAATTGAAACTAAACAAAAAGCACTTAGGCCCCAAAGTAAACCCCCGAAGTATAAAAATCTGAGGTGACATTGTACTTTTAAAAGGCTCAACCTTATACTCAGCCGAAGGTCTTAAAAAAAAAATTATGTATACCAAAATTTAATACACTTACGAATAATCTGTTTATCAAAGTTTTAATATAATACCGAAAGAGGAGCATAGCTCTCACAAATCCAATATTTAGCCGGTATTTACGCGTACCCGATTATATTATACGTAGAGCCTCCAGATTACATGTGGTCCTGGGATTTTCACTTTGTATGATAATTTTCTTTCCTTTGCCTATTCAAGTTTAGCGGGAACCCGGCTCGCGATGATAATTGTGCGTTTCTATTGGTATTTCATTGTAATTTTTATATAAATCTGTTGTCAGAATGGTCGGTTACTTTCATGGTAATTTGGTTGGAATCCATAATATAACATCAGGTCTTGTAGCTCGCCCGAAGCGTCATGCAGAGGTATAACTCACATTTCACCAGTTATGTTTAAGTCCCATGTCATAGGGGGCGAGCCTATTGCTATCAACTGTCACAAATCCAGACTCCGTGACGGCTACTGACAAATTGGTAATGAAAAAAAAAGCAATAAAAATTTTACTGACCCCAAGATCGAAGTCAGGACAAGCTCATCAATCGCGCTTACAATCATTCAACCAACAAGGCACTCCGATATAGCAGAGGGGCCTGCCAGGGCCACCGCCTGCCGGGGTTGCGGGTTGTTCGAAAGAGACACCGGGGCTTCGGAACATAAAGGGTAATAGAAGGTACATGGCTGGGTTTAAGACAGTACAAATCTGTCCCCCTCTCCGCCCAGAGCGGGCGAAGATATTTGATGATTTCCCATCCACAAATAAAAATGGCACTATCCTTAATTATTTCTAAAAATAATAAGATTTAACTTGATTAAACTTTAAACCTCTTAAGACATTAATTTAATACACATTTACAGACCCCGAATTAACCAAATCCTAATCTAGATGATCGTAACGTGTTAAGAGGAAGTCACTTTCCCGCAAAAGGAAATTAGTTAAGTACTTAGGGAAATTAATTAGACGGAAAGGAAATACGGTTGCTTGAATACTGATTTGCATAAGTATGTGCTTGATGATATGAGATTTAAATCAAAAGGTAGGTCAGATGGATGGTCGAATGTATCTTTTTCTTGGAAGAGTGTCCATGGAGTTTCTTGACCATTCTTCTCCATAGACATCAACGCTTTGGAATGGGCAACTACAGTACTTTCACAAGTTATTTATTATGCCTTGTGACCGGGACTGTAGCTTCATCATTTTGTTTCTTGACATTCAAAAGTGTCTGTAATGGTCTAATTGAAATAAATGCTTTGAGTTTGAGTTGAGTTTGAGACGCTTTTATTCGTGTGGGACAGGTAAGTAGAACAACCAGACAAGAAAAAAAAATGGTGTTTGGATGAAAAACAGTGTATTTTTTTTTTGGGGTAAGAAATCATCAAATATCTTCCCCCGCTCTGGGTGGAGCGGCGGGAGTGTCAGACTTGTACTGACTAAAACCCATCCATGTTCACAAAAAACTTTTTTTGTAGAAATAAAACTGACTTCCAAAAAACTAAAAAGTGGAAAATAACTTTCACTCCGGAAGTCGGTGGCGAAAATCAACGAAACCAACATAAGTCACCGACTTCCGGAAGTAAAGTTATTTTCCACGTTTTTTTTTAAGTCCGTTTTATTCTTACAAAAAAGTGTTTTTCTGTTTTTTTAGTTTAGTTTAAGCGCAGCAGTCCATCGCTCACCCAAAGCGCCAACCGTGTCTTTGACAAGTCAGGTAACTATCTGCTTTGCTAGCTGTAAATAAACCAGAAAACGTGTCATAACTCCCAATACATCTTTCCCCAGCGCATCCTTCAGCCCGCAAGTTAGACAAAGTAGTTAAAACGAGTCAACTTCGCAACTATAATCAAAGTTCTGGAGCCAATAACTACCGTCGATCAGTTTTATCAGGTGTCATGAATACATTGAGAACAGCTACGAAGCACAGAGTATTTAGGTACAGAAGGCCCGCTTTCCCCACAGAGAGGACAGGGAGACGCTTCGGTTGCTACTGTGAGCTAAATTCGGTCTCATTGGTCTGTTATTAATAACCTACCAGCTGATTACTTCCCTGGAATACCAGATTTAACCCTCGCAGGGGTAATCACCCACGGGATAGGAACCGTGAGGCGTCATTGCCGCTGAACAGTGCGTGGAAAAAATAGCTGTCCCATACAAAACTTCAATACCTACATACCCCAAAGAACATGTGTTTGTGTAGTCAGTAAAAGTCTGACACTCAGCTTAGACCGAAGACAGCTACTTGATTTTACATGATTTCTCAACCGTAAAAAGGCTACAGCATGCCGTAAAGTATGTATTGTCGATTTTCGAAAACACAGTTGTATACAGGGTTATTTGTAAAACACCGACAACCTCGCAGGACTGTATTACTATCATCATAAACAACAACTTATGTTCTATGATTTTTTACAAAATTTTATACATTTACCAAAATCAAATCATCAAGATTTCATTGTCCTATCTAACACATTTCAACTCCGTCCGTTTGCTGTACCTACATACCTACACCTGCCGCGCACTGTCTCCGTAGGTACGTTTGCTTCGCATAGATTTCGTAACATTTAGAGCGTACAATTTAAATATTTTTATTTTTGTATGAAAATCTGATGAACTAAAATATGATAAATGTTTAAATGTCATAGAACAAAAGTTGTTGATTATGATGCTGGTAACATGGTCCAGAGAGGGTGCCGGTGTTTTACAAATAACCCTGTATATTAAATTATATGAACCGAGCACACTCAGTCTCGTCCATAATTCTTAAAATTAATAAATATTAAATGTAAAGCGGTTTTTTAGGGTTTCGTATACTCCAAAGGAAAAACCGAACCCTTATAGGATGACTTTGTTGTCCGTCTGTCTGTCTCTCCCTGACCCTTTATCTCGGAAACGCGTGGAGGTGTTGGAGGTTGGAGGTTCAAATTAAAACCATTGCTCGAGTAGGTGGGTTTTATATTTGTGATACTCACACACATGAAAGACCAACATACCAAACCTCTCGACAACCACTCTAGAAAGCCATCGATAATGTCGATATAGCCATATTGTACAGACGCCTGCACATCAAGCTACTACAATCTGTCAGACTTTTTTCATAGATTTTCGACTTTATTTCTAAAGCATAAGGTTCAAGGTTCATTGGGAAAAATAGACAGTTTCGGGTAGCTTAACCTGCTGGCGTCTGTACTTACGAAGGATTATAAAACAAATAACAGTTTTAAGTGCGCTTGTACTCGCTGTACGTGAGGTTTATCTATGTGTGCGTGCGTTTTTTGAAAGTGACCTTCTGAATTTCTATTTATTCTGTGCGTAGGTATCTTTCAAACTTTTCCCATCTACCTTCAACAGGTTTCTTTACCTAAACTACTATATATTCATGTTAGTGTCCCGTATAATATTTTTATACGCGCATATTTGCGAAGCGAGATTTTTTGCTAAGAATAATTTATACGGTAGATGCAAATAGGAACTTGACTGGGAATATATTTTTCGGTGATTGGAATAATACGTAAAAGCTCTTTTTTATTATTATTTGTTTAATAAAATACTATTGGAGCCGGTATCAAAATATTAAATACTATAAATATGAAAAACAAGCGGAGACATTGTCCAGCCCCTTGTACAAATCCAATGTGGTGGCATACCGAGAGCAGCGCCACCTACCGGGTCCAATTGTATTTTTTAAACCATCCAGGAACTCATCTAAATATACACACAAAATTCTTTCAAGTAGGTCGAGCCGTTTAGGAGGAGCTAGGTGATAAACATCCGTACAAAATAATTATCCACTCAGCCGTCTAGGAATGCGCATTCCTTTTTTCCGCACGTCTACCTGTCACCTGCAGTTTTAACGACTGTACTTGAACCACTCAACAAAAACGATTACCACCACACACCACCGAACAATAAATACTTTCTTCTCTAACATTTAAATAAGTAAAAAAAAAATTACACTGTCTATTAATAAAAATGTGATCACAGTTTATCAAAAAAGTAATCGACAATTTTTTCCGACTTGTTTCTTGCGACCTTCACTATTCAGTGTAAAAGTATTGAAATTGGCGTAACGATGCATATTTCGAAAGTAAGTATCTTCACGTTTAATTTTATATACAATGACAAGAGAAATATGTTAAAATAACAACAATATAAACACTTTTTCGTTGGAGTTCTAACACTTTGTTTACGCGCTAGCTTCAATCGTTAGAAAGAGACAAACGATATTCGGTTTCGTGTACGCCTCGCAGACGTAGATTAGGCTTCTAGGGTTAAGGTCGAACTGTCACAATCACTTTTTTTTCTAAAAGATGTTGTTTCATGCACAGATAAAATTTACTCTCATTTTGAAACTTCATCCCACGCCATTTAGTATTTTTTAATAGAACCGTGCGCACTTGAGCTTGTCGTTGTTTACATTTAAATAATTACATGACGCGTGGCGACTGTTTGGTGACTGTAGTCACCATGGACAGTACATATAGAGATAATATTTTGACTGCCTCGCTGCTCTAGTGGTACAAAGCCAACTTATTATTGAGCTTCTCCATCATGACTTTCACAGTAACAGCAACGAAGTCCGATTGATACCAATAGGCTCGTCTATTAAATGGGACATTAAAAACATAACTAACAAAATGTTGGTATACAGACGCCTGCACATCAAGCTACTACAATCTGTCAGATTTCTTTGATAGATTCTCGACTTTATTTCTAAAGTATTAGGTTCAAGGTTCATTGGGAAAAAATTACAGTTTCGGGTAGCTTGACCTGCTGGCGTCTGTACTATGGCGGTGATGTTCCCGTTAATGACGTCATTGTCGGAAAAATCTCTCTCTTCAACTGGAATATCAAACTTTAAACCATGATCTTCCTACCTTTTAAGTAAAGGTGATATATACATACCTATTATTACAAACATTTTCTCCTACCAACCACGTCTTTGCTGCAAAGTGCAAATCTCATTTTTTTCTATACAAGGCACCCTCTGAAGATTTTCCTTATGACGTCAACTTACAGGTCACGAGAGGTCACAAGTCGAGGTCACAAACGAGGTTATTTTTGCGAGATTCTTCCCTTTACGTTCACAAATAACTTCTCATTCTTTACATACTTATTTATGCAAATGTTCGTCTGCTGCATTTCATGCCGTGCAAAGTTCTTGCAAAAAATGAGGCTCAATTTACATTACTCCAGAATAGAAAGGAAGCGAATCTTAAACGAATTTAAAAAAGAGGAGGTTGTGTATTAGGCCAGCATTGTTTTTTTTTTTTTTCAGGAATTGTGATTACTGAACCGTTTGTTTCTTTTTTAAAATAAAAGACGAAGCACATAATTATGACTGACAGAGTGGTAGATCTGAATTTTGATGGATGGAGAGGGAGAGGAATGAAACAAATGAGAAAGGAGCCCATGATGTAGTGACGTCTGACAGGAGAAAATGGAAGAAGAAAACGTGTTAGGTACACCAAAAGGGCAGGAAGACGATGAGAACAAACAAGCTTGCATATTGTTTCCTTGTAAACTTTGTTTACTTTACTTGAGTAGTTTATGTATTATCTTCCTAAATATGTGTAATTCTCCTTCGCATACGTTGATGACATGATGATCTCATATTAACTTCTAGTTACAATACAAATTATAGCAAAAAAACAATGTGTGTGATATCACAACTATTATAAGGTAAATGTTATCGGAAATGTGATTCCTCCGTTCTTTCGCGATTGCGGACCAAGATCACTTTAATTAACACTTTATGGACCAATAAGATATAAGAGATATGATAAGAGATTTTTTTCTGGTTGGAACACTTCAAGAAACATACAAATGTATCATAATAGTCTTACCTGTGCTTGATAAGCACTCTTCACAGAAACAAACGCAGACTTTTGCAAGACGATAGACATTGTGTTATTATACAATGTGTCCGGTCACCGACTAGCGATATGTACCTTTATAACAAACATTCAAGCACTGAAAGTTATTCATTAAAAACTACCATTTTTTTCTCAAAAATTTAACAAAACCTTCGTTGATTTACATATTTTTTTTTTTTTTTTTTTTTTTTTTTTTTTTTTTTTTTTTTTTTTAAAGTTACGAAAATGTAAGCTCATCATTTCTTAATTTAAACGATAGACAATATTGTTGCCCTTTGAATAAACCTATTTTCGCCTCAGTAAGACCAACACTTTGAGAGATGTGATTATTTTTTTTTTGTACACGCATAAAGAATATTTCAAAATGGCTGCCAAAAAAGCGGGGAAGTGAATTAAACCCAAGTGTGTAGCGGTAATAGTATATTAAAATACTCGTTACATAAGTGTCTAGAATATCGCTAGTCCATAATCGGACACATTGTATATCCCCCACTGCTCACTTGAACTCCAACCGCTTGCTTGATCAGTATTCGGTCTACTGAAGATAGTTGTAAATTCGACGTGTGATGCATGGAGGCAAAGCCACCCCGGCAAAACAATGTCAATATACGACATCCCAGAGATTGTACCGACTGCTACGCCGATTGCTTTTACACAATCTAACATTCAATCTAGCTTTTGCACAACTGGGAAATTCAATCGGCATTTATTTACTGAACTCGATTTTGCACCTGCATTCGTGACAGAAAGACCAAAACTTGTACATAAAATCGAAGATGAATAGGCCCCTATCCCGGCTGGCTGTGTCGATCCAACACGGTTGTATACGTACACTCGTGGTGGATCGGCATGGACCGCCAAGCATTCTTCTCATGCAACCGAGCGGGTGGGCAGGTTGCGGATAGCCCAATTGCACCCCGGACAAGAGAAGTGCCCATAGACTAAAACCCAAGTCTAGGGTAACCAACCCCCTTCCATTTCCTTAATCATCCCTTCCCTCCTTTCCCAATCATCCCGTCGTTCCCAGAGGAAGGCCAACCTCTAATCCCAACGGCCAACCCACCAAAATGATGCAGCAAGTAAAAAAGAATACTACCCAGGTGGGTCCCGGCCAAGCCGGGGAATCCCACACCGACCTCCCGTCGGTCAGCCCCCATCGTACTCTGGGGGGGGGCAACTTACTGCCACCATGGGTCGCCTCAGCGACCACAACAACGGCTGCGACTACTGCGCCACCTACAATACCAAATAACACGACCGAAACCACCGACCCGACCAAGGCTGCAACTACTGCGCCTAAGACGGCACTCCCTGCGGGATCCTGGGACTCAGGACTCGTAAGGAACAGCCGGACCTATAACCCAGACAATGACAGAGACGACGCCCGACTATCTAGCCTAGATGGGGAGTTGCGTGCACTAGCCAAGCAACGCGAAGTCATCGACGCTAAACTGAAAGACGACACACAAAGGAAAAGGACAGGTCAAGTGGACGGCACCGACGATCCCACCACCTTCTTGCTCCCTGCGGACGAAATCCGCAGGTTGAAGAGGAAGCGCGGGAAAATCCGGCACAGGGAGCAAGACCTGGAAACCCGAATACGCAAAATCCGCGAAGACGCTAGTCAACGCGAGGCGTTGAAGGGTTCCGGGGCGGAAGTACGCGACCAGTTGCCAGCCAGCAAAGGGGAAACCCAGAGCGGCAAGCGACCGGACGCGGAAATCGCAGGCGACCGAGGCCGCAAACGTGAAGGGGAAACCCAGAGCGGAACGGCCACGGACGTAAAGGGGAACGAAGGTGCTGGAAACCAGACCGAGACCAGACCAAAGACCAGGACACGGGGAAATCGGGCTGGACGCGCACGTGGCTCGGGGCCGCCGCGGGGCACGGGGCGGGGCGCCCCCTCCGAACCACAAGCTGGTCCCAGCGGAGTGGTGAAGAGGGCACGTCCCGACGACACGGCTTCGCCGAGTGCTCTGCAAGGCGCACCCAAGCGCGTGCGGATCCAGCCTGCCACAGGGGAGCAGAAGACCTACGCGCGAGCCACGAAGGACATACCGGCGCGACTCGCGGTAGCAATCTGCCTCTCTCCCCCGACAAGAGACATGACGACCCAAGAGGCTACCTTTGTACAAGACAGCCTCGAAGAGCTTATGTTGACCTCGGACTTCACCAAACCACTCCCTGCCTTCCGTGGCTACCCCCGCATAGCGGATGGCACTGTGCAGACGTGGTGTGAAGACGAGTACTCACTGACGTGGCTCAGAGAAAAAGTACCGACCATAACCTTACCAGACCCTGACATTAAGCTGACGGTCATGAGACAGTCCGACGTCCCCACCCGAGTCCGAGCCGCGCTGTTCGTCCCCCGGTACACTGGGGACATTAACCGGCTACAGAACCTTCTGGTTTGTCAGAATGGCTGGTACGACATAGGGCGCTGGACGTTGTACAGGGCGACAACGATCGGTGGAGATAAGCCGGGAACTTTAATGTCCCTGGGTATCCCATCGGACGAAGTCGCAAAGGTCCTGGGGCGGGAGCGACGCATATCGTACCTTATGGGGTCGATATACGTTCGTTTCTACCCCAACGACCTTCCCTCAGGACAGACCGAAGGCACGAACCCCGGACCGACAGAACAGAACCCGACACCTACCGAAGACGACATGGCCAAACTAGAGGCAGACATGGCCAAAGCGGTCATGACCGAGAACGCACCCGCACCACCCCTAGTTCCAACTGGCTGGGCCAAGCAGTTGATGGCCTCATCGCCCACACCCGACGACGACCCAGATGGAGTGGAAGCAGGAGAGAACCTTTCCGATGTCTCCCTCTCCTCCTAATCCCACTGCACCGATGACGGTGCCCGAAACAGAAAAAAAAAAACAAAAAAATATCAACTTCATACAAGCCAATCTCCAGCACAGCCAAGCTGCCACAGCCAGCCTGCGCAGGGCACTGGAGACAAACCCACGGACTATTGCACTAATCCAAGAACCGTGGATCCGCAACAATAGAGTATGCGGCCTTGGTAACATTGGAGGTAAGCTAGTCTTGAACACAAACGGCACAGAAAGACCGCGCACCTGTGCATATATACCCAAAGACATCCCCATAACACAACTAACACAATTCTGTTCCAGAGACCTGACTACGGTTAGGCTCCAAACCGACGACGAAGACCCAGACATAATAATAGCCTCGGCATACATGCCAGGCGACGAAGCAAACTGCCCGCCAAATGAAGTGGCGGAATTAGTGAAGTACTGCGATGACTCGAACATGCCCATAATCATAGGTACAGACTCAAACGCTCACCACCCCATCTGGGGCAGCACCAGCTCAAACTCCAGGGGAGAGGTATTGTGCACTTACCTATTCTCAACTAACTTAAGCATTATAAACCGCGGCTCAGAACCCACTTGGGTTACGACCCGCGGACAGACTATAATAGACCTAACTTTAGCAACGGAGACCGCAGCTAACCTAATCTCAAATTGGCACGTATCCGATGAGCCCTCGCTCTCGGACCACAGGCGGATAAGATTCACTCTATCAGCTCACACAAAACCACCCATACCGAAGCGCAATCCCCGGCGCACCGACATACCCAGATTCAAAAGTCTCCTAACCTCACTACTAGCAAAATACGGAACGCTGCACACCCTAAAAGAACCCTCACACATAGAAAACATTGTGACAACACTCACAAATCACATAACTGAGGCGTACCATGCATGCTGTACTCTAAAGTTCCCATCCACCAGAAGCAAAGCTAATCAATGGTGGACCGCAGAACTAGGTACGCTCAGAAGCACACTACGTAAGCTGTTTAACAAAGCTAAGAACTCAAGACTCCCAGAAGACTGGGAAACATACAAAGAAACCCAATACAAATACAAAAAACAAATCAGAAGAGCCAGAATGCTAGCCTGGAGAAACTTCTGCGTGAACATCGAATCCAACAGCGAAGCGGCACGGGTCAGGAAAATTCTATCAACTGACCAGGACCGCACGCTCGGCGCACTAAAAAAACCGGATAACACCTACACGCTCACGGACAATGAAACCGGTAAAGTCCTCCTAGAAACACACTTCCCGAACTGTAACCTACTAGAGGACAGGACGTGGAAGGAGGAAGCAACATCTACCCCCACAGAACGTGACTGGAAAATAGCCGATGAAATAGTAACTATGACACAAATTAAATGGGCAATTGCAACATTTAAACCGTACAAATCTGCAGGCCTAGACGGCATCCTACCGGCCCTACTACAATGGGGCTCAAACGCGATCACACCCTGGCTAGTAGAGATCTACCGGGCCTGCATAGCATACAAATATGTCCCACTTGCATGGCGCGAAGTGAAGGTAATCTTCATCCCAAAACCAGGGAAAAGCGACTACACACAACCCAAGGCCTACAGACCGATTAGCCTTACATCATTTCTACTTAAGACCCTAGAAAGACTCTGCGACCGATATATACGAGACGGACCCCTCAAAATGAAACCACTCCACAAACAGCAACATGCCTATTCCACAGGAAAATCCACAGAGTCCGCACTACACAGCGTGACATCGAGGATTGAATGTGCGATTGACCATAAAAGCTCCTCCCTAGCAGTCTTCATTGATATAGAGGGCGCTTTTGACAAAACCATGTTCCAAAGCATCAGCAGAGCCCTCAAAAGACATGACGTAGACCAGACAGTAGCGGGCTGGATAACGAACATGCTCAAATTGAGGGCTGTGCAAGTCACAATAAATGAGACCACAAGAGCCATTGTAGCGAAGGGCTGCCCCCAAGGGGGCGTCCTCTCGCCTCTACTATGGAACCTAACAGCAGATAGCCTAATTCGACGCCTAAACGCCGAAGGCTTTTACACCATAGGCTACGCCGATGACATCGCTATAATAATAAATGGCACCCATGAAAATACACTATGTAACCTGATGCGCCAAGCACTAAGAATAGTGGAAAAATGGTGTGAAGAATATGAACTGACCGTAAACCCATCCAAAACCGAGCTACTTCTCTTCACTAAGAAGAGAAAACTGCCTACACTACAGCTGCCGAGTTTCTTCGGCACTACACTAAGCCTAGCAACTGAAACCAAGTACCTAGGCGTATACCTGGATAAACAACTAAACTGGGCAAAACACACGGACTACATCACCACCAAAGCCAGCATATCCCTGTGGCAGTGCAAAAGACTACTCGGCAGGAACTGGGGCATAAGCCCCAAAATCATGCACTGGCTGTACACCACAGTCATCAGACCCATAATAACATACGGCTCACTTGTCTGGTGGCCCAGAACAGAACTGAGCACGACCCAAAAAGAACTAGAAAAACTACAACGCCTTGCCTGTGTAGCGATCACCAGTAGCATGAGGACCGCACCAACAGCAGCCCTACAAACAATGCTAGGGCTCCCGCCCCTACACCTCACGGTACAGGAGGAAGCGGCTCTTGCGGCCTTCAGACTAGAAGTCTCTGGCATACTGAGCAATGACTCCAGGATAAAGCACACTAAAATTAAAGCAGGAGCCATATTAAGGCAACCCCTGCTAGCCGCACCGACCGATAAGATCACCAAGTTACATTGCTCCCAGAAACATTATACCGTACAACTCACAGAGGAACCACGTGAATACTCGGGACCAAACGAACTAAGAATATACACAGATGGCTCGAAAACCAAAACAGGAACAGGGGTTGGAGTCTTCTCCAGCGACCTGAACATTAAAATTTCCAAACCACTCGGAATGCTCAACACGGTATACCAAGCCGAATGTATGGGCATCATTCAGGCCGTCCTAGCCATCAAGGCCAGAGGAGTCGCGGACACCAACATCCGAATACTCTCAGACAGCGCCTCTGTCCTCCAGTCCCTGGATAATAGCTGCTTCAACACAGCTCTAATATACGAATGCCACAACCTACTGGAACAAACGACCGCACATAACCGCAATAAAGTAACTTTACAGTGGATAAAAGGACACAGCGGCTCACTAGGTAACGACGCAGCAGATGAGCTCGCCAGACGGGCATCCACCTCTGCAGTACTAGGTCCGGAGCCAATTGTACCCATCCCTTTTAGCCAGACACGCAGCTGGCTGAGGGAACACACCTTCACACAAGCCGCAAACTGGTGGAGCTCGGCACCAGGCTGCAGACAGTCCAAAGTCGCAATGCCGGTCTTAGACCGCAAGCTATCCAAACGCCTTCTGCAGCTGGACAGGAAAAGCATGCGCCTGGTGACGGGGACCATCACCGGACACTGTGCATTAAACAAACATCTCCACACAATAGGTATCACAGATAGCCCTCTGTGCAGAGCTTGCATGGAGGCGGAAGAAACAGTCACACATGTTCTCCTTGAATGTACAGGAATCACTGAAATCCGGAAAGTGACACTGGGCACACCAGGGTCACTTGCGGACGCCCTCAAGAACCCGAAAGGTCTCATCTGCTTCTGGAAGGAGGTGGGCTGGCTGGAGTAGCGGCCACCAGGTACTGGCATACGCACAATGGTCCACTGCAAGGATTAAGTGCGGAAACCGGACCCCCCAAGGAGCGGGGCCCACATAAAGAAGAAGAAGGCCCCTATCCCTACTAATATTATAAAAGCGAAAGTGAGTTTGAAAAAAATGCCTATGTCCATCTCCAGGGTCTCAGCTATTTCTTAACAAAAATTCATCAAAATCGCTTTAGCCATTTAGGCGTGAAGACGCAACAAACTCACTTTCGCTTTTATAATATCAGTAAGGTTTTATGTCTTTGTAATGAGCATGACTTGCTTTACTAAACCCAATGCCATGGATGAAAAAGAAATAAAATGTTTCAACGATACCCAGTCTACTACAGAATGCAATGTAAATTCAACCTTACGCCACATAAATTAATTTACTAAATGGGGTCACCATGGTGCCACAACCCATAAGTTATGTAATGTCGTTAAAAGTTTGGGGGAGAGAAGTAAACTCTTCTTAATGTAAAATGTTAGTTTACGAAACTTAACAAAGATTTGACGGCATGGTGCAGTGGCTAAGCGTTTGACCTGTGCACTACGTGTCGCAAGTTCGACACCCGCACGGAACAAATATTTGCATGGCCTGCCGATAGTTGTTCCCGGTCAGGCTGTTAGTGTCATCATCTGCCTAGCCTTTTTCGAACTATGTTGGGGTCGGCTTCCAGTCTAACTGAATACAGCTAAATATCAGTATTTTATATGGAGCGACTGCCTATCTGACCTCCACATGCCAGTTAGTACTTGGTAATACGATACCCCTTGGTAAGACTGGTTGTCAGACTTTCAGAACACTGACTACCTGTAACGACGGTCAAAGATCCACAAATTATAGCCGGGACCAACGGCTTAACGTACTTTCCGAGGCACGAAGGAAACTCGGTATGTAACGGGTGGTCACCCATCCACTGACCAACCTAAGCAAGCGCGGCTTAACCTAGATCGACCCGAGTGGCTGCTATTATTTAGCCACGAGCATATTAGTATGAGAGTTTAAATGTTTGTAAATGCACCCACGATACAGGGGAAATTCCTAAAGAGGAGCAAAGTTGAAATAGTGTTCATTTAGTGGCAATAAGCTTGCCTAAGACTTAAACGTAACAGGCGAAATCCGGGTTTACTAATAATTGGTATATCTGTACAAACCCCTATAGGAATTACACGCGTAATGTAACATTTATCACCAATAATATCAGTGAATATATTCTCTGTTTTTCGGTTGACCCCTCCCAGGGTTGCCAGGTAAGGGCTGGCAGTAATGAAACCTTTGATTTTAACCATACATCGTTTCCTCGTTCGCTCCCGCCGGTAAACTTTTGGTACAACTGCTTTAAGAACTGTTATCTAGTGCTTTAAGGATTTATACCTAGATGTGCCATATAGTGCTTAAAAAATAACTGCGCCTATCGCTTTCTTTCTGTGCTCTTCATCTCGTTTTCTATCTAATTACCTGTGTCCTGTGTATAGTGTGAACTGTTGGACAATACACTTAGTTTCTTCCTTTCCGTAAGCTTTTGTGTTTGCTTTTTACTGCAACCCACTACTTCTTCAAATCAAAACGCTAATTGCCAACCACACGCTACTAACACAAGACTTTAATTAAACCAATCAACAGTTTGTGGCTCTATTGAGAAGCATTGCACTACAACTTAATTGAATTTCTACACAGCAAAGAGTTGAGAATACCTAAGAGTCATCTCAAGACTAGTATGTTACCGCTTGGCCACGAAATTCAGGACTCCGCTGCAGCAGACATAATCTATGCGACAAACAGAACACTAACGGTTGTGCAGTGGCTGAGGGATTGGCTGCTGCGCTACGCGCAAGCGTGTCGACGTATGTTGCATTACTTACGGGAGTGTCCGGAACGTTAGACTTTTAGAACTGCGCATGGACAATTTCAGATTTCCAGTAAAATTCCTTGCAATGATATTCGACGCAAAAGCAAACGGGTTACTGCCAAAGGCTCCTAGAACTCTTGTTAGTCTGCAAAGGTAAAGTGGGGATAAAAATGAAACCATAGGGTTAGTTCACACGGGTGCCAAAACGAGTTTTTTTTAACAAGATTTTATTGAATAGATACAATAGATCCTTACTATCCTTACTGTAATTATAAAAGCGAAGTGAGTTTGGTTGTTTGTTTCGTCGTCACGCCTGATTGGCTAAACCGATTTTGATGAATATTGGTATAGAGATAGTTGAGACCCTAGAAACGGACATAGGCTACTTATTTAAAAAAAGATGTGAGAACTGAGGGAGAAGAGGAAAGAAAATGGAAAACTTAGCTTTGCTATTACAATAAATAAGGCGCAAGGGCAAAAACTACAGGTATCAGGTACCTGCAAGTCAGGAAAGGGGAACTGTGTTAACCCAAAATAACGCGAGCGAAGCGGGCGAGCGAGCCAACCGGGTGTCAAGAGACACCCGGTTGGAACGAAGTTATTATTTATTATGTACAAAAAACCTGTATACACTCAACAAAAATAATCGTCGCGACACCACACTGTTCAATTCGAAATGGAAAGACGAATCGAAAATAACAGGCTTGAGACAGACAGAGAAGCACGCGAGCGCCGCACGACTTGCAACTACTGTTGGTCTTATATCACGCGGGCGAAGCCACAGGCGCCAGCTAGTATTTCTAATAAACCAAGAAGCTAAGGAAAGCAAAACGTCAAAGAAAATGGAATCAAAATTAAAAAAAAAAAAAAAAAAAACCAAGAAGCTAAGCAAAGCAAAACGTCAAAGAAAATGGAATCAAAATTAAAAAAATATAGGTATATATATTTAAAATTGTTGCCAGCATTAGATGAAAACTAGAATATTAAAAAGTTTAGGTTACGAAGAGTTTGTATACTTACTCAAAATTTTACTATTTTCAATATGTAATTAATGTTTAATAAATTACACCAAAATGAAAAAATACCTCGTGGCCCTTATTTTGTTTTGAGTAGTATATATTTGTAATCTACTAAAAGATTAACAATAACTCATTGGCTTACGATTAAGTCCTGTAGCCCTACTATGACCTCTTAAAGCAATTCTTATTCCGCTGAGGGAAAGAGACAGAGCTATGCAGGGTGTCTAGCACCATCTCTTTCACTCAGTGGAATAAGAATTGCTATAAGATGTCATAGTAGCCCTGCTGATTTCACGAACGCAAAACGTTTCATCTTGTCTAAACACAGACTTAGTTTCGATTGCCCTCAGGTTGAATTCCGAAGTCAGTTGGACTATTTCTGGAATTCCCTGTATTGCAAAATAACTTCCAGATTCCTTTTTGTTCTGTTTAATGATAACACTGAACTTTATTCTTATTTTTTTTTTGTTTTAATACCATGTAAAAGGAACGACGATAAAAAGTTGTAAAAATAAATTATTCCTTGTTTAGACGCTTATTTTGAAAGAAAGAAAGAAATAATTTATTTGCTAAAATCTATACTAATATTATAGAGCTGAAGAGTTTGTTTGTTTGTTTGTTTGAACGCGCTAATCTCAGGGACTACTAGTTGGAATTGGAAAATTCTTTTAGTGTTGGATAGTCCATTTCTTGAGGAAGGCTATAGGCTATATAAAATCACGCTGCGACCAACAGGTGCTCATCAGCGCGGGTGAAACCGTGGGGAACAGCTAGTGTAGGTATACAAATAATGATTTTGCAGATGGGAAATCATCAAATACCTTCTCCTGCTCTGGGCGATGCCAGGGACATTCTCAGACTTGTACTGACTAAAACCTACTCATGTTCCTTCTGTTGCCCTTTACGTTCCGGGGCCACGGTATCTCTTTCGAACAACCCAAAAAGTGGCCCTAGCAGGACCCTTTGCTTTGCTGACAACTCTTTGAAGCGCGCGAGGTACACTAACCCGCCTTCGACACGGCCTGTCGACGGCGTTGCTCACCGTCCACAGGCCCGCGTCTACGGTGATCGGGAGTCGTCTCACGATGCCCGACGTCCGGGGCGTCTCCAACGGCGGTTAGGTTGGTTTGAGGTTCTCTCCCTCAAACGCCCAGCTACCTCCTTCGCTAGCATGACTGCTTCGCAAAAGGAGGTGACCACTTCTCATTCGTTCTTGTTTTGAAAAAACACTTTAAGTTTTTTAGGGTTCCGTAGTCAACTAGGAACCCTTATAGTTTCGCCATGTCTGTCTGTCCGTCCGTCCGTCCGTCCGTCCGTCCGTCCTCGCTTAATCTCTGTGACCGTTAGCACTAGAAAGCTGAAATTTGGTACCAATATACGAGCTTACCCAAAATAAGCCTGTTTACTCTTTTATTTCTTACCACGTACCTACAGGAGAAATTCTTAGTATGGTGCAAAGTTTTTAACACCAAAAAAGACATTAACAGTCATTAATATCCACACAAACGAATACGTTATTTTAATTGAAATTTTATTTCAAGTGAAACGAGAAACTTAATTTTAATGACAACAGAGTTTCAATATTAAACCTGTCTATCAAACGATTGAACTAACCTAGATTTTGTTTTATGAAAAGTAATCATAACAGGCAATATATTTACTTTATACATACTGAGTAAACATAAATAGCGAAAAAAATCACGAACACGTTCACTCTAAATAAATAACGTTTAGCGGACGCGAATAATGTTTGTTTTGCTTTCACAAACTGGAAGGAGTATTTATTTATTTAATCACAAATAATATCATCACGACTCTAACTCCCAAAGCGTTAAACAGAGATGTATCTAATAGTATTTTTTTTGTAATTTTGCCCCACTCTAGGAATTTCTTGTACCGTGGGTGCGTTTACAAACATTTAAACTCACATACACAAACAACCAGACCAGGAACATTGTTCGGTGTGAGGTAACAAACAAACTCACTTTCGCTTTTATAATATTAGTAAGGATAAGGATAGTAGCTGGTTTTACGCAGGTAAACCCACGGGGTGCAGCTTGTTCACAATAAAAATAACACAAAACTGCCTCGTTTGCTCCGTTTTAGAGTTCATCTACAAAAGTCGGGGCTGCATGCCTGCCCCAAGAGATACCAGCGTTCACGTACTGTATAAAATGAAACAAACGGCCCGCCTGAGCAGAGCATCACAAATTGCTTGAGATGATTCCAAAAGCAAAACGTATTGCAATGTATTTTTCCCCAAGAGTACATTTTTCTTCATATGAATAGAATAACGTTGCCCCACGCAAAGAATTTCTCCTCCATCATTTAAAAACGTTTAAATTTACATACACAAACAGCCAGAACCGGAAGACCAACCTCACGGTCATACAAATGTTGGTAAGTGCGGGGATCAAACCCGAAAAAATCATAGAGTACACAGCTTATTTCCAACGAAATTTCTACTAGCAGGACAGACAGTAGTGTGTGAGAACAGGAAGAGAATATGTATATGATAATTATAAATTTATATATTTTTTTAAAATGTATTTATTAATTTTTGAAAAATGTTGCACTACAGGTCTTTTAAATCCATCCAAAGGTTGTCTTGTAAAGATCGCTTTTAGCGATAAGACCGCCCATTGTGTCTTCTTGTAATTTGTATGGTGTACATTATAAATTGACATGCACTATTCACTTACATAGAATATTCTATCTATCTATCTATCAAGTTACCATTAACAGTTTATCCTAAGCCTCTGCAGCCATATGATATCTAATATATAAAATTCTCGTGTCACAGTTTTCGTTGCCATACTCCTCCAAAACGGCTGGACCGATTTGAACGAAATTTTGTGTACATATCGGGTAGGTCTGAGAATCGGCTAACATCTATTTTTCATGCCACTAACTGAGCAGCGGGTGAAACCGCTGGGCACATCTAGTCTAATATATAAAATTCTCGTGTCACAGTTTTCGTTCCCATACTCCTCCGAAACGACTCGACCGATTCTTATGAAATTTTGGGTTCATATTCGGTAGGTCTGAGAATCGGCTAACATCTATTTTTCATACCCCTAAACCTCAGCGGGTGAAACCGCTGGGCACAGTTAGTATTATTATATGATCATATTTACAACAATATGATCGTTCTAGAATCAACAATATCTAACCAATTGCCACCTAATTACCCATATTGTACAAGCGATTTTTGCCACCCAACTACTGGTCCATTAGAACAGTACCGCGAACTACAAATTGTTAGCACTTTTCTCGATAAACATAGATATTGATTCCGTACGACGTGCACTCTGCTGGTAACATAGCTGGAAGCTGAGCAGGTAATGGGATAAATTTCATTTTGCTAGGAATGATAAAAGCTGTCACGTGAGTTGCAGGGAAAAGTACGAAAAAATACAAATGCAAAGAGGGCGGGCGTATTAGTTCCGGTGTTGCGGGTTTTTCGAAAGAGATACCGCGGCTCCGGAACGTAAAGGGCAAGAAGATACATGGGTGGGTTTTAGTCAGTACAAGTCTGACACTCCAACCGCTCTACCCAGAGCGGGGGTATTTATTTGATGATTACCCACTCCAAAAAAAAAAGGAATCAGCGTTGTCATGCTGTATTTGCATGCTGCGAGAGTTCTGGGGTCTAAAAGTGCGGCTTTAGCAGAATCATAATAAATAAATATCTTGGTACAACTCACACACGGCTATCTGATCCCAAGCTAAGCAGAGCTTGTGTTATGGTAACCAGACAACTGATATACATACTTATATAATTTATAAATACATACATATTATAGATAAATCACACCCAGACACAGAACAAACAATCATGCTCATCACACAAAGTTTGTCCTGGCCCGTCAATAGTAATATATGAATTACGTAAAAAATCTTAAAATTGTTCACATTGTGAACCATTACAATTACTACATTACATTAAGTACCATAACGTTATTCATATTTTAACCTATTATGATTCTGCATCATATGATGCGGTCATTTCATGCCCAGCTACCCTACTATGACGTGTTAAAGCAGAACTTATTCCGCTGAGGGAAAGGGACAGAGCTATACAGGGTGTCTAGCACCATCTCTTTCACTCAGTGGAATAAGTTCTGCTTTAAGATGTCATAGTTTGCCTACTGTTCCAAAAAACAAAAACGACTCGTTTAGCTTACGGATAGTTGTATTTTGACATAAGTTCTATGAGACTTATGTCAAAATTTAACTATCCGTAAGCAAAACGAGTCGTTTTGTCGTCGTCGTCGGAACGGGGCATTAGACCCCCTGGGCACTATTCCTGTTGATAGCGAAATAGACGAATTTGTCGAAAGAGTGTGTGTACCGATTTTTAGCTTCCTACCTTGAAAACTGCGAAAAGTACCATATAAAATGTTTCCCCTTTTTTAAAATCACCCTATGTCCGCTTCCAGGGTCCCAACTATCTCCGTAGGTACCAAAATTCCATTTTAAAAATCCTTTTTGCCTTTTAGGCGTAAAGACGTAACAAACAGACTCACTTTCGCTTTTATAATAATATTATAAGTAACGAATAAGTAAGGATTGCACTATTATATTGACCAACTATTGCATTAGTAGAATAAAGTGTTGTTACATTTTCCGGTTTCCAAAAGGAACAGAAAGATTTCCAAGTGCTTTTCATACGCCTACAACTAAATCATCAGTGCAACGATTTAAGTTGTAATTCATAATGAATATTTTAGTTCAACATAGAGTGATATTTCATTTAGTAATCTTAAAGAAACTTTTACGTTGAAAAATTTCAGAATATACCTTCTTAATGCTTTACTGTTTGCTTATTTTTGGACACATAAAAAAAAATAAGTGCAGAAAATTGTGCAAAAATAGTACATTACTGCCGCGGTCTATAATGACTACTTTGCTGGTCGCGCTGATGATGGCCGACAGCGCAGCGTAGCGCAGCTCCAGGCCGAAACAGCGCGGTCAGCCTGCAGCACTTGATGGACGAGCTGAGATAAAGGCTGAGACCGTAGGTCTTTACAGCGAGGACAGCAAGGGCTGCAATGATGGCCAAGCTGAAAGGCCTAGAGCGTAGCTAGGCTAGCTCGAGGCAATCATAGCGTGACCAGCGAAGCAGTCATTGTGGGCCAAGGTTTGTATAGTGCTTTACTCAAAAATGCAAGTACCTAATCTAAATAAAACCAGCACGTAATTTAAATAAAAGCATTATTAATTAACTAGAATTTAATTAAAATGACAATTATGAAAAGTACAGTTACTAAAATTCAACACCGACTTTCCCGGTTTGATATTACTGATAGTTTGCGATAATTCTAATGCGGTGTTTGACTGCTGGATTATTTCTTCATTTATTTCATAATTTTAAATCTTTTTTTTTACCTTTAGACGTACAAACAGCTCTGTTTTAAATAAAATCTTTTTGGAATTGATTTTATAAAACGACTATTTTGACGTTTCAACGTCAAAATAGCGGTCGGCAAAACATTGCCGGCCTGTTAGAGCGGCCAGCAAAACGTTGGCGGCCGCTCCTTGAAACAGAACGGCAAGGTCGACTTTGCTCAAACAAGGTTGTCAAAATAATGACAACATTACATGCATTTTTGAGTAAAGGCCTTTTAAAGACCTTTTTGTGTAATGAGAACAAAGTGCACTTTATAATTTTAGAAAAGAAGTCTCATTTGTTTTCTTGGTGAAAGACAGACGTATATAGTTATATAGTTGAACTGCGAGATGCCCCATTCACAAAAAAAGCATAAACTGCTTTGCTTTTGTATAGGTTGGTCGTCGTATGTACTTGGCACCATCATCATCATCATTTTCCTGCCCTTGTCCAATTCTATTTGGGGTCGGCGCAACACGTTTTCTTCTTCCGTTCTCCCCTATCAGACGTCATGGAATTATTTACTCCTTTCTCCTTCATATCATTCCTTACACAATCCATCCATCTTTTCTTTGGCCTTCCTCTCGCTCTCCGTCCATCAACATTCAGATCCATTACTCTTTTAGTCACATGTCCTTCATTCCTCCTCATTACATGTCCATACGACTCGCTTTAATTTTTTGTGTAACAGGCGCAACTTTCAAACTTCCTCGAATATATTAATTCCTTAATATATTCGAGGTATATATGTTAATTCGAGGTATATATACTAATATATGTTAATATATTAGTTCCTTGTCACTCCACACATCCATATCAACATTCTCATCTCATATAAGCACACATGTTATTCGTGCTTTCAATTGTCCTGACCAACAATTTTCTTTATTAAAATTTAGGTAATTTCTCAGTACTTTATTCAAGGGTTTTAGCAGATTAGATAACGGTTGTGAATGTTATTGTTTTTTACACATAAATAAAACGAAGAAATGATTAATTATGGTAAGGTAATAAATTCAGTTCTAGGAATATGCACAACACTCATGTTCAGAACATTGGAAAAATATGTATATCAAACCGCTCTTTTGCAATAAGAATGACTTAAGGCGCCACCCCGACCAAAACGCCGCGCAAGCCGTTTTTGTACAGTTTGCTAGAGCTATGTACTAGTTATTTAAAACGAACTAAGTAACAAAAAAATACATTATTTTTTTTTATAATCTTGATTCCATTATTGTTGATTTAGTTTTTATTCTTATTGAGTCATTATTTAGTAAATCTTCTTACAACCAAGCCCCGGAAATGAGAAAATATATCAATAACATGCATCTCCTAATAATTTTGCTGCTGACACTAATGAATACACAATTCTATAATGAACATTTTGGTAGAAATATTTTTTTCCATAAACCCAATACTTAATTTTATATACATTTTATTCCAAAACATAGGCATTATTCACTACTGCTCTCACTCACTCACTGCTGCGCGGCAAAGAGGGAAGCGATGCTCAAGGTTATTTGCGTAGGGTACGGCCTTAACAAAACTCAAAAGTTTAAATTTGTCGAAGTTGTTTGAAGTTAATATAAAACTTAAATTTAAGTGACGAAATCCTACTATACTATTATAAAGGCGAAAGTTTGTATGTATGGATGTATGGATGTTTGTTACTCTTTCACGTAAAAACTACTGAATGGATTTGAATGAAACTTTACCACAATATAGCTTATATATCAGAATAACACATAGGCTATAGCTTATACATCAGAATAACACATAGGCTACAATTTTTGAGGTTTCTAATGTGAGGTCGTAAAAAAACACATTTTTTGCGCTTACATTGCAAACGCTGACTGAATCCTACAAGATAGATCAAAACAATGTACTACAGTATTGTACAACTTAAAAAGGTCTACAAAAAAGTCCGTGATGGTATATGTTTATCTCTTAGGAATAACCCACAATAACCATTTTTTATCCTTTAATTTGTACGAGAAATAATGGCTTATTTACGAAGCGATTTTAAGCAATACAGTATTAATCCTTATCCAATTAAGTATCTTAAATACATTGTGCATTTAATAAAGATCAATATGGCTTATTACAGCATGTAAATTAAGTAATATTTTCGAAGATATCACAGATTTAAAATGCTGAGTCATAGCAATTTCGGCGATAAAAACTGTTTCGGTGATAAATACCGGCAGCGGTGCCAGGCGAACGGGGCGTGGGGGGAGCGGGGTAGGTGCAGTGGGGAAGAAGTGGCTCATCGCTGAGTGCGCGACCCGAACGACGCAGACGCCGTTGACGGTTGTGTCCGTTTTTCGAATTTTCAAGGCACTAGCGATTTGATAAAAACGTATGGTCGCCTACTTTAAGTAATATAGGCCTAAGGTTAGTTATTGCCAGGTTTCTTTTTGGTTAGGAGTTACACGTACAAAGAGATACTTCATTTTTACGAATTACTTCATTGATAATTCAATTACTATATAGATAGGTTACTTACAGTTAATTATAACAAACTAGCTTCCGCCCGCGACTTTGTCCGCGTGGCATAGTTACTTTAGGCTAACGCTAACTTTAACACCTGTGATGATCGAAAAAAAATATCCTTCTCTGCCTTTTTCTTCCTTCTTTCTCCCCCTACTCTATTCTCAGTTTTTTTAGCCTATGTCTGTCTTCAGGGTCCCAACTATCTCTGTAACAAAGTTCATCAAAATCGTTTAGGCCATTTAGGCGTGAAGACGTAACAAACAAACTAACTAAACTAGAATAGTGCCGAGTTGATGGCAATAGGCTCAACCCTTATTACAACGGACTATAACACAAATGCGCATTTATGTTATAAAAAGCAAGTATTAGTGTGTCAACTTAGACAGAAGTGTATAATATCCTTATCCTTACTATCCTTACTCCTTACTTATCCTTACTATATATTATTATAAAAGCGAAAGTGAGTTTGTTTGTTTGTTTGTTACCTCTTCACGCTTTAATGGCTGAACCGATTTGGATGAATTTTGGTACAGAGATAGTTGGGAACCAGGAGACGGACATAGGCTAATATTTTTTTGAAAAGTGGGATGTGAGGGAGAAAGAGGGAAGAGAAGGGAAAACTTAGCGTTGCTATTACAAATCAATAAGGCGCAAGGGGAATTGTGTTACCCCAAATTTAACGCGGGCAAAGCCGCGGGCGAAAGCTAGTACATAATAAAACTACTAAAACAGACGTGTACATAATCACTAAGTAACATAGGCATACCATCACGATACTACCCACGGAAACGGGGGCAGCTAGTGTGAAAAATTCTTATGTCCTAATGTTATGGCCTGTCTTGTATTTTATGTGCAAAAATAAAATTAATAAATATTTTTATTGCAAAGTGCAACATACACAGGTACGATTCCTTTAACAAGTTGTCTAAGATGACAAGAAAGTATTTTTCTCAACTCGCATTGTGACATGAAAAATGATAAAAGTGCACTCCACAAGTTTCATAGCAGAGAGAGAGAAAGGAAAGATATGTAATTGCCTGTCTTTCGTAATAAATGTATGAAGCTTGCACCTGTAAATGATACTAGCATTTCGCACGTAAATATTATAACATGTTCGCAAAAGAAAAGATAATTATAACTTCATTTTCCTGAGAAAATAAATAAGTTCCCTTTTATTAAACACTAGCTGTTCCCCACGGTTTCACCCGCGCTGCTCAGCACCTGTTAGTCGTAGCGTGATGTTATATAGCCTATAGCCTTCCTCAAGAAATGGACTATCCAACACTAAAAGAATTTTCCAATTCCAACCAGTAGTCCCTGAGATTAGCGCGTTCAAACAAACAAACAAACTCTTCAGCTTTATAATATTAGTATAGATATAGATGTGAGGACATTTCACACACATTTAAACTCACATACACAAACAACTAGACCCGGAACAACTAAAAGTAGGGCATACAGATATTTGTTCCGTGCGGGGATTGAACACGAGACACGTAGCGCAGAGGACAAACGCTTAGCCACTGCGTCAAAAGCGTCATCCAATGTCGTTTGTGATACCAGGAGATTTACCTCTTGTAGCATGCTTAAATATTTTGTTCAAGAGTAACATACCATGTAGCAACTGATCAGGGCCTGGTTTTTCTTATTCCTACCTTATTCTTCTCAAGATTCTTTTGTGTTAGTTGCCTCTGTTGATTCTGGCTTTCAGGAGTTTCAAGTAAATCAAAAAAAATGTGTTCGGAATGTTATTGAGTAGATGCCTTTTTGTATGGATGGTAATCAAATAATTTCGCGGGGGCCTCAGCCTTGTACTGGGTAAAACCCTTTTCTTATGCCCTTTATGTTCCAGAGCCGCGGCATTTCCTTCGAACCAACCGGCAGGCGGTGGCCCTAGTAGGCCCCTCTGCGTTATTGACACCTCTTTGAGGCACACATGGAACACGAACGCGTCGTCGACACTCTCAAAGATGATTATTATATTAAACTAGCTTTTGCCCGCGGCTTCGCTCGCGTTAAATTCAGGGTGACAAAATTCCTCTTGCGCCTTATGGATTTGTAATAGCAACGCTAAGTTTTCTCTTTTTTTCCCCCTTTCTCCCTCATATCACACTTTTTTTGAAAAAATATTAGTCTATGTCCGTCTCCTGGTTCCCAACTATATCTGTACCAAAATTTATCAAAATCGGTTTAGCCATTAAAGCGTGAAGAGGTAACAAACAAACTCACTTTCGCTTTTATAATATAGTAAGGATTAAATATTTTTGATAGATCAGTCAAACCTTTACAATTCTTTTACTTCAGTTTGTGTTACCATGCCTGTACAATAGAAATCAAATCTAAATAGAAACTGATTTTAATACATTGTATGTATATTCCCTTTTATTATTACCAAACTGTTAATGTACTTAGGCGTAAAACAAAGAGGTTTCCTGTTTATTCAGATGACGTCAACGCAAATTAAGATGGATTGAGGATGTGCTCACTAAAGTGCCCGGGTAGAACCGGGATTGTCAATGTGTGATATGGGTTTTCCGATAAATGAATATTCGACTAAAACTCTTACTTACTTAGTTATTTCACAAAATATAAATGGAGGAAACATTGATGAGTTTAACATTATGCCTCTAATCTTTTATGTACAATCCTTACTAATATTATAAAAGCGAAAGTGAGTTTGTTTCTTTGTTACCTCTTCACGCTTTAATGGCTAAACCGATTTTGATGAATTTTGGTACAGTGATAGTTAGGAACCAGGAGACGGACATAGGCTAAGCTTCTTCTAAAAAGAAGGAAGAAAAAGGAAAATTTAACGTTGCAAATCTATAAGGCGCAAGGGGAACTGTGTTACCCCGAATTTAACGCGAGCGAAGCCGCGGGCAAAAGCTAGTAATATAATATAATGAAAAACCGGCCAAGTACGAGTAGGACTTGCGTACACAGGTTTAATTACTAACTTGTTACATAAACGGCCATATTTTTGATTACGTTAGAAACTCCTCCTTTTTATAGTCGGTTAAAAATAGGTTTTCATATTTACGGTAAGAGACTTTTCCGTTTAGCCCCCTTTCGCAACGCGTAATAAGGAATTTCGTTCCGAAACTTCGTTCCAAAAACTAAGCGAGTAGGTACACGCTAAGGGCACCCTCTGTGGGGCTCGAGTTTCGACTTAGGACGTCGCTGGGGAGGACAGCAAAGGGACAGGCTGGATCTGAGTGATATTCAACAAAAGTCAGGTTTGACCTTACTAATTCAGCAGCGCAGGCTGGATCTAGCAAGGGACGGATGGGTGTCAAGGTGGATTTGGCCTTACTACTTATATACTCCACGCCCTTGAGATATATTGACTCTAAGCACTACAACAGCCTTTTGACTACCTCAGAAATCTTCAGAAACAATAGTCCCCATATTACATCCACATCATTCACAAAAATAAACGGCCCTTGCCATCAAAAAGATGTAAAATATTTGTAATTCACTCGCTGATTTCATTCAACACCTTTTCGTTCCACTTAATTCCACTTGAGCGGGAATACTCTGCGACCTTTATCGAGGTCAAACGATGAGAGTTTTCTTCCCTCGATTATCGAGTTTCCTTTTAAAGCAAACATCATTATCATGTCAGTGTTGCCAGCGTTCTCCAAATATTCCCTGTTTTTAGGGTTCCGTGCCACAAAAGGGAACCCTTATTAGATCATTTTGTTATCCTACTAATATTATAAATGAGAATGTTTGTGAGAATTGATGTATAGATGTTTGTTACTCTTTCACGTCAAAACGGTTTAACGGATCTTGATTAAAATTGGCACAGAGGTAGATTATAGTCTGGAATAACACATAGATTATTATTTTTTCCGATATCACCCGGTTGAAGCCGCGGGCGCCAGGTAGAATATATATTATTTTGATAAATTAAGTATTCAGAATACAACAAAACAATTTTATCAAAAAAGAACGAACACAGAAATAAATATCTTGATCACGTTTTTTTTCAAAATTTTATCATTTTTTTCTCAAATTAGTTCATCATCGGCCTAGCCTTTTCCCAACTATGTTGGGGTCGGCTTCCAGTCTTCCGGATGCCTATCTGACCTCTATTACCCAGTTAATATTGGGATTACCCAATATTAACAGTCTTACCCTTGGTAAGACTGATTGTCAGACTTTCGGGACACTGACTACTGTAACGACTGTCAAAGATCTACAAATGACAGCCGGGACCAACAGCTTAACGTGCTTTCCGAGGCACGGAGGAAACTCGGTATGTAACGGGTGGTTACCCATCCACAGACCAACCTAGGCAAGCGCGGCTTAACCTTAAGATCGGCCCGAGTGGCTGCTATTATTAAGCCACGAGCTCCTCAAATTAGTTACGGTACTCTATTTATAAAAAAAATCCTTTTAGGAAGATATTTCAATGACTCCAATGGATCCGGAATCCAGATTAAGTTAATTAATTGAATTGGTGAGCCCTCTTTAAAACAAAACCCTTAGACTATTGAAGCAATCGTATCAAGGGACAGTTTTTTTTTTCACATTACCCCACACTAGTATTTCTCCTGTATCGTGGATGCGTTTACCAACATGTAAACTTACATACCAGATACGAAACAAGTATATGTAGGCCATACAAATATTTGTTCCGTGCGGGGACCGAACCCGCGACACGCAGCGCAGCAGTCGGTCACTCAGCCACTGTGAATTAATCGCAATCGTTGTCTAGTGGTCGCAAGCGCAGACTGCTCAGCATAAGGTCATGGGTTCGATTACCGAGTTGGACAAAGTGTTATTGGGTTTTTCCATCAGGAATTTCTCAGCAGCAGCAACGGACTGTGCATTTTCACGTTTGATGGCAATAGGCTCGCCCCCTATTACATGGAATTCAAAACAGAATAGGCTAGTTTCCAAAGTAATTACATTCTATATAATCCGTCTTTTAGATTATTACTAGCTGTGCCCAGCGTTTTCACCCGCTGCTCAGTTAGGGGTATGTAAAATAGATGTTGGCCGTTTCTCAGACCTACCCGATATGTAAACAAAATTTCGTTTAAATCGGTCCAGCCGTTTCGGAGGAGTATGGGAACGAAAACTGTGACACGAGAATTTTGTATATAAGATAAACATAATGCAATTTTCAAAGTCAAAGTCAAATATGATGACAGCTAGATACCGAGGTCACGGAACACGAAAGGGCAAAACAGGAAGGAACATGGATGGGTTTTAGTCAGTTGAAATCTGCCACTCCCTTCCACTCCGCCCAGTGCAGTAAGTTATTTGATGATTTCCCATTTGAAAAAAAAAGGTTAAATCTGATACTATCCTTACTTCCTTACTAATATTATATTACAATATTATAAAAGCGAAAGTGAGTTTGTTTGTTTGTTACCTCTTCACGCTTTAATGGCTAAACCGATTGTGATGAATTTTGGTACATAGATAGTTGGGAACCAGGAGACGGACATAGGCTAATTTTTATTTTAAAAAAAGTGGGATGTGAGGGAGAAAGAGGGAAGAAAAGGGAAAACTTAGCGTTGCTATTACAAATCAATAAGGCGCAAGAGGAACTGTGTTACCCCAAATTTAACGCGGGCGAAGCCGCGGGCGAAAACTAGTAATATTATAAAAGCGAAAGTGAGTTTGTTTGTTTGTTACCTCTTCACACTTTAATGGCTTAACCGAATTTGATGAATTTTGGTACAGAGATAGTTGGGAACCGGGAGACGGACATAGGCTTTTTTTATTTTAAAAAAGTGGGATGAGAGGGAGAAAGAGGGAAGAAAAGGGAAAACTTAGCGTTGCTATTACAAATCAATAAGGCGCAAGGGGAACTGTGTTACCCCAAATTTAACGCGGGCGAAGCCGCGGGCGAAAGCTAGTTTATAATAATTTCATACGACTACCTACCGACTACTATCACTACATTTCAAATTTAAAGCATCTATGTATTTCTTGCTGATGATGATTTCGTCGAATTCAAAATGGCCACTGAATACTGGTCGTTTGATTTTGTCTTAGCAGATTAATTTTGAACCAGAGGCCCTAGGACAAGTGCGCATTCGTGGTCGTCGCGCGCCTTTACGAAATGTTAGCAAAGCAGAGAGGCCTACCAAGGCCACTGCATGCTTGAGTAGCGGGTTGTTCGAAAGAGATACCGCGGCCTCCTTGGCATAACGTCAGTAAAAGCCTCCCTTCCGCTCCGCCCAGAGCGGGAGATGTTATTTGATGAATTCCAAACTGAAAAAAACATTAATTTTAAAACTAAAATTACCCCTTTCCTAGCATGTTTTGAAATTTTAAGAATATATTCACATATCTATAGATGATCCCGATTGTGTTTGTTGCAAATAAATTGAACTAAAAAGCTTTAAGATAATTGTATTTTTTTTTTTAAAAAAAACGTCTACACCACACACTCGTGCTAGGCCCTCACTTCTGAAATTCCATTAATCGCTAGTAATTTTAGAATAAACATAGACACTCAACAATTTCAACGTTGGGTATTTCGGTAAAATTTCAATGTTTGCTAAGCTCACAATTACCGGGAATTGCGTGGGATCGTTATTAAAATATCGTTCACACCGAGCTATTCGCTGGAATATCATAATTATTATCATTTAATTGGTACTCTAAAGTTGCACATTAATTATTCATATTACCACAAATAAACAGCTATAGGTATAATGTTCAGTAACGGAATAATTTATTCATTATTGCGGCTTCACCTTTATAACAAGTATTGAAAATATAATTTCATTTAATTATGTATCTTTGACCGATCACGACCAATTGGTATGCTTTGTAATAAAACAGTACCTACTATAAGTGACCTTAAACTCAAACTCAAACTCAAATCATTTATTTCAATTAGACCATTACAGGCACTTTTGAATGTCATAAAAACAAGAACAAAAAAAATGATGCTGCTACAGTCCCAGTCACAAGACATAATAACTTGTGAAAGTACTGTAGTTGCCCATTCCAAAGCGTATACTTACCTACTACTACCTACACAAATGTTCTTTTTAGGGTTCCGTAGTCAACTAGGAACCCTTATAGTTTCGCCATGTCTGTCTGTCCGTCCGTCCTCGCTTAATCTCTGTGACCGTTAGCAGTAGAAAGCTGAAATTTGGTACCAATATGTATATCAATCACGCCGACAAAGTGGTAAAATAAAAATTATAAAAAAATGTTTTATTAGGGTAGCCACCCTATATGTAAAGTGGGAAGTGTTTTTTTTTTAATTTCAACCCTAACGTGTGATATATTGTTGGAAAGGTATTTAAAAATGAATAGGGGTTTACTAAGATCATTTTTTGATAATGTCAATAATTTCGGAAATAATCGCTCCAAAAGTAAAAAACAATGTGTCCCTCCCCTCTAACTTTTGAACCATAAGTCTAAAAAAAAAAAAAAATTCTGAAAAGTAGAACTTTATAAGAACTTTCTATGAAAATTATTTTGAACTTGATTGACACAACAGTTTTTGTACAAAAAAGACAAAAAGTTGTACAAAATAATTTCTGGACTAAGTTTGTAGTATAATCGTATATGCAAGCTTTTTTTGTAACTTTGTTTACATATTTTATTATCCTAAACGTATCTTTTTTCAAACAAAAAATTGTTGTTGAATTACCACCAAAATTGCACGTCTTTGTATTAATTAGTAACCCTATTGCTCGAGAGATGGCGCTGTAGGTACTTATTACATTGGATCGGGTATTACCGAATTGTTCGGTTGGCCTCATAACTGGGAACACTTATTGTGACGGACGGGAAACTACGGAACCCTACACTGAGCGTGTCCCGACACGCTCTTGGCCGGTTTTTTTTTATATTATCGTGTCTTTGAGAGTTGAAAGACAAATGCTTAGTTATCGTGTAGCTCGACTAACTTGAGAAGTCTCAAGTTATGATTTGTTATGCTTGCACTGACTGGACAGGTCCACTCAATCTGTGTGGTGCTCTCTTATAAAGACCATTTCAGACACTAATCTGCTTAGTCCTCATGTAAGTTGACCAAGATTTTTGTCTGGACCTTAAAAGAGACTGTGACCTCAGAGTTTGTTTCGACTGTTTTTTTAGAGTAGTCAGGTACCTAACACCGGCCTCATCTAGTTAATAAAAACTAGTGTAAAAGTGTTTGTAAAAACCTACTTGCAAAAAAAACATCATTTTATCTTTTAACTAGCTTTCGCCCGCGGCTTCGCTCGCGTTAAATTCGATATAACACACCAAGCAGACCTGCAGTTTTTGCTCTAGCGCCTGATTAATTTGTAATAGCAACGCTAAGTTTTCCCTTTTCTTCCCTCTTTCGCCCTCACATCCCACTTTTACCAAAAAAATATTAGCCTATGTCCGTCTCCCGGTTTCCAACTATCTCTGTATCAAAATCGGTTTAGCCATTAAAGCGTGAAGAGGTAACAAACAAACAAACTCACTTTCGCTTTTATAATATTAGTAAGGATATCATTTTGTTAAAGATAAATCGTTAAAACGCTTGCACTCAATGGATTCTTTTGAAATTATTAAGGAGTTCCCGTGTCAATTGTAGTAGAATCAAGAATAACCTACTATGACGTCTTAAAGCGGAACTTATTCCACTGAGGGAAAGAGATGGTGCTAGACACCCTGTATAGCTCTGTCTCTTTCCCTCAGTAATGGATAGACGTAATGGTAGGGTAGCTGAGAATACTTACAGGTGGACGGTAAAAAAATGTTTGATTTATTCTTTTCTTACGTGTATCACTGGAACTCGATATGAAGTCAAGACAAAACACAATCAACTTTCACCAGTACACTATCACCAATTGACGGTGATCATTTCAATGTTTAAAGGTTCCTAAAAAGGTATAAATAGAACCCTAATAGGACCACATTGTTATCCGTCTGTCTGTCTATCAAGACACTTTATCTCGGGAAAAAATGGAGGTATCGATTTGAAATTACAATTTACTCAACAATGTGATCCGTGAAAAAAGAGAGCTGTGAAAATATGAACCCTCGATGTCTACGCAGTCAAAAGAAATGGCCGTTTATGTAAGTGCTAGTTGGTGCCGGCGGATTTGCCCGCGTGATATCGAAAAAAAGTATCCAGTATAATCATATATTATTCCAGACCATAATCTACCTCTGTGCCAAATTTCATCAAGATCCGTTCAGCCGTTTACATACATACATCTATCTATCCATCCTCACAAACATTCGCATTTATAATATTACTAGGTTTTCCCCCGGCTTCGCTCGCGTTAAATTAGGCGTAACACGGTTCCCCCTTCCTGCTACTTGCAGTTTTTGCCCTTGTACCTAATTTATTGTGATAGCAGAGCTAAGTTTTCCCTTTTTTTCACTCTTTCTCCCTCATTTCTCATTTTTATTAAAAAAAATAGCCTAAATGCGTCTCCAAGGTCCGAACTATCTCTGTACCAATTTTTTTTCAAAATCGGTTTAGCAATTTAGGTGTGAAGAGGTAACAAACAAACTCACTTTTGCTTTTATAATATTAGTAAGGATAGTAGGAATTAATACGATTTACGGAACCATCGATGCGCAAGTCCGACTAGCACATTTGGACGGTTTTACAAAATGTAATTCAAAATATCGCCTGATGTCCACAACACCTGCTTTATAACAGAACGAAATACCCTCATTACGTCAGAAAAAATAACCAACACCAGAAACCATTTAACGAGCTAAACCACCACAAATATTCTCCAACATATAGCTTTACATTATCCCTTATGAAGAAGAATGTTCTTCGCCGTGGTTTTTCTATTTTTCCTCATACTAAACGTTGTTAAGAATGCTTTCACAAGTTTGTTCCGTTGGAGCCACGAAGCAAGCCAATTATTCCGCTCACTGAGTTTTGAAATGACGAAAGAGATGAAACCAATCTCGGTGCTCGCGAGCGCCCTCTATTTGCCTAACAATTGTTAATTGAATTGTTAGATTTGTGTTGTATTAATTACCCTTTTCTCTCAATTACAATGAAATTAATTGTCTCGAATCGAGTCTCTTTAATGCCACACTGTTTAACTATTGTTGTCTTCAAGCATTGAGGTCGTTCATTTTATTATTCATTTGAGTGTTTTCCTTTGTTATATTGGTGTTTTACTGATAAGAGCTTTTGCTTCAATTGTTTGCCCCGATCTTGGAGTCGTTATCTAAATGGAAATATTCTTGTTGTTTACGTCTTCTTGGAATGTCTTGTGATGAAAAGACATTCCAAGAATTATTATGTTTTGTAGTTATTTTTAAATGTGAAAGGTCAGGTACTCCGTGCCATTAAAAAAAAACTAATTTACGATCAATATTAGGATTTGAGACCATATTGATCCTGACGGGGTCGCGAGTTGTTCGAAAGAGATACCGTAGCCCCGGAACGTAAAGGGCAATAGAAGAGTGGGTTTTAGTCAGTACAAGTCTGACAATCCCCCCGCTCCGCATAGACGGGGGGAAGTTATTTGATGTTTTCCCAACCCAAAAAAAGACCACATCGCTAAACTTGCATTGGCAGAAAGCTGCTACTACCTTTAGTAATTGATTCTTTAATTTTTTAACTATTTGTACGCCGCTAACGGCAAAACATAGCCTATGCTTTATATTTACATGATGGATCTGAATGTTGATGAACGGAGAGCGAGAGGAATGCCAAAGAAAAGATGGATGGATTGTGTAAGGAATGATATGAAGGAGAAAGGAGTAAATTATGCCGTGACGTCTGATAGTGGAGAATGGAAGAAGAAAACGTGTTGCGCCGACCCCAAATAGAATGAGACAAGGGCAGGGAAAGGATGATAACACCAATGTTTAACAAATAAAACCTTTGACATTGTGGGTAAAGTGCCTCATCATCATCATCATCTGCCTAGCCTTTGCCTAACCTAGGCAAGCGAGGCTTAACCTTAAGATTGATCCCAGCAGCTGTTATCACTCATCACCTGCCTAGCCTTTGCCTAACCTAGGCAAGCACGGCTTAACCTTAAGATTGACCCGAGCAGCTGTTATTACTCATCATCTGCCTAACCTAGGCAAGTGCGACTTATCCTTAAGATTGACCCCAGCAGCTGTTATTACTAATCATCTGCCTAGCCTTTGCCTAACCTAGGCAAGCGCGGCTTACCCTTAAGATTGACCCCAGCTGCTGTTATTTCTTAGCCACGAACTCCTCATGTGGGGGGGGGGTAAAGTGCCGTATATCATGATAATAAATAAATATCTTGATTGTATAATTTGAGACAATCACAGAGAGTAACTTAATTATAACGTACAAATCAACAGTTGACAGTTGTAAAATGTGAAATGGTTAATGTGACTGATGGATTTTTTGATAGAGTTTGATTGTCTTCGGACTGATTCGCCCTATCCCCTCGTACTAGTAAAAACTGTATCACGAGCGGATAGTCTTCCTCACCCTTAGATCAACAGATTCCCACAAGGTTCCCGTATCAAGTCACATAGTTAGGCACATACAGTATAACATTATAAATCAGTGAAATAAATGTTTGAGTACCAACCATACACTGACCAGCCGTATTATGATAGATAGATAGAATATCCTTTTTTATGTACACCATATAAATAACAAGAATAACAGCATACAACTAATAAATAGGATGACACAATGGGCGGTCTTATCGCTAAAAGCGATCTTTGCAAGTTGCCTTGCATCCTTCGGATGGATTTAAAGGAGGACAAACAGTACTGTAGGTAGTCTGTGGTGTAACATTTTTAAAAATTATTATCTACTTAAAATACATATAAATTACATTTAAAATAATACTCATTAAGAGCAAAGAAGTATTTAATATTTTGTTTAAGGAGAGGGGTAGTGCTTGCTGTGACTTATTAAATAAAGATATTTAATTTGAAAATGTTTTCTTGAAAACTTTCTGCACTCACTATGTTTTCTCTCTGCATTATTCTAAGATAGACTAGTAGAAAATGCCCAAGGGCTTAAGTTCGCCTTTGTACAGTGTTTTTAAAACCTTTGCAAAAAGTTTTAAACATAAATAAATATCCTTACTAATATTATAAAAGTGAAAGAGAGTTTGTTTGTTTGTTACGTCTTCACGCTTAAATGGCTAAACCGATTGTGATGAATTTTGGTACAGAGATAGTTGGGGCCCTGGAGACGGATATAGGATGTTTTTAAAGATTTAGCATTGCTATTACAATAAATAAGGCGCTAGGGCAAAAACTACATGTAGCAGGTACATGCAAATCAGGAAACTATGTTACCCCGAATTTAACGCGAGCGAAGCCGTGGGCAAAAGCTAGTTTTTAAATAAACTACATCAATTTACTCTCCTCTCTTCTTGTTGCCCCCAAAATGTACTAAGTCACGTGGATTTATTAAACGCCTCAAATTTGAAGTATCAAGCTGGGCATTTGAGAATATGAGAGATTTCCAACCTTCTGAACTGGAGTCTGCCTCATCTCTCTACCACATTCCCTACGAGAATATTACACATAAACGCGAACTAATTGAGCTTTATTTTAGTAGGCGCTTGTTTCAGATTTCTGCACCCTCTCATATTATAACGGTTTTAAATATACCTGGCGATATGTCGGTGTACTGAAGGCTATGCCTCTGGCTAACCCTTGTTTTGAGTTACGGGAGTGATGTTATGTATGTCGTCATCTATACGTAATTTTGATATTTGTTTTTAAACTCTCAAATTCTGAAAAAGAAACGTTAAAACAGCTTATGCAAAAGGCCATCACCTGCCGGAGTTGTGGGTTGTTCAAAAGAGATACCGCGGCCCCAGTACATAATAGGCAAAAGCTTCAAGAAGTTGCTGCAAGAGGGCGCGGCTGGCGGGTTGTGGACATGGTCCTTTGTCCCGCGGAATCAGCTGGGTGTACGGACACTGGAATTGAGTGACCATATAGGCTAGGGCTTAGCGGCAAGTGCGCGCACGCAACTTGCCTGTGTGTGGTTGCTATTAGTATTTCGGTAGGAGCGCCATGGTACTGTGGTAACATTACATAGTACCGCTTGCTTGACGCCACCTCGGCGGTCTGTCACCGCCAAAAGGTCAAAAAGCAGGAACATAGGTGGGTTTAGTCATTAAAAGTTTTATACTACACCACCACCAGAGGGGTGGGGGGGCCCACACCTCTTCTCGCGGGGGAAGTAAAGATCATTTCCCATCTGCAAACAAAAACAGAACGTACGTTAGAACAATAGGTAGTATCCAATCGCTACTATGATCCTTAAATAGGTATATAGGGTGGTTTCACTGGAAGCCGGGGCCTAGGGGATTTAATACTAAAATTGGCAATCTACGAAGCTCTGGTAACCATCCATAATATAGATCAAGCAATCTTTGTTCTAATCCAGATTAGTCGCTGACCTTTCGACAATATAAATCCTTAATCGTACCACTGAAATGCAAAGGCCTTTTTTATAGAACAAAGCGCAAAAAGGGACAATTCATTCGCTCTAATTGAATACCAAATTTTGTCACTGATAATGTTCAATTATTTCGCGTTTATATGTTATGTTCTCAAAAACCAAGCTAGTTACTTCATATTTGAGGTTTGTAACAAATCCATATGAGTTTACTACATTATGGGGGCCAGAAGAAGAGAAGTGACTGAGACAAGAGACAACAGTTAAAAATTAATCTATACTATATATAATATTATAAAGCTGAAGAGTTTGTTTGTTTGTTTGTTTGAACGCGCTAATCTCAAGAAGTACTGGTTCGAATTGAAAAATTATTTTAGTGTTGGATAGTCCATTTCTTGAGGAAGGCTATAGGCTATATAATATCACGCTACGACCAACAGGTGCTGAGCAGCGTGGGTGAAACCGCGAGGAACAGCTAGTATCTAACAAATGTGATTCCAAACGTTGAAAATGAATATTTAACAAAATTAAAGATCCATTACAAAAGGTGGTAGCAGCTTTATACCAATGCAAATTTAACAATGTCGTTTCAAATACTAATATTGATCGTAAATTAGTTTCTTTTTATGGCATGAAGTATCTGACCTTTCAAATGTAAAAATAACTACAAAACAATAATTCTTTGAATGTCTTTTCATCACAAAACATTCCAAGAAGACGTAAACAACAAGAATATTTATTTATAGAAAGGGTTGACTGTGGGTTCTAGATCAATACCATTTTTGTTTTGGGTAAGTTTTATGTAGTCATTACTAACATTTTATTGTTTTTTTTTTATCTAGTAGTAGCTAGTATTGTAAAGAGGTAAAGTTTCTCAGACATTTACTGACTAAGACCCATCCATGGTCTTGTTTTTTGCCCATTGTTTTCCGGGGCCGCGGTTTATCTTTCGAACAACCCGCAACTCCGGCAGGTAGTGGCTTTGGTTTTACTAACATATCTAAGGCTGCCAGGGGCCTAAGTCTGCTATTACAATAGTGTCAGAATGGTCGATCACTGGTCGCATAATGGTTATTTTTGACAAGTTTGGTAATCTACTACATACTAAACTTGTCAAAATCAACCATTATGCGATCAGTGATCGACCATTCTGACACTATTGTAATAGCAGACTTAGGCCCCAGGAGAAGCGACATCCCTCGTCCGAAACGCCTCAAAGGGCAGCTCGGTTGGTTTAAGGTTCTCTCCCTCCAACGTCGATCCACCTACTTCACTAGCATAACTGTTTCACATCCATTCACTATTGCTCCGGATCATGGATTGAATTAAGGTTGGAGGCGAGATGTCGCCTTTACGAGGAAACAGCACCCGAGTGACCAAGACCTGCGGGCGACCGTCACAGTGGTGTCACCCGGGCGTCCCCCCCCCCCCTACCTGATTTTGTGTAGAAACCTCCCGAAACTTTCGTATCCGATTCCTGCATCAGGCGATAGGTGAGAAAGCCGTGGCGTCGACACTCTCAAGAGGACTTGTCGCTACTATTGTGGCGTGTACCCATACGCATGTCTTTCTACCAACAGGCAATGGTATTTCCTTTTCTTCGAGCACTGTTTGATTGGAGGTCCTGGAATGTGGCTATATGCCATACCTACGCTGTTTGAGTAAAATAAATAAATATCTTGGGACAACTCACACACGGCTATCTGATCCCAAGCTAAGCAGAGCTTGTGTTATGGTAACCAGACAACTGATATACATACCTATATAATTTATAGATACATACATATTATAGATAAATCACACCCAGACACAGAACAAACAATCATGCTCATCACACAAAGTTTGTCCTGGGTGGGAATCGAACCCACGACCTCCGGCTCAGCAGTCAGGGCCACTAACCACTGGACCAACAGGCCCGTCACAGTACTACTAGTGGACTAGTTTTAAGTGTAACCTAGCGAAACATGTCGCCTAAAAAATTATCCTCTTATAAAAGAACCTTACAGGATCTCTTATTGTGTATCAAATGCTGGCGAATATAAAACTAGGGGTACGATAAACGGAGATTTACATTTTATGTCTGAATAATAAAAGCCGTTGGCAGATAACAGTTAAAGGTTTATTGAACGGGTTTTAGATATTTGTGGATTCTGCAATGTTTACGCTGTCGTTGTTTCGTCCACGAACTGCTTTTGTTTCGCTTCTGGTAACGGCCATCTTAATTCTTTGACAGCTGAAGGTTTGTTTTGAGAATACGTTTTCTTGTTTACACTGTCGGTAATTCATTCTCATCCTTGTTTCCTGTACACACAGTTGGGAATTTTTGGCCGACCTCAAAAAAAAGGGGGTTTTACATTGTTTTCATGTTTTTTTTTTTAATATAGAGGTTTCCACTAGGTGAACTTATTCTTTTTTTATTTGAGAGCTGTTTTATTTATCTTTGGCCCCAAACTAGGATTTTTTCCTGTATCGTGGGTGCGTTTACAAACACGTAAACTCACGTAACCCGCGACACGCAGCGCAGCAGTCGATCGCTCAGTCACTGCGCCAACCGTGTAAATGGATGTCTGTTACTTTTTCTACTGAACAAATTTGAATGAAATTTAGCCCATTAAATAACTATCTAAGGGTCCAAATTTCACTCAAATCCACAGAAACTGGATTAACACAGGATCTCGAGTATCGAGATCTCTGGAGTTTTGATCTCGGTAAAGAGTGAGAGTTAGTATTAAATATTCACGAGTTTTCAGTACTCAGTAAGTATAATTAGGTACATACGTTTTTAAGAATCTTAATGATATTTTTTTGGGGTAAGAAATCATCAAACAACTTCCCCCGTTCTGGGCGGAGCGAGGGGGGGGAGTGCCAATCTCTTTTGCCCTTTATTTTGGAACATGGGTGGGTTTTGAATTCCGATCCGCAAAAAAAACCCGAACAGAAGAAGCCCTGGCAAGTCACTCTGAAGAATCTAACATTGGGAAGTAAACGGTGGCATTTTATTTATCCGACGTAAGTACCCGAAAATACTTCAACTGAAGCCCTCCATTAAAATCCCAGATAACAACCAAGAGGGAAGAGGCAACTTCTCCTTAATTGTTTCTTACACCCAAACCACGAGCTTAATAAAATTACTGAATTTAATTGCGACACAATTCTCCATAATGGCGCTCAATTAAAATACTTTATTTACTCTAAACAACTTGGTAATATCACCTAAATACATATCTTTCAACATCTGCCAGCCTTTGCCAAGTATATTGAAATCGACCTCCAGTCTAACCGGGTGTAGCTGAATACCAGTATTTTACCTCGTAAGACTGGTTGATAGACTTTTAGGCCATTGACTACCAGTAACGGCTGTCAAAGATCCACAAATGAAATCTGGGACCAAGAACCAATCGTGTTTTCTGAGACGCGGATAAAACTCGGTATGTGTCATTGTCAGTGGTCATTCGGCAAGCATACCGAGTTTCACGCGCGCCTCAAAAAGATGTCAGCAAAGCAAAGAGGCCTGCCAAGGCCAGCGCCTGCCGGGGATGTGGGTTGATCGAAAGAGATTCCGCGGCCCCCGAACATAAAGGGCAATAGAAGGAACATGGGTTCGTTTTAGTCAGTTCAAGACGGACACTCCTCCCCGCTCTGCCTAGAGTTATTTAAAGATTTCTCGTCCGCAAAAAAAGCAAACATAGTGGCACAAAATTCTGACAAGCGGTTTTGTATTACAATCTACAGACCAACCCAGGCAAGAGACGCTTAACCTGGATATTGATCTCTCGTCATGTTCCTTAATTAATTACCACAGTACTGTCAAAATATGTATTGATTAATAAAACCGTAAAAAAACAAGTTAATTTATCTATCGTGATTTCTTTCAAACAACGTTCTAAACATATTTTTGCACGCAACTGTACTGTCGCCATTAAAATTCAATTTTAATGTACCATCGCGCACAGCTTACACAGTAAATATGTCAAAACCTCAAAGGAGGATTAAATGGGGTTCTCCAATGGTACAGGCGCGTTCACCAGGCACTAGCTGCGTGATAATATCGGAATTCGAAGGCTTAACATAAGCCCTTATCTACCGATATTTCCAAGATGTTTACGCTCAATAAGTACTTTTCAAGCTTTGTAGTAAACCCTTCTACGTAATATTAGGGATTATTATTTACTCATATTGAGGGTTTTGGCCTTGAGTGTGCCTAATTTGAGGAACCGAAAAGCGGGTAATAATCTTTTATTTGTATTCGATTTTGTGAAAGCATATTGGTTTTCGTGTGATGGCTGTGTTTATGGAACTTAATAGCGAAAAGGGTTTTATTAGAAAACTAGCTTTTGACCGCGGCTTCGCTCGCGTTAAATTCGGGGTAGCACAGTTTTCCTTGCGCCTTATTCATGTGTAATAGCCACTAAGCTAAGCTAAGTATTCCCTTTTCTTCCCTCTTTCTCCCTCACATCCCACTTTAAAAAAAATGCCTATGACCGTCTCCTGGTTCCCAACCATCTCTGTACCAAAATTCATCAAAATCGGTTTAGCCATTAAGGCAGGAAGAGGTAACAAACAAACTCACTTTCGCTTTTATAATATTAGTAAGGATATGATTCACAATGTGTTCAGAAAAAAATCACTTAACAGTGAGGGTATTCGGTATCGAAAACAAAATTTTATTTATGCAATGCCAAGTCGTGATGGTCGATGTGGTTACTTGAATAAAAGTCATTATTTTAGACACGATTTATATTTTTTTTGCAACTAGAACTTTCAAAAAGTGTTGAGCGGTTCTTACTCTTTTTAAATGATTGAGTATTTCACAAAAATGATTGCATGATATATTTTACATTAACTTGTCATTAAGGGTGTCAGAGGCGACACAAAAAAAACTAGATTTATTTCTTACTTGATACCCACCGTTTAAAAGCCGTTTCTCTTACTATCATGATAAACAAACGTCTCTTACTTCAAGACTTCATCACGTCTGGGACTTGCTCATAAATTTTCTTATCAGTTAAAGTGTCTGCGACTGTACCAGGCCTATTGTTCACCCGGCATTGTACGGCAAACAAAAAAATGGCTTTTACGCCCTAGCGCTGGTTTTAAACGTTCGCGGAAACAACTTAGAATAAAAAAACTTACTTGAAGGATGAACTTTCTTAAAAAAGATGTGTATACCTAGATAATATAATTACGATAATAGCAATGGTGTTCTGACATATCCGCTTAGTGCTCGGAGTTTTTCCCGGAGAGAACACATCTTACACATCCATAATAATTATAAAAGCGAAAGTGAGTTTGTTAGTTTGTTACGTCTTCATGCCTAAATGGCCAAGCTGATTTTGATGAATTTTGGTACACAGATAGTTGGAACTCTGGAGACGGAAATAGGCTAGCTACAAATAGTGAGAAAAGGGGGAGAAAGAGGGAAGAAAAGGGGAGAGAAAGATTTTTTTATTTTGATCATCACTGGGATTAAAGTTAACGTCAGCCCAAAGTAACTATGCTACGCGGACGAAGTCGCGGGCGGAAGCTAGTCACTAACAAAGCCGCACAACCATCTTAGAAAGCCATCGAATGCCGTCCCTGTGGCCGAAATAGGCTAAATGGCATCATTTATTTATTTATGTACACTATGGAAAAAAAAAACATACAAACAAAAGCACAAAGGTACTGTTTATTTCATTTAAAAATGTCTTCTAGCAGAACTGCGATAGGACAGATACAAAAGACACGTAGACACAGTGTATAAAATATCAAATTAAGAACTAACTTAAATAAACGCAACTACATTAATTTAGAAAAATATACATACTAATAAATAAAAATAAGTAAATGTATGTTAACACTAGCTTTTGCCTGCGGCTTCGCTCGCGTTAAATTTGTAGTAAGACAGTTCCCCTTTCCTGATTTGCCGGTACCTGCCACCTGCAGTTTTTGCCCTTGAGCGTTATAGATTTGTAATAGCAATGCTAAGTTTTTCCTTTTCTTCCCTCTTTCCCCCTCATTTCTCAATCGCTTATGTCCGTCTCCAGGGTCTCAACTATCTCTGTACCAAAATTCATCAAAATCAGTACAGTCATTTAGGCGTGAAGACGTAACAAACAAACAAACAAACTCACTTTCGCTTTTATAATATTAGTAAGGATATCTAAAATAATATCTACATATCTATAACATATACAAAATATCAAAGTATAGAGGAGAGTTCTTTGACATGACATAGTTTTGGCACCACAAAAGTTAGCCGGAAGTGAGTTCCACAAACGCACTGCGTGAACAGAGAAGGAGTATGAATAAAAAGCGGTTTATCATCAACATCATCAGTTCTCTGACAGACTACAGCATCAAAACCGCGACACGCAGCGCATCATTGCAGCCGATTGCTCAGCCACTGCGCTAACCGTGTCCTTAAAATATTTGAAGTGAATCATCCATTTATTCCCACAGGTAATTACTTCGGGTCATTTAATTTTTTTTTTATCCACTTAATGGCGCTGTACCGTTTCCCCTCAAACAAGTTCAGGATGTAGATAGCTTAATTACCATAAGGTTTACATAAATAAGGCCTTTTCCATCAGTAGCTGCAATAGACTAGGTTGATTACATAGAATTACTAGCTGTGCACAGCGGTTTCACCCGCTGCCCGCTTAGGGATTTGAAAAATAGATGTTGGCCGATTCTCAGACCTACCCGATATGTACACAAAATTTCGTTTAAATCGGTCCAGCCGTTTCGGAGGAGTATGGGAACGAAAACTGTGACACGAGAATTTTATATATAAGATATTACGTTGGATACATTGGTCACGGCTGTTTATCTATTTTGATTTGTAATTAAAGAAAAGAATCAAAATTTTGTGAAAAAAATTGGACGGACTCAAACTGAAAATCGAAGCATTATTTCAATAAGACCATTTAAAAAAAAACCGGCCAAGAGCGTGTCGGGCCACGCTCAGTATAGGGTTCCGTAGTTTCCCGTCCGTCACAATAAGTGTTTGCAGTTATGAGGCCAACCGAACAATTCGGTAATACCCGATCCAATGTAATAAGTACCTACAGCGCCATCTCTCGGGGAATTGGGTTACTAATTAATACTTTTTTAATAATTTTGGATTGCGAGAACCGATTTCAATAATTCTTTTTTTGTTTGAAAAAAGATACGTTCAGGATAATAAAATATGTAAACAAAGTTACAAAAAATGCTTGCATATACGATTATACTACAAACTTAGTTCAGAAATTATTTTGTACAACTTTTTGTCTTTTTTGTACAAAAACTGTTGTGTCAATCAAGTTCAAAATAATTTTCATAGAAAGTCCTTATAAAGTTCTACTTTTCAGATTTTTTTCATATTTTCTAAACTTATGGTTCAAAAGTTAGAGGGGGGGTGGACACATTGTTTTTAACTTTTTTGCGATTATTTCCGAAATTAATGACATTATCAAAAAATGATCTTAGTAAACCCCTATTCATTTTTAAATACCTTTCCAACAATATATCACACGTTAGGTTTAAAATTAAAAAAAAAAATCACTTCCCACTTTACATATAGGGTGGCTACCCTAATAAAACATTTTTTTTCAAATTTTTATTTTACCACTTGGCGGCGTGATTGATATACATATTGGTACCAAATTTCAGCTTTCTAGTGCTAACGGTCACAGAGATTAAGCGAGGACGGACGGACGGACGGACGGACGGACAGACAGACATGGCGAAACTATAAGGGTTCCTAGTTGACTACGGAACCCTAAAAATGAACTTAACACCTTTGAATGTTATATAAACAAAAAAGGTGCTGCTACAGTCCAAGACAAAAAAACTTGTGATAGTTCTGTAGTTGCTTATTCCAAAGCATAGATCTCTATGGAAAAGAATGAGCAAGAAACTCCATGGACAATTTTTTTAATCCTTTTTTTCAAAATCATTGATACATCGCAACGTTGTTCCTAATAAGTAAAACTAAATTAAACTTGAAAATGAATATATAGACTTCTTAAGCCCTTTCATTTGATACCACACGCCACTACTCGAATATATTATTATTAATTGCTGTTCGTTTGTATTGCCAAAACTCGAGAATGGCTGAATCGATTTGGCTGATTGATCTTGACATTTTTGTGTAAGTTTGTGGAAGGTTTGAACGGTTGTAATATATATATTTTTTTAATATTAATCCAGTCATTTTCGGCATCTTAAACCCCAATCTGGGGAAAAAATCCTAGTGAACTAAATTTTTGTATACCTACCTTATTACAGAGGTATTATGAAAATATAAAAAACCGACATCGATATCGTGCCGGTTAAAATGTTTTTCCCCAGATAGATCCTAAAACGACTAGACTAATCGTAGTCCATAGTTTGGTAGGTGAGTATACAAAAAGTAGATAAGAAAAAATGCATAGCAACGCTGTGCCCAGCGGTATGCTAATAATTATATTATACTAGCTTTTGCCCGCGGCTTCCCTCGCGTTAAATTCGGGGTAAATCAGTTCCCCTTGCGCCTTATTGATTTGTAATAGCAACGCTAAGTTTTCCCTTTTCTTCCCTCTTTCTCCCTCACATCCCACTTTTTTCAATAAAATATTAGCCTATGTCCGTCTCCTGGTTCCCAACTATTTCTGTACCAAAATTCATCAAAATCGGTTTAGCCATTAAAGCGTGAAAGGGTAACAAACAAACTCACTTTCGCTTTTATAATATACTAGCTTTCGCCCGCGGCTTCGCTCGCGTTTAATTCGGGGTAACACAGTTCCCCTTGCGCCTTATTGATTTGTAATAGCAACGCTAAGTTTTCCCTTTTCTTCCCTCTTTCTCCCTCACATCCCACTTTTTTCAAAAAAATATTAGCCTATGTCCGTCTCCTGGTTCCCAACTATCTCTGTACCAAATTTCATCAAAATCGGTTTAGCCATTAAAGCGTGAAGAGGTAACAAACAAACAAACAAACAAACAAATAAACAAACAAACAAACTCACTTTCGCTTTTATAATATTAGTAAGGATTAGTAAGGATTAGTAAGGATGTTTTAGCTCATATGACTTTATATGCTCTTGAGAGCACCATATTAATGAGACGACAAGTATTACTTCATTTGTAAAAATAGTCGTACCCCTTGCAGGGCAGCACATTATGAAACATTTTTATTTTTTAACTAGCTTTCGCCCGCGGCTTCGCCCGCGTTAAATTTGGGGTAACACAGTTCCCCTTGCGCCTTATTGATTTGTAATAGCAACGCTAAGTTTTCCCTTTTCTTCCCTCTTTCTCCCTCACATCCCACTTTTTTCAAAAAAATATTAGCCTATGTCCGTCTCCTGGTTCCCAACTATCTCTGTACCAAATTTCATCAAAATCGGTTTAGCCATTAAAGCGTGAAGAGGTAACAAACAAACAAACAAACAAACAAATAAACAAACAAACAAACTCACTTTCGCTTTTATAATATTAGTAAGGATATAAGTATATAAGTAAGGAAGGATACCATTTATATTAACATACTTTTACCTATGTGAAACAAATAAACCTATTTGAATTTGACACATGCATATAACCGGTGGATGATCACAACGCTTCCAACGATAACTCATTTGTCAAGTTAAGATAATAATTCAGAAGTTATGAGTGAACACAGACTGGTCAAAACCATAACCCTCCTTTTTGCTTCGCCGTAGTAAAAACGAACATTCGACGTTCCATATTTCTAGTTTAAGACATATTACATTGGTATAATAGCAAAATCGAAGATAACATAATGTTCGAGAACTAAATTGTTGTTATAAGATATTGGTTCTGACCTACATTATGTGGCCGATTGGGTTTCTACTAAGCTCAAATGCCTAACGAGGTGTCTGATTACGTTTAATTTATCGTTTGTATAGCTTAGGTATTTCATACTAATATGTATTCCTGACTTTGAATGGTGTATTCATTTATTTAACTACCTTTTGCCCGTGCCTTCGCTCGCGTTTAATTCAGGGTAACACAGTTCCTCTTTCTTGATTTTCAGGTACCTGCTAATTGTAGTTTTTGCCCTAGCTCCTTATATATTGTAATAGCAAAGCTAAGTATTCCCTTATTTCCCTCTTTCTCTCTCATTTCTCAATTTTTTAAAGTTAGCTTATGTCCGTTTTCAGGGTCCAAACTATCTCTGTTATTCATCCAAAGCGGTTTAGCCATGTAAGCGTGAAGACAAACTCACTTTCGTTTTTATAATATTAGTAAGGATTAAAGCACTTCAACGGCTTATTCACTAATTCATTTTAGGTGTAACAATCATACTTAAAATATAGAGTGAATTTGTCACTTGCAGGTGTGCACATCAGTTACATATTTTACGTGCAAAAAAAAACAAAATTACCTGAAAAATGATTGAAAATTCCAAAAAATAAATTGTGCATATATTTATTTCGTTGGTATAAAGAATGACATAATTATTTGCATAAACATTTGCATAATTAATCATAAACAATAACCAAGTAAGATAAACAATAAACAAGTAAGTGTGTATGTACAGTAATGGGTATTTAAGAAGATATCCGCAATAACTGGACTTGACAATGCGAATGTTTGTAATGGATGTTTGTTACTTTTTCACGTCAAAACGGCTAAACGGATTTTGATGAAATTTGGCACAGAGGTAGAAATAGTCTAAAATAACACATATGATACTTTTTTTTCGATATCAAGCTAATAAAAGTGTGTTAATCAAAAATACCGTAAAAACGATAAGTAAGACATATTTAATGAAAGATGTCGACAGAGGAAGCTGGGAAGGTCTACGCCGAAAAGGCGACTTAAACAAATAAAAAAAGGTATGGTCTGAAACAAAAAACCGGCGAAGAGCGAGTCAGACTCGCGTACCAAGGGGTTCTGTACAAACTTGCGACACAAACAGCCATATCTTTTGACTGCGTAGACCTAGAGGGTTTTTTCACAGCACAAAAGGAGCCCAGGTTTCAGCATATGGTTTTAATAATACCTCCAAGCGTTCCTTAGATAAATGGTCTTGTCAGACAGACAGACAGACAACAAAATGGTCCGTTTTTTTCCTTTTGAAGTACGGAACCACAAAAGGAAAAACTATTTCCAATCCGCAAAAAAAGGTGCGGAACCCTAAAAATTGCTTTTCGGTTTCGTTAAGAGTACTTTTACACCCTTAATAGCGATCATCAATAGAAATCGTGGTAATTAGACGTTTTCAGGGGCAGTCTTAAAATAAATCCATGGAATGAGTAAAAATGTTGTGTTGATTGCTTTCAAAATCCAAAATAAGATAAACTAATATAAAATACAATTAACAACAGCCAAATTGGGTATAAATGAATACCAACTCTCAAATGAAACAAACTGAAACAGTAATTAAAATATAAACTTTAGTCAAAGAATAAATATATATTCCTAGAAGTGGCTTTACTAACATGTATTTGAAAATTTTACCTATCTGCTATTTTTGTAAAGGAAATTGTTAATACAGTCTGAAAGCTAAGTTTAGAACTAGTCCTATACGTGACTTAAATGAATATTGTAGTTATAAAATACAAGTAAACGAGTATCGTATTCTTTCATAAAAATAATATCGTTTGATAGTCCGCCATGTTGAATTTAGAAAAACGTCACTTAATTATCCAAGTAAACAAAACATTAATATAGAGGAACATGGGTGGGTTTTAGGCAGTACAGAAGGGCTACTATGACATCTTATAGCAATTCTTATTCCACTGAGGGAAAGAGATGGTGCTAGACACCCTTTATAGCTCTGTCTCTTTCCCTCAGCGGAATAAGTTCTGCTTTAACACGTCATGGTAGGGTAGCAGGTCTGACACTCCCCCTCGCTCCGCCCGGAGCAGGGATAGTTATTGGATGATTTCCAATCCGCAAAAAAGGCCGTTTGAAATTCCTTCTAGATACTATATTTCTTAGTTTTAAGCCTACGTTCTCATTAAATGGAAAATCATAAGGAAGCTTCGCGTAATCAAATCATCTTCGCTCTGACCTTAGTAAAACCAAGTAAATTACTAATTTAGGTACCCGGTTTTATGAAGCATTTTATTTTCACTTCAGAAGTTACTTAGTCGACTTAACTAAGTTTTAGTTTAATTTTCTTTATAAGGTTAGTTTATTATTTCTTATTTTAGTTCGAATTTTGTAATCTTGTTCAGATAAAAACTTTGTAATTTTCTGAAAGACAACATTTTTACAATGTGTTAAGGTTAACGTCAATTTAATAACAGAAATTAATCCTTACTAATATTATAACAGCGAAAGTGAGTTTGTTTGTTTGTTACCTCTTCTTTGCTAAACCGATTCTGATGAATTTTGGTATATAGATAGTTGGGAACCAGGAGACGGACATAGGCTAATTTTTTTATAAAAAAGTGGAATGTGCGGGAGAAAGAGGGAAGAAAAGGGAAAACTCTGCGTTGCTATTACAAATCAATAAGGCGCAAGGTGAACTGTGTTACCCCGAACTTAACGCGAGCGAAGCCGCGGGCAAAAGCTAATCAGTAAATAAAGCTAGTACTCATCGATTCCTAATTGTGAACTAATGTCTCAAAGAGATTTCAACAAAGCAGAGGGGCCTGTCGGGGCGACTGCTTGCCGGGGTTGCGGGTTGTTCGAAAGAGATACCGCAGCTCCGGAACACAAAGGGTAAAAGAAGGAAGGCTTTTGAAAAAGTCAAAGATATGTTAAGCCAAATAATAATACACTAGCTGTTCCTCGCGGTTTCACCCACGCTGCTCAGCACCTGTTGGTCGTAGCGTGATGTTATATAGCCCATAGCCTTCCTCAAGAAATGGACTATCCAACACTAAAAGAATTTTCCAATTCCAACCAGTAGTCCCTGAGATTACCGCGTTCAAACAAACAAACAAACTCTTCAGCTTTGTAATATTATTAGTATATTAGTATTAGTATATTAGTATTAGTATATTAGTATTAGTATATTAGTATTAGTATATTAGTATATTAGTATTAGTATTAGTATTAGTATATTAGTATTAGTATTAGTATTAGTATATTAGTATAGATTTTTACAAAGATCATGAAAACCAAAATGATTGAATGAGTTTTGTACTGTGTCAACTGTGTTTGAATAAGTTAGCCTTTTCAAATGCTTGTTTTATACTGTAAACTAAGAGATGTCAGCAAAGCAGGGGGCCCTGTCAAGGTGATTGCCTGCTAGGGCTGTAGGTTTGCTGGGGTGGGCAATGGAACATGGGTGTGTTTTAGTCAATATAATTAATCTGACGCTCCTTTACGCTCCGATCAGACCAAAAGAAGTCAAAATCACATAACATGAAGGTCCTGTCATGCCCCTTCATGTGTAAAATAATCCATTTCTTGAAAGAAACTTAGGATTTCGTTTTTTGAAAATGCCAAAATTGTTTTGTCGAACTTTAACCCATATAATCCCCACGATTTTCCTCTAACTTACTTTCCGACTCTAAGTTTTACAGAGAGGGAATTCGATCGCATATTCGTTTCGTTTTTGTATATAGAAAAGTCTTCATTCAACTTTTCTTAATCCGTGGGCCACGAGCTGACTAAATGGATTAAGAATAGTTCGATGGGGACTTTCTGCCGCACGTTTTGGGACTGCCGATAAAAAGAAAAAATAATATCAACATTAGAAAAAAGAACCGGCTAGATTTTAGGAAAAAAATATCCCATCTCCGTCTCCAGGTTCCTAACGAAATATGTATCAAAATTAATCAAAATCGGTTTGACCATTTAGGCGTGAAGATGTAACAAACAAACTCACTTTCGCTTTCATAATATAAGTAAGGATTTCTCCTCGTAAATGATGTTTAATATTTAAGACCGTAAGATTTCGTTAATTAAAATATGCATGTTTAATGCGACCTTTGCATGTAGGTAGACGTTAAGTGCTAAAATGCTGAATTCACAAGGATCGGTTTGACACGTCACATTCACGTCACGTCAACAAAACGGCATCCTGGAGCAGTCCTAGCAAGACATCCCCTGCAACCTAACCAAAGCGATCAGTCACACGAATACGAAATTTCTTATACTGTCATTTGTATTGAAAACTTAAAAACTTTTTAGTAAAAAAATAAAACCGACTTCTAAAAAAAACTAAAAACTGGAAAATAACTTTATTTCCGGAAGTCGGTGGCTTTTGTTGGTTTCGTTGACTTTATTAGCCACCGACTTCCGGAAATAAAGTTATTTTCCAGTTTTTAGTTTTTTTTAGAAGTCGGTTTTATTTTTTTACTAAAAAGTTTTTATTTCAACATTTTTAGTTATAGTATTATGATATAATACGCAAACACGGCTAAAAAGTTTTTCTTTTTAGCTTTAGTCCCGTCTTAGATACAATTTTTAGTTCCATATCAAGCTATAGATTAAATACTAAGTATCTATATTATGCTTTAGTATTAAACCAATTCAGAAATCATATGCATCATCCCCTAGGGGATACAGCTGATACTTGATCTGATGTTTATGTTTCTTAATGACTAGGTGAGGGGTGGGGAGGGGATACGGTCATCCTGCTCCCACTCGCCTGCCTACCCTGGCGAAACCCATACTTATACATATGATTGCAGCAATCACGGCAGATTTGCTGTCATTTATTAAAGAGTGCCGTTGTATATCACTGAAGATCTATCACCAAATTACTGCGATGACCTTCCAAATCATAGTAGTACCTACATACCATTTTTGATCATTTGTATTCGACAACTTCTAAAATATAATCGACGAATGAGTATATCATCAACGTACACGAAGTCAATCTAATACGTATTATTAAAGATAACTCAAAAACTACTTGTCGGATCTTGATATTTTTTTTATGGGACCAAACGACAACCACCAGCTTTCGAATAAAAAAAGAATCATCAAAATCGGTTCACTCAGACTTGAGTTATGAGGTAACAAACACAAAAAAAAAAAAAAAAAAAAAAAAAAAAACATACAGACGAATTGAGAACCTCCTCCTTTTTTTGAAGTCGGTTAAAAAGCACTGTTGGTGCAGTAAGGCTTGCCAGGATTGCGAATTGTTGTTCGGCAAAAGAAGGGGAAATTAGTCAATTTCGCCGAACATGTCTTTCTCGATCTCTTTGGTTAGGAAATGTTCCTAGTGAAACGCTCGCAAAAGTCGATTTTATGTCAGCAAAAGCGAAATCTGTCTCCGCGCTAGTTCTAACCTTTAAACTATGAATAAATAATAACTTTAGCAAATTGTTCAAGTTTAATGAAAGCCGTTTTAGAAGTGAAAAGAGCAAGTTTCTCGGTAAAATTGTCTTTGAGAGAATTTTGTTGAGTGAAGACGTAAATTGAAAGATAAACGAGCACATGTCTACTTACCTATAGTTATTTATTTATCTCAAAATGCTACGAAAAGTTCTCTCGGAAACAAGAAAGTAAATTAAATGAGTCTTTTGTTCGGATGCGAAATCTTTAAATATGACGACATTTTTTGCTTAAGACCAAAAGTTGTAACAACACTTTTTGCTATATTTGTAAGCCGTGCGGTGTGCGCGTGTTACTCTGTCTCTCTCACTCTCTCTCTCATAGAAAGCAAGCCAGTTATTTTCGTTTCATCTTTCTATTTCGCATTGAACAGTGTGGTGTCGCAATGATTATTTTTGTTGAGTGTATTTGTAAATAATATATTATAACTTCGTTCCATCCGGGTGTCCCTTGACACCTCTCAAGTTTTTTTATATTCACACCAATTATTTTTCTAAACAAAATATAAAAAAAGTATCGGGAACAAGGGCCAAACTGCAAGCTACTGACGGTCAAGGCTTTTATTGTTTCTCTAGAGAAAGGAATCGAGACACAATACAAGCCGTGTCCAGGAGTGCTTTCTAAATGAAGCCCTTGATCCAGCTGCCTAACGAGAGCTTCCACAAAATGCGATCCACATGAGACCTATCATTACTAGAAATTGTCTATGTACACACGGCGGCACATCAACCTACACGAAACCATTTTAACCTGATCTCTCTACTGCGGTGTGCGATCCGTAGTAGAGAGATCAAGTTATAAAAGTTTAGAATAGGTTGACCTGCCGTCGGGTGTACTAGAAGGTACCTTTACTTAAACCTTTGCAAAAACAGACGAGATATTAAGTAACAAGTTATGGTAATTTATTTTCTTCGAAAACATATTTTGTATTCTATTCACTATTCTTCTTTTTCTTAGAAAATTCAACTAAACTAACTAACTTTGCTTGTTATATTCTTTTGAAATATATTTTACTTATTTCAGTGAAGGGTTTCGTTACGTAACTAGAAAGTTTGACATTTTAATAAAAAAAGTAAAAAGAAGCCAGCCAATATCTAGAATAACAATTTTGTTAATTTGTTTTGTAACTGTGTTTCATGTATTCTTAATTTTGTGTGTTTCTACCTTCATGACTTGACACACATCATCGTAATCTGCTTAGTCTTTTCCCCGATCGGCTTCTAGTCTTACCTGTATCTTTATTTTACAACTAGCTGTTCCCCACGGTTTCACCCGCGCTGCTCAGCTCCTGTTGGTCGTAGCGTGATATTATATAGCCTATAGCCTTCCTCAACAAATGGACTATCCAACACTAAAAGAATTTTCCAATTCCAACCAGTAGTCCCTGAGATTAGCGCGTTCAAACAAACAAACAAACTCTTCAGCTTTATAATATTATATAGTATATATATATATATAGTATATAGTATAGATGAGCATGAATATGTTATCTGTATTTTACAAAAAGCGACTATCAGGCGTCGATAACCCAACCCATTTAGTATTTCGTAATACTATATCTTGGTAAGACTGGTTGCAAACTTTTGGGCCACTGACTAGCTGTAACGACTGTCAAAGAACAATAAAGGACAGCAGGTCCAACGGCTTAGCGTGTTTGTCCGCTGCATGAAGGACAATCGGTATGTAATGATGGTCACCCATCGCGTACCGACCTAGGCAAGCGCGGCTTAACCTGATGATCAACCAGAGCGGCAATTTTAGCTCTCTGACTGTAAAGGCTCTATCTGCGTGTATACATATACTATGGACCACCGACCTACTGGGCAGTAAAAGAAAAAAGGGGTAAACGGAACTTGCTACCCAACTTTAAGGTTTTTGGTAAAATATCACCGACAGGATATTAGTCAGAAACGAGAGGAAATGGGAAGTAGCAAGAGGGAATGGGGAGTGACCACTTCCTTCTGGGAAGCAGTTATACTTGCAAGTTTTAGTCAGTAAGACTCAAACATAATCCTTCGTCTTCCTGCTACACAGAGGTAAGTCTTAACAATAAAAACTAGTGCTATCTATGACAATATTAACACGGCTAGCGTAGTGGCTGAGCGATCAACTGCTGCGCTGCGTGTCGCGGGTTCAATCAAGTACAGAACAAATATTTGTATGGCCTACAGATACTTTTTCCAGGTCTGGTTGCTTGTGTATGTGAGTTTAAATGTTTGTAAACGCACCCACAATACAGGAGAAATCCTAGTGTTCCTATCGTGGGTTCAATCCCCGTGCGGAACAAATATTTGTATGGCCTACAGATACTTCTTCCAGGTCTGGTTGCTTGTGTATGTGAGTTTAAATGTTTGTAAACGCACCCACAATACAGGAGAAATCCTAGTGTTCCTATCGTGGGTTCAATCCCCGTGCGGAACAAATATTTGTATGGCCTACAGATACTTCTTCCAGGTCTGGTTGCTTGTGTATGTGAGTTTAAATGTTTGTAAACGCACCCACAATACAGGAGAAATCCTAGTGTTCCTATCGTGGGTTCAATCCCCGTGCGGAACAAATATTTGTATGGCCTACAGATACTTCTTCCAGGTCTGGTTGCTTGTGTATGTGAGTTTAAATGTTTGTAAACGCACCCACAATACAGGAGAAATCCTAGTGTTCCTATCGTGGGTTCAATCCCCGTGCGGAACAAATATTTGTATGGCCTACAGATACTTCTTCCAGGTCTGGTTGCTTGTGTATGTGAGTTTAAATGTTTGTAAACGCACCCACAATACAGGAGAAATCCTAGTGTTCCTATCGTGGGTTCAATCCCCGTACGGAACAAATATTTGTATGGCCTACAGATACTTTTTCCAGGTCTGGTTGCTTGTGTATGTGAGTTTAAATGTTTGTAAACGCACCCACAATACAGGAGAAATCCTAGTGTTCCTATCGTGGGTTCAATCCCCGTACGGAACACATATTTGTATGGCCTACAGATACTTTTTCCAGGTCTGGTTGCTTGTGTATGTGAGTTTAAATGTTTGTAAACGCACCCACAATACAGGAGAAATCCTAGTGTTCCTATCGTGGGTTCAATCCCCGTACGGAACACATATTTGTATGGCCTACAGATACTTTTTCCAGGTCTGGTTGCTTGTGTATGTGAGTTTAAATGTTTGTAAACGCACCCACAATACAGGAGAAATCCTAGTGTTCCTATCGTGGGTTCAATCCCCGTACGGAACAAATATTTGTATGGCCTACAGATACTTTTTCCAGGTCTGGTTGCTTGTGTATGTGAGTTTAAATGTTTGTAAACGCACCCACAATACAGGAGAAATCCTAGTGTTCCTATCGTGGGTTCAATCCCCGTACGGAACAAATATTTGTATGGCCTACAGATACTTTTTCCAGGTCTGGCTGTTTGTGTATTTGAGTTTAAATGTTTGTAAACGCACGCACGATACGGGAGAAATTCCTAATGTTCCTTACCTTATTTTTTTTTTAATAATAAATAATATAGAATCAACCGATAACTATTATTAAGCAACACTTCATAAAACCGGTCTGGTAGGGAGATCTTCCCTTGTCTAGGGTGAAGAAGATTACACTAGCTACCTAATAGAAGTAACAAAACTTTTATCAAAGATAAAAGTAGAAATAAATGTACGCCTAAACGTAATTTAATCAACCGTATTGTCAGATAGACACAACATTGCTATTTGAGTTATTTGAACAACAATTTACGAGTCCCAAGCAAATAGTCACTTGAATACTACACGTTCGTCTTCTGACCTTGAAACTAGACCCAGACTTAAGGCCTAGTTATACGATCTGACTAACATACCTACCTACTAGATCATATTTTTGTGATATGGCCTAGGCAACTGAGAGCTGTTTTGTAGGATGAGATATAAAAATAATAAAAAATATCAACAAAAAATGCTTCCCCTGCTCTGAGCGAATCTATACTAATCTATACTTATAATATTATAAAGCTGAAGAGTTTGTTTGTTTGAACGCGCTAATCTCAGGGACTACTGGTTGGAATTGCATGTCAGACTTTAACTGACTAAAACCCACCCATGTTCCTTCTGTTGCCCTTTACGTTTCGGGGCCGCGGTATCTCTTTCGAACAATCCGCAACCCCGGCAGGCATGTTTTAAATACCTTACATTGAGTTTTAAAACAGAGATTTGTCACCCAAAAAAAAGTCGTTTGCCGTTTTCGATGGAAAATATGGAATCACATTCCCGAGTGGCAAACCCTGACTAAAACCCATTCATGTTCCTTCTTTTGCCCATTATCTTCCGGGGCCGCGGTATCTCTTTTGAACTAACCCGTACCACCGACTGGCGTAAACCTTGACGGACTCCATAGATTTGCTGACACCTCTTTGAAGCGTAAGTGAAACAGGAACGCGCCGTCGCGCGCCATCGAGCCAATAAATTTAGAGCTGCAATAAACCTTTAATTTTTTTTAAATTTAGTATCTCCCTTTAAATTTCATGCAAAATATTAGTATATATAATCGACTTAAAAACTAAAAGAAAAAAAAAGCAGAAGTGTGAGGTTTAGAATTTAACTTATTTTTTTCTTTGGATACCCACATACCTTAAGTTCCCCCTTTGGAACTTAACGACACCCAAGTGATCTTAAGGAGGGATTATAGAGTTATAAAACGAGCAAGCTAAACTAAGTAAGAACGTTTTTTATATATATTTTTCGTTAATAAATATTAAAGTTATTTACAAAATTAATTTTAGTCTGCACCTAAAATTGCAAAATTTTTCTTTACTGCTTGCAAGTCAGTGCGTGTAAGCACGCCTTTATACATGCCTTTATCAAATGTACTAAGAAATATGTCTCCACACATGCCTAGACCTAAACTTGTCTGAAACTGGATTACTTTGAGAATTAGATTTGATAACCCTAAGTTCACTTCGTCTGATTGTTACTCAAATGTGATTAGAACAATTTCATTAATTATAACAACTCTGTTCTAACATAGTTCATATATATATCCTACATAGTTATTTGTCTAAAATACTAGCTTATACCCGCGGCGATTTCCGCGTAAAGTTTGGAAATTGACCCAGGGGATAAAAAGTAAGTCTTGGTTATAAAATATCTGTGTCAAATTTCATCTAAACCCGTTCCGTTCTTTTTTTTTGTGAAAGAGTTACAAACATCCATAAATTCAAGCGTCGCATTTATAATATTACTTAGATTGTATTCATAAGTTCTTTCTTTTTTTTTACAAGGTAATTTGAGGTTAGAAATTACAGAGGGGTCTGCTAGGGCCACCGCCTGCCAGGGTTGCGAGTTGTTCGAAAAATATACCGCCCCGAAAAATAAAGGACAAAAGAAAGAACACGGGTGGGTTTTGGGTGGGTCAGTAAAATTCTGACACTACCCCCGCTCCTCCCAGAGCGAGAAAAGTCATTAGATGATTTACAGGTTTTCAGGGATTTTCAGGTCAAGGTTAGAAATTCGCTTAATGTCGTTCAAAAGATTCAAGGTAAATCAGAATTTTCTAGCACAGTAAAATAAAGAAATGATTTTAATTAAAACATGGTTAGGTTCTTCATAAATTTAAAAATTAAACGTAAATCAACAAAGGTAAGAAAGAAGTTTAGAATCTTCGAAACTTCGTTCTTTCCTTCCGTAAACTTCCTTTTAAAATAATATTTGACTGTGGTATGAGTTCAATACTTTGCTTGCGAAATAATTATAACCCCGCAGATGGTTTATCCAAGAACGCGGTATAAACAAAGATTTTCAACTTCCAGTTTTGGAAGCAAAAATGCAAAAAAATATTCATAATAATAACTAGCTGGCGCCCATAGCTTTGCCCTCGTGTTTTTTTTTTAAGTATACTATGTGTTATTCTAGACTACAATCTACCTCTGTGTCAAATTTCATCAAGATCTGTTTAGCCGTTTTGACGTGAAAGTGTAAACAATCATACATACATCCTCACAAACATTCGCATTTGTAATATTAGTAGGACAATGGCGGACTTAATGCCTTGAGCATTTTCTATCAGTCTTAGGTTTATACAGAGGGTTTGCCAGGGCCACCGCCGGTCAGGGTTGCGGGTTGTGCAAAAGGAGATTCTACGGACTTTTTGTGCGTATCTCAATTGACCGCATAAACTGGTTTTTTGTGTTACCTACACAAAAAACCAGTTTATGCGGTTTTTAAAAAACCTGTTTGTGTAAAATCCACGATGTACGATCCGTAATTGAGAGATCAGCATAAACTGGTTTTTGTATATTTTGATGTGTCCTGTATACTAAGCGGTCCCGCGACTCTACGACACTTGGATTAAAATATTATAAGGACACAATTTTTGTGTTTTTAGAGGTTTATTTGTTTTTTTTTTAATTAAAATGCATATTGTTTGTGTCTGTGACAACTATCTACGAACAATCACCGTCATAAAATCAAAAACATTTAACAGAAAATTACATGAAAGTAGGATAATCTGTTAATAAAATTGTTTATTCAGCGCTCCCTGGCAAGTAAACTATGTATCAACTATCTACTAACAATCACCAATCCATTGCAAACATTTTACAGAAAACGGAATCGAAATCGGTTGAGCCGTTTTGGGGATACCTGGAAACAAAACAGTAGGCCTACTATGACATCTTAAAGCAGAACTTATTCCACTGAGTGAAAGAGATGGTGCTAGACACCCTGTATAGCTCTGTCCCTTTCCCTCAGCGGAATAAGTTCTGCTTTAACACGTCATGGTAGGGTAGCAGAACACATTTTCATCACGTTAACATTCAAGTACGAACTTATTATTCTAGTATGCTGATAGCAATAAGTCTAAGTTGCTCGTCGTAGTGCTAATTTGTATGGAGAGCCTGTAAATGGGTCGTCTTCGACGGGCTTAATTAACTAAATGAAACAAGTTTTTAATTGTTTCTTCAGCCCGAGGCTATTTATCTTCTAACCGTGGCCTCGAACGAGGCGACAGTTCATAGATTAGAAGATGCGATACTATGGGTTGTTTAGGTAAAGACTTCTTTGATGATAATTTCTATGGTAAAAACTCAAACGCCATGCATTCATTACAATTAGACCATGACAGATACTTTTGAATGTCAAGAAACAAAGTACTGAAGCTACAGTCTCAGTCACAAGGCATAATAACTTGTGAAAGTACTGTAGTTGCCCATTCCAAAGCGTTGATCTCTATGGAGAAGAATGGCATTCTATGGGCAAGAAACTCCATGAATACTCTTTTAAATCGTAATATTTTTAGTTTATTTAATTTGTATAATGTATATTGTTAGTTTGATTTCAAATAAAGAAAATAAAATCTAACCTTAAAGATAAAAAGGCTTGGGATTTTACAAGATCATGGTTACATCATTCATGTTGAGATTATACAAATATGTGGGAACGATGTGTAGTTAAACGTGCATTTTAACAGCGTCCAGAGTAAAAACAACAATAACAATTTAAAAAAAAAGCGCCATTGATACCCACGAAATTAGATTGCTTACGATTTTTGCATGTTGCTGGTCTGTATTGGGTTGTATGGTGATTCAAATATGATTTACGACATTCTTGATCACGTCTGGCCATATTGCCGGTACTCTCACGCGTCAACAGAAAGAAAAAAAAAGTATTAGTCGCAATTACGAGCACACAAAATAACAAAAAAATAAACATTAAACAACCAAAGCATTACAAACTTTATCAAAACATAAATAAATTAAAAAAAAAATATCTTGGGACAACTCACACAGGGCTATCTGATCCCAAGCTAAGCAGAGCTTGTGTTATGGTAACCAGGCAACTGATATACATACTTATTTAATTTATAAATACATACATATTATAGATAAATCACGCCCAGACACAACAAACAATCATGATTATCACACAAAGTTTGTCCTGGGTGGGAATCGAACCCACGACCTCCGGCTCAGCAGTCAGGGCCACTAACCACTGGACCAACAGGCCCGCCTGAAATATGGAACAAAAGCAAAAAAAAAATAGCTTGAACGTCGTGACTGCGACAAGTAGGACACCACTCAGCATGATGCTGTGCCATGGGAGCCCACAGCACAGCCTACAGATAATACCGCCCTTCTTGTGGCTCCACCAGCATAACGTTAATTTAGAAACTTGTCTAAGAAGCCGTGTAATTAACGACTTATCTATATTCAAAACTTCATTACAATTTGTATTTTATATCGCGCTAAAGACTTAACTTTATTTCAGTTTATTAGGTGACGAAGGGTTCTTGTCCTGGAACATTAATTGCGAATAATAATTTTGGTTGTATAGCACGGCCAACGAGAAGCGATACCAAATGTAAACAAAACTCATGCTAAAACCCCATCTAAAATGGCCGCCCGAATGTTGGCGAACCCGTCTTAACGTTGTCATGTTTTTGCCGCGAGAACGAGACATTACGACAAAGGCACAAAATGGAAAGAGCTAAATATTAGATTGTCAACGCCACAGTTGTTCTTTAGGTTAATAACCTTTCGTATCGCTTCTCGTTGGCCGTACTATAGTTTGTATATTTTTAAAGTTCCGTATCTCAAAAGAAAAAAAAAGGGAAAATATAGTCAAGACCCTTTATCTCAAGTACGCGTGGAGGTATCCAATTGAAATTCAAACCATATACTTAACTCTACAGTCCCTCGAACCTGTGGAAAAATCAACTCAAGAAGATATGGCTGTGTATGTCGCAAGTTTGTACGGGGAACCCTAAGTTTGCGAGTCTGACTCCCCTTGGTCAGTTTTTATTACGTACTAAACAACATAGCCAAAAAACAGTTGACGGCTCGGTTGGCGCATTGGTTGAGCGATTGACTGCCGCGTTGCGTGTCGCTGGTTCGATTCCCAGACCCGGCAAATATTTGTATGGCCTACAGATAGTTGCTCCGGGTCTGTATGTTTGTGTATGTGAGTTTAAATGTTTGTAAATGCAACCACAATACAGGAGAAATTCCTAGAGCGGGGCAAAGTTTAAAAAAAAATTGGGTGTGCTGTGTACTATCAAGTACATTTCTGCTTGATTCTTATTTTATTATAGGCGTGATATTATATACATATGCTTAATTAAGGTTACATGCACCTATTTTATCAAATCAATAAGTACTTTCCAGCAACAATACCCGATTACAAAACAAGATCACAATCTGCTACCATATTGTTATTCAAATAGAACACAATATTGCACAAACTGGGTCGGAAATGAACAATTTGCCAACCAATGTCATTTTAGAATTGCATTACTGAACTGTAGCATAGACAAAGTGCCAGCAAATGTACATACATACATAAATTCACGCCTATTTTCTGATAGGGGTTGACAGAAACCATAGCTACCTGCTCTTCATCATCATAGTCCTTTCATCTCGTCCTCGATCATTCATCTGGTCATAACAGTCGGCTGCGAGTACATTTGACGTTTCTGGAGAACGTCATCAATAAGGTCAGTTTAGAAAAGTCAAAAAAACTTTTTTGTTAAAAAATAAAACTGACTTCCAAAAAAACACTAAAACGACGGAAAATAAATTAACTTCCGGAAGTCGGTGACTTTTGTTTTATACATAGATTGTTCTGTCTTTTTAGTGTTTTTATGGATGTCGATAATAATTTGGGAAAAATGATTTTTTTAGCCTTTTTATTTGTGGTGTCTCATACAAATTCTTATCGAGTATTCATTTGCATTGCTACTAAGAGATATTTGCATATCGTCTAAATACATAAGAAGAAAAAATATGCATTATTATAAATAGGGGCTGAGTTTGGCCACACTATTTCTTTTTTTTTTTCTACAAGTACTAACATAGGTTTTAATGATAATACTAACACAATGTGGACCAATATAATCTGTAAATAAAAGATTTTTATTTTTATTATAGAAAATAACTCATAAAATAAACAAGCCAAAAAAATTATCAAATCCATAGGAGCCCCAATCGGGAGTCTACCCTTTCTATAATAAAAAAAAATTTATGAAAATTGGCCCACATTCGTCGGAAAATCTCGTACCAAACATACAAAAAAAACAGTCGTGTTAAGAACCGCCTCTTTTGTTCAAATCGGTTAAAAATACAATATCAAGAAGAGCAAGATCACACGGAAAGAAAATCAATATAACACGAGGTTAGCTAAGAGTTCTCACTAGACTTTATTGAATAACTTGATAGCTATAAACTTTTATTGTGGATATTTCTTTAATAGTACATTTTCGAGTGACGTGTTTTGTTACGTACCTATTCGATTGAAAACTTTGTTTTAATTTTATATGTAACTAGCGGCCCGGTACGTGCTTCGCCATGTATTTACAAAAAAATGTGATGCAGCGCCATCTGCCGGACAAAATTGTGAATCTAAACCATTCCCAGAACCCCTTGAATACACACAAAAAATTTCATCAAAATCGGTCCAGTCGTTTGAAAGAAGTTCAGTGACATACACACTCACAGAAGAATTATATGTATAAAGATTTGTCGAGTTTGTTTGAACAACAAATAAACTTCAATTTGACTATGATAACAACTACCAATCCTTGTTGTTGAAATCAATTTACGTGTTTTTATTTGTATGTTGTGTTATTTGGTGACTTATAGCGTCTTATAGCATCGAAATATCTGTTAAGGTGCTATAAATTGTTGGTAAAATAAATATTTTTAAGCTATTGCATAGCTTCTATCGCGGGCCTTGAGCGTGTAGGCTGAATCCAGACATTCCGTAACGAAAATAACCTAACACCCCCACCCACTCCGACCGGCACAGCGTTGATACTTTTTAGTTTTGCCATCTATCGATGAATAGCAGAACTTTTAATTACTTTTTTGAAATATCACGCTTGTCTCTTTAGTTTTTATTTTATAATATGCTTCGAACTTTTTCATTTGAATCCAATATCATGGTTATATATAAAAATATCATAAAATATATATTTTTAAAGGAGTTGTGAGAGATGATTATACGAGATAAATCGACACCCTACGAGAGTATAATATATGACACACATATATGACGGGCCTGTTGGTCCAGTGGTTAGTGGCCCTGACTGCTGAGCCGGAGGTCGTGGGTTCGATTCCCACCCAGGACAAACTTTGTGTGATGAGCATGATTGTTTGTTCTGTGTCTGGGTGTGATTTATCTATAATATGTATGTGTATTTATAATTCTGTAGTGTTTACTTACTTTAACAGACATTTTGATAATTAAGACCAATTACTTTTTCAGGCCAACACTTTATACTATGGCAGTGTCAAAGTGACGAAGAAAGTTGTAGTATATAAGGATACGCAGAAGAAGAAATAATGAATAAAACGAAATTGTGAAGAGTACAATAAAGCTGAATAAATTCGTTGCTAATAAATGCCAAAAAGCGTCCAATAAGATACCATACAGTAAGCCCAAACATAAACAAATAAGAATTGGAAGACTCGTTAGAGGCCATTAACAAAAAAGGTTGAAGAAAAAAAGTTTAACATAAAATTCAAATTTCGAACAAACAATGAACAAAACTGGCATAACATTCATACTGCTCTTCATAATATACCCAACAACATGGGCGTGCTATTACTATTATCCACAACAATTCATGGGCTACTATTTCTACCCAAGTTTCTATCCAGCTGACTACGATTTTGAAGACATCCCTGGGTACTACAGCAATGAAACACATATTATGAACATAACGACTCTTTCTACTACCGCACCAGTTGCTGATGACACATCTAACAGAAGGACTTGTAACATCTGGTGCTGGCTTCGAAGAGTTGGGCTTTTTATAGTGCAACAGTTACTGGCTGATAATACTTAGTGAGGAATAAAACCTTTTAGAGTATTTTCTTGGTTTTTCTTATTTTTAACCGTCTTCAAAAAAAGGAGGAGGTTCAGGAGGGTCAGAATCTGTTTTTTATGACTTTCACCGACTACCCAAAAATGACTGGACCGATTTGCAAAAAATATTTTTTTGTTTGATAGGGTATTCTTTCCAAGTGGCAAAAAAGTCAACAAAACTCACCGACTTCCAGAGGTAAAAGTCGGAGCACACTGGATGCTTGAAGAGCGGCCGCCCTAAAGGTAGCGTGACGATCTGATTATGTTTGCAGGGCTTACATAGGCAGAGATCGAGATGGAAGGAGAAAGGTGAGGCCTTTGTCAAAAAGACCTTTGCATTATATGTATACCTAAGCTGAACACTACTCAGAATACAGGAGTTTCAAGGTTCGCAACTAACAATTTCTTCTCCAACAATGTTTTGGTGTAACTGAACAAGAAAGTCTTAATTCCTAAAGTTAAAACCCTTTCTTAATCCAACTTAACCCATGCCTAAGTTGGGTCAAGTGTTTCCAAACTTGTGGGTTCACCAAGTGTTGATTTAAGATTATTGTCTTTTGGTTTAACTTACTTAGTAAATGTTATTAAATTATAAATTTTACTACATTAAGTATCAAGTACCAGTACTACCATCATTTTGATGTCCTGGGTCCGATTCATACGAATAAAGGGAAGTACCCTCAACGAAACAGTAATATAGATTACTATCTGGCGCCCGGAGCATCACCCGTGTGATGATAAAAAGAGTATCCTATGTGTTATTCTAGAAATCTAGACTATAATCTAAAGACGGGCCTGTTGGTCCAGTGGTTAGTGGCCCTGACTGCTGAGCCGGAGGTCGTGGGTTCGATTCCCACCCAGGACAAACTTTGTGTGATGAGCATGATTGTTTGTTCTGTGTCTGGGTGTGATTTATCTATAATATGTATGTATTTATAAATAATATAAGTATGTATATCAGTTGTCTGGTTACCATAACACAAGCTCTGCTTAGCTTGGGATCAGATAGCCGTGTGTGAGTTGTCCCAAGATATTTATTTATTTTATATTTATTTAATCTACATCTGTGCCAAATTTCATCAAGATCCGTTCAACTGTTTTGACGTGAAAGAGTAACAAACATCCATCCATCCTCACAAACATTCGCATTGTAGGATTTATGATATTAGTAAGAAGTAAGATACGCTCTTGTAAAACTTTTACTGACTAAAACCCACCCATGTTCCTTATTTTGCTTCTTATGTTCCGGGGCCGCGGTATCTCTTTCGAACAACCCGCAACTTACCCCGGCAGACGATGGCCCCAGCAAGTCCCTGTTTAGCTGACATCTCTTTAAGACGCGCGAGGAACACGAAGGCGCCGTCAACACGGCCTGCCATCACTATAAAAACGGACGGTGAGTTACCCATTGCTCACCGTCCACAGACCCATATCTACGGTGGCCAGGAGTCATCTCGTGGCGCCAAACGCCCGGAGTGTCTCCCGCGTTGACTTCTTTTGACCTTTATGTGTATCTCTTTCGAACCGTACTATTATTTATTTTGTGCCATCGGGCAGTGGCCATCTCTCGTTCCTCTGATTTGAGACGGACTCTTAGACGGAGTGTTGCCTTGTCAATAGCCACATCTTCAGTATTTTTACACTCATTCCAGGTCTGTAGCTGTCATTCATAAACTGGGATTTCATAGGTGAACCGGTGAAAGCTAGTTAAAGAACAGTAGAAATCAGGAATGAAACAGAAAACATGGACATCAATGTGAAAACAGCAAATCTACTGTTAGAACAGTAGGGTTGGTAACACTGCTTAGATGGAACTTTTCACTACTTTTGAATGATTGATTGAAATCCTAGAGCTCATTATGCTATTGTATGATTATAAAGCCCATATGTGAGTGCTATGTACTAACACTGACTTGACGATGTGATGGTGGTTGAAAGTGTCATGCTCACTTAATTGTCTCGCTGATGTTGGTGGGTGTGTCATGTCATTTAGTTCCCTTCAAAATGGTTAAGCTGCATGGGGCTGATTCATGCGTGTTGTTCGTGAACGGGCGCTGTCAGTTGGAACTGTTCATCTCTTAGCTGCCGCAGTTTATTTTAATAAATATATATTTACTGTCATTTTTGCTTTTACTTTAGACGCTCTTAATGTGCACGTCTAACAACATCGTTCTCACATATTATTTGTATAATCTCAACATGGATAATGTAAATGATCTTGTAAAATTATTATGATTTAAAAAAGTGTCAATGGAGTTTCTTGCCTATTCTTCTCTATAGAGGTCAACGCTTTGGAATGAGCAACTACAGTACTTTCACAAGTTATTTTGCACTGTGTCTGGGACTGGGGAGCTTATTTATTTTTTGTTTCGTGACATTCAAAAGTGCCTGTAATGGTCTAATTGCAATAAATCCTTTTGAGCTATGACGTAAGGTTACCACGACATTTAATAAGGAACACTATAAATTAAACTGAGAATTCTATTCGACACGGGAAATTTCAAACTTCCAATATATCTGTGTCAGGCAATCTTCCGATATTTGAAGGGCAACCTCATATGATCGGGTAGAAATTGGATTCTGCCCTTAACCTGAAATTGGTTCTGCTGTGGAAGGGAAGTCGTTCAAGGAGTTTTGGTACTTAGTGCTAATAAACTTAGAGATCACCTTAGCATACTGTAAAAATATTTAAGGTATTAATCGTATGAGCGATCGTTGTGACGTTGATGATAAACTTGTCGTTTTAGAACTTTATTAACATATTCTACGTAAGCGATAATATTTTTTTGGTTGGCGCAGTGGCTGAGCGATCGACTAATTCGCTGCGTGTAGCGAGGTCGATTTCCGTACAAAACAAATATTTTAATGGCCTACAGATTAAATGTTTGTAAACGCACCCACGATACAGGAGAAATTCCTAGTGTGGGGCAAAGTTTCATACCAACCTAAATTCTCTTGGTTTATGGAAACCTTTAGTAACTCGTAGCGATGTCTTTTGTTTCTTATCTAAACAATAACATACCCCTTCATTACAGAGAATCTTAGTATGCAGCATAATTTTAATCAAAATAGCAACTTCTCTAGAAGATATTCTCAGGTAATACAAGCATAGAACCACAATCCTTAAGATAAATCAGCGTTAATTATTGTTCCGGGAACGCTAGACAAACGAATTGCCAGCTAAACACATTAAATGTCTTGCTTTATCTTTACGCTGTAAATAAAGAGGTATCTAGCAATAAACAGAATCCTTTTTAAATATATTTGACTGAGGCGAGATAAAGGCAACACTACGGATATATTTTTCGTGTGGCAACACTGATTGCTTGAAATTAATGGAGGGTTTTATAATTGGATTAAGATTGGCTTGAAACATTATATAAGCAATTATATTTTGACGCCCAAGCGTGTTATTTTTTACTATGAAGGTTTTATTCCATTAATCAAACCTTTTAAACTGCAGGCTGGTTTGCAAAGACGTTCCAGTAATAGAATAGAATATCATTTATTTGCAAATATGGGTTATACATAAGTAGGTGGTAGTAGTTTTACATGGTTCTGCCATATTTCACCATTCGGCATGCAAACATTATCATTATATAAAATTTAAATTCTCTGAATCATTTTTCGTTCATTTATTTGTTTTTCTAACATATCATTACATTTTTAAATATTTCTTAATAAAAAAAACATAAAAAACATTTAAAAATATAAAAATAGTAATCTTAAACATTAGAATAATAAATTAATTAAATAAAAGTAATTCACATGAAGTAAAATTATTAAAATTCAAATTGTTATTATAAATAATCAACTTAATTAAAAAATAAAATAAAAATAGAAAACAAAGAAAAACATAATCAGTAATCAGGTTGTTCGTGCCAAATTTTATGCATATCCATCAGTAGTTTTTGCTTAAAATTGTAACAAACATATATACATCCATACAGTCTTACAAAGTTTTCCAATATATATTCCTAATTATGTTTCCTATTCATATCTTTATTTGGTTTCGGGTCTGGTTGTTTGTGTATGTGAGTTAAATGTTTGTAAAAGCACCCACGATATAGGACAAACTGCTAGTGTGGGGCAAGTTTTAAAAAATGGTAAAATGGTGGATATTCTCGAGGTCAAGCTAACCAACATTCATTTCATTTTTTTACTTAAAACGTTTGCTTTTGGCCGCAACTCGCCTGATTTCAAATTAAAAAAAAAATGGTTGAGCATTAAAATATGAACTCACTTGTTTTTTTAAAGAGTCTATCTAGAGCACCCTTCGGAATCTCACCTTGCAAATTCCACAATAGGCACCTATTAATATTTTTCTTAAGTGCTCTTCGCAAATCCAAAATTATTTTAACATTTATTTCCACAAAGGACACCAATGACTCAGCAGACTAGAATTGAGATTTTTTTTTCACCACGTTATCGTGTTATTAAATAATAAAATAATCAAATATATAAAATTCTCGTGTCACAGTTTTCTTTCCCATACTCCTCCAAAACGGCTGGACCGATTTAAACGAAATTAAAGATTTATATTGAAGAAAAACGAGCACATGTCTACTTATAGATATTTATTTATCTCAAAATGCTACGAGAAGTTGTCTCGGAGACAAGAAAGTAAATTAAATGAGTCTTTTGTTCAGATAAGAAATCATCAAATAAGACGACACTTTTTGCTTAAGACCAAAAGTTGTAACAACACTTTTTGCTATAGTTGTAACCCGTGCGCCGTGCGCGTTATTCCCTGTATGTCTCTCACTCTCTCTCTCATAGAAAGCAAGCCAGTTATTTTCGTTTCATCTTTCTATTTCGCATTGAACAGTGTGGTGTCGCAATGATTATTTTTGTTGAGTGTATACAGATTTTTTTGTACATAATCTAATATATAAAATTATCGTGTCGCAGTTTTCGTTCCCATACTCCTTCGAAACGGCTGGACCGATTTAAACGAAATTTTGTGTACATATCGGGTAGGTCTGAGAATCGGCCAACATCTATTTTTCAAACCCCTAAGTGGGCAGCGGGTGAAACCGCTGGGCACAGCTAGTAATAATATATAAATATGGTTATTACTTAACGATGAACAAAAATACTTGATCTAATAATTACGATACTTTTGTAAGAGACTGGTGCCCAAAATAGGCAAAAAATATCAATGTTTTTAAATGGCAGATATCCGTAAAAACCTAGGCCACGTGTTATTCGCGCAGTTAACATTTGGACGTGTTTTCTACATGCTGGTGTGGTACTAACTGTTTTTAAAGTACCAATGAAGACTGGCACACTCGCAGACTCCTATCTTGAACAACACAAAATCAGAATCAGGAAAAAATACACACAAAATGTTATTTACAAGTACACAAACAACGAGCAACAAAGTTAAGCAAATAAATCAGTCACGTATTGAATGAAGAAAAGATAGAACTTTTATTACAAGTTTCATAGAAACAGTATATTACTCATATACCCATACACATAACTTTGTGCTTCCATAAGCGTGGATAACTTTTCTCTATAGAATAGAATAAAACATTATTATACTGCAAATCCTTATTCTTACTTCTTCTAATATTATAAAAGCGAAAGTGAGTTTGTTACATCTTCACGCCTCAATGGCTTAACCGATTTTGATGGTACAGAGATAGTTGGAACCCTGGAGACGGATATAGGCTATTTATTTTAAATAAAAATGAGAAATGAGGGAGAAGGAGGGAAGAAAAGAGAAAACTTAGCTTTGCTACTACAATAAATAAGGTGCCAGGGCAAAACCCCCGAATTTAACGCGAGTGAAGCCGTGGACAAAAGCTAGTTACAAATAAAATTTTGGCTATTTTGCTCAAACGGATAAAAAATAAGACCAAGACATAAATCAGTTAGAGAGTTCCTAAACTTAAATTGTTTAAACACCAACCGAAGACCAAAAGGATGAACCTCAAACCAACTCAGCCGCCGCAGGAAAGGCTCTGGGCGTCGGGAGCCGCGATACAATTCCCGGCCACCGTAGACGCGTGTCTGTGAATGGTGAGCAATGGGAAGCTCACCGTCCGTCGGTCTAGTGTCGACAGGCGGTGTTGACTGCCAGGGCCAACGCCTGGGGTTGCTCTCAAACAGCTGCCAGCAAAGAAGAGGGGCCTGCCAAGACTAATGCCTGGCGGGTTGTTCTAAAGAGATACCGCGGCCCCGGAACATAAAGGGCAAAAGAACAAACATCGGTGATTGGTTTTAATTAGTACAGTCTGGCAATCTCCCCCAGTCCGCCCAGAGCGGGGGAAGTTATATGAGGATTTGCCATCCGCAAAAAAAAATACCATAAGGATACCACCACGTTACTATTAAGTCCGCCTCTGTACAGTTTTTACTTGTACTTAAAGGTTTAAGACATAAATAAAACAAACGTAAAAATTTAAAGATATGTACCCTCATTTCGACCTTGCCACTGTCAAAAGGCATTTGTCATTGACATGCACCATTATTAACTTCAACCAATTTACTTGCCATCCTTACTTCCTTACTATCCTTACTAATATATATATATATATATTATATATAGTTTTATAATATTATATATATATATATATATATAATATTATAAAAGCGAATGTGAGTTTGTTTGTTTGTTTGTTACCTCTTCACGCTTTAATGGCTAAACCGATTTTGATACAGAGATAGTTGGAAACCAGGAGACGGACATAGGCTAATATTTTTTTGAAAAAGTGGGATGTGAGGGAGAAAGAGGGAAGAAAAGGGAAAACTTGGCGTTGCTATTACAAATCAATAAGGCGCAAGGGGAACTGTGTTACCCCGAATTTAACGCGAGCGAAGCCGCGGGCAAAATCTAGTCAATAAATAAACCTGAAAAGGACTGGAATTACGAATAACTGCCAAATACAAAGTAATAAATAAAACATTTATAAAATAACAGTGATTTTAAATTCTAAGCCTTGTTTACCCCATTTTATTTCTATGCTAGTACAGAAACGTAGTCCAGTAACTTGCCTCAGTTTGAACAAGCAAACCTATTATTATATTATTATTAAACATTTATTTCAGTTCAGGACCATAAATTGTTAGTAACAATGCACTTAAAACTATGTTAAAATAGACAATCAAATTAAATCAAAACATGAAGCCTCAAAAATTTTTGCAACATAAGGGACTCCCACCGATCAGTAAAAATACCAAGATACGGTATATCTTGAGGTAGCAGCCATGTTTCTTGGAGGGCAACTAAGTCCGCTGACTGGCATATTTTCTGAAGTCATAATTGCTATCATCCATAATTATGTCACGATTATTGCTTTAATATGCTGTTTTTTAACATATAAGGCTCATTTACAAATCGGCGAAAGGTAATATCTTTAGGCCATAGGTTATTATCTAAAAATATGTCGAGTTTTGTTTTGGGAACAAACAGCTTATAGGAATTGTAAGATTTTTACCTATGCAGTCAAGCATTACCTTCTAGTCCACAAGTTATCTAGTTTGGCAACGGATGCTTTTAGAGTTCATTATTCCATATCAAAGGCAAAAATAACAACTATTTTATGTTAAATTTTGGTAGTCTATCTTTATTTTTGTGCTATGATTTCTTGACTATGGTTTTTACTTCAGATTTAACATTACGGTCAAAAGTACTTTGATCTTTATTACTGTTACTATAAAGTTGCTGTGCAAGGTGGGCTCTCAGATGTAATAAATTGTGCAAAAATACTAGGTCAACATCAGCTTAGTCTTTTCCCAACTATGTTGGGGTCAGTTTTCAGTGTTACCAGATTCAGCTAAATACTATATACCATAGGAGCGATAGTATATTTGACCTCCACAATCCTAACTGGATTGTATATAATGATAACTTGGTAATATATACAACTTGGTAAAATTGTTAGCCAAACTTTCGAGCCACTGACTACATGTAACGACTGTCAAAGATCTACAAATGGCAACCGGGACCAAGACAAGTGCATGACATGCTTTCGTTATATGATTGAAAATTACATGACGCATATTTAATATAATTATATAGGTACTATTATATAAAGTCATGAAATTGGAGTGGTTTTATTCATACATCCAAAGTTTCGCTTTTGTATTTGTAATTAAATAAGATGACTATCCCCCGAATACTGAAACGTCACTCAAAATTTAAGGGCTGCTTAACATTTGTGCAGCTCCTAAACTTTGGATTTCGTATTGTCAAACGTCACTTTCGAGTATCTGTTAAATATAAGTGCGACTTAAATTTTGAGTGACGTTTCAGTATTCGGGGGTATGAGATTTCGATCAATGCGCAAAAATGTCAAAACATGTGACCAACAAATGAAAACTTTGTTCGATCAATAGCGTTCATAATGTTAATGCTTATTAATTTTAATAGCAAAAATCCAATCAAACGGTAAGTCATAAATACATATAAACAGAGTCAGCCATTACAAAACCAAGACGCAGTACCGAGAAACGAATACTTCAATAAAGACGAATTTGAAACGACAGCGAAAAGAAGAAGAATTAAATCTCCCGGAGACAGGAAACGTTAGCTTAAATTTTTAATTGTCCCCAAAGGCTCTAGATCATTAACCAATCGCAATGGGACTGCAAAAAAAGAACATTCCATTTCGTTCGGAATTCCCCTTTTCTTACAATTCAAAGAAGTTGACAATTCCACAATTAAAGAACGTACTGAAAAGAAATTTAATGTAGCGGAACCTAAGTACCCGAAGGAAAATATATTACAATACCATCCAAAGACGAGAAGTTTGAAGAATTTGAAAAGAAATAAAAAAATTTCGCCATAAAATATAATCAAATTATAAAGAGTGTTGCCCATTGCAAAGTCTCTGGTGTTGTCCTAGTTGGCAGAGATCGTACGATGGTGGTATGGAAAATAGGCAATGTATTATTGTCTGTGCTCATGCGATGGCTTACGTCAATTAACGCCCGGTTCCAATAAACAAAAAACGATTCGTTTTGCTTACGGATAGTAGTATTTTGACATAATAAATTCTATGAGACGTATGTCAAAATCCGTAAGCAAAAACTCGTTTTTTTTTTTATTGGGCGTAAGACACCCTGAAGCAATCTGTATGTATTAAACACGTATAGTACACGTAGTCATCGTAGTATCGATAACCAGTTAGGACGATGCCTTTTTTTTGGGGGGTGGGAAATCATCAAATAACTTCCCCCGCTCTGGGCGAAGCGGGGGGGCGTGTTAGACTTTTACTGACAACCCAGCCATGTTCCTTCTATTGCCCTTTTTGTTCCGGGGCCGCGGTATCTCTTTCGAACAACCCGCAAATAGGACGATGCCTTAGAATATAATGTGCGCGCCCATAACTCCAATTTCATTGAGGGCAATTTTTTGTTCGGTATTTAACGAAATATGAAAAAAGAATGTTTTATGAGCCACACACCTGGCGTCGTTGGTCATTTTTCATGTTACGTAGAATTTTACAGTCTTATCGAATTCTTAAGAACAATAGCCGATTGTTTTGCAGAAATTAATCTAGTATATATAACATTAGCCACCGAATTTAGAAACAATACATTTCCTGGCGTTTGGAAAGAAAAATATCCGATTTCTTCTGTTTCAGGTTTCAGTAATTTTGTTGGATTTGAGTAATGATGTCCAATCGTTGTGCGTGACGTATTTGTGATATTTTGTACTTGAAAAACAATTGCTGCAATGGAAAGTAAGTCTTTTTAAACTAAATATTCCCCGATATGGATAATTTTAAGAAAGTTTTAGCAAAATGAGCTCATGGTGAGATGGCAAAAAAGATTTCCACCGCCAAATTAAACTGTAATTGTCTTGAAGTAAAACAAGAATCTCTTCAAAATGTCTGCAGAAATTTCATTTGCGTGACGTTTGTATCTTGCAAAAGTTTCTTTACAACTCTGAGTGAAATCGTATTACATTGTCATTTCTCAACTGTGATGAAAGCTGTCCTCGACGTCTTCAGGTGGGAGCCATGATGTCATCATAAAGCAGAATTTTATAAATGTGGAAAAGAGACAGAGCTATATGGTCTGTCTAGCGCCATCTCTTTCCTAATTTTGTTTTTTGGTTTGGGTAATCATCATAACTTCCCCCGCTTTGAGTGGAACGGGGCGGAGTGTCAGACTTTTAATGACTAAAACCCATTCACGTTCTTTCTTTTACCCTTTGTATTTCGGGGCCAGAGTATCTCTTTCGAACAGCCCACACTGGAATAAGATGAAAATAATTAAGACGTCATAATGACCCAGTACAACACGATTTGACATGTACGACATGGTTGGCGCAGTGGCTGAGCGATCGACTGTTGCGCTGAGTGTCGCGGGTTCGATCTCCGCACGGAACAAATTTTGTACGATCTACAGGTAGTTGTTTCGAGTCTGGTTGTTTGTGTAATTGAGTTTGAACGTTTGTAAATGCACCCATGATACAAAATAAACTCCTAGTTGTAGCCAAATTGAAAAAAAAACGTTGGTTTTTAAGAAAAACCTAAGGCTGGTTTTATAGTCACGCCGCTAGACGCGCCGTTGGGCAGCGCGCGCGCTCGGTTATGTATTAGGGTAGTAGTAGCGTTTTAAATTCGCGCGCTTGAGCAGCGCCGTTCTTTGAACGTGTCCTCGTGCTATCCAACAGCGCGCTGCCCAACGGCGCGTCTAGCGGCGTGACTGTAAAACCAGCCTAAAACGTGATTTCGTCACAAGTACTAGCACTTCAGATTTTTGTAACTATGTTGTAATACTTTCAGAAATAATCATCTTTTCGACTTTTATGTCAATAGCTGTGACAGCGAACAGCTTCAAAACAAAGTTTTTTTCTCAAAGCCTGGAGTCTGAACCTCCAATTTCGATACTGTACGCACGAGACCAGAAAAGTGACAAAATTACAAACGATTGTTTAACAGAAATGTATCCAAGAAACTTGTATAAATACCCACTGCGAATTGATAGAAATGATATTCCTTGCATAATCCATTGTGTACTCAAAAAATTCGGTATAATGACGAACGATGGTTTTATAAATATAAAGAATTACTATAAGAGGGTGCAGTCAATTCATAGGTACGATCCGAGAATATTAATATCGGACGTCGGAGAGACTTGTGCTCAGAACATTAATGGAATGAACTTGGACCACGATGTGTGCAAAAAAGCGAAAGTGTTTAACGACTGTACGCAACTGTACGCTGTGTCGTACCGAGATCCTGACGATTTTCAGATGTAAAACTTATAGAATGTACTCTTTTTTATATTTATAAACTTGTTAATAAAATCAATAAGCTCTATCGTTGCTTTTATTTCTCGGGTGAACCCTTAGAAGCCTACAAGCTAAGAAATACGAATGGTAGGTGTAGTTCGACGACACGGTTGGCGCAGTGGTTGAGCTATCGGCTGCTGCGCTGCGTGTTGAGGGTTTTATCCCCGCACGGAACAAATATTTTGCCTACTGATAGTTCTTCTGGGTGCTGTTTGTGAGGTTAAATGTTTGTAAACGCACCCACGATACAGGAGAAATTTCTAGTGTAGTTAAAATGTATGACAGCCGCATGTTTTAGGATCCCGTACATCAAAATTGATTTAAATCTACATATAAATAATATCTACTTAAATATCTAAATATAAGATTTTCTTCCTTAATTTCAATATTATTATGTTTTTAAACAAAAAGCGCTTCTTCCGCTCCTTTAAAAACTAACTTGCTGTGCCCGACAGGGTCCATAATTGTTTCTCTTCAATTACCTATCACCCTTGTATACATTATGGGATGCAATAAAGTATTGAGTTAAAGAAAAAAGAAGGGAACCCTTATAGGATCCATGTCCATCTGTCTGTCTGCCAAAACCCTTTATCTCGGGAAAGCGAAGTATCCAGTTGAAATTAAAACCATAAACTCAAATCTGTGGTCCCTTGGAGTCAATCAATCCCCTAATTCTGCGCAGTCAAAAGATATGGCCTGGTTATGTCAAGAACATAGTTTACTAGCTTTTGCACGCAGCTTCGCTCGCGTTAAATTCGGGGTAAAACAGTTTCCCTTTCCTGTTTTCCAGGTACCTGCTACCTGTAGTTTTTACCCTTGCGCCTTATTTATTGTAATAGCAAAACTAAATTTCCTTATCCTTTCCTCTTTCTAGCGGGAAATTTCATGAACATCTCTACAATGCAAATTTATATGCGACTTTAAACGGCATTTGAATTTCTCAATGATTAAACTAGGCATCAACGGCAGTGGTTTTAAATTTCACGTATACTTTTATATACGCCTTTTTTTCGGATGGGAAATCGGACCTTTTCTAACTAAAAACCACCCATGTTCCTTCTTTTGCCTTGTTTTCTGGGGCCGCGGTATCTCTTTCGAACAACCCGCAACCCCGGCTGGAACTTTATTAACTTTGTTTATAGGGACCTATCTTACAAACCGACTTTTTTAAATTCTGGCTCAGTACAGGCTTAGCTAATAACAAAACAAATCATTGTTATCCTTTTTAAAACAATTATAAATAGAGGAGTATTTTTTTGCGATTGGAAAATCATCAAATACCTTCCCCCCCTTTGAGCAGAGCGGAGTGGAGTGTCAGACTTGTACCATCCATGTTCCTTTAAATGCCCTTTGGTGTCTCTTTCGAACAACCCACAGCCCCGGCAGGCAGTATCCCTGGCAGGCCCCTCTGCTTAGCTTGAACAGCCTTAAGATCAAGTTTGTTTAGCATTTTTATATCAAGTCGATGTAAATTAAACCATATTTCTTTCTTTACGTTATGGTGACCCGTTTTCATTGGGGGCTTTTGATTACAACATTCCTGCATAATTTAGAAGTACTCTCTCTGCATATCAAAGCCTGAGAGGTATCATTAGAACGTATATAAGCTGCCCAGGTTTTTTAGAAACGCGCCTTACTTACTTTCTTAGAAATAATATTTATCCGAATTCAAACGCGAACAGAGCGTGTCTGCCGTTTGCTAAGTTTGTAATTAAATAAATAAATATCTTGGGACAACTCACACACGGCTATCTGATCCCAAGCTAAGCAGAGCTTGTGTTATGGTAACCAGACAATGATATACATACTTATATAATTTATAAATACATACATATTTTAGATAAAATCACACCCAGACACAGAACAAACAATCATACTCATCACACAAAGTTTGTCCCGGGTGGGAATCGAACCCACGACCTCCGGCTCAGCAGTCAGGGCCACTAACCACTAGACCAACAGGCCCGTCAATTCTAAGGGTATTTCCAACTGAGTCGAGGGAGCGTTTATGTTCAACCCGCGCCTCAAAGAGATGTTAGCAAAGCAGAGGACCTTGCCAGTGCGGGGTTGCGGGTTGTTTGAAAAAACTACCGCGGCCCCGAAACATATAGGGCAAAAGAAAGGAACATGGGTGGGTTTTATTCGGTAAAAGTCTGACACTCCCCCTGTTCCTCTCAGATCGGGGTAAGAAAAGAAAACCTTATTCAAAAGATCCTTAATATTACTAACATTGATAAGTACAAGAACTTTTTTTTTTCGGGTGGGAAATCATCCAATGACTTCCCCCGCTCTGGGCGGAGCGGGGGAGCATGTCAGACTTGTACTGACTAAAACCCACCCATGTTCCTTCTATTGCCCTTTACGTTCCGACGCCACGGTATCTCTTTCGAACAACCCGCAAGTAGTACAAGAACCTTGCTCTAACAGTCACCGGGAAAGTACGGTCGCAGGTTGCATTCTCACACCGAGGGTTCCGTGCAAACTTGCGACTAAAACGACCATATGTTTTCACTGCTCCGACTTATAGAGATTACTAGCTGTGCCCAGCGGTTTCACCCGCTGCTCACTTAGGGGTATGAAAAATAGATGTTGGCCGATTTTCAGACCTACATGATATGTACACAAAATTTCATTTAAATCGGTCCAGCCGTTTCGAAGGAGTATGGGAACGAAAACTGTGACACGAGAATTTTATATATTAGATTTTTCACAACTTCAAGAAAATATTACCTAACTCAAGTATAATTATGATTTTGACGACACGGGCGGCTGAGTGATTGACTGATGCGCTTCATGTCGCGGAATATTTGTATGACCTGCAGATAGTTGTTTCGGGTCTGGCTGTTCGTGTATGTGAATTTAAATGTTTGTAAACGCACCCACGATATAGGAGAAATTCCTAGTGTGGGCAACGTTTAAAAAAAACTTAATATCTTCACGCGTTCCCTATATAAAGGGTCCTGACAGCAGCAGACATAAATACGGACAGCAAAGTGACCCAATAAGGGCCCGTTTTTTCGTTTCGATATACAAAACTGGGGCTGATAAAAATGGGTATTTTTATTAACATAACCCTGAAACTTTCGAAGACATTCAAGGACAAACATTCCAACTACTTGACATAAAACCTGGCATTATGCCGAAATAACAATGTACACGCGAAGGCACATCAACATACACAAAACCATTTTAACCTGATCTCTACTACGGTGTGCGATCCGTAGTAGAGAGATCAGGTTATAATAGCTTAGAGTAGGTTGACCTGCCGTCGTGTGTACAGACGCCTGCAGGTCAAGCTACCCGAAACTGTCACTTTTTCCCAATGAACCTTGAACTTTAATATTTTAGAAATAAAGTCGAAAATCTATCAAAGAAATCTGACAGATTGTAGTAGCTTGATGTGCAGGCGTCTGCACATACATGAAGCAAACATACACTTAGGTCTCAACATTAATTTGAACCTCAAATTCAGTGTCAAAACAAATGGTTTTGAAATAATACCATGACAAAGACAAATTGTTTAGATAACATCAGATGTTTTTGAGGTCGAATTAAAACATCAGTACCTATGTCTGGGTCATATATTACTTGTCTTTTAGGTTTAGATTCAGAACATCTAAAGCCTAAACTCCAGGTTTTTGAATGACCTTCTGGTATGTTCCTAGTAATTGAAGTTTCTGTGAACATTTATTGCAATTATATATGGAATTTATTATATTCGCTCGGAGTAACCTATTTTGTTTTAATTATGTAAATTACATCTGTCTCAAGCAACTGGATCGTCCAGCTGCTTAACGAGAGCCTCCTCAAGTATTGGTTGTGGCTCTTGGTATGTAAGTCATTGGCTGAAACGACTACAGGCACAATGATCGCTTATTGCAAATCCCACATGTCGCGAACCCAGTCAATATAAAAAAAAAACATTTATTTTAGGTAGAACACCCATAATTACAATTATACATTACACATTAACAAAAAAAATTACAGAATACAAAAAAAACAAGAGAAAATAGATACAATTAAGACATAATTATTATTATTCAATTTTAAATACACATACATATAATCGACCTACTTATCTTTTCGGCTTTCACTAGGTTCTCGTCACGTATTTTTTAGTTTGTTAATTTTTTACTGCTTAGCTGTGTTTTCTTATGAACTAATTAGTGACACTATCAAGAACTGAAAGATCAATCATAATATGTAGGTACGTAATTTATCCATATCTTCCAGTTTGATGAAAACTTTAAATTGTTTTTCTCCTTGAAATGACAGGTTTTAACTTAAAACCGATCCTTGGACTTAAACATTTTGTTAACCAATCGTATCAATAGCAATTTCTAATGAATCCTTTGAAAACTCCGGAAGCAAATCAAATTCACCAAGTTTTAAGACGACGACGCTTTGATATCGACGAAGTTAACGGAATGATTCACGATAGCAATTGAGGTTTTGATAAAAGTAATTATTCTTAACGTAATATTGATAGAATTAAACCGAAGATTTTTAGAAGTAATTTTTTTTTTTATCTTTGGCCCACACTAGGAATTTCTCCTGTATCGTGGGTGCGTTTACAAAGATTTAAACTCACATACACAAACAGCCAGACCTGAAACAACTATCTGCAGGTCATCCAAAAAGATTTGTTCCGTGCGGGAATCGAACCCGCGACACGCAGCGCAGCAGTCGATCGCTCAGCCACTGCACCAACTGTGCCGTCAAACAATTTGAAAGAAGCCTGACAAAAATGTTATGAAACTAACCGTTTTGAGTATGAATGTGGATATTAGAGTAGAGGCACACCAAAGAAACGATGGATGAAATTAAAAAGCTTGGAGTCGAAGACATGGTAACAAAGGAGGTGTCGAATGAGATGACGAGTAATAGTAGGATTGTAACTTCTGTTATTGACGAGTGTAGTATTTGTAACGGGCTATTCGAAATCGAAAGAGATACCTCGGTGCCAGACCGTAAAAGGCATAAGAAGGAACATGGGTGGGTTCTAGTCAGTAAAAGTCTGACACGTCCCCCCGCTCCACCCAGAGCAGGGGAAGTTATTTGATGATTTCTCACCCTAAAAAGATCACATCACACACCACACACAAACAAACACACACATACACAAACAAACACACACACACACACTCACACACACACACTCACACACACACACGCACGCAAGCACACACGCACACACAGTACACTCTTACTCCTACTCTTTGTAAATAGTCTGCCTATTTGGTTTAGAAACTGATATAAGATATTGCAATTTTAGGCACTACTTTTGTTATCTTTTCCTAATAAATATTTTAGGGGGTTCCTGGTGACCTAAAATACAGGCCTTGGCTTAGTTTAGGCGCCAGTCTCCCACAAATAAAATACATAATTCCTGTATCTATGTACTCATTAAATTTATTTGTGTAAGAGAAATAAACAAATTAATTATTATTTATTATTAATAGAGGAGTATCAAAGAAAAAGACATGCTGCGCCGACGGTTTTAAAGAAGCTAATATTATAGCATGCTCAAGTAGTATATCACTTTTTAAATACGACACGGTGTGCGCAGTGGCTGAGCAAGAGACTGCTGCGCTGCATATCGCGGGTTCGATCCCCGCACGGAACATATATTTGTATGGCCTACGGATAGTTGTTCTGGCTCTGGATGCTTATGATGGAAGTAAGGATATACTAGGGATCATTAGGATTATCACTAATGTTACTAAGATTACATTATCTATGTTTATCAATCCGCATTATTGTGATAGCCATCTCACATACGATTATCACCTTTAAACATTAACAGTTTCGGTTCATTTCAGACATCCTGCTCTTCACATTTCTGATGCTCACCGGGTTCGCGTACGCTCGCATCTCTGTGATGTATGCTCACGACAAGCTGAGCGACATAGTTGCCCAGCAATGCTTGAGCGAAATGTACCCTAAGAACAAGCACATAGAGATACAAGAATCAGATGAGTCTTGCATTATCTTCTGTGTTCTTAAGAAGTTTGGTATTATGAGTGGTTCCGGTGTCATTAACTTGGAGATTTACAAGTAAGTACCCAGTCACCAGCCTGTGGAATTCACTGCTGGTTTTGCTCTTCCCTGATCATTATAATCTTGATCTTTTGAAATTTCGAGAGAAGTGAGTTTCTTATAAGCAAGCGAGCTCCATTATAGGCTGCATCGTTGCTTCACGTTAGACGAGTTGCGGCCAAACACATGCATGTGTTATATTAAAAATGAAAACCTTAAACTTTACTGCTCTCGAAACTGTATATAAAAACATTCTTGGGGAATTGCCTTGACCTTGAACCAAGAACACCTTGGACCTTCGTGGTGGTCTTGGCCCACTCTATCCCACGGTAAAGACACCTAGAGTCATTTATTCTCATTTTACTTATGTTATAATAATGGTTTAAAGCTAATATGAGCACGTACCAAAATATCACTATTGTTTACGATATTTATCGCAACCCGTACTAACTGTCGCTAAATATCATATGTCACGCGTATCATAATACAGGACATGTGTGACACTTTCAATTGTTTGTGCAGTTAAAGAGCTTTGACTATAGGCACAAACAACTTACACATTTATAAATATTATTGTTAAAAAAACACGCTTTTTTATTCTTCTAAACAAACACTTTCATTTGAAACCCGTATCATGTGTATGTATGATGTCCGGGGTTGCAGGTTGTTCAAAATCCCCGTGGCCCCGGAACACAAGGGCAAGGATGTTAAAAACGTTAAGGATGGATTTAAGTCAGTAAAAGTCTGACAATGGCACCCGCTTCGCCCAGAGCAGGGCTTCCCCTGCTCTTATTTAATTACTTCCCAACCCAAAAAAGGGTGTGTAAGACACATTCCACAAGTTACTTAAATTCTGTTTCTATCCTCCAAAATATGTTTGAAAACGTTATATCTTCAGCTTAACCCTCGCATATAAATGGTTTCTGTCCCACAACTGTCAACCACTTGTCCAAGTAACATGTCGACCCAAAATCTAGATAAATGATAAAAATAACTGTTGCTCCGAAGATTTTGGAAAACTAAATCTCAAGGTTAGGAAGAAAATTCCATATACACTGCATATTTGGATGTGTATGTTTTCACAAATGACATAAACGGTCATATCGACGGGCCTGTTGGTCTAGTGGTTAGTGGCCCTGACTGCTGAGCCGGAGGTCGTGGGTTCGATTCTCACCCACGATAAACTTTGTGTGATGAGCAGGATTGTTTGTTCTGTCTGGGTGTGATTTATCTATAATATGTATGTATTTATAAATTATATAAGTATGTATATCAGTTGTCTGGTTACCATAACACAAGCTCTGCTTAGCTTGGGATCAGATAGCCGTGTGTGAGCTGTCCCAAGATATTTATTTATTATTATTTTATCTTTTGACTGCGTAGACTACACAAACAAACCCTCCAGGGTTTGTTTGTTGGTATGGTCCATTTGTGCTGTTTTGTTCACAGCACAAATGGACCATAGACTTGAGTATATCGTTTTAATTTTACCTCGAGACCTCTACGCGTTCCTGGGTCTTGATATACAAACAGCTGCCCTACCATGACATCTTAAAACAAAACTTATTCCACTGAGGAAAAGAGACAGAGCTATACAGGGTGTCTAGCATCATCTCTTTCTCACTCAGCGATAAGAACTGCTATAAGATGTCATGGTAACCCTTCTGGTGTACAACAAAGTGATCCAATAAGGGTTCCGTTTTTTTCCTTTTTAGATACGGAACCCTAAAAAAAACATTTTCTAAATCTATTTCCGTGTTTTTTTCAACAGAAAGCGAGTCAGGATCGCACACCAGCTGGACCATAGGAACGGCATAGCAGACTACGGCGGCAACTGCATGGAAACCGCTGAAGCGACCCAACACAAACAAGATGTTTGCAAAAAAGCCAAAGTTTTCAACGACTGCACACATCTCTATAGGATCTTACTTTAGTAATTTTATCAATCTATACTATATACATATATATATATAATATTATAAAGCTGAAGAGTTTGTTTGTTTGTTTGTTTGAACGCGGTAATCTCAAGGACTACTGGTTGGAATTGGAAAATTCTTTTATTGTTGGATAGTCCATTTCTTGAGGAAGGCTATAGGCTATATAACATCACGCTACGACCAACAGGTGCTGAGCAGCGCGGGTGAAACCGTGGGGAACAGTTAGTGTCTAATAAAAAAAAAATACTTTTTCTTTACCTTTTCTCTCAATAGAATTCACTATAATGAACTAGCTTCCGCACGCGACTTCGTCCGCGTGGCATAGTTACTTTGAGCTAACGCTAACTTTAACCCGAGTGATGATCGAAAAAAAAATTACCTTTCCCTTTTTCTTTCCTCTTTCTCCCCCTTTTGTATTTTTTTTTAAATTAGCCTATGTCCATCTTCAGGGTACCAACTCTGTACTAAAATTCATCAGTTCGACCATTTAGCCGTGAAGACGTAACACAGACTTTTATAATATTAGTATATTCATTTAGAATATTGTATTTACATATTGGTTTACATATTTAAAATGTATACAGTAAATATACAGTATGTATACAGTTTCAATGTATATTTTATATGTATACAGGTATATTTAGGTTATTATTTTTTTTTTCAGACATTTATTGTTTTCCTTACATATTATGTTTTTTTTTAATATTTCTTAAAAACAAAAAAAAAAACATTTGAAAATATGAAAATAGTAGCCCGGTAGGACCCTGTCCCCGATACCGGTGACAGGGTCCTACCGGCGGTCAGGGCTCCAGAGAAAGGAACCTCCTAACAATACGAGCCGTGTCCAGGAGTACCGCTTTCTGTATCAAGCCCTTGATCCAGCTGCCTAACGAGAGCCTCCTCAGGTGTTGGTCGAGGCTCTTGGCAATTAAGCCATTGGCAGATATTTAATTTATTATTAATATTTAGGTTAAGACATTAATATTTTAAATACTATTCTCTTCCTGTTCTCACGTCTACGTTTCTCTTCTTCATATTTCCTTTCGCTGGTAAAGTTGAAATAAGCTGTGCCTTTGTACTTTATGTTGTGTTACGATATTTCCTTATGTTTTCTCCTGTATGTACACAAGACGGCACATTGACCTATTCAAAACTATTATAACCTTTAGGCCTACTATGACATCTTAAAGCAGAACTTATTCCACTGAGTGAAAGAGATGGTGTTAGACACCCTTTATAGCTCTGTCTCTTTCCCTCAGCGGAATAAGTTCTGCTTTAACACGTCATGGTAGGGTAGCAGATCTCTCTACTACGGTGTGCAATCCGTAGTAGAGAATCAGGTTATAATAGTTCAGGTTAAAATGGTTTTTTTATTGTATGTAAATTGTATTTGTGTTTTAAATTATTAAATAAATAAATCTAGAAGTTAGCCACGAAAAGAATGGAAACATTTATTATTGGGATATAATCACAAATCGTGATAAATTAAGTTCTGTCCTAATTTACTTGATGCCAAGTTGCCAAAAATATGATTCAGTGTCCTCAAGTGCTGTGAAATCTTTTCCTCAATAAAACTTTGTATATGAAAAGGCGTAAAAAACGAGTTTTATTTTCCTTTTTTTTCGCATGAACTGTTAAATTCGTTTAACAAACAAGTAACAAGTTAAAAGCAACCTTTTGGAACATGTCACAGCGATTGAATTGGAATTTCCATACGAACAGTTTCACATTGGGAACAAAAGACCAAACCCGATCTGCAACTAATTCGTACGAAACAAATTAAACGCGATCCTTTGAGTTTTCATGGAAACACACGCTTCACTTTATTGCTTACTAGCTGCGCCCCGGTTTCACTCGTGTGTAGTGGTGATAGAATATACAATATACCCATCTTTATGAATTGTAGCGTATGTCTTTTTTTTTGGTTTTTGGGGTGGGAACGGGGGAGCGTGTCAGACTTTTACTGACTAAAACCTACCCATGTTCCTCCTATTGCCCTTTATGTTCCGGGAACCTCTATGTTCCCCGAACCTACTGCCCCTTGAGAACTGATCCTAAGTCTCTCATGAATATAGCTATAGTTGTGTGTACATAAAAAATATCTATTGAGAGTTCTAATAACGTTAAAACTGCCATCGTACGTGGTAATGCTACCAGCTTTCTCAGTGTTTTTCCTATTGTTTATAGCGTATGTCTTATTCTGATATGTAAGCTATATTATTGTGAAGTTTCATTAAAATCCATTTAGTAGTTTTAGCGTGAAAAAGCAACAAACATACACACATACATCCTCAAACTTTCGCTTTTATAATATTAGTAGGGTTTTTGCTCGTAACAAAATGGAATTTTACTGTTGTTAATGTGACATTTATTGGTACTTTCCAAGCTTGTATTTCATTTTCACAACAAACATACTTTTTTTGGCAAATTGTATGTTGGCTGGGTCAATTGATAAACAGAAAGTCAGCTCTATAAATGATGTTTATTTTGCATGTAGGTTTTCACAAACACTTTTACACTTCTTTTTTTAAAAACTAGATGAACCCGGTGTTTCGTACCCGACTAATCTGAGAAAAAACAGCCGAAACAAACACAGAGGTCTCTTTTAAGGTCAGACAAAAATCTTGGCCAACTTACATGAGAACTAAGCAGGAAATGGTCTATATAATATTAATTACGTATACTGCCATTAATTTTAGCCAACGTTTAGAATTTACTAGTTATTAGTTAAAGACCCAAACTAAATACTATTTTTATTTAGTTTGGGTCCTCTTACTTTCCGAAGCAATGAAAGTTTGTGCATTAAATGATGCAGTTAAAGAACTTGAAGGTGCTCCAAATTAAATCGACGGCACGGTTAGCGCAGTGGTTAAGCGATAGGCTGCTACGCCGCGTGTCGTGGGTTCGACCCCCGCACGAGTCAATATTTTTGTGACCGACAGGTAGTTGTCTGGCTGTTTGTGGATGTGAGTTTAACGCACCCACGATACAGGAGAAATTCCTTGTGTGGGGCAACGTTTTTTTTTTAATAATTAATCCGGTTAGACTGGCAGCCTACCCAAACATAGTTGTAAAGGCTAGGCAGATGATGATGGTGTGTAAAAATAAAATTTTAATTGAAAGCACATGAATAATTATTAATATTAAAAAAAAGTTACCCCACACTTGGATTTTTTTCTGTATCGTGGGTGCGTTCACAAACATTTAAACTCACATACACAAATAGCAAGGTCCGGAACAACTATAGGCCATACAAATATTTGCTCTGTGATCGAATCGAACCCGCGACACGCAGCACAGCAGTCGATCGCTCACCCACTACGCCAACCGTGTCGCCAATATCCTTAATTTAATATCACAGTTATTTGCTACACTGATATTTTCATCAATGACTTGGAAATCCAATTAGTTTACGAGTCTAGAAACCACTTGAGAGGTTTTTTTACGACGATATATTTAATAATTGCGGACTTTAATTCCAAAGGCATCCCGCGGAATTAATACAAGTTGCTTTTAGAAGGAATAAAGCTTGTTCAATTACGTGATTCTAAATAGATAGGGGACTTCATTCAACAGCCGACATGGGGATAGCTCCTAATTAATTTGTATTTATAGACCAATATACCTTTTGTAAAGAGCAGATCTTTCTCCCAATTTGTTGGGTAAGATTTTTTTACTTTAATTTGTCATTTGATTAAGTGTGGCTAAACTGTCGCTCAGATCGAGCTTTTGAGGTTTCAGCCACGTTTGCCTAGATTTGTCTTTGGATGGGTAAACATCCATTATAATAAAATAGATGGTCACCCTTTAATTTTTTAATTTTTGGGATGACAAATCATCAAATAACTTCCCCCAGTCTGAGCGGAGCGGGGGGGAGTGTTAGGCTTGTACTGACTAAAACCCACCCATGTTCCTTCTATTGCCCATGACGTTCCGGGGTCGCCGTATTTCTTTCAAACAACCGGCAACCCCGGACGGCTGATCACCCTGATTTTAATTTAAAATGTAAATTGATTTATGCATTGTTGTCATTTTATTGTAAATAGGTGATATTGATACATGTTATTGCAGCAAAAATAAAGTAAAATACAATAATTAAACACAAATAAGTACACTAATTGTACAGGAAAATAAAAGCCTAATTGAAAAACGATAAGAAATCATAAACATCATTATTATCTTAATGTTAATGTTAAACCAAAGTTAATAATGTAAACCATAAAAATATAATAAAAAAATGCTTTTCCTGTAAGTTTTAGTTTATGACGCTTATGTTGTTCTTCCCTACCAGGCTCGATATTCCGAGTTTCTCCCGTGCCTCAGACAGCATGTGAAGGAGTTGGTCTCGGCTGTCATTTGTAGATCTTTAATTGACATTCGTTACAGATACCCCTTGGTTCTCGAATTTCGGGACACTGCCTATAATAACTGGGTTGCCAACCCCAGCATAATTGGGAAAATACTATGTTGATTGTTATTTGTCTAAGTATCTGTATAATCGCTAGACGATTAAACAGAGAAAATAAATTGTCCTCGCATATTTTTAAAATGAAACTATATGTTTAAAATTACAACAGAATACAAAATAAACAAAAAATAGTAAAAGAATTGGGTTCTGAATTTTAAAATCTGCTGGCCTTTATTTCACTTTTAATAACTACGATCTATTGCTTTTATTTCACGAATTTGTGACAAAAAATTGCTGCACTCTAAAAGTAAAGTGGTCCTGCGAGCGTCCATTTTAATGTTACTAGTTCTCATTTTAAACTGCGTTCCAAATAAATTGAGCACAACTTTTCAATCTAATAATTCATCATGAATGAACGCTACTATTTTGCCAGATTTAACATATAAAAAGATATAAAATTTCCACACGAAGAACACTTAATTGAAATGCTTCTAGAAAATAAGCTTAACAAAATCTGAAAAGGCATTTGAAATTCAAATTTGGAATCCTTTGAAGGCAATCTAGAACGATTTTTAAATTACAATGCTTTTACCTTAAAAACGTAGGGTTTTTCTTTTCTTATTTAGGCAATGTATTATAAAGCTTCGAAAATGCCTACACTTAAATGCTTTTATTGTGTTTTTGTGGACCGTTTTTACATTTTTATTCGCTTACTCAGATTCAAAATACACTTAATACATAAAGCGTTAAAGTAGCTTTCAGAATAAGCTCCATGCGTCTATTTTCGTACCAAAAATTCAGTTCAGTTTTTATTTCTAAACTTTTTGTTGTATGCAATTTTAATCACAGAGCCCACACTATTTTGTACGTTACATTGGAAACTGGTGTACTGCGACGTAAAAATGTATTTTGCAACATCGTAGACAGGATTTCACAAAATACTTTTTCGTTTGAGCTAGTTTTTTACCGAGGCTTTTTCTGATTGAACAATTTACTTTTTATGAAAACGTAGTACTAACACACAAAATAAAAAAGAGACGAATATTTATAGCAAGTAAAACAGTGAAAAAAAATTGGTAATTTATATTGATGGACGGAGAGCGAGAGGCCAAAGAAAAGATGAATGGATTGTGTAAGGAATGATATGAAGGAGAAAGGAGTAAATGATGTTCACGACATCATTCACTCCTTTCTCCTTCATATATATTTGTCTGATAGGGGAGAATGGAAGAAGAAAACATGTTGCAACCTTGATGTGTATATTTATGACAAATCACACGCAAAAATAAATAAAACACATTTTCTTTAGAGCTTTAATCAAGCAAAATCGAAATGTGTTCAGTTACCACTCAACAGTTGCGAAATGATGAACATGGCTATTTTCTGTATCCAGCACCAAATAGAACATCCCTTCTTCGCTGGTTCTTCCTCTTCTTCTTCTTCGCCCTTCGTGGTAGCAGCCATGGTTGTTTCCTCCTGACATACCGCGAAGGTCACCAAAATCGTCAGGTACACCAAGCCCAATAAAACCTTCTTCGACAACATTTTTCTTTTTCACTTTCTTTTGTTTGTTAAAGTTTATTTATTTTATTTCTTTGTTTTGTTCTAAATAAAGAACATGTGTGTTGACCACAGTTTTTGGAACCAAATGATTGATGCTCGATTGTTTTGAAACAGTCCTATAATTTAGATTGCCATCTATAAAGATAGTCATCTGTTTTATTTGTATTGAGTCTCATCAAATGAGTTATGTACAGTAATTTTGTTTTTAAAAATGGAATACAGAAATGATGTGAGCATTCGAATTATGGAATATATTTTATAGCGATTACTATGAAAGGAAATTATACCATTGAATTATTTGCTGAATTTATGATGTACAAGGTCATGGATTAGTTATTTTGAACTAAATAAGCAATGAATTACATTTGGGAAGGATTCAGAAAAAAGTATGTTAATTTATTTTTTGATTTTGATAAATAAAAAAAAACTTTTTAATTCAGACATATTTAGCCTATAATATGGTTAGTAGTAAGACTTAAAAGCTATGTTAGGCACATTACAAAATTAAAGTATTTGCCGCCCTCTGGGGTCAGGCACACGCACTTACAATTACACGATACAGGAGAAATTCCTAGTGTGGGGCAACGTTTTATTTAAAAAATTAAAAAAAAAATTAACATCACAAAAACCCATCGAAAAATCCATCTATCAAGTAATATCGATAAAAGCAATTTGTTTCACGACTTCTTTTATTCAATTGTTTTTTCATCCCTCAACGCCTCAGCAGCTATCCCGGAGCGCCAATTAGTCCAACAAGCCAAAAATAAAACATTAAATAGTATTGAATACAAAAGGGAAAATTTGAACGTAATACAGCACTAATATTATAAAAGCGAAAGGTGAGTTTGTTTGTTACATCTTCACGCCTTAATGGCTAAACTGATATTGATGGATTTTAGTACAGAGATAGTTGAGACCCTGGAGACGGACATAAACATAACATAAATTTTAAAAAAAGTGTGATATGAGGGAGGACGAGGGAAGAAAAGGGAAAACTTAGCGTTGCTATTACAAATCAATAAGTCGCAAGGGCAAAAACTAAACAGGTACCTGCAAACCAGGAAAGGGAAACTGTGTTACCCCGAATTTAACGCGAGCGAAGCCGAGGGCAAAAGCTAGTTTTATAATAATTTAACAAAAGCAAAGAATTGTTAACCCAGTCTACGCGGTGAAAGCCGCGTTGTACTGCTAGTAAAGAATATAAATTACCATGTCGTGCGTGATTCCCTGAGTTGGGAGATACGTAAATGAAAAGTGACTTTAACGTAATAAACGTCTGTAATTTAGGTTTTACAATACTTCGTTATATTTAACTACGCACTAGGTATGTGTAGAGGCAGAGCGGTGTACTGTAAGCGACTGGCGAGCCGTCCTTTTTTTTTTATGAATGGCATCTCGCAGTTCAACCAAGGAGGTTGTCGTCTGCTTAACCGGGCGAATCCTGTGGGTGCCTTAAAAATTAAGACCTCCAGTCAGGGTATTCTGGCGAGCCGTCCGCTCGCGTCCCCATATAACATCAAAAATGCAACTCAGCAAATGGCGGTTACCAAGCCGCTACAACCACTTAAAGTGTTTATAATTAAACCAATAATTGCATGTCTTTACTAGAAGTGGAATAACTTAAATTAAACGGAGCTCAAAAGGAATGGCTGCTAAGCGATCCCTCTGTAGGTTGTCAAACTTCTAATACGGTGAAATTGCACTTTGATTACTGCTTGGCTCCCTCCAGCTTATAACGTTAGCATGTAATTTAGTATCTGAGGCCGTTTTCTACGAGGATTTAAAAGTTCTCTTCTTATTTAAATTGGAATTGGAGTTTTATTTTATACTAGCTTCCGCTCGCGACTTCGTCCGCGAGGCATAGTTACTTTGGGCTAACGCTAACTTTAACCCGCGTGATGATCGAAAAAAAAATATCTCTCTCCCCTTTTTTCCCCCTTTCCTAACTTTTTTTTAGCCTCTGTCTTTATCGTCCCAACTATTTCTGTACCAAAATTCATCAAAATTGGTTTGGCCATTTAGTCGTAAAGACGTAACAAACAAACTCACTTTCGCTTTTATAATATTAGTAAGGATTCTGACTTAATATCACAGCTAGAGATCGCGGCGTCGTCCATCGTGATTGACTCAAAGGATTATTTAGAAAGATAAAAAGTCTAGGATTACTTTTTATTCTGTGGTAATCCAGATTAAAAAGGGGCCCAGTTAACTTATTTAAAGATTTCTCATCCCCAAAAAAATGGCTAAAGATAGTGATGTGGGAATGAAAGTATAGTTATACTAGCTTTTGCCCGCGGCTTCGCTCGCGTTAAATTCGAGGTAACACAGTTCCCCTTTCCTGATTTACAGGTACCTGCTACCTGTAGTTTTTGCCTTTGCGCCTTATTTATTGCAATAGCAATGCTAAGTTTTCCCTTTTTTTCCCTCTTTCTTCCTAATTTTTTTAAAAAAAATAGCCTATGTCCGTCTCCAGGGTCCCAACTATCTCTGTACCAAAATTCATTAAAATCGGTTAAGCCATTTAGACGTGAAGACGTAACTTCTTTAGCTTCGTTATCTTCTTCGTTCTTATAATACATATTAGTAAGGAAGCAAGGATATTAGTAAGGATATTTTGACGGTACTATTTACGAAAATAAACGTGGTCGGAAAACTATATTCCTCGTACTTGCAGATGTCTTAATCCAAGTTAAGTCTTGATTGATTTAGTGGAACTTGGTCGCTTGGTTGGATTCTCAGAGCTGGCAAAGTTAGTCTCCGCAGTAACTTTAAAAGCCTTGAATAGTCGCGTTGCAGAATCATGTTTGAATATACTTGTAGAATAAGGACGATGCTGAAAATAACATTATGACCGAAAAAGTTGTCAAGTAAATTGGCAACTTTGACGGCTTTGCCAATCGATATACAATTGAGTTCTACAATATCTTTACAAACTGTAAAGAATTTTACCAGTATCTCGAAAAAAGACTTAAATTACGTATGCTTCCATTTTTTTAGATGGGATATCTAAAAGTTTATCTAAGACATCACAGACATTAGTGAAGGAAAACATCGTTAGGAAACCTGAACTTGTCCTTACTGATATTACCAAAGCGAAAGTGAGTTTGTTTGTTAGGTCTTCACGCCTAAATGGCGAAACCGATTTTGATGAATTTTGATACAGAGATAGTTGAGCCCCTGCAGCCGTCTCCAGAGTACATAGGATATTTTTTTTAAAGTGAGAAAAAGGGGAGAAAGAGGGAAGAAAAGGGAAGAGAAAAATGTATTTTTATTCGATCATCATCAAAATAACTATGCCACGCAGACGAAGTCGCGGGCGGAATCTAGTGTTAAGGATGAGCAAGCGTGGTTGTCAATGCTCGTGCCTTCTCTGAATGAGTAGAGGTTTTTGCCCGGGATTGGGACAGTTATAGGCTGGTATTATTATTGAATCAATTCAAATGTTTTAGCCAGCTCTAGAAGGAAGGGAGCGTCAGACTTTTACTGATTAAAACCCATCCATGTTCGTTCTATTGCCCTTTGTGTTCCGGGGCCGCGGTACCTTTTTCGGACAACACCTAACCACGGATTACGTATGCCTTTGGAACATTAATTTGGGTGTATTCACAGCCACAATAGTGTCGACTATCAATCAATTAAGAACGTAATTAAAGCTCATGTCTATATGGTTTGAGAAGAACGCTCTCAGAATCAAATGAGGCATTCCATTCAGGTCACATATGTATGTAGTTATGTGACCTGAAGCGAATTTATGGCTTTTACGTGGTTCGAATATATTTCGGACACACTGAAACCATTAGTTCTTCTCTTACTTGCAGAAGTGGGTAATAGACACTCGTCAGATATAGGTTTAGGGTTTTAAAGATTCCGTAGCTCAAAAGGATAAAATGTAAAACCATGATCATAAATCATTGAACAAGCGCAAGATTAAGGACAAGACGCTTAAGGTGTTCTAAAAAATTTTTTATTAAACTAAACTTATAAATAAATTAAAAAATAGCGTCAAAAATTTATCCTCAACGCTGTCAGTTGGCAATGTCCCCAAGAGACTGGCCGCGTTGCCACGTTGTATGGCAACGCTAAGCCTCTGGCAAAAGTAAAAGCCAGCACTTGGGTCACGGGAAGTGTCAATCAAACGTTTGGAAATTTCCTTAAAAAGGCTGTGAGCACAAGGACCCCACGGTCCCAGAGTTTAAACCCCAAACGGCTCGAAAATATAGTTCATAATAAGGTTACTATATTTACGCCGCTTGAGGTTCTCTGCAGCCAAAGGAGAAAATGGAATCAACCTTTTTGGATCATTTTGTTCTCCGTCTGTCTGGCTGTCTGTCTATCAAGGCCCTTTATCTCGGGAACGCGTGAAGGTAGTGAGTTGAAACCACTTACTCAACTCTGTGGAAAAATCGAACACTGAAACGTCTACGCAGTCTAAAGATATGGAACTTTATATCGCAAGTTTGTACGGAAGAGGGTTCCGTACAAACTTGATGCGCGAGTCTGCCAGTTTTATTAATATTATAAAAGCGAAAGTGAGTTTGTTTGTTTGTTACCTCTTCACGCATTAATGGCTAAACCGATTTTGATGAAATTTGGTACAGAGATAGTTGGGAACCAGAATACGGACATAGGCTAATTTTTATTAAAAAGAAGTGGGATATGAGGGAGAACGAGGGAAGAAAAGTGAAAACTTAGCGTTGCTATTAAAAATCAATCAGGCGCAAGAGAAAAAACTGCAGGTCTGCTTGGTGTGTATACCGAATTTAACGCGAGCGAAGCCGCGGGCGTAAGCTAGTTTATTATAATTGCAATCTCATTATTTTGAAATTGACGTTTTCCACCAAAACTTGTGGTTGTCAAGTTAAATCGGACTAACCCGTCCATGTTCCTTTTTAGGGTTCCGTAGTCAACTAGGAACCCTTATAGTTTCACCATGTCTGTCTGTCCGTCCGTCCGTCCGTCCGTCCGTCCGTCCGTCCGTCCTCGCTTAATCTCTGTGACCGTTTGCACTAGAAAGCTGAAATTTGGTACCAATATGTATATCAATCACGCCGACAAAGTGGTAAAATAAAAATTGGAAAAAAATGTTTTATTAGGGTAGCCACCCTATATGTCAAGGGGGAAGTGATTTTTTTTTTAATTTCAACCCTAACGTGTGATATATTGTTGGAAAGGTATTTAAAAATGAATAGGGGTTTACTAAAATCATTTTTTGATAATGTCAATAATTTCGGAAATAATCGCTCCAAAAATAAAAAACAATGTGTCCCCCCCCCTCTAACTTTTGAACCATAAGTTTAGAAAATATGAAAAAAATCTGAAAAGTAGAACTTTATAAGGACTTTCTATGAAAATTATTTTGAACTTGATTGACATAACAGTTTTTGTACAAAAAAAAAAGTTGTACAAAATAATTTCTGGACTAAGTTTGTTCCCATACTTGGATAATAATAAAATACAATTCCCTAGTGTTCAATAAAATACAACTCATAAGTGGGAACACTTATTGTGACGGACGGGAAACTACGGAACCCTACACTGAGCGTGGCCCGACACGCTCTTGGCCGGTTTTTTTTTACCCTTTGTATTCCGGGGCCGATCTCTTTCGAACAACCCGCAACCCCGGCAGGCAGTGGCCCAGGCAGGCTCCTCTGCTTTGCTGACTAAAGAATGGCTGACATTCTTAAAACCAATCACCAGTTACCCTACCATGACGTGTTAAAGCAGAACTTACTCCGCTGAGGGAAAGGGACAGAGCTATACAGGGTGTCTAGCACCATCTCTTTCACTCAGTTGAATAAGTTCTGCTTTAAGATGTCATAGTAGGCCTACAGATCAGTTCAACGATAACAAGTCACATGGACTGCTATGGGCACCTGTTGAGAACAAAAAAGACATCATTTCGCAACAATTCTCATTGTTCAGTCAGTCGACTTTTTTCTTTCAAACCTTTTATAAGCTTGACTCGATACCTCTTTCAAATTGCATTACACCTGCTGACGGCAAATTGAATAGGTAATTGGTTTAATTGGTGAGTAGGTCTTATTTATTTTTTAATTTAACACTTGTAGCACAAAGTACAAACGCGGACTTAAAGCCGTAGGCGTTTTATACCAGTCAACCTAGTTGCAGACACCAACAATGGTAGTTGTAAATCTAAAAAGTATTGTGTCCAAAAAGGATATATTATAAAACATTAGACCCCTGACCACAATTAGCAATACCAGCGGTGGTGCCCGCCGGGGACCATGAAAAGCAATGGCCTCCGACTTGTTAAGGGCCACCACCAGGCTTTTTTTTCGGTCGGAAATCATCCAATGACTTCCCCCATGGGGGGCATGTCAGACTTGTACTGACTAAAACCCACCCATGTTCCTTCTGTTGCCCTTTACGTTCCGGGGCCGCGGCATCTCAACAACCCGCAACCCCGGCCACCACCAGGCTTAGACACCGTATGTGGCTCAGAGAACAGCCCCGAGACGTGACCAGCGTGTCGTCCGCATAACATGTCAGGTTCACGCCCGGCAGGAGCTCGCCACGCGAATCCCAGCCGTATCCGATGTTCCACAGGGGCGGGCCATGAACCGAACCCTGTGAAACACCGCAGGACATCTCGCGACGGCTTCTGTCGTCACGTCCCATGTAGGTGACACACCTCCCTAAGTGTCCTTTGACCTGCCGTGACCTTGTTAAGCGCCGTAAGATTGCATATACCTACTAAGTGTCCAACTCGTAACGTCTTTCAATTATTTTTGAGATAAAACATAACATGGTTTGAAAATATTATTGGAATCGATTCAATTACTTATTCGGAACAATCTATACACAGGTTTCGCATCTACTAAAAATAATGTTGTAGAAGACTATATTTATACAAACTACTTATAAATTAACTGCCACTAATACTTTTTAATAATATTAGAATTAAAATAGCTCTTCTTGGCGTGTAGAAGACAATCTGTTTATCTATTCCTTTACTTTTTCTTTATGGTATACAGTGCATATCGAGTCTTTAAATTATCACATCAAAAGAGGAACATTGTATTAACAAAAAAAAAGGTCTATTTGAAACTGAATCCTCCTTGAGACCTGTGTTAAAAGTTGTTGTTCAAAAGAGATACCGCGGCCCCGGATCATAAAGGGCAATAGAAGGAACATGGGTGGGTTTTAGTCAAGATAAGTCTGTCATTCCCCCCGCTCCACGCAGAGCATGGATCCGCAAAAAAAAGACGTGAAATTGTTTTCATGAATATTGGTAGGTTTATAAAATCAGAACGTGATTCCAATCCAAGACTACTTCAAATAACATTATCGGTTATCTTTTCACTTCTCAAATCATGTCACAAATCCAAATAATGATTTTCTTCCAAATTTTGCGCACGCAAGTACAATTTCGTGACGGCTCATTCATCCCGAAGTTATGTTTATTTATTCCGTATATTTTGTTCTTGTTGTTGTAATACATTTTACTTCGCAGTACAACGAACGATATTATTAGACATTTTGTTTTTTTCGAGTGACGACCTTCAATATAGGCAGATGCTGGTAGGCGGTGGCCCTGGCCTTCCTTCGGAGGGTTTTGCCCTTCGATCATTGGTCAGCCATTGGTTCAGTAACACTTTTTATTACGTGGGGAGGACTGTCAGACTTTTTCTGACTAAAATCCACCCACGTTCCTTCTTTTGCCCTTTAAGTTCCGGGGCCGCGGTATCTCTTTATGTTCAGTACCCCTGTAGTACTAGACTATTTTTCTAAATAAGTATTTAAAATAAAAACGATTGTAACTCTAAAATGTTTTTTGTTTCCAGAACAATGCAGCTAATCAAAATCATAACCTGTCTGCTCCCATTCGTCATGGGAATGAAAACACAACGGTCGGCAGGAACATTAGTCGATTTCGCAGACCCTAAGGTAAGCTTTGACTTGCCGTTACTAGCGAGACGGAGCGACGACCATAACAAGGTGGTTGTGACAGTGGACTAAGTGACAGTGAACTATGTGTCAGTGGACTCTGTGACAGTGAATTGTGTGACAGTGAATTGTGCGACAGTGGACTATATGACAGTGGACGGTGTGACAGTGGACTGTGTGACAGTGAAATGTGTGACAGTGATTTGTGTGACAGTGGACTATATGACAGTGGACGGTGTGACAGTGGACTGTGTGACAGTGAAATGTGTGACAGTGACTTGTGTGACAGTGGACTATATGACAGTGGACGGTGTGATAGTGGACTGTGTGACAGTGAAATGTGTGACAGTGAATTGTGTGACAGCGGACTATGTGACAGTGGACGGTGTGACAGTGGACTGTGTGACAGTGAAATGTGTGACAGTGAATTGTGTGACAGCGGACTATGTGACAGTGGACGGTGTGACAGTGGACTGTGTGACAGTGAATTGTGTGACAGTGGACTATATGACAGTGGACGATGTGACAGTGAAATGTGTGACAGTGAATTGTGTGACAGTGGACTATGTGACAGTGGACGGTGTGTCAGTGGACTGTGTGACAGTGAAATGTGTGACAGTGAATTGTGTGACAGTGGACTATGTGACAGTGGACGGTGTGACAGTGGACTGTGTGACAGTGAAATGTGTGACAGTGAATTGTGTGACAGTGGACTATGTGACAGTGGACTGTGTGACAGTGAAATGTGTGATAGTGGACTGTGTGACAGTGAAATGTGTGACAGTGAATTGTGTGACAGCGGACTATGTGACAGTGGACGGTGTGACAGTGGACTGTGTGACAGTGAAATGTATGACAGTGAATTGTGTGACAGTGAATTGTGTGACAGTGGACTATGTGACAGTGGACGGTGTGACAGTGAAATGTGTGTCAGTGGACTCTGTGACAGTGAATTGTGTGACAGTGAATTGTGCGACAGTGGACTATATGACAGTGGACTGTGTGACAGTGAAATGTGTGACAGTGGACTATGTGACAGTCTACTGTGTGACAGTAGACATTGTTATAGTAGGCTAAGTAACCCCTGGTTTCATCAACTGTATTTAAACTAAAGTTTAAACAAGAAAATCATTTCCTTGACAAGTTCAAAAACTATCGAGTAAAAAAACGTTTTTAAAAAGTTCCAGAAACAAACTAAGTGTTCGAATGTAATTATACGTTGTATAACAATATAGTTATATCTTTCTAACATCCCCTACCAACTATATTGTGGTTGGCTTCCAGTCTAACCGGATGTAATGGTTTAACGTACTTTTCAAGGCATAGAGGAAAATTTGTATGTATGGGGCGGTCACCCGGCCAGACGTTTGTGGGAGAGAACCTCAAACCAACCCAGCCGCCACGGTAGACGCCCAAGCGTGAGGCTCCGTAAGACGACTACCGGCCCGTGGATAGTGAACAATGAGTAGCTCCCTGTCCGTCCGCCTATTTACAACATGCCGTGTCGACGGCGCGTTAGTGATCCACGCGCGCCTCAAAGAGATATCAGCAAAGCAGAGGGGCCTGCCAGGGCCTCCGCCTGCAGGGGTTGCGGGTTGTTCGAAAGAGATACCGCGGCCCCGGAACGTAAAGGGCAATAAAAGCAACATGAATGGGTTTCAGTCGGTACAAGTTTGACACTCTCCCCGCTCCGCCCAGAGCGGGGGAAGTTACTTGATGATTTCCCATCCGCAAAAAAAAATCGGCACAGTCACCAACATCCCCGAACCAACCTAGTGAAGCGCGGAATAACCTAATAAACCCTTATTATTTAGCCACGAACTCTTCTATAGTAACGAGCTCTTCTTCTCTTCGCTCGACGAGTTACTAATAACTCGTCGCTGAGGAAGAGAAGAAAAGCTAGCGAAGAGTATTATATTATAAAAAAAATTAGAGGTGTCAAGGGACACCCGGATGGAACGAAGTTCTCGTCGCGACACCACACTGTTCAATGCGAAATAGAAATGAAAATATCTGGCTTGCTTTCTATAAGAGAGAGAGACAGACAGACAGACAGAGAAACATGCGACGCCGCACAGCTTACAATAGCTTACTATAGCAAAAAGTGTCGTGACAACTTTTTGTAAGAATTTTTTCCGTCTAGCCCCCTTTTACAACGCGCAATAAGGAACTTCGTTCCAATATTATTGAAGTCCTACAGCAAGTGTAGTATCCATTCTCTTCATCTTTCAGGTACAAGGACACTTAGACGCCTTAGTTCGGATGGCCCAATCGTGCGTCATCAAAGTGCGAGCATCCCCTAAAGACGTCAGAGCATACTTTACAAACACCTCACCGGTATCCAGATCTGGTCAATGCTTCGCCGCCTGCATGTTGGAGCAAAGTGACGTCATCAATCATGGAAAGGTAAATAGAACTTCTTTGATTATCAAAGTAAGTAATTAAAAAAAATTAAAAAAAGTTGCCCCCACACTAGAAATTTCTCCTGTATCGTGGGTGCGTTTACAAACATTTAAACTCACACACAAACAGCCAAACCAGAAACAACTATCTGCAGGATATACAAATATTTGTTCCGGGCGGAAATCGAACCCGCGACACGCCGCAACAGTATTTTGCTCAGGCACTGCGCCAACCGTGCCATCAAATTAGTTTGTGATTGTGATTTCCTTTGAAGGTACGGGTTGCAGACACTTATCCAATATAAAAAAAAATTCTTAAAATATAAATGCGATTTAGATCCAAAATATATACATTGCTGAACTGTGCAGATTTAATTAGCATCATCTTCTAAATGTTAGTGCCCTAGCTTGAGATTCCGTTGAGATCTCAGGTGGCTACAGTCAAACATATATAATTAGAACGTCCACCTACATTTTCCAGTATAACGTGGCCTCGCGTTGTATAGATTTTCCGTAATAATGAAATATCCGCGTTTGGTATAGATTTATTGGTCATCGTACGTACTATTTACTTTCTTCTCTTACAATTGTTTTTTCCACAGGTGAACAGAGAACTCCTAGTCCACCTCGCCAGTTTAGTCAACGGCAAGAACTCCAGGGTCGTTCGTAAGCTCAACGCTGTCTCCCGACTCTGTCTTGACAGCATCGAAGGCATGTCTGACAGATGTCAGCTCGCCTCCACATATAACGACTGTCTGAATGAAAACATGATCGAGTTCGCCTTCCCTCTTGATATCGCAGAGGAAGCCGTCAGAAAGATGCCTTTCCATTTAATACAACCTAAGTAAGTTTGACTACGAACTTCCAGACACTTCTTATTGCTTCTCACTATGAATTTCTCCGCCTTCGTGGGTGCATTTACAAACATTTATAGTCATATACACAAACAGCTAGACGCGGAACAACTACCTGTAGGTCATACAAATATTTGACGGGCCTGTTGATCTAGTTGTTAGGGGCCCTAACTGCTGAGCCGGAGGTCGTGGGTTCGATTCTCACCCATGACAAACTTTGTGTGATGAGCATGATTATCTGTTCTGTGTCCGGGTGTGATTTATCTATAATATGTATGCATTTATAAATTATATAAGTATGTATATCAGTTGTCTGGTTACCATAACACAAGCTCTGCTTAGCTTGGGATCAGATAGTCGTGTGTGAGTTGTCCCAAGATATTTAATATTATTTATCTTAGTCTAACCCGTTGGTCTCCTAGTCACAAATGACTGCCAAGAGTGGAATCTGGATTCAATTAATCAAAAAGTGCTACTGGGTTTAAAGCATCTTGAAGTATGTAAGTTGGCGGTATGAAATATAAATGTACATAAAAGTGCCCATTACTCGGAAAGCACGTTAAGCCGTCGATCCCGCGCCTGAACCCTCTCCTGTCGTGTTAGATTGCCGTCCCTTAAGTCTATGAGAGTGAGGGAACAAATAGTGCAAATGTACCCACGCACACACTTGTACAGTAAGCATCAAAAGTTGATGACCACATTTAGATTTTCAAAATCACTGTATACCGTATTACACCTAAATCAATCAACATGACAAGCGCCAGAAATGAATGAATAACATAAAAGAGCATAAGTAGGTGACCATCACTTTTCAAAAGTCACTAAACAAAGTTATAGTAAAAAAAAACATGAAATTCTTCGTCTCTAAAGTCTTCGTCCGCGTGGCGTACTTACTTTGGGCTAACCAGGGTGATGACCAAAAAAATATTTTCTCTTACCCTTACTTCCCTTTTCTCCCCCTATTTTCAGTTCATGTCCGTCTCCAGGGTCCCAACTTTCTCTGTACCAAAATTCATCACAATCGCTTTAGCCATTTAGGCGTGAAGACGTAACAAACGAACTCACTTTCGCCTTTATAATATTAGTAAGGATATTATAACATTTCGTCCTATCAAAATCATTCTGTCAAGAACACCAGCATTTTTTAGAATCTCCTAGAATCCTGAAAATGATTCATGAAGATTAATTCTTCTTGTTTTATTTTCAGGTTGCCATTCTCTTATATACTTGCCACAAAAACAACGCTATTGTAGTGAAATCTATTGCCAGGTGAGCTGATGAAATATTTAAAGTAATTATTTCCCCTTTCTTCTACCAGTATCCCAATAAGTAAGATGTTGATGATAACATGCCTTTTTCGTGGATACAATTATCAGCTCTTTTAGCAAACACTCGCTCATCTTTAACACAGTCAATCTATCGTGTCTTTGCTTTCTCTTCTTCTAATTAATTTCGGACGCAGCTGAATACCAGTATTTTACATGGAGCAACTGCCTATCTGACCTCCACAACCCAGCTAGTACTGGGTAATACGATACCCCTTGGTTAAGACTGGTAGTCAAACTTTCGGGACACTGACTACCTGTGGCTACTGTCAAAGATCTCCAAATGACAGCTAGGACCAATAGCTTAACGTGCTTTTCGAGGTACGGAGGAAACTCGGTATGTAACGGGTTCACCCATCCACAGACCAACCTAGGTAAGCGTGGCTTAACCTAAAGATCGACCCGACCGCCAAAAAAATGCCCTACAAAGGTAACCTAACATGAAAGCCATTATCACAAACACTAAGAGTCACTTAAAACGATCCCTAAATAAAAGCACTCTGTTGGATTTTCAACGATCGGCCTAACGCAAAGATTCGAAATTCCAACAACAATATACATTACTGGGACTCAGAAAACTAAAGTAGTCGCCCAAAACCGTTAAAAAATCATTATCACGCGTACGACAGTTTCAAAACTTCAAACATTTTATTACGCACATTTTAATATAACATAAGGAATTCTTGCCTATGATTCCCGAGTTTTAGCTTCTTAAACTGTCAGCTGCAGAGAGTCTACGACTTTCCAAATTGGATTAAACAAGCTCTCCAAGTTCAAGCGTTGACAAGATTTGATTAGGGACTTTCTGAATCTATATAATCAGTATGCAGATTGATTTCAGAATATTTTATTCACCTGACTTATTCACGGATGCCTATAAAAGTATTATGGAGGATTTTTAAATGAGAATTTCGATTTGATTGAAAAATTGTGCCTGACTAAAATTCTGAGTTAAGCTTTTTAGGCTTAGCGTGTTCAAGCTTAGATAGTTTATTTTTATTGACAAAAACAATATATATCTACGCTATCTATAACTACTGGTCAAATTTGGAAATCTCTAAAATCAATTTGGCTGGCGGAATATACACTAAAATATAGTATATTTTATATAATACCAGCGATCTGCCCTGGCTTCGCACGAGTGTACACATTTATATCCATACTAATATTATAAAAGCGAAAGTGAGTTTTTTGTTACATCTTCACGCCTAAATGGCTAAACCGATTTTGATGAATTTTGGTACAGAGATAATTGGGACCCTGGAGCCTAACATAGGCTATTTTTATTTTTGTAAAAGTGAGAAATGAGAACGACGAGGGAAGAAAAGGGAAAACTTAACTTTGCTATTACAATAAATAAGGCGCAAGGGCAAAAACTACAGATAGCCGGTACCTGCAAATCAGGAAAGGGGACCTTAGTTCCCCCGAATTTAACGCGAGGGAAGCCGCGGGCAAAAGTTAGTAATATTATAAACAGATAAAGTTTGGAACTTTGTTTTGGTAAATAATCTCTTTAACTACTGGGGGTCTAAATGGCCGCTTTAGCAGATAATAATATGAATTACGTGAAAACTTAAAATGGTCATAACTCAGTTTACATTTTGAACATTGTGACCATTTTACGAATGGTACCGTAAATCATAATATTATTTACCTATTATGATTATGTTTAAATGGCCATATTAGAGCCCCTGTAAGGTTACTATGACATCTTATAGCAGTTCTTATTCCTGTGTGAAAAAGAGATGGTGCTATACACCCTGTATAGCTCTGTCTCTTTCCCTCAGTGGAATAAGTTCTGCTTTAAGACGTCATGGTAGGGTAGCTGATCTGATTTTGTTTTTTTTTTCACCAGTATACAAAACTACATTATTCTTTGATGTCACACAGGCTATATTTAAAACGTTCTCGTGGGATAATTTCACAAGCGACGCCGCGGTCAAAAGCTAGTCCTTACTAATATTATAAAAGCGAAAGTGAGTTTGTTTGTTTTTTGCCAAACCTATTTTTATGAATTTGGTACAGAGATGGTAGAGTCGGACCCTGGAGATGGATATATTATAGTCTAATTTAAAAAAAATGAGAAAAGGGGGAGAAAATGGGAAGAAAAGGCGAGAGTAAGATATTTTTTTTTAAATCATCACTCGGGTTAAAGTTAGGGTTGGCCCAAATTAACTATGCCACGCGGACGAAGTCGCGGGCGGAAGCTAGTAACTTATAAAACACATGACAGCATATTGGTAGACTAAAAAACTGCCAAACAAACTTCGACCAAAAATTCTTTAAAGTTTCTTTTCTGTTACTAAGGATTGCCTTCGTCAATATTTAATTGGAGGTAAATAATATTGTTTTTATTTTTCCTTCAAAACTTATGTGCTAACATTACCTCTCTTTTGTTACAGTTTGCCCCAAGAAGCAAGGGCCGCACCATATTAATTTATTCTCAATTTAAGTATAAGGAATTTTAAAATTTTGTATGTTTACATTTGTAATAAATGCTTAATCAATTATTTTTGTGTTTCTATAATCACGACATATTTAACTGTTAAATTAATAAGCAATCATCATCATTTTCCTTCCCTTGTATCATTTCATTACTAAATGTAAAACAACTAAAAGACAATAATAGTTGAATATTCTTTAATACGTGAACGCGACAATGGCACGGTTATTCATAGAGCACATGCAGATCAACGTTGACGTCCCACGGGCTACTGACGCCGCGCGCCGCCAGCGCCGAGCGCGCGCGGCGCGGGCGACAACTCTGCACGCGGGTGGCGTGATGCCGCGGACCAATCACGAGGCAGCGGCGCGTCATACGATTGGTCGTACGATCTCTCTCAGTCGGCCGTCCTGATGCTGCTGGGCGTCCCGAACAGCTCCTTCTTCTTGATGAGTACACGTAACCTCTTAAGGCTCATTATTTTAAGGCCACCTCTCAAGGTAGAATAACATTAACTTCTTAAAGTTAAATGACGCTGCCTCTTAAGGCTTATCTCCATCTTAATAGAGGGTTTGTAATTGCCAAATAGCTTTAGGGTCCGCCTCTCAAGGCCTACCAATTGATGAAATGGTTCACTCATAACCAATTGAGTCTATGCCCTAGGTAAATCAATATTTAAGACCTCTGAAGGTCAGTAAAGGTCCGCCTCTTAAGGCCTACAAATGGCCCACCCTTAATGTGAGTCTTCAAGCATTGACTTTACTCTCTCGACCTCTAAAAGTCTGATGGTCTGCCTCTTCAGGCCTTCAACTGCTCTGACGGTCCACCCATCTCACATGGATCTACGTTCAGCAGTTCGGTTCAAACTTACTGCATGTAAGGTATGACCGATAGTCATGGTCCGCTTCACAAGCCTTCATGAAACACCCTCTTAAAGGTGGCATGCATGCGATATACGAGCACCTCAGGCTCAAAACGCTGTGATAAACACAGTCCATAGTACTTTTTCAAAAGTACCGAGATCTCTCTTACGTGTCTGATAAATAAGACAATTATTTAGGCCATAAACAATATACTTTAAAATCACAACATGAATTCAAGGTACCATGGTACTCATCTAACTTGACTATAACTAGTAAACTCGGTCACAACTCTTATGGTGTCTTAATACAATGAGATCATAATAACATAATATTTCTTAACAGGATTTCAAATTATCAGTTGGAACAAAACTTAAACTATTCAGTTCTTAATCTAAACATTTTGTTTTAAGTGATCATTAAAATAACAAATAATCATTAAAATAACAAATAAGATAATAATTCAGTTCTTGATCTAAATATATTTTTTTCAAGTGATCATTAAAGTAGCAAATAAGATAATAATTCAGTTCTTAATCTGAATCAGACATACACCGAAACAGCTTCAGTTTATCCCGAGCCAGCACATTCTCATATGAACGACCAGATTTATTGCTAGCCTTGACAACATATCTGTCATGCGGGAGCACTTTAGTCACAACAAATGGACCATCATAACGAGGCACTAACTTGCCACTTCTAAGGCCCTTTCTAAATACCTTGCGTTGCACTAGAACCAACTGACCGACCTTAAAAGGTGCCTCAGTACGTCTCTTACGGTCGAAATTTAGCTTCGACTGCTGAGCAGCAGTTTGCATTCTAGTGGTAGCAGTCTCTCGGAGGTTGTCAAAACAGTCTGACCTAATAGGTGTAACTAAGTCACCGACTAAACGAGGCCGGAAGCCGTACAATAGTTCTAACGGCGACTTCCTTGTCGTATTATTAATATTAGAGTTCAATCCTAATTGAACTTTAGGTAAGTACATCTCCCAATTATTTTGGTCATCACCGACATAAGCCACGAGTGCATCAAGTATTGTACGATTATACCTCTCAATTTGGCCGTTAGCCCTAGGGCTCGCCACGGCGTTCATTACATGTTTTATTTGACGCTCAGTACAATACTTCTTGAACTCGTTACAATCAAAGGCTTTTCCACGATCGCTAATAATTCTGTTTGGCAAACCAAACGTTTTTATAAACAGGTCTAGGGTCTTAAGAGCATTAGCACAACTAGTATCTCGCACGGCCTCGATCCATATAAACTTAGTAAATGAATCTATGATGGCGAAAATATACATCTTTCCAGAGGGACTCTTGCAAAAAGGACCAAGGTGGTCGACATGCACGGTATGAAAAGGCAGTGGTACTTTTTCTATTGGATGCAATAAACCAACAAGTCGACCCGTAGGCTTCTTAGCGTATTGACATGAAATACAGCTGCGTACGTATTTCTGAATAAAACGTCGCATGTTACCAAACCAATACTTACTCTTAATTGCATCGTATGTTTTATTAAAATTGACATGACCATTACTATCATGGAAAGTCTGCACAAGAGACCAACGACATTGTTTTGGAACTACAACCTTGAGCTTATTATTATCAATCTTTCTAAATAGAACTCCCTTTTCAACTACATAGTCCGCAGCCAAACCTTTCGAGTTACCGTTCGCTAATTCGTCAGCTAACTGACTTATAACCGCGCGTATGGAATCGTCATCGTGTTGCAAACTTTCGATAAGGTCCGTTTCTATGCTACGCAATACACTCCCAGCGGGATTTCGACTCAACGCGTCTACGTGACACATCGACTTCCCGGCGCGATATTCAACATCAAAATTAAAGCCTTGTACTTCTAACCACCACCTCGCGATGCGTGGATTTAAATCTCGCTTCGACCAAGTCCAGCGTAGGGCGTTACAGTCCGTTACTATAATAAACTTAACACCACTTACATACACCCTAAACTTCTGCAAGCTCATCACTACCGCCATGGTCTCGAGTTCGAAACTATGGTAGTTTTGTTCAGCGGGTGTAGTCTGTCGACTAGCATACGCGACAGGTTTCCACGCTCCGTCCAACTGCTGTTGGAGAAGAATACCGCCCAAACCAACCTTAGACGCGTCGGTATGTATCTGAGTCTCAAGCTCCGGGTTAAACAAAGCTAATACCGGCCGACTAATAAGTATAGCTTTTAATTTATCGAATGCCCCCTTCTGTTCTTCACCCCAGACCCAGGGTTGATCTTTTTTTATTAATAAAGTAATAGGACGGGCAATTATCGCGAAACCTTTAACATATTTTCTAAAATAATTAGCCAGGCCCATAAACTGCCTACACTGGTGCACGTTAGTCGGTATGGGAAAATCACGTACAGCATTAATTTTATGTTGCGCCGGCTTCACTTCACCATTACAGACTTCATGTCCCAGGTATTCAATCCGCGGAACTAAAAACGAACACTTATCGATTCTAAGCTTCATGTTTGCAGCACGTATTCTTTCTAACACGGCCCTTAAACGCCTCAGCGCCTCACAGTAATCATCACTATATACGAGGATATCGTCAAGGTACGCAGTGGCGCACTCAAACTTCAACGGCCCTAATATGTTATCGATAGCTCGCTGAAAGACAGCAGGTGCATTCACAAGTCCGAAGCTCATACGTGTGTATTGATAATGCCCGTCGGGCGTCACAAAAGCTGTATACTGCTTACTCTCATCTTCCAATTGTATACAAAAATATGCAGATAAAACATCAAGACATGAGAATACACGCTGCTTCGCTAGCCTATCAAGTTGATCTTGTATAAGCGGCATAGGATAACGTTCTTTTCTAGTTATTTTATTTAGCGCCCGGTAGTCGACGCACATGCGTTTTTCACCAGTCTTTTTGGGAACCAAAAGGACTGGGCTGGCGTAAGGCGAGTTAGACGCTTCAATAATTCCCTTCTCTAATAAATCTAGAATAATATTACGTACGTGTTCACGGTCCGCAATTGACATTCGATAGGGTCGGTAATAAATCGGTTTATTATCTGTTAGCTCTATTTTCATTTTTACAGCACATTTACCTATTGTTTGACCGCACTCAGAAAAGCAATCGGAAAAATCATTTAGTAAGCATTCAAGCTCTAACTTTACAGAAGGCTCCAAATCTATCCCGACCCCATACCTACAATCTGCGTCGCGGACTGTTATCGCACGTACCACACACTTATTACTAGGTAAATAAATTATCTCCGATCCTAAGTTGATCATTTTAACACAGACCCGGCCGTCAATGACCTGTGCGTTATGTTTAGGTACAACAAATTCAGAACGAGGCTTCAAGTGTTTCGATTCCGGTATGGTAATAGTTCCGTCAAAATCTGGACAGCCCAGCACTATTTTATTTACACCAGGTGAAAGATGCTGGTCCTCGAGTATACGTAACCGAACACGCTCGGCATCCTCAGAAATGTCAGGTAAGTGCGATAGGTAATTTGCGTTATACATCCTAAGTGACGTGGGAGTCTTAATAACATAAACATTAGGGTAATCCGTAAATGGTTGACCAATAATAATGCCTATATCCTGCGCCCCGTCGGGCACTAAATAAGCCTTAACACCTTCGCACGTAGCCTCATCGGCTGTGATGGTAACTACTGTTTCCGCGAGAGGTGTAGTATGTGACCCCCCGAATCCTTTTATAACACTGTTACTCGACACACTCTGCAAATCTAAGCTCAACTGTTTTGATAAGGACTCTGTTATCGTAATACAGGAACTCCCGAAATCAATAAATGCCTCAGCATTACACCCGTTAATTGTTACCGTCATGTAATATTTGGCACTTGAATCGCCTGTTTTTTTAATAATATTTACTTTTTGCGTATTATTTGACATACTTGCATTACGACTTTTTAATTTCAGACATTCGTCCTTGACATGCCCTGACTTATTGCAATAAGAACACTTTCTCATTTTAGTAAAACAATTATTTTCACTGTGCCCTTTCTTACTGCAAAACGAACATACTGTATCTAAATAAGTGTTTTTGTCGCGAATTCTATGAGTACAACGCGCAGCGACATGTCCGGGCCGCTTGCACACTCGACATTTTATCCGATCTTGATTAATTACAGAGTTTACACTTCGTTTTGAACTCACCGAAACTGTATTCGTTTGCAACGACGACAGGTAATTCAACAACGCGCTGGGGTCGCGGCAACCCGCAGAAATCGCGCCAATTTCAATGAGTTCATTACCGATCGTACCTACAATTGCCTCCGTAATTAACGACGGTGCAAGTCCGCACGCGTTACCTAACGCTAACTTATCATAATAAAATTGTAAAAAGTCCATATCAGGCGACCGGATAACATTAACTAAATCTCGTAACATATTTAATTTACTTTTATGGGATGGGAAAGCTGTTAATAGTTTAGACTTAAAATCAACCCACAAGAGATTAATTTCTTGTAATTGATCGTACCAGCGACGGGCATAGCCTTTGAGTTTCGAGGAACAATTAAATACTAAAGTTTTCTCATCCCATCCATACATTCTAGATATGCCCTCGACCTTACGAAGCCACACATCCATAGTAATTAATGATGTCTTTGGGTCAAAGTCCGGTATCGGGTCACTTCGACCCACATAGCGTAAATTATTAGTGTTATTAAAAGAATGATCTACATACGCTAAAGAGATCTCGCTCCAGAGATGAGGATGCAGTGGCCGCCATAATGGCGCCACACCGCGAGTCAACGTTCGGCGCAGGCGCGCGCTGCGCGACGCTCGCCGCGTCTTGCGCAGACGACATGGCGGCTGAGTGACTCACTGTAGCAGAATGTGGCGTAGGTGGGAACCCTGATGGATTCATACTAGGCTGTACAACCTGGCTGGAAGGCGGGAACACTTCATATGTACTTCGATCGCTTGGCAACGGGCGGCCCGCGCTCAAGGTCACCAACGGTGTGGCGACGCTCGGTGGCGGCGCCCTGTTTCGCTGGATCACGGTCGGTGCCGAAGCACCCGCAGTCACTGATGTCGCTTCTTCTGGGTAAGGCAGCGGAGGTGTTGTAATGCCATCGTCGGCATCACCAGTCGATGGTAACGGTGCTACTGGCGCACTTCCCTCCAACGGCGCCGTCGCCGGAGCACCAATGTACTTTTCGAGTAATGACACACGTTTTAACAAGCGACGATTTTCCACTTCGGCCAAAAGCCGGCGTCGCAACTTGCACTCACGTTTTTCTTTTTTCTTTTTATGCGAACCCATGGTAAACTAACACAGCACTTAATTTCGTCCCACTTCTGAGATAAAAGACAATAATAGTTGAATATTCTTTAATACGTGAACGCGACAATGGCACGGTTATTCATAGAGCACATGCAGATCAACGTTGACGTCCCACGGGCTACTGACGCCGCGCGCCGCCAGCGCCGAGCGCGCGCGGCGCGGGCGACAACTCTGCACGCGGGTGGCGTGATGCCGCGGACCAATCACGAGGCAGCGGCGCGTCATACGATTGGTCGTACGATCTCTCTCACAACTTTGGTCCAAAAATAAATGTTTTTTTTTTTTAATGTTTTTTTTTAGTTCTGTTTGGGGTCGGCGCAACACGTTTTCTTCTTCCATTCTCCCCTGTCAGTTGTCACGGCATCATTTACTCCTTTCTCCTTCATATCAATCCTTACATGATCCACCCATCTTTTCTTTGGCTTTCCTCTTCCTGTCCATCCATCAACATTCAGATCCATTCTATAATTTGCTACAAAGTATAGAACAGACATAAAGCTCTGGTCTTAATAAGGCGAAACCCCGCTCGAAGCGCGGGATCGATTATTTTAATGTATAAGAAGAAAAACATCTATTCTCAACAGTTAAAACGCCCAGTTTATAGGAGCTCAATTTATTCTATTTATTTATAGTTAACTAGCTTTTACTCGCGGCTTCGCACGCGTTTAATTCGGGGCAACACCCCCTTTCCTGATTTACAGGTACCTGCTACCTGTAGTTTTTTAAACTAGCGTCTTATTTATTTTAATAGCTAAGCTAAGCTTTCCCTTTTCTTCCTTCTTTCTCCCTCATTTCTCACCATTACAAAAATTAAATAGCCTATATCCTTCTCCAGGGTCCCAACTATCTCTGTACCAAAATTCATCAAAATCAGTTCAGCCATGTAGGCGTGAAGAGGTAACAAACAAACTCACTTTCGCTTTTATAATATTAGTAAGGATTCAAACGGTATAACACCAAATACAATAATTAAAATACAAACAGAAAATAAAATAGAAGTAAAACATAAAGTAAACAACTTACAATAGGTTCAAGTAAACTAACACGGAACAGTTGACACTGTTGCATACTTTGTTTCACAAAACACCAGACATACTAGCATGACTTTATTCCATTCATCCGCAAACACATCACATTTAGGATGGGCAATCAGGAGGGCGTTGAGCATCTTGAGAATACGACAAACAAGCGATTATCAGAAGAGCCATTTGGGCCTTACTCTGTTATTTATCTTCATCTTTTTGCCCTAAAACTAGAAAAACTAACCGTTTCGTTCTACTAAAAGTGTCACTATAAGGTACAGTTTACGACTTCATACAAATCCTTATTATTGAGTATGTATCCCTTAGAAAAATCTTTTCTGTCATTCGACTAGTGCACTCTCATCATTATAATTTGAACCTTAAAACAATGGCGATAAAAGTCTCAAAATACTTGCGTTTGACAGCGCCTTTGTTTTGACATCGTCTTTGGATTATAAGATTTATGTTATGTAGTTTTGAGTTACAATTTCTCTGAAATTACGTAGTGTAGCAGTTATAGCCTAGTGGTGTGGCCATCGGACTACAAAGTCATAGGTCCCGAGTTCGATGCCGTTCGATGCGAGTGATCGCCGCGGATGTCGCTTCGGGCGTCGGGAGCCGCGAGACGAATCCCGGCCACCATAACTAGACTAACTAAGCTGAAATGGTACCTCTGTTTTTTTGTATTCATATTCGTATTGTATAAGTATCACTTACTTCGGTGAAGAAGTCATCGTGAATCGCCAAGTCAGAGAGCCATGGTCGGGATAGTAACACACGATAAAGAGTTTGACGTTACGGTTGACGCAGTGGCTAAGCGATCGACTGCTGCGCTGCATGTCGCGGGTTCAGCTGTCTGTGTATGTAAGTTTAAATGTTTTGAAACGCACCCACGATATAGGAGAAATTCCTAGTGTTTTTTTTTTATAAAACAATCTGAAAGTACTTTTACTTGAACATAATATACATAGACCCTTAAATAATAATATGGGTAACTCGTACAATAAACCGCGATGATTTATATTGTATACATCATAAGTAAGTGAGATGTGATCTTTTTGTGAAGCAGTCGTTACAATTTTTATTTAATTTATTTCTAAAAAAGACTAACATTTAGGATACAGGGAGCTAGTTAAAAGAAGCCAATTAATAGTTTTAAATATTAGGGCATTTCTATACAAGGAGAGAATTTTATTATGATAAGATTTAATAGGTTTCAGTGATATTCAAAGAATATAACACAAGAAAATAAGATATGCAGACTTAATTTACTGATCTCAAACAAGTAGGCACAGATCAATAATTGGCATACTTAGTCTGTGCGTAGGTAATTCATAAAACAAATATTATCTGCGACGACAATCGCGAAATATCTTAGAATCAAAAGTTATCCTACCTAAGAAAACCGCCTAATAGCGAGTCGATCTCACGCACTGAGCGTTCCGTACCTACAAACTTGCGACATAAACGGCAAAACATTTTGACTGCGTCATTTTAAAGGGTTGATTTTTCACGGCTTCAAGAGACCACAGACTTACTTATATGAAGGTATTGCCGCTCAACTATATGAAGGTATCAACTCAATACCTCTACGCGAGGACACGATGGAGCATGCTGTGGCAGCCTGCCCAGCTTGGTCGGAGCACCGCTGTGCCAGGAGCGGACGCGATCTCACGCGTCTGTTCCTGGTTCAGTACATCGTTCAGAGCGGGAGGGAATGGGAAGCGGTCACTATCTTCTGTGAACCAGTCATGCTAGCGATGAAGGTGGCCGGGCGTTTGAAGGAGAGAACCTCAAACCATCCCAGCTGCCACGGGAGATGCGAGACGACTTCCGGCCACCGTAAATGCAGGCCTGTGGACGTTGAGCAATGAGTAGCTCACCGTCCCGTTCGTCCGTTTATTGACGACAGGCCATGTCGATGGCGCGTTAGTTTTTCACGCGCGCTTCAAAGAGATGTCAGCAAAGCAAAGGAGCCTGCCAGGGCCACCGCCTGCCGGGGTTGCAGGTTGTACGGGTCTGACACTCCCTCGTTATTAAGTTATTTGATGAATTCCCATCCGCAAAAAACAAAATATACTTGTCCGCGTTCCCGAGATAAAAGATCTTGGCAGACAGACAGACAAAAAAGTAATATAAGGGTTCCGTTTTTTCCTTTTGAGATACGGAACACTAAAAGTACAAAAAATACAAGAAAATCTTCTCCCATATATAATAAGATAACCCACAAACCACCCCGTAAATGATATGAGGAGACGCATACGAAGATTAAATAATCCTCGTCTGATTGGATGCCCCCTACCTCCGTGACAGGCTTGCTAATCCGTCCCCGAAGAGGGCAAACATCACTGTTTGTGGGCAAACGGGACCAAATATAATAATAATGGGGCAAACGAGGCAGATGGTTATTTGTGAAGTTGTGTTTGTTATGTGGATCTGTGGTTAGGCTTACACAAGTTACGTGGTTATTTGTTTTCTGATGTGTTTGCTTCAGTTTGGTTGGTGTGATGTTCTTAAAATTATTAATTTTATTAATTATTAATTTTAGTATGTGCTGGATTGGGATTCACTCTTTTAGGAAGAGTTGTGTGCGAGAATTTTAGGGATATGCCGGAAGAATAAACTCTGGATACTCAATGCAGGCAAGTATCATTTTAATTCGTTGTTAACAACTTGAGGTTTAAAGGACACGTGCAAGTGTCAACAAGACAGAAATATATTATTATACTAGCTTTTGCCCACGGCTTTGCTCGCGTTAAATTCCCCTTTCCTGATTTGCAGTTACCGGCTACGTGTAGTTTTTGCACTTGCGCCTTATTTATTGTAATAGCAAAGCTGTTTTCCCTTTTCTTCTCTCTTTCACCCTCATTTCTCACTTTAATTAAAATAACCTGTGTCTGTCTCCAGGGTAGCAACTATCTCTGTACCAAAAATCATCAAAATTGGTTTAGCCATTTAGGCGTGAAAACGTTACAAACATACAAACAAGCTCACTTTCGCTTTTATAATATTAGTAAGGATAAGGATTAGACTGACGTAGGCTGACGATAAGGATGCTCCAACAAGGGGGTTTTGTACCACTTGTGGGAATCAACAGAATAAGTTATTATGAAAGGTGTAAAAGTCTAGTAACTTCAAAAAGTAGAAATTATTAGGTGGAGTGTATGTATGCTCCCTTATCCTTACTAATATTATAAAAGCAAAAGTGAGTTTGTTTGTTTGTTACGTCTTCACGTTGAAATGTGGGAACCGATTTGGATGAATTTTAATACATAGATAGTTGGGACCCTGGAACGGACATAGGCTATTTTAAAAAAAAAAAAAGATTGAGATATGAGGGGGAAAGAGGGATGAAAAGGGAGAACTAAGCATTGCTATTACAATCAATAAGGCGCAAAGGCAAAATCGGCAGGTAGCAGGCTGCAAATCAGTAAAGGGGAACTGTGTTACCCCGAATTTCCCAATAAACGTTTTCTCCGTACTTTAGTAAGTATTACTAATAAAAAAAAAATCGTGGTTTGCCATTAAACAGCGCTGTATGTAAAACCCTCTTTGGTAAAATAACTTGTAACCTGGTAACTATTGTAAATAGTGCAATAAACACTTTTGAACTTCGGTCTACTGATAACCTAATGACTCAGTTGGTAGTAGGATGCCACCTCGCATCGGTAAGCGTTAAGCCGTAGGTTCTATGCCTGATCTCTCTCCAGTCGGTCGTGAAGCAAAGTCCTATCGAATGTGAGAGTGCAGAGTTTCCCAGTATTTGCAAATAAACTCTCGAGCATAAACTAGTGTATTATATTTCAGTAATTTAACTGCTCAATCCAATTACAATTCGCACTAGTATCGGAAACTAGAAACCGATACCACTCGCTGGAAACTGTTCGAAAAACAAATCACAGAAAACTCTTTGTAACTGAAATGGAGAGAAACCAGAACTTTTCAACTCCAAGTTTAATACTAAAACCGATACGAAAACAAATCAATACTAAGAATAACTTTACTAACTGAATAAATCAAACAATCGTGAGAAAACAATAAAGGGATCGCGGATTCAGACAACTTCAGGAAAGTTTCAATGTAAAACAAAGAGTTCAGAAATAGGTCAAGATTTTGTTTTTATACAGAACTAGATTTCGCCCGCGGCTTCGCTCGCGTTAAATTCGGTATAACACCAAGCAGACCTGCAGGTTTTGCTGTTGCGCCTGATTGATTTGTAATAGCAACGCTAAGTTTTCCCTTCTCTTCCATCGTTCTCCCTCATATCCCACTTTTTTTAATAAAAATTAGTCTATGTCCGTCTCCTGGTTCCCAACTAACTCTGTACCAAAATTCATCAAAATCGGTTTAGCCATTTAGGCGTGAAGACGTAACAAACAAACAGACAAATAAACAAACAAACTCACTTTCGCTTTTATAATATTAGTAAGGAAAGGATGTACTAGGGAGATTTATCCAGCTTCATGTACAGTATATAAACACACCCAGATTGAAACTAAGACACCTCCTAAATCGTTCCTTGTATTCAAATGCTCAGTGATCAGATGCAACTATCTATCATATGTTGTGTATGTAAATTATGTTACGATTTAAAATAAATGTTTTTCATAACTTGCCATACAAACATTAAGACGCACTTTTCGTCTTCTGCAAAATTATTTTTTTTTTAGTTCGAAGAGTAAGAAAACCTAATTCTTAGTCAAACTCGCTGTTATACGCGAGCTTCAGTATTACAATGTGTGTGTATATTTTTGACTTTTGTGTGCAATTAAAAATGAGCTTGTTATTGAAACTGACTTCTATTTATTTTCATACATTTGATGAGTAACGAGTTTCAAAGATCTAGAAATGACAGATGCAACCAACAGCTTAACGAGTTTTTCTAGGCACGGAGGAAACTCGGTATGTTATGGGTGGCCTACGGACCAAGCTTGGCTTTCTCAGCTTAACCTAAAGATCTAAACGAGCGGCTACATAATCACGAAGAAATCTGTTAAACAAATATAAAAACAAAACAGATGCCGTAAACATAATCTACGCCTTTTTTGCCGTTCTGCTTTTTACATGCAATAAATCACTTTGTTCTTTTTTTGACAGACAGCCATTTAAATATTCAGTTGGTATAAATGTATCTCCAGAGAATCCGGTTGCAGTGAATGTGGCAGGCTAACCAATAAACATGTGAAAGGCTGCGGAATTGAATTCGTAACAGAATAGATATGAATTCAATTTTGCAATATTTTCAAGCACGTATTGTAGCGATATGATGTAAATGTTGGCTTCAAAAGCACAGTAAGATGAGATTTTTAGATTGCATTTGTTTTGTAGTTTTCTGAATCTAAAGGTCACAATGACGGCACGGTTGGTGTAGTGGCTGAGCGATCGACTGCTGCGCTGAGTTTCGCGGGTTCAATTCTCTCACGACACAAATATTTGCATGACCTACAGCTAGTTGTTTCGGGTCTGGCTGTTTGTGTATGTGAGTTTAAATGTTTGTAAACGCACCCATGATACCGGAGAAATACATAGTGTGCCCCACACCAGGAATTTTTCCATTTATTCAAAAAATTAACCGAGCAAGTGCAACTCGCACAGCAAGGGTTCCGTACAAATTTGTGACATAAACGGCTATATCTTTTAACTGCCTAAACTTAGAGATATGATTATGATTTTTTCACAACTCCAAGGCACTACCCACTTGAGTATTTGGTTTCAATATCAACTCGATACCTTCATGCATTCCCGAGATAAAGGTCTTAACAGACAAACAGACGGACAGACAGATATCAAAGTTATCCATTAAGGTTGCCGTTTTTCCTTTTGAGGTACAGTGCCCTAAAAATCACCATTATAGGTATGTAACTATTAATTTACCCTTACTAATATTATAAAAGCGAAAGTGAGTTTGTTTGTTACGTTTTCACGCCTAAATAGCAAAACCGATTTTGATGAATTCTGGTACAGAGATAGTTGGGATTCGAAGACGGACATATTATGCTATTTTTTTTAAGTGAGGAATGAGGGAGAAAGATTGAAGAAAAGGGAAAACTTAACTTTGCTATTACAATAAATAAGGGGCTAGGACAAAAACTACAGGTAGCAGGTACCCGCAAATTAGGAAAGGGGAACTGTGTTACCCCGAATTTAACGCGAACAAAGCCGCGGGCAAAAGCTAGTATAAAATAAACACACCACAAAGTTAAAATTTGTAAAGTAGGTCTTCTATGAACAGCTACACAAATATGATGTAAAGTTATGAAAAAAATAAATCACTAAGTTTTGTCCTTCATATTATAAACGCTCATAATATTTTTAAAATTAATAAAACCGTGATGGTATTCCCTGCTTATTGAGATTTCTTCACACTTTTCCTTATACTTTGCTTCTCAATTTTTTCCCACTCGACGCTTCCCCCGTTTTTCAAGATATTCCCGCCTCCCCGCCTCTAGGGAAATTTCTGGTACACGTAATGAAAATCAATATAGAATATATTTATAAAGCTATTGTAGTATAAGGAGAAAAGATTTTTTTTCAAAATAGTTTTTGTTTTAAAACCTTTCACTTTAGGAATTGTGATAGATGATCTTAAGTTCCTTATCTTTGCTTGTTCTAGTTTTTAAGATTTATTCATACCAACCCATAGGGACGGTATAGGAGGTGGTACAAAGACATTCAAATATTTACCAATGATAGACAAGACGAACAAAATCGTAATTCTTACTTATTAGTAAGGATTACGATTTTGTTCGTCTAAAAAAGTTCGTCGTTATAAAAGGGAAAGTGAGTTTGTTTGTCTGTAACGTCTTCACGCCTAAATGGCTAAACCGATTTTGATGAATTTTCGTACAGAGATATTTGAGACACTAGAGAAGGACATAGGCTATTTTTTTATGTGAGAAATAAGGGAAGAAAAGGGAAAGCTTAGCTTTGCTATTAGAATAAATAAGGCGCAAGGGCAAAAACTACAGGTAGCAGGTACCTGCAAATCAGGAAAGGGGAACTGTGTTACCCCGAATTTAACGCGAGCAAAACCGCGGGCAAAAGCTAGTCCTATATATAATACTTGTTACTACTTGGTAACAAATTGGTCTGTTTAGTGTCATATCGTCGCTCGCTCGCATTCGTGTGTCAAAATGGAAATTGTTCGGGATTTAAATTTTTGTATGAAAATATTCCCAGTGTCCGCTATAAGTCCTTTAAATCTTTTTGGGTTGGTAAAAGAAATCTTAAAAACTAAAAGATAGAAATCGCTTTAATTATTAATTTATCTTGAACATATCTAATTGTGACTGTATTTAATTTTCTTGATTTTCTTGTTTTATACCCAAACGATAACTTGTATGTGTAGTGTAAACTGTTAGTATAAATTGGTAATAAAAATATCATAAACTAGCTGTGCCCAGCGGTTTCACCCGCTGCTCACTTAGGGGTATAAAATATAGATGTTGGCCGATTCTCACATCTACCCGATATGTACACAAAATTTCGTTTAAATCGGTCCAGCCGTTTCGGAGGAGTATGGGAACGAAAACTGTGACACGAGAATTTTGTATATTAGATATTACAATACCAGTACATCTCATACTAATGGGTTTGTCACATAAAAGGTTTGTAAAAATGTTAAAAGCACTTACGATGTCAAAACGAGAAGGACTTTTTAGAAAGAATTATGTAAAAACTTTATGAATCGAGTTTAAAAGCTAATGAGGTATTTAATGGTCGGGTCTTGCAACGAGATTCATGTTATTACCAAAACGTTATAAAAACGAATGCGGAAAATATAATTTGAAAAGTAAAAATTAAAAAAACTTAAAAAAGGTTTTATTAAAAATATTTTTTCTTTAAAAATTTTAACTTTTAACTTATAACCTAATAATAAACAATTTATGTTATGATAAAAGCTGTTCGCGAGGTGTAATTAGGTAATTATTATTATTTTTTCAAAAATAGATTGAAATTGAAAAAATAATAAAAACACCAAAACAAATTATATACCTAGTTAAATTGTTACTAGTTTATTTTTAAATTGCGCGACAAGTTATATTTATGGACATTTTCGTTTTATTTATGAACACTGAACGCGTGTACAACAACATGCTATTTATTATTAAACATTTATTTCAGTCCAGGACCATAAATTGTTAGTAACAATGCACTTAAAACTATGTTAAAATAGACAATCAAATTAAATCAAAAGATGAAGCCTCAACAATATTTGCAACATAAGGGACTCCCACCGATCAGTAAAAATACCAAGATACGGTATATCTTGAGGTAGCAGCCATTTATGATAACTGTTGAGAAGTTATTTCATGAGCCAACCTGGCTGTATTGTCACCAGAACAAAATTGTGTGTCATCATTTGAGAGGAATTGGTTTGAAATTCAGTTGCAAGATTTGATTAACATGTACTTAGGTACCGCAGCCCCGCAACACAAAAGGTAAAGAAGGAACAGTGGGGGTTTTAGTCAGTAAAATTCTGACACTCCCCCCGCTCCGCCCAGACCGAGGGAAGTAATTTCATGACTTACCATCCGCTAAAGAAGGCAAGTTAAATAATTACTTAAACATAAAAAAACGTCAAATTTTTGCCCCACGCCTTCAAGGAACTGTTGGAATGACACAGTTCAAATATACTCCGAGTCTTGTCTAATGTACACACACATAAGCCTGTACGTTCCCAGGAGTAGATGTTTACCGGGAGCGAAGCTGTTGTTATCTTAGTACTAACACCCCCACACGTCTAACCGAAAGTGATTGTATGCAGGAGAGGAGGCATTCTTTGTGGAGGAGTAGGATTTACCACAGAATGGATAGGTACAGAAGGCCAGACAAGTACCGGACGCACATATAGACACAATTAACGAGCAGTCACAGAGCAACTACATGTTAACACGGTAGGTTTAAAAATCAGCTAGTATCTATCTAATATATAAAACTAGCTTTCGCCCGCCGGTTCGCCCGCGTTAAATTTGGGATAACACATTTCCCCTTGCGCCTTATCGATTTGTAATAGCAACGCTAAGTTTTCCTTTTTCTTCCCTCTTTCTCCCTCACATCCCACTTTTTTCCAAAAAATATTAGCCTATGTCCGTCTCCTGGTTTCCAACTATCTCTGTACCAAAATTCATCAAAATCGGTTTAGCCGTTAAAGCGTGAAGAGGTAACAAACAAACAAACTCATTTTCGCTTTTATAATATTATATAGTAAGGATTCTCGTGTCACAATTTTCGTTCCCATACTCCTCCGAAACGGCTGGACCGATTTACGAAAGTTTGTGTACATATCGGGTAGGTCTGAGAATCGCCAACATCTATTTTTCATACCCCTAAGTGAGGTGAGCAGTGGGTGAAACCGCTGGGCACAGCTAGTTTTTGTATATTTCAGTGAACTGAGGAGCGGGAGAAACTGGGCACAGCTAGTATAAATAGTGTGTCTATAGCCTGAGTTAAATGTTAAAATATTACTTCCGAAATGTGGGTGCATTATTAGGTACACCTCTGCCTAACCCTTTTTTTGGGTAAGAAATCATCCAATGACTTCCCCCGCTCTGGGCGTACCGGGGGGGCATGTCAGACTTGTACTGACTAAAACCCACCCATGTTCCTTCTATTCCCTTTACGTTCCGAGGCCGCGGTATCTCCTTCGAACAACCCGCAAGCCCGGCAGGCGGAGGCCCTGGCAAGCCCCTCTGCTTTGCTGACTCTCTTTGAGGCGCGCGTGAAACACGAACGCGCCGTTGACACGGCCTGTCGTCAATAGACGGACAGACGGTCTAACCCTTAGGGGATTACAATCATGACGTTTTGTTGTAGTTCTGTAGTCAGCTTTCTGTTCTTATGTATTTCAGTTCAACTTTGTTATGTGCCAAATGCAAACAAAAACAGCAATGTGTCAATGTGTGCCACCAACGTGGGCTTGAAATATTAATGGAAGTGAAACCACTTTGGCTAATTAGCATTTTCGGTGGTGTTATGGTTTTGTTAGTTGATAGATTACCTACTGTACTGTAAAATAAACTAGCTTCCGCCCGCGACTTCGTTCGCGTGGCATAGTTAGTTTGGGCTAACGCCAACTTTAACTCGCGTATTTCTCACTTTTTAGCTGTTAGACTATGTCTGTCTCCAGGGTCCCAACTATCTCTGTACCAAAATTCATCAAAATCGGTCATTTAGGCGTGAAGACGTAACAAACAAACTCACTTTCGCTTTTTATTAGTAAGGATGATGTTCATATTTTAATGAATCTATATTTTTGGCTGCGCTGGGGCAGCTGCTGTAGGTGCTGAGAACCTCAAACGAAGCAAATATCACAATTTGATTCTAAGTTATGTGTTTGACCCGTTTGGGATTGAAACACTAGGACCATGGGGTCGCCAAGTGGTTGACCGACTCTTGACTGGATCAGAGGGCTGGCCTTCTTTTTAGCCAAGAATTAGCATTTCCATCCAACTTTCCTGTTGACAGCAATACGGATGAATTTTTTGCCGCCCTGTAATTATTTTACCATTTTTGAAATTTTGTATTATAAGTTTATGTGTATTTATTGTTTGTAAATAATAGATACTTAAAGCTTCTAGCTAGAAAACCAAAAGAACACCCGAAATAAAAAAACGAGATGAGTTTGATACAACATTTGACGAGTAAGTAGGTGGGTAGGTAAAGTAGGCTGGGTGGAGTACTTAAAAGAGCATAGCAACGCATCCCGGGCACAAATGGATATATATTTATGATATATGGAACACTAATGTGCCTAGAACACCCTAGAGTCTATTATGTTCCAGGCACATTATGATGAGGTCTGTCTCTAGGGCCTAGACAGACCTCATCATTCACGGTTGGCGCAGTGGCCGAGCGATCGACGCGCTGCTTGTCGCAGCTTTTATTCCCTCACGTAACATATATTTGTATAGCCTACAGATATTTCTTGCAGGTCTGGCTGTTTGTGTATGTGAGTTTAAATGTTTGTAAATGCACCAACGATACCGGAGAAAGTACTAGTAATAGGTCAAAATTAAAAAAAAAAAGCATTAACCTGGCCACGTCAGTCTACTTCTGGTCATAGATCTCTCCGATCATACGCCACGTAAGCAGCGACTGTCAAATGCGGGTTGTCCGAAAGCTGCGGGTTGTTCGAAAGAGATACCGTGGCCCCGGAACGTAAAGGCCAATGTAAGGAACATGGGTGGGTTTTAGTCAGTACAACTCTGACACTCCCATAACTTCCCCCGCTCCGCCCAGAACGGGGGAAGTTATGGTGATGTTCCACCCCAAAAAAAAGCAGTGACTGTCGGACAATACCCCGCGGGCAAGAAGCGGATAAGACTAAAAGCAAATATGACCTATAAGAAGTTTCCGAAAAACGATTGTCTGTAGACAGTGTCTTATTAGTTGCCTTCCAAAGTAAATATCTATAAAAAGGCTATAAGGAGGCAAAATCAAACAATCGTAGGTTATTGGACGCCGAGAGTAAACATGGCCACCAGATGAAAGAAAATAAACAAAATACAGAGGATTCCTTTGATTCTATGGAATTATGTTTGCACGAGACCAGTAGGATGTTTCTTTCATATATTTGATACTAGCTGGTGCCCACGGTTTCGCCCGCGTGATGACGTAAAAAAAGATCATAATCTACCTATGTGCCAAATTTCATTAAGATCCGATCAGCCGTTTTGACGTGAAAGAGGAACAAACATTAAAACATCCATAGTTTATGAAGATGCATGGGTGCATCCATCTTCATAAACTTTCGCGTTTATAATAATAGTGGGATTACACTAAGTTTTGCCCCAGGCCAGGCCAGCCAGGGTGTCGCAGGTTCGATCCCCGCACAGAACAAATATTTGAATGGCCTACAGATAGTTGTTCCGGGTCTGATTGTTTATGTATGTTGGTTAAAATGTTTGTAAACCCATGATACGGGAGTAGTTACTAGTGTAGGGCAACGTTTTTCTAAAAAAATGCTTAAACAACATCAGCGAAAAGCTTGTTAGTTCTTACTCAGCAACATGATAGAAGAGACCCATCAATCATTTAGTGTCTATTATATCAGTAGACATGTATTGATGTAAGGTCGTTTGAAGATAAAAATATCGAATTCGTGTGCAACACGTGTTTCATAATAAATAAATATTATTTTGGTGTTCTTATTAAATTCATTTCACATTCCAAGCAACCCTTGCGGAGGTTTGGAAATGGATGGGTAACCACAGGGGGCCAGGTTAAGCAACTTTTGCCAAGGTTTGGATATGGATGGGTTACCACACGGGGACAGGTTAAGCAACCCTTGCCGAGGTTTGGAAATGGATGGGTTACCATACGGAGCCAGGTTAAGCAACCTTTGCCAAGGTTTGGAAATGGATGGGTTACCACACAGGGACAGGTTAAGCAACCCTTGCTGAGGTTTAGAAATGGATGGGTTACCACACGGAACCAGGTTAAGCAACCTTTGCCAAGGTTTGGAAATGGATGGGTTACCACACGGGGACAGGTTAAGCAACCCTTGCCGAGGTTTGGAAATGGATGGGTTACCACACAAAGCCAGGTTAAGCAACCCTCACCAAGGTTTGGAAATGGATGGGTTACCACAGGGGGCCAGGTTAAGCAACCCTTGCCAAGGTTTGGAAATGGATGTGTTACCAGAGGGGGCCAGGTTAAGCAACCCTTGTCAGGATTTGGAAATGGATGGGTAACCACAGGGGGCCAGGTTAAGCAACCTTTGCCAAGGTTTGGAAATGGATGAGTTACCACACGGGGACAGGTTAAGCAACCCTTGCCGAGGTTTGGAAATGGATGGGTTACCACACGGGGACAGGTTAAGCAACCCTTGCCGAGGTTTGGAAATGGATGAGTTACCACACGGGGACAGGTTAAGCAACCCTTGCCGAGGTTTGGAAATGGATGGGTTACCACACGGGGACAGGTTAAGCAACCCTTGCCGAGGTTTGGAAATGGATGGGTTACCACACGGAGACAGGTTAAGCAACCCTTGCCGAGGTTTGGAAATGGATGGTAACCCATCCATTTGATGGGTTACCATCCAGGGGCCAGGTTAAGCAACCCTAGCCAAGGTTTGGAAATGGATGGGTTACCACAGATAGCCAGTAATAGAGTTTTTATTCAAAGTGCCTTCGATCCTCGAATTCATAAACGATGAGGAACACGAAAACGAAAACGATGTCCTTTTGGTAAGTCCAGAATGAAACAGAATAATGATGTTTTCAATGACATAATATTTAGTTCCTATCACAATCTGTACGTTTCTGCATACTACTTTTACAAAATAAAGTCGATGTTTCACATCTGCCAGGCGTCCCGCGACGGCTCACATTCTTTTGATTATTTTTTATATTCATCGTTAATCACTACAGCAATTTAGTTTTTTTTTTCTATACGCCAAAAAAGTATAACTTCTAACGCGTGTACCTACATAAGTACACACACGCCTTTTTTTAAACTTACGTCCTTCTTCGGATTTTAACGTTTGGAAATTAGTCTAATAATTGTAATGCCGAGGATAAAACCGTGCTATACTCTGAGGATGTACACACAACGGCTCATCAACCTACACTAAACCATTATAACCTGATCTCTCTACTACGGTGTGCAATCCGTATTATAGAGATCAGGTTATAATAGTTTAGAATAAGTTGACCTGCCGTCGTGTGTACACAGCTGTACAGCAAGCCATGTGAGCGTTTTATGCGCTACAAGCCTTTAAACTCCCTTTTGCCATCAAAAGGCTACATAAACACACACTTCATCCAAAAATGGGCCATATTGTGTCCGATGAGCAATTAAGTGTCCTTCTTGTAATAATACTCGATAAGACAAACAAGGAGGAAGTCACTCCGCCCTCTTAAGTGGCCACACTGATCACATACTAGACGGCCTCTTTATATCACTTATGGTAGGGCTCTTAAGAGAGATAACTTCTTTGATTTTCTGTTATTTCTGTGGGTCTTTTGATTTTATTTCTTGCATTTATTAATTTACTAGCTTTTGCCCGCGGCTTCGCTCGCGTTAAATTCGGGGTAACACAGTTCCCCTTTATTTACAGATACTTGCTACCTGTAGTTTTTGCTCTTGCGCCTAATTTATTGTAATAGCAATGCTAAGCTTTCCTTTTTCTTCCCTTTTTAAATAGCCTATGTCCGTCTCCAGGTTCCCAACTATCTCTGTACCAAAATTCATCAAAATGGGTTTGGTCATTTAGACGTAAAGACGTAACAAAATTTTGGTATAGAGATAGTTGAGACCCTGGAGACGGACACAGGCTAATTTAAAAAATGGAAGTGAGAAAAGGAGGAAAAAGAGGGCACAAAAAGATTTATTTCTTTTTCGATCATCAAGCGGATTAAAGTTAGCCTTAGCCCAAAGTAACTATGCCACGCGGACGAAGTCGCGGCCGGAAACTAGTATTTAATATATTGCATTCGTAATAATATATTTTTTTCACGCTCAAATTGTTAACAGTCATCGGCCTAGCCTTTTCTGAACTTTATTGCGGTTTCCAGTCTTTCCGGATACAAACAAAAACTAGTGTTTTAATGTAGGCAACGACTGTCCATCTGACCTTCACAGCTGTAATATGTTTAAAAAAAAAAAACGTTGCCCTACACTGGGATTTCTCCTGTATCGTTGGTGCGTTTACAAACATTTAAACTCACATACACAAACAGCCAGACCCGGAACAAATATTTGTAGGCCATACAAATATTTGTTCCGTGCGGGGTTCGTACCCGCGACACGCAGCGCAGTAGTCAACCGTGTCGTCAAATGAATCATTTTTGCATTAAAAGTGCGAATATTACAACGTGAGAGCACATGCAGCCGAACTAGATCAAAAAACTTGTATAAAATAAGTAAATGAGTGATTTACTTTATATTTTAAGGCTTTTTTGGATATCTGGCCTAAATTGTTACCAAAGCCAAATTTTTGCATTTGAGTGACCTTAGCTAACTTTATATTCGTTTTTTTGGTGAACCCTACGTGTCAAGACACAAAGAATGGCATAATCCTGACGTAGGCTAAAGCTTCCTATCGTCGCAATTCATACAAAAACCAGAACCACGCTTTGAGTCGGTGCGACATCGAGAGAAGACTCGAGACCGGGCGGGGACGCGCTTAACCTAAAAAGTAATATGTCTCTCGAAATTGCTGCACTGAGGATAGGACCGTATTAAAATTTGTTTAAAGTAGAAAATAATTACATTATACTAGCTTTTGCCCGCGGCTTCGCTCGCGTAAAATTCGGTAGCGCCTTTTTGATTTGTAATGGCAACGCTAAGTTTTCCCGTTTCTTCTCTCTTTCTCCGTCACATCCCACCTTTTTCAAAAAAATTAGCCTATCTCCTTTTCCTGGTTCCCAACTATCTCTGTACCAAAATTCATCAAAATCGGTTAAGTCATTAAAGCGTGAAGAGGTAACAAACAAACTCACTTTCGCTTTTATAATATTAGTAAGGAAAGGATGTATTCTCAGGAAAGCTCGGGACTCCTCATGAATACCGGAGACTGCGCACGCACGTTTTGACGTGATCGCCCTTTGCGCTTTTAGTAGGTGCTTTCGTATAGGTTCATAACGACGCGCACTTCTCTCAATGTAACACTGTCTCGAAGTGCGTTTTTGGTTTCGGCTGTTAGTGTTAATTGAGTCAGAGGGGCCTGCCAGGGCCACCGCCTGTCGGGGTTGCGGGTTGTTCGAAAGAGATAGGCGGCCCTGGTACACAAAGAGAACATGGGTCATCCGTAAATAAAAAGTATGCTTTGAGCCCAAAAACTGCTGGAACCTGCGCGAGTTTTTTTGCGTTTCACCAGAATAGACCATAACCCGAGATTACGCCGATAAGCCAATTTTTGGTTAGGTCGCAGGCTACCTCCTAAAATAACTAGATTCGCGGATAATTTCAGTCGAAACCCAAGTAACATTAGGTCAAGATAATTCGATTCCCAACGGTCACAATTCCAGATATATAGTAAGTAAGCAGACATACTTACACTCGCCTTAATATCATTACTCTCCTTCCAGCTTCGTCGTAATTGGGTACAAAAGAAAAGGTTTCAGAGCAAATAACACAAGAAATGCCTCTAATATATTAAAATCTTTATTAGGACGAAACATTCCACATAAGAAGACCTTGATATACAGTATACTCTAGGGGTCCATCATAGCTCTACGGCGGGGTTTCAATTAAAATATCGATAAACAATATTTTTTTTTAGATTATGCGACACTTGAATATAGTTTGATCAATATTTTTTTTCACAATGCTTTAAAAAGTTTGTATTTTAGACTTGGTAGGTTTTCGCAATCATACAACGAACAACACTATTGACTGCAGGTTGTGGCGACTACAGCCCCAGCGCGTTATTGCCGCGTGGTGAACGTGTTCTTGTACGGGCAACCAGGTAACAACAACCTTACAACTTTGTGATTTTTCTGACATTTTTGTACAAGGATTCACATAAAAATGTGTCACAACAACATGTTTTGGGTTTCGCATAAACTAAAAAAATGTGTTTTATAGAGCGAATAGTATGTAAATAATCATAATCTGTGTCGAACATGAATAAAATATATGCAAGCCTGTAAAACACAAACAATTCCAGTAGAATAAAACCTTTTATCACAATAATACAATAATAATACCAGCCTATTACTGTCCCAAAGCTGGGCAAAGGCTGTTATCACAAGCCTATTATGTCTTCCTACCAACAAGCCTATATTTGACATAAGATCGCTAATAAATATTTTATATTATACAGCATATGTCAGAAAAGTGTGAAGGACGTGGTTTAGTTAAGCCGCGCTTGCCTAGGTTGGTCCGTGGATGGGTGACCATATACAGAGCTTCCACCGTGCTCCGGAAAGTACGTTAAGCCATTGGTCTCGACAGTCAATTGCACTCGATCCAGCCTGTCCCTTTACTGTCCTATCCCAGCGACGCCTTAGGCAGAGGCTCGTACCCCACAGGGGTGCCCTTAGCGTGTAGTCGCTTAGTTTGTAAGTTTTTTGCCCTGGCTGAAGGCCTTAATTTTAAGGCATCCACAGGAATCGTCCGGTTAAGCAGACGACAACCGCTTAGGTTGAATTGAAATATTACAATTGTAGATCTTTGACAGTCGTTACAGATAGTACAATAAAGATATGGTATAACCCAGAATTTACCTACTGTGGAGGTCAGTGTCGTCAGTCGCTCCGTGTAATGTACTATTATTCAGCTGTATGTAGTTAGACTGGAAGCTCCAACATAGTTGGGAAAGACTAGGCAGATGATGAATATACAGACGATCAAAAGTTATTCTCATTGACTGCAACCAACATGCGGGCCTGTGGACGGTGAGCAATGGGTAGCTGAGCTAGCACCGACCGTCCATCAATTGACGACAGGCCGCATCGACGGCGCGTTATTTTCCACGCGTGCCTCAAAAAGACGTCAGCAAAGCCGAGGGGCCTGCCAAGGCGACCGCCTACCGGGGTTGCGGGTTGTTTGAAAAAGATACCGTAAAGGGTAATAGAAGAAACATGGGTGGATTTTAGTCAGTACAAGTCTGACACTCGCCCCCGCTCCGCCAAGAGCGGGGGAAGTTATTTGATAATTTTCCATCCGCAAAGAAAAAGGTAAACCAACATCGTAATCGCAAAAACAAAACCTTTTTTGTCCCACAGCCGGCTAAACTCCTTTCCCTCCCTTTCCAACTCACTATAAGTCAAGCTTCAAAGAAAAAACCTATCAACTAACATTACTCTAGCGAAGTATATAGGACGGTGATATTTTTTGCGTTATTTTAATCCCATGGAGAAAGTTGTTTAGTTTTATAGTCTAAACCATCATCTTCTGCCTAGCCTTCTCCAACTATCCCCAGCATAGTTGGAGAAGACTAGGCAAATCTGTTACCAAATTCTGGATGCAGCTGAATACCGGTATATTACATGGAGCAACTGCCTATCTGACCTCTTCATACAAGTTAATACGATCTCCGTTGGTAAGACTGGTTGTCAGGCTTTTTACCGTTAAATAAGATCACACTTTTCTAATAAACGCTGTAAATAAAAACGAAATGTATAACATCTCAGGTAACAGTAATACGTGTAGGAACGTAATATAGTTTACAAAGTACGTTTAGACGACATTTGTATATTAAGACGACATTTGTATTCAAATATTGTTGAGTGAAATGAGTTATTTATTTATGTATGTACAGACGCCTGCACATCAAGCTACTACAATCTGTCAGATATCTTTGATAGATTTTCAACTTTATTTCTAAAGTATAAGGTCCAAGGTTCATTGGGAAAAATTGACAGTTTCAGGTAGCTTGACCTGCAGGCGTCTGTACACACAAAACACATATGTTGGAAAAAATACATACAGACAAAAAAGCATAAAAGTACTGCTTATTTCATTTAGATATCTCTTCCTCTTCGGAAGAGATTTTTTAGAAATAAACATTACCTTTGTATCTATTATTTGTTCCTGTCTTTACTGTATTAAATGTGTACATAAATCTTCCAATAAATATAAATAAAAAGAAAAAACAATTGCTTTTTGCAGGCTAAAAACCTATATAATCAATAAAATGATTGAGTTAAATCGAATAAAGAGTAACAAGTAACAACACATTCAAATGATCAAATTAATTCAAATCATGTATGTATTCAAAACCAATAATATCATGAAACGAAACGTGTTGCGTTCAAGGTCAATGCAAGGAAGCCTTACTTTCCTTGCATTGACCTTGAACGTAACACGTCTTATCAAATAAGTCAATTCTTAACACAACAAATTCATAAACAAATCTTATAGAACCTGTGACTTAACAGCTTGTAAATCTCATAATAAAACAACATGTATGTCTCATTTTTTGGCGTAAAATAAATAAATACAAGAATACCATTTTAACAAAAATATAAGGAAAAGTCACAAAATTAAATATTTCCATTAAAAAAAAACAAATTCGCATTGTATGTATGTCACATCAAGCAAATCCAGTATAACATGGCCTCGCGATGATTGACACAATTTTCTGTACAATAAGAGATTCGCATAAACTGGTTTACGTCATCATGAGGTCGCCGTGTGTACCAAAAACTGTGTTTTGTTTAAACTCGTCTTTAGTCTTATCTCGCATCTAATAATAAGTTCTGGCATTTGTATAAAACCCATAAACTAATACCTATAAACATCATCAAATAATTCTTAAATGTGCAATTAATTGAAAAACAATTCTGATTGCATAATAAGCGTAAGTTTCAGAAATTATTGTATCAGTATTTTTATGAAACTTTTGTTTTTCAAAACTATCCAAGATTAACCAAAGGCCTAAGATAACTCCTTGAGGAACTCAAAACAATCTCATATTTAACTAATTAGTCAAGTGCAATTAGACAATAAAATCGAACGCAAACTATAGAGGTTGGGTTTTCATGGAACGTTTTATTAATGAGCACCTATAGAAGTAGAAAAAAAGCAAAACAAAATAGCCGTTTTGTTAAAATATATCTTTTTTTCGTTTTCGAATAACTTGAAATTCGATAGATTTATTTGGCCATGTTGAAAAAAAATATTTATATAATGCAAAGCAATTTTGCAAACAGGTCACATCTATTTATTTAGTAGGTATAAGTGCATGTTCATTATTGTTGATTGAATGCATTTATCAAGTTAAGTTTTCTTCAATTCTTTTAAACACCGAATTTTTGGACTTAGAATTTTTCATTAATTGGTAACTGATACTTTTCAACAGGAAACTAGATGTCAAAATGTACAAGAAAACGAGTGACGAAAAAACGAAACAAATTAAATTAAAAGACCTTATATTCCACACCTTTAAAAAACTCAGTAAAAAATTTCCCATGAAAATACAACCGCTCCTTTTGGTTCTAACTTTTCGGTATTTTTTTATTTAAATGCACTCGGCTACATTCCGTTTCACTATTTCGACACCAAGTATAAGAAATCCACGTAACACCGGTCAGTTTTCCTCACTCGTCAGTTTCCCTGATTGGACAGTTTCGTTCATTTGACAGCCGTCAAAAATGATAATAAACAATTAATGTGGATAATTAAACCTGTTGTAAGGAACGCCTATCTCAATTGAAATCAAACTAATTGCTACATCAACAAACAATTTCCTACCAACTGTCTTTCGAAATAGAACTGACGAATCGACGAAACTGACGAATCATAGAAACTGACAATTCGAAAATGAACGAAACTGTCTAAACAGCAAAACTGTCAAATTTTTAAATATAAGTAAATAAAAATAAAAAGTATCAGTATATAATGTTTATTACACAAAATCAACGAAACTGACGAATTAATAAAACTGACGAATTTTGGACCTGTATTACGCGGACTCAGTATATACCCCAAAGCATTCTACACTCCTGCCTCTCTTCATACTTCTCCCTGAACCATTTGATGATCTTCATATAGTTGTTTGTGTTCATAACCTCTGCTCTTTTCAGACGATGTTTGGGCTTGTTGCTAGCTGCGTGAGAGAGGAAGCCGCCGTCGAGGACCACCATCCGGTATTCTTGGAGACACATTTCCAACATCTAAAGTAAATATAAACAGCAAATTAATTAACTGATCAAGGGTGAGACCGACTGATTGGGTTACGTATTTTAGCTGGGGTTCAAAAGTGAAACCGCGTTCCCGGAACACAAAGGGCAAAAGTATGAAAGAATATGAATGGGTTTAGTCAGTAGAAGGCTGGCTCTCCCTTTCGCTCCGGAAAGAGTTCGCTTTTTCACAACTTCAAAGTTCTGTAGACTTGAGCATATGGTTTTAATTTTAAAGGGTCTCAAAAGACAGAAAGACAGACAGACAAACTACAGAATGTGCCGTAAAAGTGCCGTTTTTTACTTTTGATTAACGGAACCCGATATAATACTACTTCTTTTAATAGTTTTCCTAACAGTCACTGTCGTTTTGAGTTTATAGCTCTTGGGCAAAAGGTAAGATGTTATGGTGTGTTAAGTTACCTGTGTCATTTTATCCTGAACTCCTTCCCAGTACAGCATTTCACTGTACCAGGGCTCCTTGTTGGTGCCGAAGTATAGCGGCTCCCATCGGTGATAAGGGTACTCCCGTTTTGCTATTATCATGGGCTGTAACAATTTCTTTGATTATTTTCTATCTATATAAATAAAAATAAAATTACGAAATGTACACACAACGGCAATTCAACTTATTCTAAACTATTTTAACCTGATCTCTCTAGTACGGATCACACCCAAAGAGAATGGTAGGAAGATCATTTATTTATATAAATTACTACCTGGAGCCCGCGGCTTCGCCCAAGAGATGATCGAAAAAAAAGTATCCTATATGTTATTCCAGATTATAACCTAACTCTGTGCTAAATTTTATCAAGATCCGTTCAGCCGTTTTGACGTGAAAGAGTAACAACCATCCATCCATCCTCACAAACATTCACATTTAAAATATGATAGTAGGATTATTATATTTTATAAAGTAGGATAATGAATATTTGTAGAGATTACGTAAACAATTCAGCTTATAAATATTTCACTTCAAGTATTTCTTACTTCAGTACGTACATTCTTTTGACTAGTCTAGTCTAGACAATAAAGCAAATAACAGGTTTCACTTAGTATCAATCTTAATCTTAATACAGACTTTATTAAAAAAATCTTCTACACTTTTTGAAATTCGTTTTAGCTAAAATACTTGGCACTTTATATTTCGAAAATACTTTTTTTTATATCTTGGGACAACTTGTTGAAGAAGAAACCAACTAGAATTGTATTTAGTACCTGTCCGCTCGATAGATGGCGTTGACGTCAAATTAGATCGCGCTATGGTTTCGTTGCATCGAATAGTATATAAGATCAAAACAATGTAAATGCAAAAAAAAAATTCAGTTCAACCTAGATCAGGACACAATTTGTTGTTTAATTTTAAAGCCTATTAGTGTTCAAATACAGTTCACCAGTCCACACCTTATTACCAACTCGGTAATAAACATTGGTCCAACGAGCCGGATGTTTGGACATCCTTTTTGAGTTGAAGTGGAGCCTCCGTCGGCTCACTTCGTCCCGTGTACTTGCAGTGGATCGCTGCAGAAAGGTACACGGTCCACCGCAATAGCAACGTCAGCTTCGCCCATCATTAGCGGCAAGCTGAGTTAGCATTGGCGGTATAGTTCGAGAAGTGGCCACCAAGGAAAAGGGGTGCTTCTCTCAGATCAACTCTTCACTGGAAGACAGCAAGGTGACGCAGAGGAAAGACGTCAAGGACTTCACGCGCAGTTCAGAAGAAAAGAGGACGCTACTTCCAGGTTGAAAACGGTGAAAGTGTAAAGTGCAGTTTGTGAGTACATTCTATTTATTTTATCCAATTGTTCGAGTCAAACAATTTTGAACTCTATTCCAACGAAAAGTTTAACTTAAAAAAATAATGAAGAAGGTTTCGACTTAGAAAATATTCCGTAATCTTGGACTTGTAAAATTTAAGAACATTTTAACTTAAGACTATTTAGTTTAGTTTTGTGTGCATGTTAGAATTAGGACTTAGAATAGTTTGAAAAAAACGGGGGAACGGGGAATCCATGCCCAATTTCCACCAGAGTTTTGTGTTCCCAAACACTTGTAAAATTTTAAGTCGTGATTTGGGACTTTTATTATTTTTTTTCAAATATAACTGTAAATACAACTACAAAATTTAGACTGTTATGAACTTATAAGTTTTCTGCTAGAGTTTACGACACTCAGAAATTTAGATTATTCCATAAAGTTTATAGATAAAGTTCAAACTCATGTTATTAAGTACATAAAACAATCATAAACATGGAAGGATTAATTAACGTCTTAAAAGAGCAACAGAATGTTATCACAAAGGGTTTGACAAATTTCAAGAAATGTGGTAAAGATAGATTAACGATAGAATACGTAGAAACAAGGCAAGAATTGTTGGAAAAAGATTGGGCACTGTTTAAAGAAAATAATACTAAATTATATGAAAGATACAAAGCAGAAGACATAGTACAAAAAGTGGTTGATATCTATGATGCTACAGAGGACACTTACATAATTTACAAAAGTTTAATGAAAACAGCTCTTAACAAATTTCGGTTAGCTAAAGAATCTGTACCACAATCCGATAATGCCTCGATTACTATAAATAAATCAGGTGGTTCTTTTGTTAAGTTGCCTAAAATATCTATTCCAACATTTTCAGGGAAATATGATGAATGGACAACATTCCATGATCTTTTTACATCATTAGTACATAAAAATGATGCTTTGGATAATGTGCAAAGGCTTCATTATTTAAAGGCTCACCTATCTGGTGAAGCAGAACAACTAATCCGTCATACGCCTGTAACTGATGCAAATTATATTCAATGTTGGACTCAGTTACAGAAGCGTTATAGCAACAAAAAATACTTAACAAATTGCATCCTTAGAAAGTTGTTTGGTCAAAAACGTATGCAAGTAGAATCATCTACCGCTCTGAAGGAGTTGCTTGATACTACGTGCGACTGTCTAAATGCGTTGAGGAATTTGGATATTAACGTGAGTACATGGGATGTAATTATCATACACATTGTTACCTTTAAATTAGATAACGAAACGCGTAAACAATGGGAGCTTAGTACTTGCAACAATGACTCCAACCATGATTTACCAACTTTCGAACAATTTAAATGTTTTATTGAAAATCGGTTTCGTGCATTAGAGTGTATCGAGCCAAAAAGGGCACCAATTCATCAGGCCAACAACAATAGTAAAGTTTCATCTGCTTATACTCCAAGGGCAATGTTGGCTACGAGTTCGCCAATCAAATGTGAATTCTGTTCAGAAGGACACAAACTCTGTTTCTGCAAGAAATTCTCAAAGCAGTCCGTTGAACTTAGACGCGATTTTGTAGCAAAACATAAAATTTGCTTCAACTGTTTAGGCGGCAACCACATGGTTTCGGAATGCAGGAAACCTACCACATGTAAGGTTTGTCAGAAGCGCCATCATTCGCTGTTGCATTTTGGTACGGAATCGGTCAAAATGGATCAACCTCAGACATCATCGACTATCGACAGTGTTAATTCAGCTAATATTGATCCGATTGTGTCATGCCTGTCAACAGGAACGATTCCCAAACCCAGAAAGGTTTTATTAGCCACAACGCTAATAAAAGCCGAGTCACGCTCTGGTGAGTTCCAGACAGTACGAGCCTTGCTCGATCAGGGTTCGCAGGCATGTTTCGTAACAGAAGCAGTCGTTCAGTTACTCCAACTTAAAAGGATCCCTATTCAAGGAAATATTTCAGGCCTTGGTGGGAGTAGTAGTTCAAACATAGCAACGTGCATGGTACAGTTGAATTTCCAATCTCGGATAGATGCAAGTTTCAATCTTAAAATTAATGCTTACGTACTAAGTAAAATTACGACGTACTTACCTGAATGTCGAGTCGACACGAACTTAGATTGGTTAAACGTTAACACGTTACAGCTTGCAGATCCAAAGTTCAACATTCCCAATAAAATAGGTGTTTTACTGGGCGCTGATGCTTACAGCTATATTATAAAGGCAGGCATAGTTAAGAGCCCTTCAGGCACTCTGATTGCTCAGAGCACTACCTTAGGATGGGTCCTGTCAGGTGCAGTTAGTACGGATACGGTTAATAGATCACCCAAAATTAATGTATTGCATGCTAAACTTAATGAAGACGATATACTAAAAAAGTTTTGGGAAATTGAAGAGCAAACAAGTACAACGCAAATACAGACACCTGAAGAAAAGAAATGCGAAGAGTTTTATACTAAAACTACAGAACGGGATAGTAGTGGCAGGTACGTAGTGAGACTACCTTTTCAAGATGAAAACCCTTCTTGTAAGGGTGGAGGCTCTCGAGCTATTGCTGAAAAAAGATTTAGGGCATTAGAGAAAAGGTTAGAAAGAAACACGGATCTGAAGGAAAAGTACAAGCAGGTTATAGAAGAAGATTTACAACTAGGACATATGAAACTAATAGACAAGATACAGGTATCGGAAAGTAATACATTGAAAGGACAAACAGATCAAACTAGGACAAAGGACATCATGAACAAGAACAACACAAATAAACACAAAGAACAGGACATAGAAATAAAATTAGAAGGTAACATTAAAATTCTAGGACTTACCTGGAACCGCAACGCCTTCCAGTACACCGTGAACCTCCCGCCGCCGACGACCGCACCTGTAACTAAAAGATCCATAATTTCTGTGATAGCACATCTTTTCGATCCATTAGGCTGGTTAGCTCCTAGTGTGGTAATAGCGAAAGTATTTATCCAGAAATTATGGCTTGCAGGCGTTGGTTGGGACGAGGAGCTAAACAACGACCTAATAAATGAATGGAGGTCATATCATGATGAATTGTTATTACTCACCAAGATCCGGATTCCTCGCTGGCTTGGCACCAAGTCGAACGACTATCTGGAACTTCATGGTTTTAGCGACGCTTCAAAAACAGCGTACTCGGCTATGATCTACTTGCGGATTGTAGACACAGGAGGCAATGTTCATGTGTCGTTGCTGGTTGCTAAGATTAGAGTGGCACCAGTAAAGCAGATCAGTATTCCGCGGTTAGAGCTCTGCGGGGCAGTCTTGCTGTCACAGTTACTGACTCAAACAGCTGAAGTCTTGAATATCTCTCAAGACAAGGTCAAGGCGTGGACGGATTCCACTGTGGTGTTGGCCTGGATAAATAGCCACCCAAGTAAATGGAAGACGTTTGTGGCCAATAGGACGTCTGAAATATTGACCTCAATGAAAGCGTCGCAATGGTTTCACGTCCCTACTAAGATTAATCCAGCAGATTGCGCCTCTAGGGGGATACTTCCCAGTTCACTTCTGGAAAACAATTTATGGTTTTCTGGACCACCATTTCTTATATTACAAAACGTAATTTTCGAAAGGCCAAATAATGACTGCAGTACAAATTTAGATGAATCCGTAACAGCGTGGTCTTCTCAAATTGCTAAGCTAAAAATTGGAGACATTATGCTAGTCAAAGAAGACGATTTGCCGCCAAGTCGTTGGTTGATAGGTAGGATTGTTCAAAAACATCCGGGTGTTGATAACCTCGCCCGTTTAGTCACGTTACGCACTAAATCCTCAACAATCAAAAGGCCAACATCCAAAATATGTATTTTACCCGTTGTCGAATGAGACAACAGTTGGATTGTTTTTATTATTTACAAATTTTAACCATTATTTTAGTACAACTTATTTTAATTTTTCTTGTTTTACAACCTAACGTTTAGCTCTAAGTTACCAAATATTCTTGTTAGTCATTAAGAGTTATGTGTTATTGTTTTATAAAAGCTTGTAAACTTTAGTCCATATTATTTTTTCATATAGTTCAAATGTTTAGTTCAACTTGTTTTGCAAGGTGCCATTAATTATCAATTTAGAAGGACGTTTCCTCAGTAACGTCCTTGGTAGGCGGTATGTTGAAGAAGAAACCAACTAGAATTGTATTTAGTACCTGTCCGCTCGATAGATGGCGTTGACGTCAAATTAGATCGCGCTATGGTTTCGTTGCATCGAATAGTATATAAGATCAAAACAATGTAAATGCAAAAAAAAAATTCAGTTCAACCTAGATCAGGACACAATTTGTTGTTTAATTTTAAAGCCTATTAGTGTTCAAATACAGTTCACCAGTCCACACCTTATTACCAACTCGGTAATAAACACAACTCACACACGGCTACCTAATCCCAAGCTAAGCAGAGCTTGTGTTATGGTAACCAGACAACTGATATACATACTTATATAATTTATGAATACATACATATTATAGATAAATCACACCCAGACACAGAACAAACAATCATGCTCATCACACAAAGTTTGTCCTGGGTGGGAATCGAACCCACGACCTCCGACTCAGCAGCCAGGGCCACTAACCACTAGAGCAACAGGCCCGTCAGTTTTATTTATAATATGAAATGACAGGCAAGGATCTAAGTAACATTTGAAGTTTCTAAGATAAAGCCATGTGGCAGATGAATAGACAGACAGCGGAGTCTTAGTAAATAGGGATCTGTGGGCACGTTTTGGGTGATGAACTCTGAAAAGCCAAAAGCTGGGTTAGTCTGAAGCACCCTTTACCGTTAAGCGACTCGAATCTCAAGAAATAATGGTTGGAATTGAAAACTCTTTTAGTTTTGCATAGCCTATTTATCGAGGAAGGCTATAGGTTATTTAACATCACGCTACAGCACTTAGGAACTAGTTATTATAGCCGCTGGCACAGCTAGTATTCGACGACACGGTTGGCGCAGTGGCTGGGCGATCGACTGCTGCGCTGCGTGTCGCGGATTCGATCCCTGCACGGACTAAATATTTGTGTGGCCTACAGATAGTTGTTCCGGGTTTGGCTGTTTGTGTATGTGAGTTTAAATGTTTGTAAACGCACCCACGTTGCAGGAGAAATAATAGTATGGGTAAGACGTTTGCTTTTTTTTAATAAGGGCAGGTTGGTCGGCATGTAAAATATAGTAGAATCTATTTACCTCAATATATTTCAAAACAAATTCATATCTATAACATACCACAAACAAATACAACTGAATCCAATGTAATACATTACATTGAATATATTCCGAAGACTTCAGAATGTGTCGCAAGCGATTGGTCCGACCTTCGACAACTGTCAATTTGTAAAATTGGCACGTGTCCTGTTTATCCCTGTCAGTTTGCAGGTGTCGTGAACATATAAACGATGTTTTAACTTAGTAATACGATGTTATCTCATTTTGAAAGTAGAAGATATGGAGAAAAAACCGGCCAGGTGCGAGTCGGACTCACGTACCGAGGGTTTTGTAAACTTGCGACATAAACGGTCATTTTTTTTAAGTGCCTAGACTTACAGGGTTGATTTTTGGTTTGATGGGACCACAGACTTGGGTATATCGTTTTAATATTAATTCTACTCGATAACTTCAACCGTTCCCGTGATAAAAAGTCTTGACAGACAGACGGACAACAAAGTGATCCGATAAAGGTTCCGTTATTTTCTTTCGAGGTACAAAATCATAAAAAAGATTTATTTTTGTTTACTATTCAGTAACTACATGAGATATTTTTCGAGGTGCCAAAGAAACCAGGATTATTCTAAATCTCGTTGGGCTAAAATCGCAGGTATGCCTGGATAAGGGTCGCACAGTCCAGGGAATTATGACAGAAAAAAGGGGCGCCTGTACCTAGCAGTAAGTGATTCCGGGCAGACATAATCATGATAAGGTTTTGGATATTTTAGAGACAGGAAATCATGTTAACTTTGCCTGCTCTGGGCGGAGAGGGGGGGAGGTAAAAAGGGGGGCAAAAGTAATCATGTTACTTTTACTGATTAATCCATCCATATTCCTTCTGTTGCCCTTTGTGTTCATCTTTTTCGAACAACCCGCCACAAGGTTTTTGGCCGCTCATATTAAAAGAATGTTATTAGGTGCTTGTGTGTGTGTTTAACAAGAATATGGGTGGGTGTTTTTTTTTTCGGGTGGGAAATCATCCAATGACTTCCCCCGCTCTGGGCGGAGCGGGTGGGCATGTCAGACTTGTACTGACTAAAACCCACCCATGTTCCTTCTATTGCCCTTTACGTTCCGGGGCCGCGGTATCTCTTTCGAACAACTCGCAACCCCGGCAGGCGGAGGCTCTGGCAAGCCCCTCTAGCATTACAGCTTCGCAGAAGGTGGTGACCGCTTCCCATTCCCTCTCGCTCCGGACCATGGCCTGAACCAGGGCCGGACGCGAGAGATCGCCGCCGCCGATCGCTCCTACGAGGGCACGGCGGTGCTCCGCCCACGCTGGGCAGATCGCCACTGTGTGCTCCACCGTGTCCCCCGGGCGATCGTCACAATGGTGACACCCGGGCGCTTCCACCCCCCCCGATGACGTGCAGGAACCTCCCGAAACTTCCGTGTCCGGTGAGGACCTGCGTCAGGCGGTAGGTGAGGACGCCATGACGCCTCTCCAGCCACTCCTCAAAGAGGGGACTTACCGCCACTATTGTGGCGTGCCCTATATGGGTGGGCTTTAGTCAGTAAAAGTCTGGCACTCCCCCCCCCCCCCCCGATGTTAGTTATTTAATGATTTGCCACTCGCAAAAAAGCCTATATTAATGTACTTAATTATATTCTAATTTCACACGTAAAGTAGTGTTTAACCAGCACCTTTGTGCCAACATCCTTACATCTCAAGAATCTTACGCTGACTTCATTTTCTTCCTTTACTACTTCAACAAGTTACTGAAATGAACCACTTCGTCGTCGCGTTCAAAAGCAACAAGTTTTTAAATTCGTTTTCTAGAAGACAGATGACTTTTACAGTAATATTGAGCAAAAGACGACTTAGACCAAGCTTAAGAAAATGAACTGCGGGATATTCCAGAAACTTCCGCCTTTCTCAAATTGAACTGAGATGAATTGAAAAAAAAACTGGATTATTGAATCTTGGCGGCATGGTTGGCCCAATTACTGAGCGATCGACTGCTGCGCTGCTGTTTGTGTATGTAAGTTAAAATGTTTGTTAACGCACCCACGATACAGGAGAAATTCCTAATAGGTTTTCTTTTTTTAAATAAAATAATCAGAAAGTATTTTTACTTGAACACATACATAGTCCCTTAAATTATAAATATGCGTAGCCAATTGTCCTGAAAAAATATATTTTAAAAGTGAGTTTAAATGTTTGTAAACGCACTCAGATTACAGGAGAAATTCTTAGTCCGACACAAAGTAACAAAAACTACCAGTATTATGTCAATGCAAGGATCATAATAGTATGTAAGGCCCGTAGAGTTAGACAGAGGTGTACATAGTTGTACACCCATATTTTGCCAGTTGACCTGATCTCGCTACTACGGATCGCACACCGTAGTAGAGAGATCAAGTTAAAATGGTTAGGTGTAGGTTGAAGTGCCGTCGTGTGCACTATATAATATGGGACGAGTCTATTGTCACTAACCGGGCACATATTGACTCAGTAGCTGCTAATGAAAAGTTCCTGATGAAAATTACCTCTCCCCGTACCCTTTTTACCCGACCCGAACCGAACCCAGGATGTTCAGAAGTATTCTTTAAAAAAATATTTTGTTTTATTTTTTGTTAATTGATTTTTAAACATAATAAAACATTTAAAAATATAAAAAAATACATAATTATAATTATTTAAATGACTGTTATCATTCGTTTCAGTTAATTTATGTTAAGAATTATTTTTATTAATGTTGTTATCTTTTTGCTGTGCCCTAAAGGCCCGTAATCGTACCTTAGCTTTAAGCCTATTGTAAGATCTACATACATTATGGCATACAAATAAAGATATGAATATAAGTTAGACTTGCGAGCAGTGGACACGGAACATACATCTGAGAACACCAATATTATTAAAAAAGCTAACTTTTGCCCGCAGCTTCGCTCGCGTTAAATGCGGTATAACACAGTACCTGCTACCTGCAGTTTTTGCCCTAGCGCCTTATTGATTTGTAATAGCAACGCTAAGTTTTCCCGATTCTTCCCTCTTTCTCCCTTAGACCACATTAAAAAAATATATATTATTATATAATTGCCTATGCCTATAATTCATCAAAATCGGTTCAGCCATTAAAGTGTAAAGAGGTAACAAACATACAAACAAACATACTGACTTTCGCTTTTATGATATTAAGTAAGGATGAAAAGCATTTTTTTTTACACGCAGTATAAGCATGATAGCACAACGAGACAGCGATTGCTTGGTGTAAGTATCTCATTTAAGAAAACAGCATGCCATCAAAGATACAGTTAACCACACATTACAACACAATATAAGCTCAAATGAACTTCTAGGACACTATTCCAATAACAGAAAGTCCAAATTAGGACCTAAACAGTTACACCCAGCTGTTGGCTTTCTAACACGGTTAAGTGGAACGGTTAGGTCGCGGAGCTCTCGATAATTAGTTGGCAATTAGTACGGGACGCCATGAGACGGGCCAGGGGTGCGGGGAGGGGAGTTAAGTGTGTTAAGACTATCCCCACAGAATAGGTATGGTACAGAAGGCCAACACACTATATTATGGATGCATGCAAACTTCCACAACTCACACACTGCACACACACACACTTAACACCCCACACACACACGCACACTTAAATAAATAAATAAATATCTTGGGACAACTCACACACGGCTATCTGATCCCAAGCTAGGCAGAGCTTGTGTTATGGTAACCAAACAACTGATATACATACTTATATAATTTATAAACACATACATATTATAGATAAATCACACCCAGACACAACACACTTAATTGTTTAATCCTATTATATATTTGGCTTCAAACATTATCTGCGGAAGGACACTGATCTCCAAGATACAGGTTCTCACCTAGTTTAGAGGTCAGGGTTTCAAAACTCAAAAAAAAAAAATTAAGCCTAACCCATAATTTAAACTTTACCTTGTATTTGGATGTAGGCTTTAGTTCAATAAAGTTTGTTGAATAAAATTTTGTCTGGTGGGTCGACGGTTGTTTAATTGCATGCAGATTGATGGCGCGATGCAAGAATTGCCAGGGCCGCCTGATGGGGTTGCGGGTTATTCGAAAGACATACCGAGGCCCCGGAACATAAAGGACAAAAGAAAGAACATAGGTGGGTTTAAGTCAGTAAAAGTCTAACACTACACCCCTCCCCCCCGGAGGGAAATTATTTGATGGAAGCTTTCACTTGTTGTACAGAACCAGACTTCTGTATTTATCTGCTTAATCCTATGCCAGTCACTCGACAAGATTGAACCGCCATGATTGAGCCAGATTGGGAGCGTAAAATTAGTTGCAATCCCATTGGAAGTGGGATTTGATTGACTGGTGACTGCGGTCTGACAGTTTCTACATAAATTGAGATTCGTGTCGCTTTGATCGATGTCCGGAGAGGGTTTGTGAGAATTTGATAGATTGTATTAAGTTATAGCAGCAATACGGCAGGAAAAATATAAAATACGAAGGCGTTAAAATATACAACAAACTACCGGCAGATATCAGGAACACATCTTCTTTGAACTTATTCAAAAGTAAACTCAAAGAACACGTAATTAACAATACAAATTCTTTAAGCTAACAACATAATATCTGTATAATAACATTCACAAAAAAAAGTACTAGCTACTGGACAACACTCTTTATAAATATGTATTTATTCAATAAGTGAACAATGTATGTTCTTCTGAATAAATAAAGAATCTTTAAACCCAAGTTTGGTATAACATTAAAATGTACCTATCTGATGCTGCGTCTTTACTCGCATAGAATTTGATAATTATCCCAAGTATCCTACAGGTTAATAATTATATGTGTGCTAAAATTTCACCAAAATCTGGTCAGTTATTTTTGTGTGAAAGAGTCACAAACATCTATTCTTTTTCTTTTTTAGAAAAACGTTGCCCCACACTAGAAGTTTCTCTTGTGGATGCGTGTACGAACATTTAAACACACATATACAAACAGATGAAGCGGAGAAGATGAATGTTGGGTAGGAAATAAATGTATTTTGACTTTCAGAACATGTGGCTTTAATGCGAATCATCTAGAAAAACAAGGTAGACTTCCACAAAATGTTGGCAACAAAAGCCATCCGTTTGTCAAAGTCGTGCACAAGATTGTCTTCAGGAAATGATAGTGTTCATAATGAGACAAGCGAAGGGTTTGCGAGATTTCCTCCCTGCATTGGACACTTTTGCTTAAAATATCTTTGTTTTATGTTAAAGATGGTGCTGTTTTTATGTATCGCTTCTGAAATTATTTTTGTAGATTTTGTTCGTATAGTAGAAATTGTTTTTACTACCTGTCACTTAGAGGTAAGTAAGAGAGTAAAGTATTATTCGAAATTCGTTTGGGAAATTATAAACATTACATTTATTTTAGATCGTAAATAGGTTGTAAAATGTATAGGCATTGTACATTTTACAACCATTGTAAATTGGGTTATGTCGAATTGTCGGATTAGATTATTCGTTTCATTTCTTACTATTTACATTTTCAAATATTTCTACAAAAAATCCATAGAAAAACAAACAAACAAACAACTTGTATTTAATATTAAATTTTTTTGATGGTGCAGTGGTTAAGGGAATGGCTGCTACGACACGTGCAGCGGGTTCGATCCCCGAACGTAACAAATATTTGTATGGCATACAAATAGCTGTTTCGGGTCTGGCTGTTTGTGTTTATGAGTTTATATGTTTGTTAAATCACCTTTTTTGCGAATGGGAAATCATCAAATAATTTCCCCCGCGGGGTGGACGGGGGGGGGGGGAGTGTCAGAGCTTGTACTGACTAAAACACACCCATGTTCCTTCTATTGCCCTTTACGTTCCAGGACCGCGGTATCTCTTTCTAACAACTCACAACACTGGCAGGCAGTGGCACTGGCAGGCCCCTCTTTTTTGCTGACATCTCTTTGAGGCGCCTGTGGAACACTAACTGTCTACACTGTCGTCAATAGACGGACGCTCGGTGAGCTACCCATTGGTCACCGTCGACAGGCCCGCATCTACGGTGGCCGGGAGCCGGCGGTGGCGGAGTGCGGCGCCCGACGCCCGGGGCGTCTCCCGCGGTGGCTAGGTTGGTTTGAGGTTCTCTCCCTCAAACACCCGGCCACCTCTTTCGCTAGCATGACCGCTTCCCATTTCCTGTCGCTCCGGATCATGGACTGAACCAGGGCCGGACGAGAGAGATTGCCGCCGCCGATCGCCTGTACGAGGACACGGCGGTGCTCCATCTAAGCTGGGCAGACGGCCACTGTGGGCTCCACCGTGTCCCCTGGCGATCGTCACAATGGTGACACCCGGGCGTTTCCTCGCACCCGATTATGTGCAGGAACCTCCCGAAATTTCCATGTCCGGTGAGGACCTGCGTCAGTTGGTAAGTGAGGACGACATGGCGCCTCTTCAGTGACTGCTCAAAGAGGGGACTTACTGCCACTATTGTGGCGTGCCCTGCACGGGGTTGCGATAGTTGCTCTCTTCATGCCACCATGAGATCGCACCGGAGGTCTATTCACTGGGCGGCAATTTGCCGCAGCATCAGAGATTCTCACCGGTGTAACTTCCCCTTATTTACATTTACCCAACCCTGAATCTCTAAATAAATAAGGTTTTTTTTGTTTTATAGTTATGAAACGTAACACTGTAGTTACTCTAAAATAAATATTGTGAATTATTTATTTGTACTACAAACGCGAATAAATACTTCGGGTGTACAAATATTTAACCAACAAATATCGTTCATATTACTATTTTCACAAAGTTAATATTTTCTTGTTTATTTTATACAGTTAAGCATTCATCACGTTCCTCCAATATATTAACAACAATATATAATATTTTAACAACATTAAACATGTTACTTTGTAATATCTTGGTACATCTTACTTCACTGCATAGTATAAAACAAACTCGCTTCCCATTGTCTGTGTGTCAGAATCAAGTTATAATAAGAATTTTATTTGTTTTTATTTTTATATCGTGTGAGATGTTACAAACTGATAGGTAGATCCTGTATGTGTTGCCCAGAGGCGCACAAATATATTTAAGTAGCTGGCACCCGCGGCTTCACCCATGTTATTTCGAAAAAAAGTACCCTATGTGTTATTCCACCCTATAATCTACCTCTGTGGCAAATTCATCAAGATCCTTTCAGCCGGTTTGATGTGAAAGAGTAACAAACATCCATACATCCATCCATCCAGAAAATTTATTGTCTTATATATTACATTATTTCGTTTTTTTAAATACCTTGAATTGGTAGAATGAACTGTAAATAAAAACGGGAAAAAATTTTGTGTGCACCAAAAATACTGATCGTGCACCAAATATTCTTTCCTGAATGTTAAAAAAATGCGTACGTTAGGTTAGGTTAAAACTGCGACCCCCTACGCACGAGCCGAGCGAGCGGAGCGAGCGGTGCCGCGGCAGCGGCCGGCGAGTGCCAGTAACGACTTGCATTAATAGAAAATGGATAAAGATATAACACTTTTTTATTGTAGTGCTGTCTTTTTCCTGATGCTCGCTATGACATATTTTAATTAACATATTTTGGTGCTCATTCAGTAAATTTGGTGCAACACAGGCAAAATTAGGTAAACGAAATGGGAATAAATTGAAGTTCTTTTAAATACTATCCAATAAAAACAATAAAAATAACATAAGTATACATGCATTCAATTAAATAAAACTTTAAAATGAAATAAATTTCAATATATATGTCAAACAGCTACAGCTAGTTCTACATGAACTTCAAAATTTTAAACGCATTTGTACATTATTTTTCTTTTTTGATTATTAACATAATATTTTTTTTTACTACCTTGATGTTAAATTTTAATCATTTTTATTATATTATGTTAATAAAAATGCTTAAAATTTAATTTTGCACGCCATAAGATGTGGCAAACATGTCCGGACCGTTTCTTTTGTTATCTTGCATGTCCGTACACTCATATTATTGTGTACACATGTTTAAGCAAATAAAAATCTTATCTTATTGTTTATAAATACGCTAAAGTCGGTTAAGGGTCCGACCTCAAAAGGAAAAACCGGCCAAGTAAGAGTCGTACTCACGCACTGAGGGTTCTGTACAAACTTGCGACATAAACGGCCATATCTTTTGACTGCGTGGATTTAAAGGGTTGATTCTCTCACAGTTCTAAGGGACCACAAACTTAAGTATATGGTTTTAATTTCAACTTGATACCTCTACACGTTCCCGAGTTAAAGGGTCTTGACAAACCGATAGACAGACGGAGGAACAAAGTGATCCTATAAGAGTTCCGTTTTTTTTCTTTTGAGGTACGGAACCCAAAAAAAAGTATGGAAGTGTGGATTATAGAACATAAGACTATTTTAATGTTAACTAACTTAACGTAATTGCCTTAAACTTAAGTCTCTATGTAGCTCGTTGGTTGGAAATTCTAATCTTTCTTAACTTAAGGGCTAAGTGACATTTGATATTAATTGCGAATGGCTTATCTGAGCTAGTGTCTGACTTAGTAATAACTGAATCTGATCCTAGACGACAAATCTGACGCTGAGAAGACAATTCATTTACTAAGCCTTCATTATAACGTGCCGGGGCTGTGGGTAGTTCGAAAGAGATACCACGGTCCCACAACATAAAGGGCAAATGAAGGAACATGGGTGGGTTTTAGTCAGTACAAGTTTGCCACTCGCTCTGCGTTGAGCGGGGGAAGTAAAAAAGGCTACATTATAATACGTCACTTCGTGTGCAATATTTTGAATTTTATATAATACTAGCTTTCGCCCGCGGCTTCGCCCACGTTAAAAAAAACTCACTTTCGCTTTTATAATATTATATATAATATATATAAAGTAAGGACTAGCTTTTGCCCGTGACTTCGCTCGCGTTAAATTCCGGGTAACACAGTTCGCCTTTCCTGATTTGCCGGTACCTGCTACCTATAGTTTATGCCCTTGCGCCTTATTTAAAGTAAAAGCAAAGCTAAGTTTTCCCTTCTTTTCCCTTTTCATCTTTCTTTCTTCCGCATTTCTCACATAAAAAAATATCCTATGCCCGTCTCCAGGGCCCAACTATCTCTGTACCAAAATTCATCAAAATCGGTGTAGCCATTTAGGCGTGAAGACGTAAAAAACAGACAAACTCACTTTCGCTTTTATAATATTATTAGTAAAGATGTAAAAGTTTATTAATTCGTAAGATAAGATTATTTGTGTATAGTATGTACCTATATGTGGGCTTTCGATTGCTCAAATCAATTGATTGATTATTTCATTGACTGATTTATACTTACAGTTGATAGAAAAAGCCTTGAGATTAAAAATGTAGGACACGGGGGTTTTAATTAGCGTATGTAACAAACAGACGATAATAAAAGCCCTAGTAAAACGATTCAATTATAAATTAAAACGTAATTTAGTTTTAGCAATTCACCTGCAGCTGCTAAATGTGATGCCGATCGAAAACGTTCCGACGCTATTCGTTACGCCTAACGCCTATTCACGATTATTCTCGCTTCGTCGATTTTACACGTACACACGGCGACAGATCAACCTATACAAAACCAGTTTATGCTGCTCTCTCAACAACGGATCGTACACCATAAATTTCAAGTACGATGAGAGATCCGCATAAACTGGTTTTGTATAGGTTGATATGTCGCCTTGTGTACGATGAAATTAATTCCTACTGCTAGTGTTATATTATTGAACACACGGTCGGTGCAGTGGCTGAGCGATCGACTACTGCACTGCATATCATGGGTTCGATCACCGCACGGAACAAGATTTTGTGTGACCTACAAATAATAAATAATATCCTGGGACAACTCACACACGGCTATCTGATCCGAAGCTAAGCAGAGCTTGTGTTATGGTAACCAGACAACTGATATACATACTTATATACTTTATAAATACATACATATTATCGATAAATCACACCCAGACACAGAACAAACAATCATGCTCATCACACGAAGTTTGTCCTGGGTGGGAATCGAACCCACGACCTCCGGCTCAGCAGTCAGGGCCACTAACCACTAACCAACCAACAGGCCCGACAAATAGTTTGATGATTTCCCAAGTCAAAAAAGGTCTCCTATTGTTTTTAGTCGTATTAATATAAACATAGGGGAAATAAGGAAAAGTATACATATTGAGAAGATATGATGCAATCTTACCTCTAAGACCTTGCGGGAGGGTCTCATGAGCCAGGTCTGCAGCCCTGGAAACCGTTGGCAGTGAGCACACACCTTCTGATGGAAGTACGTGGCCCGGTTGTTAGCTATCATCTGGATCAATCTGGTGGCAAAACACACTATGATGTACTTTTGTATATATTAAACTAGCTTTAGCCCGCGGCTTTGCTCGTATTAAATTCGGGGTAACACAGTTTCTTGATTTGCAGGTATTTTGCGACGGTAACAAAGAGTGTATGTACCGAATTATAACTTTCTACCTTAAAAACTGCGAAAAGTCCCATATAAAAATTTCATCCCCCCTTTTAAGGGGTTGGGGACAGAATTCCAAAAAAACGATGCACAATGTTTTTGTTATTGCTAAATAGTCCGCAATCCAATTTTTAGCTTCCCACCTTGAAAATTGCGGAACGCTCCATACAATTCCACCCCCTTTTTTAGAGAAGTGGGGGTAAGAAAGAGACAAAAAGTAACCTATTTCCGTCTCCTGGTTCCCAACTATCCCTGTACTAAAATTCATCAAAATCGGTAGTGCCATTTAGGCGTGAAGACGTAACAAACAAGTATTTAACGTTGTCCCACACTAGGAATTTCTCCAGTTTCGTTTACAAACATTTAAACTCACATTCACACAAACAGCCAGACCCAAAACCACTACCTGTAGTACATACACTTATTTTTCCCGTGCGGGGATCGAACCTGCGACACACTGCGCAGTAGTCGATCTCTCCACTCGTTAGGTTAGCACATCGCTCGTTAAGTTTATTTGTCTAGTCAATTATTAAATCCTTACTACCTTACTAACATTATAAAAGCGAAAGTGAGTTAGTTTGTTTGTTACCTCTTCACGCTTTAATGGCTAATCCGATTGTGATGAATTTTGGTACAGAGATAGTTGGGAACCAGGAGACGGACATAGGCTATTTTTTTTAAGAAAAAGTGGGATGTGAGGGAGAAAGAGGGAAGATAAGGGAAAACTTAGCGTTGCTATTACAAATCAAAAAGGCGCAAGGGGAACTCTGTTACCCCGAATTTAACGCGAGCGAAGCCGCGGGCAAAAGCTAGTTGATTATAATTTTAGAGAGTCTAATTGTTTAAGGAGCTTATTCCTCGCTCTGATTGTTTGCTTACTTAGAAAGTTTACGTGAGATTTTCTCATTTCCACCACGTACGCTCGATCAAAAACTAAAATATTAAAAAACACAATATTTTACTTAATTTTAAGTTCTCCTTTTGCATTCAAGACACGAAATTTTCTAACACTACATACCGATAAATTTGCATAAAATGGGTACCTAGTAATAAAAATATTCTTCTCCATAAAATTTTACAGTTGCATAGGGGTACATTGCGCGAAGTACTCGATAAAATTGATATAAAGTATGTCTTTAAGACGGCACGACTCGCTCATAAATTGTAAGAACATCTTTTACAAAATTATTACAAACGCGTATTATAGTGCATCAGAAAATAAAGTTTTATTTTCTACAGGTCCTTAATAAGCTTTCTTGAGCATAAGGGAATGGGGCTCAGAAGGGTTACCATGACATCTTATAGCAGTTCTTATTCCTGTGTGAGAAAGAGATGGTGATAGACACCCTGTATAGCTCTGTCTCTTTCCCTAAGTGGAATAAGTTCTGTTTTAAGACAACATGGTAGGGTAGCAGGTGTTCGAAATTTTCCCTGCTAGAACATCCTCTCTATGTTTTTCTTTACCGAATCATATGATAATATTGACGACACGGTTGGCGCAAGGGCTGAGCGATCGAATGCCGCGCTGCGTATCGCGGCTTCGATTCCCGCACGGAACAAATATTTGTATGGCCTACAGATAGTTGTTCCGGGTCTGGCTGTTTGTGTATGTCAGTTTAAATGTCTGTGAGGTTTGCGTGTATATACAATATATGTATTGTCAAGTAAGTGAATAAGTGTTTTAGAAATAAATAAATAAATAATGAAAAATAAACGCACCCACGATACAGGAGAAATTCCTAGTGTGGGGCAACGTTTTTTTTTTTTTTTTTAATATAAATACTCTACGCACCAAATTCAGGGATAACTTAACAGTCCAAGGGTTAACAAATATCGGGGTTCGAAAGAGATAACGAGGCCTCGAAACATTAAAGACTATTGAGACATTGGTGGGTTTTGTTCAGTAAAAGTATGACACTCCTCCGCTCCATCTGTGCGGGAAAGTTATTTGATGATTTACCATCGGCAAAAAAGGGTTAACAAAAAGGGTTTCCCTGTTTATTTACTTGTTTCTATTTATCTAGTCGATTTTTTTATCTGAATTCAAAACCATACGAGTTATGTCAAAACATATTCGTGGCTCACGGCGACATTGAAAACGTGTCCTGAATTGGGGCATTGGATAACACAGAAAATCCACTTGTTCGATATAAATGTAAATAAAATGAGGCCAAGTTCGTGTTTCCTACAGACAATTTTTGCTCTAAAAGCAGTAGTAGTAGTAAGGTCGAATAAAGATCAATACAGACACAGTATTTTTCTTTTAAACCAAATGATAATTATTTTTATTGTCAAAGTAGCTTTTGCCTGTGGCTTCGCTCGCGTTAATTTTGGATTAACACAGTTCACCTTTCCTGATTTGCAGGTACCTACTACCTGTAGTTTTCGCCCTTTTTTTTGGGTGGGAAATCATTGAATGACTTCCCCCGCTATGGGCGGAGCGGGGGGGCATGTCAGACTTGTACTGACTAAAACCCACCCATTTTCCTTCTGTTGCCCTTTACGTTCCGAGGCCGCGGTAACTCTTTCGAACAACCCGAAACCCCGGCAGGCGGAGGCTCTGGCAAGCCCCTCTGCTTTGCTGACTCTCTTTGAGGCGCGCGTGAAACACGAACGCGCCGTCGACACGGCCTGTCGTCAATCGACGGACGGACGGTGAACTACCCATTGCTCACCGGCGTCTCCCGCGGCGGCTGGGTTGGGCAGATGTTCTCTCCCTCAAACGCCCGGCCACCTCCTTTGCTAGCATTAGTGCTTCGCAGAAGGTGGTGACGGCTTCCCATTCCCTCTAACTCCGGACCATGGCCTGAACCAGGGCCGGACGCGAGAGATCGCCGGCGCCGATCGCCTCTACGAGGGCACGGCGATGCTCAGCCCAAGCTGGGCAGATCGCCACTGTGTGCTCCACCGTGTCCTCCGGGCGATCGTCTAGTTTTCGCCCTTGCGCCTTATTTAGTGTAATAGCAAACGTAAGTTTGTCCTCATTTTCCCTCATTTATCACTTAAAAAAAAACATTCTTTTTAATCCCATATGCCCGTCTCCTGAGTCCCAACTATCTCTGTAATAATTTTCATCGAAATCGGTTTAGCTATTTAGGCGTGAAGACGTAACAAACAAACTCACTATCGCTTCTATAATATTAGTAACGATACTATCTAGTTTTGGGCTTATTCATTCCTTATCATTTCAACCTCAAAAGTAAGAACATTTTTGAACACATCAAAAACAAGACAACCATTTTAAACACGCAAACCCACAAAATTTCAAAGCAAACATAACGCAATCTTATAAACATTTCATACCATTGAATGGCCAAAGACGACCTCCCAAGTCAGCTCACGTACAGAACACAAGAAATATGATAGCTAGGTATCAGAACAATTACACAAATAAATTTCTGGCGTATGAACCAGATGACATCTATTTCCTTGTGTGCTCTGAATATAATTTAGAAGACACAGAGGTATCTATTATTTACTAAACAGACCTTATTTAGAACATTTGATAATATAAAATTCTCACACTATCACAATGTTCGTTCCCATACTCCTCCGAAACGGCTCAACCGATTCTTATAAAATGTTTTATGCTTATTCAGTCTGAGAATTGGCTACTATTTATATTTCAACCCCTAAGTGAAGTGAGCAGCGAGTGAAACCACTGGGCACAGCTAGTAATCATATCAATATGTCCATATGTATCAGAATGAGGGAAAAATTAAGGGAGTTCAAAAGTTTGTCCTCATCGCTGTCAACTGGATCAACTGGAAAAGCGCACAGAAGGTCAGATTCACCACGCTGAATATCAACACTGATTCTTTGCCCAAGAAATAGGCCAAAAAATAAAAATATACTAAAATCTCGTTGATAAAAAGTAAAGAATCACAATGACGCAGATAAACGGTATTATTTCGTGATAGTAGACGCAGTGGCTGAGAAATTGACTGTTGCGCAGCTGTGTGGCGCGATACCCGCACGGAACCAATAGTAGTTCTAACCTCTGTCTGACTGTCTGATGGTCTGACCTGTTCTGTCCCTCTCCAGAAAGGGATCTGAATAGCTGGTAAACCATATATATGTATATATTTAAATAATCTTGTTGGATAATTGTTGTTAAAAAAAAACCCAATACGAGACCGAAAGGCATCTGTCTTGGCCTTCATTGCGACATTTGTTCTGGACATTATACCTGGGATTGGGAACTTTCTAATTAAGGAAATATTCAAAGTTCCTTCATTTTCACAAGATTTCTTTAAACGCAGTTCTTAAATGTTCTAATCATGGAGATATTCCGAACTATTAAATACACCCATCACCATCAACGTTATTTTTCAACCAAGGAAATAAAATACAGCAATATTTTGACGGTTTCATGAAAGATCCATAGATAGCAGGATAAATCCAAGCGAGGGACAGTAATACCTGTGATAGTCTGCACAATAGACATGAGGCTTCACTGCTAAAACGTATACTTTATATCTGACAGACTGCACAAAGGATAGAAATATTCAGTGACGAGAAAAGAGCAACCTTCTACACAATATCACAACAATGGCAACAAAAGGTTTGTAAGCACTAAGTACGCTTTCTGCATTCCTTTCTACTGCATCAAAAAGACTATTTACAATATACTTACGTCTCTTTGTCGTGAGGGATTTTCTCTCCCCTCTCCACTTCAAACAGAGGTACCACGAACACTGTCTTAGCAAAAACACAACCAGAGTCCCTCTTCTCGTCACCCATGAGCTTCCTAATCATTTTCAGGAACTTTGGCGCCAAACCATCACTTGGCACCATTTCTATATCAGACATTAAAAAATAATTGGTCGTTGATGCGTTCCTTGCAACATTTCTACCAACGTTGATTGGATACAACATAGCTGTTAATTTTCTAAATGTTGTTACTTCTGAATCAACACCAGAACAATCTTCGAATTTTAAATTAGGCGTCACGAATCCCGAATCTGGAGCCTTCATCATCATACGTTTTATTTTATTCTGCCTCGCTCTTTGAATGTATTCAGCCCTAGTTTTGTTATTCAACTTTCGATAATTTTCTAATTTCTGTTGCATCAATTCTCTTGGGTCTTGTGACGTATTAGGCGAAACAGCTGTTGGCACAGGCAGCGTCGCGTAATACTTTCTTTTCTCTTCCAGTGTTCTTATTTTGGGCTTTATTTTTAATGGATAATATAAATGGACTGACACTTGAGCCATCATCGGATAGCAACGGCATAGCTGGTTAAATATTTGCATTGCAATATCTAAGTCGTAGCTAGGAACGAATACAGCGAGGCTGATAGGCCCGTCCCAATACTTCGCTATTTCCACAATATGGTACAGGAATTCAGGCGTCGCTTGAGTTGCATACGTCACTGCGTCAAATTTCGTGATATTCGTGAACGCCACTCCTTGAATGGCATTATAAATAACTCCGTAGTGACTTCTACTTCCAGTTTCTGGGGACGGAAGTACTTGAAATGTGCCCCATTTGAGACTATTTGGAAGGCCATAGTTAAACATGCAATAACTTAAGTTCCCGGGCTCTCGACCTTTGAGGAAGGCGCCTGGTTTGTAGTCAAAATCACCGACACTTCGTTGTGGGTGTGCTTGCTGGTGATGCCTGGACGCGTACAGCTGCAGGACCATGGTAAGTGTGAGGATGAAGGCGGCCGAAAGGAGTATGGTCGAATGCTTCCTTGTCAACCTGAAGGAGTAGGCTCCGAATATCCGCAGGCATCTCGACATCTTTATCTTTCATCGTTTTTATTTATGATGCTCTTCTAGTAAACATGTTTCTTACCTCGTAGGAACTAGACACAAAAACAACATATTAATTTCGTAATTTTATACTTTGTTATGATTTTATAAACCAAGAATTTTTGTAAACAACACAGCACAGGTTCGAGAAAGAAGCCTTACGGCAATTTTGTTTCCGCACTAAAACTATAGTCCATAATTGTTAATAAAATGCTGAAAAACACTAATTCACTAAATAACTATTTCATTGGTTGGTTTATTTTCTCGTATTATATAAAAATAATGTTATTTTCACACGAATTTGCCGACATTTCCTCGCCGGATTACGTCTATTTTGACAGTTGCTGCGCGCGCCGTTTACTGACATTCTGCGCAACGGAGAAATCAATATTGCCGCCAGCTGGCCGCGCTGCTGAAAGTACGTTCTCGATTACAGAATTTGAATCCGGTGGAACTATTTTTTCTTTTTGATTTATAAGTTTTATCAAATGAGAGCTGTGGCTAACGGTTTCACCGTTTCACCCACTACACAGTCTCGTGTAATGTATAGACTGTTAATATCGTAAACAAAAGCCTAACTAAAATATCAACATCACTTAGGTGTATGAAAAATTGATTACGACCAATTCTCAAACCTAACGAATATACATAAAAAAAATCACACACGGTTGGCGCAGTGGCTGAGCGATCGACTGCTGCTCTGCGTGTCGCGGGTTCGATTTCCGCATGGAACAAATATTTGTATGGCCTACAGATAGTAGTACCAGGTCTGGCTGTTTTTGTATGTGAGTTTGAATGTTTGTAAATGCACCCACGATACAGGAGACATTCTATTGTGTGGCAACGTTTTCTTTTTAAATATAAAATAACTTCATAAAAATCGGTCAAGCCGTTTCATCACGATGTATGGATGTTTTTTACTCTTTTATGTCAAAACGGCTGAACGGATCTTGACAAAATTTGTTATATTCGTCCTAAATAAAAGATATTTGTCTTATATAGAAGTTTGGAAGTATAGACTACCTGTGAGCTGTTTATAGAAGACCAGTAAATTCCAACAAAATCTTTCAACATTTTTATCTGTCCGTATTTTTGATTGCCCTAATCTTCGACACATGTAAAAATATTATTAAAAACACTTTAATAAATGCATGAAATACAGAAAGAACCAAGTATTTCCCTTTTTACCTCTACTCCACCAGTCGCATAAATGTTTTTAAATCGATATACGTATTTACATATTGTATTTTTAGACTACCGTAGACTTAGGCAACGGCGTTTTTCTATTACATACTTACATGCAAAGAATTTCAGAGGTCGCTTATAAAAGAAAAGCATAGAAACTTATTGTTGTTTTAGGTAAATAAAAAAAATATTGAAATAAAGGTGGTAATACAAATGTTTTAGAAAGGTTGTTCATTAATTTGCATTTTTTTTTTACTTTGATTCCTTGATTTTATGCAAGTGTGACACCTTTTGATTATAGTGGAGAAACTGTCATTGCGGCCGAGGTTGAATTCACACCCGAGACGTAGGCCAGCATGTTATAGAGCCGAGAACTATCATGTGAATCAAACGATACGACAAAAAGAGCTAGTTTTTCTAGGCACTTATTAAAAAAAATAATCGTGTGGAAAATTAAATGTAGGTACCTAATGCAACTTATTAATCTATCGATGTTAATCAGTCGTCAATGACACTGTTATTACATAGTGCTAAGTAAACAGCTACTTACCGCATTGGTAATAAGAGAGGGGCATTGACCTTTGCAAATGTGTGAAATCGGAAATATTTATTACTCAATCGCAAAATACTACAGTAACAATGCAAAGGCTCGATAGATGCGGCTTGCGAGTCGCGGTTCGCAAGACTGGCCGCAAGACTAGTCGCAAGACGCATGTCGCAAGACGCGAGTCGCAAAACGCGTTTCGTAGGACTCAAGTCGCAAGACTCTGGTCGCATAATTAGTCGCAAGACTCTGGTCGCAATATTCTGGTCGGAAGACGCGTGTCGCAGGACCCTGGTCGCGGGACCCTGGTCGCAAGACTGGTCGCTAGAGTCTAGTCGCAAGACTGACCACAACACGCGGATAGCTTAAGCATGTAGTTCGTGTCCGATAGGTTGACTGTTCCAGTAAGCCACACCTCCGCTCTCCGACGCCCTGAGTGACAGACCACACGACGTGAACTCAATCTAACTTTGTTTCTTTCCGCGTTCCCACGATATGATAATATGGACGTGGTTATTTAAATCCTAACTATCCTTACTAATATTATAAAAGCGAAAGTGAGTTTGTTTGTTACGTCTTTACGCTTTAATGGCTAATACGCTTTAATTTTGGTACAGAGATAGTTGGGAATCAGGAGACGGACATAAACGTTTTTTTTTATTAAAAAAAAGTGGGATATGAGGGAGAATGAGGGAAGACAAGGGAAAACTTAGCGTTGCTGTTACAAATCAATAAGGCGCAAGGGCAAAAACTGCAGGTAGCAGGTACTGTGTTATACCGAATTTAACGCAAGCGAAGCCGCAAGCAAAAGCTAGTAGTTGAATATATTTGAATAGGATGCAGTCAGAACTTTGTTTGGAGGTCCGTTCTAAAGCTACTTCTAAGTTTAAACTAGTTTTACTACAGCTTACTAAATATTCTGCACGTATCTCACACATGCACTGGGAGCAAGTGAAATAATAGGAAAACTCCTAATGATTCATTGTATTAAGAGGAAAACCTAATATTACATATAAAAAGGTTTAAAGCCGATTTTTTTTTATCGACTCTTTCGCTGCCCAGAGCTCAGTTCAGAGTCCAAAATGTATGGTATAATTTGGACTGGACAGCAGCCCGTCCTATAAATGTTGTTCATCATAATAGAAACTTGAACAACAGCTTTTCCATTTTTAATGGCGGCGCGTTTCATGTATTCCAATACTTCTAACAAATTCACAAACATATTAATCATCTGTAAATTTACAAAAATCCTTACCATTCTTTCGTCAACAGGAGTTACTCTTCAATACCCAAAACATGAATTTGATGCGCTCTTCTTTGACTTGAACGAAATTATATTTCCGCTGATTTGAACTTAAATGGCAAAATAAGTTCCTAAATTACTTTCCTTGACTCGATTGTGTAAACTTCCAATATCTTTCCGAGGGTAAATAAAATGAACAAAGGGTTGGAGCCATTTGCTTTCAAGAAAACTCCAGGAAAATGAAATATTATCCTCAACAATTCTGAAAAATAATACTTTTACTGCTCCACAACAATCTGAAAAAAGAAACAATTAAAGAATTAGTATTTTTCTTTTACATAAAATTTAACAACGAAAGAACAAGGATAGGTAATAGATTTTAATTATACTCTCCAACAAAGATTGCTAGCGAATTTTGGCAAAGTTGGCCGTGTAATTGCATTCAACTTTTAATGAGAACTTACCAGTTCGAGGGCTACAAAACACGCTATACACATTTGGGAACATTTCTTGTTCTAATGCTCAGTTAAACACTGGAAAACATGAAGAACGTATTGGAAGAAAAATTTAGGAACAACGTTTTTGTAAAACCGTTGTACAGGAAATTGAAGAATGGCAACAAAATTAAACCCAAACTACACATTGACAGTCGCTACAATCTGCATGGCAATGAAATCAGTGTCACTAGAAAGATCGTTAATATAAAAGGTGGTACAATAAACCGACAAAAAATAAGAAAAGAAAATAAAATATCTGTGTGTGGTTCTCGTGAAAATAAGCAAAAGAAAGATTTATTTGAGAAGGTTGTTGGAAATGAAATACGTAATGGTTTGAGAAAAGATCATAATATGTTAAGTATAAAAGAAAACAAAAAGGCTAATAGTGAAATGGACGGAATTCAAGATAAGACTAATGAATTCGTTCTACCTGACGATGAAATTGTGGCTTGTCGAAAAGTAAGTGCAAGAATTATTATTAAGAAAGTTATACAAGTTCTTGTAGCGTCTTGCTTTGTTGCTTCATAATCTTATTCTTAGAAAGTTTCTTGAAATACTGAACAAGTATACATATTTACGAACACTTTTCTTTATCTTCGCGGCTATACTTGCAAGAGAATCAAGGAAGTTTGAAAAAGTTGGTATTTACGTATAACTTAATGAAGCCGTTACATAGCTGTTTTTATTTCTGGTAGAAACATACCTTAGAACATAAACAAACAAGAAAAATCCGGGCCAGTGTAAGTTGGACTCCCACAGCGAAGGTTTTGTACAAATTCGCGACATAAGTGACTCTATCTTTTGACTGCGCAGACTTAGAGCTATGATTTTTCCACAATTCTAAGGGACCACAGTCTTGAGTATATTTTTATTTTTATTTCAACTCGGTACTTTCACGCGTTCCCGAAATAAAAGATCTTGACAGACAGACAGACAGACGGATGGACAACAAAGTGATCCAATAATTTGTCGGGCCTGTTGGTCTAGTGGTTAGTGGCCCTGACTGCTGAGCCGGAGGTCGTGGGTTCGATTCCCACCCAGGACAAACTTTGTGTGATGTGCATGATTGTTTGTTCTGTGTCTGGGTGTGATTTATCTATAATATGTATGTATTTATAAATTATATAAGTATGTATATCAGTTGTCTGGTTACCATAACACAAGCTCTGCTTAGCTTGGGATCAGATAGCCGTGTGTGAGTTGTCCCAAGATATTTATTTATTTATTTTATTTAATAAGGGTTCTGTTTTTTCTTTTTAAGGACACGGTTGGCGCAGTGTCTGAGCTTTGGCTGTTGTATTGCGTAACTCAAGTTCGATGCCCGCGCGGAACTAATATTTGTTTAAACTGCATGTTGTTCTTTCGGATTAAAAAGTCTACTCTATAAGCCCAAATCCATAGTTTTGGCTGAAGTAACGATCGTTTCCTACTCCGTATCTCTTCCTGATATAAGATTGTGTGCACTAATTGTTATAACTCTGTCTAGGACATATTATTACGCTTACAGCGTATTCTTATTTTGTCCGAGAGATTTCTTCAAGCGGTTGGTCGACTCTTGACGCGACCAAAGGGTTGGTCTTATTGACCAAAGAATCATCATTGTCGTCCAACGTGACAAAGCTGCCAGCCAACATCGTAATTTTTTTTGACGTTCTGAATTTTTTTTTCTCAAATATTTTTAGAAACCGATAGACTTCTTCAACCCAAATTTAATGTTAATGTTTAATGTAGAAAACATTAACATTACATTTGGATCAAGTAAATTAATTTTATTCAAAATATTCATGGGTTTTTATAAAAAAATCAACTTTATGAGTCTGGTTATTTGTCGCCTTTCCCTCTATCTATTTATAATTTGTAAATGAGACAATCCTCATTGTTCTGATAAGACTCAGAGTAACATAACACTATCACCCACAAACACGCCAGGATCGTAGTCCAATTTAATCTCGACAAGTTTTGGAACCCACTAAACAATTCCCATTCAATCTTCTATTGTCTAGATTACGAACACGTGGCTGAGATTGTACCCACTCCCCAAATACGCTGGGGAGTCTGCCTGCTCTGTCATCGTTAGATGTTGCCTCTGCCAACTTGGACTGTGCAGCATCCTCATATTATGGACTGTCATTTGGGTCTTCATTATAAACTACTTCGAAGGTTAGAACTTTTTATTATTATTGAAAGGTAATACCTATATCATAACTAATATTATAAACGCGAAAGTGAGTTTGTTTGTTTGTTACGGCTTCACCCAATTGGCCAAACCGGTTTTGATGAATTTTGATAGAGTAATAGTCGGGGCCTTACGACGGACAAAAACTATTTTTAAAAAAGTGAAAAAAGGGGAGAAAGAGAGAAGAAAAGGGGAGAGAAAAATATATTTTTTTCGATCATCACGCGGGTTAAAGTTAGCGTTAGCCAGAAGTAACTATGCCACGCGGGCGAAGCCGCGGGCGGCAGCTAGTTGGTCATAATTTCGCATGGACGTTTTGGTGCTTCAATGACGTTAATAAGAAAACAAAATGTTTACCACATTCGTTTTTACTATTTTGTGAAATGTATTTAAGACACAAAATGGCGCCGTTTGGCCAGAGGGTTTAAATGCCACTTTAGCAGAAACATAGTAGTTAAATAATATTTATATTATATTGTCATTTTGTAACCATTTTACGAAGTTTAACGGAATTTGACAATGATGCAACTGTTAGAAAAAAATATCATGGTTAAGGACAGGTACACCTAATAATTATCAATGATCACCCTTTTACGATTTTTAATGTGATTCGACAAAGACACAGCAGTTAAGAAAAATTATTTGAGACAGCGGTCTCCTGAGCATTGTTGCAAATAAGACTGAAGGTCTCCTGATCCGGGGTCGCATGTGATCATGGGTTGCGAGTTGTTCGAAAAAGATACCGCGGCTCAAGAACATAAAGGGCAAAAGAAGGAACATGGGTGGGTTCAGTACGAGTCTGACACTCCCCCCGCTCCACCCAAAGCGGGAGAAGTTATGTAATAATTCCCAATCCGCAAAAAAAACAAAAAAACCCTCCTGATGAGGCACCTGTGCGCATCGTATGTATTGTTACCAGGCGTCTCCAGAAGATGGCACAATTAGGGGTTTTTTATCTTTTTCTCCCGTTTTCTTCCCTCTTTCTCCCTTTTTTAGCCTATGTCCGTCTCCAGGATCCCATCTATCTCTGTACCAAAATTCATCAAAATCGGTTTGGCCATGCCATTTAGGCGTGAAAACATAACAAACAAACTTACTTTCGCTTTTATAATATTACCTAAGTAAGGAACTAAGGATTTATGGGTACATTCTGCCTGATGTAAAGATGAATAAATAAATGTCTAATTTCAGGTCCCCATGAAGTAAATATATCTTTAGAGTTCGATAAGAAGCAGAAACTTCTTGTGATTGACCTCGCTACTGAACTGAGACAGGTAAGTCCTAACTTTAATGGTTAAACTGCTACAAGGCTCATCTTGTGCGTGGCGAAAACTGGAACTAGCGTCACCATCCTTTAGTTTGGATTCTTTGAGGGCGGGTTTACACTATTGTTATTTGCTATCTGTTTATCTTATGTTATGTTATGAAAACAGTTTGAGGCACATCCAACCGATATGCCTCAAACTGTTTTCATTAGAAAGGTACTAATGCGAAAAAAAATAAACTACTAATAAGTGACGAGTACGATTCTAATAAGCTGAGTAGCAGGTAAAACTGCTAGTGTTCAAACTTCATCAATTATAATAATAATAAATAATAATAAATATCTTGGGACAACTCACACACGGCTATCTGATCCCAAGCTAAGCAGAGCTTGTGTTATGGTAACCAGACAACTGATATACATACTTATATAATTTATAAATACATACATATTATAGATAAATCACACCCAGACACAGAACAAACAATCATGCTCATCACACAAAGTTTGTCCTGGGTGGGAATCGAACCCACGACCTCCGGCTCAGCAGTCAGGGCCACTAACCACTAGACCAACAGGCCCGTCATTCATTATACAAAATCATCTTTTTATAGTCATTGACTTAGTACGAAGTAGTTCCTTGGACTCTTGTATTGAAAAAAGAGAATGAGAGAAATGAGAGGTGTCAAGGGACACCGGTGGAACGAAGTTATTATTTACCACGTACAAAAAACCTGTATACACTCAACAAAAATAATCGTCGCGACACCACACTGTTCAATGAGAAATAGAAAGACGAAACGAAAATAACTGGCTTGCTTTCTATGAGAGCGAGAGAGAGAGCGACAGAGAAACACGCGCACACCGCACGGCTTACAACTATAGCAAAAAGTGTCGTTACAACATTTGGTATTAAGCAAAAAGTGCCGTTACAACTTTTGGTCTTAATTTTTTCCGTATAACCTCCTTTCGCAACGCGCGATAAGGAGTTTCGTTCCAAAAACCGGGCAATATTAGACTGCGTAGACTCAAAGATTTTTTCACTTCTCCAAGGGATAATGATTTTTTCACTTCTCCATAGATTTGAGTACAGGGTTTTAATTTCAACTCGATACCTTCACGCGCTTTGACAGATAGACAGACACACAAGAAGACGGGCAACAAAATGATAAAGTACGGCCAACTAGAAGCGATACCAAATGTAAACAAAACCCATGCTAAAACCCCATCTAAAATGGCCGCCCGAATGTTGGCGAACCCGTCTTAACGTTGTCATGTTTTTGCCGGGAGAACGAGACATTACGACAAAGGCACAAGATGGAAAGAGCTAAATATTAGATTGTCAACGCCATAGTTGTTCTTTAGGTTAATGACCTTTCGTATCGCTTCTCGTTGGCCGTACTGTAGAATCTAATAAAGGTTCCGTTTTTTTTTTCAATCAACAAAAGGTTTTATACAACTGAACAAAAAGTGACCTAGAACAATAAGAAAACAACTTTAATTACGTTAATTATTAGCAATACAAATCCCGTTTTTCAAACAATAGGAGAAATATAGTAAAATATTCTATTTTAAACAAAATAAGCGCCTCACATAGAGCCTTATATAAAAGCGAGCCAGTTCTGCGAATACCGCCCCAGCAAATAAACTAACATAATTTGTACAGGACCGAGTAATGCCAACTATTAGCTGCTCTTCCCAGAAATTAAGTAATCGCGGCAGGTATTCGCTGCGTTTAAATACGAAATGAAAAAATAGAAGGTTCAGCAAACTTAGAAGATGTGATGATGACAATTTTATACCGTCCGGAAATGCAGACGTGAAGCTGCGAAATGAAAACATTACAAGACCTACTAAATGACAATAAAAGAGAAATAAAAGTTATTATGTTTTGTGACTGTAGAGTCAGACCACAAGGTTGGCACAGTGGCTGAGCGATCGACTGCCGCACTGCGTGTTGCGGGATCCATACCAAACAAATATTGGTATGGCCTACAGATAGTTATTCCGGGTCTGGATGTTTATGTATGTGAGTTTAAATGTTTGTAAACGCACCCACAATACAGGAGAAAATTCCTAGTGTTTGGAAAAGTTTTTTTTTTTAAGACGAGGCAAAATAATAATATTAATAATAAATAATAATATTTTTACAAGATCAAGAAGTGATCAAGCTTCCCTACCGATGGCTCACCAAAAGCAGTTCTTCTGCGGTTGCGCATTTTATACGCAAATAGTTGAAAGGCGTCAAGGATTCTCGCAATGTCTTCTAGTTAATTTCATGCAACGCCGAGTTGTAGGAAAATTGCATTCAACCTCTCATTTAAAAGCTATACGAGTTGCACAACAACCCGTATGACTTTTAAATGAGAAAGGTTCTAGTTAAGTTCATACAGACTTAATTAAAATAATATTTCTAAGAGTTAAGCTGGTCTGGCAGTCTGACAACCAGTCTTACCGAGAGGAACCAGCCTTAACTAGATGAACCAGTCTTACCGAGAGGAACCAGTATTAAAGAGAGGAACCAGTTTTACCGAGAGGAACCAGTCTTACCGAGAGGAACCAGTTTTACCGAGAGGGACCAGTCTTACCTACTGAACTGAGTTGTGGAGGTCGGATTAGCTAACATTCTATGTGAAATACTTGCATAAAATATATAGATAACCAGCTGTATTCAGCGGTTGTTCCCGTTGTTCACCTCCTAAGTATTGTAGCGAGATGTTATATAGCCTATAGCTACATCCCGCGGTTTTACTCGCGTAGAACGGGAAAAAGAGTTACTGGGTCCAGAACTTGCATTTCCGTGAATTTCATGCAATCTTAGCAGTTTTATCACAAAAGTCAATCCGGCCAAGGAATCACGTTCAGCTATACAAACTTTGCCACCCTGTTACACCTTCTTACGGATTGAATTTTGAAAAATTCCGTCCTAATAAACACCTACGTTCTAAAAGGATTGTCCATGCAAAATTTGAGACTCCCTATACTGTAGTTTCGTGATGAGTCAGTCAGTGATTTACTTTATTATACATATTAAAGATATAACTGAGAAAAAGCTAGGCTATAGATTAAATGCATTAATCATGAAGTAAGAGAAAATTTTAAAACATATTTAAAACTAGCTGTGCCCAGCGGTTTCACCCGCTGCTCACTTAGGAATATGTAAAATAGATGTTGGCCGATTCTCAGACCTACCCGATATGTACATAAAGTTTCGTTTGAATCGGTCCAGCCGTTTCGGAGGAGTATGGAAACGAAAACTGTGACACGAGAATTTTATATATTAGAAGATATTGACAGGCTTTAGTTAGGGGGTTCACCCTATACATTTGAGAAGGTTGTATATATCCGTTGTTAGAAGTAGGCTAGACTACGCAAGTTTTTTATATGACACTTGTTTTATGGGTAATTCTGCAAAATTAGATAAGGTCCAAAATCAATACATGCGGATCATAGGCAGTTTTATTAAAAGCACTTCTATACACGTCATGGAGTAAGAATTACAACTTCAACCTTTATTTGTGCGGCGTGCAAATTTAGCCGGTAAATTCTGGTTAAAATCGATATCCTATGTCAAAATTCTTACTGTAGTAGAAAGAAAAAACCGCTTTAATAACAGTACACGATAATTTTCAGTCACTTACATTATAGTCAAGAACACAACTTGAAATGTTTAGTCTAGAAATTTGGATCAGTAGCTTCAACGTAGCTAGTTTTATAAACAGTAAGTAGTATCCCGATTTTAGATAAACCTAAAAAATCTTACTCTACAAGTACGGCCAACGAGAAGCGATACCAAATGTAAACAAAACCCATGCTAAAACCCCATCTAAAATGGCCGCCCGAATGTTGACGAACCCGTCTTAACGTTGTCATGTTTTTGCCGGGAGAACGAGACATTACGACAAAGGCACAAGATGGAAAGAGCTAAATATTAGATTGTCAACGCCACAGTTGTTCATTAGGTTAATGACCTTTCGTATCGCTTCTCGTTGGCCGTACTGTAGCTCTGATTTACTTTTAATTTGTGTCAAGTTTTTTCAAAATAAATATTTGGATTTTCACAAAATTCATACAGATGCTTCCAAGGCCAATGATGGGATTGGTGTTGCTTTTATTTTTGGCTTAGATAAAAGTTTTTTTTTTTTGCGGATGGGAAATCAACAAATAACTTCCCCCGCTCTGGGCCGAGCAGGGTGGTGGCATCAGATTTGTACTGACTAAAACCCACCCATGTTCCTTCCATTGCCATTTATGTTCCGGAACCGCGGTATCTTTTTCGAACAACCCGCAACCCCGGCAGGATAGATAAAGTCCTTACACACAGCTAGTTACGTGTTTACCAAGAAGCGTAGTTATCTATGGTTGTATCTACCCATGTGATGTTTTTACTAAATAAATATTTATCACGCTAGTCTAATTTAAGTCTGAAATACCTTATACCAAACATCTTGACGCGTTCATTCCGATATCCTCTATCCTGGGAATTCAGCGAAAAAAATATATGTATATAAATGTTACCCGCCAATTTGCACATCTCGTTGGAAATGAAATTTGAATATTGTCAGCGGGATACAGGTACCTACTTACGAGTATATGACTAGATACTGCGATGTCCCGCGGGAGTGCCTGCCCTACATATTCGGTGGAAGTATAAATAAATTGACTTTACGACACATGTGTATAATGCTTTGGTTTTCTAGCTCCGCGCTTTGGGATTAATTCTTAAGCTTTATAATGTCATCGTTTTCTGATAACTTTGCCACTACCATGAACCATAACTATAGTAGTTTTCGCTTCAATTTATTTTTTGTTTTTCCTGCCGTCAAGTATCGTGACAGTGAACTTGTATCAACTCCAGCTACCCTAACATGACGTCTTAAAGCAGAACTTATTCTGCTGAGGGAAAGAGACAAAGCTATACAGGGTGTTTAGCACCATCTCTTTCTCACACAGGAATATGAACTGCTATAAGATGTCATGGTAACACTGCTGATGACCCCTGACTATTGTTACAAATCGGTCTCCCTTACAAATCCCGTTTTTCTTCCTGGTAATAATGGATGCTCTTACGTCGGACATTTTAATATTGCGATGTTTAGCGAGTTCATGTGTTTGCTTCTTCTTCAGCCTGAGACGGCAAACGCTTGTATAAAAGTTTCAATCATAGTTTCATAATGATTAATGACAAAAATACTTTTCTTTCTTCATTATATTAATGATTTAGCGTATTGAAGACCGTCGTTTGATTCGCATGGGAATGTGCCACTGCTGTTTTCAGCTCCATAACACCCTCGCCTAGCAACTCGGGCGTAAATTCTGCCTCGGTCGCAATGGTTCAAAAACTTTGTTTCCTCATTTGAATCAAAATGTACTACATCATATCCGTTTCACCAACATCCATCTTATTCAAATTCCTCTTCCAAACTTAACTGAAACTTCTAACAGCCCATTTCGTTAAACAAACTGGTAGTTAATAAGCCGGTATAAACAGATAAACAACATTTAATCACCCGTCGGCCTGTTGTTCTGTGCGAATCAATATTGACTTGCGTGCAATTGTGTTTGAACGTCGGCGCCTCTCAATTGATTGCCTGTAGAGTATTACATGATTAAGTGTTTAATGTGGTTTGTATTTGGCCTGTACTTTTAGTGGCGAAGGAAAACATTGTGTCCTAAAACAAACAATGCGATCGGTTAATGGATACCCGGTGAGGGTCCGCGCGTGGTAGTTTGTGCCCACCAGTGATAACACTATAGGCTTATACTTGCTTTGTTTATTTATCGTGTGTTTAGTGCCTAACCTGTTGTCACAGTCTGCATGCAGCCTATGGACCTCAGACTTGGCTTATCATGCCATCGAGAACTATATATCTATAATATAAAAAATAATCTCTGAATTTGTTGCTGAACGCAATTTTCGAGGTAGGGTAGGCGGGTAGGCAGGGTATAAAAATGGCATTGCAACGCATGCCGGGCATAGCTAGTCCTACTTAATCTTATAAATGCGAATGTCTGTGAGGATGGATGGATGTATGGATATTTGTTACTTTTTCACGGCTGAACGGATCTTGATGATATAATACACAGACGTAGATAATAGTCAGTAATAAAACATGGGATTTTTTTTTCGATATCACGTGGGCGAAGCCGCGTGCGCCAACTAGTTAATCATATTTTTAAAATGGTAAATCTTCTGCAGTTACTACCTACGTAAGGCCTACCTAAAAATTACGTGAAACAAATTAAAAAGTTCATAAAATAATAAACTCGTAAAATAAAACTTTGAAGACCGTTCAGCGCAATAAATCTTGGCCTTCCTATGAAATTAGTCGGAAATGAAAAAGCAAAAATTCCTTGTCAAGCTATAAATCAAACTTACACAGTTTAATAAAAAACTTTCTGATGAGCTTAATCCAGATGTCAAATCAAATAAAGAAGGTACCTCCCTTGCTAAGGTAAGGTCAGCACCCCAAGTCCACTTTATTTATTTTACATTTATTTAAATTATCAATGACTTATTCAATTTAATAATATTTACATAAGTCACATTCAATAGGTATACATAATTACAATCAATGACCCTTTTTTTCGGGTGGGATATCATCAAATAACTTCCTCCGCTCTGGGCGGAGCGGGGAGGAGTTTAAGATTTAAACTGACTAAAACCCACCCATACATATTTCTTCTATTGCCCTTTACGATCCGGGGCCGCGGTATCTCTTTCGAACAACCCGCAACCCCGGCAGGCCTGCTGCCTCTGCTTTGCTGACATCTCTTTGAGGCGCGCGTGAAACACTAACGCGCCGTCGAAACGGTCTGTCGTCAATAGACGGACGGACGGTGACCTACCCATTGCTCACCGTCCACAGGCCCGTATCTACGGTGGCCGGGAGTCGTCTTGCGGCGCCCAACGCCCGTGGCGTCTCCCACGGCAGCTGGGTTGATTTGAGGTTCTCTCCCTCAAACGCCCAGCCACCTCCTTCGCTAGCATGACTGCTCCGCAGTAGGAGGTGACCGCTTCCCATTCCCTCTCGCTCCGGACCATGGACTGAACCAGGTCAAGACGCGAGAGATCGCCGCCGCCAATCGCATCTACGAGGGCACGTGTCGGTGCTCTGCCTTTGTATATTAATAAATGAAATTTCATGTTATTTCAATTAATAGACAGTGTTATAATTGTTAAGTCAGCGTTATCTGACTTCCGTTGCCGACTGTACGATTGAAGTTGAGAATAATCTCGTTATGCTAATATATTAGTACCGACAGTCTGGGACGGAAGATCAACATGTAATGTTAGCAGTAATATAACGAATGAGAATCAAATCAAGGAAATATTGGGTATATTCAGGAATATTGAGTTGTACGCGAAAATATAAATCGTAAAAAAACCCTAACATGAGTGTAACGCGGTGTAAACATAGCGTAAATATGTCGTTTTTAGGGTTCCGTAGCTCAAAAGAAAAAAAAACAGAACCCTTATGGAATCACTTTGTTGTCCGGCTGTCTGTCTATATGTCAAGACCCTTTATCTCGGGGACCCGTGGAGGTATCGTATTGAAAATCCCTATTGGCTCCGTCTGTATCTGCAGAGGTCGTGTATTAAGTTCTTCGTTTTGCGTAAAAATACTTACTATATATATTATATATCGTTACTAATATTATGAAAGCGAAAGTGAGTTTGTTCGTTTCTTTGTTACCTCTTCACGCTTTAATGGCTAAACCGATTTTGAAGAACTTTGGTACAGAGATAGTTGGGAACCAGGCGACGGACATAGGGTAATATTTAAAAAAAATGGGATGTGAGGGAGAAAGAGGGAAGAAAAGGGAAAACTTAGCGTTGCTATTACAAATCAATAAGGCGCAAGGGGAACTGTGTTACCCCGAATTTAACGCGAGCGAAGCTGCGGGCAAAAGCTAGTATACCATATAATATACTTGAGTTTGTAGTCCCTTAGAGATGTGAAAAAATCAACTCTCTAAGTCACAATCAATAAATCTGGCCATTTATGTCGCAAGTTTAACCCTTTTTTTGCGGATGGGAAATTATCAAATAACTTCCGTTTTGACGTTTTTGAGTAAGGTACTAACCAGATGAAAAAGACTCGTTGACTGACGATTTTTTTCCTTGGATACCCACATACGATATAAAGATTCGATGGGTGAACAAGTTAACAAATAACTTTCCCCGCTCTGGGCAGCTGGGTCGGTTTGAAGTTCTCTACCTCAAACCGGCCACCTCCTTCGCTAGCATGACTGCTTCACGGAAGGAGATGAATTTGTACGGAACCCTTGGCGTACGAGTCCGACTGGTTTTTTAATATTTTTTGAATAATTTTGATTTATTCTTTTGCCCTGTGTGAGTCTAATAAACAGTTTTTCTTTCTTATAGTAAAAGTTAGTTATCAATCTGTATTAAGCCCTCGCTTGCCCCACTACATTAAAACACGTTTCTCGGATTCTTTTCATCAAACCTTTTTATTTACTATCCAGAATCATGGACATACATAAAAAAATATCCGCCATCTTTGACGGGCCTCTTGGTCTAGTGGTTAGTGGCCCTGACTGCTGAGCCGGAGGTCGTGGGTTCGATTCCCACCTAGAGCAAACTTTGTGTGATGAGCATGACTGTTTGTTCTGTGTCTGGGTGTGATTTATCTATAATATGTATGTATTTATAAATTATATAAGTATGTATATCAGTTGTCTGGTTACAACAAGCTCTGCTTAGCTTGGGATCAGATAGCCGTGTGTGAGTTGTCCCAAGATATTTATTATTTATTTATTATCTTTGTTAGTCCGCCATATTGGATTTAGAATGACGTCACTCACTTGTCATCTAAACTATTCATGTGTAAATTTTCAGTATCCAAGATTTTGTATATTTTGCACCAAATAAAGCTAAAAGAAGCATGTTAAAAAATGAGCCAATATACCAAATTGTTACCTTGACTAATAAAAAATTCATAAAAGTAAATTTACAACAAACCACACAACACAATTTTCTCTGCAATAATGGCAGTGTGCCATTATTATCACGGCCTTAATATGAAACGAGGTCACATGGTCGCTTTGAGGCTAACTGTTACTGAAATGTCTTCATCAACGTACTGTACTGGTAGTATTTAAAAAATACCGTTTTTGACCGGGTTCTTAATTGCGTTGAATTAAATGTACAGAGGTCTTTTGTTACAAAAAAAAACTTTGACCCACATTAGGAATGCATCTTGTATTGTGGGTGCGTTCACCGACATTTAGAACTCATAATACTAATAACTAGTTGGAACAACTACCTGTAAAACATATAAACAATTTGGGAATCGAACCCGCGACATACAGCGCAGCAGCAGTCAATCGCTCAGCCTCTGCGTCAACCGTGCCGTCTAATATATATTATACATATTTATAATCAAATCATTTATTCATTTATTTAACATGGGTTAACAATCGTAATATAGAACTTAAATGTGGTTGGTAAAAATGTGCGCTATGTTATGCCCGAGAGCGTGTGTCAATAATTTATTATATTTACTGTTAATACTATACTACTATTTACTGTAATTTTGATTAAAAATAATAATACTAAGTGTTGAGAACAGGATAATTTTAGAGAGCAATGAAACCACAAGTTCAGCTTTTCATATATTGCAGCACATGTTTTTTTTACAGACTGACTTTTTCTTAAAACAAAACATAAAACAATGACAGTCAAAAAGAAGAAATATAAAATTATTAAAAAGTTTGGTAGCTGGTCGCCAACATGGCCCCCGACGGTGTGAAGCACCAATTTACTGGCCGGCGACCAACAATACCACCTTTCGAGTGGGTCGTCGCAGCACGCCCCCCTTCGTGGTGACGTCCACAACTCTGACGATGCCATCTTTCCCCGGGTGCACTGCCGCGATTCGCCCTCGGGGCCATTGGTTCCTGGGTAGCGTGCCATCTGCAATGAGGACTAGATCGCCCACCCTTAACGGACGAGTCTCCTGCAACCGCCTTCTAGGTGTGAGCGTGGGTAGGTACTCGAGCACGAAGCGCTGCCAGAAGTGGTCTGCCAGCCTCTGCGCTTTCCTCCAGTTAGCACGTCGAAACAAGTCGGCGTCGTCGAAGACATTAATGTCTGGCTCGCTGCTTGGGCTTCCGATCAAAAAAGTGAATGGAGTCAGGGCGTACTCTGCGTCTGCATCCACAGAGACGTGCGTCAGTGGTCTTGAGTTGATAGTGCACTCGGCCTCTAAGAGCAGGGTGTTTAACACATCTTCCTTTGGAGTCCGCTGCTTCAGTGTGACTGCGATAGCATTTTTCACCGAGCGGACTAGCCGCTCCCAACAGCCCCCCATAAAAGGCGCGGACGGGGGTATGAATCGCCATTCGATTCTTTTATTGGCGCAGAAGCTGAACAGCTCTGGCAGCATTTTTGCTGCGCCAATGAATGACGTTCCGTTGTCAGAGTATATCCTAGTCGGGCATCCCCTTCTCGCAATAAACCGCCTGAGTGCCATCGGGGCGGAGTCCGACGATAATGTCTCCACAATCTCTAAATGCAGAGCTCGCACTGTCAAACATGTAAAAAGGGCAATCCATCTCTTGGCAGTGCGTCTGCCAATAGCAACGTTCAGAGGGCCAAAATAATCCAGCCCTACGTATGTGAAGGGGCGCTGGTGATGTGCTAATCTGGCTTTTGGCAAGTCTCCCTCTGGTGGTGATTCCGGCTTAGCCTTCCGGTTGCGGCAAAACTGGCATCTTTGTGAAGTTCCTCTGACGGCTGGTCTGAGGCTTAGAACGTAGAACCTCTGGCGCAGTTCATTAACCACTAGCTCGTTATGTCCGTGGGCGTATCTGGCATGATAGGAGTGTATCAGTAGCTTGACGATAGGATGTCGGCCATCCAGGACAATCGGGCGTGGCTCTACATACTCTGCGACGGCAGTGCGGCCAGAAAGGCGTAGGAGCCCATCTTCACCGAACAAAAGCGACAGGTTCCGAAGCCTACTATCATTCGAAACGGGACGTGCTGTTTGAACGTGCATCAAATCTTCGTGAAAAGAATCTATTTGGACTTTACGAAATAAGTGAACCTCCGCAACGTTGAGGTCTACAACGGAAAGGGCAAAAAGGTTACGAGCATCTCGAAGTGCTTCTTGAGTGAATTTGGAATTTGGGTGCAAAATTGATCGAAACTTGTCAATACACTGATGGGTTCGCGCTGTGGCACGAAGTAACCGGGTCCAACTGCTAAAGCGTTGGTGATCCGCTACTACCGGTGAAGGTAGTTGTCGCGGTGAGGCAACTATCAGTCCCACCGATTCCGAAGCTCGTTTAAGTTCTTCGGTTACCGGAGGGATGGCACACGTCGGTTCACATGGCCATTCAGAGGGTGGAGACAAGAGAAATGCGGGTCCTGTGAACCAACGTGAAGAAGTCGTGAAATTGTGAATGTCTCGCGTAGCGTCGTCTGCGACATTTAAAGCCGTGGGGACGTATCTCCAACTGTGGATGTTTGTTGTTTCAGCTATCTCTCCCAATCGAAACGAAACAAAGGCTTTAAACGTGCAAACGTCGCTACGAAGCCACTTTAGAACGGTTAGAGAATCCGTCCAAAAATAAACTTCATTGGGTGGTCGTCTGTGAGCTTCAGTGACGTACGCGCTGAAACGCGAAGCGATCAGGGCAGCTTGGAGCTCCAATCTTGGGATTGAAACGGGTTTCAGTGGCGCCAGCCTACCCTTTCCCCCTACCAGGGATAAGCTTACGTTGTCAGCTTCGTCTGTGAAGCGCCAGTAGACCACACAGGCGTACGCGCGTTCACTAGCGTCGGCAAAAACATGAAGTTGGGCATTCTTAATGCGCCCGGTGTCGCGAAAGTAGCATCGGGGAACAGAACTGTTGCTTAATTTTTGAATTTCGAGCAACCATCTTTTCCAATCTTCAATCAAATCAGCCGGCAGTGAATGATCCCAGTCGATGCCCAACTTCCAGGTTTTCTGGAATAGTGCGCGGCCTTTCATAATAACGGGAGTTAAAAAACCTAAGGGATCGTAGATAGACATCAATAGAGACAATGCTGAACGTTTTGTATACTTAGTAGGGGCCTTTGGAAGGTTCTTGGCGAAACAAAGATTGTCCTCACTGGTGTTCCACGTAAGACCTAATACCCGAATTTGTGAGGGAGAAGTCGGACCTAAGCTCACCGTATGTGAAGCGTCTGTTGCATGTAAGTCTGCAGGGATTATCGCTAGGGCTTCCTTACAATTCGAAACCCAAGAACGCATCTCGAAGCAAGCCGCTTTATGTATAGACCATATTTCAAATGCTCGCTGAGCCGCCTCACTGATGCTGTCAAAACTCCCTAAGAAATCGTCCATGTAATGGTCCTCGACGATGGACCGCACGGCGTCCGGGTATCGTGACTGGAATTGACTAGCATTTTTATTTTTCACCCAAAGCGCAGTACACGGGCTAGATGCGGCGCCGAATATCATAGAGGACATACGGAATTCCTGGAGTGGCAAACCGGGGCTATCTCTCCATAAAAAACGTTGGGAGTCCCTATCCTCCAGTCTAATTTTAATTTGCGGGAACATCTCTTTGATATCTCCCGACAAGGCAACCGGGCCTTCCCTAAACCTCATCACGATGCTAAGAAGCGGCTGCAATAGGTCCGGTCCAGTCAGAAGAAGCGTAGAGTCCAGTCGAAAGTATTCCTTGATGAGGTTGTCCAGTGAGTCATTGTCGACGGCGACTGAAATATGATTAACGGAAGTGGCGGCGTAAGGTCTACTAGAAATATAACCGTAGAGGACCCAACCAAGCGCGGTGCGAGCGGCTGCAGGTTGTTTACGAGTGCCGTGACGAACCTCTGAAGGAAGCGACATGTGCCAATTGTCCGCACCTATCAACAACATGGGCTTCGCATCATCATAACAGACGACGTCCACTAGATCAGATAAGTAATCGTACCTGGCTACATCGTCTAAGCGTGCTGTCTGCCTTTTAATGCCCAAGTTGGGAATGGTGCGTGCTCGGATGTCAAAACTGTCCGTACCATATCGACCCTTTACTAGGATATTAACATATCTCACATCGGCCTGCGTACTCAATCCACCAATGCAGTCAATATTCAGCCTACACATAGGGCCCTCAGCTCCCACTGACTCCGCCACAGACTGATCCAATAAAGTCACGGAGCTCCCGTCGTCAAGAAGGGCATATGTATTAACGCTTCCAAGGGGTCCAGAAATAGTGACTGCTACAACCTTTAAGAGTGGCTTAAGGCAGGATGACTTCAGTGGAGAAGAGTTGTGGGCCACGGTGACCGATCGCTGCTCTTCCTTCGACGTGCTTGGTTTCTGCGCGTTGAGGCTGAGGATTTCCGCGGCTGAGTGTATCTCGACATGGGCTGTCGTCACAGGTTGGGGTCTATGCAAGAGGGTGTGGTGCCGCCTCTCAGCCGGGCAGCCTTCGAACTCACACTTCTTCTTGCAGTGGCGATATTGGTGCGAACCCTTTATAAGACATCTACGGCAAACCTTGTTCTCCATCACCCATTGCCACCGATCGTCCAGAGGCAGAGACTTAAAACCTTCACAATCGCTAACCTCGTGCTTACCGTTATGGCATGAATAAAAACTTTTCGACTTTGACGTGACGTTTGACACTGTCGCAATTGCGTAAGTTTTGTCTCTTGTGGTTTTGATGGGATGACATTGACCTTTGACAAGATTCGGCTCTGACACTATGACATCAAATTTAATTTGCAATTTTGCCTCGATTTCGAGAAAATCGGCCAAAATCTCCAATTTAAACTTACCGGAGCCAACTCTCGATGATGCAAAATCTCTCCATTTAGATCTGAGGAGTGGGGTCAACTTACCTAGGATGATGTTGAGAAGGTCCGGTGAAGCAAGGTGCTCGGGCAGATCCAGCAAGCGGATGACTTCGACGCAATTACGGACGCGACAGGCAAAGATGTTCAGCTCTCTCGCGGACTCGTAAACACTTATTTTAGAGAGGGTTTTGACCTCAGAGATCTGGTGGAGTACGATGACTTCCGGTTGAGCGAACCTGGTCTCGAGCGCTTCAACGATCTGCTCTGGGTCATCAGCTGCTATTAATCTTATGGAGACTGCCTCTTTAGCAGCACCGTGCAGCGCCGCGCCAAGTCGTGTGATGTTGTCACTAGGAGAAAAGTGCGCCTTGGATTGTTCATAGGACTTCTTGAAGTGAAACCAATCCGAGACGTGACCATCAAACTTAGTTATATCACAAACCTTTGTTGTCCTCTTCCCTGTGCCTCTAATTGCGTCGACCAGCTGATTAAATGATGTACTTAGATCTTGGCAATGATTTTTATTTTTGTAGCAACAATTTTCATCATTAGTAAGTGTGCCTAAACCTAGTGCATGTTGTGTACGTTCAGCTGGCTCAACTGATGAGTACGCGCCCACAGGGAGCGTACAGACACAGGGAAACGGGTGCGTCAACGTGCCGGCTGGGGCCGGATGCGATGGCGGGTGAGCGGAGGCCTGACGAGGTGGCGCGCAGGTGAGGACAGGGCGTGTCTCGTGGGTACGGTCCAGTACATCAAAGGGAGGATGTGTCACTGTCACTGGACCATTTCCGTAGGCTGTGGCGGGCGTCGAACGCGGACGGTCCTGCGGTACAACGTTAGAAAACTTCGGCTTGTCTGTCCTGTCAAGAAATGAATGCGCTTTGTTACCTCGCTTCGGAAACATCGAAATTGATTCAGCTAACCAATCTTCGACTCTGCGCTGTGGTCTCGTGTAGTGGGACTTGTCGGAATGGCGGGATCCTGCACTTATAGAGTTGGCCTGGATAACGGCCAGCTTCGCCTGCAGTTCCAACTCCGCAACGGCGGTTTCACGTTCCGCTTGGCTGCGGTCACGTTCCGCTTGGCTGCGGTCACGTTCCGCTTGGCTGCGGTCACGTTCCGCTTGCAGGTTCGCAAGCCGACGAGCGTGCTCCGCCTTTGCAGTCAGGATTTGTGCTTTTAATGTGCTGCTAGAATGACCTGACCGTGCACTCTGAGGTACGATGCTTGACGAGGTCCTGCTGGCGGGTGGTAAGGTCTCGTTAGGGTTGGTACAGGGCGGCGCCGGCGCGATGGCACCGAATGTGGAAGCACCACCCTCTTGAAGAGCACCTGTTGAAACGATTCCTTCTGTACCAGTCTCCGCCATTGCTGCCTTTGTCTGCGATCTTGTGGTGGGCATTTAACCATCCCACTTCTGACACCAATGTTGAGAACAGGATAATTTTAGAGAGCAATGAAACCACAAGTTCAGCTTTTCATATATTGCAGCACACGTTTTTTCACAGACTGACTTTTTCTTAAAACAAAACATAAAACAATGACAGTCAAAAAGAAGAAATATAAAATTATTAAAAAGTTTGGTAGCTGGTCGCCAACACTAAGAAATACATATTATGTTAAAAAAATACAGTTTTTATGTCAAGGTCAGGAATTAAGTATCTAAAATATAATTTACTAGCTTTTGCCCGCGGCTTCGCTCGCGTTAAATTCGAGGTAACACAGTTCCCCTTGCGCCTTATTGATTTGTAATAGCAACGCTAAGTTTTCCCTTTTCTTCCCTCTTTCTCCCTCACATCTCACTTTTTCTTAAAAAAAGATTAGCCTATGTCCGTCTCCTGGTTATCAACTATCTCTGTACCAAAATTCATCAAAATCGGTGTAGCCATTAAAGCGTGAAGAGGTAACAAACAAACTCACTTTCGCTTTTATAATATAAGTAAGGAAGTAAGGAAGGATTATGTCATGATTTTGCCATTAGATTTTTATCTCAATATAAGTTGTATAAAGATACTCTTTTGCTGACTGTACCTTTACAGTTAAAAGTATTTCTCCAATACTTTCAAAAACATCTCAGGTATAAAGTTTAAGTAAATAATACCGGCAGTAGGGGTTCGGTGGCGCGTCACGAATATCTTAAAATAGACTACTCCCCCCCCCCTCCCACACCCCTCCCTTATCACCCCCTATCGTGATCGTAGGCAATTTGAACTAGACCCGTCAAATACTTATGAGTTCCGAATTGAGTCCCAGAGGTCTCTCGAAATTATCTTATGGAATTTCATTAAAATGATCGAGTGGGTGTAAAAGTTTTCCTTGCGAACTTAAGTAAACGGACAATTTGCTTTATTACTTTTTTTTTCAATATTTCCGTTCATTAAATCAATATAAAAAAACATCCGAGTCGGACTCGCGCTAGTATTTGTGGCAAATGCCAAAAGAAAATGTTTTCTTTTTTTTCTTCTGATGTTAATATCATATTCCTGACTAGCTGTTCCCCACGGTTTCACCCGCGCTGCTCAGCACCTGTTAGTCGTAGCGTGATGTTATATAGCCTATAGCCTTCCTCAAGAAATGGACTATCCAACCCTAAAAGAATTTTCCAATTCCAACTAGTAGTTCCTGAGATTAGCGCGTTCAAACAAACTCTTCAGCTTTATGATATTAAGTATAGATACCAAAAAGACTCTACTGGCCTTTCTCGAAACTTCCCACAATTACCAGCCATTGGCAACATTCGTGCCCCTAATTGTTCTTAATTCAAACGTTTGAAGCCTGCAAATAAGGGAAACACTGCAGTCCGCTTGACATTCTCGGAACCTCATTAGCAAATAGGGCTGCCACCAACGACTAGGCATCATTAGTGAATAGGGTTACCAGTAACATAAGATTTGACACAAATTGAGTCTGAGGCTAACGGATGAAGGAAGATAGATAGGATTTAGTCAGTACAGAACGAATTTCCATTAGAAAATAATGAACAAGCATCGTTCAAAAACTTTCATTTTTTTGACGTGACAACGTCTTATAAATTGGTTTGCCGGGTGACACTTCAAGAAACTGCGTTACGCTCCGCTCATGTTATGCGCTCACAATGAGAGCGAGTGAAAGGCACGCGTCCCTTCCACTCGGGCATGGTTAGCCCACCTAAGAGCGAGAGAGACAGACATAAAAATTAAAATTATTTTACCACTCAAAGTCGTTGTCACGTAAAACTTTCGCCCGTATACCGACTTTACAGGCAACCAATTTTTTTAATTTTATTTAAACGTAGGTAAGTTACGTTCTCCCTCTCTATCTATCACATTGATAAAGCCCATTGTGCAGCAAAAGTTTAACTTATCAAAAACAGAACGATAATGCTATCCGTATTTTTCATGTTTCTCAAAACTAATAAGATGCTAACGTCTGTAACTGTATGGTATAGGATGGATGAATAGATGGATAGATTAAATTAAAGAAAGAAAACATATTCATTATTCGCATTTACGACGCACACACAAAATGACAAAAAAAAACATTGAACATACAAAGCATCACAAATATTTATTAAAAGATACGGAACAAATAAAATAGCTTGGACGCCGTAACTGCGACAAGTAGGTCAACACTAAGCAAAATGTGAGCCCAAAATGTGAGTACATCGCTGGTTTAAGATGGATAAATGGATGGATGGATGTTTATTGCTCACACAGTCACTTACGAACGTATTTGGATGATATAGTTAAGTGACGTGAAATAATACCTGACTCCACGCAAGTGTACAAACAATAAAAAGAAAAAATAAATAAAAAACACGACTGCCATGTCAAAAAAAAACTAAAAGAAAAAAATAACAAGATTTTAGTTTTACATTTGCCGATGGAATGTGCTAGGAACAAAGATTAGAAGCAAATCGAAAACGAAACAAAAATTTTCATCGCGATCGGGGATGGAAGCCAATCTTTATAACCAAACCAAACTTTATAATACTCTCTTTTATAAAAATTCCCCCGATTTCGATGAAATATTTTGGTTTTGTTTCCTTTCAGGCATTTAGGAGTTATGATAGAACTAGCTGTGCCCAGCCGTTTCGGAGGAGTATGGGAACGAAAACTGTGACACGAGAATTTTATATATTAGACTAGCTGTGCCCAGCGGTTTCACCCGCTGCTGCTCAGTTAGGGGCATGAAAAATAGATGTTGGCCGATTCTCAGACTTACCTGATATGCACACAAAATTTCCTTCAAATAGTTCCAGCCGTTTTGGAGGAGTATGGGAACGAAAACTGTGACACGAGAATTTTATATATTAGATAAAGAAACTCACATACATACAAACATACATGAACCCTCAAAACATAACACTCCTTTTTTTAGCAGCTGTGTAATAATAATGCTTACAAAAAGTGCCAATTGATTTTATTGTAAAAAGATTTCGGAACCCTTGGGAAAAGAAATACTCAAAAGTCACTTAGGAACTCTGATTTTATTTTTTAATATTTTGTAAACAACAATCGTAACATTTGGTCTTTTGGGAGACAAAGCAATCCTGATGTCAAACTTAGTACGTAATTTTCTCGAAAACACGGTGATTTGGACTATAAATCTATACTTCTATACTATATATATTATTATATAATATTATAAAGCTGAAGAGTTTGTTTGTTTGTTTGTTTGTTTGAACGCGCTAATCTCAGGGACTACTGGTTGGAATTGGAAAATTCTTTTAGTGTTGGATAGTCCATTTCTTGAGAAAGGCTATAGGCTATATAACATCACGCTACGACCAACAGGTGCTGAGCAGCGTGGGTGAAACCGCGTGGAACAGCAAGTATAGTATATTATTGTAACATTATAACTACCCAAGCAAAATAATTGAAACATTTATAAGGAATCACCGTGCGAGCGAGGAATCACGGAATTATGTGATAATAAACATTAAAAAAAAACCGGCCAAGTGGTAATCTGACTTGTGCACCGAGGGTTCCGTACAAACTTACGAAATAAACAGACATATCTTTTGACCGCGTAGATTAATGCGTCGATTTTTTTATAGAAAATATGCCAACTCGACTCGATGCTTCCACGTGTCCCCGAGTTAAAGGCTCTTGATAAATAAATAAATATCTTCGAACAACTCACACACGGCTATCTGATCCCAAGCTAAGCAGAGCTTGTGTTATGGTAACCAGACAACTGATTTACATACTTATATAATTTATAAATACATACATAATAAAGATGAATCACACCCAGACACAGAACAAACAATCATGCTCATCACACAAAGTTTGTCCTGGGTGGGTATCAAACCCACGACCTCCGGCTCAGCAGTCAGGGCCACTAACCACTAGACCAACAGGCCCGTCGATGGACAGACATAAACATATGGACAACAAAGTGATCCTATAAAGATTCCGTTTTATCCTTTTGAGTTAGAGAAAACTAAAAACTAAAATAATTGTTGTTGGTAATACATTTACTCATCTTATAGCTGTAATTTTATGCAATACTGTAATGTGTAACCATTTGTTTTTCCAAATAAAAAAATAAAAATATTCCGTACCTCCTTTTTAGAAGACGGCTAAACATAAACAGTACAGTCAAAAAATATACACACGAAAAGTGCCATGAGTATTAAAAAGGAGTGAAAAATTACTCACATACAGGAAAAGCTTAGGAACAAAGCGTACATGACGAACGAACACAGTGTAAATTACAAACGCACACATTGTAAACGACGAACATATTATACGACTTGTCTTGTAAACTGTATCAACATATAATATACACGACGATGGATCGCGGCAATTTTTATAAACAGCTAATTCTACAGCTGCCTTACCATGACGTCTAAAAACAGAACTTATTCCGCTGAGGGAAAGAGACAGAGCTATACAGGGTGTCTAGCACCATCTCTTTCTCGCACATGAGAACTGCTAGAAGATGTCATCAGGTGAGTAAAATGAAATGTAAAATGTTGATGTTGGAAACGGATGTACAATGCGACAAAGATTTCGTGGTGCATACATAACGTTAGCAGTAGAAATAAATATATATATAACTAGCTGTGCCCAGCGGTTTCACCCGCTGCCCACTTAGGGGTATGAAAAACAGATGTTGGCCGATTCTCAGACCTACCCGATATGTACACAAAATTTCGTTTAAATCGGTCCAGCCGTTTCGGAGGAGTATGGGAACGAAAACTGTGACACGAGAATTTTATATATTAGATAATATATTATATAAGAAAATGCATTTATTTTTCAACTAGCTTTTAGCCGCAGCTTCACTCTCGTTATATTCGGGGTAACACAGTTCCTCTTTCCTGATTTTCAGGTATCTGCTACCTGTAGTTTATTGTAATAGCAAAGCTAAGTTTTCCCTTTTTTTTCCTTCTTTCTCCCTCTTTTCTCCCTTTTTTTCCAAAAAAAAATATCCTATGTCCGTCTCTAGGGTCCCAACTATCTCTATATCAAAATTCATCTAAATTGGTTTAGCCATTAAAGCGTGAAGATGTAACAAACAAACAAGCAAATAAACTAACTTTCGCTTTTATAATATTAGTAAGGATTGGTTTTGAATTAAAACGTCGTTTGATTCAAGTGAGAATTTGACACCGTTGTTTTTGACTCCATAACACCCTCCCGTAACGGTTCGTGTGTAAATTCAAACGCAATGACAAAGTTTTCGCGGGAGACGCCCAGGGCGCCGGGCGCCGCGAGACGACTCCCGGCCACCGTAGATGCGGGCCTGTGGTCGGCTGAGCAATGGGTAGCTCACCGTTCGTCCGTCTATTGACGACAGGCCGTGTCAACGGCGCGTTCGTGTTTCACGCGCGCCTTAAAGAGAGTCAGCAAAGCAGAGGGGCTTGCCAGAGCCTCCGCCTGCCGGGGTTGCGGGTTGTTCGAAAGAGATACCGCGGCCTCGAAACGTAAAGGGCAATGGAAGGAACATCGGTGGGTTTTAGTCAGTACAAGTCTGACATGCCCCCCCGCTCCGCCCAGAGCGGGGGAAGTCATTAGGTGACTTCCCACCCGAAAAAAAAAAATGACAAAGTTTTCTCACTTAAATCAAAACGTGATTTGCCACCTCCACAGACACACACATCCTGGTTTGTAGGCAGTACATCTTATTTCATAAATTGCTTCCATATTGTGTGAACGGAGATTATTTACCGGGACCCTAATACGAAATCCTTGAACCAGAATATAAATGTACTCTGCTTATTAGATGTATGTTGTACGTAAAATACGAAATATGTGGACGCCATATTTACTTTACGTCGTCTAACGTTGAAGTAATTGAATCAGGAAAGTTAATGTGTTGTTTGTGATTAAATTGCTTACAAGCCGAGTTGTGAAAGCGTATTGTGTAGTAACGATACTTCGTACAAACCTACAAGTTTGGCTTGCCCTAGTAACCTAGTAGCTCACGCGGCTTTGTCTGCATGAAGTTCGGTTGTTGTCCCACGGGATCGTTTTACCAGGATTATAAGTATACTATTTGTTAATAAAGGTTTAAATCAAATCAAAATATTTTTATTTCACATAGGCCTTCATGGGCACTTATAAAACGTCGAGAAAAGGTGCACGGTTCGGGTTGGTTGTTTCCTATGGAGAAGAACCGGCAAGAAATTTCATGGTTACTCTTTTAAAATCATTTGGTATTACAACGTTGTTGTTACATTTGTGTGCTTAATCCTACAAATATTATAAATGGGAATGTTTGTGAGGATGGATGGAAATATGAATGTTTGTTACTTTTTCACGTCAAAACGGCTGAACGGATCTTGATGAAATTTGGCACAGAGATAGAGTATAGTTCGAAGCCGCGAGAGCCAGCTAGTATATGCATATTTACGAAAACTTGACCTGCTTTGTTAACTAACTCTTTAACATTTTCGCTCAACTTTCAGTTCTCGCCACTTTCTTTCTTCTCAGTAGAATTAATTAAAATAAACGCTCCCAACACACTATTGACGGAATATACTTTTTATCAGGATCCACACGATACACAATTTCTATTTTATTTTCTGAAACTTTCTGCCACATTGCATCTACTGTTTTTGTCTCTGCATCACCCAAAGGTTCACTGGTAGAAAATGCCCAAGTCATTAAGTCAGCCTCTCTACAATGTTTTTTTACATGTGCATTGCGCATGAAGTTTTCTATACTAATATTATAAAGAGGAAAGATTTGTTTGTTTGTTTGTAATGAATAGGCTCCGAAACTACTGGACCGATTTCAAAAATTCTTTCACCTTTGCAAAGCTACATTATTCCCGAGTAACATAGGCTATATAACATCACGCTACGACCAACAGGTGCTGAGCAGCGCGGGTGAAACCGTGGGGAACAGCTAGTAATAAATAAAATAAAGAAGTAAGTAAACAACGATGATGTATTTTTTTTAAAAAAACGTTGCCCCACACTAGGAATTTCTCCTGTGTCGTGGGTGCGTTTACAAACATTTAAAATCACATACACAAACAGCCAGATCCGAAACAACTATTTGTAGGCTATACAAATGTTTGTTCCGTGCGAGAATCGAACCCGCAACACGCAGCGCAGCGCTGCTCCAATCACGTCGTTGTTATTAATAACGTTATTAAGCTATCAAAATAAATGACATAGTCATTAAAATTGTGTTAAATACAATTAAATCAGGCTTTTACCGTATTTAAACGGAGCAAGTTCCAATTTATCAAATAATGCTCTCCTGAAGGGCTACTATGACATCTTATAGCAGTTCTTATTCCACTGAGGGAAAAAGATGGTGCTAGACACCCTGTATAGCTCTGTCTCTTTCCCTCAGTGGAATAAGAACTGCTTTAAGACGTCATAGTAGGGTAGCTGTTATTTTATCATTCTCGTTTATTTGTAGTGTAATCTGTTTCAATTTAGCAACAAATTATTTGATGAGACCTCTCTCGATTGCCAAAGGGATATTAATTTAGCTATACAAAGCTTAGTGTTAGTAATTCTCGGCAGATGTCGCTAGGGATTAACTCAGTGTCACCTATGGGATTATCCCCATTATGATGCGTCTGAGACGGCAATATTAACAGTGTATAATCCTGTTGTGATCACAGCAAGGGAGATTGATTATTTTGTGATTGCCACAAACTGTAACAATTGCTAATAACTATAGGAAAATGAATATTGAAATAGAATTGATAATACTTTACATATGTAACATGTTTTACAGAAATTGCATTTTTTTTTCAAACATTGCCCCACACTAGGAATTTCTTCTGTAACGTGGGTGCGTTTACAAACATTTAAACTCACATACACATATTCATGTCATACAAATATTTGTTCCGTGCGGGAATCGGACCCGCGACACGCAGCGCAGCAGTCGATCGCTCAGCCACTGCGCCAACCGTGCCATCGAATTGTTTGGTTACAATGTCGGTCTTATCACTGATAGCTATATCTTCCACGCAAACATTGGATGGACTGTAGTAATATAAAAATCCTTACTTATAAAAGCGAAAGTGAGTTAGTTTGTTACGTCTTCACGCCTACATGGCTAAACCGGTTCTGATGAATGGTTTTGGTACAGAGATAGCCCAACTATCTCTGTACCAAAATTCATCAAAACCCTGGAGACGGACATAAGCTATTTTTTATAAGTAACAAATGAGGCAGAAAGAGGGAACAAAAGGGAAAACTTAGCTTTGCTATTATAATAGGCGCGAGAGCAACAAGTACTAGTAGCACGTACCTGCAAATCAGGAAAAGGGAACTGTGTTACACCAAATTTAACGCGAGCGAAACCTAGTAATAAACAAGCGGGAGTAGAAAGGTTTTTTTTTTATTTGGTTGCTTGTTTTGATTTCTGAAAGAAACATAAAGTATACACATAAAACGAGATTCGAAACAAAGAATTTTCTTCTCCAAACGTAAATGTTTATGTAAGGAAGTAATGTATAAATGAGAAAAACTAAAAAACAAAAAAATAGAATTTAAAAAATGCATTACCGAATACTCCATGCCCAAAAAACGATAAAGCCTAAAACGTACTACTCACAGAAAATCCGTAGACTCTCCAGGGCGCTTATCTACGTCCTGCAATAACACTTATAATTCGCCGCTTCGCATGTAGTCAAACCTGGCTCCTTTCCAAATGTGGCTGTAAGCACAGAATAGATATGCACAGAACGCTAAGTTCTGTTCTGATTATTTCGTTGTGGAATCCAAGGCAGTTGGATTATTTCCTCGGCACTCATGGAGCGACATTGTTTCGGCCATTTTCGATTTAAGTATTCAAATTCTTTTATTGGTGTGAATTTTAGTACATTTAACATAAGACAATAAATAATTAATACCTCAAAATCTACCTCAAAGGTATAATTATTATTCTAAAAAGAATAATCAACATATATACTATAAAGTAATTACAGTATTTTTCAGGACTGGTTGCCAATAGTATATCGAGCTTGCACTCACTATTCGTTGACGCGTGTTTATACGTGTGTACTCGTGTGGAGCTTCTGTAGGTAACTATCTACTCTATGGCATCGGTGTAAAATTTTAAGAGATTATGTGTTCCTAACAGCACATAGATAACACGTGTCGACTCTATAGTTTTATTAGCAGGACGATGTTTGTTTGTAGGCAAACAGGGAATTCAGGAAACGGAAATCGGATTTCCACTTGTTTGTTTTAGGAGACTGAATAGTAAAGTTCGGGGAATCTCTAAAGAGAATCTAGTGGGAATGCTTTTGGGATGTTACCTGGAATGCGAAATAAAGTATTTAAATCTGTAGTTACTAATATATGAACCACATTGAAATTACCACTAAAAAAGATATACAGGGTTATTTGTAAAACACCGACAACCTCACAGGACTGTGTTACTATCATCATAAACAACAACTTTTGTTCTATGATTTTTTACAAAATTTTATACATTTACAAAAAACAAATCATCAAGATTTCGTTGTCCTATCTAACACATTTCAACTCCGTCCGTTTGCTGTACCTACATACCTACACCTGCCGCGCACTGTCCCCGTAGGTACGTTTGCTTCGCATAGATTTCGTAACATTCAGAGCGTTCAATTTAAATATTTTTATTTTTGTATGAAAATCTGTCGAACTAAAATATGACAAATGTTTAAATGTCATAGAACAAAAGTTGTTGATTATGATGCTGGTAACATGGTCCTGAGAGGGTGCCGGTGTTTTACAAATAACCCTGTATAGAAAACTAGCTTCCGTCCGCGACTTCGTCCGCGTGGCAAAGTTACTTTGGGCTAACGCTGGCTTTAACCTGCGTGATGATCGAAAAAAACTTTCCCCTTTTCTTCCCTCTTTTCTCACTTAAAAAAAGCCTATGTCCGTCTTCAGGGTCCCAACTATCTCTGTACCAAAATTCATCAAAATCGGTTTTGCCATTTAGGCGTGAAGACGTAACAAACAAACTGACTTTTGCTTTTATAATTTTAGTAGGATTACAAGATAAAGTGCCGCGGTATTTCTTCCGAACAACCCACAACACCGGCAGGCGGTAGCCCTGACAGGCCCTTCTGCTTTGCTGACATCTCGTACATAAACGCGCCGTCTACACGGTCTGTCTTCACTGGATGGACGAACGGTGAGCTACCCATTGCTCACCGTCCACAGACGAAATCGACTGCTTCCTATTCCCTTTCGCTCCGAACCATCACCGCCTCTACGACATAAGCCTCCTTCGATAAAGAAAACATTAAATGTCAAAAGCAATCAAAAGTTTGCCCGAGTTTTTCAACGACCCAACGTACTATACAACAAAATATTTAAATCAGAATCTATCAATAGTATTAGGAATCCTAAATTCCCAGTACACTCCATCAGTCAATAACTTCTAGAATAGTTAGTTCCGTAGAACCGCCATTCGGTATTAGCTTCGGTAGCTTAGATTTGTAAGCTAGTGAAACAAGCTGGATTTATGGAATGACTGACAAAACCGCTCTGTTGGATAGTTTATGCCCATTCTAGGATTGGTATTCTGCCTCGAAACGGGACAATGGTGAATTGTTTTGGTAAGCGGCAAACCAAAAATTTGTGGCATAGAACGGAATGAGGACCTCGTGGCTGACATAAACAGGCATTCGATTCTATTTTAAGGTTAAGCTGCACTTGTTTTCTGGGTTGATAAAAAAAAGCTACGACGAAACAGAAAACTTACTCTTCTGCTCTACCAAATAGCCCTTTTTTTGGGGTGGGAAATCATCAAATAACTTCCCTCGCTCTGGGGGGAGCGGGGGGGAAGTGTCAGACTTGTACTGACTAAAACCCACCCATATTCCTTCTACTGCCTTTTACGTTCCGGGGCCACGGTATCTCTTTCGAACAACCGGCAACCACCAAATAGCCCTTAGCCCAAAACAAATATTTCACATGCACTTACACTCCACCAACACAAACACTCACACACCTACAGATACACACACACAATTATAAGGTGAGACGCACCTTCTCACAAAACTATACGTTGCAAACGATTGAGATTTTATTTTAATTAATTGGTTCAAGAAATTTGTGTTTGTTGCCCGGGGACATATCCGTTCACAATGTCTGTACAATATTTCCCAACGGAAAAAATACATATTTGCATGGCCTACAGATAGTTGTTCCGGGTCTGGTTGTTAGTGTATGTGAGTTAAAATGTTTGTAAACGCAACCACGATACAGTGAAATTTCTAGTGAGGTGAAAACGTTTAAAAAAAACTTGAGAGGTGACAACTATAGCAAAAAGTGTCGTTACAACGTTTGGACTAAAGCTTAAAGTGTCGTTATAACTTTTGGTCTTCATTTTTTTTCTGTTTAGCCCTTTTTCGCAACGCGCGATAAGATACTTAGTTCCAAAAAACTTATGGTAAGTTAATATGACATTTAACAGGAGTAAATAGAAAAACACTGGCCGCTTCCCTAACCGTTTCCTATATTTCGGTCGAAACTATTTAACCATTTTCCGACACGACTATCTGCACAAGGACTGCTGTACTCACGTGCCACATGTCGAAAACCTCGCGAGCCAGATTTAGAATGCTTAAAGTATTTTCGTTTATTTTCATTTTTACACATTTATAATCCTACAATATATTTTATAGTATAAATATTCTAAAAAATATTATAAATATTCTTTATTATGCTTTATATTTAATGTGTTATTGTTTGTTTTTCCCAATAAATAAAAAAAAATACACAAACAGACAGACCCGGAACAACTATCTGTAGGTCATAAAATATTCGTTACGTGCGGTGATCGAACTCACGTCACGTAGGTCAGAGGTCAATTAGCCATTGCGCCAATCTTGTTGTCATAGTAGACGTTCATGCGGAGAACCGGTCTGCCCACACAAAACTATGTAAAGGCGGCAAATGGAGTAATTCATTAAATTTTGGAGTTTCTGGCCCATTCTTCTCCATAGAGATCAACGCTTTGGAATGGGCAACTACAGTACTTTCACAAGTTATTATGCCTTGTGACCGGGACTGTAGATTCATTTTGTTTCTTGACATTCAAAAGTGCCTGTAATGGTCTAATTGAAATAAATGATTTGATTTAAAAAAAAAACATACCTACCTATGATAATTATAAATTGAGTAAACAGAACCTCAAATTCCATAAAAAAAAAATCTATACGAAGAGGAAACATACAAAGAAAATGGCCACAAAAAAGAAAATGGCGTAAGTATTTCATTTAGAAAGTATTCCGTCTCACCACAGACCATTGAGCCACGCGTAATATCTCAGATTACAAATTTATTCACATTCCGCGATATTCCAGAATATTCCTTTGATCATTTTCCTTCGCTTCTGTAGCTGTACTGTGAAACTACTTTTTTCTTCTCGTTTTGTTTTTGTTCAATCCATCAAAGAGCTGACATCCAATCGTATAGACTTCAATACTTTGTATTATTTGCGAAGATAATATAGATTTGCGATGCCATCCAACGTGGCATATTATTAAGAGCATCAGTATCTCATGGCAGAAATTAGCCTTTAATTTTAATTATATCGCATTTTCTTAAAACATATTTTAAAATCATCCTTATAATATTAAAAAAGCGAAAACGAGTTTGTTTGTTTGTTACCTCTTCACGCTTTAATGGCTATACCGATTTTCATGAATTTTGGTAGAGGTATAGTTGGGAACCAGGAGACGGACGTAGGCTTTTAATAATTTTTTATTTAAAAAAGTGGGATATGAAGGACAACGAGGGAAGACAAGGGAAAACTTAGCATTGCTATTACAAATCAATAAGGCGCAAGGGCAAAAACTGCATGTAGCAGGTACTGTGTTATAATTATAGGATTTAACGCGAGTGAAGGCGCGGGCAAAAGTTAGTACATTATAATATATCAATTTTATTTTATTTTTATACAATTTCATTTATTTTTATGTTATATTTATATTGTGTTGTTGTTATATTTTAAAACTCTGTTGCTGCATACACACCAGCAGTTTAAAATTATTGCATAGTTATTAAGTTTTTGTATGTTGCATTGCTGGTGGTGTAGTAAATAAATCGGTAAATAAAAATGATGCAATTTTATTTTATTTTTGTTTTTAGTCAGATATACTGACATGAAAGATTATTCGATTTAAGGCTGATCATGAATGCATGTAAGCTTAGTGACGTCATCCCAAATCCAATATGGCGGATTTCCAAAAATTGTAGTTCGCACTTTCGCCTTTTCTTAACGGTTGGCGTCTGTTTAGCCGGTCCATCCTGTGGATGCCATGAGATTTAGGCCTCCAGCCAGGGCAAAAAACTAAGTGACCGCAAGCTAAGGGCACCTACTGTGGGACACGAGCTTCGGCTTAAGGCGTTACTAGAGGAGGACGGCAAAGGGTCAGGCTAGATCTGAGTAGCCTTAACCCGCCTATAAACGGTGATCGTTTATACAACACTAGCTTTCGCCCGCCGCTTCGCCCGCGTTAAATTTGGGGTAACACAGTTCCCCTTGCGCCTTATTGATTTGTAATAGCAATGCTAAGATTTCCCTTTTTTCCCTCTTTCTCCCTCACATCCCATTTTTTTTTTCAAAAAAATATTAGCCTATGTCCGTCTCCTGGTTCCCAACTATCTCTGTACCAAAATTCATCAAAATCAGTTTAGCCATTAAAGCGTGAAGAGGTAACAAACAAACAAACTCACTTTCGCTTTATAATATTAAGTAAGGATGTAATTGTACAGTCAACAAAAGAAATAAGTAAGTAACCAGACTCAACAGATCCAGTTAAAAATTCTCAATTAATATTATATTCATAGATAGGGCTAGATTTACGATATCCTCATCATTATGAACCTCATATCTCCTTGTGAAACTCGCCAAAGTTAGAACTAATTTGTAATCTGAACCTCACTTCTACCTTATCACATGTCGGTTAACTATGTCAGTACGATTCACCTTCCCTGTTCTAATGAAATCTGCTCTAATAAACCCTTGTAAATTAATTTATTGTGTTTATATTCGCACCCCGTGGGGCTAGACCCCATCGTTTATTGTTGTTTATAGGGATGTAGAAGGTTGGTATTCTGTGAACATTGTGCCGACTCAGTTTTGGGAGTAGCTGGTTTGCAGTAAGTAACACTGTGTAATGAATTCTTCATAGCTCATTTGTTAAAAATTTCATGGCCGATGTTGTTATAGATCAGTGTTTCCTAAACTTTTTCAGACCCGGACCCTACGAAAAGAAACAAAATTATCAAATACTTCTTTTGTTAAAAATAAAGTGTATTATTTGCAAGTATGATTATTTATGATTGATAAATAATTTTAAATTTTCCTGTTTTGTGATTTTTTCACGCTGTGTCTACACATCTCATCCAATTTTCCTCTCGAAGGTCTGCTGAAAGAATTTCTAATTAAATAAGCAGTACCTTTGTGCTCATCCGTCTTAAAATTATTTCCTGTCAAGTAATTTGTATGTACATATAAAAACAAAAAATGTTATGCTTGTTCATTACCGTGAGATAATTTACGACATTCATGAGAATAGAGACACGGATAAAAGTTTGTCGAAAGATTGCGTATCTTAACATTATTTTGTCCTATTTCTGTCTTTACCCATAGATGTACCTATAGATCACTAAATAGGATTTTCATAGTTAAACTTAAGTTTCCATTGTACAGACGCCTGCAGGACAAGCTACCCGAATCATCTGTGAATTTTTCCCAATGAACCTTGAACCTAATACTTTAGAAATAAAGTCGAAAATCTATCAAAGAAATCTGACAGATTGTAGTAGCTTGATGTGCAGGCGTCTGTACAAAAATACATTTTTTGTTAGCTCGTTATTATAAATGCGTAAGCTTAATACTTGTCATTCTCATTGATTTTCAGTTGTTTTTTTTTTAGATACACAGTGGATTTTAAGACCTTCAATGGTTTAAATGCAAAAGTGGGTGTTGCTTTTTTGCATTTTTTTACCATTCGGGCTTATATTATTACAAGAGCAAAAAATGTATTTTCACAGAGGTCTGTGGTTGAGAAAAGCAGTCAGTGTCAGTTCTTGGGACCCGTATACATTTACTCGTGGACCCCCAAGGGACCGTGGACCGTAGGTTGAGAAACACTGTGATAGATAATACACTAGTATAATGTACTGCCATAACGATACTGTCAGTATCACGGTGACCACGATGTCACAGCCAGAGTGCGGCGTGTGCTCCAACATGCGGCTGTGGTCTGTCGTTTTATACGTTAATTAATATATTGTTCATTATCGCTTTTAGACTCCCTAGCACGGGAGCAGCATTAACGTAACGCAATACGTCGAATTTATGATTCAAAAATACAAAAGCATTTTAGTTTTTTTTTTTTGTTGCAACAGTTAACAACATGATATCTATTGTTTTTTTTATATATTTAGCCTTTATGTCCACTTGCTCTTTAAAAGTCTCCCCCAATTCCTTCCGTGATCTCTTTTCCCGGGTCTCCCCCTATCCAGCCTAGGCGGTACGTATAAATGTGAATACATTCATTCATTCTATGACGGGCCTGTTGGTCTAGTGGTAAGTGGCCCTGACTGCTGAGCCGGAGGTCGTGGGTTCGATTCCCACCCAGGACAAACTTTGTGTGATGAGCATGATTGTTTGTTCTGTGTCTGGGTGTGATTTATCTATAATATGTATGTATTTATAAATTATATAAGTATGTATATCAGTTGTCTGGTTACCATAACACAAGCTCTGCTTAGCTTGGGATCAGATAGCCGTGTGTGAGTTGTCCCAAGATATTTATTTATTTAAATAATAAAACTGACGTATCACATGTTTTTAAAGTTTCATAATTTTTTGCGGATGACAAATCATCAAATAACTTCCCCCGCTCTAGGCGAAGCGGAGTGTCAGACTTGTACTGACCAAAACCCATGCATGTTCATTCTTTTGCCCTTTATATTTCGGGGCCGCGGTATCTCTTTCGAACAACCCGCAACCCCGGCCGGTGGTTTTCTTCATTGGTAGATTACCTAGTTTAGTTTCAGATGCACGCTAGACATGAAAATACGGAGTGCGGTAGAACCCCCATTTATAATAACGTAACCTAATCCCAAACGCGTTGCATAACCTTCTTTAGTATAGCGCTACCAAAATTGTGTAAATTCTTGCATATAACATACTTAAGTGGGGCTGTAGGGTATGTGATAAATTGCAATGCGTTTGAGTAGAAACGGCACCACACCACACGAGGACCTACCACGAATGGGCGGTGTGAACGTAACGTAAATACGACGATTTTCTTTCATGTATAACTAGCTGGCGCCCGCGGCTTCGCCCGTGTCATATTGAAAAAAAGTATCTTATGTGTTATTCCAGACCACAATCTACCTCTGTGCTATACTATATATCAATAACCCTGGAGATGGAACTAAGCTAATTAAAAAAAAAGGATTGAGTTATACGGGAGAAAGATGGAAGAAAAAAGGAAAACAACATTGCTATTACAATAAATAAGACGCAATGGCAAAACTACAGGTAGAAGGTACCTGTAAATCAGGAAAGGGGAAGTGTGTTACCCCGAATTTAATTAGAGCGACGCCGCGGAATTTGCTCGCGGTTTAACACAGTACCTGCTACCTGCAGTTTTTGCCCTGCAAAGCTAAGTTTTCCCTTTTCTTCCCTCATTCTTCATCACATCTCACTTTTTTAGCCTATGTCCGTCTCCAGGGTCCCAACTATCTCTGTACCAAAATTCATCAAAATCGGTTTAGCGGCGGGCGTGAAAACGTAACAAACCAACTCACTCGCTTTTATAATATTAGTAAGGATTATATTTGAAACGTGTTTTTTTTTCAAAATCATGCCATATGTAGTACGTTGCGCTTACATCGCGCGCTCGTGTTCGGGCCTCGTCTTACGCTGTACTACCTAATGTATTGGAATAAATTTTGACGTGACATGCGTCACTTTCCACTCAGACACGCTGTAAGGGTTGTTGCGAAAAAACGTCTTTAAACGATTTATCATGTCGGCTATGTTGAAAGTTGTCGTGTTGTACGTGGGAAATCCAGAGCATGTAAAATATATTTAGATACGCTTACAAACTGTAAAAATAACTTTATCTCAAACATTCTTGGAAATTCCACATTATTTTGGCAAATTTCTTTGAGATAAATCGAAATTGCTGTACTGGCCATTAGCGTCCGGCAAAAGTTGTATGAAAATCCATATATCTTGTTTCTTGTTGTTCGTATCCATATATCTTGTTTGTTTCTTAAGGATATGGATATGGATTTGAATGGTGTAATTTATAAATAACATGGCAGTTATGAAACTGCCATGTTATTTAAAAATGGAACCATATTTTATTCCAAAACGTGGCAACCAAAGAGCAACCTATAAAAGGTTTTATTTAAATTTCGAACTCGCTTGCAAATAGAAAACTGTTTGTTAAAAGAAAAAACAAATGAACACTTTGGCAAGTGAAAAATTTTTTTTTCGTTTTCTTCCGAATTTTCATTTCTGCGTACTATTACAAGTGTTTGTTCTAAAACAAGTTTTATTAAATACTAGTTATTCTATATCATAAAGTAGTAGTTCCCGGTCTGGCTGTTTGTGTATGCGAGTTTAAATGTTTGTAAAAACACCGACGATATAAAAAAACATATATAGTGTGGGGCGTTTTAAAAAAAAAACAAAATTCCTACTACAAACTTCGCGTGGCTCCACGCTATTGAAGTCACATTTTGTCCAGTAACCTATATAATGTTATTGTTCAGAAAACACATATAACATAGACGCAACCTAACTCGAGAACGCCAATTATGAATGATTGAGAGCCTAGATTGCTAACTACCACTCAAAGCGTTAAATTACAATATCTAGATTCTAGAACGCCTACACGTCTGTAATCACTACGTGTCTGAGATGTTCAATCTTGAGACAGCTCTATTATAACCTTGATTGTGGATGATAAATACCTCCGCAATCAAGAAGTTGTATGATGTTGATAACACTATACAACATTAGTTGTATAGTGTTATCTACTTTATGCGAAACCCGAAACACGTGTCTAGTATTTTTATCCGAAGAATCTATGTACAAAATTTCAGAACTTTATCATGAAAAATCAGAAAGTTATAAACTTGTTTTTTTACCTGGTTGTCCGTACAAAACCACGGACACCGCGCGGCACAAACGACACCACACGTGTGTACTGTCGCTTTGACCTGCCGTGACCTTGTTGCGCGCCGTATGATTTCGTATACCTACTAAGTGTCCAACTCGTAACCTATTATTAATATTTTTGGGACAAAATATAACAAGGTGTAAAAACTATTGGAATCGATTCAATTACTTATTCTGAACAAACTATATTCAGGTTTCGCATATATACTAAAAATAATATTGTATTAAGCTTTATAAAATTAAACATAAAAAGTATTAACTACCTAACTTATAAATAAATTGGGTCACGGGAAGTGTTAACCAAACATTTTGAAATTTTCTTAAAAAAGCTATGAACACAAGGACTATATGTACGTAATTAAACAATTGATCAATAATCATAAGAAAATTGCCTCACAGTAGCCATTACCCCGGTGTCGTGCGTGTATTTACAAACATTTAAACTCTCATACACAAACAGCCAGACCCGGAACAACTATCTGTAAGCTATACATACATATTTGTTCCGTGCGGAGATCGAACCTGCGACAAGCAGCGCAGCAGTCGATCGCTCACCCACTGCGCCAACCGTGTCGTCGTATTGCCATCAACTGATCTCAAATCCAACGATCCAACTGATGTCAACAAATCCTGACGGACCCTAAGATTTGTGTCGTGGATACGGGTTGGGTCTAAACAGATACCGTGGGCCACGAACTCAAAGAGCAAAAGAAGGAATATGGATGCCGCCCAGAGCAGGAAGAGTGACTTGACCTGTCGCAGCTTATACTTAGACAGGGACTTTTTGGCCTCGCACAGACAATAACCTTGTCTGTACTATGTTTTATTTTTCATTGTTTTACTTGTTTTGTGCGAGTCCCGAATAAAAGTTTTTCTTTCTTTCTTTTGATGAAATTTCATCCGAATAAAAAGTAGTAGCACTTTTAATCACTTCACTAACGAACTAATCAGTGGGATAGAGTGAGTCTTTATTGACCTCACGACCCAAGGGCAGGTATGCAAATCATTGACCCATGGCGAGGTTAGACTAGATTAGAGGGGCACGCCACAATAGTGGCGGTAAGTCCCCTCTTTGAGGAGTGGCTGGAGAGTCGTCATGGCGTCCTCACCTACCGCCTGACGCAGGTCTTCACCACACATGGCATTTCTCGCGTCCGGCTCTGGTTCAGTCCATGGTCCGGAGCGAGAGGCAATGAAAAGCAATAACCTCCAAAAAAAGACTAGATTAGTAACATTTCATCGAAATTCTTCCGAGAACATTCTAGTTCCCTCCAGTTGTTTCCTTGCACCGCTGCACCGTTTTAAAAGAACAAATTAGATCTGTAAAAAGCAAATGAAATATTAATGCTAAGTACGTATTTGTATTGCAAGTACTTCAAATAGTGCCTAACCTAGCTTGTTACTTAGGTGTAAGGCAGTCTGTCGCAATATAATCTAAAAAATTCTAACGAAAAACATCTTATAACATAAAAACATTTTTGTTATAATAAAACAACATTTTCGACAAAAATCTTCCCTTTGTACGCTATGTATTAGCGAAATATTTCAATATTCATATCAAAGCGGAATCAAAATACCAAAGGGAAGCAATACTCTAAATTACTCGCAGGAATCCAAAAATAAATACTACTTAAAATGTATCGGGAATATTTTATTTCTGCCATCCATATCTTAATTTTATAAATGAAAATATGACTAAACTATCGTAATGACTAAATGACATGACTAAATTATCTATCTTACCCTGTTTCTTATATCACAATTTCTACAAACTTTGTTTATTTTTTCTTACACAGAAAACTTTTCCAATTAGTCAATTATTATTATTATTCATTTATTTCAGTCCAGGACCATAAATTGTTAGTAACAATGCACTTAAAACTATGTTAAAATAGACAGTTAAATTGTTGCTTCAATATGGTGTTTTTTTTAACATATAAGGCTCATTTACAAATCGGCGAAAGGTAATATCTTTAGGCCATAGGTTATTATCTAAAAATATGTCGAGTTTTGTTTTGGGACCAATGAAAGTCAATGAATAAATGATTTTTTCTTAATTCATTGAATCAAGTAATACAAAACGATTTTATACAACCTTACAAATTCACAAACGAATAGCAATAAGTTGTTTTAAGTTTGTACTTGCCGGACAAACATAATAAACTCTCTATTTACTTTACTGTCAAAGCTCTGTGAAAAGTTTTCGCAAATAAACAAATAACGAACTCAAACAATATACAAACACACATTTTAAAGCACATAATACGTTTGCTCGCCAACGCTTAAAATTAAAGGGCTAAAAGGTTAAAAAAAAAAAAAATATCTTGGGACAACTCACACACGGCTATCTGATCCCAAGCTAAGCAGAGCTTGTGTTATGGTAACCAGACAACTGATATACATACTTATATGATTTATAAATACATACATATTATAGATAAATCACACCCAGACACAGAACAAACAATCATGCTCATCACACAAAGTTTGTCCTGGGTGGGAATCGAACCCACGACCTCCGGCTCAGCAGTCAGGGCCACTAACCACTAGACCAACAGGCCCGTCAAACAGGTTGTCTTGAAAAAATCGCTTTTAGCGATAAGACCGCCCATTGTGTCACCCTATTTATAAGTTTTATACTGTTATTCTTGTAATTTGTACGGTGTACGCAATAAAGAATATTCTATATTATCTAAATACGAGTAACTGGTGCCTTTTAATGACGGACCTGTTGGTCTAGTGGTTAGTGGCCCTGACTGCTGAGCCGGAGGTCGTGGGTTCGATTCCCACCCAGGACAAACTTTGTTTGATGAGCATGATTGTTTGTTCTGTGTCTGGGTGTGATTTATCTATAATATGTATGTATTTATAAATTATATAAGTATCTATGTATATCAGTTATCTGGTTACCATAACACAAGCTCTGCTTAGCTTGGGATCAGATAGCCGTGTGTGAGTTGTCCCAAGATATTTACATTTTTTTTTACATTTACACATTTTAAAGCACATTAAAGCGTGAAGAGGTAACAAACAAACTCACTTTCGCTAATATTAGTCAGGATACTGTTTTTCTTGTAATTTGTACGTTGTACGCAATAAAGAATATTCTGTCTATCTAAATACGAGTAACTGGTGCCTTTTAATGGCTCACTAACGCCACCTAGTTAGAAGGCAGCTCACTTCTAAAGTACATCTGTATCGAGTTATGTGCTCTAATATATAACGCGTAATTTAACTAGGCATCGTCGTGAACAGGCGCTGTCAGTTGGGACTGGCCGTCTCTTAGCAGCCACGATTTATTTTAATTCTTTAATTGACATTTTTTATTTTACTTAGGATGCTCTTAATATGCACTTTCTACATCAGTTATTTACAATCTCAACATGAATGAACCATGATCTTGTAAAAAGAATTATAATTTCAAAGAGTGTCCAAAGAGTTTCTTGCTTCGCTTCTCCATATAGATCAACGCTTTATGCCTTTTGACTGGGACTGTAGCTTGTTTCATACTTTTGTTTCTTGACATTCAAAAGTGCCTGTAAGAGCTAGCGCGCACTAGTTACTTTTGTCAGGGTGACATAAATGTTTTTGTCACTGTTATGTCACGTGCCCAAATCGAAGTGCGCGCACGGAGGGAGACTGTTTTTTTTAATCGAAGTAACATTCGTCGACATGGTTTTCGAAGAGAATAATGGTCGTTGTCAGCGAATTTATCTCAATCATGGGAAAAAAAAACACACTTGAGCGGCAAGTTGCTTCTTGCCGAAATTAAGAAATGAACCCTACCCTAGCAAAAGGCGGCACGCGAATTAGCCGCTCTGCTATGTGCCGCGAAGGACAAGTGGCTGTCGAGAATGACGCCTAAGTATTTGATTTGCTTCTCCAAGGGCTTGCCGTACATAGTGATCGGACTGGGTGCAAATGATGACTAGACGTGACACTTTTGTCATCCGTGCGCAAAAACGTCACCCAGTTGTCACGTCGTAACATGCGCGCACCTCTATACATTTTCTTGGACTTAATCAGAGTGACGAAACAGTTACCCTGACCAAAGTCACCAGTGCGCGCTAGCTCTAATGGTCTAATTGATACAAATGATTTGATTTTGAGTTTTAAAAATTTAAAATTTGAGTTCCTTTTAATGGTCACTTTATGCTACTTACGGCGATATAATGCAACTTGAGTTCAATAGAGTTTGCACTATGAAATAGGACCGCATAATTCGAGACGAGTTTACTTTAGAAACCTTCTACACTAACGCCTATTGTTCTATGGAAGTTTCCTACACAACCAATAAGGTAATAAAAGGCACCAGGCATAGCTTTATCTTAGAGCTCTAAAATGTTTAACTCAACACTAAAAAATGTAAAATACATGTCCGAGCAAGTAAATGAACGCTATTCATGTGTGAATTAAAGTTTTTCAGCTAAAAACTCGTTGGTATTATTATAATGTAATTCATCGCAACGGTAGGACAGGGTTGGCAGCGTTGCGTGTCTCGAATTCTTTGGATTCCTTAAGGGATACCCTCCTTTGATTTCATGTTAAGAATTCAGCCGCGCCGGCGGATGGCGAATGGTTACGGTTGCTATGGCACGGCCGGGAGGGTTGGCATTCAGATTCTCGTGGTTTTATAATGAAACTAGTGACCCGCCACTGATTTGCACGGTTTTTACGACTTGACAAATATGAAAGAACTAGCTGTTACCCACGGCTTCGCTCGCGTTTGTTCGGGGTAACACAGTTCCCCTTTCCTGATTTGCAGCTACCTGCTACTTGTAGTTTTTGCTATAGCGCCTTTTTTTTTTTTTTTTTTTTTTCGGGTGGGAAATCATCCAATGACTTCCCCCGCTCTGGGTGGAGCGGGGGGGCATGTCAGGCTTGTACTGACTAAAACCCACCCATGTTTCTTCTATTGCCCTTTACGTTCCGAGGCCGCGGTATCTCTTTCGAACAACCCGCAACCCCGGCAGGCAGAGGCTCTGGCAAGCCCCTCTGCTTTGCTGACTCTCTTTGAGGCGCGCGTGAAACACGAACGCGCCGTCGACACGGCCTGTCGTCAATCGACGGACGGACGGTGAACTACCCATTGCTCACCGCCCACAGGCCCGCATCTACGGTGGCCGGAAGTCGTCTCGCGGCGCCCGGCGCCATGGGCGTCTCCCGCGGCGGCTGGGTTGGGCAGATGTTCTCTCCCTCAAACGCCCGGCCACCTCCTTCGCTAACATTACTGCTTCGCAGAAGGTGGTGACCGCTTCCCATTCCCTCTCGCTCCGGACCATGGCCTGAACCAGGGCCGGACGCGAGAGATCGCCGCCGCCGATCGCCTCTACGAGGGCACGGCGGTGCTCCGCCCAAGCCGGGCAGATCGCCACTGTGTGCTCCACCGTGTCCTCCGGGCGATCGTCACAATGGTGACACCCGGGCGCTTCCTCCCGCCCGATGATGTGCAGGAACCTCCCGAAACTTCCGTGTCCGGTGAGGACCTGCGTCAGGCGGTAGGTGAGGACGCCATGACGCCTCTCCAGCCACTCCTCAAAGAGGGGACTTACCGCCACTATTGTAGCGTGCCCTGCACGGGGTTGCGACAGTCGCTCTCTCCATGCCACCATGAGATCGCACCGGAGGTCTGCCCGCCGACACCGGAGGTCTGCCCGCCGATGCTATAGCGCCTTATTTATTATAAAAAACTAAATTTTCCCTCTTTCTCCCTCATTTCTCAATATTTAAACAAAAAAGTTAGCCTATGTCCGTCTCCAGGATCCCAACTATCTCTATACCAAAATTCATCAAAATCGGTTTAGCCATGTAGGCGTGAAGACGTAACAAACAAACGCACTTTCACTTTTATATTATTAGTAAGGATAGTAATTGTATTGTTATGTTGGTGGCTGAAAAATAAATGTACCACATTTGGTATCGCTTCTCGTTGGACGTCTTATATTTCTGTAAATATTATCTATTTATGTAAAATTAAATGTATGACTATGTGCGAAAATGTTCACACGTTATCGTAACGTTTTTTTATGATACAGAAAATCATATTTAAATCGTCAAGGCCGCTTAGAACAGACAAACATAAAACGGGATTCTCAGTATTTAGAAACAATTCCTTCTAAAATTGTTTTTTTTTTTGGTACTATTTCATTTTGGTATCGAAATTAATCACATTCACATTTGAAATCTAAAAGCTAAAAGCAATTTCAATTACTGCCAATTTAAAATTACGATCAAATGATCGCGAACAGTGCCTAAAATGGTAATCGTTTGGCTTGCTGATTTCATTAATCGTTTGTAAGACCACACAAGTTCTAGACGATTATTAAATTGCCGCTTGCTACTGCCCGGGACATCGCTCGCGTGGGCGTATAATATTAATTCAAAGGAACATAGTACTGAGATAAAAAGCTGATCGATAGCCTATCTGACGACACGGTTGACGCACTGACTGTATGATCGACTGCTGCCCTGCCTGTCATGGGTTCGATCCCCGCACGGACCAAATATTTTTATGGCCTACAGATAGTTGTTCCGAGTCTGGCTTTTTGTGTATCTGAGTATAATGATTTTAGACGCACCCACGATACGGGATAAATTCTTAGTGTAGGCTAAGTTTAAAAAAACCGGAAAATCTATGTTTTACACTATCTGGATGAGTAATGTAATGATCATGTAAAAGATCTATTATCCTCGCAAACTTTCGCATTTTAATACGAATAAGATTGTTTTTTTTAAAATCCACTATACCCGATTTTATTGACGGGCCTCTTGGTCTAGTGGTTAGTGGCCCTGACTGCTGAGCCGGAGGTCGTGGGTTCGATTCCCACCCAGGACAAACTTTGTGTGATGAGCATGATTGTTTGTTCTGTGTCTGGGTGTGATTTATCTGTAATATGTATGTATTTATAAATTATATTAGTATGTATATCAGTTATCTGGTTACCATAACACAAGCTCTGCTTGGCTTGAGATCAGATAGCCGTGTATGAGTTGTCCCAAGATACTTATTTATTTATTTATAAAAACTACCCCTCCCCTTCCCCCGCGCAGACTGAATTTTATTTCAAAACATAACAAACTAATGAATTGACACTTTAACTGAGAAACGTGAGCCCGTTTCGACCACGTTAAAATTACAATGTCTTTAACAAAACAATTTCACATTTTCTTTCGATGACATTCAAAACGGCAGGCCGACGACTTCAAAAGAAATTCCAATTTCCCCACATCCAAGCTAAAAATACTATCGACAGTTGACGGCCCCTTGTTCAGTTCACGAAATCTGAATTTAAATAGCACAGAATGAAAAATGTTCGCCAACATTTTCGTCATTTCAGCTTTTCAACTGAAAAATTCTGAAGTGTTATTTATGCAATATGTGCAAATTTTGTTGCGTGTTTTTTGTCCATATTTCGTACTGTTATGGGTGAAATGTTGAATGTTGTATCGTTTGGTGCAGAAATAATTGGAAATCGATTGCTTGTTTCCGGTATAAATACACATTGATTGACGTATTTGTTTATGCAAAAACTGAAAAACAATGAATAATTTAACTGAATTTATTTTTATGACTTTCACCGTTTATATTTTTTAATTAAGTTATGCAATTTATAAGTATGACGAGCGATTGACTGCTGCGCTGCGTGCCGCGGGTTCGAGCCCCGCACGGAACAAATATTTGTATGGCCTACAGATAGTTGTTCCGGGTCTGGCTGTTTGTGGATGTGACGTTTAATTATTGCAACCGCCTTTTTTTAAGAAAATACAAACAAGTACCGTTTTAATAATTAGTCAGTACAAACATCTCGCTGACGGTGGCGCGTGTGTCGGATCATTTAGTTTCCTTCAAAATGGTTGAGTTGAATGGTGCTGATCTATGCGTCATGTTCGTGAACGGGCGCTGTCAGTTGTGACTGGTCATCTCTCAGTTGCCACGGCTTATTTGAATTAATTACGTATTTTTGAAATTATTTTTGTTTTACCCTGGACACTTTTAATGTGCACGTCTTGTTACATCGTTCTCACATAGTTTACCATAATAACACGAATGATGTAAGCAAGGTTTTGTAACAATATTCTGATTCAAATGAGTGTCCATGGAGTTTCTTGCCCATTCTTCTCCATAGAGATCTACTCTTTGGAATGGGCAAATACAGTACTTTCACAGTTATTATGCCTTGTGACTGGGACTGTAGCTTCATTTTTATTGTTGTCAATGTTTCGACAGTTCAAAAGTGCCTGTAACGGGCCTACTTGAAATAAATGATTTTCATTTTTGACATTTTAAAACGGTACCTTTTTTGTCTAGTACTACGTATGGAAAAAAAAAGCAAAAACGATGTAATTTCACATGTCTGAGAAAAAACAGACACGACAACACTCTCTTCTCATTTCTTGCATGTAACATTTTCTTAAATCATACAAAACTTAATAAGCAAGCTTGCAGGTAAGTGAAACAAGGAAAATGCTACGCGCTACATCGTAGCAGCGCTACGACGCTACGCGGTTACGAGCTACGGTGCTACGAACATTACTTAGAACACGTGTCGTGTGGTTTCCATTATATTATTTTTGTGTTTATTTATTGATTTATTTACATATAATTTACATTTTTAAATATTTCTTAGTAAAACCATAAAAAAAACATCTAAAAATAGAAAATATAGTACATATTAGTAGCCCACTGGTATCGGGAACTGGGTCCAAGGTACCGGCGGTCAGGGCTCCAGAGAAAAGAACCTCCTAACAATACGAACCGTGTCCAGGAGTACCACTTTCTGTATCCAGCTGCCCAACGAGAGCCTCCTCAGGCATTGTTCGAGGCTCTTGGCAATTAAACCATCATTGGTAGATATGACTATCGGTACAATGATCGCTGTTATTTATCATTAGAGCGCTGTACAAAGAAAACACTTTGTAAAACGTCTAGATTTTCGTCGCAAAGTTAACCGTATCTATACATACCACAAGCCAAAAAAATATACTGTGTATATTCAAATACATTAAAAAAACTTAAACAAAAACAGTTTACAAATGTGGTCTAGTACTACGAAAAAAAATGTTTAAAAGACCACAAATAAAATCAAAAGCCGAAATATTTTCGACCTTATTCTATTATTTCGTTGCACTACTGTTGTATACTTGTGTCAGTCCACGCCCAGTCTGCAGCTTGCCTCACCTCCACGAATACCTAAAGATTAACTTTTTGTCGCGTCTTAAGGGCTAAGAGCATGTGGTACAACAATCTTTATATGTTCCCTCTGAACTCCCCGTGCCGATTTTCTCCTGTATTGTGGGTGCGTTTACAAACATTTTATCACGCACATAAACAGCCAGTCCCGGAACAACTACCTGTAGGCCATACAAATATTTTTTCCGTGCGGGAATCGAACCCGCGACACGCTGTCAATCGGTCAGCCACTGGGCCAACCGTGCCGTCAACAATGTGTTTCTCACAATGTTTTGCTTCGCCATTAGGAGTGATGATTCTCCTGCCCTTATCCCAAATAGTTTTATTTATTTATGTATCAAATAAATTTAAACCTCGATTTTTTTTTATTTGATGCTGCATGTCTTCTTCGGTAATCCTCTATTAACAGTCATCCCATCCGATACCTCCCTTCTTGCCATTTCATCCATCATACAGTCCATTCGTCGTATTATTGGCCTTCTACTTTTATAACCATCCACACTCATACCCAAAACTCCTCACGGCATTTACGTCCGTACTTCGGCGAAACAATAACATCCTAAATGTCAACTTATAAAAATGTCAACTTTTGTAAATTACGAACAATGTCACAAGTCAAGTTTTTTAAATGACACATTGACGTTACCACGTTGTTTCTACGTTAACAACGTAATTTTAATGAAGTAAAAGGTATATCATGTCTATACCTAATTTCCTATACCCCTTGGTATATGAAATTAATCAAGGAAATATTTTAAAATTTAAATAAAAAAACCATTTAAAAAAAAAACATAAATGAAATGAATAAACGATATTATAAAAAATATATATATAAACTCGATCACATGTAGTATGGTATGTCATATTAACAAATACAATAAAAACAAAACACCATTATCAAAACGACGAAAAACGTAATAAAAACAATAAAAAATCTTTGATCTCCCTGAGAGTAAAAACTCATTCGAATTATTTGTTTCAATTTACTTTTTGAACAGAGGTAGCCGCCAAAATGTAGTCTTTAATTTCCGTTGCTCGGTTTATCGTATCGTATTAAGTAAGATATATACATACATACATTTTATAGAACGAAGCACATATGACTAAAAGAGTGATGTATCTGAATGTTGATGGATGGAGAGGGAGAGGAAGGTAAAACTAAAGATGGATAGCTTGTGTAAGGATAAAATACAAAGGAAAAAGGAGTAAATGATGCCGTGACGTCTGATAGGGGAGAATGGAAGAAGAAAACGTGTTGCACCGACCTCAAATAGAATGGAACAAGGGCAGGAAAATTATGGTAGACTCTTTGATCTGACGGATAAATACTATAGAAAGATATGTGATCAACATAATATTGAAAAAACTAAAGAACCTTTTTCAAAGAATGTCAGAAAAATAACTGCATGTTAATTAAATTATGCTAACATCAATGTTTTCTCAAACGTTTGTTAAAGCCAGCTTGAAATTGTCTGCTACGGCAAATTGAATTTATTTCTAAGCTGAAATCATTTTTACAAGGCACTGACACCATTAGTAAACATTGAATGATTAATTATAGGAGACATATTTGTTTACTAAGATAATCCTTACTAATATTATAAAAGCAGCGAAAATGAGTTTGTTTGTTACGTCTTCACACCTAAATGGCTAAGCCGATTTTGATGAATTTTGGTACAGATATAGTTGGGACCCTGGAGACGGACATAGGCTAATTTTTGTATTTTAAAGTGAGAAATGAGGGAGAAAGAGGGAAGAAAAGGGAAAACTTAGCTTTTATCAATAAGGCGCAAGGGCAAAAACCACAGGTAGCAGGCACCTGTAAATCAGAAAAGGCGAACCGTTATACCCCGAATTTAACGCGAGCAAAGCCGCGGGCAAAAGCTAGTAACTAATGAAGTTTAGATTTTGAGTGATAGAGGGTTAAGGCACAGGAAGAGGGTTAACTAGTTTAAATAACAATTTAACTAAACGGTTGGCGCAATATACAAATAGTTGTACTGGGTCTGGTTGTTTGTGTATGTGAGTTTTAATGTTTGTAAACCCACCCACGATACAAGAAAAAATCCTAGAATAGCACAATGTTTAAAAAAAAACTTTTTATTTGTTATTCAAAAACCTATGTATCACAGTATTTATAAGGTCTATAATAGAATAGAATCCGAATACCAATAAAATTGTATGTAACATGTGTATACACGGAAACATTAGTTTTATATAACTCTTATTATATTATGTTCATTGCATCCATTACATACTTACATCACCATGTAAATAGGTACCTCGTAAGTGACCATAGGCAATTACAGAGCGGATGTTTACCCCATTTAATGTTTCCTGCCTTCCCTTAATTCGGAAACAGTACCTACAGTTATCAGCTATATTTAATTAGCTATGGATGTTCATGGGTATGTATAAATAATAATAAAAGGATAAAATAATGCGAAACTAATCTTTGCCTTAAATGTTATAACGGTCCCATTATGGAACAATTTTTTTTTTAAATCACTAATTTAATATTTATAGAATCTGACCACTTTCATGACTTTCATTATAATATTACTAGCTCGCTACTAAGTTCGGGGTAGCACAGTTCTCCTTTCCTGATTTGCAGGTACCTGCTACCTGTAGTTTTGCCCTTGCGACTTATTTATTATAAAAGCAAAGCTAAGTTTTCCTTTTTTTCCCTCTTTCTCCCTCATGTCCGTCTCCAGAGCCTCAATTATCTCTGTACCAAAATTCATCAAAATCGATTAAGCCATTTAGGCGTGAAGACGTAACAAACAAACTCACTTTCGCTTCTATAATATTAGTAAGGATTATTCAATAAAATATAATGGTAAATAAATACAGATAAAAAAATCGGCGGCGTATTTTTGCGTACTAAGTGATAAACCAGCGGTAGCTTGGACCCTGCTCACGAGACCGGTGGACAACTATATAAATATTTTTTTTAAGAAATATTTAAAAATGTAAAAGTGAGAAGGAAAGTAAATAAAAAATTAAAAAGCTCTAAAAGAGTAAATTAGTTGACTGAACCAAATTTCAGAATTACCTAGCATACATGTACATACATTTGCATATATAATAAATTGGACATAAGATAATTCAAGGGATTTAGCCCGTGAAAAGAATACAAAAATGTTCGCATATTTTAGGTAACTACCATCTCTTGTTCGTAATGACGCTTTTTATCAAAGTAATTGAAATAAAATGTAAATTTTGAACATTTAAATTCAGATTCTGGTAAGCTTAAAATTCTACGTGGGTTTGTTTGCGATTCAAACTTAGACCTTTAACATTGCATTGGAAAATATGTGTGACTAGCTGTTCCACGCGGTTTCACCCACGCTGCTCAGCGCCTGTTGGTCGTAGCGTGATGTTATATAGCTTATAGCCTTCCTCAAGAAATGGACTATCCAACACTAAAATAATTTTCCAATTCCAACCAGTAGTTCCTAAGATTAGCGCGTTCAAACAAACAAACAAACTCTTCAGCTTTATAATATTAGTATAGATAAGATTTCTTATAGTATTACCTATTACTGTCTCCCACTGCTGGACCGAACTTCATCTCATACAGAGAAAACACAAGCATAGATTACTAATTTATATATATTTTATCTATAATATGTATGTATTTATTAGTTATATAAGTATGTATATCAGTTGCCTGGTTACCATAACACAAGCTCTGTTTAGCTTGGGATCAGATAGCCGTGTGTGAGTTGTCCCAAGATATTTATTTATTTATTTAATTTATAAAATAATATGAGTCTGAAATCGCCAGCTCGTTTTGAGTAAGCGTAGTAATCTTATGTCTTCTTGTCACTAATATTATAAAAGCGAAAGTGAGTCTTCACACCTAAATGGCTAAACCGATTTTGATGAATTTTGGTTCAGAGATAGTTAGGACCCTGGAGACGGACATAGGCTCATATGGAATCATAGAGAAGAGATATGTGGGAGAAAGAGGGAAGAAAAGGAAAACTTAGCATTGCTATTACAATAAATAAGGCGCTAGGGCAAAAACTACAGGTAGCCGGTACATGCAAATCAGGAAAGGGAAACTGAGTTAATTCAAATTTAAAGTATCTAGAATATCGCTACATGAGATTACATACACATATAGATTTCCCGTGTAATAAGAGATCTGCTTGAACTGGTTTTAGATAACTTGATCGGTAAAAAGTAATCAATATTCGTCCTTAACAACGGCGATCATTTCTCAGATCAAACAACAATCGAATACCCGACTGATCTGTCTCTCTGTTCAAATCCACTAGACCGTGACACTTCAATTAAATTATACGAAGTTCAAACAACGAGACAAATCTATTATCTGACTCACTGATCTGGCTCCAATCATTGATACTTGGGTTCAGTATACAAGAGTATCGAAGTGCTTGCCATTTCGAATCTTTTTTAACTCATAGCGAATTAACTTCAGTTATACAACATTATTTTTAGTATATGCGAAACCTGAATATATATTGTTCAGAATAAGTAACTGAATTGATTCCAATCATTTTTACACCATGTTATATTTTTCCTATAAATATTTAAAAAAGCAAGCGCACAAAACAACCGGCCGGACCTCGGCAAAAAAAATGCGCGCGATTGAAATTTTGTACATAGATTCTTTATATAAAAATACTGGACAGGTGTTTCGACTTTCGCATAAACTAAAAATAATGTTGTAGATAGGTAAAAAAAAATTAAGTTTCAATTTGACCCATCTCTCGGTTTCCGATGTTTAGTTTGCTAGCTAGTAGTCATGTAAGCTATGTGACACTATACTCATCCAATTTCATTAAATATGGCTTCCAAAGATGGCGTTTTTTTGGAATTTCAAAATACGAAATAAATAAAATTACGTCAAGCTAAACCATGTTCTTTAGTTTTTTTTTTATTAATACATTATGAATCATCATGATATTATTTCATCTTTACAATGATGATAGAATCGGCGGTGACGTGCCAATTCAAGGTCGAGGGTGCGATCCCATGCAAACTTATTATGTTATGTGAAAACATCGTATGAAAACCGTCTCGGCATGTTCTGTAGTGCTATTCTGTGAGCATACAGCCTTGAGCACAGCGATGACCGCAGACGACTCTGTCTGTATGAAACTTGACGCTGCGACATCGCTAAGCTCGACGCTGTATTCTTATTATTCTATGCACCACAGGAACTAAAAAAGGACATAATGATTATAAACCCGCAGTTCATCCGCGTGGTGAATTCTGACCCACCATATCTCGTTAAGACTTAAACCTTTGTTTTGGCAGAGGGAATTTAACAGGCTGCTGATAATGAGGAACGATAACCCGGGCAATCTATTGGTGACTGCAAAAATACAAGGAAAACAACCAAGAGGAAGAAGTCCCATGCGCTGAACTGATCAAACCAACCAATCTATCATCATCATCATATACATTCAGTCAAAAAAGAATCGGGAATGGGTGATTTGTTTGTGGTTCCAAATTAAAATTTTTGTTTTTTTGTAGTTGTTAGATTGGCACAACTGCTTTCCATTTTGGCGCGGAGTTTGAATTGCATCTGTTATTTATATTAAATACAGTGCTCGTTTTAGTAATATCATATATAGTGTGTATTGCGAATTTCATAATGGACAAAAATATCGAACAAAGAGTTTGTCTTAAATTTTGCATCGCCAATTTCGTGTTCGGAGTCACTGAAAATGTTACAGAAGGCCTACGGTGAATCGCCTTTATCAAAAACTCGTGCTTATGAGTGGTTTCAATTCCGAAAGCAGCGTTTAAAAAATGTTTTGATGAATGGATTATTCGTTGGCGCAAGTGTATCGTTTCTAAAGGAGCATACTTTGAAAGTGATAAAATAAATTTGGATGAATAACAGACATTTTGTGTATTATTGATCTTTTCCCGGTACTTTCTTGACAGAGTAGTAATATACCAATATATCTCGAAGGCAGGTTAGCCAAGCTAGAGGCCCATGGGTGGTATATAAACTCTGACACTGGATTAGACACTAACTTATTTGATAACGAATCCTCACTATAAAAGCGAAACTGAGTTTGTTTGTTTATCGCCTAAATGGCTAAACCAATTTTGATGAGTTTTGGTTCAGAGATAGTTGGAACCCTGGAGACGGACATAGGCTACACATATAGATGGACATATGAGGAAGAAAGAGGGAAGAAAGGGAAAACTTAGCATTGCTATTACAATAAATAAGGCGCAAAGGCAAAAACTACTGGTAGCAGGTACCTGTAAATCAGGAAAGGGGAACTGTATTAACGAATTTAACGCGAACGAAGCCGCGGGCAAAAGCTAGTAACTTAATTAAAGAAAGAAGAACTGATCAAATATGAGACACTACCAACACAATAGTCTGCGAAAACAAACACACTGCAAAAAAACAGAACTAATTAGAAAGCAATTGTCCGCAAATTACTTTATGGAGGCCACGAACCTCACCATTGAGAGGAAAACGAACCAAGAGAAAAGAGGATTATGACGAAAATAAACCGTGCAAGTCAAACTGAAAATCAATATTAACTTAGGACAACCCTCAAAATGCGCACCTTTTGTCACAAATAACAAACAGGAAACTCGTTATCACCTTACTTTGTGACATAACCCCAAACTTTCCCTAACAAAGTCCACGAATAGAAATAGCGGTAAAGGTTATAAATGAATTCGGCATCTTATTATAATAATCGGCTCCTAGAGCGACCCTATCTCAAAAATGTCGGACCCTTGTCAAATTCAGGCATCAATATTGAATATCAATATGTCACACCTTTTGGGATTGTGACAACCTTGGAAGGTGACTTGTATCAACAGTTTACACAACCCTGAATTAATACCGAAGGGAAGTTTAGTTAGCAAAAAATTTTTAAACTAGCTGTTCCTCGCGGTTTCACCCACGCTGCTCAGCACCTGTTGTTCGTAGCGTGATGTTATATAGCCTATAGCCTTCCTCAAGAAATGGACTATCCAACACTAAAAGAATTTTCCAATTCCAACCAGTAGTCCCTGAGATTAGCGCGTTCAAACAAACAAACAAACTCTTCAGCTTTATAATATTAGTATAGATTAAAATCATCACGTACGAGTTCGTTCATCATGCCTCAGTTCCAAATAAATATGTTTTGATGATGAACTGCATCAATGTTTACATGCCGAAATGGTAGAATGAGCAAGGATTCTCCGTAATTATTGTAACCACCTTACTGTAAATACCTACATTCAGAGCAAATAAATGAAAATTCGATTCTATTCTTCTATTCAGTGGTATAGATTTCAAAATTGCAACATAAGATCCTGGGTTTGAATCTCAGAAACCAGTCATCATCATTTTCCTGACCTTTTCTCATTCTATTTGGGGTCGGCGAAACACGTTTTCTTCTTCCATTCACCCCTATCTGACGTCACGGCAACATTTACTCCTTTCTCCTTCATATCATTCCTTACACAATCCATCCATCTTAACTTTGGCCTTCCTCTTGCTTTCCATCCATCTCCGAAACAAGTGCAGCTTAAATTTACGCCTCTGCCTAGCCTTTTCCCAACTATGTTGTGGTCGGCTTCCAATCTTACCGGATGCAGCCATGATATCAGCGCTGTGACTTGCAGCACAATGCTGAGATAGGGGCCTTTGGGCCTCGTACCACACTTATTTAATAAATTATCTTTTTTTTATATTGTTGTTTTTGTTGTTCTTTTTTTTTTAAATTAATTTTGTTTTATTGTCTTCTCCTGTGCGAGTCCAATAAATAGTTTTTGTGTTCCTTTATTTAAACCAGTATTTTACATGGAGCGACTGCCTATATGGTCTCCACAAACCAGTTCGTACTGGGTAATAGGATACCTCTTGGTATGACTGGTTGTCAGACTTTCAAATGACAAAGGGTAGATTCCAGGGTCAAAGTAATTATATTCTATTTAGTTCGTATTTAGATTATTTAAAAATAAAGGACACTTGTGACGGCACTCGTAGCGATTAAATGCAGCAACACGTGAGGACATACGTAACTTTAATCTGTTTCATTTTTGGCCTAATTTACAAATAAAAACGTGTCCCTTATTTTTGAATAATCTAAAACACGGACTCAATATTTTTTTAAACTAGGCTATTCAGACCAAAAGCTTAGCGTGCTTTCCGAGGCACGGAGGTAACTCGGTATGTAACCGGTAGTCACCCATCTACAGACCAACCTAGGCAAGCGCGGCTGCTATTATTTAGCCACGAGCTTCTTCCAGGATCCCATAAACAAGTACAACTGAAAATGTTGAACGCCCCTTAATTCGACGGGCCTGTTGGTTTAGTGGTCAGTGGTTAGTGGCCCTGACTGCTGAGCCGGAGGTCGTGGGTTCGATACCCACCCAGGACAAACTTTGTGTGATGAGCATGATTGTTTGTTCTGTGTCTGGGTGTGATTTATCTATAGTATGTATGTTTTTATAAATTATATAAGTATGTATATCAGTTGTTTAGTTACCATAACACAATCTCTGCTTAGCTTGGGATCAGTTAGCCGTGTGTGAGTTGTCCCAAGATATTTAATTTTATTTAATTGTAGAAGCGCTCTACGCCACAAATCACAGTATGTGTTTTCGTAAAGCGGGAAATTACATTGACCAAAGTTATATCACAATGTTCTACTAGCGTATTTAACTTGAGGACCTACCAACGAACACTTCCTCATTCTCATATTACGTTGTAGATTGAGTTGTCAAAGTCAACAACTGGAAATGAGTTTCCGTGGTTACCACCTGCCAGTACAAACAGAACTGTGGTTTAAACCAATATGTTACAACTATATCATTGGCTTTTGCATACAAAACGCTAGCACAGTGCATTTGTTTGCAAAACTGACTGAATATTGCATTGCGACTTTTGCATGAGAATACCTAAGTATAAACAAATAAACATCTTGGTTTGTCCTTTGTACTGTTGTTTCTCATTAATGCCATACCATTTTCTGCATTGCAGTTTGTTTGTTTTATTTGAACTCAATTAAGTAAGCAGCGCAGATGGAACACAGTTATATTTTCCGATCCAGTTGTTTACACTTTCATCAAATAGTTTTGTTTTCTAATCAAGGTTTTAAATACTTCACAACGAAAAAAATGAAACCTTATAGCATCACTTTTCCTGTACGTCTGTCTGTCTGTCAAGATTCCTTATCTCAGAACTCGTGGAGGTATCCAGTTGATATTAAAACCACACACTCACGTCTGAGAAGGTGTCTCTCTGAGAATGCAATTTTTTTTTCACAACAAAAAATACCTTCTATGTCTAAGCCTATGCAGTCAAAAGATATGGCCGTTAATATCGCAAGTTTGTACGGAATTCCTTTTATTATTCTTATTCTTTTTTATTCCTTCAGTGCGCGAGCTTGACTTGCACTTGGCCGGTTGTTTCGTATTCTTTAGGAACCCGTTGAATTTTGAATTAGAAACACCAACATGCCAGCCACACAGCACTCTGCACGTACGTATTGTACGTGCAGAGTACTGTGTGGCTTCTGCGTGTAGTTGACCCACAGACTACATTATAATAAAAGGCGTTTTTTACGTACCTATGGGAAATTATCAAATGACTTCTCCCGATACATCCCGAAGGATGTGTCGAGTTCCTTTTCTCCTTTGCTTTATAGAGTCTCAGTAACTCTTTTGAAACCATCGCACAGCCCCGACACATGGATAGTAAAAACGACTGACAATTCGCTAATGGTCAGAACCACACCCTTTTTGTTTTATTGGGAAATTATGAAATCTCTTTCTAACAACCCACAACCTCGGCAGGCAGGGTAGAGTACCACGCCTTAGTTTTGGAAAACATCGAATAATTTCTCCCGCTCCGCCTATAGCAGGGAGAGTGTCACACTTTTACTAACTAAAACCTACCTGTTGCTTTTATGCCCTTTATGTTTTGGGCCCGCGGTATCTCTTTCGAACAACCCGCAAACCCGGCAAGCAGGGTACTACCCACACCTTTAAATAGACACACTGTATAACCCGTCAACAGACGTAGATCTTAATAATTGACTGCCTACCTAACCCCAACACACAACACAGTGACCGTGAAGACATAACCCGTGCCCACGCCCACGTCGATAGCATATAGTACTGCACTTGAGAACACATACCTAATGACTCGGCACTTGAACTAGAAAACTACACTACCGTTCAAACATTTTGGGTCACACTTTAAATCAATTCTCTTCGTTCGCGTGAAATTATTATAAAAAAAATACTTACTTCGGATAAGTTAATAAGGCAAGATTTTTCTTTTTTCCTAAGCCTTTAGCTTCGACGTCTCCTTATAATATCAACTATCTGTCAGTAAAAACCCCGACAAAATTGGTTCAGTCGTTTTAGAAATTAACCGGATCAAAAAGACAGACAAATTTAAAAAAAAATGTGATGTTGTTATAAGTATAACAAAACATGAATTCAGTAAAAAGCTGTTGCTGCTGCTGATCCTCCTCCAATAATACATAACTGTTTTTTCTGGACTTCATGAAACAACTGACTACTAGCTTCTTGTAAAATAAGTTACAGGAAAAAGAACACCCTTAGAAAGTCTCTTATGCATCTCCGAAGGAACAAAATCTAATAATGTTGAGAGAGCAAAAAGAGGGGAAGAAACGTTCGATTCAATTTACAAAAGGTTTACAGCAGACAGAAAATAATTACATTTTCTAATTGCATTCTAGAGGCGGTCTGTGTACAGATGCCAAGAGCGTTACTCGTGGGTCTTGCCTGAAATAGAGTTTATTACTTACAACTGGACACTCCCGCCCGCTCCGCCAGCGCAGAAAGTTATTCGATAATTTCCCATTCGAAAAAACGGGGTATTACCACTGGGTAATATCCTGTTTTTGATCCATAATCCAGTAAGGAGAACACTAGGCCTACTATGACATCTTAAAGCAGAACTTATTCCATGGAGTGAAAGAGATGGTGCTAGACACTCTGTATAGCTCTGTCCCTTTCCCTCAGCGGAATAAGTTCTGCTTTAACACGTCATGGTATGGTAGCCGGATTGCGTTTAGGTCAGATAGGCAATCGCTTCATGTAAAGTACTAGCATTCAGCTTCATCCGGTTAGACTACGAAAGCCGACGCAAACATAGTTGATAAATTACTGGGTAGATTTCTGTGGGATAGAGCCAACATCCATGAAAACGAAGCCATAATGAAATATGCCAAATGATATATATAACGCAATATCAATTTGTCTTCTAGAAGCTAGTAGTCCGTTGTTTCATGAAGATGAAACAGCGGACTACTAGCTTCTTGTAAAATAAGTTACAGGAAAAAAAACACCCTTAGAAAGTCTCTTATGCATCTCCGAAGGAACAAAATCTAATAATGTTGAGAGAGTAAAAAGAGGGGAAGAAACGTTCGATTCAATTTACAAAAGGTTTACAGCAGACAGAAAATAATTACATTTTCTAATTGCATTCTAGAGGCGGTCTGTGTACAGATGCCAAGAGCGTTACTCGTGGGTCTTGCCTGAAATAGAGTTTATTACTTACTGCTCTACTTGTAATAAAATTATTTATGAATATTTCAGTCAGTGACCCAAAAGTCTTACAAAGGGGTATCGTATGAACCTCAAACCAACCCAGATGCCGCGGTATACGACTCCCGACTACCGTTGATGATGCTTGTGGACGATGGGCGATAGGTAGCTCACCGGGCGTCCGTCTAGTATCGGCAGGCTGTGTCGAATTCTCGTTCGTTTTCCACACGTGCCTCAAAGAGCTATCAGCAAACCAGAGGAGCCTGCCAGGGCCGCCACCTGCCGGAATGCGGTTTGTTCGAAAGAGATACCACGACCCCGGAACATAAAGGTAGAACTCAGTAAAAATCTGACACTCCCGCCCGCTCCGCCAGCGCAGAAAGTTATTCGATAATTTCCCATTCGAAAAAACGGGGTATTACCACTGGGTAATATCCTGTTTTTGATCCATAATCCAGTAAGGAGAACACTAGGCCTACTATGACATCTTAAAGCAGAACTTATTCCATGGAGTGAAAGAGATGGTGCTAGACACTCTGTATAGCTCTGTCCCTTTCCCTCAGCGGAATAAGTTCTGCTTTAACACGTCATGGTATGGTAGCTGGATTGCGTTTAGGTCAGATAGGCAGTCCCTTCATGTAAAGTACTAGCATTCAGCTTCATCCGGTTAGACTACGAAAGCCGACGCAAACATACTTGATAAATTACTGGGTAGATTTCTGTGGGATAGAGCCAACATCCATGAAAACGAAGCCATAATGAAATATGCCAAATGATATATATAACGCAATATCAATTTGTCTTAACAATAGGTACGTTATACCTAAATACTATTAAATCGGAAAGACTGTAAATCAGTAAAAGTTTGACTTAAACCAATAACATCAAACAATAAATTGGTTATTAATAACAAAACATACATCAATAACACAAAGGTTTGACCACACTTAACGACGCAAAATCCAATTTAGACTTGAATTTAGAGCAAAGCTAAGTTTTCCCTTTTCTTCCCTCTCTTCCTCATTTCCCACTTTTAAAAAAAAATTGCATATGTCCGTCTCCAAGGCCCCAATTATCTCTGTACAAAAATTCATCAAAATTTGTTTAGCCATTAAGGCGTAAAGACGTAACAAACAAACAAACTCACTTTCGCTTTTATAATATTGGTAAGGATATTTAAAATTTGCAAATAATAATATACAAATAATATAAAATTCATTATAATAAATGAAGACTGATTTAGCCAAAGTAATCTTATTGAAGGGTCGAGCAAATAAAACTTTGCTCGTAAATACAACTGTTGTATGACTTTAGAGTTCTATTTAGGTTGTTGTACAGGCGTAGGAACGAAACAAACGTGTGTCTTTTATAAGATTTTATTTGCTACTAGTTAAGAAAAAACTAACATCGAAATAAATAGGAAGGCGGCCATGGTATGAATGAAAGGATGACGGAAAAGTGGACTGTATGGTATTATCTAAGTAGGTACGACTAAAATCAAGTTATATAATTCAACATGCCGCCCACCAAAGGACTACACTAGTCCTTTAAAAACTCATGCAACGCCAAGAAACAAAATAACAATAAGTACCTAACGCAAAACTTAATCACAATCAGTATTGACAGGTAATGAACATAATTTAGTAATAGATCTCTTCACTACACTGTCCCCGCTCTTGACGCTATATACTCTAGTGCAGCCATCTGGCCCTGGATGTTTGGCTGTTATCCGTCCAAGTAGCCATTTTCCGGGAGGAAGGTTTTCTTGTTTTATCAAAACAATATTTCCAATCTCGAAGTCCTTATCTCGTTTAAGCCATTTTGGACGTTGTTGCAGTCTGCTCAAGTACTCCTGTTGCCACCTGGCCCAAAAATCGTTTAATAGTTTTCTTGTATACTGCCAGCGCGACAGATGATGCACGTTAACATTTGATAAGTTTGGATTCGGTATAACAATCGGCGATTCTCCAATCAAGAAATGACCAGGCGTTAGTGGTTCGATGTTTTCATTATCCAAATCATCTCTCGGGCACAGCGGTCTGGAATTTAAACAAGCCTCGATCTCACAGAGCACTGTAGTCATCTCCTCAAACGTCAAGTTTCTGTTTAGAATACGTTTAAGATGAAACTTCACGGATTTGACTCCCGCTTCCCAGAGGCCACCGAAATTTGGGCTGTAAGGAGGAATGAAGTGCCACTGGGTGCCATCAGAGGTAAGTGAATTTGCGATTTCTCCAGAGAACTCAAGACATGCTTCCTTCCACAGGGCTACCAGCTCCTTATTAGCGCCAACGAAGTTCCTGCCCTGGTCACTCCACAAATGTGCACATTTTCCTCTTCGTGCACAGAACCTTTTAAATGCGCCGATAAATGCTTCAGACGTTAAATCTCCTACCAATTCTAAATGTATGGCTTTAGTAGCCATACATATGAAGATAGATATATAAGCCTTGTGTGTCTGCTTTCCTCTACCCTTGCTTTGCAGTATTTGAAGCGGTCCAGCAAAGTCAACACCAGAGTGTAAGAATGGCCGTGCTGGTGTTACTCGAGATTTTGGTAAATCGCCCATAACTTGTGTTTTGACGGTAGCACTGTGTTTGGCACATACTAGACAACGGTGAACATGTTTTCTGACTGAAGGCTTGGCTCGGATAATCCAGTACTTAGTTCTAAGATAGCACAGCATTAATTGGATTCCTCCGTGCAGAGTTTTTAAATGTGCATCTGCAATAATCAAGGGTGTTAGGCTGTTCTTGATACCTAAGATGATCGGATGTTTACATTCATCTGTCAGATTTGAATGTCTGAGGCGTCCGCCCACCCTGAGAATCAGTTCTTCATCTAAGTACGGATCTAATGTTTTCAACATGCTTGCTCTCTTAACTTGTTTACCTCTTCTTAACGATTCTATTTCTTCTGTAAACTCTTCAGCCTGTACAGTTCTTATACAAATACTTAATGAACTTTGTAACTCTTCTGTTGTAATTGTTCCATCAATGTCTTCTTTTAATATTTTTTGTTTTAAAAATCTTCTACACAATGTTATGCTTCTCACTAGTTCCGTTAATGAATTAAATTGTTCAAATTGTTTCGATAAGCTTTTATATTGTTCTTCAGTTTCATTTATTGTTAATTGTAAAATTGTTTTCTGTTCTAAATCTGTTGCAATAACTTTTGGTGCTGTGAAATTAATATCTTTGGTTGAAAGCCATTCTGGCCCCTTCCACCATAAGTTACATAATTTTATGTCTGTCACTAGTGCTCCTCTGGATGCTACATCTGCCGGGTTTTCATGGGATTGTACGTGGTACCACTGCTCCTCAGGTACATTACTTGTAATTTCAACCACTCTGTTAGCAACAAAAGTCTTCCATCTGCTAGGTTCTCCCTTTATCCATGCAATAACTATTGATGAATCAGTCCATGCAAAAGTACGGGATGCTGAGATTCTCATAGCAGTTGAAATTTGTTTCAATAATCTCGATAGCAGAAGAGCTCCACATAATTCTAGTCGTGGCAAGGACACAGTCTTTAATGGAGCGACGCGAGTTCTTGCAGCTATGATTGCAGTTTGCATGTTGTCTTCTGAATCCTGTACGCGACAGTAAACTACAGCTGCGTACGCTTTCATTGATGCATCACTAAACCCGTGAAGCTGTATGCAGTCATTTTTCGCCCTCTGTGTACCTAGCCATCGTTCAACGTGTATGCCGTTAACGTTGATGAGGTCTGCTCGTATAGTTGTCCATTCTTCCCTTAGAACTGAATCTATCTCTTCATCCCAACCAAGCTTGTTTTGCCAAAGTTTCTGGATAAGAACCTTTGCCTGTAGGATGCAAGGCGCAATCCAACCGAGTGGGTCGAACAGTTTCTGGAGATCTGACAAGATGGTTCTTTTGGTTACAGCCGCTGCAGGTGGAGCAAGGTTCAGGTTGTACTCAAATTGATCGGTACCTAGATTCCACTGCACGCCAAGTGCCTTCACGGTACCGTCAATGTTTATATTCAGGTGGGCATTCTGAGATCTTTCACTTGGTTCTATAGTTTTCATAAATTCCAAGCTATTGGAAGACCATTTTTTAAGCTCGAAACCACCTCGATGTAATAAATTCTTCAAATCTGTGCTTACTTGAATGGCTTCTTGCAACGTATCTCCTCCTGACATGACGTCATCAACGTACAAATCTTCGCGTAGTACCCTCGCCGCTTCTGGATATTGAGCCCCTTCGTCATCAGCTAGCTGCATAAGTGTTTTAACAGCTAAGTAGGGTGCTGAGGCTGTACCAAAGGTTACTGTTAGAAGCCTTAAATCTTTGATGTCTTCGGAAGAATTGTTTCGCCATAAAATTCTTTGGAAATCTGCATCTTCTTTGGCCACAAGAATCATTCTGTACATCTTCTGTATGTCAGATACGAAGCATATTGCATGCGTACGCCATCTTATTATCAAGCTGCGAAGATCTTCCTGCAATACCGGACCTGATATTAATTCGTCGTTGAGTGAAACGCCGTTGCGACCCTTACAAGAAGCGTCAAATACGACGCGAGTCTTCGTGGTTTCCTTATCGTCGCGGACTACGGCGTGGTGAGGTAAGTACACTGATTTTTTTGTGTTAATTTCATTATGTGGTATTTCTTCTATGTGTTTTAACCTTTTGTAATCTTCTATAACCTTTGTGTATTCTTCTTTCATTTCAGGATTTTTTTTCAGTCTTCTCTCCAGTTGTAGAAATCTATTCAGCGCTATTTCTCGAGTCTTACCTTCTGGCGACTTAAGTTTGTCAGTCTTAAATGGTAGTTTTACAATGTATCGACCGTCTTTATTCCTCGTGTGTGTATTTTCATAAATTTCTTCACAAAGCTGTTCCTCCTTGGTAAATTTTCTTTTTGTATCCGTGTCAATTTCCCACATTGTTTTTAATAAATCCTTAACATCCGTATCTTCATTAAATGTCATAAAACATTTTTCTTTTGGGTTTGTCTTGATGCTTATTTCTCCGAAAACAATCCAGCCGAGGTTGGTGTTTTGAGCTATTGGCGACCCCGGTGGGCCCTTGAGTAAACCCTCTTGTAATATTTTTGCATATCCCTTGACATCTAAGAGCAGATCAATGATGCCTGATGTGCAATAATCTGGATCCGCTAAATCTAGATCCGTCAAATGTGGCCATTTTTTTGGTGACCACGTACTCGCAGGAATTTGTATTGTCAAGCGCTTGGACATCACGTAGGCTTGTATAGGTAGACTGTAGTTTGAATCCCATCGTGATAGAACTTCTATTTGCACTTCTTGCTTGACAGCAATCTTCATGGCTTCCATTCCTGTAACGATTTTATTCGTAAATCGTCTGTTGAGCTTTAGAGCTTGAGCAGCTTTCTCACTAATAAAGTTCGCCTGTGATCCTGGATCAATTAGTGCCTTAAGAACCATGGAATGTCCTTGTTCACTTTGTACTGTGACCAGTGCAGTGGCTAAGAGACCCATATCTTGTTTGGCAGTGTGGTACGACGCAATCATTGTATTAACTTGGATATTTTCTTCTACATCTGCTTGAGTTGATACCATAGGTTGTGTAGTACTCGGTGAGCCTACAGTATCCGTGTTCTTGGTTTGATGCAGAAGAGTGTGATGACGACGGTGACATACTCGGCAGGACAATGGAACACGACATTTGAAAACTGCGTGTCCCAGTGCCAAACAGTTAAAACAGAGCTTATTAGTTTTCACGTATTCGATTCGTTCCGTAGGTAGTAATTTAGCAAACGCCTTGCAATGACTCATGGTGTGATTTTGTTTACACATAGTGCAAGTAATAGTAGATTTTTCAGTGGGAGCGGAAACATGTAAAGCACGTTCTTTAGGTTTTTCACGTGAACTTGTTGAAGAACTAGGTGTTATTAATTCCAAAGTACGGAATTTGCCTTCTAAAAATGTCTTCAAGTCTTGCCACGAAGGGAGTTCTTCCGAGTTTCCCTTGTAAGCATACTCTTCCCAGTCTTTATGAGACTCCGGGTCCAACTTCTGCACGACGAGAAATATAATGACAGGATCCCAGGAATCTGTAGAAACGTCTAAGTTTTGAAGGTTATTGAGAACTTCATTCGTAGTATCCAAAACTGACTTAAGTGGACTGGCAGATTGACTTGTAGATTTTCTTTGTGTAAACAATCGTTTCAACAATGAATTAACTATTAATCGCTTGTTACCATAACGACCTTTCAATGTCTCCCAAGCTTGTAAATAATTACTTTCAGTCACTTGCACATGTTTAAGTAAAGTTGCCGCCTCCCCGCTGATACTCATCTTCAAATAATGCAACTTTTGAACTTGGCTTAATGATTTGTTATCATGCACTAATGATACGTATAAGTCTTTAAAAGTAGGCCACTCATCATAAATACCGGTAAATGTTGGAATTATTATTCTTGGTAATTTCACTTGTGTTTGGTGACTGTCTTCTAAATCATCGATATTCGTCGATTCCGGTTTTGTGTTTAACCTCGCCAACATATCTCGTAATTCACCCAACAAACACAAATAAAGATCTTCGTATATAAAATACTCTTCGTTTACAAAATACGATACTACACTGCGTTTATCACGTGGTGTTATCTTCGCTAATTCTTGATGAGCACTACTAAATGTTTTCCAGTATTCTTCAATGCACTGTATTCTTGACTGTATATATCCTTTTGTAAGGCGTTGTTTTGGGCATTTTCTTAGGTTAACTTGGGTCTTCTTTAGTAACTCGGCCGTATCTTCCAAAATATTAAGCACTTGTTCAGGAGTAGTCATTTTAAGACACGTAAATCTTCAATAATAAGATCGATGTAACACAAAAACGAATGTTTTTACTTGTAAATGCCACTAATGACTTGTTATTGCAAAGTTGGTTACTCGATCGCTTCTAATCCTCTAAGGAATGCGGTGTCCTATTGTTCTCGCGGTACGGCTCGTCTATTCACTGCGTAAACAATCCGGCTCGATTTTGACCATTATGTTGTATGACTTTAGAGTTCTATTTAGGTTGTTGTACAGGCGTAGGAACGAAACAAACGTGTGTCTTTTATAAGATTTTATTTGCTACTAGTTAAGAAAAAACTAACATCGAAATAAATAGGAAGGCGGCCATGGTATGAATGAAAGGATGACGGAAAAGTGGACTGTATGGTATTATCTAAGTAGGTACGACTAAAATCAAGTTATATAATTCAACAACAACTAAACAATTTTTATTTCACTTAAATCATCCCACTTACACTTAGTTTCATTGAAACGTAAACAGTAATTTTTATGACCTTCACAGGCTATAAAAGACCCTGATTTTTATGTTCCGACCTTCACTATTTAAGAGCTTTTCTGCCCTTTAAGTCTTTTAAACAATTTGCGTTATATCTTGGAATCCATAAGTAATTCAATTTGCTTTTATCTTTATAGTGTAGCAATTAGTAGGGCGATCCATCAGCGTCAACATTGTTCGTGCAACCAAATGTAAACAAATAATTCCCGTTGTCTGCAAATTTAATACCTCGAGTAGTGTAGTCGGGGAGCTGGCGACGCGAATTGCATAATGATCTGTAAACTCAACTGATGCTGACACTTAAATTTACGCCCGGCACACAATTGGCAATTAGCCCCTCTAATAACTAGCTGATTAGCAAGTATATTGATCAGCTTATAAGCTATTTTCAAAAAACATAGTCACACAGTCTTATACAAAGTAATAGAATTAATTCATGTTACTATTACGAGTGCTGCCTGAGAGACTGCTGAATAAATTTGACGATGTATTGACTTGTATTTAGTATAATTTTGCATTGCCCAATACACACAAAAAACCTCATACTCTGTTTCCCAGACTATAACATAAAGTGTATAAAAATTCACTACTGACAAATCCTTTCCTTACTATACTATACTATATACTATATACTATACTATAATATTATAAAAGCGAAAGTGAGTTTGTTTGTTTATTTGTTTGTTTGTTTGTTACCTCTTCACGCTTTAATGGCTAAACCGATTGTTATGAATTTTGGTACATAGATAGTTGGGAACCAGGAGACAGACATAGGCTAATTTTTATTTTAAAAAAGTGGGATGTGAGGGAGAAAGAGGGAAGAAAAGGGAAAACTTAGCGTTTCTATTACAAATCAATAAGGCGCAAGGAGAACTGTGTTACCCCAAATTTAACGCGGGCGAAGCCGCTGTCGAAAGTTAGTTGTTTATAAAAAAAGGAATTTCTTTTGAAGTTATACAACATTTAAAAAGAAAACTTCTGAGTTGTCTGAAAAAAATAATTTGTTTGAAGAATGCAAAAGAAACAATTACGGTATGGTAAGCCAAATCTCATCCTAGATAATTACGGTAATAACTCCCGACAACGTAGCCTTAGGTTTTTCTAAAGGTAATCTTCACTCAGTTTTTCTTGGAAATTTCTCTATTCCCGTTTCAAGTAATCTTTAGAAAATTAAATTTAAATTAAAGTTGACGTGTTTATAAAACTTAACTTAGTCAGACGTAATTCGTGTTCGTGTAATTTTAAACGGTCATGACATTTTTTTTGTCGTTATAAAAATGTGTATGTTGGTATTTTTAGAAATCTCCAGTATTTTAACGAGTTACAAGTTACAATATTACTACACTAATAATTGCGAAAGTAAGTAATGTGTGTGTGTGTGTTTTGTACTACTGAAGGTGTAGTTGTACAAAAAAAATTACAGACGGATCATTACGTATTCATTTTTATTGTTTACTATTATAAATACATGATGAATGTTAAATCGCTTTAAATTATCTCTTAAAAAAAATCGACAACATGGAAATTGAAACAATTTAATGTCACAAGAGGTGTCCAATTTATCATGGCCTAAAGTGTATATCATACGGCACACAGCGTCATAGGAAATCGCTCTAACTTACTAATAGAGCAATGAGCAGTTAATGGCGCAGAAAACCGGTCGTACTTACTTGAATTAAATTTGTTCGCCGCAACATGGCGGGTAGGCAATTAATCAGGACCTGCTACCTATTATCCCCGACCCGGATCGGATTTATGTATTTATCCTTTACCCGTCAAATTGTGTATATCCGTGTTTTTGCTATTAGTCTTTATTGTGATAAAACATTGTAAGTGGTTTTATGTGTTTTTCTTAAGGTTCAAGATTCTTTGGCAGTTGAATGGCTTATGTATTTAAAATTAATCGGCGAGACTTCAGTGATGAAATCAATCTTTATGTGAGATAATCTATCTTGTATTGCTAAGTTTAGACGTAAAGCTCAAAAGGTCTGCCTGCCAGGGTTGCGGGTTGTTCGAAAGAGATACCGCGGCCCCGGATCGTAAAGGGCAATAGAAGGAATATGGGTGGGTTTTAGTCTCCCCCCCGCCCAAAAAAAAAGGCTCATAGGGTCTATTTTTCTTAAACATAGCCCTTTGTTTTTGCTGGGTGGAGCGGGGGGAGTGTCAGACTTTTACTGACTAAAAACTACAAATGTTGCTACTTTTGCCCTTAAAAACGTTTCTCGAACAAGCTTCAATCCCGGCGGGCGGTGCTCTTATGCAAGCCTGCTTTGCTGAAATCTCGTTGAGGGGTGCGTGGAACATACATATCTTCAAATGACAGTTGAAACCAACAGTTTAAAGTGCGCTCCGGGGTACGGAGGAAACTCCAAATGTACAGCAGCATGCTGGAATAGGGATCTTTTTAGCCTCATACAGGGTTAAATCATGTCATTTATATCTCATTTTCTAATAATTGACACATTTCTTTTTCTAAAATTTCGTTATTTGTCATATGTCAGTGCCGTGTGCCAGTTAAATAAATACTTTTTCTTTCTTTCTTTGTATGTAATACGTGTTCGGCCTCCACATTGTAACCTAGGAAAGCGTGGCTTAACCAGAAGACCGATTTGAGTGGCTGATATGACCCCGATGACCTAAAAGAAAATGAAAGAGTTTGACGACCCTGATTTCAAGATCATGAAGATCTTGAATGACCGCGGCTACTCCTTAGGTGAAAACTACATTCATGAAATTTGTATAATTGCCTCTTTCCAGATAACTCCTCTATCTCCAAGGTGGAAGTCAGCCATAGAGCAACGAATCCAAGACGAGAGATACCTGACGATGGAGGCCGTCAGTCGCGGCGCTCGAGTGCACCCGGGGCAGTTCTGGGACCTGTCCGGGAGTTTCCTTTTTGCTGTCTATGTCATGACAGCTTTGAGTATGTTGTTTTCAAATTCAAATTCAAATTAATTTATTTGTGGAACACAGGTGATACATTGGTGTTACATAATTTAGAAGCTAGCGTCTCTATGCTCTGCCATAACCGGCGTACAAATTTTCAAATAGATTTAATACATTAATTAAAACAATGATTGATTTTACTATTTTTCATATAAGAATGTCATTACTATTACGATTGTCATTATATCAATAAATTTAACATGTCATTACTATTACAAATATTAGTATTACAATTCCAAAGTCAAAATGTCAGTAGTCTAAATGTCAAAATCAAAATGTAAAAAAATCAAAAATGTCATGAATAAAGTTTTCTAAAATCAAAATGTCAAAAATCAAAAATGTCAGGAATAAAAATTTTATCTTTGAAGTTATCGATTTTGTTTGAGCGAATATTTTTTTTGCAACTTAATATGAGGTTGTTTGACATCATACCTGTAATCTTCGAAGAATAAAATTAATTATTAGGTGACACCTAATACCATACCCACATTATGCCAGTAATGTTTTTAGTCCCATGGGGGAGAGACCATTACCTCAACTGGGCAAAAATCAGGAGTGATTGTGTAGGAATTTCTAAAGAGAAATAATTCCTGGTGGAAGAGCCCAATAGCACTTTATTCAACCCGAGAATTGAACCCCACTTGGGCTTGACCAAGAAGGCGTATGTGTACCAAAATACTTCAATTCTATTACTGCACATACACACATAGAAGATTTTTTATATTTGTCTTTGTAGGCTTTTTATATGTCTATATTATGAGTTTATCATGTACACAGTTCCCCTTGCGCCTTATTGATTTGTAATAGCAACGCTACGTATTCACTTTTCTTCCCTCTTTCTCCCTCAGATCCCAGTTTTTCATAAAAAAAAACTTTAAAAAAATAGCCTATGTCCGTCTCCTGGATCCCAACTATCTTTGTACCAAAATTCATCAAAATTGGTGTAGCCATTAAAGCGTGAAGAGGTAACAAACAAACAAACTCACTTTCGCTTTTATAATATTAGTAAGGATTCAACTGACTAGTTGACTATGATAGGAATCTAGCCATCTGTGTCTATACTTTCTGCTAATTAGTTCCATAGTCAGACTTGACTAGAAATACACTTCAGTTAATTAAGTTCAAACAGGAAACTAGCTTCACCAGCTCGAACAACAAGATACTACAAAGCTGTTCTATAAACACGTACTTGATTATTCAAATAATAAAATATGCTAATATCGTTTTCAGGCTTCGGTGCGCCCGTACCACAGACAATATGGGGAAGAACCTCCGCGTTAATTTACGCCATCTTCGCCGTACCAACACATATTTATCTGAGTAAGCATTCCTGCATTATGTTAGTTTGGGAATGGCGTATTTTTCGAAGATTTGATGGTTTTCGAAAAGTGTATTTCGATTTTCGATGCCCCGAAGAAATAAACCGGTAACGTATTTAAAGATTTTTTTAACTATTATTTCACATACTCCTAATAATAATATATTACAGGAAATATTATGAAAAAAAAAGATATGACATCTTAAATATTTTTAAATTATTTAATAATATTTCCAGTAATATACATCTAAACATTTCAAGGTTTAGGTAATACATATTAAGTAGCGACACAGATATATTTCCACATCAAAGTCCTTCCACGCACTAAAAAGATATTCAATAAAAACAATAAATCCTTTTTGCTGTAAAATTTGACTTTTCTGATTATTGCTTTGGGGCATCGATATATAAGATAGGCTACCCGGCTAGACCTAGAAGGTTGAATTTTTTAACAGCTTCAAGGAACCACAGACTTAAGTATATGGTATTTATTTCAAGTTGATACCTCCACGCGTTCCTGAGATAAAAACTTTTGACAAACAGACAGACGGAAAACAAAGGGATCCTATACGGGTTCTGCTACCCTACCATGACGTTTTAAAACAGAACTTATTCCACTGAGGGTAAATTCAGAGTTATACAGGGTGCCTAGCACCATCTCTTTCTTTCACAGGAATTAGTTCTGCTATAAGATGTCATGGTAACCCTACTGTTTTTCTTTTTGAGGTTTTTCGTTAAAATAGTCTGTCTCAGCATGGTGCTGTAACATGGCAACCATGTTACAGCAGCACATAGAGTAACAAACATCTAGACATGAATATAGCCCACAAACTTTCACTTTTATAATATAACTAGCTTTTGCCCGCGGCTTAGCTCGCGTTAAATTCGAGGTAAAACAGATCCCCTTTCCTGATTTACAGGTACCTGCTACCTTTTTCACCTGTTTTCGCCTTATTTGTTGTAATAGCAATGCTAAGTTTTCCCGTTTCGTCCCTCTTTCTCCCTCAAATCTCAATTTTTTTTTTTAATATATATGTCCGTCTCCAGGGTCCCAACTATCTCTGTACCAAAATCATCAAAATCGGTTAAGCCATTTAGGCGTGAAGACGTAACAAATAAACAAACAAACTCACTTTCGCTTTTATAATATTAGTAAGGTTTAAATAGAGTATTAAAATGCTGGTTTTTGTTTCAGTGTTAAACGTAAGCATGTGTCTAGTGGTTCGGGTGGAAACTTACCTGCATCAGTTAAGATGCAGCCTCTGCGATAAACGAGCATTCATCTTAGGGAGGACTACGCTACAAAATGGAGGTAAAGATACACCGTCTCATTGTAAAAACGAACACTGACTTAAAAAATGAACTTGTCGCACATAGATATAAAGTTCAAAATGCAATAAACAGCTCGAAAGCAAACGGGTTTAAACCTTTTTTAACCGACTTCAAAAATGGAGGAGGTTCTATGTTTGACGGGTTTTTTTTATGTTATGTTCACCGATTACCATAATTCTTTTTTTGTTCGCAAGGGTATATTTCTGAAGTGGTCCCATATCAATTTTATTTATATTCTACTGGTTGTTTATGAGTTATCGTCACAAAACGTTTTTTTTCTTCTATGTCTACTCGGATGATCTGCTAATCTTTTAGTAACAATGGAAAATGAAAACTCGATAAAAAAAATTGTCATATTTAAAAAAATCATATACAATATATAAGATATTTTTAATTAAATAAAAAACCTTTTTTACAAAAAACTACCGACTTTCAGTGCCTAAAGGTTTGATCCGCTGCTCAGTTCCAAAGTGTAGTACCGTGGTGTTAAATAGTCTATACTATAACCTTTATAAATGGGCTATCTAACAGACGAAGAATTTTTCAATTCCAACCACTAGAAGTCCCTGAGATTAACGCCTTCAACCAAACAAATACTTCAGCTTTATTACTTTACGAGTACCTATAATTAAATTGATATACTGAAATAACGCAAAACCGCCTTCAAAGATCCTGTTCATATTTTGCACAAATATTCCTTGGAGACGCAAATAATACACTGTAAGTATATTATTTCGTAATAAGTCACTACAAAACCACAAAATAGTTTTGTACATAACTAAATAAATAGCTTACCAAAATGTTTACAAACAAGTTTTAAACAACATTAGGTTCTCCTTCAGTAATTCTACAATCGAAAACCAACCTTATTATTTTGAAACATAAACACGAATTAAACAAGCAAATATAATTAAAATCACAGTGTCAGTGTAGCAAACAGAAGCTTAACAACTAGATGTAGTACTAAACAAATGTTATAATTACGTTGGGTGACAATAAAGCTTTCAGGCGCTTCAAACAGGAAAGTTTCAAATATATAGTCGAAAAGGCATACACTAAAGTGGACAAAACAGAAATTGATACAGAAACTCTATTTTCTATTTCTATAATAGACCTTAACAACACGCCTGTAATCCCCGAAGAGTTGGGCAGAGTAAGAGATTGTACATAACAGTACCTACCTACACATCGCATGAAAGGGCAGGCCGGTAAGCAAGAGAAGCGCTATGGCGCTAAATACTACAATAAAGCACATACAATCTCACATTTCCTACGCCATTCTCTAGTCTTCCCCTTTCTAATTCTTTATTCAAAACAACCTGAGTATTGGAACTTTATGGCCAACCAGCCAGCATTCGGTTTTGGTTAAGGTATAAAACCTTATTGCCATCCTGCCGAGGTTTCGGGTTGTTCGAAAGAGAAACCGCGGCCCCGGAACGTAAAGGGCATGGGTGGGTTTCAGTCACTATAAGTCTGATACTACCCGCTCCAGCTATGCCCACAGCGGGGGAAGTTATTTGTTGAATTCCCATACGCAAAAAATAAAAAAGGCCTATTGCCGTTAATTCGTCGAATCTTTACATAATATGTGGGTTTCCAAGGAAAAGAATCGTAAATTAATGACTCTTTTGTCGTCTGGTTTGTAACCTTACTAAGTGTCAAAACGGTCAGAACTGTTATTGGCCCGTTTTATGAAACATTTTAATCACAAACTTTTCTAAACAGACATGTAAAACAACCTACCAAGGGAGAGGTTAATCGTCTATTTAAACTTATTTTGAAACAAATAAGTTTAAAGTTTAAATATTTCTTATAATAGCAGCCCACCGATATCGGGAAAAGGGTCCAAGCTACCGACAGTCAGGGCTTCCGAGAGAGAACCTGCTGACGATACGAGCCATATCCAAGAGTACCGCTTGAATCAAACCCTTGATACAGCTGCCTAACCAGAGCCTCGTCAGCTGTTGGCCGAGACCCTTGGCAATTAAGCCATTGGCTGTAACGACTATCGGCACAACGATCGCTAAATCGACATCCCATACTTGATTTGCGTAGATATCTTCTCAGCTCTCACGAGGTTCTCGTCATGCGAAACTGTCAACAATCATGGCGCGCTATGATCGGTCAGCTCAGTCGGTATCAGGTTTATAAGCTACAGTACTCCTGTCAGTGATGATGGATTGATTCTAGTACAAGATGATATTGCCATTTTCGAGATCTGGGTCGGGCATATACCTATAGTACACTTCAGATTCCACAAGATTGTATTTTAGAGAAAGTTGCTTATGGATAATTTATAATCCTAGCTACAAGGTTGTGTCTATGGAAGTAGTCTCCGTTAGGTAGACGAGAACACCCAGAAATAATATCACGAATTGATTAAGGGAGAAATTGTTATTAACCTTCTGAACTATGTATTTCTCGTGTATTTAAATAGAGATATGTTTGAAGCAACAAACAATTCATCAAACGATATCAGATGCTGTTATTCATGGCCCGTTGGGCGCATGGACAGTTGTAATATTACAAAATGATTTAATGATATGTCATGAATGTTCTACTCCGAACATTAAGATGTCGTCCCATCCTCTAGTTCAAGACAATTGGGACTTCCACAACGTCTTGAATACTTGAAAATGGTTATATAATGGTTATTATATGGTATCTTTGAAACTGGTATACGTTAATGAATTGACTGACTTGTTTGTGGACTGCTGAGCACGCAGTCCTGAAGGGCTACTATGACATCTTATAGCAGTTCTTATTCCACTGAGGAAAAGAGATGGTGCTAGACACCCTGTATAGCTCTGTCTCTTTCCCTTAGTGGAATAAGAACTGCTTTAAGACGTCATATAGGGTAGCTGGTGTCGTAACAGAAATTGCTCTGTAGCAGCCACGGCTAGCTCGCCCTCTTTTACATGGAAATAAAAAACATAACCGTGAAATGTAGGTCTACTATTAAGTATAATGGTAGAATCCAAATTAACAAATTCTTTTGTTACTGTTTCACTAGCTGGCGCCCGCGGCTTCGCCCTCGTGATATCGAAAAACAAAGTATCCTATGTGCTATTCCAGACTATAATCCACCTCTTTGCCAAATTTTATCAAGATCCGTTTAGCCGTTTTGGCATGAAAGAGTAACAAACATCCGTACATCCATCTATCCTTACAAACATTTATTTGCATTTATAATATTAGTGGGATGGTAACTTGTCGTCTCTCGGTGACAAACTTGTAAGGTCCTGTGAAAAACTACCTTAACAATTGAAAACAGTAACTTCAATTATTATTATTATTACATAGTAGTGTAGTGGTCTGCTCAGCATGAACCGGCCTGGGAATAGAACCATAGACTGGTTCCCCTTTTTGTCAACACTGCATTGGTTACCATGACGTTTGAAATCAGAATGGTTAATGTCATTCTAGTGTGAGAAAGAGACAGAGCTATACAAAATATCTTGCGCCATCTCTCTTCTACACCGGCTTTGAGCCACGTTCGTGCCGGTTTAAACGAGCCTGTTTATTTCTGCGTAGGTTCTATAGTAGACAGACTGGATCAAAGTGAACAAAACTACGGAAACGTAGAGCATTGTGTGACCCAAATCAGTTCTCCGACACACAATCCATTCAATACATTCTCATTACAAGCGCACATACACAGTACCGGATTCACTACGTAGCAAGAGCAGCAATTGTTACGGGCCCCACGCAAAATGGGGCCCGTCAAACCATCCCACTTTCATTTGAGCGTATTTTTTTAGGGAATCTTATTAGCCACCACCTGTCGCTACTATGGAAATTGGATCACTGGTAGTAGCAAAGCTAAACTATACTATTCCTTAGTAATATTATAAAAGCGAAAGTGAGTTTATTTCTTTGTTTGTTAGGTCTTCATGCCTAAATGGCTAAACCGGTTCTGATAAATTTTGGTACAGAGATAGTTGGAGACGGACATGGCCTAAAAAATCTGAAAAGAGGGAGAAAAAGGAAAGAAAATAAGAGAGAAAGATATATTTTTTTCGATCATCACGGGTTAAAGTAGTGCCCAAAGTAACTATGCCGAAAGCTTGTATTGAATAAAGATAAAAATATAAACAATAATTAGCTTAGCTTACTTTTAGAATTAAGTAAAAATTATATTTTACTTAATTCTAAAAGTTAGCTCCAGGCACACAGCAAGCTGGAGTTGTTCGAAAGAGATACGGCGTCCCCGAAACACGACAACAACGTGGGTTTTAGTTAGTACAAGTCAGACACTCCACCCCGCTCCGCTCAAAGCGGAGGAAGTTATTTGGTGATTTCTCATCTGCAAAAAAGGTACACCTCAAAATATTACCCAATAAAATTTGCTACGGGCCCCACGCATGGTTAATCCGGTACTGCACATTCGGTTGCTGAACGTTCGGCAATGTGGCCGATATGTTCGGCTGGTCGGTAAATATTGAATCATCCGTGCCTCGCAACTGTTTGATAGTATTCGCTCTGTAGTGTGGTAGGCATTGGATATTAACGCGAAGTATAATGCTGTCGTTTATTTGTTGTGAGAGCCATCAATATGTGGAATTCACAACAAGAATTCTCTGTTCTCTGATCATTATTTCTTTATAAATAACTAGCTGGGGCCCGCGGCTTCGCCCGCGTGTTATCGGAAGAAGTATCCTTTGTGTTATTCCAGACTATAATCTACCTCTGTGCCAAATTTAATCTAAATCCGTTCTGCCGTTTTGACGTGAAAGAGTAACAAATTCATCCATCCATTCTCACAAACATTCGCATTTATTATATTAGTAGGAAGTAGGATTCTAAAGATTATTAGTTTCAATTAATTTCGGTTTGTTCAAGGCACGTGTGCTCCACCGGTTAGGCAAACGCAAGCCTAAAGGGAATAAAAAAAGAAAGGTGAACTTTTGTTTAAAATTTCACCGTCTAAAAATATGTTAAATTGTATAATTGTCAAAATCTAGACGATGTGAAGCCGCAATACCATCATTGTAGGAATATTTTTTAAAACCGGCTCACAATTGACGGAGAAATCACGTAACAAACAAATAAAAAAAAACACATTTAAAACCTTCTTTTTAGAGATCGGTAAATATATAATTTCTGTTCGCTCCGTAAACTGGATGTTTTTGATTTCAGTTCGGAGTTTGATTTAATTTAAAACCAATTTTCATTTGCGACGATGGTCTTTCTCATTCCCCTTAACGATATCGCTTTAATGCAACGCGCAGTAGCGACCGAGTAGTAATTTAAACAAAGCATTAATTGAATTACCCCTGGTTTTCACAGCCTGCGCCGAACCTACCCACTGAGGTTGACTCATTATTACAGCTGTTTTCTGAGACTGAACAGTTTTTGTGTTAATCTACTACTAATATTATAAAAGCGAAAGTGAGTTTGTTTGTTACGTCTTCAAGCCAAAATGCCTAAACCGATTTTGATGAATTTTGGTACAGAGATAGTTGAGACCCTGGAGACGGACATAGGCTAAAAAAGGTGAGAAAAGGGGGAGATTCATCACGCAGGTTTAAGTTAACGTTAGGCCACAGTAACTAAGTATGCCACGCGGACGAAGTCGCGGGCGGAAGCTAGTCATACAATATTTACTCAGCAAACTTTACTTTGGCGAGATGCGGTCGTTTCTTATAAGTACACTTATAGCTTTTATATTCTAACTAAATGCTATATTGTACTGTAAAAAAAAAACACACAACAACTCTCATCAGACAGAATTCTCTTCTCTATGAAACGCTGGTAAAGCTTGATGAGAAGCAAACTCTTCAATTTTGGTCGTAAAATACCTTTACTTAAATTACATTTAAAAAAATGTTGCCCTACACTACGAATTTCTCCTGTATCTTGGGTGGGTTTACAAACATTTAAACTCACATACCTACACAAACAGCCAGACCCGAAACAACTATCTGCAGATCATAAAAATATTAGTTCATGTATTTAAGTTTCTTTGGAACTTAAACTAGTAGGTTAGTTTAAGTTCCAAAGAAACCTTATAATATGTATACCTGAATTAATAAACTTCATTGATGATAATTCAACTAGCGCCTGATGTCTCTCTGGTCCGATGGCTAAAGTCAGTTGAAATCGGCCGCAGTGAACGGAAACGGTCGGATTGTTTTGTTTTTGTTTAACTGTTTTGACAGAATGCAATTTCCTGACTTATTTATTTATGTATATATATTTATTTATATATTTGTGTATTTATTATTTTTGTATATTTATATTTATTTACTCTGAATACAGTAAAGAAGAGAGGAACACAAAATAGGTACAAAGGTAATGCTTATTTCTAAAGAAATCTCTTACAGAATAGGTACCCGTGAAAGGAGAGTATTTAAATAAAAAGATATGTAGACGCAGTGTGTAAATAAAAGAGAAAATAGAATACATAAAACACTAAACACATGACATTCAATAGAATCGTCACTTATTGTGTACCTACCCTTAAATAAAAAGATTAAAAAAAATAATAGAATTAAAACAATATACTTACACAAATACAATACAAAATATAATAATAAAAAACTATGGTGATATGGTATCTACTTAATATAATGTTTTCTAACTCTTCTCTTGAAAACTGAAACAGTTTGGCAGTCCCTAATGTTCCCAATGTCAACTAGCTGAGGAGAATTTCCACGCAGGCGCTATTCTGCAAAGTTTTCAAACTACCGTCCTTTTCTTTTATTAACGGTTAACTGTAACGGCTTAACCCTTAACAGCATTGTGTATAGGAGCGTGGTGAACGGGTACCACAGGAGATTATGCGGCATCAACCGAATTAACAGCACTTATTATCGTTGGGTTTGCAGGTTAAAAACGAATTATACGAAAAATTAGAGAAGGTCGTTCACTAAAAAAAATGAAAAAATTCTGCATTAAAGCCTACATCTAAATATCTCTTTTAGACGGTCTTCTTTGAGACACATCTCCATAAAATTATATCATAATCTAAAAAGTTAAAACATACAAATTGGGCAATATGTTTTAGAGAACAGTAGCCCTTAGAAATTATGAACACACGCCCACAAAACAAATTGTGTTTTGCCTAGAACTTCGCCACTAGCTGCTATGCTATTCTGAAACGTTCAATTGCGATCTCACGTCTGAATCCGCTCGCTGTGAACTCATGAGAAATCAACGTTTAGTATTCTGAAATTGAATGAATTCGACACTAGCGCCACCCGAGTGAGATCGTAAGCGGGAGGAATTACAACGGGTGAGATTTTGACGTTTGTCAGTAGGATTTCGTATTCTTTCACACATTTTACCTGCTATCTCGAAAGTCATCTCGCATGTCAAACACGAATTCATCTGTCAAATGAAAAGTTACTATTTCTTGAGTGAAAACAAGTTTGTTGATTAAATTAATCAATCTAATAAGCTCCAAAAGAAAGGAATTTACATATACATACATTATTGATTGTCTTGCAGAGAAATTTAAACGGCTAGTATGAACTATAAACTAATATAGCGACCATAAAAAACTTCATAACCTCAGTATTTTCATCTATTTCTAACTTTTGTAGATGTCTCGTTCTTTTTTGATACTGAGTTTGCTGAAAGAATCTGATAGCTTAGACATTGCTGCAAGCCGCCGCCAAGCCCAGAATATGTGAATGGTCAAGACTATGTGCATGTGTACAGACTTACATTACATAACATAACCTCTAATACCGGTGATTGCAAAAAAGGGAAGAAGTCTGACCAATACAATTAAGGTATATAAATGATTTATTAATTACTTTTAAGTTACTTAAAACCTGTTTGACTCCTTTTCCTATTATGCTACAGACCTACCTATCACTGCACCATTCTAATTTCTTGAAGGACATACAAATACTTAATGTGTTTAAAAAATGTTTTTTTTTTCAGCTACTCTCAACTCTGTCGTTTCTGGCTAATGGAAGCTATCAAAAAATATTAATTAAAAATGAAAATATTTTTCTCTTGCAAGCTTCAATATCATGCAGCATATATCAAATAGTTAATGTATTAAACCAACCTATAATAGCAAAAAATATACATAAGGTATCCATAAAATGCAGCTGAAAGATAAACATTAAAGGAATAGTAAGTATGTTTAATGTTCTATTAGATTCTTCTTTATAATAATATGATTTTAGATTATAGGCAGCCTAGGTACAAATCATCACTTTTAGAGCACCTTTGATCAGTATGTATGGCTTATTGTGCTGACCCAGTATCATTTGGTTTACATGTATTTTTAGTCACTGGTCTCCTTTACCAGTAAAATTTTAAAAAAAATAAAGCCATTATTTAGATGTACTAGTACTTATTTAAAATGTTTTTTTTTAGGTTTCATAAGAAAACTAACATACCCAGTGTTATAGAATGTATAGATAGCACATTGGTTACTATGATAACACCTAAGGAGAATGAAGAAAGATATTACTGTTGCAAAGGATATTATGCAAGAAATGTTCTATTGGTAAGTTCAGTCAAAGAAACACATGCTTAATTTTTTATCTGTTTATTTGGATATCAATCAGTGTAATCATCAAATTACTGTACATTTAAAAAACTTATAATTTATGTTATATAAAGATACCAGCACGAAAATAAACCAAATTTATTATTTTACTTTAAACAAAGTGAAAGTAATAAGTATTTATTTACTCTAATTTCAGATAACAGATGCAGATATAAATATAATACATTTGGATGCTTCATAAGGTGGATCATTTTCTCATCATAAGCAGCCTGGCACCTCAATTAAATATTCATCAATATCCTGAAACAAACAATTTTTAATGTCAAAACTTAGATAGTATTAAACCAATATAAATCATTGAGGTTGTTGTATTTGTCCGTTTAAGCCCCTTCTGAAGCTCCCCGTGCATGGCAGTGTATGTATATATAATGTAAACACATTATGTACGTCATTGATCTCAGCTGTTGTTAGAAGATGACAATAATTAAGCAAAGTCAATGGGCTGCATCCCGCTTGAAAACACTGGCCTCTGCCTAGCCAGAAGCAGCATGGTGAAGTAAGCTTGAAGACTTGATATTTTTATAATACTTAAGTATATACAAATGACTCATCAATACACTAGGTATTTGTGCAACTGCCAAATACCTGAACATACCTGATAAGATTTTTTTTTATTAATAATTAACTTAAAAGAAAGACTGGGTCCGTAGATTCCAAAAAATAAGTGTGAGTTAGTTACAGAATGGGCTTATTAACTACCTTTATAAATAACATACATTAAATGGTTGTATTTGTAAATGTGTGTCGCCTGTAGCAAAACCTTCACCACCAATAACATTTCTATGCGCTCTTCTATATTTGATAGCTTTGATGTGCCACCTTCAACCATTCCTAAACCTGTAGTATTTCCAAAAGCAGCGCGTGCAGCAGCATTCTTTTTCACTGCACTTGTTTTGTCAGACCAATACTGTAATGAGAAATACAAAAATAATAATTATTTTACACTGCATGATAAGCAAAGACGCAAATAGCACAACACACAATGAAATATATGAAGTATACTATGTAAATAAGATAACTGAAATTATCAACTAACCTTAAATCATTTTTTGCAGTCTTCACCGTTTTTCCACCCATACTGTTTAGTTTTACAGTTATTTGATCCCAGTCCTTATTAGCAGCCTGTTTGGCGCTTTGATTTTTGGAAAATCCCATTACCAAGCTAAGCTTCCTTTCTAAAAACTCTGGGAATTACGCTCGGCGCAGTCGGCACTGAAATAGGGAATTAATAATTAAATATGAATATACCGATACCGGCTGTTACTAATTACCTAAGAAATCGTACTTACTTCATTTTGTTAAACACTTCACTGAGAAAACTCGAGGAAATAAAATTAATACTTTGTAAACAAAAAACACTTAAGACGATTGACATTAATGACATTACGTGATGAGAGTTTTTTTTAATACAGAGGCATCTCATCGGACCACGAAGCAAGGGCGACAGCCCATTCAGCCTAGTTATTTCATTGTCGATCTCAAATAAGACTTGTAAATTTTAAAATGTGCAAAATAATACATTTACATTGCATTTAAGGCCAGAATAAACTATAAACTATTAGTGTAGAGCGCAAATTCTGGTAATTTAGTGTGTCGATATAAATTTTAGCAAGACACAATTTAGCGTCACTCTATATTACCATAGAGAAATCTCACTTGAGTTTTCGGACCTCACTTCACTTCACTTGGCTTTGATCTTGTTTTGCGAATACGAAAACTTTGACAGGTGATGTGACATGTGAAGTGTGTATGACTTTCGAGATGGCTTGCGAGGTGAGTTCTGAATTGAATCACTGTTTACAGAATAGCAGTGCTGGGCGCTTTTAGTAGTTTTATTAATTTTACGATAGATTCTATGGTTTCAATGGTGGTCTAACAATATCTTCCAGACAACCTTTGAGTGGACTGTACGAATTCTTACTAATATTATAAAAGGGAAAGTGAGTTTGTTTGTTACCTCTTCATGATTTAATGGCTAAACCGATTTTGATGAATTTTGGTACAGAGATTTTTGGGAACCAGGAGACGGACATACGCTACACACATAGACAGAGATATGAAGAAGAAAGAGGGAAGAAAGGGAAAACTTAGCATTGCTTTTACAAATCGATCAGGCGCAAGAGCAAAAACTGCAGGTCTGCTTGGTGTGTTATACCGAATATAACGCCAGCGAAGCCGCAGGCAAAAGCTAGTATAAAAATATAACGGGGGATAGTCAATGGTGCACCTACTGCTAATACTACACAAACAATTAAAATAAACGAGATGCCGCACCCCGGAATAAAAAGGGTAAAGAAGGAACATATAAATAAATAAATAAACATGGGTTTTAGTCAGTAAAAGTGCCCCCGCCGGAAACGGGGGCAGTTATTTGAAGATTTCCCATCTGCAAAAAAAGGTTGTCAGCAAAACTAACTGTTCAAGGGTCAGATGCAACTCCTTATCAACTATTGTAATACTCATGAAGCCTCTCATATCGGAAAATTAATTTGGTACAAAATAATTAGGTCGGCTAATAATGAGTTATGTTCCGCTGATAGTACTCAAACTGCTAGATAATCGTCTAAAACAAACATGTGTTATATACCTATTGCAATCGCTGCCTTGCAGTTTCAACCACGTACACTAGGATATTATCTAATATATAAAATTCCCGTGTCACAGTTTTCGTTCCCATACTCCTCCGAAACGGCTGGACCGATTTAAACGAAATTTTGTGTACATAGCGGGTAGGTCTGAGAATCGGCCCACGTGTATTTTTCAAACCCCTAAGTGGGCAGCGGGTGAAACCGCTGGGCACAGCTAGTTATACATATAAACCTTCTTCTTAAATCACTCCATCTATTACTAACTACATTAAAATCGATTGAGTAGGTTAACTGACAGCGAAAGCGATTTCAGTTTTATACTATGTAGGTAAAGATGGGATATAAGAAAAATAAATAATAATATAAGACAAATAAATGTTACAATTTATATGTTTCAGAAAGTCCTAACTGCAGTCGAAGCTCGGAAGCTCTGAAGACACAAAATAGAAGCGGTATTGGCAAGAAAATAATGGTAAAATCTCTTTAATAAAATATTAAACCATTTATTTCAGTCAACAAAGTCCCATAGACCCCATTTTTAAGGATTTTCATCCGCTGAGGTTTAGAGGTATGAAAAATAGATGTTAGCCGATTCTCAGACCTACCCAATATGTACCCAAAATTTCATAAGAATCGGTCTAGCCGTTTCGGAGGAGTACGGTAACTAACATTGTGACACGGAAATTTTATATATTAGAAGATAATCAGACCTTACTTACTAACCCTACCATGTTTCTTCTTTTGCCCTTTGTATTCTGGGGCTGTGGTATCTTTCGATGAACCCGCAACACGTATACCCCTTAATCATTTGTGTTAATTTATAAAAATTAAAACAACCCGCACAATGTGTAGTAATAAAAACAAATTACTGAAAAGTTGCAACGTGTACTCTCCAAATTGTTTAGCAACCAGCAACTTAGTCCTAGACAAACTACAACTCAAATCTGGGTCGGAGTAAATTGAAAGCCAGGTTTATTACTACACGTGTTCCTTATTTTTCCAGCGGTTCCTCAGCGTGTTAGGAGCGTGTCGCAGCGTGCCTCTCGTCGCAATTCTATACTATGCTTGCGGTGCGGCGGCGTTCGGCCTAGCGCGCGGAAAAGCTATGCTAGAAATTGCTATGTTCCCGCTCGAGTTCACGACTAGTGGGGGATGGGATGGCGTGAGTATCTTAATCATAAGTTGGCAACACATCCCCGAAGTAAAGCTTGCCAGTGCATTTGTGCCTTAGCGTTGACCTATCAACAATTGGTATAATCAAACGATTAGATAAGTAAAGCTATATAGGTACTATTATCCCTGTCCTCGCCGACAAGTTTATTATTCGTTTATTATATAGTTTATTACTTCTCTTTCTCTGTCTCTTGCATGCCTGTCTATGTTTAAGTTTACCTGTACTACTTTTGTTATAACAGCTTAGAATAGCGCATTTATAACTTCTAACATATGTTGTGGAAAATGTCGTAGGTTATACATTTATGACTATTGTATATTATATTTATAACTAAGTTTAAGATTCATGTATAACTGCTTATTTTCCCAAATAAATAAAATATGGGATCGTCGCGACGCCACGTAAAATCGTCCTCCCCCCCTCCCTATCCAGCCTGTCCCTTTGATGTCCTCCCCCAGCGACAAACTAAGCCAAGGCTCGTACCCCGCAGGGTCCCCTTAGCATGCTGCCGCTTAGATTTTAAGTTTTCTGCCCCTGGCTGGAGGACTTAAATTCAAGGCAGTCTGGATAGTTCGGTTGAGCAGCTAACATTAAGTTCATAGGTTGACCTGCTAGGAATCATAAATAAAAACTATTATCTATTGTATGTATGTCCCTGTGTATTTATACCTATTATTTATTTATTTAATCATATTTCTCAGGCCCGCTGGTAAATAATATTTTGAAACAGGCGATGCCTTTGTACTCTTACTTTTGTTTTGATGTTTCCTTATGTTCCTCCTGTGTGTACAACGCAGGAGAAATTATAATAATAAAACATTAAATAGATACCTATACTATACAGATTTCCCACCACTGATGATGCTGGAACTATATAAGCTAGCGTCATCAGTTTCGCATTTACCTTTTCAATTGGAACTTCACTAAGATTGAAACCAATAAGTGTTAGAAATTGATAAATGGCCAAGTATTTTTTTTTATTTGGGCCTGTCCAACTCTCTTGAGTTATTTTACTGCTTAACCGGTCTTTCCTGTGGTGACCTCAATAAATTAAGGCCCCCAGTCAGGCCATTTCATCACCCTTATCCCAAGTTATCTGGGATCGCCACAGCATGTCTTTTACATCCATACTCCTCTATTATTTCTCTTCTGCTATACGCATATCCATCCACATTCGTACTCAAAACTTTCCTCACTAAAAGCATAAAACGACTAGGTTGTCAAGCATATAATTATGAGGTTGACTATCCCTCCATGCTTTCATTATCGCATACCCATTTGACTTGACACACATTGCGTGGGTCTAAATGTTTATTCCATTAGACGCGATACTTTACCTCACACAGTATAAATAGAACGTCTACTTTCATAATGTGGGTGCCGTAATGATGTTGTCATATAAATAAAACAGGGATTTTTTACCCCCTGATACTGGCGAACAGTGCCAACCTAAATGGCACGGTTTTCGACCAGAAGGCATATTATAATCCTTCAACCTTTCTTTCTTATACTTTTCAGCCAGCATTTGGAGATATTTGACAGTTGATAGGTACCAAGGAGTATCGTATTACCCAGTTGTTAAATGGTTTGTGGAGGTCTAATAGGCAGGCGTTCCACGTAAAATACTTTTAGTCAGCTGAATCCAGTAAGACTGGAAGCCGACCCCAACATAGTTGGGAAAAGGCTAAGCAGATGATGTATGGTTTTAGCCAACAACTTTGAACACCATTTCTGAATGGAAAAACATGTAGTAACGCTGCATATTTATGATCCTTAAACAATATAAAGTCTTTACAAAAAATAAGTACTTATATCTATATTAAAAAAGAAAGCGTTTACGTTCCACATGTTCATGTATAGGTACGTCAAAGTTATTTTACAAGAAATGTCGTAGCTAATGTGTTTTTTGAAGTTATACTTCTTTTGGGGCGTTGTGATGAGAGTGATTTGGTACTACAGCGACACATTGAAGTTAGTTCTAGGTGGTATCCAGTGTGACCATATGTGGCAGGAACCTGCATTTTGGCAGGTTTAGCCCTTTATTTTACTCTCTGGCACTTTTGTTGACAAAATGACAAAAGCGATGTATAAAGAAAGTGATCAAGAAGAATTCGATGTTAATACGAATGTATAATTTAATTCAGTTCAGTTTTAGACTTTAAGATCAATTATTTTAAATAAAACTCCAAAAAATAATGTGTCTATTTATTTTAAATTTTTGGAGTTTTATTAAATTACATTGGCATTTTGTGCTTTCGATTTTGGCAGGATTTGTCAGATTTTTTGCCTAAGTTGGGCAGGATCTCTAATTTGTAGTTGGTCACACTGTATCGGTCATCATAATGTGAAGTTAGTTCTAGGTGGCATGAAAATCGATAACATACGTTCAAGTTGTATAAAATCTACTTTCTAGTATTTTTATATTTATAGCACGTGTTTCGTAACAGTACAATTAAACAGTGTGAATAAATGAATATTATTTTGGTGTTTTTAGAAAAGTATAAATGTCAACGAACTGTCAAAGTTACGAGCCGTTTTCAATGTGTTTACTGTTCGATTTCGGTCGGCTATCCACAAAAATGTAAAATATCTTGTTCAGATAGTGAATCAAGTGATTTTGAAAGATTTTTGGGCTGGAGTAACTCCGAACCAGTTGAAGAAAGTGGTTCTAATCAATGAAGATATAAATTGAAGATGGATCATTTTAGTATCTTCGATAATAATGAATTCCAAGTTAGGTTTCCGCTAGATAAGCCATCTGTACAAAGTTTACATGTCGAAGCCAAGGAGCCAGGTATGTGTATGTCTTACCGCATAATATTCATTTGAGACAACCAAAACAACACCATTCATTACGCATTTTGCTTATGGTATACATGATACATCCTTTTCACCAACTCATAATGACTACTATTTTACGCATTATGGACAAAGTCAGTCACTGGCTAATACCAGTGACTGACTTTGTTGGTGTATCTAAATAATCAGTTTTTTGTATGTTATAGCAGTATTTATTTGTTTCATTGGTACCTTGTAAATCATATAATAATTTTATTTCATCACCCATGTGTTATTTAGTAGGGGATGGGATTAGGTTTTACTATATAAATTTTTGTTAACACAATTCAATTCTTTTCTTAGGTTCAGAGACTGGAGAATTTAGAAATTGAAAGGGATCCCCTAATATAAGCTGTGTGATGTAAAATGATGAAATATGAATTTAGTAGCCTGTTGGCCTGGTTCAGCTTCTGATGCCACTATATTTAACAACTAATAAAAATTACAGGTAACTTTTCTATAATATTACAGCATTATAAAGTAAGTTTTGTGACCAAATTATTGAATTCAGTACCTATCCCGAACTACATCTTTTATCAGCTCAGTGTGAAAGTAAATTGTACGGTCACAAATGGCTGCTTGCAGACATTGCATATCTTTTAAACCTTACACCTTTGTTAAACCCTTGATTACATTATTTAGGTGTACTAGTACTTATTTAAAATGTTATTTATTTTAGGTTTTATAAGAAAACTAACATATCCGGTGTTATAGAATGTATAGATAGCACATTATTTGCTATGATGAGACCTAAGGAGAATGAAGAAAGATAATATATAATAATATTACTGTCGCAAAGGATATCATGCAAGAAATGTTCTATTGGTAAGTTCAGTGAAAGAAACACTTGCTTAATTTTTTTATCTGTTCATTTGGATATCAAACAGTATAATAATAATATCAAATTATGTGTTTAAGAAATATTTAAAAATATAATTTTATGTAAAGAAAACAATAAATGGACTAAATATCAAATTACATAAGTACATTTAAACCCTTATCATTTATGTTATCTAATCTAATATTATAAAGCTGAAGAGTTTGTTTGTTTGTTTGTTTGAACGCGCTAATCTCGGGAACTGCTGGTTGGAATTGGAAAATTCTTTTAGTGTTGGATCTTAGTCCATTTCTTGAGGAAGGCTATAGGCTATATAACATCACGCTACGACCAACAGGTGCTGAGCAGCGCGTAGTATTAAGATAATAACACAAAAATAAAACAATTTATTATTTTACTTTAAACAAAGTGTAAGTAATAAGTATTTTTTACTCTAATTGCAGATAACAGATGCAGATTTAAATATAATACACGTGGATGCTTCATAAGGTGGACGATAAACAGCCTGGCACCTCAATTAAATATTCATCAATATCCTGAATCAATGTTTTTTTTAATGTCAAAAATTAGATAGTATTAAACCAATATAAATCATTGAGGTTGTTGTATTTTGTCAGTTTTGTTTTTGTTTGTTGTTTCCTTGATCGTGTTTGTAAACATGAACGAGAAAGTGTTGTGTGCTGAACTGATATTGATTATGGTGACAAAATTCAAATATTAGCCTACTTATAATTATTTTTCTATAAGTACGTCAAAGAAGTATAACTTCTAACGCGTGTACATAAGTACACACACCCCTTTTTTTTTTTATTTTTTCGATCATTTCAAACTCTGATAGGCTCTGAAAACATTTGGCTAATAGAGTTTTATTGAGTTGTATTTTAAACACTAATAAGATAATGCTGATATAATTATATACGTATCTACGTGTAAGACTCCGTATCTATATATTCACAGATAAAAGGCCACGTCCGAATCCTGTACGGATGTTACGTGGAGGGCGCTGTAATGCTGTTGTCATGCGGGCTGGTTACGTTGCGTCTACACAGCGGCACCGCTATCAGTAATATGGCGAAGAAGTACAGACTGTTTGAGAGTGAGAAATGAAGTGCTAAGGGTTATCCTACGAGAAAAATTGAGCGGTTTATTTAAGTGTTGAAGAAATTATACTATGTGCACTTTATTTGCGCTTGTAACACTTTCAAGTGCCTAATACTAAGCTGGTGAATTTATTAAAGTGCTTGCGTTGCTGGGAACTAGGCCTTCTTTTTATGTCGAGGGGAAATTTTCATAAGGCGAACGGTCTTTGGGGACAAGACCGGACAGTGTGGGACTTTTACCGTATTTAAACCACCCCGGTGATCACCATCTGCACAAGAGAGGAGGCCCCGTTTCCTCCTAATAGACCTGTCCGGAGCCCCCTCTGTGGGAACTGGGCCTAGAAAACATCAGGCTGAATCTATCACCGCCTACTGGGGTTTCGGGTTGTTCGAAAGAGACACCCCTGAACATAAAGGGCAAAAGGCCAAATGCGTGGGTTAGTCAGTAAAACTCGCACACATTCCCCCCGCTTTGCCTTGATGATGTCCCACCCGCAAAAAAAAAAAAAAGGCCGAATCTATCCTTTATACACTACGCACTTTATTAGCCCGGATCTATATTCTAGTCGCGAATTAATTAGCTACTTTTGAGTTAGCTTCTCTCTTCGTTGACCTCGTCTGTCCACAAAAGAAGATTGAGATTAAAAGTATCAAATATCAACCACTGCCAGTTTTAAGTACCTATTTAAGTCAAAAATAAAACAACGTTATATGTAATTTTTTGTTTTATTTATCTACCATTTCCTACACACTAGTCAACGGCTATGTACAGCGTCCTTGATTATAATTACTTTGTGAAATGTCCAACAAAACATCAATATTCAGACAACAGCAACTATAACATTTTAATCGCAAATCTAAAATGAAATGTCTATGTTACTGAAAAATTCCGTAATTCGGAGTTTTACGGTAACATTTACATTCATTCTTCTCGTATCACAGAATTGTAAAGTTAATCATACAAATGGCTGAATGAATACCTATTCCTTTTTTTTTATTTGGTAAATTCAAATACATTATGAAATAAAAAATAAAATAACATTGTTCTAAAGAGAAGCGACAATTTTATAACCTAATTTTTCGGAACATTTTACAATGAAAAGGCTGGAGACAAGCGCTTTGATGACAAATTAATTTAAATCAATAAAAGTATGTAAAATCACGTCTTTTAAACGTCTTTTATTAATTCCAACGTATATATTTTTTTTATTCAGTTTTATATGTATTATGTTACACAGAGTAGTACGCAAATGGAGTAACAAAAGCGAAAAACACTCCTTTCCTTGTAACAACTGACGATTCTTCCCATTCAACGCGTAAACACATACGCCTGAGATGTCCATTTACTAACTACTCCTATATTTATTTTAAGCTCATTGCACACGTATAAGCACTGTACCGATTCGACTTTCGGGACATGCTAATCCAAAGTGATGCAGATCCTTTCTTACGTATGCATTGCAGTAAGAAGTCTGAAAATGAGAACCCAAAACCGGACAAAGAATGGCAAAAATTAACGGAAGCTAAGTGCCTGAATTCGGTTTTATACGTATGCGTCGAGCTTAAGACAGCATTACTTGGCTATCTTGTTTTATCAGCAAAGCGCTTTAAACCTTATTACATTAAACATAGGTATAATAATCGCTATCTACGCCTTGCTCCTCTTGGACTCTTCGAGCACTTCTTCTTCTGTGGCTGATCCCTCAATAGACTTTTTCTCTCTCAAAGCCTCTTTGATGGCGTCCACCATTTCAAGCTCGGATATTGACACTTTCTTACCTGAAATTATAAGAAAACATCATTTATACAATTCGTTGAAAACCCGTTTGATCCGAAATTGGCATATGACACATGGAAATATATGCCAATGACATTAACAAATATATTAGGAAACAAAGTCATGAAAGTAAATATAGAATTTAAAAAATTGTTTCACCCAAATTACCACCATTTAATTTCCCCTAAATTTTCATAAATGTTTAAAAGGTGACAACACCATCCTCGGCATTATTATGCGCGATTGTCAATTTTAGGCCTGCACTATTGTATTTCCATAAAAGTTGCCGCATTTTTAGTAAAAAAATGACATATTTTTTTTATTACTATTCAAAGAGTTCATATAAATAGAATCTCGATATCTAACTAAACCTTTCACGGAAAAAAATTGAGGACAATCATGAGGATTGTGTAAAATATCATTTTCGATCGTGATCGAATATTTCGCCACACGGCGTAAGATTTTGTACAAGATTTGCATTTATGTATATGTAATGTATATTCCTGTGTTCATTCCACACACTAAATTATATGAATAATGATTTTGGGAATATTACTTACAACCATATAAACAGACTTCAGGTGATAAAACAGAGTTTAGTACGTACATACAGCATAGTATGGCGATAAGGCAACACCAAATGATCACACACCATAAACTACAGAAACAGGGTGAACTTAATTTCAAACGCTAGCAACACTGTACAATACTTGCCATTTCTAATTAATTAGTGATTATTGTGTAAGAAAATCTGAAACTCAACACGTTTTAGGTACAAAAGGGAACATGTTAAAACTAATGGTTTCAATGCAAATAAAATATTCTACTCTATGGGAAAAAATTGACAAGTTCTTAAGTGTCAACTCACAATTTTATTTTACCTACAAGAAGTAAGGCTTATTTAGTTTGTTCGTTATTTCTTGTTCATTGCTCCTGGAAATCAATTAATAATCACCACATTACAATATTTCCTACTTTTGTTCCTACTTTTCCATTTTGTAGGTTTTGTGCTGAAACAATATCCTCTTTCATGTACTAGTAGTGTATTTGATTTAAACTCAAGCACAAAGCACTTAGCTAATGAGACAGTTACAGGCACTTTTGACTTGTCAATGAAGCCATCGATGAGCTACGCCGTAGCTCCGACTTTACTACGGCGTAGCTCCGACTTTACTACGGCGTAGCTCCGACTTTACTACGGCGTAGAGCGCAATAGAAACTCTAGCAAACTTTTATAGTTAGTTCAATTGTTGGCAAGGAACATGGGCATTTTTCTATGACCTCCGAGCAGATGACCAACAGCAAAAATTTATATATATCTCGAATAATAGCTTACAATAAAGACGTTCTTTCTTATTCTAAGACAACAAGTAATTAAGTCGTCAAAGAACTGAAATAGACTATGTGTATATGTTGCCTTTTCCTAAATTTTGAGCTATTATTTATACTAATAACAAAAACTAGTTAGCCGATGGAAATGATAAATATCTGAGGAAACTCTCGCTTGACAGCTAGATCAAGGGCTAGTCTCAAAAGAAGTACTCTTACATACGGTGCGTATTGTGAGGTTCCTTTCTCAGCAAGAACTCTGGCCCAGGTAGCTCGGACCCTACTCCCAATCTGGTGGGTCATTTATCTATTAAATAAAACCCCCCTTGTATGTCGGAACGTAGATCTACGCGAGACAATGCGTTTTAAATTGTGTCTATAATTCCGACATACAAGCGGTTAAGCTCACATACACTACCAGCCAGACACGAAACAACTTACTGTTGTATTTGTTCCGTGCAGGGATCGAACCCGCGACACGCAGGGCAGCAGTTGATAGCTCAACCACTGCGGTAATCTTACACATGTGTCTTTAGACATGTCGGTTTTTATGTAGAGTCCGTCGTTTTACATTTGCAGTTCTGAAGGGCTACTATGACATCTTATAGCAATTCTTATTCCACTGAGGGAAAGAGATGGTGCTAGACACCCTGTATAGCTCTGTCTCTTTCCCTCAGCGGAATAAGAATTGCTTTCTGAGGTCATAGTAGGGTAGCTGGTCTCCGGCGATATTGGTACTCTTCAAATTAGTATGAACTAGAAAACTTATTGTAAGCTATGATTTGAGATATATTTTGAAATTAAATTTTGTTGGGCCTGTTTTACCCCAAAACCCTTTATTTAGAAATTTTGTAAATTAACAGTCAATTGCAGAATGTCTGTGCTACGCCCTCGGGTGTTTAAATATCTGGATTATAGCATGATGGTGTAGGATAGTAAGAGGTTATAAATGAAACAACATTTAAATTAAATTTCGTGTATTCATGAAACAGACTACTTATAGTATTTACAATATTTTTGGAACTATTATGTATGACCATCATACTATAACCATTATAAAACTGTGCTTTTCAACTTTCACAACACATTCATAAATGCTCTTTCAGTTTTCAATATTTATACATGACTTATTTACATTCAATATTAATGCTAATATGAAAAGTTGGGAAGAAAATCTCTAAAAGAATTTTGTATCACATATTCCCAAAACATATTTCTTACGAAAATTATGAATCGGGAATTAGCCTAGTTAAACTTTAAAATAAATAAATAACAAAATTCATATCCTAACCCATTAAATTTATCTCATTTCAAGACCTTTTAGATTGTTCAAATTTTAAACAAACATATTTAACTTATTTTGGTAGCCAAGCAATAAACTGTTTTAATAATTTCATCCTTAAAATTGAGCATAGAGGATAGAAGGAATGGCAGGTCTAGCCATAGCCTTACAAACATAGACATGGTCTTATACTGTTTTTGCAATAACATCGTGTGGTTGACATTTCGTGACATTAGATGTCAAAATATCTATAGTGACGTATTGATAAGAAATAAAATATAGAAAAAGAATATATTATGCAGTTCAATGTTTTTTAACGATTCTCTAGGTAAAAAAATCTCGTTCTCTTCATTATAATTTATTCAATCCTAAATTAAGAAAAAAAAAATATTGGCTATAGATGACTAAAACAAAAACTTTACATAAACTTCTTTTTCTATAAAAAATATCGACTATCCATCATAGCAATACATCCCATGTAAACTAACTAAACATTGCTATGTTACACGTATTATGCTTTTCTTCATTTTCCATTCAATTTTACTTTATATTTTATTTTTAGACAAAAACATTTTGGATCGCTAATTGGATTAATTTTACTCCAGTAATAACTGATTCCATATTTTACGTCTACTAAATTAATGGTGCAGCTAAAATATTCAGTCATGACTGTAAATCGTGGTAACGTTCAAGATTGAAATAGATCGGTTTATCTTATGTTTCCTGAACGATGCTACAGCAAAAAAAGTAAAATAAAACATAGTCTATAGCACGACCAACGAGAAGCGATACCAAATGTAAACAAAACCCATGCTAAAACCCCATCTATAATGGCCGCCCGAATGTTGGCGAACCCGTCTTAACGTTGTCATGTTTTTGCCGGGAAAACGAGACATTACGACAAAGGCTAATGAAAAGAGCTAAATATTAGATTGTCAACGCCACAGTTGTTCTTTAGGTTAATGACCTTTCGTATCGCTTCTCGTTGGGCGTACTATACTAAGTCACTGATATACCAAAAAAAATAGTATACAAAAACGTCATTTAAAATCACCTCTCAAACTTCCTTATACAATTCTGGATGTAATTCCTTCTCCCGCTGTAACGCTCTTTCATATCCAAACTGCTTATCAATCTCCCTGCCTGGTCTATCCTCTAGCTCTTTGATATACTCATACGCACCATATCGATCATTAGGGTCATTCGTAATAGCAATCAAACACATAAATACAGCCAAGCAGAACCCAGTCACGAAATACACTTTGTTGGTTTGGAAAGTCTCGGTCATGCTGTCAAAAAACGTCCACGCTTTCGTTCTTTGCCTTTTAATATCGTCGTGATCACGGTTTGCGTCATGTATCTTATCCTGAGACTTAGAACCCGTACCTGTTTCCGATTTACTGTCCTTATCACTGCTAGCTTTTGCTTTTTCTGTAAAATAAACGTTTGTCTATACATTTATGATTTGACGAGAGCTTTTACCGTGACTGAAGCGCTAAAATAGACTCTAAATTGACATTTACATGGCCTATATTTGCTACCCTGATTTTGATACAAATTCAAACATTATCGAGGATAGTCTTGTGATATTGCAGTCAGTTTTTTAAGCTATATCTAGTTAAGTGAGGTCGTGGTCTAGGTAAGGTTTTCGGTTATTTCTTACCATCTCTGTCGAGGGAGACGCCGTGGATCTGTCCAGGTGTGTCCTCTTCGTGTTCAGCGTAGGCGTATATCAACGCTTTCTGTTTGTCCGACAACGCCTTTGGTAACTGCGGGAGAAATGTTAGTTTGAGAGAAATAACGTTATTGTTTTAATATCACACCTGTAATCTATGAAAGAAAATAAGTAGCTTATAACATCGAACGCATCGAAATGCAAGTCTGTCAAATATAAAGGAAGCTACAACAAAAAAACACCCTGTGCACTGATATAAAGGTAGTTTTTTTTACTTATTTTTCTAATGCTTCATAAATCCGAATTAAATTATAGAATATCGTCGCTACCTTGATAAAAATATCAGTTTTTGTAGATTCCTAAATATTTAACTAACTATTCCATCGAAAATCGCGACGGAGACTGTGTAAAACTCACAGATGTCTTTTCAAAGAAATATAAAATTTTAAACAAAATTGTCTACTTATTATTTTTTTACAAAAACAACAAAAAATAACGCCCAAATGTTGCTTATAATTTTATGTATAATCAATAGTAATCGAGTTAACCTACAAAATGGTATCAAAATATTGGCTCTGCACCAATTATTTTAATAATCACAGTCATTTGAAGCTGACCCCTTTTTTTTTCGGGTGGGAAACCATCCAATGACTTGTCATGTCAGAGTTGTACTGACTAAAACCCACCCATGTTCCTTCTACTGCCCTTTACGTTCCGAGGCCGCGGTATCTCTTTCGAACAGCCCGCAACCCCGGCAGGCGGAGGCTCTGGAAAGCCCCTCTGCTTTGCTGACTCTCTTTGAGGCGCGCGTGAAACACGAACGCGCCGTCGACACGGCCTGTCGTCAATCGACGGACAGACGGTGAGCTACCCATTGCTCACCGCCCACAGGCCCGCATCTACGGTGGCCGGGAGTCGTCTCGCGGCGCCCGGCGCCATGGGCGTCTCCCGCGGCGGCTGGGTTGGGCAGATGTTCTCTCCCTCAAACGCCCGGCCACCTCCTTTGCTAGCATTACTGCTTCGCAGAAGGAGGTGACCGCTTCCAACCTAGATAATAATCTTATCCCCTGTTTTTTTTTATTCACATTCTCTGCTTGAGCACGTAGATGAGTACCACAAGACGGAATGAAACGGCAGAGAAGTGAGTGAAACCTGAGCAAGTGATGTAGCTCACCTGTATTTTGATATGCACATAGTGATCCCCGTAGCCATGCTGACTGACCCTCTTCATGCCCTTCCGCGATAGGCGAATGATGCGGTGTGATGACGTGCACGGCATTATCTGTAACAAATGTATTGCTTTTATACTGGACTAGTATTGGCCAGCGACTTCATCTGCGTGGCGGTCGTAAATTATACCAGTGGAGCGAAGTGCCGGGATAAAATGTATCCTTTAACATAAGTAATTGTTTTTTAATCTTTCAACTAATTTACTATTTTAATATTTTTCACATAAGATATCTAATCCTAGTTTTCTGTAAATTTTATTAAATTAAAAAAAAAGCAGGTTATCCTACTAATGTTATAAAAGCGATAGTTTCTGCGTTGAAGAGCAACAAACATACATACAAGGATGTATCAACAAAAACTACTGAATGGATTTTGATGAAACCTTACACAATAATATACAACCTAACCTGACAGACAGATGTGTTGCTGGGGAGTTAGTTCCGCCACTTCTTCTTCCCAGCTAAAACACTAGGAAGTGGCGAAGGGCAGGGCGTTTTTGTGGGACTGTCTCTTGTAATGTGACGTTCAAAAAGTGCTGATTATCAGCCTAATTTGAATAAATGACTTTTGATTGATATAGCTTACATATCAGACGGGCGCAGCTAGTCACCCATATCTTGTCAATATTCCACACATTCGCACGAAGTCATTACGTACATCATATATTTATCGCACAGCCAAAGATTGGCAATCCCTGCCTGCATCTGAGTTCCCGAGTTTATATAGCCCGGATCTATTCAAGCGACTTACCCCCGAATACTGAAACGTCACTTAAAATTTGAGAACTGCTTAACATTTGAGCAGCTCTTAAACTTTAGATTTTGTATTGTCAAACGTCACTTCTGAGTATCTGTTAAATTTAAGTGGTACTTAAATTTTGAGTGACGTTTCAGTATTCGGGGGTAAACCTGTTGAATGTCGCAAAAACGCGCGAAAATTCGACGAATTTATGAGTAACGTTTTAGCTAGGTAGGCCTTTAGAAAAACGAAGATTTTACCATTAAACCGATAGTTACACCGTATTAAGTTCCCCCGTGAATACTAAAGACACTTGTGGCACTTGTGGCTTGTGTCATTTAGTCTAATGTGGGGAACATTAGACTAAATGACAAAGGAACTTAACGGCATTCAACGGGTTAATAGACTTCTTTTGGGCTACCTCGTCACATTGTCGACCTCAACTCTCTTGACAACTCACAAGACAAGACATAGGTCGAGAATAGGCCGGTAAAAACATACCTTTCATTGCGCAGATGCCATAAACTTAATATAGAAGAGATAGACACAAACCTGCAAAGTATGATCTTCGTATAGTCCTTGTATCCTAACGGTGCCACCCAGTAGTGCTTGTGACACGGAAACCTGAAACAAAACCATCAATAAATATTTTTAACACCTTTTTTTATTACAAGTCAAATTGAGGGCAATAATTGAAAGCAATTTTGAGTAGAGATAATAGGCTAGATGACACCACCAATCAATTGATATACTTTTTATGAGCTGTCAACAAAACGCGCTTCCCCCATAGATTTTGTATGAGACTCGCAACGATGACGTCACTAAGTTGTCAAGTCAATGATGCAACTATTTATTGATTTAAAAGCAACTAACAATCGAATTTTAAAGTTATTTTGAAATAAATGGAGTTCTCAGGTCTAGAATAAGGTGTTCTTTCAGAAAACATGTGTTTTTAATTATTGGTTAATGGTGTCAACTACCCAATTATGGGTACAGAAATTAGTCTATGCATACTAAAAATTATGAATGCCTCTTAAACTAGGAGATCTGTAACTTAAGAGACAGTGGGTCGGTCAAATTGATTCAATCAAACTTAAGATGTCTGAAGTGGAACAGTGTCGATGCAACATTTTAAATGTACTTTAAAATTAGTATTAATGGGAATATGAGGGTGTTTGTTGTGTGTGAGAATGGTGTGGAAGTGTAAACCGAATATGTGTGTGTGCGTGTGTATGTGTTTTTGTATAAATTGTGAAGCTTGCTGTAGAGGCGTTAATCCATGAACAAACATGAAAATAAACATTTTTAATTTCTTAAATAAAATGTTGCCCCACTCTAGAAATTTCTCCTGTATCGTGGGTGAGTTTACAAACATTTAAACAGCCACACCCGGAACAACTATCTGTAGGCCATACAAATATATGTTCCGTACGGGGATCGAACTCGCGACACGCAGCGCAAGTCGATCGCTCAGCCACTGCGTGCCTTCTAGTTGTCTATTTAAATTATGTTTATAAGCAACATCAATTAAAATACATACATTATCCTGTTGAATGTCGCAAAAAACGCGTGAAAATTCGACGAAAAGTTGTCGAATTTATGAGTAACGTTATTAGTGAGGTAGACCTTCAGAAAAACGAAGATTTTACCGTTAAACAGATAGCTACAAAGTATAAAGTTCCCCTGTAGTTACTTAAGACACTTTTGCAATTTTGTGTTATGTTTTCCCGTAGTAACTTAACAACATTCAATGGGTTAAACCTCATTATCATCTGTCTAGCCGTTGCCAAACTATCTTGTGCTCGACTAAAAGTTTAACCGGATGCAGCTGAATACCAAAAAAACAGTTACTACTAGGTCTTACGAGACCCTTATTAAGAGTGGTTGTCAAACTTCCAAGCCACTGATTAAGTACCTGTAACAACTGTCACAGATATACGACAACAAGGACCAACGGCTTTCCGAGGCACTGGGTGTTCACCCATCTATGGAGCAACCTAGGTAAGCATGGTAAGTTACTTAGCCATGATCTCCTTATGCAATAAACGGTTTACGGTTGGCGCAGTGGCTAAGCGATTGCTCGCTGTGTCGCAGGTGCGATTCCCGCACGGAAAGAATATTGGTATGGCCTACAGGTATTTGTTTCGGGTCTGGCTGTTTGTGTATGTGAATTTAAATGTTTGTAAACACACCCAGGATACAGGAAAAATTGCTAATGTAGGGTTAAAGTATAAAAAAGTTAATGAACCCTTTTACTTACAACACAATCAGTATGCACATCAGGTCCATCCCTCCTGAAGTAATTGGACTTCTCCACCTTGAAAGTGACGAATATCTCATTGTTGCTACCCACAGCCATGCGGACGGTCTGGCCGTCTTCTACGCCCGCTGGCACTGGCACCACCACTTTTTTACGTTGCACCTGTTGATAAATATTATTGGTATTAAGATAGGTTTGTCACTTATTTAAAATGAATTTAGAATGATCTCAAATGCACCGTTGGTACACTAGGAATGAGGAGATACACAAACACTTGCAAATCCCTACCATTAAACAGGAGTCACAAAAATGCTGCTTGAAATATAAAGAGTGTTTGCAAAAACACATAAATGTGCTTGCAAGAGCTCTAGCTGTCAATAAACGAGCAGGCCAACGTTGAAAGAGGTGGAATATTCCTGATATAAACAAAAGACAATGACAACCATGTGTTTACCACGCTTACGAACGAAGCCTAGTATTATAATATTCCGCAACGCTATCACATCTGATTATGACTTGCTTACACTAAGGCCAACTAGCAGCGATACGAAAAGACCTAAAGAACAACTGTGGCGTTGACAATCTAATATTTAGCTCTGTCCTTATATATTTATCTTGTGCCTTTGTCGTAATGTTTCGTTCTCCCGGCAAAAACATGACAACGTTAAGACGGGTTCGCCAACATTCGGGCGGCCATTTTAGATGGGGTTTTAGCATGGGTTTTGTTTACATTTGGTATCGCTTCTCGTTGGCCGTACTGTAGTTAGTACCTACAGAGTGATATGCTACAACTAAGTAAGATCTATTTATCTGTAACAACTGTCAAAGATCATAGAAAAGAGAGATGTGCTAACAGGAGGTCCGAGATCAAGGTATTAACCAAATATTGTTTAGTCTTCCAAAAATGTTAAAAGAAATCTTATAGTATTTTTAGCAAATTAATCAGTAATCTTAAGCAGTGTTTAAGAGTTGTGTAAATTAAATAGGACTACACATGACTCTTTTAAAATTAATAATTGTGGCCACCAGCTAGCCCACATGGTGCCGAATACCTCGCCATGTCACGTCAATGCCAATAAAAAAATATATTACTGTCATTTTTATGGCAGTATATACTTACAGACTGTCCTTTGCCCTCACACTCGATGCAGGGGAACTTGATGAGCATTCGAGTACCGTGGCAGTGTCGGCAGGTGGAACGCATCACAAATGGACCTTGAAAATTAATTGAAGAAGTTTAAAACAATTTTTTCTGGTTTCCAACTTGACCAAAGTGCAGGCGGCGAGAGGGGGAAGGAGAGAGTGTGTCTGAATTACAGCCAACTTTGCATTATTAATGTTTGTTTTTCTGTGAGTTTTAATTTTGGCAGCGATTTTTAAAAACAGAAGCAGATTAAACTATAAATTTTATGTTAGTTAACAAACTCCAACACTCTAAATACAAATTAGTTACCAATCATACCTCGGGAGAAAGTCTCCATGCCTGTTCCATTACAATAAGTACACTTGATGGATTTGGTACCGGGCTCACAACGAGACCCATTACACTTGGGGCATGTGTCTATTACATTCACATTTATCTCCTTGTTGACACCACGTGCTGCTTCTGTGAACTTCAGATTGACTACCACCTGGAAAATTAAATAAAGAAATCTGAATGAATAATTCTTGAAATAGATGTTGGATATGTTTTTCTTCCATGAGGTTAATGTTTGTCTTCAAAAAAATGCAGGTTATAAATTCTATAGCGTATTAAAATGCATTATTTATGGCAATTGTTTTATGAAAATGACATAGGTAGGTACTAATTGGACAAGTTATTATGTTTCTAAATACAGTCACCAATAGATTTCTCTAGACATGTAAGTACATTGAATTTTATGATTTTAGGTTGATTATTGTGTAAAGAATCTTGGTCAAGTGTCTGTTAACCTTTGGGACAATTCAAAAATTATGTAAAATGCATGATTTAGTTTTGTGGTCAATAAATTCCAGCAGTATAACAGAATTGGATTACCTTCTGGCATTTCAAAATCTTATAAGATCTGCAAAGCTTATGTAAAAAAAATATATACCATATAATTATCACTTTACCTCTTGAGCTGCACCAAACCCAAATTTAGATTCGGCAAAGTCACTGAAAGCATCACTTTTGAAGCCTGCTTCTCCAAATATCTTCCGGAACAGCTCTTCTGGGTCTATGGTGGATTTGTATTGCCATTGGTGAGTAAAACCATCAGTTCCTGATGGCCCACCTCCCATGCCCATGTCCTCTGCAGTGGTGCCGTATGTGTCATACTGCTTACGCTTGTTTTCATCTGAGAGGATCTGAAAGAGACAAAAACAATCTAATAAGTCAGCTGTGTTATGTTATCTTTGTTGTTGATATTGTTTCAACTATTACAGAACAAGAAAATCTATTTCTAGTTAACTTAAATACCTCATATGCTTCCGAGACTTCCTGGAACTTCATAGAAGCTTCTGGATCAGACTTGTTCGCATCAGGGTGGTACTTTTTAGCCAGCTGGTAGTACGCCTTCTTAATGTCTTTTGATGAGGAGTTTTTAGCGACACCGAGGACCTTGTAGTAGTCAGCTCGAGCACTCAAGATGTTTGTCGTGTGAATAAATCGATGTCTGGGACCGACATTATCTGAGAGACGAAATAAGTGCAAAAGTTAGGTTATGTTTCTTGAAATGTCAAAGTACTTTTGCAATTGATAACATAAAGAGTACATATTATGCGGAAGGCCTAACTAATAATGCATTCTACTAATTTACTTTGTCCTTCATGAAATATACTGAAACCGGTGATGTAATAAAAGCATGTAAAACTTACAATTTTTACGTGCTAAAGAAGCAATAGATACGGGGTGTCCGCCTAAAAAATTATCACAACTATTACACCCATGCACATAACGATAAGGAGTTTTTACAATACTATTGTTGAAAACTGTACTAATAGTTTTTGGGTTTAAAAATCCTAAAACACTCCGTTTTGGAGCCATCTTGAAAAGTTAAATGACAGTAGACAGAATGAAGAATTTTGAGAGATAAATCAATGTTACCAGATAAAATAACTATTTTGCCCATAATTGATCAGCTTCTAGCGCCAGGATAACATGCGAAACTCAAAACTAACCTTATTAACCAATTACCTTTAACCAATTAGCAAGTCAGTGACAAGTAATAAATTATTTGTTAGAAAAAACAGCGAGTATTCATCAGTCTACCACGGACCAAACAAAATACTCAAAGGCAGTTTCTTCCAAGGATTTTTTGATCATGGACCATTTGATTCCCTTTTTTAAGTTCCGTTGCTAAATGGCAAAATGGAACCTTTACAGATTTGTTCTGCCTGTCTGTCCATATGTCACAGCCATTTTACTCTGTGATTATTGGCCCCACACAGTTAAGAGTAAATAATGCCATTCTATTAACTGCGACATAAATGCAAGTATGATGCGTTTTAATTAAAAAGTTAGTGGCACTAACTTTTTGAAGTTTACTCCTAATTTTAAGTTAAGTTAATAAAATGTGTCACGTTTTTGGTGTGCAACTTTCTAATTTGGCTGTGAGTGTATTAAGACGTACATATGGTATGCTGTATAGGTGACTATACCTAAATACTATATGTTATTGGGCTTGTTTGTTTCTATCAGTGTCGATGTATTTATATTGCTTTTTTTTTCATTTATTTTGTGAATTTACCCTTTCATATGATGTTAATCTTTTTTCAGTTGCATAAACTCTTTTTGCGTATGGTTAGATACTCGTATTTAAGGAGTAAACTCCAGTCGTGCGTCGGAGCTGACACACACACTTTTTTTTTTGAATAAGGTGTGATATTATTTTTTTGAGATATTATGGAACTTTTTCAACAAACTGCAGCCGTAACTTTGTTTTGCATTAAGATAGGAGCTATGCAGAACTGTTTTGCTGTAGAGTGTAAGATTCTATTAGATTTAATTTGAAAGAGCGTTAATAATATTGTATTGTTTGAAGCTACGAAACCCTGCGTCGTGAGTCCAATTCGCTTTTTGCTGATTTTGCATATCAAGGGCGAAGAGAGTGGATTTGCAGTTGCACAACGTTTATTTTTTTTGCAATGTGTTATGTTGGTCGTATCTTTAGGAAAATAACTTTGAAATTCATTCTGACGCATAATCGGTCCTCAAATGATTTAATTCTTATCATAAGTCGGGAATCAATCAGACAACCACACATAGAATAATCCTAGCCTGTAGCCGGATTATTCAAGAGGTTTGATGGAATATATTCCCATAGCAAAAAGATTAAGTTATGTTCACGATTAGTAAACAATTTAGTTTAAAATGCTGCACGAATGATTTTTCCAAATGGTTTTATTAATAGAAAACAGAATCGAGGCATATTCAGATAATTTGCTTAAAAATAAGTAAAATATTTTGTAGTAGGAACACTTACAAAAACTTAAAGTAAAATTAAGTAACACAAATTAAAATGGCAAGTCCAATGTTTGTAGCTAGAATATATTTGTGAGAACGCCGATTTGGTTTATCAATTTAAATACTGAAATTTAAGTCGATGGATTTTTCACAAACTACTACTTGGGAGAATGATAAAGTTCTAAAAGATGGCAACACTATTTTCCTGGGCAACGGTAGGCAAGATGATTTATAAACAAAAAATGAGCTTACAAAATGCCAATTATTGTATCGAATTTTGAGATAAAAGTTAATACTTTTACAACTAAACTGTAGTGCGCTGTAGTTAAAGTTAAACACGAAGTAAATAACGCATGCGACCATGGCTTCAATGCGGGATCAAAAAATCGAACAGCAAGTAAGTGGTTTTAAAATAATTTTTATTAAAGTCACACATATCTTGAACATTTGCATATTTTATGAAGTGGTTTTATCGATATGTGTTAAGTACTTTATTGCATGATGCGTTGTCATTTAATTTTAATTGTAATTTTAGCGCCAAATGATGGAACAGAAGATGAAACAGAAACGCCAAAATTCTGGTATGGTTCAAGCAAATGATCTAAGGGTAGGCTCTGCAAAACGTCCAATATCAGGAAGCCGTTCGCGCGAGCTACATGGTAAGTGTTTTTCCACATAATAGCCATATAAACCAAAATTTCTCAATGTTTAGTTGACTCATGCATGGTTTTTTGATGTATATTTTGGTTATGCGCATTTTTTTTCCTTTTTATAACAGGCTATGATGGCCCGATGCAATTTCTTATGTCGCCAGTCAATCCGGACCAAGTAATACCCCTCCAAACAAATAGAATATCAACATATGATGGTAAGTAGCAACGCTACGCTTACTTGTCTTATAAAACATTATACTTACGCTTTTCTGTGTACATTATTTTACATAAGCATGATTTGGTATCTGTTTTATGTACTTACTAATACTTTATATTAGAGATAAATTTATTCATTATTTTTTACTGATTGTGCGGCCATCTTAACAAGCAACATTGTTTTTAAATGCACAGGTGCATTTATAAATATAGATAACTTATGTCTCATTTATAGCTAGTCCCTAAAATGGGTACCTTTATTCATAATATTACAGTACATCCCACCTTGAAGACCCAAAACCTAAGGGTTAAGCCGAGGTATACATGCTACAGATAGATATTGTAGATGGGACTGTACTAAATAAAGCAAAAAATTACAGTTCTTCATTCTATCAACAATACTTCATGTTTACATTAAACTTTTGACACTATCTTTACATAAAATATTCAAAAACAATTCAAATGTATTTCCAAATGCAAATTCAAGGATCTACCATTGTATGAACACTTGCAACCTTGTTCTATTGATGCTATTGAAATGGTGAATCATAATATTAAGTATGAATAAGTCTTGTTATTGGAGAACAGAAAAACATATTATTCATTCATGACCATGACAACCAGTTATGTACTTAACAAGTACATAACTGGTTTTACTATGAAATACTATGCCATTGAATGTAGAGCAACAAATAATATTACATATTTTTTTATAGAAAATGTTGCCCTGTACTAGGAATTTCTCCGGTATTGTCTCTCTGGTTTACAAACATTTCAATTCACATACACAAACAGCCATCTGCCGAAACAACTATCTGCAATTAATTAATTAATATGATAAAATAAATGAATTTATATTAAATGAATTTGATATTCAAAGAAACTAATTAGTTCAAATCACGGAAGATATCCTGGTATAAAAATCTTAATATTTATAACAAAGTCAGGGTTTAGTCGAACACTTATAAGTAAAACTCAAAAAAGGCTGGAATCTTCGAAGCTGCAGAAGCGACAGTACCCCGACTGTGATACTACGTCGACAGGCTACGTCTAAAATGTTCCCGTAGGTTAAATTAGGAAAGCGAAGCCGCTACCAGAAGCTAGTATAATATGTGTAATTTCACTGGATTTTATGTTCCAAACATATTGACTTATATAAGAAAACAATGACTCATTATATTCTATGAAAATAAAACATTTCAATAATCATGTTCACTGAAAATACGAACCACAATCCATTAAGTTCAATTTAACTTACAGTAGTTCAACATTTAAAATATATATGTTGTCCCACAGTAATGAAACGTGAGTAATTTATGTTGATAGTATAGTTCCAACACAGCTAAAAGATATCAATATTTTAACAGTTATTATAGCTAATAGATTTGTATAAAGCCTTTTTTTTTTCGGGTGGGAAATCATCCAATGACTTCCCCCGCTTTTGGCGGAGCGGGGGGGCATGTCAGACTTGTACTGATTAAAACCCACCCATGTTCCTTCTATTGCTCTTTACGTTCCGGGGCCGCGGTATCTCTTTCGAACAACCCGCAACCCCGGCAGGCGGAGGCTCTGGCAAGCCCCTCTGCTTTGCTGACTCCCTTTGAGGCGCGCGTGAAACACGAATGCGCCGTCGACACGGCTTGTCGTCGATCGACGGACGGACAGTGAATTATCCCTTTGTATAAAGCCTTACTGCTTTTTTTTGCGGATCATCCAATACTTCCCGTTCTAGGCGGAGCGAGGGGAGTGAAATGCATCTATGTTCCTTCTTTTACCATTTGTGTTTCGGGGCCGCGGAATCTCTTTTGAACAACCCGCAACCCCGGCAGGCGGTGTCCCTGGCCGTCTGTTTTGCTGACATCTCTTTAAGGCGTGGAACACGAACGCGCCATCGACACGGCCGTCTCTAGACGGACGCACGGTGAGCTACCCGTTCCTCATCGTCCACAGACTCGAAGCTTTACTGCTGTTATGCAATTTAACTATAGCTGTTTATGAATAGACTAGCTGTGCCCAGCGGTTTCACCCGCTGCCCACTTAGGGGTATGAAAAATAGATGTTGGCCGATTCACAGACCTACCCGATATGTACACAAAATTTCGTTTAAGGCGTCCAGCCGTTTCGGAGGAGTATGGGAACGAAAACTGTGACACAAGAATTTTATATATGAATAGATAAAGATAATTAATACTAGCTGTGATATTATCAGTAAAAGATGAAGTATTTATTTCGAGAATATTAACGCGACAAAGTTAATCAACAGCCTGCCGACACAAATGTCAATAAAAATACATACAAATTGACTCGTGAAAATGAAATTATGGAACAAGGGTAGATAACAATAGTAGAGGGGCCTACCAATGCCACCGCTTGCCTTGGTTGCGGGTTGTTCGAAAGAGATACCGCGGCCCCGTAATATAAAGGGCATGAGAAGGAACATAGGTGGTCAGTATAAGTCTGACACTACCCCCGCTCCTCCCAGAGCGGGGGAAGCTATTTGATGATTTCCCATCTGCAAAAAAAAGGGTAAATAGATAACAGTACTTAGTATATTACTAATAAAGTCAATCAATAGACACATTGTCATTAACCCTTCAAATTCTACTAATCGTGTGTGGTATACGTTCAATACGCGCTCATGTTTGAGTTTCGCTACTTAACTTAATATGACCCAGTGTGAACAAACAAATAAGTTTTCCAAGCAATATGTTGACCCTGACTGCAAGCTCGAAAGACCCTGAAGTTGTCACATGTAGGTAAATACTAGCAAGTTGCTCACGACCTTCGTTCGCGTGAAATGACTATAGAAATATTATTTCATTTGAATTGGATTTTATTAACAATTTCAAGGGTTAATTTTTTTTTCCACGGATTTTAAACTTTTGTTCCAAGTAAAAGTCCTGTCAAAATTGGTCCAGCCGTTTCGGAGATTCGCCGTTTTTATAACAGTACCGTAAATACTTTCACATGCATTTTTCTATAAATTACAAACCAATTTTACTTATATATACAGAATATATAAAGAATAAGACATATTGTATTTCTTCCTTGGCCTTTGTTACTTAAGTCTCTTGTGAGCAAGTCTTAGAACACCGGAAACAACAACTTCACATCTCAAACACAGTCAACTGCACGTCCTTTAACGTTATTATGTAAACAGTAAAAGCGATCTTCCTATCACTTTGACATGCGGTTGACAGTACCTTTAAAAATAAAAGTATTTTTATTGATAAAAGTTTTTCCTAACGCCTTACAGAGCTAGGCAATCAGATAGAAGTGCTGACTGTAGGCGAGGGGGACGGGAGCGGGGAGGAAGATGACGAAAGCGTTCCGGTCTGCAGTGTGGGCAGGGACGCAAGTACTGATGATGTTTGTGCTGATGCCGCTGTGGCTCCGCTGCATGATAAGCCGAGGAGAGATAGCTCGCCTAGTCAGGTGAGTTTTGTAACTATTCCTGACAGTAGACACCGTCTGGAGGACAGTCATACGAACCCCCATTCCGGCAGTAATTTAGACTGCAACTTGACCGTAGCTTCCATGCAATTATTTTTATTTTCGTTAAGTCATAATCTTCTTCCCAAATATGTTGCTTCGAGTCTAATTGAATGCAGCTGAATAAAATTATTTTACTTAGAGCTCTTACCTGACCTGCACACCCCTGTACTGCGTTATACGAGACCCCTTGGTAAGACTGGTTGTCAGACTTTCGGGACACTACTAATACTATCGTACCAACTGTCAAAAATCTACAAATGACAGCCGGAACCAATAGCTAAACGTGCTTTCCAAGATACTACCCCGTCGAATGTCGTTAACCCACTGTGGAACTTGAGGTCTAACATAGCCGCTTTAGCAGGTTTTGGAGTCCCTGTACGTATGTAGCTCTGTATCTCTTTGATCGTCGGTTTTTGGTGGATACCCAACCGACAAATACGACTGTGTCTGTATTATTTTTGTAATGTTATCATTCTCCTGCCCTTATCCAAAGTTATTTCGGGTCCATCCCGTCCATTCAATACTCCTCTAATATTCTGATTTCATCGGACACTTCCCTTCTTGCCATGTCTTCTCCACACAGTCCATCCATCGTTTCTTAGGCCTTCCTCCACTAATGTAAAGTAAGATTAGTGATTGCTTTAATTAACTTGCTCCCGAGTCGATCTTGTATTATGATAAATGATGTTTATTTTGCAAGTAGGTTTTCACAAACACTTTTACACGTCATCTTTTTTTAAAACTAGATGAGGCCGGTGTTTCGTACCCGACTACTCTGAGAAGAAACAGCCGAAACAAACTCAGAGGTAGTCTCTTTTAAAGTCCAGACAAAATAATCTTGGTCAACTTACATGAGGACTATGCCATGATAGTGTCTGAAATGGTCTTTTTAAGAAAGCACCACACAGATTGAGTGGACCTGTCCAGTCAGTGCAAGCATTTGTCAGTTATCGTGTAGCTCAACTCATAACCCAAGGTCTATGCATAAACTTCATCTAGACGGGAATTAATGCCCGTATTCTGGCACTAAGTTGAATATGTCAGACATAAAAAGTGTACCCAACTGAAATACTAATAATGTAATCAGCTTCCGAATTGCGTAATAATTTTTTCTATCGAAATCGGGTTTCTTGTGTTCGCCAATTTCGTCGCAATAACTAGCATTTTAATTGTGAAGGCGCTCGTAGCTTAATAATACTGCCGCGCTAACTAAAAGTGCAGTAAGGAGGTTCTTTGTAATAACCTCCTTAGATACACTTTTAGTTAGCGCGGCAGAATAACAGGCCGATCTTTAGGTTAAGCTTGCGCTTGCCTAAGTTGGTCCGTAAATGGGTGAATATTCATTGCATAGAGTTCCCTCCTTGAATAAAATCACGTTAAGCTGCTCTTCTTGGCTGTAATTTGTAAATCTTTGTCAGTCACCAAGGGGTTATCGTATTACCTAGCGACTGGGCTGTGGAGGTCAGATAGGCAGTCGCTCCATGTAAGATATTCAGCTGCATTTTGGGTAAACTGGAAGGGGACCCGGTAAAAGGCTAGGCCGATAATCGGTAAAAGGCTAGGCACATGATGATGACGCGACGCGTCACCATCATCTTCCTGCCCTTGTCCCATTCTATTTTGGGCAAGACGTTTTCTTCTTCCATTCTCCCCTGTCAGACGTCACGGCGTTCCTTACATAATCCATCCATCTTTTCTTTACCATGAGTTTCTGCGTGATGAACAGAATATTGTCTCATTTAACAGACAGCTGAAATAGAAGGCTCAGTTGAAGGTGCAGTGGAAACGTTCGTGGTGACACCAGCGAAACACGGCACTCTATACAAATGTCGCATAGCTCGAGATCGCAAGGGAATGGATCGGGGCCTTTACCCTACATACTTCTTACATCTAGAAAAGGATTATGGGAAAAAAGTGTTTTTACTGGCTGGTAAGTAAGTTTTCTTTTTTAAACTGACCTTTTTGACAGTTTTTATTTTCATTTTTTGTCGAGTATTCATTTTCCTTTGCTACTAAAAGAGAGATAAACAAGCTATATAAACACATCGTCCATATTAGAAGAGAAAATATTTATTTTTTTATTCACACACAAAATACATGGCAGGACATTACATTAAGACAGAAGAGCACAAAGGTACAGCCTTTTTCAAAAAAAAGTTCTTCCAGCAGAGAAGGAGAGGAAAGTTGGATAAGTGTGTGTGTGGAAAAGATAAAACAGGAAAATTTAAATTATCAATCATATAATAAACAATGTTATATTATGTGATTGATAATGTTATTATGTTATAGAATGTAACTCATAACTTCATAAGCTACCGAAGTATTATAGATACAATTTATATAGGATACCTTCGGGACTATACCCTTTTGATAGTAAAAAAAGAATATTTTGAATATCGGAAAAATCCACAATATCCAAAAAAAAAAATAGTATTCCATCTTTTAGTTTATTCAAAAATAAGGGACATGCGTCACCCTTTGCTGCATTTTTTCGCAACAAGTGACGTCACAAGTAACTTTAATGGGCTATATCTTATACGTATATCGGGTTATATCTTTTTGATCTATTTTACAAATGAACAAATACGTGTGCCTTATTTTTGAATAATCTGAAAGATGGACTTAATAGAATGTAATTACTGTAACCCTGGAAGCTACCCTATTGACGAAGAAATGGAATTAAATAAATAAATAAATATCTTGGGACAACTCACACACGGCTATCTGATCCCAAGCTAAGCAGAGCTTGTGTTATGGTAACCAGACAACTGATATACATACTTATATAATTTATAAATACACACATATTATAAATAAATCACACCCAGACACAGAACAAACAATCATGCTCATCACACAAAGTATGTCCTGGGTGGGAATCGAACCCACGACCTCCGGCTCAGCAGTCAGGGCCACTAACCACTAGACCAACAGGCCCGTTGCTCAGCAGTCAGGGATATAATTATAACGTTATATAAATTATAACGATGACAAAAAATATATACAGCTGAATTGAAAACCCCCTCATTTTTTGAAATCTGTTAAAAATATCGCTGACGTTCATAACAAGTAGCTATCAGTTTCATAAGAGCTATATTTACATAAATTATGTGCCTAATGTCCAAATGTGAACAAAGTTAATACCTAAAACAAACTTTCATGCTAATAGAACCTATCGTGTCGGTTCGCCGTCTAAACCTAAAACGCCAAGTGATTGATAACCACTAACGCCCCTTCACTGTTTACAGTACCAATAAAAATATTACCTTGGAAGGTCAGCGTTTAATAAACATTAACAAAACCATTTATAAACTACAAATATACATTATTATTATTAAAACCATTTATAAACTACAAATATACATTATTATTCGTTAATAATAAAAAAAGGATTGTGTGGTTTTCTGAAACCACGGTAAAAGTGAAACTTTTTTCACATTATAGACATTTAACGCGTACTCCGCAGCCGACCTTCACGCGACATGCAAAACACAGACGAAAAAAGTTTGAGACGATGTAATAAAAGTTTCACTTTAAAAATATTTACAAACACAAAAGATAGACTCGCGCACCGAGAATTCCGTACTAACTTGCGATGTAAACAGCCATATCTTTAGACTGCGTAGACTTAGAGGGTTGATTTTACAGCTCCATGCGTTCTCGAGATAAAAGGTCTTGACAGACAGACAGACGGACAACATAACTATCCTATAAGGGTTCCGTTTTTTCTTTTGAGGTACGGAACTTTAAAAAGAATTTTAAATACTTAAATAAAACAAGTAAATTAAACAGTATTTAGATTACAAAATATAAAATTCTCGTGTCACAGTTTTCGTTCCCATACTCCTCCGAAACGGCTGGACCGATTTAAACGAAATTTTGTGTACATATCGGGTAGGTCTGAGAATCGGCCAAAATCTATTTTTCATACCCCTAAGTGAGCAGCGGGTGAAACCGCTGGCCACAGCTAGTTACAAAATAAAATAACCCAATGTACTGACAAATAACTATCCTCGTATAGTACTTGTGATAAATGCTGTCCTTTTCTTACCGATACAAAATTAACATAATCCCATTAACATAATTATATTTATAGTATTTTATATATCCATATAGTATAAACTAATAATTAATTATTTTATTTCTTATTTACACCTACCACTGTTTGTCTGCATCACCTGAAGGTTGACTGGTAGAAAATGCCTTAGGCATTAAGTCCGCCTCTGTACTTTGTGCTTGAAGTGTTAAATAAATAAATAAATCCCCCTTTGCAGCTCGCAAACGGAAGAAATCGGCCACATCAAATTACTTAATATCGACGGACCCCACCGAACTAACCCGCACAGCGGACAGCTTCGCCGGCAAGTTGCGCTCCAACTTACTGGGGACAGCATTCACTGTGTATGACAACGGCAAGGCGTGGAGGAAGCACGACCATGCACACACCAGGCACGAGTTGGCAGCTGTTGTTTATGTAAGTACTTACTAGCTGCGCCCCGCTGTTTCACTCGTGTCATGATAAAGCATTTATTTCAAAGCCCTTTTTTTTCGAGTGGGAAATTATCAAATAACTTCCCCCGCTCTGGGCGGAACGGGGGAATGTCAGACTTTTACTGACTAAAACCCACACATGTTCCTTCTATTGCCCTTTACTTTCCGGGGTCGCGGTATCTTTTTCGAATAACCCGCAACCCCCGGCAGGCGGAGGCTCTGGTAGGCCCCTCTGCTTTGCTGACATGTCTTTGAGGCGCGCGTGAAATACGAACGCGCCATTTCAAAGACCATTACAGGCCCTTTTGAAAGTCATGAAATAAAATCATGAAGCTACAGTCGCGGTCACAAGGCGTAATCAATTGTGAAAGTACTGTCGATATACAATATTTTAATATTGAATTGTAGACTATGTGTTATTCTGATATGTAAGCTATATTATTGTAAATTTTCACTGAAATCCATTCAGTAGCTTTTGCGTGAAAGAGTCACAAACATCCATACAAACTTTCGCGTTTAAAATATTACTTGCTGGTGCCCGCGGCTTTGTCCACGTGATATCGAAAAAAAAAGTATCTTATGGATTATTCCAGACTATAATCTACCTCTGTGCCAAATTGCATCAAGATCCGTTCAATCGTTTTGACGTGAAAGAGTAACAAACATCCATCCTCAGAAACAGCCGCATTTATAATAATAAGTATTAAGCCGGCGGGAACTCCTGGGACCTGGTGGAGTACCATGACGCTTGTTTTTAGGGATGGGAAACCACTTAATAGCTTGTCCAAGGAAGTTCCTTCTTTTACACTTTGGGTTCCAGGGTCGCGGTATCTCTTTCGAACAACATGCATACTCCAATTTATTTGTGAATTTTTATCATTGTATGATGGAGGTTTTATTCAGTAAAAGTCTGAGTCTGAAGTCCACACGCGGCAGAAATTATTTAATGATGACCGATAGGAAAAAAAAATTAAACTTACTATTTTTTAAGAATAATACACTACTGGACAAAATTAGGGGTTCAAAAAAGATATGGTGCTGCTTTTTCTAAGATTATTCAAAAACTGCGGGGGCTACAAAAACCAGACACTTGGAGCTACAATTTCCTTTTTTTTTATTTCTTATACGACCATTTCTCTCGAAATTACGGCCTGTTGAAAATTTACCAAAAACTTGGATATTTTTGATCCCTTCATTTTTTCCAGTAGTGTAATATCCAAGAGAATGTAACCTGTTAGGCTCGTTATAAACTTTGGAACAATAATTATCCTAGTTAACAGAAATAGTTAGAAAACAAAACAAGGTTGGCAGGTAAGCAAATAAGAAATAGTATGAATGAAACAAACAATACAGTTAGTTGGGAAACTTTACAAATGTACATAATATTGTAACGTTGGTTTGTTTACGTAGGTTCTCTGCGGTTAAGTAAGTTTTCCTCTTAATTATTTAGTTTAGTGACGTCAGTGCTTAGTGAGATCTTAGGACACGCTCATACTTAAGTTCATAGTCCACACACTTATATTTTAACTAGCTTTTGCTCGCGGTTTCGCTCGCCTTATTGGTTCGTAATAGCAACGCTAAGTTTTCCCTTGTTTCCCCTCATTTCCCACGTTTTTTTAAATAAATTAGCTTATGTGCGTCCCCAGGGTCCCAACTATCTCTGTACCAAAATTTATCAAAATCAGTTTAGCCATGTATGCGTGAAGACGTAATAAACAAACTCACTTTCGCTTTTAAAGTAAGGATTATAAACTGATTTACATTCAAGAAAAGATAAAAATCCCAAACTAAAATTGTGATTAAAATTAAATTAAATATTCAAATGGGAGACACTCGATGAATGCCCAAATGAGCTGTTTGATTTTCAACGATAACTTAATTGCTGTAAGTTGTAAATCCAACGGCTGGATTTTAGCATTAATTTAGGTGTTGCTTTTTTTTTGTAATAAAACGTTGCCACGAGCCAGGAATTTCTAGTGTATCGTGAGTGTGTTTACAAACATTGTAACTCACATACACAAACAGCCCACACCTGGAACAAGTACCTGTAGGCCATAAAAAACATTTATAACGTGGGGGAATCGAACCCGCGACACGCAGCGCAACAGCTAGTCACTCAGCCACTGCACTATTTTTAGAAAATGAAAACGGATTAGTAACAATACTGATACAATGTCAGTGCAGACTTCTGCCTATAGCTTACGAGTAGTACTCGCGTGATAGTATTATGCAACATATTATTCATCATCAGCATTTCCCAACTATGTTGGGGTCGGCTTCCAGTCTTACCGGATGCAGCTGAATATCAGTATTTTACATGGAACGACTGCGTATCTGACCTCCACAGCCTCGTTAGTACTGGGTAATACGATACCTCTTGGTAAGACTTTAGAGACACTGACTACCTGTAACGACTGTCAAAGATCTATAATTGACAGCCGAGACCAATAGCTTAACGTGCTCTCCGACGGACGGAGGAAACTCGGTATGTACAGGTGGTCTCCCATCCACAGACCAAACTAGGCAAGCGCGGCTTAACCCGGCAGCGGCTGCTATTATTTAATAATAATAATAATCGTTTATTGCACTCAGCAGAATATAGCCTAGTACAAAATATAATTACACGGTGTTGTAATATAAAAGGCTGCTAAAAACTAAATGAGCGTCTGATTTCCAAACTAGGTAAAGAACCTGTATCTTGGAAATCAGTTCGCTTCACTTTATAAGACAAAATGAATTGAGGAGCTTGATATAAAGATAGTATGACAATTCCAAGTTGGTGGTAATTAGACTATACAATTAAAATATTTAGCCACAAGCTCCTCGCTCTAGCTTGATACGTAACATATAACATTATACAAAGTGCTTTTTATGTACTCAACCACAATAAAGTGTATTAAAAATGAATGTTCATTGTCTAGACGCGGCCTTACCGCTGACGCATTGATTTGTAATGAACTAATTTTAAGGGATATGAAAAGAAATAGTACGGATTTAATATTTAAATGGATCACCTCAGTTCATACTCGATATACTCGCGTGTATAAATATAATTAAGGAAGAAGTTGTGTATGATTCACCCTCTTTTGTAGATGATAATAATAAATATCTTGGGACAACTCACACACGGCTATCTGATCCCAAGCTAAGCAGAGCTTGTGTTATGGTAACCAGACAACTGATATACATACTTATATAATTTATAAATACATACATACTAGCTGTGCCCCGGCATGCGTTGCAATGCAATTTTCTACCTTTCTACCTACCTGCCTACCCTACATACCCTACATACCCTACCTACCCTACCTACCCTACCTACCCTACATACCCTACCTACCCTACCTACCCTACATACCCTACATACCCTACCTACCCTACCTACCCTACCTACCCTACATACCCTACCTACCCTATCTCTCAAGTTGGATCAAACTGCACACGGTGTGCAAATTTCATTTAAATCGGTTAAGTGGTTTAGGAGTCCATTGAGGACAAACATTGTGACACGAGATTTATATATATTAAGAAGATAGCTAAATCACACCCAGACACAGAACAAACAATCATGCTCATCACACAAAGTTTGTCCTGGGTGGGAATCGAACCCACGACCTCCGGCTCAGCAGTCAGGGCCACTAACCACTAGACCAACAGGCCCGTCAGATATTTTTGCACAGCTCCAAGAGACCACAGACTTGAGCATATGGTTTCAATTTCCGTTTTGAGAGTTCCATACCTCGAAAGGAAAAAACGGAACCCTTAGGCGCGTCGCCCACACGACATTTGTAAAGAAAATCTCACATCAGAGTCACGCCGCAACGAGATTTTCTTTACAAATGTCGTGTGGGCGACGCGCCTAGCGCGCCCGCGCCCCGTTTGCGCCCCGACTCTTGGTCGTGTGGGCGACGCGCCTTACAATATCACTGTTGTCCGTCTGTCAGTCAGTGTGTCAAGACCCTTATCTCGGAAACGCGTGGAGATATCGATTGTGGTCCCTTGAGGCTGTGAAAAAATAACTCTCTAAATCTACGCAGTCAAAAGACATGGCCGTTTATGTTGCAAGTTTGTACGGAACCCTCGGTGCTCGAGTGTGACTTGCTCTTGGCAGATTTTCTCCTTTTGAGGTATTGAACCCTAAAAATAAGATTATTCACTTTTAGCCAATCTTTAACTGTCTTTGTCATTAGTGTTATCATCAAATATTTGTATGGCCAACAGATAGTTGTTCCGGGTTTGGCTGTTTGTGTATCTGAGTTTAAATGTTTATAAACGCACCCGCGAAACACGAAAAATTTCTAGTGTAGGGGGGGCTACGATTAAAAAAAAAACATTATAAACACGTTTCTTCAACAGACCACCTAGGGTATCAACTATATAAGATACTGCTTCAATTAAAAATAAATCCACTGTATGTTAATATAATGCATAATAAACCCGAATCACGTACACAGGATGCAATCATACATAGTTTTATAGTACGACATATGGAAAACAATTAAATGTATCCATTTAAGTGTGTATGTAATGGTCATGTCTTGTGTCCGGAGTTTTCGGCCTAAGTCGGACATGCTAGCCACTTGAGAGCACATAGTAGAGCCGCATACCAAAGCTCGCGACAACCACCAACAAGCCATCGAAAGCAGCTGATAATTTCAAGATCTTTGACTATGCTCAACTAAAGCATCGAATTCATAGTTCTTTTTACCACTTTTTAAACTTACCACCATTATTTTTTTTTTAATTTTGTTGCTGGACAAATGACTTCCCCATTTCTTCCACGAATTATTTTCTCCCGCAACTTTAAGTTAATTTTGTTTTTTTTTTTTAATTATTATAAAGTTGTCGCACACTAGGAATTTTCTGCTGTATCGTGGGTGCGTTTACAAACATTTAAACTCACATATGTAAACCACTACCTATAGGTCAAATAAATATTTGTTCCGAGTGGGGATCGAACCCGCGACACGCAGCGCAGCAGTCGATCGCTCAGCCACTCCGCTAACCGTGCCGTCATAATCATGAATAAATCATATTTTTTAAGATATCAAATATAAATCAGCCATTACACAAAAACGTCTATCAGCACTAAACAACAACAATTATTCTCCCATTATAGGACACCAACGTCTTAGGCTTCAAAGGTCCAAGAAAAATGACAGTCATCCTCCCCGGAATGACGCCGGACCGACAGCGAGTCACGATCGCACCACAAGATGACAGCGAAACACTTCTAGAACGACTCAAAAGCCAAACTCTAGACGACATAGTCGTTCTACACAACAAGACCCCAGTTTGGAACGACGAAACACAGTCTTACGTCCTGAATTTCCACGGAAGAGTAACCCAGGCAAGTGTCAAGAACTTTCAAATTGTACACGATTCTGAACCTGAGTATGTGGTTATGCAGTTTGGTAGGATTTCTGAAGATGTGTTTACAATGGATTTTCGGTATCCGCTTTGTGCCCTGCAAGCGTTTGGAATTGCGCTCAGTTCGTTTGACAGCAAGCTGGCTTGCGAATGATCTCTTTTTTTTTTGTAAGTTTCACATTCCATTGTGGTCGTCGCATTTATTGTGTTTTTTTTTTAAATCATGAGGCTATAAATTATATTAAAAACTGCGTAGAAGGGCGTCTTGTTTATGATACGTAAATGGAATTGTAATACTAATAGAATTTTCATCACAAATGTTGAACAATGATATGAACTGGTGTTGCCTGGGGTCGTGTAGTGTTGTGCTGACGCGGTCATAAGACGTGCGAAAGAGACGGTGCATACTTCTATGTAATGTTAATAAAAACTTACTATCCACCGCCGTTCGACGATCAACCTGCACTACACGTGGTAAATTATGACTAAATGATCTTATAAAGGAGGCCCGAATTCCAGCAGTTAAGCTAATTTCTATAGTGTCGTCTCGCTCCTACGTTTTATGACCGCGCTATACAGTAATCGTACCTGAAAATTAAACAAATACAGAAAATATCACAATATCAAGTTGTCTGCTTCACTTAACCGGTTAATAAGAGCTTGTAGCCCCATGATGCACATATAGTATTGTTATTTTTGTAACAAAACGCACATAATTTAGTTTTCGGTGCTTGTTGTGACGTAGGTTGTGTTGTTCCGTGTTTCGACTTTCATCGACAATGTTTGATCGAAGTCTGTAGCGTAGACGTGTTTATAGAGCCTAAAGAGGCCATGTCTAAGAAATATGACCATATTTTCCCGTTTTTGGGGTTCCGTAGTTCAAAAGGAAAGAACGGAACCCTTAGAGGATCACTTTGTTGTCCGTCTGTCTGTTCAATTAAAACCATATTCTCAAGTCTGCGGTTGGAGCTGTGAGAAAATCAACTCTCTAAGTCTATGCAGTTAAAAGATGGTATGACCTTTTATGTCGTAAACTTGTTCGGAAACCCCGGTACGGACTCTGACTTGCACTGCCTTGAATATTTTGACTATTTATTATTTCAATATAAAAGAATGCTGTTGAAAGACGCCTTCGAAAATAAAATAGCAATGATTTCAAATTGAGAAATAAGTTGCTTTATTTTCGTGCAGTTTTTAGTTAAGTGAATCAAAACTTTTTAAATATCTGCATTTTTTTTAACTATGTTGCGGTCGGCTTCCAGGCTAACTTGATGCAGCAGAATTGCTGAATACCTATATTTCAATGTAAAATACAGGTATTCAGCATTTTAGACTGCCTATATAACTTCAACTGTCAAAAGTAAAAGATGACTTTTTCCAATTTGCGGATTTCATCAAATAACTTACCCCGCTTTGAGCGGATGGGAGGGTAGTTGCAATTACTGACTATAACCCACCCATGTTCCTTCTTTTACCCTTTAACTGGGCCCCTGCTGAATATTTCCATGCGTAGGCATTCCCATTTCAAATGTCATAAAAATAATGTTAGGTAGTCTGTTTAAAACTTGGTCGTATTTCTTAAACATAATTAAGTGTAATTTACTGTGGTCCAAGGTGTAAATCCAAGGAAAATTGCACATATGCATGTAATTTCATATCTGTTACAAGTAGAAAATATGCAATGAGGGAATTTATTTTATAACTACATACTCTTTTTACTGTAGCTGCAATTACGTACTTTTTTCGCTTTTGTAACAATATAAACATATTAAAATAATGTATATAAAAAGTATTTATGTAAAAATCTTCAGATAAATGAATGTTGTCATTAAAAATAATAGTTATTCAAATGTCTATGGTTTTGAGCGGGAAAGTCGACGCTTATTTGATAGTATTTGTTGTCTCATAACTGTGTATTATTTTATGAATAACGGGGTAAATAATGTTCCTTCATAATCTTATACGCACATGCTTGCACATTTCTTATGTAATTAGGTATCTATAAGTACCTAACTTATATAATATTGTCAAAATATATAATAGTTGCAGTCAACAAGTTTGCTCATGTATTTATGTAAATTCAAGCTCACCTTATGCTCAGTATTCTTGTTTATTCACAAAGCTTTTGGCCGGAGAGCCAGTAATTGATTTTGGGAAGGTATTTGAAACACTGAAACATCTTGCTTAGTTTAACTATAATAGACAAAAAAGATTGACTAGCTCTTTGCCTATCTTAAATAATAAAATTACTTTTAAAAAAGTATTTGACAAACCGTCTCAAAATTATTTACCGGCTCATTGACTATAAAATGACGTCATATCTTAACATGGCCAATAAAATATATTGTCATAATATTCGTAACAAATCAACAATTATATGTACAAACTATTGTTAAGCATCAAATAGCGTTAGTTTTGTATCCTAGTCAACTTAGCTTTTAGTTAATTTTAATTTAGCACTAAATATTCATAATTTGAATGCACAAATTATTTTAAGGAAATACGTCTCTACTTTAATTATTTGGTGTCATAAAATATTGTATAAATGTTTGAATTCTGCCATTGTGATACATTCATTGTTTTTTGTATGTAGACGTTTCTCACATTTTTTTATTCACATCACAAACAATCGAAATTTACTTAATTTTATCAATTTAGGGGTGGCAACACACTAGTTCGGCATTCGAATCAACGGAGTATTTTTTGAAAATCGAAAGCTGTTCCTAATCTTTTAATACAGTCATACATAGGTAACGGCATAATATGAAATTAGCCGAGCGTATTTTTGGTCGTCAACACATTTTATTTTGCCGCCTGTTCGGGCTGAATTATCCTTACTAATATTATAAAAGCGAAAGTGAGTTTGTTTGTTTGTTTGTTTGTTTGTTTGTTTGTTACCTCTTCACGCTTTAATGGCTGAACCGATTTGGATGAATTTTGGTACAGAGATAGTAGGTAACAAGGAGACGGACATAGGCTAATATTTTTTTGAAAAAAGTGGGATGTGAGGGAGAAAGAGGGAAGAGAAGGGAAAACTTAGCGTTGCTATTACAAATCAATAAGGCGCAAGGGGAACTGTGTTACCCCAAATTTAACGCGGGCGAAGCCGCGGGCGAAAGCTAGTTTAGTATAATTCGCAATCATTCGTGTAGCGCCCCCTAAGAATCATGTTAATTGCTTTATATTACTTTAACTCCCCAATTAATAAATTATATTATGTTTTTGTTAGCAAGTAATACCACATCAGTATTAATATTACTTTAATTAAACCATTTATTTATAGACCTGACAATAATATTGTACATTGTATCCACTGCCTTGTCCCTATTGTTTTTCTTTAAAAAACACATTTGTTTTCATCAAACAAATGTAAAAAAATGACTATTAGAATAAATAATTGTGCCTATTATTAGGTTACGTGTTTAGATAGTTAAATGGGAAGAAACTTAAATGAAATTTGTAAAATATTTAAATGATAAAATGTCAATGTAATAATGTCATGAGCTTCTTGTAGTAAATCGTGTAAAAGATTAATGAGTATTACTCTACTATCATTATAGTATCGTTGGTAAACCACAGAGCACGGATACGCCTGTGCGCACTTTCTATACAAACTAACCGTGTCACTGTTTCTCTCTCTACGAAAAATATTGACAGCGGTCTATGGCTGAAGTGCGCTAAAACCATTTTCAGCGCCACTAATTTTATTAGTACAGCTACACGCTGCGGCGATTCCGCGCTTTGTGCTTAATACAATCGTAGTATAGTTCACAATACGTTCTATACAAGAAAGTTCATCTTTAAATTGCATCCCTTTATCAATTGTTTGGATTCTTCACTTTTTAGTCTATTTTTCTGCTATCTATACGAATTTGAATCTTCAAAAACTACGGCACTCATATTGTGCTGCACTTAATCTTAACCTAGTTCGTTTTTGAATAAGGTCCAATATGGTTTAGACATATTACGATCCCAACTTCATTAGGCAGAAATCTTAAAATTAACACTGACACTGCCATCAGGAGAAAATTAGTAAATTCGTTGAAGTTGCATTTGAGTTTTTATAGTCTTCAAAATTATAGGTACTTGAAAATGATAATTTGTTTTGTAGATTTTAGTCATTTAGCCAATCATATTTGTAGTTTTTTATCGATTGACCAAAGTGGAAAGGCTTATAAAATGTTGTGGTGAATATCCACAGGATTGCATGGTACATGTAACGTACAGACGCCTGCAGGTCAAGCTACCCGAAACTGTAAATTTTTGCCAATGAACCTTGAACCTAATACTTTAGAAATAAAGTCGAAAATCTAACAAAGAAATCTGACAGATTGTAGTAGGTTGATGTGCAGGCGTCTGTACATAGATTTTGGCAGCCAGTAAAGATATCCCATTTGTTCTGTTAGGCATTTACACATAAAATTACAATTTAATTTGGTAGAATTGTACATACTAAAGTATGAATTTTGGTGTATTGTGCCTTTGGTAACGATAGGTTAAATGTTTGTGCCTTTTATTTTCCATGTTTACTATTGTATTTTGTACCTGGAGCTTTTCGTAGGCACAGAATTGACCCCCCTTTACTAGTTGACAAATCGCTTTTTACACCTTGAAGATGTTAGATTACTTAGGACAACTTTTATAAGCAAAGCTGTCGTTAGACTATTATAGTTGTAGTAGTGAATGGATGTTACGTAAAATAATTGAAAATTGTGTAAATTAATTAAACGAATAGTCTTATTGTAAAAATTCATGAGAATGTCCATTTAATCGACTTGTGAATTTACTTAAATAAAAATTTTTGCTCATAGTAATTGTGCAGTATGTGTATAGTTAAATGTTTTGAAAATAACTTGAAAACTGCTTACAAAGGAAATTCCAGATCTATGACCCTCAAATGGTAGAAATTACCAATTATTTTGCCATTTTTTTTTTCGACAATAGTATTACGCCAATTTTATTTTATTTGACATTTTTATCATCAATAATACCCAATCATGTCTCGTAAAATATTTAAAATATGAATTTATCATAATAATGTAAATTATTCTTTACATTTTTTGATGTATAAAATATTTGTGATATCTATTGTAAATAGTGATGTTTGAACACAATTATTTCTAAGCAATGACTTGTAATGTTTTGTGTTATTAGTAAAGCACTGTGCATTAAATGTCGTTAAAATTATCAAAACATAAACAACAAAACAGACTTTGATAAATATTTTTGGTTCTCATTAAAGATCATGTGTAACTTACAATCATGAATTCATGATGAAATATTATTATCCAGTGAATTGTTCTACATTCCTTGTTTGTGATACAAAAATCATGGTTTTGTTATCAATAAATTGTATTGGTGCAACAAATTATCATTTATTTCTTTCCTACTTCCTGCCCATCATTCATATCTTTTCTCTTATTTGGCTGTACTCTGTGCCTCTGCTTACTCTACAGGAGTTACAGGTGATATTGTTCACTCCTTCCTTAATGATTGACTTGATTGGTGAGGTTCATAGGTGATCATAGCACCAGCATAATACAGCATAATAGTGACAGCCAATGACTTCATTGCCAAGCCATTTTTTTTTTAAACATGGACCCACCCTAGGAATTTCTCCTGTATCTTGGGTGCGTTTACAAACATTTAAACTCACATACACAAACAGCCAGACCCGAAACAACTATCTGCAGGTCATACAAATATATTTTTCGTGCGGGAATCGAACACGCAGCGCAGCAGTCGATCCCTCAGCCACTGCGCCAACTGTGCCGTCAAACCACGTGCCGCCTTAACCAGTACTTGAATGTGGCTATTGTGACGCTCTGATGACTGGTAGCTGACCCTGTACATGATAGTGGTGGTATCTAACTTTTTAAGGTCTTCTTTTCTTAAATTGTTTGAATCACGGTTGGCGCCGTGACTGAGCGATTGACTGCTGCGCTGCGTGTCGCGGGTTCGATTACCGCACGGATCAAATATTTCTGTGACCTTCAGGTTCCGGGTCTGGCTGTTTGTGTATGTGAGTTTTAATTTTAGTAAATGCACCCAGGATACAGGAGAAATTCCTAGTGGGGCAATGTTTACAAAAAACTAACTATGCCCAGCGGCTTCACCCGCCGCTCATCTCCTTTTCTGTTTCTGAAGGGGTTTGAAAGATAGATTGTAGCTGATTCTCAGTCTTACTGAATATGCATAAAAAAATCATAAGGCGTGTCGCGGGTTCGATTACCGCACGGATCAAATATTTCTGTGACCTTCAGGTTCCGGGTCTGGCTGTTTGTGTATGTGAGTTTAAATGTTAGTAAATGCACCCAGGATACAGGAGAAATTCCTAGTGGGGCAATGTTTACAAAAAACTAACTATGCCCAGCGGCTTCACCCGCCGCTCATCTCCTTTTCTGTTTCTGAAGGGGTTTGAAAGATAGATTGTAGCTGATTCTCAGTCTTACTGAATATGCATAAAAAAATCATAAGAATTATATGAGCCGTTTCAGAGGATTATGGTAACGAATACAGTGACACGAAAATTTTATATAATATTAGACTAGCTTTCGCCCACGTTAAATTTGGGGTAACACAGTTCTCCTTGCGCCTCATTGATTTGTAATAGCAACGCTAAGTTTTCCCTTTTCTTCCCTCTTTCTCCCCCACATCGCACTTTTTTCAATTAAAAATTAGCCTATGTCCATCTCCTGGTTCCCAACTATCTATGTACCAAAATTCATCACAATCGGTTTAGCCATTAAAGCGTGAAGAGGTAACAAACTCACTTACGCTTTTATAATATTAGTAAGGATTAAGCGAAACCTAATATCATTTTGAATTACTCCATATTTCAAGAATGGTTTTGATTACCACTTCCATAAATGCAAAGTAAACACTGAAAAGAAAATGTCTCAAGTTCAGAGTACCGTAGAGTTGCACCTTACCAGTGATTTTCTAACTTTGATTCATACTGCTGCAGTTGGCTTCCTAGCCAACCAGAATCATGTACCTATGTACAAATGGAACAAGAAGCAGTTTCAAAAGTTGTGTAAGTTAGTGTGAATTAGGCTGTCCAGTTATTTCCTCTGAGAGCTGTCTATGTTTTACCAGATTTAATTAACCTCATTCAATGGGTTGGTATCATACTTGTTACAGGCAATGTGACTAACATACATGCTGAAAATCAATTGATAACACTGGCATGTCAACATTACAAAATAGAATTGCCATAGGCCATAATTAATGGTAAATTGCTTCAGGTGGGTTAAATTTGTGAAATAACAAGATTAGGTAGGGTTTTATGTTTTTTTTTATTGTCAGCTTACATACAAAGTTTATTCGGTCTTAGCGGCCGCTGCTTTAGGCTTCTTGGCCTTGATGGGCCTCTGAGAGCGGAGGATTGCTGATGCACGGCGGAGGGTAGCCTTGGACAGGTCAGTGCGGTAGTGGTTGGCTTTCAGCAACCTCTTTACCTTGAACAGCGATCTCCTCGCGCCGGCTTTGAATTGGCGGCGTACTGCGTTCTTGACAGGCTTGTTTGTCGCTTTAGCTTTCTTGTACACAACTGTGAAACCTTTCCTGTCGGGATTCTCGACGACGCCAACAGCCTTCTTCTGGATCAGGCCGTTGTATCTGTACGAGTTGAGGTTAGTCACATTGTTCGGCTCCTTGCTGAACGGCTTCCTTATGTTACGCTTCTTCACCAGGAAGGCGTTGTTGTTGCGGATGATCATCCAGTTAAGATGAGACGACATTTTTGCAGTTTTATTCTAAAAACTACACCAAATACAACGTGCTCACAACGTGTCCGTAGACAAAAAGAAAGAAGAAGATTGTCTATGCTGTCGCTAATGTCAAACCTTGCTGTCAATTTCTGTGTTGCCATTGATCTCAACGACAATTTCCCACCAATAAGGGGATAGATTTGAAAATACTTTCTAAAACAACAATGAAAACAAAAATATCAACCCCCGTGATACTGATCAGTTTCAATTTATTTTATAAAGTTAATATTTAAAATATCCCTTTGAGGTATATGGTGATTAATTATATATTGGGGTCTGTTCTGGTCTTCCTGGATGCAGCTGAATACTAATATTTCACATGGAGGTATTGCTTACCTATCTGACTGTTAAAGATCTACAAAATAACACATGGCCGAACCAACTGCTTAACGCTATTTCCGAGTTATCTATAGTGAAAATTCGGTATGTGATGGATATTCACCCATCCATGGACCGACCTTGGAAAGCGCGTACTTACCTTAAAGATCGATCCGTGCGGCTATTTCTATTTAGCCACTATGTAAATTTAAGGAGAATAAAAGCGTATAATTTATTTTTCTTTAAATTTACATCAGGAGTCTTAATTTACATTTGTTTATACAAAAACATTAACAAATGTAAATTAAGCGAATAACGTTTCTAAAGTAGTTAAAAAACACGCGAATAATAAATAGCCATTTCCACATTTTATTTTTTATATTGGTCACACTAAGTTGAACCATAGACAGTTTTCAAACGAATAAAATTCGAGCTTATTGAAGTTCAAAAATGTTGCGGATAATTATTAAATTGTTTTGAAATAAAAAACTTTAGAATTTAGTGTGTATTTTTGTAATCATTTTATTGCATAATTATGTTGCACATAAATTCACTCTTCATTCTTCCCACAATTCTCTATGAATTTTACCGTTGACTTCTTTCATTTTCTTCATCCTTTTTTTTGGCATTTTGCTTATGGTGATATGTCAAATTCCAAACTAAAACTTGTCTGGGACAATTCGTGTCGGTTCTTATTATATCTTTTTTCTTTATTATATTTACAGTATTCCTTATAGTAAATGTAGTACTTGTGTGAAATTTATATGTGATTTGCTTAAAGTGCCAAATTGATGTCTCGTTATTATTGGTATCATGAATCAGGTTGATCAAAATATAAACAAAGATATGTTTGATTCTGATCTGATCGACGTGGAATCTTTGGATTATTCCGATGATCAGACGTGGTGAGTACTTTTGAAAAGTATGTAAGTAAGAGAATATGTCGCAGTTAGTGGTGGCGAATATTTACGGGGTCATGCATGTCTTGTGTCCGGTCGTAACGTCAGTCTATCTGTCGACTGTCGAGTCTCGATGGATATTTAGCTCGTTCCAATTAATCGAGTTATTTATTTCCAGTCTAACCACTCTAACCTGTATTTTAGCATAGCCACCTTGCACAGGTAACTGTGCCCAAGTTTTTTGCTAAGATGATTCACCTTCACTTAGGTGTTTTTATTTTGTTTTGAATGAACTTAGATTTCTTTACGAAAACTCGAAAGTGGTCAACTTTCAAAGTTACTATGAGTTTGGGTAGAATGTTCTTTATAGGCATGCTTACTCATAAAAGTTAGCAACCCACTTGACTGTAATGTGATCACCACACCTACACTATTTCACATGATGATGAATTGTATTAGTTAAACCTATTAGGCTTTTAATTTCCACAAGAGTTTATAACATCAATATTATTGTTTTGTATAAGACCAAAAAGTTTTACCTACAGTATAAAACTGTAGTGTTCTAAATATGAATTTATAAATGTATCTATCTACCCCCAACAACATTTCTAACGATAAAGTAAACAATAAAGTCATCTTTCAAATACATTTCTCTTGTCTTAATTTTCATTATGTTTTGTAGAACTTACTAGCAAATTATCAAACTGATTAGATTGCCTTTATTGTTCAGATCCAGTTGACATAAATTGCACTTCAATTAATAAGATAAGTTTTGTGATAAAATAACACCTACTTTCAGTACTTATAAATGAATAAATTTTGCTTCATTATAGGTATTGATATTAATAAGGCTCTATGTATACAATGATATCTTTGTACAGATGCGAGCAGGTCAAGCTACCCGAAACTGTCAATTTTTCCCAATGAACCTTGAACCTAATACTTTAGGAATAAAGTCGAAAATCTATCAAAGAAATCTGACAGATTGTAGTAGCTTGATGTGCAGGCATCTGTACAAAGAAATGTTATAAACAATCTACTGTTTCATATTTTTTGAGACAACACAAGGTGTCTCTTAACTTTATTATTGGTCAGTGGGTCATCTTAGGGGCTAACTAGCTTTTGAATGAGGCTTTACTCGCATTAAATTTGGGGTAACACAGTTCCCCTTTAGTGACTTGCAGGTACCGGTTACTTGTAGTTTTTGGTCTAGCACATTATTAATTATTGTAATAGTAATGCTAAGTTTTCCCTCTTTCTCCCTCATATCTCAATCTTGCCTAGCCTATGTCCGTCTCCAGGGTCCCAAATATATCTGTACCAAAATTCATCAAATTCAGTTTAACCATTGAGGCATGAAGACGTAACATACAAACAAACTCACTTTCGCTTTTATAATATTAGTAAGGATTTACAATGGTTTTTAAAACAGTTATTTCAAACCCCCTGTCGGAAGAATGGTATTGCAACGGTAACCACTTACCAGCAAGTGTAATCCTCCAAATCACTTACTTCGGAACAAAACTCCATTACACAAATTAACTGCATGCAAACCCATTATTGCCAATAAAATCTAATTAGAAAATAAATCAGCAAATGTTTTTGTTGTGTGTGTTATGATTGATTTTTTCATTGATCCGAAATTTGGTCAGTGATAACAGCTTTTAGTGACAATAAATTGAGATCGTAAATATGAATAATTTGTTTCCTTTGCATCCAGGTTGTACACAGCTCCTGAAGACTCGGGACAGAAAGTTGACATAGTAGACTGGAACTTATCTTGTGACTGGCCCATCAAGGAGGACAATGATTATCTTAAGCTGGAGAAGACACTCTACACAGTTCTTGACAACATACTTAAAGGTAAGTTCTTCATAATATAAAAGACTAGCTGACGCCTGTGGCTTTGCCCGCGTGATACAAATTTTATCAAGATCATTCAGCCGTTTTGACCTGAAAGAGTAACAAACATCCATACATCCATCATCAAAAACATTCGCATGTTTGCCAAATACCGTTCTGAGTTTCTTCCGTGCCTTGGAACGTACATTAAGCTTTTGGTCCGGACTGTCATTTGTAGATCAGGATGCTAGTGTCCGTTTAACCAGAGGTATTGTATTACCTAGTACTAACTGGGTTGTGGAAGCTAAGTTTGATATTCATATAAGCTAAGTTTGATATTCAGCTGCATTCAGTTGGGTAGAGATAGAGGGTAGCCATATAATGAATGGCAGCCAAATAACTATGCCAATAGCTTGTCTAAGCAAGTTGCCACTGTGACAATGAGTAGTCTAAACTTCTTCACCAAAAGTTCTACCAACGCACAGAGATAATATTTGTTCAGCTTCAATTTTCCTTTTTTCTGTAAAGGCTATAAATAAAGGTTTATTTAAACTTTTTTTAACTTGAAAATAAACTTCAAAGTAGTAGAATTTAAGTCGTTTTTTCGGATAGCAACTACTTCTTTTCATTTTAAGTAACTCCTACATCATTAACAAAATTAGAACATGTTTGATAAGACAACATGTTTGAACTTGTATAAAATTGTGTGCATTATTTAAATATTGAGATGTGAGAGGTCAGTGACTTTTCCTCAATACAAGATTCATAAATGTAGCTTAATAATATATTTTGCCTACAAATTCCTCACTTATTTAATGTTACAGCAATCTTTATCCATACCATTGTAAAGACTGTCCAAGTGTAATTTCGACTTGTGGCAGAACCTCTTCTCTATGTGTTATTTCACACAACTTTTTCAATGAAATGATATTTTATGTGATTTTATATTGAAGGGTAACTGTAAAACGAAATTTGTTTTTTTATAAGTTTTCACTAAAACTATGCCGCAACTTATTGTTGTTTTTTTTGGTTTCATGAAAAGGTCACATATTTAAAAAGTTCCAAAAACTAAACACCAAATTTTATAATTAATTATTTTTTGTTGATAAATATTTTTACGTTCTACAAACCCATTTTTTTTAGAATGTTCCCCTGCTTACTTTAAAAAATAGAGGGACACAATTTTGAAAGCTTTAAAAGCCAATTTCTCAACATCAATTTAAGAAAACAGTATTTTAGAAATCTCAATATTATTTTTAAGAGCTATTTTTAGATAGATACCTCACACAGTTATTTTTCATTTTGTATCACTTTTCTCCTTATCTCCAAATTATGAATATACAAGTCTCGGAGTAAATTGACTGTGACATACAAATAAACAGACAAACCCACAGGATGAACCTCTGTCGGTTTTGTTAAAACAGAACCCTAAAACATAGGTGTTAAAGAAGCTCTGTTAGTCTGTCAGCTTTTTTTTCATATTTCTTTAAAAAAAAAAAACGTTGCCCCACACTAGGAATTTCTCCTGTATCGTGGGTGCGTTTACAATCTCACAAACACAAACTCCCAGACCCGGAAACAACTATCTGTAGACCATACAAATATTTGTTCCGTGTGCGAATCGAACCCGCGATTCACAGCGCAGCAGTCGATCGCTCAGCCACCAATCGTGTTGTCAAAGACCAAATGGATTTGTAAGAACATGGACAGACCCATGGCCTAGGTTGAGAATGTTCTCCTGGGATTATTTCTGGCATCAGATAAAGCTGCTAAGAACTGGTATTGTATAGGCATGCTATATCTTCATACTTAAAATTATACAAATAGACAATTATGTAATTACAAACAAACTTCTAAATGTTAATTTGAAGAAGTATTTGTTTTTAAGATAACAACTTCAAAGTTGTTGTAAAATTCTTATCATTAATATAGAAATATAAAATAATGGTTATGAGACTGCAGTTTTCTGTGTTGTAAGTAAATCTTTTATTATGATCGAATAATTATGAAACAGCTGTTTAATTGCCTGCATTATGAAGTCATTTCTGTAATGGTAACAAGTTACTATTACATATACAACATTATGTAAGATATGCACACATTCTTCTCTGAAAATATTAGGTGAATTATTAAAACAAAAGCAATTACAAATACTTCACAGTACACTGATCTTTGCTTTTTTTAATTTTTATAAAATGTTTTAAGGAATTATGATTCTTGAGACCTTGTCCATATGACCCACTTTTATATGGAGACTATTAACAAAGATGTCTATCGCATGTGGGTCATCAATTCTTGTTATAACATCATTACTCCTACTTGCACCTGGAATGTGCGAAATTCAACTTTATGGCAATGACAAAACAAAGTTACTTAAGGGGCGTCTGTCCCGGGGTTGCGGGTTGTTCGAAAGAGATACCGCGGCCCCGGAACGTAAAAGGCAATAGAAGGAACTTGGGTGGGTTTTAGTCTGTAAAAGTCTGACACTCCCCCCTGCTCCGCTGAGAGCGGGGGAAGTCAGTAGAGGGACCAGAGTCATTTATTTCAATTAGACCATTACAGGCACTTTGAATGTCAAAAAAAAAACAAAATGTTAAGCTACAGCCGCGGACACAAGACATAATAACTTGTGAAAGTACTGTAGTTGCCCATTCCAAAGCGTTGATCTCTATGGAGAAGAATGGGCAAGAAACTCCATGGATACTCTTTTAAATTAGAATATTATTACAAAATCGTATTGACATCATTCGGTTTGAGATTATACAAATATGTGAGAACGATGTAGAAAGACGTGCACAGTAAGAGCGTCCAGAGTTATAACAAAATTAAATTTTAAAATCTAAATAAATTAAAACTGAACCGTAGCAGTTAAAAAAATGACATTTAATAGTTTAGAATAGGTTGACCTGCCGTTGCGTGTACATAAGGATGTTATTGTTTAGTCGGCGCTGTAGCACAGATGTGCGTGTCTTACCTGACGGTGGCACTGTTTGCAATGTCAACATAAGGTCAAACTCAAAACATTACACTTATCTTCTTTTAGTTCTTGTTCATTTGCCATAAATGGCATTTATGTCTATAGTACGGCTAACGAGAAGCGATACCAAATGTAAACAAAACCCATGCTAAAACCCCATCTAAAATGGCCGCCCGAATGTTGGCGAACCCGTCTTAACGTTGTCATGTTTTTGCCGGGAGAACGAGACATTACGACAAAGGCACAAGATGGAAAGAGCTAAATATTAGATTGTCAAAGCCACAGTTGTTCTTTAGGTTAATGACCTTTCGTATCGCTTCTCGTTGGCCGTACTACAGATAATTCTTTTTTTTTTTGTTTTATTTTGGTCAAACAAATCCTTTTTTTTTTCTTTTCTGTCTCTATCTAAAGAATATTTAAAACTACGTCTTACTCATCTCAGACTATATTTATTTAGTACACAGTCATACATTATCATTCATGATAAGTAGGAAGTGCTGTATTCAGCTGCATAATTAGCATATTTAAATTAAACCTATTTATAAACTACTTTACTTTAGTGTTTGTCTGTTTTACTTATTAACAAACTAGCTTTTGCCCGCGGCTTCGTTCGCGTTTGATTCGGGGTAACACAGTTCCCTTTTCCTGATTTGTAGGCCGGCTACTTGTAGTTTTTGCCCTAGCGCCTTATTTATTGTAATAGCAATGCAAAGTTTTCCCATTTCTTCCCTCTTTCTCCCTCATTTTTCTTATTTTTTAAACAAAACTTACCCTATGTCCGTCTCCAGGGTCTCAACTATCTCTGTACCAAAATTCATCATAATCGGTTTAGCCATGTAGGCGTGAAGACGTAACAAACAAACAAACTCACTTTCGCTTTTATAATATTAGTAAGGAAGTAAGGATGACATCGTACTGGAAATTAATAGTGGCGCTTTAGAAACTGACCGCACTTACCGATGTAATTAAATGTAAAACTGCGTTGTGGAGGTCAGATAGGCAGTCGTTCCATGTAAAATCCTGGTATTCATCTGCATCAGGTTATTGAAATCGACCTTAACATAGTTGGGGAAAGGCTAGGCAGATGATGATTTTCGCCGATCCTAAATAGATTGGCGCTTGGTAGGAAGTTGATGACTGCTGTCGTTCCAGATCGCGTGCCTAATTTTTGCAAGTCTGGACATTTGATTGGTTTTCTCACTGTTTCTCAAGCGGTTCTTAGCTTGAAAATGTAGAAGACATTCGAAATGATAAGGGGTTCAAGAGAAGTATTATAAAACCAAAACCAGTTTGTATTTGACCAACATCTCACCGTATCCCATTTTATTTGAAATCAGCTGCAGTCTTCTTCTCCCAGTCATACGTCTTCATTATTGTCTCCATCTCAATAATCTCCCCCACTTACCATATTTAATCATCTTTCGCACAATCCGTTCGGCGATCCCTATTTATTTGGTCTTCCATTTACATACGTACTAAAATCTTGTCTCCCGACATTTTAGTCCGTAGTTGCTGCTCAACACATTTTAAAAACTTTCCTCTCTCTACCATAACACAAAATTTAATGGAGGATATAACATCATTTCGTCACACCTCCAAAAACAAGATGGCGATTAAAATTAAGAGGTATGCAATGATTTTCGTCGGCCCGTCGTTAAACAAAGGATATGAACATGAACAATTGGTAGCTGATCTAATGACATTCGACACGGCTCATGGGTTCAGGACAAAGATCTGATATCGAGATGTATGCAGTCAGGGTCTATAGGGCTATTCTATAAAAATACATCACCTAGCTTAGCGATGTTTTTTGTATAAGTATACCATTTAGTTTAAGACATTTAGACGAGTACATCCAATGCGTTAATAGACTGTTTGCACTTTATTGATTTATAATAATTTGACACCTATTTATAATAATTAATACAATGACTATTTACAACCTATTGACATCATATTTATAATATTTTTACTAACATTTTTATTGATTATTATTTATTGTTTTTGTATTTTTTCAATTGACTATTTATTGTTTTTTAGGTTTTTCAAATAAATTATGTAATGTATTAATGTAGGCTTAATTTAAACACAATTCAAATTGTTAAATGAATAAATAAATGAAATGAAATGATGCAGCAACGTCAATTTTCATAGAGAGTCGTCTAGAATAGGCCCTGTGCTCTATTGGTTAGACATAATACAAGAAAAATCGTTACTCCTCTTGGATTAACGAAATAATTGTTAGTTTTCTTTTTGTGTTTCATCTCTAAGGTTTTCAATATCTATATGTATATATAAAAATGAAACCCGTTTCCCGTTGTCACGCCATAACTTGAGAACGGCTAGACCGATTTGGCTGATTATTTTTTTGTAGTTTTCTAATACTCTGTAGAAGGTTCCTACGGAAAAAATTGAAAAACGACAACTCAATCGATGTCGTTTATAGGTGGGTCCATACGAGAAAACCGGCCAAGACCGAGTCACACTCGCGCATCGAGAGTTCCGTTCAAACTTACGACATAAAAGGCTAAATTATTTGACTGCGTAAACTACGATTATTTTTTTACAGCACAAAGAGGCCACAGACTTGAGTAAATGGTTTTAATTTCAACTTGATACGCGTTCGTTATTACTCCACGCGTTCCTGAGATATAGGGGCTTGACAGACAGACAGACAGACGGATAACAAAATGATCCAGTAAGGGTTCCGTTTTTTTCTTTTGTGGTACGGAACTCTAAAAACACCGATAATCTTCAAAAAATACAGTCAACAGCCTAGTTTAATGAAGCCTAAATAAAAATTGGTTGTGACCACTTTCAAGAATTTTAGATTTACGATATCAGCAGAAGTATTGTGTAATTATAGCTGGAACTGGCTGTGAGCACATTTAAGTTGTATTAAATGTCTAGACAAAACAGGTCCAAGATATTTCCTGGCTGTGGGCGGTTAAATTGCTTAAGATTGAACCAATTTTAAGGCTGAAAACTTCCGTATCGCAAACAGATCTAAACTGAGACAAATATAATTAAAAATCATTAAATTCGAACGCTCGGTGATCTTATATAATTATCTAACAAAACAATTTACATACCTACAGTGTCATTTTAGAACCTATTTATGATTTAAAATCAGTTTAATGTTTATAATATTAGTAGCTAGCTTTTACTTTGGGCTAACGCTAACTTTAACCCGCGTGATGATAGAAAAAAAAATCTTTCACTCCCCCTTTTCGATCTAAAATCAGTTTAATGTTTATAATATTAGTAGCTAGCTTTTACTTTGGGCTAACGCTATCTTTAACCCGCGTGATGATCGAAAAAAAAATCTTTCACTCCCCCTTTTCTCACTTTTTCTTAGCCTATGTCCGTTTCCAGGGTCCCAACTATCTCTGTACCAAAATTCATCAAAATCGGTTTGGCCATTTAGGCGTGAAGACAAATAACTCACCTTCGCTTTTATAATATTAGTAAGGATAATTTTTAATGTTTTGTCTTCGAACTCAATCAGTGTACGAGTTAATAAAGATATTATTAAAAGGGTGCAGATCGACATCATACCACCAATGATTCATTACGAATATTTCTTGTCTTAATAAAATTACCTTAATTGAGTTGTCTCAGTTTAGATCTAGGTGTGCGCAATGTTGTATATTTGAAGGTTGGCAATTAAATATCATAATGCAGGCAATTAAACAGCTGTTTCATAATTATTCGATCATAATAAAAGGTTTACTTACAACACAGAAAACGGCAGTCTTATAACCATTATTTTATATTTCTATATTAATGATAAGAATTTTAAAACAACTTTGAAGTTGTTATCTTAAAAACAAATACTTCTTCAAATTAACATTAAGAAGTTTGTAATTACATAATTGTCTATTTGTATAATTTTAAGTATGAAGATGTAGCATGCCTATACAATACCAGCTCTCAACTTTATCTATGTGGATGCCAGAAATAATCCCAAGAGAACATTCTCAACCTAGATCATGGGTCTATCCGTGTTCTTACAAATTCATTTAGTCTTTGACAACACGATTGGCGCAGTGGCTGAGCGATCGACTGCTGCGCTGCATGTCGCGGGCTCGATCCCTGCACGAAACTTTTATCTGTATGACCTACAGTAAGTTGTTCTGGGTTTGTGTATGTAAGTTTAAATGTTTGTAAACGCACCCACGATAAAGGAGTGTTTTTTTTAAACAAAAAGTTTCTTGGCCAAACCTCGTTACTGCGAATTCTACCTTCGCGTGGGTTGATAATTGCTTCATTATACACGTTTTGGTCAGCCCTGCAGATACAGAACTGCATACATAAGCCCCTACCGACGATGGCAGTAATATAATATCAAGTTTATAATACAGTCGTGCAGATCAGTGTCAAATTTCGCATTTGGACTTCGTTTGCGTCAATCAGATAGAATGCTTCGTCATTAAGAACTAAGATTTACTTTAGTAAATTACAACACGCTCTTTCTCGTGGCTTCTCTTGCTTAGGGGTCGGAAATTATCGCACGACATCTATCTTTAGCAAGTAATACCTAACTGACTGCTACTAACTACCATCATAATTATCCTACTAATATTATAGGAGCAGTGATAGTCTAGTTATGTGACCGTTGGATTGCCAAATTATAAGTCTGAAGTTCAAACCCAAGTCACGCACCTATGATTTTTCGCAACCATGTGCGTTTTTGTTTATCGATTTATTTACATATAACTTTACATTTAAATATTTCTGAATCAAAGCATAAAAAAAACATTTAAAAATATAAAACATAGTGGTGGGCTACTATGCTTGAACCCTGTTCCGAACAGGGTTCAAACTAACGGCAGTCAGGGCTCCAGACGTTATGTCAACAATCATTGCGCGCAGCTCTGATCGGTCCACGTCCACTATATCAGGCTTATTTATTATTGTCACTTGTTTTGGTGAAGAAAAACATCTTGAGAAAAACCACCTTGATTTAGGGATGTTTTTCAACGCTATGCTTAGCGAAATCAGAGGCTTATGGGCAGAATAATGACTACGCTAGGTCATACTATAACCACACAATTAGGTAATATTATAATGTGTTCTTGAGCGGAGACCGCGACTCGGCAAGCGTAGTGTAGGACGCCCGACCAGGTGGGATGACCATCTAAGAAAGACTGCAGGCAGATGCTGGATGCGGCAAGCTGAAGACAGGGCGCTATGGGGCTCATTAGGGGAGGGCTATGTCCAGCAGTGGACTAATATAGCCTGATGAGGATGATGATTATAATTGCGAAAGTTTTTGAGGATGTACTCTCCAACCCAAAAATATAATTAAATGTGTTAATTCAATTAAATGTAGTATAGTCATCTTAAATAATTTTATTAATTATCTCATCAAACCTACCAGACAGTTGTGTTGCTGGGGAGTTAATTCCGCCACTTCTTCTTCCCACCTAAAACTCTAGGAAGTAGCGTTTTTGTGGGACTGTCTTGTGTAATTGCAATATAGACTGATTAAATTGACATACCGACTGTAAATACATACATTTGCAGGTCATATTATGGCAGGATATGGTGAAACCAATTTACGGTAACACCTTATGTAGGCACCATATTCTAGCAAATAAATACTTTTGATTTTGATTTGATTTAATTAATGACGTTCAAAATCTGCTGATCATCATCATCAGCCTAGTTTGAATAAATGACTTTGGCTTTTGAAAGCTACTGGATTAACAACTAGACTCCAATTCATCTCGATAGAATGTTCTCGTGGGACATTTACCGAACTTCACACGCGGGCAACGCTGTAGAAAAGAGCTAGTAAACATTACGAATAAAATCCGTATTTTTTTATTGCTATTATAACATTGAATTTAAGTGTAATCTTTATGTTTTGTAAAAACAGTACAACAACAACAAACAACAGTTTAAGCTTGATTTTGTGTAGTGTAGATCAATGCTAAACACTAGCGCAAAACAATCTGGTCCAAAATACGTGACCGTAGCCTCGGAAGCGCACCAAGTGTCGTTCACCCCTGACCTCTGTCCACGTTAGAATCTACATTAAAAGTACATTCAAGCTTCCTTTAGCTCCCGAATAATGCGCTAATAGAACCAAATTGACCAACAGAGTCTATTTCTTAATTTATGATGCTTTTGAAGATTTATCCTATTGTGATAATCCTACTAATATTATAAATGCAAATGTTTGTGAGAATGTATGTATGTTTGTTACTCTTTCACTGCTGCGCGAATCTTGATGAAAGAAATTGTTCACAGAGGTAGATTATAGTATAGAATAACACTAATAGGATATTTTTTTTCGATATCACTCGGGCGAAGCTGCAGGCGCCAGCTAGAATAATTATTACTATAAAAGTAGAAAGTCCTCTTTGCCTCGATTGCCTTATTAGTACTGTTTACCATGACGTCCAGAGCTCGTTTCCCGGGTCGGGCATAGTGTTATTAGGATTTTTCGTCAGGACCACGGAGTCTCGATTTATGTCCGGTTGATGAGGAGCTCGTGGCTAAATAATATTAGCCGCTCAGGTCGATCTTCAGGTTAAGCCGCGCTTGCCTAGGTTGGTCTGTGGATGGGTCACCACCCGTTTAATACCGAGTTTCCTCCGTGCCTCGGAAAGCACGTTAAGCCGTTGGTCCCGGCTGTCATTTGTAGATCTTTGACAGTCGTTACAGGTAGTCAGTGTTCCGAAAGTCTGACAACCAGTCTTACCAAGGGGTATAGTATTACCCAGTATTAACTGGGTTGTGGAGGTCAGATAGGCAGTCGCTCCATGTAAAATACTGATATTCAGCTGCATCCGGTTAGACTGGAAGCCGACCCCAACATAGTTGGGAAATGGCGAGGCAGATGATGATGATTAGGCATGCAGTATACCTACATTTCAATGCATGCCTAATAGTAAAGTTCAGCTCTGCCTTCCCCTTCATAGCGTGATGTTATGATAACGGGAGTGAAAACTGTTCATATCAAATATGCAACGAATTTCGGCTCGTCTCAAATCGAATGAGTAGTTTTGGAGATTGTCCCACGTATAAATTTACCAAATCCAACCCTCCATAAAATGAGTAATGACTAGCTTGTGCCCGTGACTTTGTCCGAGTCTTAAAACACAATATCCTATGGGACATACTGTTGGTCTGCGTCAGCCCACTGCTGGGCAAATCCTCATCCCATGACCTTCAATTTTTTCGATCCAGGGTGAATGTGGACCACTACTGGTCGTTGGTTTTGTTCAGCTCGTCTTGCTATCTTCTGGTTCCTTTGCAGAACAACATGAGACGGCGAATATTTTTCTAAGTGGTATACAATACCATTTCGTATAGGTACTGTAACACACGTAGATAATTCCAGTACCGTTCAATGTCACTAAAGCAATCATCCTATTACATTGAGATCACTTCGTTGCTTCAGATCAGCCATAGAAAACTGCACTCTATATCCGGGAATTAAAGTTAGTTTTCAAATTGGATCCTCTAAATAGATTTTGTACAGGAAAATACTGACGGAAACTTATGTATTGACAATGCAGTATGCAAAAATATAATATTAGGATAGGATTACTATCGGAATATTCTAGAGTTTTAATACCGTCATTTAATTTGACATACATTTTCTCATTTGGAAACCTCCTTATATGAGCGCTTTCTTTTGCCCTTCATTGTTCCTTTTTTTTAAACGTTGCCCCATTCTAGGAATTTCTCCTGTATCGTGGGTGCGTTTACAAACATTTAAGTATACTCACATATAAAATCAGCCAGACCCGGAACAACTATCTGTAGACCATAGAAATATTTGTTCCGTGCTGGAATCGAACCCGCGACACGCAGTGCGGCAGTCGATTGATCAGCTCGTGGCAGTCTTTTGGAACAGTGTACCTTAAAAATTTGTAAATATAAGTCTTCGGTCTGCGACTCAATTAAATTGTACTTAATAATAAACGAGAGAAAAGGTCCACGACTTCATGAACCCGGAATCCTTGGCACATGAGTTGCATCAGCTAACCCAGAAATGAATCATTGGAAATCGTTCGAAGATCAATTTCGACGAAAAATCTTGTAGTTGTTTTGTGTTCTGGAGATTTACAAGCTTACTCATTCAACATCTCGCATAAAACTTCCATCCATCCATTAAGAAACTCAGCTACCCTACTATGACCTCTTAAAGCAATTCTTATTCCACTGAGGGAAAGAGACAGAGCTATACAGGGTGTCTAGCACCATCTCTTTCCCTCAGTGGAATAAGAATTGCTATAAGATGTCATAGTAGCCCTTCTGCTCTATGTTTTCTTGGTTGAATAAAGTTTTTCCCGAAAATATTACTGCAAAGGATAGGTTTCTGGGAGAGCTCCTCTTGCACTGTTTAGAGGCATTCTAAACAGTGCAAGAATTTAGCAAGGCAATTTAAAAAACACTTGCCAGCGTTAAAGCTACGGACGTCTTCAAACCAGTCAGCGAAATCTCAAGTGGGCGTTTTATTCATCAGATTTCGCGAGAGAGTATAAAGTATAGCACACTTTCCCTATTCTTTGAAAAGCCTTGAGTCTTAGAACGAAGAAGTGTTTTGGTCTCTCAAAAACTCTACGAATAGTTAGTTGTAATTGAGTATCAAAATAAAACCTAGTCCATGAGTCCACATTAAAGCCAGAGAAATCTTCACAGAAGGAAACAAAACAGTTTTCTATTGCCAGTTTCCTATAGAACTAGAAAGACGACGCAAAAAGCGAGATTTAAAGCTATTTGGTGAATTGATACCGCAGGAAGTAATAATGTACCTTGTGTAGTAAAACTAAGGCCTGTTTCAGAGCGAGGCTGAGGAACGCAACCGCACGTTCCGATATCCATAGACTTGCATGATAGCGTTCACTGTGGGCCCGTCGGCTCGTCGACTAGCTCGACCGGTCAAAACTTCAACAGGCGGCCGGGTGTATAGGCCAAGATCCAAAAACCATACTTAGTTCTCACTTCACTACACTAAACATATTCCTGTTTTTATCTTGAACTTGCAGCCGTGCGAAAGTAGTAGGAGTATCGATTGATAACAAAAAGTTCTAAGTTACGTTTCATTAAAATCGGCCTCATTTCTACGACTGTAAACAAAGAAACGTGTAGACATATTGCAACCGGTCTTCAACGTACGCGGCCGGCGGTGACTCCACTCTGAAATTGGCCTTAGAACCGGCTCTGCGAATACTTTTCCATATTAGTGGCGTCCTCACATGCGAGCATTGCTTGCCTCGGTTATCTTGCATCGTCTGTGGGCTAAGATAACTTTATAAACTTGTTTAGTTGGATAACGTACAATGGTCTTCTCGTGTATTTGTAATTTCTATTCACGATTACCTATCGCTGAACTACTGAAGGATTTCAACGAAACGACTATCGTCTTAGCCACCTCAGCCTCGCATCATGTACCTCTAAACATTATAATTTCCTTGACGTGAAGTAATCTTCTGCTTGACGATGTGTCGCCATCTGCGCGTATTCTTGGCATTGTGAGGCGTGTCGTTGATTTTGAGTCAATTTATTGAATAACCCACGACCACACACATACTAGCCGGATGAGCCATTCTATCCTTCGTGCCAAAAACAACAATACTCATGTAGACAAGCCTAAGTGTGCAAAACGCGAGAATTCATGTTCTCCAATCTACCAGTTTTTCTTGTCTCCTATCGGAAGAATTCATAACGAATCTTGAGTTGTTACCATTTATTGCTCACGTAAATCTAAGTAAACTCCTTGAAATGAGTAAATCTGTATCGACGGATATTGTAGTAAACTGATCTGCACGATCTTTCGATCTTCCCACGCATTTATCGATTGTAGGCATGTTTTACGTTTCGATGATGGAAACATTTACTTTTTTGGATCCGGCCGAAGCAATTTTGTGATAGTCTAATATTCTTTATCAAAACACAAGACACGCGAGCTTGAGGCAAGTTTACAACCTAGAAAACAGGTCTAGAATACTCAATGTACAACAGAGTAAGAAGGCCGTCTAGTCCAAAATGGGCACAATATTTCCAACTACTTTAGTAACCAGCCTAGTCAGAAACATATTTACATACACTCAAGCCCCAGTCCGTATTGTAATATAACAAACGCAACATATAGCAATGGCAATGCTGCCCACACGACAATTATTATTCGAAACTTGTACAATAAAAGTTTCACTTTCAACGCATATGCTGGATCGAGATGAATTAATAGATTAACGAACATTTAATAACTCTTGTTAGACGTAACTGGGATGTTTCTGTCTGTAACGAAACTGAATTTGGCTTTATTCTTCTCGAATGAATTCCTCTGAACGGTTTAATCGATTGTAACTTGGAACGAATGGTCGGTTGTGTGGGTGGGGTTTATGCAATAGAATTGTTTTATTTCTTCCGCATTGATTTGTTAAGGAAACAACGTGATGCCATCCTGTCAATCAGTGTTATGATAGTGGAAAAAAATATAACATAACATTTTCCTTTGGATGTGGACGATGAGTTTGATCAGATATACAAATGCCTACCAGACCAGGGCCGGCCGTCGATAAATCAAAAGTTACTTATCCAAATGTTACCGATATCAGATATTTTTGATCGCTAAAAGTTACAAAATTCAGTTATATGGAGAAGGTGGCGATACAAACTCTAACACGTTTGCAACAGAAGCAACAATCGATGAGATTGTATTGGTCGCGCTTTCTGACGTAGCTGGAGCTCTTTACAGACTACCTATGCTAAGATTTAAAGAGGTTAGGTTATAGTTATATGTAAAACTACTAGGCTAGTACCAGCATGTCCGACGAAACCCTTTTACAGAATAAATAAAAAAAAACTGCAACAGCTGTTTATAGGCAAATAACTGTATCATACGATCTTCTTGTTCGTTTTGATACGTCATTCTTACTTGAGGTCAGGCTGGCGTCAGTATATCAATATTGTGTTTGTCAACACTCTTATTCGCATCTGCTTGAACGCATGCAATTAGTATCCGCTCGTATGTACACTCTTTCATACTGCTTTGGACTGGTTTTTACTTACATGTGTAGTAATGTTTGGTGAACACCTTGCACTTGATTTTATGTATCAATATCGTGAAGAAACTGTCCAAGTATGAGTCGTATTCGCGCAAGGAGGGTCCGTACCATCCTTACTTCCTTTCTAATATTATAAAAGCGAAAGAGAGTTTGTTTGTTTGTTTGTTACCTCTTCACGCTTTAATGGCTAAACCGCTTTTTATATTTAAAAAGTGGGATATGAGGGAGAACGAGGGAAAAAAAGGGAAATCTTAGCGTTGCTATTACAAATCAATAAGGCGCAAGAGCTAAAACTGCAGGTTTAACGCGAGCGAAGCCGCGGGCAAAAGCTAGTTATCTATAAAAACGGCAAAAAATGTCATTTTCGGTATATTTATTCTGTTTTTTAGTATTTGTTGTTATAGCGGCAATAGAAATACATCATCTGTGAAAATTTCAAATGTAACTGTCACGGTTCATGCAGATAGGCAGCAGAGTTTTAGTAATAGGGTCTTGTTTTACCGTTTGCGTACGGCACCCTAAAAAGTAGGTTCTATTCATTTGCAGCTTATCTTGTTGCCATCGAAGATAAGAACGAGCAAAATCAATCAGCTGATAACATCCCCAACACAAGTCTCCTCTTCTGGACTTACTATAATTCTTTAGTACGTAGACTCATTTGCGTATCTACTATCTCTATATCTATCTACAAGTTTTGATCTATCTGCCTCCATAAATCCACTATTCAACCAGTCTGTCTTCCAACACAACCATTTTAGGAAATAACCGTCACAGGATGTTTCCAATAGCTTTCTTCTACCTGCCCTTTCACGGCTACAATTCAAAAGCGCATAACCATTTGCAGTCACCTCACGCATTCCTATCATAACATTAGAACAGCTGTCAGCGCCATTTCCTGACCACGTCCCTTCTAGCACACCGAATGCAAATTGTCCACCAATTTTGGTGCCAATTATACTACGTTTCTACGACGGACTGCGTTGCGAACTGAATTTCGACGCTCTTATTTGGTTTCCACTTAACGCTAAACACATCTCATTCGAAAGTATATCGTAATCTGTAGGTGTAAGGTTTATAATTGTGAGTTTTGTGAAACCTTAACGAATACGCTTTGAGATGCGGTTTTAAATGGGTTTGTTGAACTTCTTTTTGGTATCTTCCGCGTTTACCTGATCTATTGATAAATTAGTACCTAATTCTGACTGAATTGGAGACGTTCCAATTATTTTTAGACCAAGTTTATCCATTGTCAATCTTCGTTCTTCTTTGAGCTCGAAAACCTTGGACATTTTGATAAAAATAACAAAAATATTGTTTGATGTTCATGAATGCAAGCCTGAATACATTTTATTGTATCAGTTATCTTTGTAGTCTTTTGTTTTTTTCCCCACGCTCGTGATGAATGGGCAGTATCTTGATATAAGTATTACAACCGATATAATGATAACGTTATAATGAATACCATTAACAATATTTTTCATTTCGCTATAAATCAAAAAGTCGGTACACTAAACGCCATCTGGTGACAAACTTCATTGACTGCTCTAGAACTGAAATTTATTTGATAGTATCTGCATCCCCATTGCCATATTTTTTTTTTGTAAGTAACCATTTCTCTTCCAGATGATATCCTCTCAATGCCAGACAAACACAAGTTCGACTCAAGAACATACGTGAAGCCAAAGAAACGGACGCACAGACCGAGCATACAAAACATAGTGGAAGGATCTAATCCACCTTCGATGTCGTCAATACCCCCGCTTGCCACCATCCACCAGTCTCCCAACATGGCCCATCTTTCGGCCAACATGGCCAATCATTCGGCGAACAAGTACCTGACATATAACAAGTACAATAACCCGTTGGGTGCAATCAGTCCGATGTTGAGGCTGAAGACGTTTAATGTCGATGTGAATTCGGAGAACAGCCATGCCGTCAAGGAGTACGCGATGAAGAGGAGGAGTTTGGTGCAGGATGATGACCCGCAGGTAAGGCTTAATTAAGGGTTGCGTAAACTACTTAAGGATCGAACAACTGGTATGGACAAATTGCGGTCCGGGTGCAGACTCTAGACTTATAAGTAGGTACTTCGGCAAGTATTTGTATGAAGATACCCATATTGTATTAGGGTTCCGTACCTTAAAAGAAAAAGTCGAATCCCTTGACGTATGACTTTGTTGCCCGTCTGTCTGTCTGTCAAGACCCTTTATCTCGGGTATACGTGGAAGTATTGAGTTGAAATTAAAACCATATCTTAATCATTCAATCATTGTCTGTGGTCCCTTGGAGCTATGAAAATCAACCCTCAAGTCTACGCAGTCAAAAGATATAATATGGTTTATGTCGCAAGTTTCAACGGAACCGTCGGTGCGCGAATTCGACTCGCACTTGGCTGGTTCTTTGTTAGACAAATCATGAAATGACTAATCCTGGCGTGGGCGTATCAGAAGTTTCTAATTTTTTCTGACTAAAAACTTTCCATATACTCTCTTTAGCCTTTTTTGTTCTGGCCTCAGTATCTGTTTCAAACAATCCCGCAGCCCTGGTAGGTAACTGCCCCAAGATGCCCATGTCATGCCATGCCCCAAGATGCCCACTCCAATTTGTCTTTAAGTGATTGACCGTACCTTTTCATTATTATTCAGACAATCTCTCCCAAAACATTAGATTTAACGTAGTAGCGGTACAAAATTGCACTAGCACTTTGCTTTTAGGACGCAGTCAAGAATTCTAGATCACGTAAACTAGGCTGCAAGGTGCAGTAAACCCCGTTGATGTATGCACGTACCCGGAGAAGCTAGAATATTTACTAAGGCATCCAGCTCTACTGGTCTACATAAAAGATAGGTCAAAACATTCCAAATGGGGGTCGTTCGATTTCAAAGCATAATGCATCCCATGTTATGGTAGTTTATCCGCTGCTGTTGATCAATTCTTGTTAGTGGATTCTCATAACAACGGCAAACAACACATGAGATGTGCGTGTTATTGCGTGCTTCGCTCAGTCTTACTTTATTCTGTTATGTAATTTAGCATCTCGTTTTAATTGCTCCGAATGTGAAACAAGAGGTTTTCTTAATGGCGGAGTCACTTTGAAGTAAAGAAACATAAAATGTATGTAATTTGTGGATTCCTCGCGTTTGAAGTTTCGCTTTAAGCAACCAAAGAATTAAAGTTTAGCCGTAAAGTCGGGATGCTCTTGAAAAATGTTGATGCCCCTGAAATACAAAGAACATGGGTGATACAAACGTTTTAATAGTAGATATTAAAATCAGATTCTGTTTTATATTTTTCAAATGCTTTGTTTATTTACGTCTGCTTCCAATCTAACGCACACAATATAAACACAATGGAGTCTCTTTAACGGTCGACTTCATTCACTTATCTGGTACTAGCTTCCGCCCGCGACTTCGTCCGCGTTGCATAGTTACTTTAGGCTAACGCTAACTTTAACATACATGATGATCGAAAAAAATATTTTACTCTCCCCTTTACTCCCCTATTTCTACACCTTTTTAAGGAATTACCGTGTATACACGTGGTACACATCTGGATAAACAGTTTAAGCAGATTTTAGAAATGCTAAAACCTGAATCTGTGGTCTCACACTCTCCAGATGAGAAGTATGCTGCAGCGACCCCAAATACATTAAAAAAGACGAGGATGGCATTCGAACTATCATTTTCACAAAGAATTTAAATATTGGCGAAATCGCATTTTCGTTTTTGGAATAATAAAAATATAAACTCGGTCACATTCAATCAACTCGGTGAGCATAGATGTTCACTTCTAGAAATTGAGTTCTTGCAAGCTGCGCAATAACTTCGATTTCCTTAGGTCATAGTGCAGGATAAAATTTGTCCTAAAGATGCCTAACCTTTTCATTCCGCGACTGACTTATAACGGTATTTTACCGAATCTTCATCAGTGGATTACCTCGATTGGCGGCCCTGACACTGAACTTGCATAATAAATGAGATCACGGCTGGTTGAAAATCATCGTATACGCACTGCGACCAATCAAGCAAACCAAATAACCAAGCCAGTTTACACAGATCTCTCATTGTTCAAAAAGTCTAAACAAAACGAGGCTATGTTACACTGGCAATGTACAGCTTGATGTGTCGTGTGTACACTTAACAACACAGTTTTAAAAATGCAGGCGTGTCTCGTTACCTCGTTATTCATGGAATGAGCCAGCCACGCCGAAAATGTCCTTGAATGAAATTGGATTGTAAATCATGTATGGATGTCGTGCGTTATTTTCAAATGGATTCCCGCGCTTTGAATATACCCCATGATTTTAAGCTTAGATTTAAAGATTCTTCTTTTCGTTTTAGTCGCTTAAAATCATGGGGATCAATTCGACTGTTTTTTTTTGTATGTTTGTTACGCGATTTATAAAAATCTTTTTTCCAAAGTGTATTCAGTTGAAATGGCATTTATACTTTTTTTATTCTTTTAAAAGAAAAACGTTGCTCCACACAAGGAATTTCTCATGTAAACCTGGGTGTATTAACAAACAATTAAACTCACAAACAGCCAGAACCGAAACAACTATTTGTAGGCCATAAAAATATTTGTTCCGTGCGGGAATCGAACCCGCGACACGCAGCACAGCAGTCAATCGTTCAGATGCTACACCAACCGTGCCGTCAAAAATACTAAAAGGTGTGATTGGTTCTTGATATTATCGCCGGCGAGATTGATGGATCAGACGGCATATACATTGACCTGATTTTATTAGGTCGTCAAAAAAGGATCAATCCGGTATTAACTTCATCAAAATCAACAGCTCGAATTCACCCTCTGTTGGGCATAGGCCTCTCTTTGCTTGTGCTAAGCTCCACATTCTTGTGCTAGCCTCATCCAGAGTATTTCCGCGATGGCAGCAATGTCATCGTCTGCTTATCCACCAGTCCTGGGACGCCATTCGGTCTCAGCTTTACTCCCCCCTTGCTAGGTGTCCTGCCCAACTACATTTAAGTTCCACAACGAGTTTCGGTTTCCATAATGGGAACCGCGTTATGGTATTACCTTACTTCCACAGATTTTAATTTCTGCTTTATGAATACATATTTTCAAACATTGACAACATGACTAAACTTTCGACTATCGAAATCAGCGAAGCTTTGCATTCATCCTTTCATGGATAAGTTATATGCTACTAATATTATAAATGCGAATGTTTGTGAGAATGGATGGATGTATGGATGTTTGTTACTCTTTCACGTCAAACCAAGACACTTACGTATCTAGCTTAAATCCGATTTACCAAGCTAAAACTGAATACGACTTCAAGAACTGACATTTAATAGACATGAATCTCCGAGACCGTTTAATGATTTTATACCATTTTGGGCTGACGGACAGCCATAGAGCGCAGTTACTCTTAATTAGGCGTGAAACAGGTACCTACGGTATTAGGCACAGTCATAAATTTCAAGGCATAGATGTCAGAATTTTTTAGAGACTTTTATGAGTCACTAGCTGGTGCCCGCGGTTTCGCCCGCGTGTTTTTAGAAAAAAAATCCTGTGTTATTCCAGACTATAAACTACGTCTGTCCAAATTTCATCGAACCGTTCAGCCGGTTTAAATAAAAAAAATAAAATAATAATAAATATCTTGGGACAACTCATACACGGCTATCTGATCCCAAGCTAAGCAGAGCTTGTGTTATGGTAACCAGACAACTGATATACATACTTATATAATTTATAAATACATACATATTATAGATAAATCACACCCAGACACAGAACAAACAATCATGCCCATCACACAAAGTTTGTTCTGGGTGGGAATCGAACCCACGACCAATTAATTAATTCAACAATGCTTATCAATATCGTCCGTAGATACCGCGGCCCCAGAACAAAGGGCAAAAGAAGAAACACAGATGGGTTTTAATCAGTAGAATTCTGACACTCCCTCCCGCTCCGCCTAGAGCAGGCGAAGTTGTTTGAAGCATCCATAAAAAACACCTTCCGAAGCTACCACAAATTCACGACACAGATTAAATGTAGCCAGTATCTTATTGCAAGCAAAGCATAAAGGAAACTATTCGATACAGTTGAGTGCGCGCAGCATCACTTGCAACACTGGGACCAGCACGTATTGTTGCTGCACCCAGCATAGCTTGGCATAGCTACGGTGAAAAATGGCTGTGGTAGTATTTTGTAATAATGAAAACCAGAGTTCCTAGCACGAGATACGTCATTTTATGCATGCATTCAGTCAATCAAAAAAGTATCGGTAAAGGATGATTTGTTTATGGTTCTAAATTCAAATTTTTTGTTGTTACATTGGCACAACTGTTTTCTATTTCGGCGCGGAGTATGAGTTGCATTTGGTAATTGGATTATCTAATACTAGCTGTTCCACGCGGTTTCACCCACGCTGCTCAGCACCTGTTGGTCGTAGCGTGATGTTATATAGCCTATAGCCTTCCTCAAGAAATGGACTATCCAACACTAAAAGAATTTTCTAATTCCAACCAGTAGTCCCTGAGATTAGCGCGTTCAAACAAACAAACAAACTCTTCAGCTTTATAATATTAGTATAGATATAAAATTATCGTGTCACAGTTTTCGTTCCCATACTCCTCCGAAACGGCTGGACCGATTTAAACGAAATTTTGTGTACATATTGGGTAGGTCTGAGAATCGGCCAACATCTATTTTTTTATACCCCTAAGTAAGCAGCGGGTAAAACCGCTGGCTACGTAGTAGCTATTTAGTAATCTGTGCCGCTGGGCACAGCTAGTATTATATACAGTGGTCTGTTTGGTCATATCTAGTGTGTATTGCAAATTTTATACTGGACAAAAAAATCATTTAAGCTCTCTTGCATGAGTTTGTGAAAATTGAGAATTTTTGAATTCCTATGTACTTTCTAAAGATTGTCTAGACATCACAAGGAAAAAATCGTGCCTACACCTTTTTTTTGTTGGGGTGGGAAATCATCAAATTGTTTCCCCCCGCTCTGGCCGGAGCAGGGGGTCTGTCAAACATGTGCTGACTAAAACCAACCCGTGTTCCTTCTACCGCCCTTTATGTTCCGCGGTATCTCTTTTGAACAACCCGCAACCCCGGGAAGAACGTGCAACCCCGGAACAACCCGCAACCCGGGACAACCCGAAGTACGCCTGAACTTCGCCTATAATTAATATAAGTCTGTAATCGTCAATCTGTCTTGAGTTACAGTTATAGGCTTGTTCTGAAAATGTCACAGAAGTCTTACGGTGAATTAACTTTATCAAAAAAACATGTGTTTATGAGTTAAAAAGCGGCCGAAATGTGATGTAGATTTCCTGCGCTTCGACCATCAACCGCAATTGAAGTCCATACAAATCCTTTCCCAGTACTTTCTTGAAATAATCTCGACATTACCTGCAACGAGCCAGCAACGATAAACTCACAATATATACAGGGCAATATCGATGTTGCAATGAAAGAACTGAAAGTAGAAACTATAGCAACTGGTAATATATTGGACGCACTGTATAAATAATAAGCTCGGGCACAGGTGCACAAATGCAACAGTTTGTTATAATATCGTACGTGATGTAAAAGTTTTATAATAATGGAATATAACAATGGCCTGAAAGGACTTGGTACTATAATAGTTTCTCTAGAGAGTTTTCAATCACTGCAATAGCTGGCACGTTATACGAAAGTTTGATTGAAGTAACTTAGAACGTAGCTGTAACCCGCTTTGTTCACGATTTATTTTAGTCAGATGGTTTTTTATTCTATTTTAGGGATCCTTACCTCAAAAGGAACAAACGAAACCCTCATAGTATCAGTTTGTCGTCCGTCTGTCTGTCGTATCGAGGTATCGAGAAATAGTTGGGAACCTAGACACGGCCATAGGCTAAAAAAATGTGAGAAAAGGATTTTTTTTTTCGATCATCACGCCTGTTAAAATTAGTGTTAGCCCAAAGTAACTATGCCACGCGGATGAAGTCGCGGGCGGAACCATATAATCAAGTCTGTGCTCCCTTTGTACTGTTAAACAAACAGTTACTGTCACATTTATTATATTAATGTATGGATTTCAACTGTCACTAAAACTGTTTTGTCCAGACGTGTTAGATTGCCTTCTAAATCATCATTTTCCTGCCTTTGTCCTATTCTATTTGAGGTCGGCGCAACACGTTTTGTTTTTCCATTCTCCCCTATCAGACGTCACGTCATCATTTACTCCTTTTTCTTCTTCATATCATTCATTACACAATTCATACATCTTTTGTTTGGCCTTCCTCTCGCTCTCTGTCCTTCATCATTCAGATCCATCACTCATGTACTTCGTCTCTCCTCATTACATGTACATACCAAGACAAACGACTCTATCTATACTCATTCCTTACTTTATCCATTCTTGTCACTCCACACATCAAACGCAACATTCTCATCTCCACTACATGCCTTCTAAAAAAAACAAGAAAGTTCATCTTATTCTTCGCTCATCCCATCTGTCCCTTCAGTCTGTTTAATGCAAGGTGGAAACGTTATTTACCCTTCACGAATGCGTCAAACGTTTGGGGGTCTAAAATGGCCTTTTCACCAGAATCATAATAATATCTTTTACGTTAACATTCGTAAAATACTCACAAAGTGACATATCACAATATTAAATGTCTTTAAAACGCCGTGATCATCCGTGACGAGTTCTACCGTGACCACAGCGTTTGCAAAATCGCCGAAATATAAATAATAAACATGGTAAATATCCCGTTTTAAGTATTAATAATAATTTACAATATTAACTGTGTCCATTTTAAGAATTTTAACTTAATTATGATTCTGCTAAAGCGGCTTTTTAAGACCCTGTTGTTCATCAAACTAATTGACTCGATGCAAAAAATATTGTTGAGGAAAGGCCAGGCAGATGATGTTGCCGATGGAGTTCTATAGTATGAGCCAACCGCCTTGGACAAAAAGGCGACAGTTTACATTATGTCCTTATGTACAATGTTGTTATACAGCAAAGACCTACACATATAATATATCTAATATATATAAAATTCTCGTGTCACAGTTTTCGTTCCCATACTCCTCCGAAACGGCTGGATCGATTTAAACGAAATTTTGTGTACATATCGGATAGGTCTGAGAATCGGCCAACATCTATTTTTCAAACCCACTAAGTGGGCAGTGAGTGAAACCGCTGGGCACAGCTAGTATATATATACTTATCCTACTATAATATTATAAATGCGAAAGTTTGTGAGTATGGATGTATGTTTGATCCTCTTTCACGAAAAATCTACTGAACGGATCTTGATGGAATTTGGCACTGAAGTAGTATAGTCTGGAATAACACAAAGGATACTTTTTTATCATCACATGGGCGAAGCCGCGGGCGCCAGCTAGTAAATAAATAAATAATCCCACTAACCAATTGCTCTACATGTCGTGCAACACTAATGAGGGTAATCCCATTCAATCGGGGTCCTAAACTACACTTGCATTAAGTCAGTCCGCACAGTATTAACATAAATTAAGGCTGCTGTGTATGCGAACTTGTAAAGCTCATTTACCAGCGGGAGACGACCTAGGAAGTGCTTTGAAAAGCGGTGACTGAGTGCTTAATGAGTTGTGAGTAAACAGCTGTCTCATAGATTGTGAATCACTCAGCGGATGGGAGCTGAGAATGTCCCAAAAGAATTGCTTTAAAGCGCTTCGACTGCTCATTCATTCATTTAGGAATGACTAGCTGTTCCACGCGGTTTCACCCACGCTGCTCAGCACCTGTTGGTCGTAGCGTGATGTTATATAGCCTATAGTATTCCTCAAGAAATGGACTATCCAACACTAAAAGAATTTTCCAATTCCAACCAGTAGTCCCTGAGATTAGCGCGTTCAAACAAACAAACTCTTCAGCTTTATAATATTAGTATAGATTAGCTCATGTCCGCGTTTAATTTGGTAGTTGTTCCACGGGATCGGTGCATTGGGAATCAGCGAGCGGACTTCTCATAGACGCATTTTGGGCCGATAATCCTTACTAATACCTATTATAAAAGCGAAAGTGAGTTTGTTTGTAACCTCTTCACGCCTTAATTACTAAACCGATTTTGATGAATTTTGGTACAGTTGGGACCCAGGAGACATAGGTTTTTTTAGAAAAAAGAGGGATATGCGGGAGAAAGAGGGGAGTAAAGGGAAATCTTAGCTTTGCTATTACAAATCTATAAGGCGCAAGGGAAAATTGTAGGTAGCAGGTACCTACCTGCAAATCAGGAAAGGGGAACTGTGTTACCCCAAATTTAACGCGAGCGAAGCCGCGGGCAAAAGCTAGTATTATATAAATATATATATTATTATTTTTATGTATAAAAACGTTCCATTCCCTCAAATTAAACTCAAATTTTATAACTTCTTTCAACTCACCCCGCTATAAGAAAAATACAAATGTAACTTTACCATTGCAAAATTCAATAGGAATACTGTTAGTTTGACGTCAATATCGCCCGTTCAATTTATATATTACACGTCCTACAACCCACAATACCCATTAAGTGTAAGTATTAATCCTACACAGGCTTTCATTTTGCGGTCGATAGCCGCCATATAATTGAACTAGCTAGGTTTAATCTGAGCGGCCTACATTCGACCTGTTTTAAAGATACTACACACAGTTTGTATCTAGTGGAGGTACTTTCAAACCTCCGAGAGGAGCTCGTGGCTAAATAAAAGTAGCCGCTCGGGTCGATCTTTAGGTTAAGCCGCGCTTGCCTAGGTTGGTCTGTGGATGGGTGACCACCCGTTACTTACCGAGTTTCCTCCGTGCCTCGGAAAGCACGTTAAGCCGTTGGTCCCGGCTGTCATTTGTAGATCTTTGACAGTCGTTACAGGTAGTCAGTGTCCCGAAAGTCTGACAACCAGTCTTACCTTGGGATATCGTATTACTCAGTACTAACTGGGTTGTGGAGGTCAGATAGGCAGTCGCTCCATGTAAAATACTGATATTCAGCTGCATCCGGTTTGGCTGGAAGCCGACCTCAACATAGTTGGGAAAAGGCTAGGCAGATGATGGAGGTACTTTCAAACACGCTTAAAAACTTGGCCTGCATTCTCTAGGGCTTCTGATTAATCTGCCCTAGTGGGCTTGCCGTATTGTTGACCCTTAGGCCCGCCAAAGCTTATGTTTGGGACTCCAAATTTCGGATTTAAGTTGCATGATTAGGTTGGTCTGTGGATGGGTGACCACCCATTACATACCGAGTTTCCTCCGTGCCTCGGAAAGCACGTTAAGCTGTTGGTCCCGGCTGTCATTTGTAGATCTTTGACATTCGTTACAGAAAGGCAGATGGTCTTGTCAAGACCCAGAAAATACTTTTGGACTGAAAAGGTGCATTTATACTGTTTTCGCTGTAGCATGGGTAAAATGTAGCATTCCTCTTCAATCTGGAACGTACCTTGACTTCTGATAATGACTGAAAGCCTTTAAAGCTTTACCCTGTATATCATAGCCACGTATAAGTCTACCCACAGACATGTTTAGTGATGGGATGTTTTACTATGAAGCGCTAAACATATATTTTCATCCAATGTCACCCGAATCATGCTACAGCATATAGTGTATCCTTACTAATATTATAAAAGCGAAAGTGAGTTTGTTTGTTTGTTACCTCTTCACGCTTTAATGGCTAAACCGATTGTGATGAATTTTGGTACATAGATAATTGGGAACCAGGAGACGGACATAGGCTAATATTTTTTGAAAAAAGTGGGATGTGAGGGAGAAAGAGGGAAGAAAAGGGAAAACTTAACGTTGCTATTACAAATCAATAAGGCGCAAGGTGAACTGTGTTACCCCAAATTTAACGCGGGCGAAGCCGCGGGCGAAAGCTAGTTAAACTATATGGTGTATTATCAACCAAACCACTTTCTGATATGACATCACAACCGGCGCAATTGATCCCCAAGTTCTGTGTAAAATATTCACTAGAGCTAGAATGAAAGTGACAGTAACAGACTATTATCTCCAATTAAGTTCACATTTATTAGTTTTGACCATGTTCGATATTTCTGTAACGGTACTTCTAGTCGCGATGAAATAGTTTCTTTGTGAAGTTATGAACGTGACCTTGTTTTTTAAAATAGGTATTATAGGCACTTTCATAATTATAATTGGTATTACATGAAGAGTGTTTAGGCTTGGCTTGTTAGTTGTGCTGTTTCATGGGTCACACAAGGTTCCATTGCAAATTTTACGCGTTAGAATTGGTATGAATCGAAATGGACAGAACAGGTTTCGTATTTATGAGTTTGCTTTTGAGCTTTGTTCTAGATTCTAATCTCAGTTATTCTGCCAAAAGACGTCCACGGCTGGACACACTTGTCCCCTAATGTCTTATTATGCTCAATCAGCGGATTCCTGGGGCTTTATGTTGTATATTCATACTCTTTTGTTCAAAAAGTTATGGTCATAAGGTCTTTACTCTATACTTGTCATGTTCTTTTATCTTTTCAATAAAGCCAGTTTAATATGCTCCTACATTATATTTTCTTATAATATTTATATCCTTCCAACACTTTACCAACACATCTCACAATCTATTAAATGAATTAAATCCTGCACAACCACTTCCAAGATTAAAACGAAGCAAATGTTAGAGCTGTGCTAGTGACTACACAACGCTCTTAAACAATATGAGTTTCATTGACACGTAAATAAGCTAAAATGATCATAGATTGCAAAAAAAATGTTTTCGCTATTACCGGTACATTTAAGAAAAGACCTTCAATATCGTAATCCTCGTATCTAAACATAGAAAGCAGGGGAGATTCCAACATTTATAAAATAAAGTGCATTCTCGTGACGCAATCCGGTGACGCGCCGCATGGCGTGTCTGCTGAAATATCGACGGTGGAAATGGAAACGCTGTATGAGACATTGAGCGTGCTTTGATTTGCAACGTTAAACTCGGCGCTGAAAGCGGAAAATCCTACAACAGTCTTTATGTCAGTTTTTAAAGTTGTTGATATCTTAGACTTAAAATATCTTATAGCGGGAAGTGTGTATGCTTACGTAATACACGTAAGCATAGGTGTGAAACGGATCACAAGCAAATTGAGACTCAATTATTTGTGTTTACTCATTGTCAAGGTTTTTTTGCCTTTTTTGTAGCACTACATACAATTGGGATAAAAAATGTAAATAAACTAACGTTGAGGTCAACTACAGATTTCGTATACAGATTCTTGTTTATGTCATAGATTTATTGAAATTGCGTCTCGCGTGGTGATAGACATACAATATATCTTTATGAATTATTGTAAAGTTTCATTATTTATTCAGTAGTTTTTACGTGATAAATTAACAAACATCCATACAAACTTTCGCGTTTATAATATTACTAGCCTCCGCCCGCGACTTCGTCCGCATGGCTTGGTTAATTTGGGCTAACGCTACCTTAAACCCGCGTGATGATCGAAAAATATTTTTTTTCTCACCCCTTTTCTTCTCTCTTTCCCGCCCTTTTCTCAATTTTTTTAGCCTGTGTCGGTCTCCAGGGTCCCAGGAATTTTGGTACAGATATAATTATATCTGTACCAAAATTCATCAAAATCGGTTTTGCCATTTAGGCGTGAAGACGTCATAAACAAACTCACTTATTTTCTTCTCTCACTCACTACAATTAATGTTAGTAAGGATGAACACATGACGAATATATAACAATACTAGCTTTCGCCCGCGGCTTCGCCAGCCTTAAATTTGGGGTAATACAGTTCCCCTTGCGCCTTATTGATTAGTAATAACAACGCTAAGTTATCCCTTTTCTTCCCTCTTTCTGCCGCACATCCCACTTTTTTTAAATAAAAATCTCTGTACCAAAATACATTAAAAATCGGTTTAGCCATTAAAGCGTGAAGAGGTAACAAACAAACAAACTCACTTTCGCTTTTATAATATTAGTAAGGATTAACATCCTAATGGTAGTGTTTCCTTGATTCCTCGTCTGTGTTCATATCTTTTTAGGGCGGACTGTACTACAAGCATTAAAAGTAAAAACTCGTGAAACTTCTTTTTAACCGACTTCAAAAAAAGGAGGAGGTTCTCAATTCGACTGTATGTTTTTTTTTTTTTTTTTGTGTTTGTTACCTCATAACTCAGGTCTGAATGAACCGATTTTGATGATTCTTTTTTTATTCGAAATCTGGTGGTTGTCGTTTGGTCCCATAAAAAAAATATCAAGATCCGACAAGTAGTTTTTGAGTTATCTTTAATAATACGTATTAGATTGACTTCGTGTACGTTGATGATATACTCATTCGTCGATTATATTTTAGAAGTTCTCGAAGACAAATGATCAAAAAATGGTATGTACTACTATGGTTTGGAAGGTCATCGCAGTAATTTGGTGATAGATTTTCAGTGATATACAACGGCACTCTTTAATAAATGACAGCAAATCTGCCGTGATTGCTGCAATCACATGTATAAGTATGGGTTTCGCCAGGGTAGGCAGGCGAGTGGGAGCAGGGTGACCGTATCCCCTCCCCACCCCTCACCTAGTCATTAAGAAACATAAACATCAGATCAAGTATCAGCTGTATCCCCTAGGGGATGATGCATATTATTTCTGAATTGGTTTAATACTAAAGCATAATATAGATACTTAGTATTTAATCTATAGCTTGATCTGGAACTAAAAATTGTATCTAAGACGGGACTAAAGCTAAAAATAAAAACTTTTTAACCGTGTTTGCGTATTATATCATAATACTATAACTAAAAATGTTGAAATAAAAACTTTTTAATAAAAAAATAAAACCGACTTCTAAAAAAAACTAAAAACTGGAAAATAACTTTATTTTCGGAAGTCGGTGGCCAATAAAGTCAACGAAACCAACAAAAGCCACCGACTTCCGGAAATAAAGTTATTTTCCAGTTTTTAGTTTTTTTTAGAAGTCAATCTTCAGTGAAACCATGAGTGTTAAATATTACCTTCTTTTTACCTTACAGCTGGAAGACTTAGACCTGACCCTCGCGTCGGAGGTATCAGGGCGCTCGTCGATGGACCACGCACCTTCGAAACCTATCAACATAGATCTGTCGCAACCCGCACACAATCTTCACAACACCTTCAACAAGTTAGTATCATTATCTTCTTGTTCTTGTCCCATTTTATTTGGGTTCGCCGCTGTACTTTTTTATCTTCCTTTTTCCTGGCAACCCTCACGCATTTATTTACTCCTTTTCTTTCATATCGTTCCTCACACAATCATTCCATCGTGGCCTTGGTATTCTTCTCCCATTTGGAATGTTATTTACTTTACTTTGAATTCCTCTATTACCCCTGTATCACTTAATGCATCCGTCAGCACAATATTTTGAGGGGGTAACATTGAGTCCAACTGTTGGTTAAGTTATCTATAACCCAGTTAGTACTGGACAAGTCAAATAGATAGTCGCTCCGTATAAAATACTGGTATTCAGCTGTGTCCGGTGAGACTGAAAATCAATTTTAAATGTTATCAAGGTCAGTGTCAGATAATGATGGGTTAAAGAGCTCAGCTGTGGAAACTATGCTTAATCCTTACTTTAATATTATAAAAGCGAAAGTGAGTTTGTTTGTTTGTTACCTCTTCACGCTTTAATGGCTAAACCGATTTTGATGAATTTTGGTACAGAGATAGTTGGGAACCAGGAGACGGACATAGGCTAAAACACATTACCCTCCTTGGCGGTGCGCAGTCGGGTAAAAAGGGCAAGGCTGAGAAAAGGGATAGAAAGAGAGAAGAAAAGGGAAAACTTAGCGTCGCTACTTATTACAAATCAATAAGGCGCAAGGGGAACTGTATTACCCCAAATTTAACGCGGGTGAAGCCGCGGGCGAAAGCTAGTCTAATCTAAAGCTTTTATGGCTTCTACTATTTATAACTACACTGCATGTGTCAACTACCAATACAAAATTTTTCAATCCACTTCCTCGAAAATTAACTTACGACGTGTATTTTACATGCGTGCTTTTTTTCTTATTTATCGCTACGAGGTTTTCTATTTTTTTTTTTTTTCGTTTTTACCACAGAAAACAATAGCCGGCCATGATTGTTTTTTTAAAGCAAATTAGGTTTCATTTGCTTATTACAAAGGTGTAAGTGGGTGGGGCAATGGATTTAGGAGGATTGATGATACCCCATTTAGCTACTACTAATCACACTAATATTATAAAGGCGAAAGTATGTGTGTGTGTTGGTTTTATATTCCTTCACACTAAAATGGCACACATAGCTACCTACACTTTCTTTATTTTTGACAATTGTCTGGCAGTTTGTACTAGCGACCAAATATATAAACATACTTGCAAAGTAAACATCCTTACTAGACTAATATTGTAAAAGCGAAAGTGAGTTTGTTTGTTTGTTTGTTACCTCTTCACGCTTTAATGGTTAAACCGATTTTGATGAATTTTGGTACAGAGCTAGTTGGGAACCAGGAGGCGGACATAGGCTATTTTTTTTTAAAGAGTGGGATATGAGGGAGAAAGAGGGAAGAAACGGGAAAACTTAGCGTTGCTATTACAAATCAATAAGGCGCTACCGAATTTAACGCGAGCGAAGCCGCGGTCAAAAGCTAGTCATTTATATATCTAACAATAACTCCATGAGATCCAATGCGACTCAACCCGTACGTTTATTCAAAGGGGTCAATCAATATTGGTTTATAATTGCGGTGCCGGTTCACGTTCTAATTATAAAAAAACGCGCTTGATTAATTAAAAGCGAGACAATGATACTATTCGAACAAACTACTGGCCACTAATACAACTCGAGTTGAGATCTAAAAATAATGAGTGGCATGGAAGCGACACTATTTAAGAGTAAATGTGTTACATCACTATTGAGAGCGTGGCTTTATTATTGTTTTGGCCGGTGTTCTTCGTCAGAAGATTTGTATTGATTAAGGTGAAGATGTCTTGAGAACGGCCAAAAATCAGGTTTTTTAACGCAGTGTATCTCTTAAACCATACATAATTTTAATTACTGAAAAAAATATGATATTTTTAAGGCTTTTTTGCATACATTGATGGAATTCAAATTATAATTAAATATACTAAAATGTGTAAAAAAATATTCAAACACACCTCTAAATTCTCTTTTAAAGCAGTTTATCTCTTCAATATTAATCGTAATGATAATCAAAAGTATACAATGAAATTCCCAATGCCAAACTGCGTTCAATGATGGATTGTTTTTGATTGAATAGTTAATATTTAATTTTATACAAATTTATTTGTATTTTTACGACAAACGTATGCAGTAAAGTCCAACGTCAAAATGTATGAACAAAGTCAACGATATAATACTGCGCCTTAAGAAGGTCGTTAAAGATTGAAAATTGTATATTCGAGCTTTGAATTCTGCATTTTAGGAGATACGTTTTCCTTTCAAAATAATCCACCACTCATTATTTTATGACTACCCACTTTCTTTTCGGTTTGAAGCTGTCGTGGTCACTCATACAGAGAAAACAGCTTAAAGTTTAGTAGAATAAAACATCACAAGAAAGTGGACCAATTTCATTTCACCAATACAAAGTTCACTCAGCAATAACAAATGACAACACATACCCAAAAACCGTTAAAATCACATTCGAATTAGGCAGAGACCATAAAATCAACAGCCAAAGAGATAAAAAACAATAACTTACCTCCTTTTAATGAATTACCTTGCATGACAAAGCATAAGCATTGATTCTAGTACATCGCGAAAGGGAAAGTATTAAAAGGCGGATAGAAAGAAAGCGCGAATCTTTTAGTTTTTGTTGCTTTAGAACTGTGAGACTAATGACACGTTACTTTTACTTTTGATGTTCTTATGGCAATTGACTTGATGAAGTATTGCGTTGCTAACTTGACGCTGCGCTCAAAAACAGGATTTTTTTTTTCATTACCCTAAATAATAGAAAACCGTACTAACAAACAAAAAAAAGTATTACAAGTTAATATCAACTACTACTTGTCGGAAAATAAAAAACTTCAATTTTCTACTACAGTTCAAACGCGTTTGACTGTTGCGACCGTGATGTCATTTATCCTTTTTAAATCTTATTATTAAATCACACATTTACGAAAAAAAAAACATTTTTTTCAAACACACTATATATTTCGCCTGTATCGTGGGTGCGTTTACAAACAATTAAACTCCCATACTCAAACACCCAGACCCGGAACAACTATATGTAGGCCATACAAATATTTGTTCCATGCGGGAATCAAATCCGCAAAATTAATGAACCCTCCTCTGACATTAACCAACGCAAAAAAAAAAGAATCAGCATAATCAGTTCAGCTGTTTTCGAAATTTTCGCTTAGCAACAAATTCAGAGATTTATCTTAATATATATAAATCTCGTGTCACAATGTTTGTCCTCAATGGACTCCTAAACCACTTAACCGATTATAATAAAATTCGCACACCATGTGCAGTTCGATCCAACTTGAGAGATAGGGTATATAGGGTATGTAGGGTAGGTAGGGTATGTAGGATAGGTAGGGTATGTAGGGTAGGTAGGGTAGATAGGGTATGTAGGGTAGGTAGGGCATTGTAGGGTAGGTAGGGTATGTAGGGTATGTAGGGTAGGTAGGGTATGTAAGGTAGGTAGGGTATGTACGATAGGTAGGGTATGTAGGGTAGGTAGAAAGGTAGAAAATTGCATTGCAACGCATGCCGGGGCACAGCTAGTTTTTATATATATTATAGAAGACTAGCTTTTGCCCGCGGCTTCGCTCTCGTCAAATTCGGGGTAACTCAGTTCCCCTTGCGCCTTATTGATTTGTAATAGCAACGCTAAGTTTTCCCTTTTCTTCCCTCTTTCTCCCTCACATCCCACTTTTTTCAAAAAAATATTAGCCTATGTCCGTCTCCTAGTTCCCAACTATTTCTGTACCAAAACTCATCAAAATCGGTTTAGCCATTAAAGCGTGAAGAGGTAACAAACAAACAAATAAACAAACAAACTCACTTTCGCTTTTATAATATTAGTAAAGATAAACCCGACTGGCTTGTCTTATTGACAGTTTTCCATGATGTTTAACCCAGTTTGAGGTATAAAGTGAATATCCACCTGGGATATTCACTTTATACCTCAAACTGGCGCTCATACAAAGGAGCTGCCACGGTGTTGCGTCTGCCCAGAATTTGGCGCTGCACTGTTTTAGGTTATATTAAGCTTTCTAATGTCGGGAGCGTCCGGTTTTTGTGCTCGTGTTGTTTTTAAGCTTTGGGGTGTAATTGGCTTAGAGTGTAGTCTCTCGCTTTGATTAATGAAATTTGAATCTTATTTGAGGGTGCTTCTGCCGGGGTTGCGGGTTGTTCGAAAGAGATACCGCGGCCCCGGAACGTAAAGGGCAATAGAAGGAACATGGGTGGGTTTTAGTCAGTAAAAGCCTGACATGCCCCCCCCGCTCCGCCCAGAGCGGGGGAAGTCATAAGGATGCTTAGAGACAGTAATTGTTTTTTTGACTCCTTCAAATCATTCCGTTTTTTGGTGATTAGTGTCTTACCTGTTGACAGAGTTTTTTATGCCGCTATGAGCTTCTGATTTACATGCCATCGATTAATAGTCTCAGGCATTATTATTAACGAATTTCTCTAATCTCCTGATTAATAACCTGTCTCATATGTTGGTCATTTATTTTTTTTCTGACTACCAAAACGTCTTAAGTAACCTCAAATAAAGATCCAAGTTCAGCCTTGTTGATGTTATTTTTATTCAATTGGTTAGTTGACACCATTAACTAGTAATTTAAAAACACATTTTTTCTGAAAGAACACCTTATTCTAGACCTGAGAACTCCATTCATTTCAAAATAATTTAAAAAGTCGATTTTTAGTTGCTTTTAAATCAATAAATAGTTGCATCATTGACTTGACAACTTAGTGACGTCATCGGTTGCGAGTCTCATATAAAATCTATGGGGGAAACGCGTTTTGACAGCTCATAGAAAGTATATCAATTGATTGGTGGTGTCAACTACCCTATTGTTCACAATACCAAAATGTTGTCTATATCGCCAGCAAGCAAACCTAGAGCTTACTAGTCTTTGTAATTTTCCAGGGGCATTTCAAACAAGTTGAACGAACGTCCAAGTCTGAACATGTACCAGAGCGGGGAGTCACTCATGCGCATGTCCCCGCCCAGCCTCGTGTCTTCATTGCTCATGGAAAGTTCTGGAACGTTCAACGTCGAGTCCATTGAGAGCAGGAAGTCTATGCCTTCGCATAAGGATTCAGGTAAAGATAATTTCATTATCATGTTTATATTATAAAAGCAATAAAGTATTTTTTTAAAGGAATTCTTAACTTAATTAGTAATATATTGTTTTTTTTTTTTCCAAGAAAAAGCCCGCAATTTTATAAAGGCTTCATTGTCAAATTAATATTTGACATAGTTATTGTGCCTAGCTAGCAATATGATACCAAAACTCTTTGATATCATATTACTAGAGAAATATGTTACCAAAGAGAGATATTGCTAGCAATGAGGAACAAATCCAGCTTCTGTGGGTACTAAGAATAAATTCTAATTGAAAAAAAAAACCAATGAAACTGCTCGACCTGGGAATCAACCCAAGGACCTTATGACAACTAGACCATCGAGGCAATTGTTGACTGCAAAAATTGACATGTTTACTAACATTATAATTATCACTTGAAACGGGATATTTACCATATTTGTTATTTGTTTCGAGTTTCCGATATTTCGGCGATGTTGCAAACGCCATGATCACGGATAAACTCTGATGTTAATTTTAACACCATTCATCATTGTCCTGCCGTTGTCCTATTCTATTTGAGGTCGGCGCAGTTTTCTTCTTCCATTCTCCCCTATCAGACGTCACGGTATCATTTACTCATCGTTAATGATAACATCAAACAATATTTGCAATGTGGCCCTTTAAAATCAATCACCTAGATTATTAGGTAACGTTAAGTCATAAGGATTGCAGCCATGTTTTATGCTTAACATAATATATGTTATGCATTCAGGTTTGCGTTACGCAAGCATCCGTCAAGTTAACGCCTCACTGCATACAATACCTACTCACACAGTTTGTACGGATGGGGAAGTACTCTGTCGGTGCTGTTTACTTCTTATACTTGACTAAATAATAGCAGCAGCTCTGGTCAATCTTCAGAGTAACCCGGGGTTGGTCCATAGATGGGTGACCACCCGCTACATACCGCGTTTACTCCGTGCCTCGGAAAGCACGTTTAACTGTTTATCTCGGATGTCATTTCGTGCAGGTAGTCAGTGGTTCAAAAGTCTGGCAACCAGTCTTACTAATTGGTTGCATTACCTAGTACTTACTGACTTGTGAAAGTCAAATAGGTAGCTGCTCCATGTAAAGTACTTGTATTCGGCTGCATCCGGTAAGACTGACAGTCGACCTTTCGCAAAAAACGCGCGAAAAGCTCCTAAAATCAATGAATTTATGAGTAACGTTTTAGCGAGGTTGGCCTTCAGAAAAACGAAGATTTTACTGTTAAACCGATGGCTACACCGTATAAAGTTCCTCCTTGGGTACTTAAGACACTTGTGGCATTTTTTCTTATGCTCCCCCGCAGGAACTTAACGGCATTCAACGGGTTAATATTTTTGGGGAAAAGCTAATCTAAAGATGAGTGGTGATGGTGTTATTTTTCAAGTGTGCTATTTGCAAAAAAGGAAATCATTGTGCTTTTTTTTATTTCTTTTAATACTAGATTTTAATGAACACTTTCTTTCAGGATATCAATATTTCTTTCCATTGGGACTAATATTTACCCTAAGTTCAAGCTATGTAAGAAAATACTCTTAAATCCCAACTTTGAGAACACCCTATAAAATTAAGTACCTAACAATCTTTAATATAATAATAATCTTTATTCGAACAAAAATACATATGACAAATTGTACTGCGTACGTAAATATCTAGTTGAATAATATTATTTTGCTCCAATTCTTTTTCTTAAATGTCCAGGAATAAAAATTCTTCCTAGCATTCTATGTCAATTAGTAAGTTATACTAACCTAATTATTAAAATATGTTTCCAGGTCTTCCAATGTCAGGTCGTGACAGCATCGACCCAATGATGACGAGCATGACACTAAGCATCCTCGACGAGAAAGACATGAGTACCAGCTTCCTCTCCCAAACCACCTACCCTGACAACGACAGTCTCATGGACTCGCTGCCGCCATCTCTCGTCAGCTCCGTCAACTCATCATACGTCATCTCTAACACGTCCAAACCTCAGAAAGAAAGCACAGACTCCAACATATTCTCCTCAGCAACCTTCACTCATCTAGAAACATCAGAAAAACTCCTTTCAGCAAGACCAAGATGTCAACTATACAATAGTTATACAAGACGAGATTCCGCCATAAGAAACTCAGAATCCTACACCAAATCTCGTGAAGAAGCATGCCAAATTGACACAGCGAAAATTCTTAACGAAAATTCTGATAAGAAAGATTCGCCGAAAATCGGTCACCGTAATGCACCGTCATCTGATTCTGCTGAGCCGATCACCTTGCACTACTCTAATAATAGGTTTAGTAGAAGAGACAATGACGCTGAGAAAGAGAACTTTGAAACTGATGATACGTTTTACAAAGAAATGGGGTTACCGAAGCCTGAAGATGTCGGTAGGAACAGCTTGAACGTGACCTTGGGGAAGCAAGAATTAAATGAAATAATCCAAGCTCGACAGAAGCTATCACTAGCAAGGAAAGCGCTACCAACCGAACCGGAGAAATCAATACCACCACCTGTAGACACATCCCCTATAAAAACCATCCAGTTACCGAATCAAACAGTGATCACAGTACCGCGACAAAGTATGGAGAACGCTTCAGAACTGCTGTCAAGACGGAGAGTGCTAAACGGCAATGGTTTCGACAGACAAGACGAACCGCCCACTAGAGACACTCCCAAAAGAAACGCTACGTTTAAGAAGCTTTCGCCTAAAGCAAGCGCAATGGACACAACCGTTGTTTATATGAAGACAGATGATAATCCGATTATTGACATTAATTCGGCTACGCTTAATTTAATTGACGTTGGGGAGAGGACGTTACAGCAGGATCATCGGGTTTGTAATCTTTACGCTTTTTTTTAAATAGTTTATATTCATTGCATACACTTTTATGGCGAATATCACCACAGTACAATGTAGAAAGGTATTTTTTTAACAAGACGACGGTTAATCGTGAAGACCTCCTAGTCTACCTTAGGGTGAGACAAAAACACAGTAGGTGCAGTAACTAAAAGAAAAAAAAATAAGATTATTATAAAAAAATAACCTTTAATTGCAGGATTGGGGCTCACAAGAGCGAGCGATGGTAGGTTCAAGCGAGAGCACTGACACAGGTACCTTCAGTTCGTCCAGCCCGCCCGACAGCGTACCCGACACTGCGCCTGCGCATGATACACGTAAGTACACACATGTCAAGGTCAAGGTCACTACAGGGGAGGATGACGGTTGCTCATAAGGGGGCACGGGACGGTCATATACCAGTTTATAAAATGCAAATACATTATTATTTGGTTCAAGGTCACCAGGTTAAGGTCAAGCTCACTGCAAACATTGTTTTTGGAAGGGGGTGGAAATGTTCCATTTACAACAAAAATACTTATAACGGTGTTTTGGGGAATAGAAAACTCACTATGCCAAAAGTGTCTAATAATAAATAATCACTTGATTCATAAAATCAATTGGCTCATGTGAATTTAGTTTGAATTGCGAATCGATAAATATCTCCTCAGTTTATGGTTTTGGTAGAAACCACGGGCTTGAAAAAATTGGGGACGGAGAAACATATACTCAGAGTAACTATAGTAAAATTGATCTTTGTATAATATTGGCCGAAGCAAATCAACGCTTTCAAAGGCTTACAAGCACAGGTACAAAGAGTACAAACCCACAAAATCTCACATTGCAGGCCCACAAGTCGCCTCAACACCGCTTATGTCATTACGGAAAGGAGCTAAAAACGACCTGCTAAACTTGCACAACACTATATCCCCAATATACGACATGGTCGACGATAAATCCTACACAGTCGCTACCATCACTAAAGCCAATTCTTCGGGAATGGAACGGACGTACGATATGCACAATACAACGGTCATCAATAGTGCGACGATGATTAAAAAGACGTCGGTGAAAAGGGATATCATGGCGGGGAAAGTTAGTCCGGAGAAGAAGATGTTTGCGCCTAGTGTGATGCCGAAGCCGACTAGGATTATTCCTACGGTTTCTGGAGGTATGTGTGGAGTTTCATTTAATAACTTATTTGAATGATATGCGGCTTTTGAGCAGCTGCGGTTGATTTGAAAGAGAAACCGTGGCCCCGGAACACAGAGGGCAAAAGAAATAATACGGATGGGTTTTGGTCAAAACAAGTCTTTTTTTTCCGGGTGGGAAATCATCAAATGACTTCCACCGCTCTGGGCGGAGCGGGGGGGCATGTCAGACTTTTATACTGACTAAAACCCACCCATGTTCCTTGTATTGCCCTTAACGTTCCGGGGCCGCGGTATCTGTCAGAAAAAGTCTAACACTCAAATCTCGTTCCCGGGGCGCAGTATCGCTTTCGAACCACCCGCAACCCTGGCAGGTTCAACTACACTGTTTCAGTTAATTTTTAACAGCGGGCATAACCAATAACGATAGCAACTAAACGTTGGGACACCCATTGTGATTTCAATTACAAGATCTTTCGTATGAAATTAGAAATATCAAAAAAGTATTTATTTCGGAGTCTTACAAAAGTAAAAAATACGGGTTTAAAAACATTCTTTTGGCATTATAAATATAAAATATAAAGATACTCTCTTCTCTCTCTGCCCATGCTCCATTTAATCATCTGTCACAATTTATTTGGTCAAACATGATAATCAAACTTCATAAACATTTGTTTATTTTCCTTCATATTTTATGTTATTTTAGCATCATACAGTAATATGATCCCACCGGCTGCAGTTCCAAGGAAAACAAGTTTGCCTACGTCTAAACTTAGGCAATACAGTTCACATAGAGAACTAAGCAGAATACCTGGCGGTAAGTTGAACACGCTTTTTATCTCATATTTATTTTATTTCTAAGTTTGTCACTAGCTAAGCCCCGCGGCGTTACTTGTACAAGCGTTGAAAATCCATATTTGAGTTGATCATCCTACGAAAACACCGCACTTCCAGAATATACGCCATCTTAGATAGATAGATATATCATTTATTTGATGCAGACATAATAAAGGAGCGAATACAAAAAAAAAACAGAAAAAAAAGGAACACGTTAAAAAAAGTAAGGTAGATTGACCCACAGGCTTTTAGACACATCACATACATTTATAAAGGTCGCTCACTACTGGGCGGTGTGTGTCTCAAGTTTGCACCAAATAGGAGTCAAGCTTAGCATAATGTCAGGTAGACTACTTGACGCTGGTATTCTGCTGAATTATGTTGGTGACAGACTGTCGAGAAAATGTGCGGCGAATATTATGTAGGTGTGTTGTCAGAAGGAAAGATTTCGAAATTATTTTGATACCAAATTTCATGCTAATCCTTTAAGCCATTTGAGTGTGAAGGTGTATACAAATATACACACACAAAAACACTTTCGCCATTATAATATTAGTGTGATTCGTGATAATATCAGCACTTGTATTTTATGACTAGCTATTGAAACGGATGAAACTCCCTGCGACTTTCAGCCGCTTTTTTTTTCTAATTTGAATTTTATTGGGTTTATTTTTTCATCACCATACGTCGTGTTCGAACGTAACCTTAAACGCGGCGACAGGTGGTAGACTTCTGCGCACTTCTTCAGTGTGCCATAGATCGCGTGCGCAAACGTTCGAAGATAATATCATCGCCATTGCATTATTTAACAATCAGGAGCTAAGTACGCGACCAAATGCTGCGTGGCATTCATTTCAGCTCAGACAGAACTTCTTTTGTTCCATTATCGTGTGCCTCTAACTTGACTTAACATGCCATCGAGAAAGTAATGATAATTATACATCAGAGGTGCGTGCGTTGGGTACGAAGTCGAGACTTATCCTAGGTCTAGAGTTCACAGAAGTTTAGGTAAAAGATTTAGGGGCATTCTGAGTATAACCGTTGGTACATTGCAGGCCCCCCGGCGGCACCGAGCGGGCCGCTGGCCGCGCGCGGCGCGGTGTCGCGCGGCATGTCCCGTCGCGGCGTGTACGCGTCCAACCCGGCGCTCAGCCCCACCGCCAGCGCGCCGCCCGTCTCCACAGAGTCCTACATCATCACTGTTGCTCATCAGGTACTCCTAACCTTAGGTATTCATGCAATCAATCAACTCTGACAGCAGCAGTTCTCTTCCATAACCTCTTTCATCCTGTCTCTGTTTCGTCAATCTGCCCCTTTTGCGCAAATCTTGTCAAGCATGGGACGCATGATATGCTGAATGTATGCACTTCCCTATCACACGTTTACATGTACATTTTCAGAGAGTAGAAGACAAAGCCCCAAAACCTGAGGTCCCTCCCACGCCAGCGTTAGTCCGACAAGGCACGGAGACTCTTCGGCCGCGACCGCAGAGCCAACTGGTTGCACCTAGAGATGTAAGTACATTGCACAGCATAATCAGCTGTTGATGTTCCCAACGCTGGGACAAAGGGCTCATATCTGTGAGGAGCAGTTAAAGATAATTTCGTAAAAGCATACAGGGTAAGAGAGACATCGACACAGAAAAAGATACCACGTAGTAAATCTTTCGACCGCACCCCCCCCCCTCCCCTCCACAGGTTTTTTTTTAAGTTCCCATGTGCTACTCTGACTCACACATGTTTTCACAGCTTGATACCTCCACGCGTTCCGCAGTTAGAGGCTTGACAGACAGACGGACAACAGAGTGATCCTATAAGGGTTCCGTTTTTGGCTTTTGAAGTACGGAACCTTCATGAATATGAAACCTTATTTTTATTAACAATGAAAAGTTTTCAATTGTCGTAATGTGCCGAACACAATGTGTGGTAATAGTTTGACGGGCCTGTTGGTCTAGTGGTTAGTGGCCCTAACTGCTGAGCCGGAGGTCGTGGGTTCGATTCCCACCCAGGACAAACTTTGTGTGATGGGCATGATTGTTTTTTCTGTGTCTGAGTGTGATTTATCTATAATATGTATGTATTTATAAATTATATAAGTATGTATATCAGTTGTCTGGTTACCATAACACAAGCTCTGCTTAACTTGGGATCAGATAGCCGTGTGTGAGCTGTCCCAAGATATTTATTTATAGTTTGTGTGTCCATGTCCCTTTATATCTCTATCATGCTTTTGCGAGATTATACTGCTATCACTGTTTTTGAAAGTGGGGAGTTTGATGTTTTTGCAAAACATAATTATGCTTGAGTTACATTTATTTTGAATACCGTTTTTAATGTTTGTATTGTAATATGTGACAGTTTGTTTTTTTTGTTTGGGCTTATATTGAAATTTTGAAGTGGGTTTTACGAATGTTTTTTTTTTTTCTGAGGCTTTGGGCACTTAAATACGGAATAAAGTTTTGAATTTAACAGTAAATGTTATACAGCTTCTTCAAAATATTTGATCGTGTTATTATAGGCATTTGAAGAGCCAAAATTTTGATTATTTTAAAACAAATTAAGTACTTACGAAGTTTTTATTTATTTCTTCGAACTAGCTAAAATATTCTTTTTTGTTTACATGTCTAATAAATTGGTGTTGGTAAAACAGATATAATAATATTTTGTTCTAATATTCAATGTTGATGTCATTTCGATTGTGTCTAAAATGTGTCCTTAATGGTGTATTTCATACATTTATTGATTAAACGTGAACTAATATCATAAACTAGAACTTAATTTTAAAATATTGTTAACTCGTTCAATGTGGCCTTGTGGTTTTGGATGATAATCTATACTAATATTATAAAAAAGATAAAATTTGTTTGTATGTTGTGATAATCTTCGGAACTACTCCGAATATTCCGAAAATTCTTTCCATGAAGATTACCCAAATTATACCCGAATCATAAATCTTCTTCTGCTATCTCTACTAGTACTTCTTCAAAATGACAGGACAGAGATACTATTTTTTAGACGTGAAGTCTTCAAGTTCTCATGTTAATCTCATAACTCCAGTTTCTCAAAGATTTATGTATCTCATAAAATTTGGCAACACAGCCCAGTTGCTCAGTGTTATTCATTAATCTCAAAGTAACAAAATCATTTATATGATACTAGCTTTCGCCCGCGGCTGCGCCCGCGTTAAATTTGGGGTAACACAGTTTCCCTTGCGCCTTATTGATTTGTAATAGCAACGCTAAGTTTTCCCTTCTCTTCCCTCTTTCTCCCTCACATCCCACTTTTTTCAAAAAAATATTAGCCTATGTCCGTCTCCCGGTTCCCAACTATCTCTGTACCAAAATTCATCCAAATCGGTTCAGCCGTTAAAGCGTGAAGAGGTAACAAACAAACTCACTTTCGCTTTTATAATATTAGTAAGGATTTGACCAAGATTTCCTAACACGAACAAATACGAAAAGGACATTTAATCCTGTTAAAAGTACAGTCTTCGTTGACTAACACCTGTCATACCATAACCCGGGGTCCACTTTGAACGTTTAACCGTCCCGGCCGCACTAACGGCGTCACTAACTCACGCAACAGCTCCGCGCGGGCGCGCCCAGCGTCGTGCCCGTCTTCATGCGAAGCCATCACTTACCTGTGAGTGTCCACTGTTTATTTTGCACTCGTGTACACAGTGGCCAACGTTGGGGTAAAAGTCCCTTTTCATAGGCTCCAGTTGATAATCATAGCACCCAGCATTGTACTTAATGCTGGGTGGAATTTATAGGTCTAGTAAATTCGATAATTGACACCATAAACCAATCATTCCAAGTCGGATGGAAAATCAAATAACTTCCCCCGCTTTAGGCGGAGTGAGGGGGGGAGTGACAAAATCCACCTATGTTCTTTATATTGCCCTTTATGTTCCGGGGCCGCGGTATCTCTTTCGAACAACCGAGAACCCCGGATAATTCTAGGGTCTGAAAACCCGGTTTATTTTCAATAACTGTTTTTTTTTTAATTAATATAGTTGGGATAAGGATGCTAAAACGGTACGTATTTAGTACATCGTTCTGACCACCCTCCCTGTATAGCCTTTTATCAATTTATAAGAAATTGCTGTTTCTAACTACGTTTGACGGCACGGTTGGCGCAGTGGCTGAGCGATCGACTGCTGCGCTGCGTGTCGCGGGTTCGATTCCCGTACGGAACAAATATTTGTATGACCTGCAAATAGTTTTTTCGGGTCTGGTTGTTTGTGTATGTGAGTTTAAATGTTTGTAAACGCACCCACGACACAGGAGAAATTCCTAGTGTGGGGCAACGTTTTGTAAAAAAGAAAAAAAAAATTAAACTACGGTACCTAAGTTTAACATGTATGGCACAGCTGTTTTTTATAAAACGATTACTTAATGTCTCTGTGGGGGTATTTAGAATAATGTACTGATGTGGTTTTTCGATCATTGTCCTATCACCTTGTATAGTCCAGTCAATGAGTTGCCAAATTTATGACGTGACAGATTTGCGATTCGAAAGTTCAAAAAAAGAATATCAACTGATTGATGTTGTCAAAAACTCAATGATGTGCAATTTTGTTACTTGTCTCTGGGAAGCTGGAGGATATGAAAAAGACTTTCAGATGCAGCCCCGTACTGATGATCAAAATGTTTTCTCGATTGTTTATTCTTCTACATTTGAATAAAGTTACTATAATGCTTAAAAGTTGGCCATTGTGTACAAGAGCTACAACAATTGTATATAACATGGTTTATTGGTTAGCTGATGCCGAATACATATGCATATATACATGCGAATGCGCTTTGACAGGTTGTGAACAAGCTTCTTCATGCCACTGCTTTATGTTATGCATTTTCGCTTTGTCATGTACTGATTGCGCCTAATTCTACGACCGACTCTTAGAATGGAAATAAAATTTCAAAGTAATGAGTTAAATAAAATTTAAAACTTTTTTATCTACTTCTGTCGTTATTTTGTTTATAGACGTCGTCGAACATTTATGTTTTACGATTTGAAATATATAAGGTGGAGACGACAATATGTCATTAAATAAAAATACTAGGAACGCAGACAGGAAGATTAATTTAAAGTGCGAAATAGATAGTAATATCGGAATGAAAAAAAAAACGAAATAGAACACTTTTTGTTAATATTTTTTCACTAACTAATTAGGGTGTTAGATGTAATCCAATTCAATTGAAAAAAAACGAATTTGGCGATAATATCGATACGAGAGTATTAGCTTATTAATTTACAACTGTAAGTATACTATTATAATATTCGATTGTATTTTAGTATGCAGACTGGGAAGGTATTCTATATACCACCCCGGCATCTCAAATAAAAGTTGCTAGAGCTATAGATATACATTTATGTTGATAAATAATACTACAAAATATTATAGGACACTAGCTGTGCCCAGCGGTTTCACCCAAAAATAGATGTTGGCCGATTCTCAGACCTACCCGATATGTAAACAAAGTTTCGTTTGAATCGGTCCAGCCGTTTCGGAGGAGTATGGGAACGAAAACTGTGACACGAGAATTTTATATATTAGATAGACTTCTTCTTCTTCGATCTTTGTTTTCAGCTAAAATTCAAACTATTTCCAACATTTGCAGAGGTGTTGACGTCTAAGGATTTTTTTTGACAAATTTGAGCTTGTACAATTTGAATAGCAAAAAAGAAATTCGGCATCAGTAGATCCTGCTTATTAGTTTTATTTAATGGCATTTTCAAAGTAATTTGGAAATTAATTTAAGATATTTTAGCGCTGGGTTATTATACATAGTTAGTAGTAGAATTTCCTGGTTATAAAAAGTCTTACCTAGAGAACATGCATTTTGAAATATCCTTGTCTTGTTGCTTCAAACAGTTTCTCCCTCTTAAACCTTCTCTTCTTCATCTAAACTTTCCTTCGGATTTAATCTCATATTTTCACAATCCGTTTACCAAAAAAACTTGTCCTTCTTAATACCCATGTCTAACAAACAGGTACGGGTAACTAAAAACTTGTGTGGTATAAAGCTAAGTCTTAATAAAACCAACTAATTACTTTTCTACCCAAATTCAAGAATATAAAATAACATAACATGTTGTTGAATTTTCATCTTTCGGCTCTAAGTCGAAGGTTGTAAATTCAACACGTGTTCAATGTGTCTTACTATAGGCTGACCACTTAGCTTAGACCGTGCCTGAAGTAATTGCATGGTGCAGGCGGGGGGGTGACTTGATGCGAAGGCTCTGGATCGATACCCCTCCCGCACTGCGCAGCTACCTCAGGCACGTTTAGTTGTCAGTCTTCCCATGAATAATTACCGTCTATATGTCAGTGTGACGTGTTACAGCCGCCCACGACACGGCCGTACTCGATAGCGGCGCCGTCACAGCTTCAGCGTAACAACACAATGACGAGGCCTTCTTCAGGGCCCGTACACTGTAAACCACCACGTGAGTATATTTTTATTTTACTTTTAAAAAGGCTTGCTCCTGCCACTATCCTGAACTGATACTATTTGGGAGCCTGCTTAATTAACCAAGTAATTACCCTTCTTTTTTTTTCGGGTGGGAATTCATCAAATAACTTCCCCCGCTTTTGGTGGAACGGGAGGGCATGTCATTATGATATACTAGGGACATACGACGAGACATCAAGCACATTTCCAGTATAATATAGCCCAGCTTTTTAGTAGTTTTGTGTTTGGTAAGTTTGCCTATGGCAGAGTTTTATACCTACCAAATTACAGTGGTTTTTTTATTCACAATTGGATATTGTCTTAAATGGTGACTGACGGTCTTTCACCCTCAAGGGGGCTCTAGGCTAGTGGCGGTCTGCCTTTGATGATTTTCCACCCCAAAAAAAAAGAGGGCTACAGCCCAAAAAGCCCCAAATAGATCTGCCCCTGTATACGGTACACCTCTGCTTAACCTTCCATGGATGACAAGCGTGATAATGTGATTAAACTCAAAGACTGTCTTCCTCACATTCTTCCCTAACCTCTAAAATATCTTTCCAGCTCCAGTAGTAGACCAGCCACGGCCAGCGACAAGCAACGAGGCGCGCGTGTCTGCGTTACCGCGCCCCTCCCGCCTCCCCGCGCCACGCCGTGCGCTGCGGTAAACACTACACTGTAGAACATTAGCTCGATCAATACGGGGCCACGACCATGATTCGCATGACCGGCCGACAGCTTCAACAGTACAACTATAAAATACGCTACCTCGTTATTTTCTCAGCATCATTTGATACCCACATAATGGGAATGCTTAAAAAAATACTAATCCGCCATATTGGATTTAGAATGCCGTGGCTAACCATGCATTGGCTACCAAACTAAACATGTCTGCAACATTTTTGCTGTATATCAAGAGCTATGAAAGATTTCTATCGCTATTTTTTTCCAACACTGAAATAAGATTTAAAAGATACCCATTTCACATTTCCGACGCATATTAATCCCACAGCTCCCTTAACCTTTTCACCGCCACTTTCTTCAATAGATTATAGAATAGACTATTATAATTGATATTGAAGTCCGTTGTAGTGAAAAGGTTAATCTGAAGACAAACTTCACCAAAGAAACATCATTGACACTGACAGCTCTTGAGATGTGCTGATCTCGTTCAATTTCACCATTGAAAAACGCTTAATTGTGTATTAGCGTAGTTGAAAAGAAAATGTTACCAATACAAAAAAAACAATTAGTTTTTAGAAAATCTTATTATCACTAAAAGTTGAATGCCATAAGAAATACAATTGAATGGGACCAATCTAATTTCTAACGAACACGCGTTACAGCAATTACACACCTTTTCACGTAATTAATCTAAAATTATAACTTACTAACCATGCTAATAACAATTTTATTTCACAGACCCCCGTCAGTATACTCAGTCGCGCCGACGGCCGACATCGACCATTACTGACATCTAGCCTGTTGTGCCAACCTGCTGGGGCGGAGACCCTAGCACTGACTAAATTATAGTACACACCTAACATGACTGATGAACTATAAACACGGTGTCTTTCAAATTTTTGTACTGCCTAGAAAATGTAGAAAATCCAATAAATAAATTTTCGGCTTTTACTAAAAAATATTTTTAACCATTTTTTTGGTAATATTTTACCTAAGTATTAGACACTGGTAACCCTAACATTAATGTCGTATTGACCAATTCGAAGAACGAACAATTTGGGCACGTATCAGTAATGCAGAGACAATAATTTGTTAAACTTTTTAGACATTGTTATCTGAGATTCTGTAAGTAATTCCTCATTTCAATTACACTCGTTTCCATAATCATTTCATTATGAATGTCGTAATGTCTGCGTTCATTTTAATTTTTATAAAATTTTGTATTTAAATTTCGGCATACAAAATTTTTCTCGTGAAAATTTTGCTAATGTCTTTCAATAGGGGTGCGAAATTACCTTTTCAGACGTTGAAAAGTTGGACATTTTCAACCTCTAGCTGTTGTGAACTGTATGTATCTCTCATCAATGCTCTCTCGCATCATTCTCATGTCAAATGAAGCTCAAAATTGTAAAATTTCTATCTAAATCATGATTTGGTACAAAGACATACAAATTAAGATATTATTCCTATATTATTATTTACAAATTTAGTGAGTAGTGTATCAAATGTTGGTTTAGTAATTTATTTCATAGTTAGAATTTTGCATTTCGTTTCAACTTAGAGATTGTATTCATTAGGACATGTAATTTAATCACGCTTTAGATATAAAAATTATATTATACGACTATTAATATTACGCTCTTTTGTATACTAACTTATTGTAATATAGAAAAGTTGTGTACACCGCACATTTGACACATATTTTTAATATAATAGTTAAACTTACAAAAATATATCAAAATTCTTGCGCCATTTCAATATCTCACCTTCACATTGATAGCACAAATTGTATGTATATTTATAAATATATTCTGTTGTACATTGTGTAAACTTTAGTGTTACTGTTCTTGTTACGCTTCATAATTAATGTTGTCAATCCTCTGCTTCCACCACTTGTATATCAATCAAATAAATATTTTAACTATAACATATCGACGTTAAGAGACTTGTCTATAAGTTGTATAACCGACATACTACCGCGGACCACTGTCGGTCGACCAGTTTTCAACCTTATTACTTAAGACATGAGTTTGAAATGGGGTCGACCGTCAGTGAACGCTAATGCTTTATATGTGTTGCTGTTAAAGAAATATTAGTGTTTATACGTCGATGTTTTCCGGCCAAATTACAGTATTGTGAGCAAGTTTCGTGTAATCAGCAATAAATAGTTGCGCAGTGGCATTATAATTGTATATTTTGTAAACAGCATATGTATGTACAGGGTTGTTTGATTTATGTGAAAGTGTACGTGCATATGTGTGCTATTTTGGTCCCCCTATCGTGTGGCGAAGCGACCAGTGGACCCCTGCGTGCGCATGATGGCACACGATTCGTTAGAACACGTCGTGCCTTATTTAGGTAGTGTAAGGGATTTTGTTTTTGATTTTCTAATAAAACCTATGTATTTAATGATGGGGTTGTTTTATTGTTTAACAAAAGCAAGAGATGCCCGTGACGAAACCCTACATTCTCATGGATAGACTTCGGCTGGAGAGACCGGAGAATATGTCGATCTGTAACTAGCGAAATTATAAAAAAATGTACGAGAAATATGGCTTGTGGTTCACTAGATATTTTAACAAGCTGGTAACTTGTATTTTAACCAAATAACTTATTTTCGGAAAGGCCCGACTCTTCCTCCTTTCACCATAAGTCGGAAGCCCAGGTTATACCCGTGCATTATTATTATCAGCCCACCACTCAACAAGCAATACTACGGTTACGAGATCTCCCTAAGATCACACGTTCTCCCATTCAACCCAACTAATCGAGCACTCATTAATGAAACTATCACGAATCGAAACAATTACACAAGATATTTATTTTGTGTACCCATACCATGTAAGTACATCGGATTGTTAAATGGCAAACCCAACACTAAAATAGTTACCTGTTGGGTAATGAGGCTACTATAGAGCTTTTCTTTTTCGAAAGTGAACTCATCAAATGATTTCTGACTTTGGGCGGAGCGAGCGGAGAGGAGTGCCAGACTTGTACTAACTAAAACCCATCCATGTTCCTTCTTTTTCCCTTTGTATACCGGGGCCTCGATATCTCTTTCGTTTTTACAGTAGCTTATGCCTATCATTACGACCATCGACAGAGGATCCAGTTTTTGCCTTCGCCTATTTGTTCCTTACATTCAAAGGAACTTACGTCATGTCTACTATCCCAAGAAGGGTTCAGCAGAAATGTACGCACACACATTTCACCACTTATGTTGAGGTCCTGTATAGTCGTCGGCGAATCTATTGCCATCGAGCGGACATCAAGACTCATTAGAAACAGAAAAATCCATTTTTTTTTAATATTTTGGACTTTTAAATATTTGTCAAGATTTAATATTAACAATTTTTGGATACCGCAAAAACATGTTGAAAACTATAAATATTAAAAAAAGAACGTCTTAATATTTAGAGAAACTTTTTACTGCTTTTACTAAATTATTAATGCTTCCATGCAGAGCCGCAAACACGCGCGGTGTGTAGTATGAAATGCATGCGACACTGACACTTCATGAAATCAGAGGTGGCAATAAAAATATTAATGTCCTAGATCTTGATCACAAGGGTGTACACGGCGATTAATAGGGGAACATATATTTAGCTGAGCAATTTCATAATTCTTTTGCGTAAGTACTTACTACCGCCTGAATAGACTCAATGGAGATTTCCCGATCCCTCTTCCTCGTCCCCTAACCCTACCCTATATTCAAAATCTGGTTAAGCCCCGGTAACTATACTTACCAGTTACCATGCAATACATAGATATATATATTATATCTTGTATATATTATATCTATGATGCTCATCAAGGGCTAAAGCGGTCAAGGCATAGTTTACCCTTTATCTATCTAGTTTCTAACTCAGTCTCAAGTAATTTTTTTTTTAAATAGCCTATGTCCGTCTCCAGGGTCCCAACTATCTCTGAACCAAAATTTATCAAAATCGGTTTAACCATTTAGGCGTGAAGAGGTAACAAACAAACAAAACTATCGCTTTTATAATATTAGTAAGGATCAGACAAAAGCTTCATATTCTGCCTAGCCTTATTCCAATCAATAAGAAGGATCGGTGAGATAAAAATTGAGGCACCAAAGCTAACGTAAGTGGCATGTTCTGCTATTCCAATTTTGCCATAGTTCTCACGGAATTATGAAATCCTGTTTATGTCTAACTCAATCCCGTAGACGCTTGTGGTCGCTGATAAAAAGTTAGTCTATCCGTTCCGCAAAGATAAACTTAATAAACAAAAACACTAATAGGACGTGTCAAATAATTACTGAAAACTATTATTGTATGTACCAAAAGTTATATTCAAAATTATTTTATTTATTTGGGATAGTGGAAAATAAACTATAATATTATGGTCCGAAGCCCATTAGGAAGTCTCACACGGAAACTATAGTCAGTGTTGCAATAGCTAAATTGTATAGAGTCGGATTCGGACCGACTTTTACGACGCTAGCGCCCAACTGTCACCTTGACTTTAGTTGTGTGTGTGTGTGAACGAAATCGCACGTTACGTTATGTGAGTGTGCGACGTCGTGAGTTACGAGTCGCTGTCTACGAGTAATTTTTGCTTTTTACCTTTTTATTTTTATAAATAACCGATGTAGACGAAGTGTTAGTAATGTAATAACCTCAAGTGATAAGATTTGTGATATATCAATGCAATGGCTCTTAAAATACGCAGTGTTTTCATCTACTATGTGATCCCGTGCAATAACTCGTCACTTCGGTTGTTTGTCAATGACGTCTGCGTTTAGCGCAGCAAAAAGTGGAATTTTAGTTTGATTGTGACAAGTAGTGCAAACATAAATTATATAAATCGTGTAAATAGATGAGTGATCGTAAAATGGATGAGTGTCTTCTTCATTGGAACGTTCTTTTATCAACTGGGGCCAACAGAGGTGGCTCATGAAGAAAGGGTTAGTTTACCTGTTTATGTTTACTTTATATATCGTACACATCTGTGATTATACATGTAACGTCTATTAATATCTTAATCACGGCATCGTTGCGAAAGTTGGATGTATAATTATTTGACGAGTATAGGTTATAAGGTACAGTAGTTGTTTGTTGACTCACAGACCTTTAATTATATAATTTGTTTTGGTGGTGATTTCTAACGTGTAAGCTAGTTACCATAAATGCGGATGCAGTTACTACTATGTATTGAGGCTGGGATGTGTTATTTTTCTTTTGTTACTTTCTCTTATCCATGGAGTGAAGGGAGTGAGAGAGACAGAGATATGGCCGGTATGCGGCGTGTGAGAGGGACAACGCTCTACTGAGCAAGTTGTATGGCCATGTTTAGATATCCAATAGTAACATGAAAAGTTTACTTTTGCTGTTTTTATTTGAAAAATAATAATTCTGACTATTATGATTAAAGATTACAGAATGCTTTAAATCATATCAATCATAATCATTTACATCAAAATGGGTATTATAGGCATGTGTCTGGTCATGTCTTAGCATAATCTGGATTTATTTAAATTGCTAATTTGTTAACTCATAAAACAAGTACAGTAAGTGTTATTGTCTATGAGAATTTGTCATTTCATTACCACTGTGTTAAATCCAGCATAACATTACATGAGAATGTGTTGTTATTACTTAAAATCAGTTAAAGATTATAACAATTCAAAGTCAAATAGTGCAATAATCTGTATTGTTAAGTTGCAAAAACATGTATAATTATATTATACAAGTGTTTATGATTATTTAGTCTTCATAATTTGATGCCAGTCTGGGTATTATTCATAATGTCGTCTAATTGTCCACACCTGATTGATAATCAATTTAAACTTGTTTCCATAATATTTGTTGTCCTCCTCTTAGCTTCAACATACCCTAGCAAGGATGAAGAGTGACTAACTCTTTGTCACTATAAATTGTTTTTGCCTACAAGATTATTCACTGTTTGCTCAATTTTGATTTAACAGCAGAGTAACTAATATTATATGCGGGGTTACTGGGTGTTCAAAAGAGATACTACAGCTCCGGAACGTAAAGGGCAATAGTAGGAACATGGGTTGGTTTTAGTTAGTACAAGTCTGAGACTCCGCCAAGAGAGGGGGAAGTTATTTGAAATGTATACATGACCTAAAGATCATCCCTTCCAAAGACAGGAGGCCAAAGTAGCAGCAGTAATGTAGGGGGTAGCAGTGTTATTGGGTGCTTCCACCAGGAATTTGTGCCCAGTTGTTAGCAATAAGCTCACCCTCTCAATTTCTTTTTACCTAGTAGGCAATACCAACAAGCATACACATACACTACTACACACACACACACTTACTAACTATCACACGCACATACTACAGAAACACACACATACATTTTTACCGTAAAATTATTTAATGTTTAATAAAAATAAAAATTACAAACACTGTCAAGCTTAATACTCCGAAACTGTAACAGTAACATCAAAAGCACTATGCAACATTAACACCATAATAAGGGAACCAGACTGCTTCTTAAATTAAATAGGTAGATCATATAAAAAAAAATTACACGGGTCTTAAACAAATCTTGGGAAATGTAAGTGTACTTGTTAGGTACTCCTCTGTCTAACCCTTTCGGGGTTACAAGGCATGATGATATGTTAAATTTATGTCCCAATAATGGAACATTATAGGTTGATTAAACTTATCCTAGACCCTCTGAATAATATTTGCATTTTTACAAGTTACTTAATGTGTACTTACTTATGTCCTACTATAGTGGATGTATGGATATTTGTTACTCTCATGCAAAAACTACTGAATGAATATTGATGAAATTTCTCACGTGCATAGTGTATACCAGGGTTGCAACAACAGATATTGAAGAAAAATAATGTCTTAATTTTTATAATTATCATTCTTAAACAGATTAAATTATTTTGACATAGTCCAGAGCAGCGTCTGTCAGGACAATGTTTACATCTGCAACTTACTTATACTAACATGCAACATAACAAAATGGAAAATACATGATACAAAATGTAGAAAACACAAAATGAATGATTCACAATTACCTATTGCATTTGCAGCTGTATTTACTACATACTTTAGTGATGACAAGAATTGATTATTAACACTACTAAAATATATATTTAAATAAATAACTGATTCAATATAAATGGGAGTATGGCTGTATGAATTTGACGGCACCGTTGGCGCAGTGGCTGAGCGATCGACTGCTGCGCTGCGTGTCGCGGGTTCGATTCCCGCATGGAACAAATATTTGCATGACCTGCAGATAGTTGTTTCGGGTCTGGCAGTTTGTGTATGTGAGTTTAAATGTTTGTAAACGCACCCACGATACAGGAGAAATCCTAGTGTGGCGCACCTTTTTTTTTTAATGAAAAAAAGAATATTATATGCCATTATTTCTACTGGCAACATCTGATATTTATTTTAGAACTGGTATAGGTATATTTGTTTAGTTCACTGTGGTTTGGAAACTTAAATAGCAAAACTGATAGCCCCAAAGCTTTGATAAAAATAACATTGAACACTTATTATTACTATTGTGTCCCTTACTTCACATTATGAAATTAAAACAATGAAAGCAAACACTTAATGAACTCACTGATAAAAATGTTTAAAAACAAGAAAAACTGTAATATTGAGCATTTAATTAAAAATATGATTTACTTGATAAAACATTAAAATCTTCTCGCTCAGCTGACAAAGTTTTGGTTCAACCTGAGATTTTCTATCCTTTTCTGTTGTTGGGCTTGGGATATCAACAAAAAAATAAACTAGTGTAACAACACTACATTTTAATTTGAACATAAAGTTACCCAGATTGCAAAAATTCTAGATAAAAGAAAATTAATTAATATTCTTAACTAGCTGTACCCGCTGCGTCGCAATGCAATTTTGTATCTTTCTACCTACCCTACCTACCTTACCTACCCTACCTATGAAAAGTATCCTATGTCCGTCGCCTGGTTCTAAGCTACTTCCTCACCAATTTTCAGCTAAATTGGTTCAGCCGTTCTTGAGTTATAAGTGGAGTAACTAACACGACTTTCTTTTATATATATATATAAGATACTATTCATATACAAGACTTAACAAGTCCTTTACCCTACTGTTGGGGAGGTATATTACTATAGCAATATATTTAACTAAAAATTCACAAGACTTGCAAAACAAGCCTAAAGAAGATAAATCAACTTCTCAAACAAACAACAAAACAGTCATTATCACTATTAAATTCTCCATTTGTCAAACTTCACACTACATGGTAATCAAAATCATTCAATTGATTCCACACTTGTGCTGCAAAATCACATCAAGCCATTAAACTTAGTCATTCTTCCTCTAATAACATGTTGAACACTTTATTATATATGTTTGCGGAATAGAGTGACTTCACAAGCATTAAAATTGAAAACCTTTGTTATTTTTATATAACTCATAGGATAATGTGTATTATGACATGTGAGGTATAATTTCAGGCTTTTTGTAATTTACGTACATTAACTATTGGTTATCTAGTCTATTGTATCTTTCAAAAATAATTGAAAAAAAAAACACTAAAACTGGTTTCCCTGTCAAACATGTGTGATTGGTTGAGAATACCAATAGCATTAAGTCCACCTATAAAAAAAGTTCTTTTTTATGTAACACTAGCTGTTCCACGCGGTTTCACCCACGCTGCTCAGCACCCGTTGGTCGTAGCGTGATGTTATATAGCCTATAGCCTTCCTCAAGAAATGGACTATCCAACACTAAAAGAATTTTCCAATTCCAACCAGTAGTCCCTGACATTAGCACATTCAAACAAACAAACTCTTCAGCTTTATAATATTAGTATAGATAAAAAAAACTTATCCAAAAATACTTATTCACCCATTTTTCCAGGAACAAATTTTTGAACTAGGTAACTTAAACTATTCTGAAGAAATCTGGACTTGTAAAATGATTGCCTTAATTCACCAATCCACCTTGAAAGAATGTTCACCAATGCTTCAATGCTCATGCTGACTCTGTATCTGTCTGAGAAAATATCTCAGAGAAACTATCAGTTACTCCAAAAAGTATGTTTATTTCACCATATCATTAAACACTGTTACCACAATATTTATCAATGTTTTCATGTCAAGGAAAACGTTGATAATAACTGCCCTTTATTATCAAAAAAGGGTGCGATAGGCACACAAATAAGTGGCACTAACATTTTAATGGTAACCCTAACTCCCAGAAACTTTCCTGTTTGATTAAAGCCATTAAAAATTAAAATTAATCTAAAAAATAATATTTAGGGAGTTCTTAGAACAAAGATTTTTTTCTTTTTTCAAAAAATTGTAATTCATATTAATTTCAGTTTCCTAGAACTGTTCATACAAAAGAGAAACATTGCTTAATTGCTTCTGACAGACTAATAGGCACATCACTTTTTGTCAACAAAGTTTTTATTAAATTCTTCACCATCTCACAGCTAGTTTTGCAACACAATATTATTAATTACGACATCATTAAATCCTTCGCACAGTTTGAAAGCAGTTGTCAATATCACCTGCATGCTATTATAAGATTTATGACCCTAATTAATTAGGTACTAATAATAACTTGTTATCCCATTAAAAACACCTTGAACACACATGTATTCAATCTTTGACATTGACTTTGTATTATTAATGTAAGAAAATAAAAACAACAAACTTTTTTGCTATATAAATTGCTGGGTAAATACAAAGTTAAGTGAGCAAAGTTTTTTTTTTTTTTTGTAACTGGCAACTTCTTATTTAGCTGCCTTGCTTTGATCTCAGTTTAAAAGTAACCCTGAAAATAATGGTTCAGCAGTGAACAAATAAAGGAAAATAACATTTTATCAATAATCACCAGAGCAGAAAAATTGGTAAACAATGATTGTGATAATTGAATTCTTCAACTAGATTATAGAGGATGAAACGGCCCATAGATGATGTGCCATTGGCTCGGAAGTATGTTAAGCTGGTGATCCCGACTGTCATTTGCAGTTCTCAACAGTCTGACAACCAGTCTTACCAAGGAATATTGTAGTACCAGTTTCCAGTTTTTTATCATAATATTTTGTGACTGATAACTTGTCACTAAAATCCACACTAATTCATCTAAAAAAGTTTGTATGACCATGCCATTACAGGACAAGAAAAATTAATTGAGTAAAGCTAACAAATCTATGAATGTCAAAAGCTTATCAATATAAAATGAATATAATAAATATCTTATCAGATTATCACTAAAGTATTTATTGATAATGTAATAATATTTGCTAGTAAATATTATTTGAAATTAATAAAACAAAAGACACTATCTTAAATATAGAATCTTATCTGTGTTATTTATTTCGCGCTGATGTATTTCGCGCGCTCGTCGCATACAGACGTCCGTCAATGCATTATTAAATAAAATAAATTAACGCTTGCAATAAATTCTGACCCAGTTTAAGTGTATTAGTCTGTTATACAAATCAACGTAGTAAGTGATTTTCACCCGTTACAATGGACTAACTGTATTATAAACAGGTTTTATAATCTGAAAAATGGAAGGCAGTCCCTTTAATCGGAGTGGGCGGACACAACGCAGCCCTCCGTCGACACCAACACCGAGACCACCTCAACAACCCCAGCAATATCAAGAAGAAGCCGTTGCTACAGTCTCTACTTCGGAGATTCAGAGCTGGCTTGGGTCCATTGATAAGTACCTTGATGACATATGTGTCATTGCTTCTGAGGGCAAACTAAATTCTGACCAAAAGCAAAAAATTGGAAACATTTGCCGAAAAATTGGACATGGAGTTTCGCAAATGGCTGTTCAATACCAGTCCCTAAAATCAAGAGCCCTACAAACACACACTGCCCTGCAAACCATGTCCGAAGCTCGAGACCTAGCGGACTGTCTCACGGAGATGAACCGCACGATTCAGGAGTCCTGTACGAAACAGAGTGCATCTCCTACATCTTTTGCAGATATGGTAAAGAAAGGGTCCAGCAGTTTTATTCGTCCCAATAAACTTAGCTCCGTGGCGATATATCCATGCGACAACTCGAAGACCAGTGACGAAACCAAGAACATGGTGCAAAAAATCATAATTATGCCCTGGTGACATGAAACTGAAGGTGCGAGGCGTACGCAAAATAAGGAAAGGAGGACTTATCATCAGCACTGAGACTAAGGATGACCTAGATAAGCTCAAAAAAACAGTCCAAACCGCTTCGTCAGGGCTTACCGTCGACGAACCTCGAAAACGCAAACCTCGCATTATTGTTATAGGAGTTCCCGCATCAATGGCTGAGAATGATGTATATAAATGCATTTATGACCAAAACATAACAGAAAAACTGTCAGATATAACCCTGGAATCTTTTTTGCACTCAATTAAACTTAGTCACAAATCTGGCAGAAAAGACGCTGAGAATTGCAATTATATATTAGAAGTTCCAGCGGTCATTCGCAAGGCCCTTATTACACAGGACAGACTATTTATAAATTGGACATCCTGCCCGGTACGAGACTTCACCCTGGTAACGAGATGTTACAAATGCCAGCAGTACGGACATGCAGCTAAGACATGCAAGATAGCTGCCCCTACTTGTGGACATTGCGGTGAAGAAGGCCATTCTAACCAAGACTGCACTAAGAAAGCCGATGATCCAAAGTGTGCTACATGTTTACGCTTTAAAAAGCAAGCAAATCACAAAACGGGAGACGCAACTTGTCCAGCCAAAATAGCTGCCGAATACAGGTATATAAACTCAATAGATTATGAAGGCGCCTAAGAGCGCCACATATTTGTTTAAATCTTAGACGTAATTCTTTGTTGTTATTTATTTTTTTAAATATAATGGATATTAGTTTAATTACGGACATAGACAACTCATTTCTAACTGAGTCAAAGTCATGCGACGTTGAGGACTGCAAACAATTTCTTTCCCAGCATCAAAAGTCACTAACTATAATAACCCAAAACATTCGTAGTGTTTATAAGAACATAGATAGCTTTAACATTCTTCTTCGCAGACTAAACTTTACTTGTGATATCATGGTTCTAACAGAGTGTTGGCTAACAAAGCGTCAAGATAATCTCCCGGCAATACCAGGATATAAGCTATTTTACACTAAAATGAACCATAATCAAAATGATGGTGTCGTTGTTTTTGCTAAGGACTCATTAAAGGTCAAAGTTGAAGAACCTGACTTACAAGACTGTATGAGTAACTGCCTAATCATTAAAATTGGCTCAACTACAGCGATTATTGCTATGTATAGATCCCCTTCCGCCAGAAATTTAGCCTTTTTCCACAGTTCCCTAAACCGGATCTTTCAAGCGCTTAGCCCATTTAAAAATGTGATACTAACAGGTGATATTAACATTAACATTGGCTCTCAAAACTGCGATGCCAGGGCCCAAGATTACCTTAATATCTGTGCATACCATGGTTTTCTCCCTGCTCATACTTTACCCACCCATCAAAGCGGCTCTTGCCTCGACCATATGATGGTCAAAACCAGCTATTCATATATTACGCTTGTTACTAACTCAACAATAACAGACCACCATTCTGTCTTACTAGCCATAAAATTGTCGCTGCCTAAGCAAAATCGACCTCAGAACAAGACTAAACTAAACATAAACACACTTGAATATGATTTACGCAATATTGATTATAGCCTAGTTTATAATACTGCTGACGTTAATTCAAGTTTATCGTACTTTATAAAACATGTCCAACAAGCAATATTGCGTAACACGACCGTTGTGACTGTACCTAATCGTCTTCATAACATTAAACCTTGGATTACTCCTGGACTTATTCGGTGTATTAGACACAGGGATAAACTTCACCAGAGGACCAAGAAATACCCTGACAATTTAATAATTCTAAACAGCTATAAAAGATACAGAAACTTCTGCAACAATCTCTTAAAAAAAGTTAAAAGTAATTATGATAAAAAAGAATTAACTAAAGCAGGTAAAAATAGCAAACAAATTTGGAAGCATATTAAAAACGTCACCTATATGACTAAACCACGTGAATCAAATTCGAGTTTATTGCTTACTAATCCTTCGCCTCTCCTATCCGTTAATAATGCTAACAACTTTTTTATAAATGTCGGGAAAACTTTGGCCGAACAGATTCCGAAACACTGCTCACAACCACCTCTCAACAATGTAAACAACAATTGTTCTGTGAACTCATTTGTCATGCTGGATACGGACGAAGACGAAATAACCCGCATCATTTCTGGCCTTAAAGATGACTGTGCAGTTGGATGGGATAATATAAGCAATAAGATCCTTAAACTCTTTAAGCATATATTGGTACCTCCCTTAACGCATATATTTCAAATCTGTCTGACCAAAGGAATTTTTCCTAAGTGTTTAAAAAAGGCAGTTGTCATCCCTATCTATAAATCTGGGGATAGGAACTTGGTTTATAACTATAGACCAATATCATTACTCCCTTCAATCTCAAAAATACTTGAGAAAATTATAAACAACAGGCTAGTTGGCTATCTTGAAAAAAACGACTTCCTATCACCTGCGCAATTTGGTTTTAGAGCCAAGTTATCTACAACCGATGCGGTGCATAGCCTGACCGATTATGTCTCAGAAGAGCTAGGTAAAGGGAACCAGGTCCTAGGAATCTTCCTTGATTTAGCGAAAGCCTTCGACACTGTCTCTGCTTCGTTACTCCTAAGCAAACTAGAGGCTATAGGGATAAGGGGAACAACGCTAACACTACTTGCTGACTATTTAGCCGACCGTTATCAATGTGTTAGAATTGATAATTTTACGAGCGATGAGCAGAAAAATACGGGATTTGGTGTGCCCCAGGGAAGTATTTTGGGCCCTACCTTATTCCTGGTATATATTAACGACTTATGTAATCAAAATCTCAAGCACGGTAAAATCATATCATATGCTGACGACACGGCGTTATTATTTACTGCTAAAAACAATACCGAACTGTTCGAAATCGCTCAACTTAGTTTTAATACTGTGACAAATTGGCTTCAAAACAACTTACTAACATTAAATGCTGACAAGACCAAATATATTCACTTTTCCATGCGCAAGCCACAACAAAACACTGCTAACTTTGACATGTATGCCCATAAATGTGCTAACCCATCAGTCAGTATGTGCAATTGTCCTTCTATCCTCAAAACCTCTAACATTAAATACCTCGGCGTGATAATAGACGACACTCTCTCCTTTAGAAATCATATTGAAAGTTTGGTTAAAAGAGTGCGCAAGTTAATATATGTTTTTAAAAAAATACGAACTTTTTCAGACTCAAAATTAATTACACAAGTTTATTTCGCCCTATGTCAGTCTATAATTCAATACTGTATTACTTCATGGGGTGGCGCACCAAAAACTATCTTGCTTTCTCTTGAAAGAGCTCAAAGAGCTATTTTAAAGGTAGCAAACTTCCTTCCTTTTTTCTTTCCTACAGATCAGCTATATAAATCCTGCAATGTATTGACTGTTCGCCAGCTTTTCATTACGCACTTAGTATTAAAACAGCACACTAAGCTCGCGTATAATGATGACAATACTAACAAGAGACGGAATGATATTGTATGCACGTCTAACGCAACCTCCAAACACGCCTTTGTGGAAAGATTTTTCTCGTTTTTAGGTCCATTTCTGTACAATAGATTAAATAGAAAACTAAGTATCTATAAGTTAAACTATTATAGCTGTAAAAAAACAATAATTGAATTGTTTCAAACCCTGACTTATGCACAGACAGAAGATCTACTTGCTGTCTGCAAATAAAATGCTCACTTGATTTTGTGTAATTTTTAAATATTGGAACTCTAAGTTTACATTACTGGTAATTTATTTAATTTAAATTAGTATTAATGCTCTTTTTCGCCTGAAACACAGGTCCAACCTAGTTCAGGCAATTAAGCAACTGTGCTCTATTGTTTGTTTCAATGCTTTATTTTATTGTATGTGTGCCCCCCTTTTTATAAATAAACGATTTTATTATTATTATTTTATTATTATTTAATATTAATTTACCTATTTCTAAGTCTTGATTTTTGTTGCTACTAAAAAGACATATTTAAGTTTAATAAATTCTGTGCATAATTATAAAATTAAACCACAATAAGATAAACCACAAGCAATCAAGAAATACAAAGCAAGTTTATGCGGATCTCTCATTGTAAAGAATGTCAGTACAAAGCTAGGCCATGTTATACTAGACATGTATAGCTTGATGTGTCATGTTAGGATCATGGGTTCTAAGTTTATTATTTTTAATTAATAATATAATGATTAAAAATATGTACAAAAAGGTCAATTCTGGCCTCAATCTGATGAACAACTAAAATATGGGAGATAGTTAAGTACATCACTGGATTTGCAAATCGAAAAAAAAAAGTTAAATAATCACAAATCTGATTACAGGTCTGGAGCTGATAGCAGATAATTTAAAAAAAATGTTTTTATACTTTAGTGTTTTTATGTAGGTATTTGATATACTTTACCATTAGTATTTGTGGGCAGTAGCCCACCAGACAACACTATGGAGTTGAAAAACTTTACACCCCGTTCTACATACCCCTAAATATTCAATTAAAGTTTATCCAGGAATGCAGTTGTCTATGATTTTATTAGTTTGCTTGAAAATATTGACAAGCCAACTAAAATCTGGAACTATTTTACATAGTCTTGATTCTAATATCCTCATGTACCAACAATATTTTTGCTATTTAAATTCTATGTAAAAAAAATACCCATTGAGTAGGAGTACCTTTGTTTTCCATGCATTTTTTCCTCAATGCTAAACAAACAACATTTAATTATCATCTGCCTAGCCTTTTTCCAACTATGTTGGGGTTGGCTTTTATTCTAACCAGATGCAGCTGAATACCTATGGTCTACAATTCTACATGAAGCTTGCCTCTGACTTCCACAACCCAGTTATTACTAGGTTATACAATAACCTTTGGTAAGACTGGTTGGCAGACTTTCGGGTCACTGCCTACTTGTAACAACAGTCAAACACCCACAAATGACAGCCAGGACCAATAGCAGCTTAACGTGTTTTACGAAACACCCATTCAATGCTCAACAAACCAGTGCAGTAGTTGTTTAAAAGGAGTTCTAGAAGTCTGATAGTGATACCCCCGAATACTGAAACGTCACTCAAAATTTAAGTCCCACGTAAGTTTAACAGAGACTCAGAAGTGACGTTTGATCATACAAAATCTAAAGTTTAAGAGCTGCTCAAATGTTAAGCAGCCCTCACATTTTGAGTGACGTTTCAGAATTCGGGGGATAATGTCACAAATACAAATTTATTATTAAAAACAGAACGCAAAATACGCGCTTTGGACGTGGAGAGACACCAGCCCGTTACATAATATAAGACATTCATAATCATTTTCATGTATAAAAATAGCATCACAACTTGTAAAGCTACAAGGTAAACTGAGTACAAAAATATTGCACTGAGTAACCAGTATTCCCCAGATTTCCTTGCTCTATAGAAATTCCATGCTGTATTGAAGTTCAGTGAGGCCAGTATCAACAATTTGGACAAGTGGGTTGCCTTGACCCCCACAAGTGGTACTGTGTCAAGGGCCAACCGCTTCCTTTAGGGGAGAGACTTGTCTTTTTGTAAATACCAAGCGGTTGAAGTATGGGCTTATTATTTCCTATAGAATTCTGGTTTCTTTAGTACTTTTTTTACAAAGTATTTTATAGTGGCTTAGGCCAAAAAAACAAAACTGATGTGTGATGTTCGTCTTACTGTTTATTTTATCTTTTAAATGAAAATGTTAATGATATTGGATGATTTTGCTTTTTTTTAAACTAGAACCGGTTTTAATGTACATCTATGAAACTTGGCTGAAATTGTGTGCAGTTTTATACTTAACTAATGCCAATAATAAACTCCCTAAAGTAATGAACCTGTTTAGATGAAATTTGCCACAGTTATTTAACATATACCAGAGAATGTTTCTGAAGCAAAAGGAGTGCTATTCAAGTTAATAATAAAGAGTAGTTATAAGTAGGATAGACTAGTTAATAAAAACAAAAAGGTACAGGAAAGATGATTAAAGTTCATGCCACAACTAGTTTAAAAAAAAAGATTATTAGGTCTTTTGTCCACGCCCTACTGCCCACTTAACAAAACTTGAATTTTGGGACACAATATAATTCATGTAAACACAGTAAACTAATTACAGGCAATAGTAGATAGAATATATGAGTGTTTATTGACAGTTATTCCTAAACCTAACCTCTAATATTAAAAAAGGCTTTAAAAAAAACTAAATAGGCTTACGTTTGTCCGCAAATTATATTATTAAGTGTCATTACGAACTTTCTGTAAACCAAACGCGCACATGTGTGCAAAAGAGCGATTGATATGAATGTTGTTGGATGGAGAGGGAGAGGAAAGCCAAAGAAAAGATGGGCGAATAGTGTAAGGAATATGAAGGAACAAGGGCAGAAGTAATGATGAGCTTTCAATAAAAAAATGTTTACTAAATATAATCCTTACTAATATTATAAAAGCGAAAGTGAGTTTGTTTGTTACCTCTTCACGCTTTAATGGCTAAACCGATTTTGATGAATTTTGGTACAGAGATAGTTGGGAACCAGGAGACGGACATAGACTAATATTTTTTTTGAAAAAAGTGGAATGTGAGGGAGAAAGTGGGAAGAAAAGGGAAAACTTAGCGTTGCTATTACAAATCAATAAGGCACAAGGGTGCAAATGTGTTACCCCGAATTTAACGCGAGCGAAGCCGCGGGCAAAAGCTAGTAAATAATATATTGTTAAAACATGTGTTTATAGTCAGTGTAACTATCGAGTGTCGTTTCACTGTCGATACTCCGATAGTCAATAATAGCGGCAATTATATTAATCGCAGTTGCGCACGCGTCGATCTTGTAACAACCTCGTTATCGGACTTTTACGATTGGTCGACTCTTAATTCCTACTCCTAAAAACAACGTATGTATACATGTTTCTACACTAGTCGAGATCAAACTATGTACTATCATTGAATTCATAGGTCGACTAGGTATATTAGAGGGATAGGTACTTAGGGTAAGTTCGCCCTTTCGCGTCCATCGCCCGGTTCGCGTCCATTTTACGGATCTCCCTTTAAAAATGCTAGAAAATAAGTAAAATCACACAATAATAATATGGAAAAAAATGACCGCTAATACCTCAACGTATAAGAGATATGCACATATAGACAAAAGTTCCACCCGCCCCGCTAATCCTGTCTAGAAAAAATATTTTGTCACGGTTGTTCAACAGCAGAGTGCGGACTCGCGAGATTTAGATAAAAAAATAGTGTGCAGCGGTGCGTTTAACGGTAAGTATTTTATTGTTTTATGTGATTTTTACGAAACATAGGTGTATCTAGACATTAATAATGAAAAAACGAATACTGTGAATTAATAATTTGTTTGTTTTTTTTAAAGTTAACAGTTAAAATAAGGTGGACGCGAATTACAACACCGAATTTATAAAACGTGCACTTTGCGTCCGCAGTGGACGCAAACTCGTCTAATTATGTTTTCTTTAGTTGTTTATTTTTATGTGATTAAAATATGAAAGAGAAATTGGATTTTGGTTTATTTTAACACTTGCAGTATGCAATTGTAATAACCAATTTGCGTCCACATTATTATGATTGTAGTAAAAGATAGACAGTATCGATTTAATCGATTACACGTGGACGCAAACTAAACCTACAGGGATAATATTGTATAGCAAATTGCGTCCATTTTTTCATTTAATAGAAATGATAGCATAAATATATTTTATTTATAAATATTTTTTTAATAATTTAAAATGTATAGTACAGTTTTGATTAAGACTGTGAGTTTAAAATTCAATTTTTACTAGTGCAATGAAGTGCGTAATAATTCTTTATGTTTTCCTATTTAAGATGAGTTCTTCGGAGATAAGAAAGAAGAAGGAAAAGAAAACCTATACAGAAAAAAAATAAAGAAAGCGTTAAGTGAGATTCGTGAAAAGAAGAAATCGATAAGACCAGAACCACCGCTAGGGGTAGATGGTGAAAAAAGGTAGTTCAATGGCTTCTTAACACATCGATGTTAACCCTTAATTGGGCGCGCCTAAAAAGTTGCATAAACGGTCGCGAGGGGTGTTTGGCACCCCAGATTTAGGAAATTAAATAAAATACGAAATACATGCAAAATCTGACTTTTATTAATAAGAACATTTGAACTTACATATTAATCAACTTTTAAACGTATTTTTAACATAATTAACTTTTTTTTAAATATGAAAAATATTTTTTTACTAATCCTAGTTTTTATCGTCCCAATTTTGACAGACTATATTCATATGGTCATTGCACACATGTTTTTGGCATTTCGAACATCATAACCTCAAAAATGTCGAAGTATAATAACGGAACACTTATTACATTTATTGCTTTTTAAATTACAATGTTTTGAAACGGATACAATGAAATTGACTATCATTCACTACCTCAGAATTTAGACCACACAAACAGTCACCTGGGGTGTCGTGCACCCCAAACACGCTCTCCGAGCCCAACCATCCACAACAGAGAGTCGCTTGCAACTGAATCGTGTACGTTTTACGTGTTTACGAAGCTACCTAGAAGGCCAACTCGCTAAATTCAAATTATAAAAAGTTGTGAGCCTGGAAACCTGCTTTGGGGTGCATGACACCCCACGCGACCAATTAAGGGTTAAGAAGAATAAACATGTTTTTTATTGTATTTTTATAATGCTAATTAATGTTGATTTATTATAACTTTAATCTTAAATAAATAAATTGTTAAAATCCAGTCTTTCTTCAAATTGTATTAACAATATCACCCCTATATTCCTTCTTTAAACTGGTGGACGCCAAATGGTCCACTGGTGGACGCAATTTGGATTTTGTGGACGCAAGTGGGTAAAAAGCCTAATTTTGGAATTTGTCTATTTTAAATAAAAACACAAGGAGTTTTGAACAAAACTGAAAGCTAATCTTAAAATAGACTATATAATGAACGCATTACGTTGATTTTTTCATTGAAACTAGTTCTGGGACATTTTTATTTTCTCCTTCAAACTTGCCAACTGCACTAAATGGACGCAAACAGGCGAAATAACATCAGTTTGTGTCAAACAAGTAGGGTCTACTTGTTTGACACAAACTGATGTTATTTACCATTTGTTTTACGTTGCAAACTTTATTGTATTAAACACTTGTGTTTACACAACACGTGGATTTAAATATGATTCAACAAAACCATTTTTGAATAACCAAACAAATAAAAAAAAATACAGTGAAACACGCTTAAAAATGTACACCCTTACGGTGTACATTTTTATTATGCTGGTAACCCTATTTCACGGTAAATGTCAATTTGATTTACATGTACGTTGTCATTAATTGTATTGTGTTTTGTTTTTACCCGACTGCTGCCCAGGAGGGTTATGTGGCAGACATTTTGTGTACACACAGAGATCATGTACCATTTTTTTGAATAATTGGATTAAAATAATGTCGTGACTGAAAATAAACATGCATTGTCTTCCTAAATTTTATAAACATCTATGCAAAATTTCAGCTCAGTTATAAAACGGAAAGTGGGTCAAATTTATCTTCTAATAGGTATTTGTTTACATAGTTGGTTACACGTGAAGCTAATAAATATGGACAGGACTGCTAATAGTTTTCAAGTAAATGGTGCCTACAAAGAGATATTAATGAGCTGACTAAGTGGACATGAAAATGGGATATCACAAACTACCATTAAAGTACTTAATCCACGAAGTTAGTCGAGAACAATGAGGGAAATACTCTACTCTTACGTAAGCATAACTAGTCGGCAGCGGACATTGGACCACCCAGCTTTGTTTGTTTTTGTTACCGTCTAACTAGCTGTATGAAAAGATCTTCCACACCCCCCCGATCCCTTCGCAATCGCAGCCACGAGAGGGGGACATCGATCATGCGCCACGTCTCAACATATATCGGTCGTTGTAACTGACACTTTAAAACTATCCACTTCAGTAGGGTAAAATACTTTTTAGTCGACCTTTTTAACGTTTGGGATCGTTAAACTTTTAAGCTGTTTTTTCTGCTGGTAACTTTTATCCTCAAATTGTCAACAGTCATTAAGTTCTTTACATTATGTATGTTGTTAAGGTTAGTTTTAAAAAAGATGAGCTCTTGAACTAATTAAGGTTGTTCCACAGTTGACTGCCTCACTCACTTGAAACGCAATTAGGCTAACGTGAATAATTATGAAGTACTTGTACTATAATTTAAAAAAAACTTGAACTCAATAACTTCGTTCTCCATTGATTCAGGATGTACGATGTAGGCATGTAATTTAATTTACTATCAAACACGCGAAAATTGTTATGTTTGTGGCGTTAATGTAATTACTGACACAGATAATTATTTACATACGAATAGTAGCTGTTCTAATTAATTTAATCCCATATTTGCTGCTCTCAATTTGAAGTCGTTCAAAGTAATGTCGTAGCGTATTAGTACTAATCTCGCTTGATAATTCAGTTGAAGGCAAATGATCAAGCCAAACACAGTGAGCGGAGTTTTGACAGTATTAGTGTAGCAGTCCATTCAAGTTCAGAGGGGAGAGAACATTCTAGAGATTCGCGAATAATTGCAATAAATAGCGAACATGGAGTAAGATCTTCAGTCTAAGATTGCTGGCACGACGCCCAACAACAGCTTCGTTAATGCCTAACTCTACTTATAAACGACTTCGGTTAATTAATGTCGCAAAAAGAGTGTCGGAGACGTAATTTGAACAGATTTAAAGCCGCTTCAGAACAAACTATTTCGTTAACACGCACAAAATGGGAGAGAGTTTCTACGAATTTTCCGAACAGCATCGTAACTGGACAGCTTTGATTCTGGAACAAAATTTAACCTGTTCTGGGTCATAATTGAGAATTCCCTAAATTGATAATTAAACAAGTACGTAATAATGTTATATTTTGATATTATAAATGCGAAAGTTTATGAGGATGTATGGATGTTTGTAACTCAAAACGGCTGAACAGATCTTGATGAAATTTGGTACAGAGGTAGATTATAGTCTGGAATAACACATAGGATACATAGATTTTTTTTTCGATTTCACGTTGTCGAAGCCGCGGGAGCCAACTTGTGGTATGTGTATCTTCACCTTCAGTGCGTTTAGATGCAAGAAAAATAAAGCACTATCCTTTATAGGTCGGCCAGCTGCAGTACCTACCCTATTTCGTGTATTAGAAAATTTCCAATTTGCACTGCGTACTTAAAAATTCGATAGTTATTTTCCAACCAAACACAACAAGAATTTGTTATGTTTTTGGATGAGCAACGCAAACGATTTATCACTGTGTCTTAGTCATGTGTAAAATATTTCGTCTGTCCAACACGAATAAGCAGTAATTCGTGCGCAGACAAATTAAATTGACCGAAGCATCGGATCGTGTCTAATCTCTTCTCTGCAGAATCGATCCTTCGTCTAGCGAAAGTATCGAACTCACAGATTGCAACGGATACGTCAATAAACGATGCACTGACGTCCATTAATTCCCTTAAATTAGTCTCGTCTTAAACGAGTAACTAAAACTAATAATAGAAAAGGGAAACCATTTCATTAACCCTCGCTGGGGGCACGCTATGGGAGCCTTCCGTTTTTGGGGGGTGTCTTTCGTGGTTAAACTTAGCTTTGGAAATTTTGTCGAAGTCACAAAACCCATCGGATGGAAAATATCAAATCCACAAGTTGTTTTTTAGGAAAACAATTAACAAACAAAGGAGTTCGTTTCGCGGTTTGTGATTGGTTTTTAAATGTACCTTTTTTTTCACAATCTAATATATAAAATTCTCGTGTCGCTGTGTTTCTTGCCAAATTCTTCCAAAACCGCTTTACCAATTTGAATTAAATTTTGTGAGCATATTGTTTAAGTCTGAGATACGGCCTGCATGACCTGCATCTCTTCGTCATACGCTTAAGTGATAAGGGATTTTATTTATTTTATTATTTATTTATTCTGACGTAAGTTTTATAACTGGTAAGTTTCGTCAAAATCCATACAGTAGTTTTTGAGTGAAAGAGTAACAAACATCATTCATCCTCAGAAACTTTCACGTATAATAGTAATAACATTTTGTTAATTAATCTCATAAAATGTAAGTAATGTTATGCTTTTAATGGTTTGCACTTTGCAGTCAGCCATGCAGCGCAGCATTGCTGAATTTGCTGTAATTATCCCAAGCGCCTTGTTACGGGAAGCACTTGATAAATCTTTTAATTACAGCATGCTTCATAATGTTACCAAGACAATACGTGTACTTAATATGATTTTTACTTTAGCAAAATATTAATTAAGATGTTTATATTTTATATAAGTACTGTGAGAAGATAAGAAACAGAATTCTGTCCATAGAACTGAATATTAACAAGGTTTTTGTAGTTCGTTAAGTCAGGGAAATTAATTAACTTATTGATTATCCATTTTTAAGGTTACCGGGAACCGAAATCGAAATTGTCAGGGAAATTCACACCTAAGTCAAATCATCTTGATTCCAATACAGGTTGTAAAAAATACTCAACACAAGTACAAAATACTGACCGTTTATTTTATTTTTTGCAGATAGGATATTATTTGACACTCCCCCCCGCTCAGAGCGGGGGAAGTTGTTATATATTTTTTGGTGGTTTCGCACCCAAAAAAATATATGTATATAATATTATATATATGGGTGAATATACAAAAATTGGGTAACTCAATGTCATCAGCCGATAGATACAAAGTGTTATTATATTTTATTGATATTACATTTAATTTACAAACAATTAAAAGTCCTTTATTTGGTCACCCAACTTCAGCTCTTTATTTGAAATAGAAATTAATAAAAAAATACAGTGAATCCTTAAAATGTCAGTCCTTTGGCATGTCACAATCCCTAAAACCAGCAATCAACCGACTATGTATTAAACATTAGCATTGATTTAAGAAAACTTTTAAATTTTCTACAATCTGTGTTGTACACAGTTATGTATACTGCAACTTTCATAACATAATATTTACCACTTTATGAAAAAGAAAGAAATAAACTTTGTGTTTAGTTTTTTTCGTCAGTCCGTTGTGTGTTGTTTAAATTTAAAATTCTCGCCAAATATCACCGACTCAAAATCAAAACCCTGTTTAAATATTAAAGTTGGTAATGAAGTTGTTTGTGGACTGCAACATTTCGTGGCCACCATTGCTGCACCAGTGCTAGAGTTGAGTTTACGTCGTATTCACGTGCTGATCCAGTCAAAATATCAGTCTTTTGGTGAGTCGTTACTTTCTTGATAAGATGAGGTTTATTTTTATTTATACATATTTAACTATGATTTGTCGAAATGTAGTCGGTTGATATTCGAAACGACCAATAAAACATAAGTTCTGATTATAAACTCAAATTAATGTCTTTTTTGTCAGTCCGCTGGCGTCAGTCTTTTGTCAGATATTGCGCCAGAGGACTGACGTGTTTCCACGGTACTGATGTTTTTGTTCATTTTAGAGCACTTTTATGTTAATTGTTACCATGTATAAACATTTCTATTTCATATTTCGGTTTAAAACGTCATGCGGCACGTTAAATACAAATTCACTAGAGAAAATATTGTAAGAAAAAGAGAGAAACCGAAAAGGCTCGCTTGGCCAGAATTAAAAGTGACCCCATTATATGAGCGGAATACAAACAAAAACATCATTATATTTAGGTACGTCCCCTCTTTGAGGAGTGGCTGGAGAGGCGTCATGGTGTCCTCACCTACCGCCTGACGCAGGTCCTCCACGGAAATTTCGGGAGGTTCCTGCACATAATCGGGCGGGAGGAAACGCCCAGGTGTCACCATTGTGACGATCGCCCGGGGGACACGGTGGAGCACACAGTGGCGGTCTGCCCCGCGCAGGTGTCACCACTGTGTGTGTGTGCCTCACGGCCGCAACACACGGTGTAGCACACAGTGGCGGTCTGCCCCGCGCAGGTGTCACCACTGTGTGTGTGTGCCTCACGGCCGCAACACACGGTGTAGCACACAGTGGCGGTCTGCCCCGCGCAGGTGTCACCACTGTGTGTGTGTGCCTCACGGCCGCAACACACGGTGTAGCACACAGTGGCGGTCTGCCCCGCGCAGGTGTCACCACTGTGTGTGTGTGCCTCACGGCCGCAACACACGGTGGAGCACACAGTGTCGGTCTGCCCACACAGGTGTCACCACAGTGTGTGTGTGCCTCACGGCCGCATCACACGGTGCAGCACACAGTGGCGGTCTGCCCCGCGCAGGTGTCACCACTGTGTGTGTGTGCCTCACGGCCGCAACCGACGGTGGAGCACACAGTGGCGGTCTGCCCTGCGCAGGTGTCACCACTGTGTGTGTGTGCTTCACGGTCGCAACACACGGTGGAGCACACAGTGGCGGTCTGCTCCGCGCAGGTGTCACCACTGTGTGTGTGTGCCTCACGGCCGCAACACACGGTGGAGCACACAGTGGCGGTCTGCCCAGCTCTGGGCGGAGCAACGCCGTGCCCTCGTGGAGGCGATCGGCGGCGGCGACGATCTCTCGCGTCCGGCCCTGGTTCAGTCCATGGTCCGGAGCGAGAGGGAATGGGAAGCGGTCACCTCCTTCTACGAAGCAGTGATTCTAGCGAAGGAGGTGGCCGGGCCTTTGAGGAAGAGAACCTCAAGCCAATCCAGCCGCCGCGGGAGACATAGGAGAATCAACAGCTTTAAGAAATAGTAAACAATAAATATAAAAATACATATTGCTATGTATAATTACCTCAAAATAATACTAAGGCTGTTTAGAAGACTAAGATAGTATTTTCTCCAAGTATTAATTATTATTTTAATTGCTTTTATGATTTTAATACCTAAAAAATATGTGCTATAATTAAATCCTAAGAGATTTTCCTAAGTTCTATTAAATTCCATTATAATTCTTAAGAAATTGTGTTTTTTATCAGTACTATGTCACCCTCGTCAGTCCCCTGGAGGTCAAATTCTGTTTTTTCTAAATATCTCAAAATCTACGTAAAAAAGTGACTGGCCCGATTTGGAACAATATATTCATTAGATTAGCTATCATAAACACCCGATTTTGCAGAGATCTGATTTAAAAACTGTAGTAAACAAAATATCCTTAAGAGTTACCCAACTTTTGTATAATCACCCATATAAACGAATAGGCACCTACTGATCGACTCGAAAGAGAGATGCAAATAAAGAGCCATTCGATCAAAGCATAGCAAAAAACATTTGAATCTAATAATATTTTTTCTAAGAAAAGCCTAGCGATTGGCATTATTATGAAATGTCACAATAATATGAGAGGGTCTACTCTACCCTATTGCTTGGAGTATTTTTAGAATAAGTGGTTGGTTGCGTAAGATATCAAATTGTTAAACGAGCCATAAATTCACGGCTTTTTGCCATGGGGTAAGCAGAAACCACAGACCCATCTGCTACGATCCTTACATAAGTACTCCTTTTATTCGTCTGATGCCTGTTGCGAGTACTACGTACATGACCTTATTAAAAAATACCACCAATAAGGTCCATATTATGAAACTTTTACTTTTGGGCGTCATCTCCCGGCGTTGCCACTCACAGCTGCCGCCGTATAATAAACTAGCTTTTGCCTGTGGCTTCGCTCGCGTTTAATTCGGGGTAACACAGTTCCCCTTTCCTGATTTGCAGGTACCTGCTACTTGTAGTTTTTGCCCTAGCACCTTATTCAATGTAATAGCAAAGCTAAGTTTTCCCTTTCTTCTTTTCTTCATTTCTCACTTTAAAAAAAAATTGTCTATATCCGTCTCCTGGGTCTCAACTATATCTATACCAAAAATCATCAAAATCGGTTTAACCATTTAGGCGTGAAAACATAACAAACAAACTCACTTTCGCTTTTATAATATTAGTTAGGACTACCTTTTGATATTCGCAATTCACTCACCCTCTCCAAGTGACCAAACCATCCAAGCATACTATTTTAAATTTTTGTCTTTACTTCTTCTAATTTGCGAAAAAACCTAAACATGTGGATTGAGATACAAATAATTAGGTTGAGGAAGGACTCTGGGGCTTTTGACCTCATCTTCATCATTAACCTCCTTGTTCCACTCGCTTCTAGTCTCTCTTGAGCCATGCTTCTGTAATCTATGCAATTTTGTAACCAGGGTTTACCATTTTTCCTTTTTTTTCGGATGGAAATTCATGAAATAACTTCCCCCGCTTTAGACGGAGCGGTAGGGAGTGTCAAACTTTGACTGGCTAAAAACCACCCATGTTTCTTCTTTTGCCTTTTGTGTTCCGGGGCCGCGGTGACTCAGTCGAACAACCCACAACCCCAGTAGACCAGCATTTGCCTTGGTATAGAAATAAAACGTGGCAATACATAAACAGCCACAGCAACAGTGCAAGAGAATTACGGAGTACGGCAAATTAAATAAACAAATATCTTGGGACAACTCACACACGGTTATCTGATCCCAAGCTAAGCAGAGCTTGTGTTATGGTAACCAGACAACTGATATACATACTTATATAATTTATAATACACATATTATAGATAAATCACACCCAGACACAGAACAAACAATCATGCTCATCACACAAAGTTTGCCCTGGGTGGGAATCGAACCCACGACCTCCGGCTCAGCAGTCAGGGCCACTAACTACTAGACCAACAGGCCCGTCAAAATTGCTAAAAGGTTTTCTATTGCGAATTCTTCAGAGCAGCCATGGAATCTGGATTCGTGTTTATGGCAATAAGCTCCTCCTATACTCCCTTACATGGGACTACAAATGTAAACTTACACCTCTGCCGTACCTTCGAGGGTTAACAAGCTTGATATTATGTATAATATATAAACCGTTTTTAGCGCGAATTTGCAAGTATTTGATAAAGTTCTTGTATACGCTCCATTTTGTGTAGGGGAATAGGGCAGACGGACACGTTTCTGCGAAAATAGCAGAAAAATGTGTTGACATTTGAACTTTACTGCTGTCACGTTAAGGTAAATGTTTTGTTGAGTTAAACACGTGAAAGGAAAACGTTTTATTTATTAAATAAGTTTCTTTCCTATAGTACTTTGTTGGTGTAAATAAGTTGCTTTATTGGATCCCTTTTATTCTGATGTGTAATCATCAAATGACTTCTCTTGCTCTGAGCGGAGCGGAAGGGAGTGTCAGAGTTGTACTGACTGTAACCTGTCTATGTTCCTTCTTTTGCCCTTTGTGTTCCGGGGCCGCGGGATCTCTTTCGAACAACCCGCAACCCCGGTTGGTTATTTGATCCCTAACAACATCTTTAGTTCCTAATACCCTATGAAGTCTTCTTCTTTATAGGAGTAAATAAAAGCGTGACGGTTGGGGATCGTCCTTAAAACACTTGAGGTTAAAATAGGGGGGGGGGGGGGGATTCAAAAGAAAATCACTTTTAATCATGATGGGATGGGTGTGGAGCTAATGTAACAATCACTTGTATTTTATTATCATGGGACGATAAAAATCATAATGTGAGACGTGTAATATTATTAACCTGAAATTGATGAAAAAAAACCTCTTGTTTTTATTATTATTAAAACAGATTATGAAACTACGTGAGCTTTTTCAATTATAATATTAAATATACTGGGCTGGGGGAGAAGGAATAGCCTAAATCCTCACGACGTGTCACAAAGGGGAAGAGAGGGGGTTATAACAGTGGGGCTATTAAAGGATAGCCTCTTGACCGAGAAGAATGAAAGAAAAATATGTGTTGCAACGAATCCAAGTAATGGGATAACGGCAGGAATATGCTGAAGATTACGTTTTAATTTAGGTACTTGATTTTTACACTCTTTATCCTTATTTATTCAAAGTCACGAGAGTTTTAAACTATTCATTAAAAGCGTGATAATTTAACCGGTATATGTTTATCTTTTATTTCGTCAGATATTAACATACAAATTAAACACTTTAAGGTAGTAGTACCGACGTAGTTCCTAATTAACATACATTTTATTAGATGAGTTTGGGGGGGATTAGTTTTATCTTTATAAAAACTAACTACAGTACTTTGGTGAAAAAGAGCATGACTGTACTATGTCCATCTACCCTACCATGACGTGTTAAAGCAGAACTTATTCCGCTGAGGGAAAGGGACAGAGCTATACAGGGTGTCTAGCACCATCTCTTTCACTCAGTGGAATAAGTTCTGCTTTAAGATGTCATAGTAGGCCTTCATATCTATGTTTTAAATCGAACTAATAATTACCTAAACATGCTTTCTCGTTTTTCACTCAGCAAACCCTTTCATTTAAAATCTATATCAAAAGATTGCATAAAAAAAACTAGCTACCCTACCATGACGTGTTAAAGCAGAACTGATTCCGCTGAGGGAAAAGGACAGAGCTATACAGGGTGTCTAGCACCATCTCTTTCACTCAGTGGAATAAGTTCTGCTTTAAGATGTCATAGTAGGCCTACAGGTCTTCATATTGGGTAGTCCGCCATATTGGATTTAGAATAACATGTCATCCAAACTAAAAATGTACACACGGCGGCAGGTCAACCTATTCCAAACTATTATAACCCGATCTCTCTACTACGGATCGCACACCGTAGTAGAGAGATCAGGTTAAAATGGTTAGGTGTAGGTTGATGTGCCGTCGTGAGTACCTACCTACATGCAAAATTTCATTTCAATAGTAAATCGGGAAGTGGGTCAAATTTCCTTTTTTTTTACTTAGTAGTAACAGTTGAATCTTATAAAAGCGTGTTAAAGGTCAGTTTTCAGTCCAAAAAGACTTGAAAATTCAACAGTATACTGGTGATTCCTAGAAATACGATTAGAGAACAACACAACTACAAGCGAACTATCGAATTTTGTATCAGCACCCTAAAGTTAATTCCAGTTCAAAGACCCATTCCACTTATTTAACGGTAAGTGGTGCTATAAAATTTTAACAGCACCAATATTATTAATCAATATTCTATCTATCTATCCCTATCGTTTGTGGTGCTACCCTCCTAATATTTCCGGGAAATACGACCCACTTTGTACTCACTTCATTTTATTACATGAATTTAAATAATGCGGCCATATTTGTCACTTTTAGTTTTGGAAGATTGTTCCTGAATGTAGTTAAAAGTTGATTTATTAGACTGTAGTGGACGCAGTTTAACAGTTCTCTTGTTGCAATAATTGGGCCTATTTGGCGCAGCCGTGAGATACAATTATAACATACTACCTTTTCCCCGCGGCTTCGCTCGCGTTAAATTCGGGGTAACACAGTTCCCCCTGCGCCTTATTGATTTGTAATAGCAACGCTAAGTTTTCCCTTTTCTTCCCTCTTTCTCCCTCACATCCCACTTTTTTAAAATAAAATTAGCCTATGTCCGTCTCCTGGTTCCCAACTATCGCCTGGTTCCCTACTATATATCTGTACCAAAATTCATCGAAATCGGTTAAGCCATTAAAGCGTGAAGAGGTAAGAAACAAACAAACAAACTCAGTTTCGCTTTTATGATATTAGTAAGGATTTTTGTGTTATGTTTTTTGTCTTTGTTAGGATTATGAATAACCGTAAAGTATCATCATCTGCGAGTTGCCGAACTTTGTTGAGTTCGGCTTCATGTCAGATACAACTGGATACCAGTACCTACTTCACATGGAACGATTGCCTATCTGACCTCCACAACCCAGTTAGTACCGGGTAATACGATAACTCATACAGTACCTGGTATGTTATGGGTGGTCACCCTTCCACTACCCGCCTCCCAATTTTTTTTTACCCGACTGCCATAAGGAGGAGGGTTGTGTTTTTCGACCGTATGTATGTATTGTCTTATTCTTTGGTCGGTGACCCTTTAAATAATTTGGACTAGACTCTTTTTAATATGGGTCCCAACTGTGTAGGTGTTTAGAGTTAAATTGTTTTTTTTTTCTTATCAGTTTTCATTTAAAGTTATTTTATTTATTTAATCATTTACTACACACAGGAGAAAACATAAGGAAACATCATAACAAAACATAGAGTACAAAGGCACAGCTTATTTCAAAGAAATTTCTACCAGCAGGCCTGCGAAAGGAAATATGAAGAAAAGAAAACACATTACCCTCCTTTGCGGAGCGCAGTCGGGTAAAAAGAGACAGTAGTGTGAGAACAGGAAGAGAATTTTAGACATCCTATCCTAATAATATTATAAATGCGAAAGATTGTGAGTATGGATGTATATTTGACCCTCTTTCACGTCAAAACGGCTGAACGGATCTTGATGAAGTTTGGCACAAAGGTAGATTATTCTCTGGAATAACACATAGGATACTTTATTTTTCGACCATCACGCAGGCGAAATCGCGGGTGTCAGCTAGTACTTTATAATATTTTTACGTGTAATATTTATTTTTGTTACCCTTATTAATGCTAAATTAGTTTTTCAAGGAACAATATTTCCTTAAACGAAACTTGTAACAGTTATTTTAACTCTTGTTTTATTTTTAAATTCTTTACACTAACGAGAGGAGCTATTTTCACCCTCGAACTTAACGGAGTCCCTATTTTTATCATTCAACCGAAATTGCATTCTATTTCGGGCCATTGATTGTTTGACGGAATCATTTTATTTATTATTTTTGAATGGAAGTTTTGAGGTTCACGGCTGTAGGGTTGATAAACCCCTCTGTTTTCTCACCCCCTAAGAATGTAAGATTGACATTTTGTTCGTCTGTTTAAAAGGAAGTGATTGTAGTAAAGCTCACGTGAATTATTATCGTTCTCAAGACATTATTACAGTACTAGCTGGCGCCCGCGGCTTCGCCTGCATGATATTGAATAAAAAAAACTATCCTATGTGTTATTCCAGACACTAATCTAACTCTGTGCTAAATTTCATCAAGATCCGTTCAGGCGTTTTGACGTGAAAGAGTAACAAACATCCGTACATCCAAAGATCCTCACAAAGATTCGCATTTATAATATTAGTAGGATTAGAAATTAGTTAGGAGTAAAAAATGGGTTTTTGTAGACCGTTAGTTGTCGTGTGTCTGTCATTGAAAGTGTATGTTTAAAGTGTTGTTTTAAATAAATTGACTCTTAATTTTTATTATTCAGTCATTCCTGTTCCACACCGAGGCAAGGGCTTCTCGCCTCTCTCCCTTCCCCCCCCCCCTTCTACGGGTATCAACCTCTGTTGTTGTAATATTACAGAAAGCGTCAAATAAAAATCAACTTCTTACATTGATTGCCCAGAGATAAAACACTTTTTTGTAAAAAAATAAAATCGACTACCAAAAAAATATTAAAATAAGTACCTATTAGAAAATATTTTTACTTGCGGAAGTCGGTGAATTTTGTTGGTTTCATTGACTGTTTTGCCAAAATAGTTTTTTTGGTATGGTATAATGTACCTATCACAGAATTTTTATTGAGTATTCATTTTCCATTGTTACTAAAAGACTAGCAGATCACCCATATTCTATATATGGGTGATCTGCGATAGAGAAAAAAAAATTATAGACGATAACTCGTAAACTACATAAGCAATATAAATAAAATTTATATAGGACCACCTGGGAACTATACCCTATCAAAGAAATTTGTAAATCGGTCCCGGCGTCTTAGAGTAATACTCCGACGAATTGAGAACCTCCCTTTTTTGAAGTCGGTTAAAGAGTGGGGGCCCTTGCCACACTCTGTGAAAATATAGGCTGAGGAAACTAGAAACTGAAATAAGTTAATTTGTAGACTAAAGATTTAATGACACTTTGTGGCCGGATTTATCTAAATCATCGTACCCTGGCAACACACAAGCAATAATCGACAACAGGAAAGACAATCCACAAGTTGTTATTAAACTTAAAATAATTACAATATTATATAATATTTATTTAGTATAAAACAAATAATAATATAGCAAATTCAACTTTAGTTAAATAGAGACGTAACCAGTCCAGATCGTGAACCACTTAATTAATAAACTAAGTAAGTTAGCGCCGAGAACAAAGAGTCATTTGGAATTGGAAAGAACTTCAATTATTTCTGTTTTCCTGAACAACATTGTTCTCTCTCACAGGGTCTCAAAGAGATGGTATTTGTGCCTGGCTGTGGGTAGGCCGAATATGATATAACATTGTAGTGACAACTGACGACTTGTTAGAGGCTTTTTGCAATACATTATATCAACATTTGATCTGTCTGGGCCTTTTCCTAACTAGGGGTCAGCTTCCATGCAACTGAATACCAATTTTACATGGAGCGACTGCCTATCTGACCTCCACAACTCTGTACTGGGTGCTAAGCGTGACTGTCAGACTTTCGAGTCACTTACTACTGACACACTGACAGCTGGATCCAAAGGCTTAACACATGCTTTCTAAGGCACAGAGAAAACCTCGGTTTGTAATAAGCAAACGCGGCTTGACCTAAGGATTAATCCTAGCGGCCGTTATGATTAAGCGCGAGATCCATCATATCAATGTCATAATTATTAACCTGGAGCTTCAATTCTGCTTTTTCTCGGTTTCAACATGGGTAGAGCTTAAATTCAATACAAACTGTTTTGAATCATAAGCAAAGCAAAATGAGCCTTAAATATTCTCACTGCGTAACGCTAGAACGCATGCCTCCTCTCGATTCAGAGGACTGCAAGGGTTTTGGTCACTCAGTACCTTCATTTAAGAACGCTGATCATATTTTAATCAACTTAAAATATGACACAGACCAACAAAATGCAAAAACATAAGAAAATTTAAATGTCGCGGGCTGCCCTGTCACTTCCTCGTTAAGGGCCCTTTTTACCGCGACGTTTTTTCTCAGCGCTCATTGGGCTGATTGGCCGGTAGTATATCGACTTCGCAGCTCCGATAAAGCAGTTTTGCTGTAGTAAAAAAAATATATTATTTTATGTTACTTTTAAATACTTTTCCAAGACATAATTTCATAGAAAAACGTTTGAAATCGTAAGTTATTCTCAATCTAGGACAAAATGCCACCTAAAATAATATTGAGTTTTTTTTATGTTTATGGTTTGGATTTTCCAAAGCAATTTATAAGATCCTTAAAAGAACCTCAGAAGGTTAAAAATATAAGTTTTTTTCGCTATGTTTCCATTTATAACACTTTTCTCGGTAACGGTTGATGTCGCGTTAAATTGCCTTTTATTAAATAATTTACTACATATTTTTATTTTTATCTCATTTGAACTATATTTTGACTAGAAGCATTCCTGGAAAATTCTAGAGCCTTTGATACATTTTAGTAAACATGGAATCGTCAATAGACTGGTGATTAAAGTGATTTTATATTCAATGGTAACTTAATTTTAAACTTCAAGTGTATTCCCAGTGATTCCTTGTACACACGGCGACAGATCAACCTATACAAAACCAGTTTATGCGGATCTCTCATTGTACTTGAAATTTATGGTGTACGATCCGTTGTTGAGAGAGCAGCATAAACTGGTTTTGTATAGGTTGATCTGTTGCCGTGTGTACCAATAAGATATTACATTAAAACCCATTGCTACTTATGAATAACAAATCTAGTTCAATTTATTTTGCTTGCGAAATTAACCTTGAACTCGGGCTTACATTATGTTTGAACAGAAACAAGCACTTAAGTATATTGTTTATTTACAAGCATTTTCATCTTAAGATTATAGGAAAAGACAGGTATTCATTTTTGTAAAATTTCTCTTTGTAAGCTCATTTCAAAATTTGATTAGTTATATTATAATAGCTTTTGCCCGCGGCTTCGCTCGCGTTTAATTCGGTAGCGTCTTATTGATTTGTAATAGCAACGCTAAGTTTTCCCGTTTCTTTCCTCTTTCTCCCTCATATGCCACTCTTCAAAATTCATTAAAATCGGTTTAGCCATTAAAGCGTGAAGAGGTAACAAACAAACAAACTCACTTTCGCTTTATAAATATAATATAGTAAGGAAATAAGGATAGCACCCCATTTTTTTAAACAATTATACCTATCTTTGAAGAGTTCGTTTACTCGAGAAAGTAAATTAACGCAATGTAATTGAGAATGTCAAAATGAATTTGATTGGACACGCGAGTGTGTTACGCAATTATCCCGGGTTTTTTTTTGCGGATGGGAAATCGTTAAATAACTTCCTCCGCTCTGGGCGGAGCGCGGGGGAGTACTGACTAAAACCCAACAATGTTCGAACAACCCGCAACACGCAATTATCCTTCTAGTTAGCTTCCTTTTCCAGATTCTTCACAAAGGTCAGATACGTGGTACATAAACTGGTGACATGGCGTAATGAACATAGGCTAGGCGTAATACATATACCTACACTAGCTGTTCTCCGCGGTTTCACCCACACTGGTCAGCACCTGTTGATCGTAGCGTGATGTTATATAGCCTATAGCCTGCCTTCCTCAAGAAATGGACTATCCAACACTAAATGAATTTTCCAATTCCAACCAGTAGTCCCTGAGATTAGCGCGTTCTAACAAACAAACTCTTCAGCTTTATAATATTAGTATAGATTTCCAATACCTCCCTTTTGCGTTTTTTACTTGAGGTATAGTCGTCACACCGACTGCATTCTGCTATGGTTTAAAAATGTTAAGTTGGTTTATGTACGCTTTTAAAACTCAGGAACTGCTGAATCGATTTAAAAAATATTATAGATAGCCCATTTGTGGAGAAAGATATTATTTATAAAATACTAGCTTCCGCCCGCAACTTCGACCACGGGGCATAGTTACTTTGGGCTAAAGCTAACTTTAACCAGCGTGTGTTCGAAAAAAAAATATCTTTCTCTCCCCATTTCACTTTTGTGTAGCCTATGCCCGTCTCCAGGGTCCCAACTATCTCTGTACCAAAATTCATCAAAATCGGTTCAGCTATTTAAGCGTGAAGACGTAACAAACAAACTCATTTTCGCTTTTATAATATTAGTAAGAATTATATTTGTATTTCAATTTGTACAACTACTTAACTACCGTTAACTATGGAGACTTGTAAATGGCTTGTCGTTGATTACCTTACTATAACTTTTGTAGTGTTAGCTGTAAGCTACCCAAAAATAATTAAATAACAACGCTATTAAACTAAGGAGCTGAGCAGCGGTTTAAATCGCTGGGCACAGCAAGTTGTTTAATTTAATGTTATTTTATTCCTGTCAAAGTTTGTCAAGTTTGAGGTTGTCGTGGTCAAGCCTCGCAAGACAGACCAAGCGAAGTGTAACCCCCCCACCGCCCCCCCGTCCTGTTGCTTTGTTTGTTAGTTTAGATCCGCGACTTCTTTAAGAGCTCAGTGAAAGTAAAATTCTTTATCTCACATCCGTTTCCACCTAAGGATTAAAGCCTAGTTCAGAACTTGTTAAAATACTCCAGCTAATATTTTATTTAGTTAGTCTTGCATGTTGAATGGCCTCCGAAGAAACCCGAAACGTCCCCAAGATGTTCCTTGAATAGAAATAAGATCCCACCTTAAAAGTGTCGGATGTTACAATAGAAAGTGCTATGCATTTTCTTTCGTACTATTTCCGGCACGTCATAGCCGGTCCGGGGGTTTAGTTGCTAGATCAGGGGCTCTCAAACTTTTGAGATAAGGGGCCGTTCAAGTATTACGTAAGCAGATTTATTACATTTATTTACCCCCCCATCCCCCTTGTCAGCAAAAGTAAGCAAAGCTCTTACCCCCTCCCCCCAAGCTTACGTAAACATTTTCAATTACTGTATTGTTTTTTTTTTTCGTAAACATCCGCATTATTTGCGGGAATCCCCGAAAATGCGTTTTGTTTTCAAGCTAAGACAATGTGAGGGTTGCCATTCTGTAAAAAAGTAAATAACTACCGATGACGTAATCATCATCTAGACTCCCCTACCCCCCATGTCATCCAAAATAAGCAAAGCAAAGACCCCCCCGCCCCCCATAGTGCTTACGTAATACTTGAACAGCCCCTAACTCGCTATGAAATGAAGACATATTGTGATTACAGATTTAAAAGTAAGCACTTTATTTTAACACACATGCATAAGTACCAAATTAGTGGTTACTAGTACATACCATTTTTTAACACCAGATGTCATGTTTCAATTGGTCTGTTCGCAATTTCTCAATCTAACGTTTACCATATCATTACGCTAAGACTCTTAGGAACTGAGCAGCAAATAAAACAAGCTAGTACTTACTTACTAATATTATAAAAGCGAAAGTGAGTTTGTTTGTTACCTCTTCACGCTTTAATGGCTAAGCCGATCTTGATGAATTTTGGTACAGAGATAGTTGGGAACCAGGAGACATTTTTTTTGAAGGAAGAAAAGGGAAAAATAAGCGTTGCTATTACAAATCAATAAGGCGCTAGGGGAACTGTGTTACCCCGAATTTAACGCGAGCGAAGCCGCGGGCAAAAGCTAGTAATATATATTTTCAATGATGTTTATACCCACTTAATAACTGGTATTAAATAATTTCGCGGAACCCACTTTGGGAATCGCTGTGCTAGAGTATCCGCCACTCGAATATTAAACTAGTGTAATCTGTACTAGGCTTTAGAGCTGGTCGTCTGATGCGTCCGGTTGGATGTTTTTCTAGTGCTCGATTGAGTCTAACACTATAACACAATGTATTGACCTTTGTTCACTGGTTTGTTGTTAAACCTGTTCGTTCCCATCAGTTTCTATCTGAATCATTATGTTTTTTATCGATTAACATCGGTCTTTACTGCTACTAATGAGTGCTATTTTTAAAACTTTTTTATTCAATACATCTGTAACCATGATGTACAAAAATCTCAGAAGTTAAATTTGACCCACTTCCCGGTTTGCCATTAAGATCAAAATTTGCATAAATGTTTTTTTTTTTAAGGCAATGCAATTTTTAAGTCACTTTATTATAATCTTCCAATAATTGTTCTCTTTTACTGTGATTACCGACAAAAAAGTAGGAAAATGTTGAGATGGATGTGTGGAGTGACAAGAATGGATAAAGTAAGGAATGAATATATTCGAGGAAGTTTGAAAGTTGCGCCTGTTACAGAAAAATTGAAAGGGAGTCGTTTGTCTTGGTATGGACATGTGATGAGGAGGGATGAAGGACATGTGACTAAAAGAGTGATGGATCTGAATGTACGGAGAGCGAGAGGAAGGCCAAAGAAAAGATGGATGAAGGATTGTGTAAGGAGTGATATGAAGGAGAAAGGAGTAAATGATGCCGTGACGTCTGATAGGGGAGAATGGAAGAAGAAAACGTGTTGCGCCGACCCCAAATAAAGTGGGACAAGGGCAGGAAAATGATGACCGACAAAAAAGTAGGTGTGTGCTTTCACACAAAAAGTTTTGAAATGTCTAGCACAAAACACATTCAAATAAAAAAAAAAAAACATAACATTTATGTTATTCAAATTTACATCGACTACGAAATAAGGTTACCAGCCTTATATGAATCTACATCCTTACCTAAGCGTGTTTTTTTAAACGATTATTTTTTTATTTCATAATAGGGCTTAAACAATGTTCTACGTTCACTAATTATGAGTATTGCCTTAATGAAGGTTTTGTTTATGTTCAGTCATGTTAAGTTTTAATAATGACCTTATTTTAATACAATACTGTCTGGTGTCTACCCTTTGCCCTTAGTTAAAGCGGTATTATGTAACCCTATTGTGTTTGATAACTTATGTTAAGAAACAAAGTGCTCTATTTCGTACTTTACACGTCTGAAGCGATCGTCGATTTCACTTTTCTATTGACGCACTTAAACGTAACATACAATTAAATCTTGTCACGACTTGTACTGAATGTAAATTGCAAGAAAAAAAAAACAGTACAACAAAACGTAAAAATAATTAAACATCACAAAGAAACAGAAAACAAGAGAATTGAATATTTTTTTTAAATAAAAGCTGACCTACTTTTTAATCTCCGTTTATTTAAAACCGAGATGAGGGTTGTATCTTAATCCTTGAGTGAATGAATGCCGGAAGCTATTATTATTATAGCACTTAAACTTTACATGCATTGCTTACCTGCTAGAAATGTGGAAATATTAAAGAAGCTGTTAACACTTTACGCCCTATAAATTGTTGGTTAGTTGGGAATAAATTATATTCATCGCTCGTCGCGGCTGATTTATCGGGGGAAGGTTTAATTAATAGTTTCAGGATGTTGACGGGCGTGGAACTTGAGGGACCGTTCTTCGACACGCGTTTAGTGACAGACTCGTCTTAAAATAAACAAACCAGGAATTTGTCTCTCCATATGTGTGTATTGGGACAGTATTATTCGATGCGTCCTAATTCCCTTTCAAATGTAATTTTTAACTGCAGTATTACGACTCTTACGACGAAAGCCACTTAAGAATTAGTCGATTATTTCAATCAATTATTCGATCTTGCCTTCGTAATGAGGCGACGTGTTTCAAATAACAAAGGATGTCATTGTAGTAGGAATGGTTAATTATTTACCGCTACTTTCCTTCTAATTAAGCATGCGTTATTGTAAGCCATGTGAAGTCCTGTCAATTATCGTGGCAGGAAGACAAGTAAATTAATCGTTTGAGATGGAATCGTTCTTTGGGCTTTTAAAGTCGTCTTTGTATTTTTTATAGTATCTCGTTTGAAGTTTTATTACTACGCTGATAGAATCTGATTATTTATACTATGTTACATGTGTTTTTAATCGATACAACTTCATTAATTCATTCAAATCCGTGCATTTTGTAAACATCGTCATCTCTTTATTATGCCATATTGGTTGGTTGATCTTCATCATTTACTGTATTCTTGGCATCTTCCTCTATCATAATATATAGGCGTTTCGAATTCGTGTCAAACAAGTCTGTAAATATTTTATTTCATCCCAGGTATCTGTTGCTAACGGAATTTTTACGATCAATTTTTTTATTGCATGTTTTGGCATTGCAAAAACCTGAGCGGTCGCATACTTCTCTAGAGAAAGTGAAAGGTCGCACTCCTTCCCCCGCCCGTGTTCCGTGTTATACGACTAGTTTATGTGTACCCAATTATTAAAGATCGTCTATAAAAATACGTAGTGTATTTAATTTATCAGAGTTATTTCTTGCGTGTCATTCATTAGCTGTTACTAGCGTTGCGTTGTCAGGCGCTTATGGAATGCCAGAAGATTGCCTTACGTGGTCGGTTTTCTTGATAACGTTTGTTCCACATCTTATTAAGCTTTCAAATAACTTACATTTTCCATCAGTGCTTTGTAACTTCGTGAATAGAGATGAGCACTTTCAAATTCGGTATGGCCGCCAAACATCATTTTCTAAAGAATATTTTGTCCAAATTGGATGTTACTCAAATTGATATCCGATGTAATGAACTTTTTCTTTTGAGCTTATTAAACTTGGTTGGCTCTTCATAAATTATTGTGACGTTATTGGGAACAATCTTGTGTTTTAATAAAAGATTGAGAGAGAAAAGTTTCTTTAGGATTTTTCGAATAGAGAATCGCATGAAACAAATCAAAAATTAGGGATACTTTGAATACTTGTTTTATTGTAAAAGGCCTAATTATGAATTTTCCTCAAACCCGATGGCCAGAAAAAATCTCATCCCAATTTTCCCAAAATTATGATATCTTCACTTTTAATACCTAATAACGTTTACTTATAACAATGTCAGCAAACAGGATTAAATTACTGTACAAATTGACCCAGTAATGCAGTTATAGAAACTGAACAAAGCAACCAGTGTGGTGTTAGTAACAGATCAAGTAGCGATCATAATAGACAAACAATAGATCCTGTTGACTAGGAATTGTTGTCTCGCAAACGGCGAGTTATCGAATCAGCTTGGTAATGCGGAATGCATGGAATTGATGCTGAATTCTTATTAGTAACGACTCGAGGTACGTCGTTTTGTCTCATGTATATTAAATGGCATTTTGCAGTTAGGGCATGCAAAACCGGAAAGTCATCAAAACCGATTTTGAACATCGTTTTATTTGGGACCAAAACCGAAAACCGGAGCTAGGTCCGGTTTTAGTAAAAATAATCTAATGTAGTATAATTTAAAATGAAACACCATTTTTTTAAAATACCCACTAAGTCTACAAATAAAACAAATTGTATGTTATATTTCTTTTTAATCCAAACCATAATAATTGTACAGATAACAATGAACTTATAATAGTATAAAGATTAATTAACTGAGATCAAATCAACAACAAGTAAGTTTTTGGTATCTTTGGTACCTATTAAGTCTGCTTTAAAAAATAATATATTTTAAACATAGAAAACACAATCAGCATCTTCAAATATTAAACACAGCCACCCACAATTACCAAAAAAATCAACTTACTCGTAGAAACGGATTAATAACTAAAATTAGGCTAAAATTCCGCGCATTTCGGTGCGTTAACACTAGAGGTGACTAGACTAGTCTATGGCTAAAAAATATCTGTCACTTTGGTTAATGTTTACGTTATTACTAATAAAGGAAATGTTATAATAACGTAAACATTATTATTAATAGTAATAACGTAAACATTAACAAATTAAGATTTTTAGAGAAATTGATTTTTATATATGTTAAATCTGTAATAATCATTTTCTCTAAGACTTGGGAAAATTGGTACAAGAGTTCTACTCTTACGTTATGGCGCAATACCTGGATTCACGTAAATCAAACAAGATAAATATCGTTGACGTTTAATTGTCGTTCGGTCGTCCTCTATACTACCCAAAATAGGTATTCACGTATTCTTTGAACGGGATTCGATAGAATGACAATCCAAACGGCTCAGAACAGAACCGAATCAAAAACTTTTGTCAGTTATAAAATTATCTATATAGTTCCCGCACGTTGATATTGGGATTGGCCACCGGCTTCATAAAGTTCATAATTCATTTGTAGGGCTTGGTATAACTTTTTATAACAAGCTACCTTCTTCTTTGCTAGATTTGCCATTTAATGCATTTAAAGCTAAAGTAAAATCTAACCTTTGTTTAAAAGCATACTATTCAATTAACGACTATTTAGACGATAAGCATAGTTGGTCACTGTGTTGAACTCAAGACGATTATTATTATTATTTTTTTCTCTTCATGTTCTTTCGCCAAATTAGCTTATTGATATGTTACATGTCTTCGTCATGTAATTTTATATTTTTTTTTCTTTATTTACTTGTTTCATTTTGTGTGTTTTTATTTATTGACATGTGGTTAACTAGTGACCTCGAGCATTGACTGAATATATATATATTTTTTTTATTGTTACTGTTATTGGTAAATCATTTTTATGCTTAGCTTATTTCTTTTGCACTATGGTCCTAGTTTATCACTTGATACTTCTTCACTGCACATGTAAGCGGGCACACCCGTTAGACTAGTGAATTTATTATTTAGATTTGGGTAATTTTATTTTTTTATTTTTATATGTAATTGGTGTTTGCTAGCTTACAAGTGACAATGAATGAATTATTTCTTATTTTTTTTCTTTATAATTTATTGTGATAATCGGAATTGTATAAAATCTGGTTCTTCTAACCTGACAGACAGATGTGTTGCTGGGGAGTTTGTTCCGCCACTTCTTCTTCCCAGCTAAAACACTAGGAAGTGGCGAAGGGCAGGGCGTTTTTGTGGGACTGTCTCTTGTAATCTGACGTTCAAAAAGTGCTGATTATCAGCCTAATTTGAATAAATGACTTTTGATTTTGATTTTGATTTTTGACCATCTTGGCCGCCAATCGCTCTCCAATACCTTTCCTTCTGTGCGACGGGATTCGTCACGCAGCTGTTATTGTGATAAGGTTCCTTCCCAGTATCAACGTGCGAGGATTATATTACACGAATAATAAAACACAAGTTTTAATTAAATCTTGCTTGCTGTCACAAGTACTGAACCATAATGTAATATAATTCGGGCTAACGCAGCAACTACTGGATGTAATTGCGCCCTTCGTGTCGTTTCATCCGCGAGCTCAACATAAATGTACATTAAAAACACAAAATATAATAAATTAATAACTAAAAAAAAATACTCACATTTTGTCCTAGCGTCGCACGCGAGAGCGGCGGACACACACGCACTTGCACTCCCGATAAGGGTATTACTGCAACAACGCAGGCGCAGGCTGGCGGGTTACGGGTGCGGGAGTAGTGGAGGGAAGCGTGTAAGTGGGTGGATGCAGGCTGTGTTCGGTTCGGATACATTTGATGCCTCAAAATTAATAATTTATTGAGTGTTCGAATTTTTTTTTAATAAAAATCAAAATGTTAATTGTTATTCAATAATGGGAAAACCGGAGCTGAGCTCCGGTTTTTGCTCTCAAAACCGGTTTTCAAACATCGTTAATTTTTGGTCGATTTTCGGTTTTGCCCAAAACCGGAAAACCGGTTTTGCATGCCCTATTTGCAGTTCAACCTGTGAGAATTTCGTCTGCTTAATTGGACAATAACGTGAATGCCCTGAGTGTAAATCGTCCAGCAGGGTAAAATCTTCAAAAATAAGCGACTACATGCTAAGGGCGTTCTGCGGGTATGAGCCTTGGCTTAGGGTTTCGCTGGAGGAGGAAAGCATAGGACAAACTGGATCTGAGTGATATTATTTGGGGACTGGTTTGAAACTACTGGCTTAGCATCTGGGTCTGGCTCTAGCAAGGGACGGGTGGTAAATTGAAATATTTCTGAGTCTTATTATTATTGCGACAAGCAACACTATTCCCAAATAGCTGCAACTCCTGAAAGCTAGAATCGTGTGAGTGGCGACCACCAGAAAAGAGCCGAGAAAGTAAAGCTTGGCGAAGTCCAAAGGCAACGATGAAAAGAATAGCCGACGATTAGGAATAACACCATTTCCAGTATCTGAGTTGTCCGAGTTGTTTTTTACTCTACAGTCTTCAAGATTCGATGTTCTGACATTCATACACCAATCAGTATGGAATCATACAGTCCTGCGTATAGGGCTCTCCTTTCTTCTATCATTTTGGGCATTACTAGACGAAACATCTTATATGAACGTTCATCACTTTTTAAATGAAAACTTTTGAAATATTATCAGTTTCCTCCTCTATTCCAATTTATAAACAGTCGGCGCAGCTTGTCTTCTTCCACTCCATACATCTGTATTATTCGTCACCTAAGAAGTCTCCATATTCCTCACTGTATCATCTTTCACACTCTTCATCCATCGTCTCTTTGATTTTCTTTTACTTCAATTAACATCTTAGTCCCAAATGATGTTTCAGATGTTTGTGTCTTCTGGAAAACTTGCAACACCTCTAAACGATGCAAGTCCTGAATTATTTTGTTGATTATTAGTCGGTTCATAGATCCTTTTGGTTGCAAATATGTTTTCAAATAGCCGTTCTTTACAGTGTCCTAGAAAGTTCTAGATTTAGAGATTAAGTAAAACTCATTAACAGCTACCCTACCATGACGTGTTAAAGCAAAACTTATTTCGCTGAGGGAAAGGGACAGAGCTATACAGGGTGTCTAGCACCATCTCTTTCACTCAGTGGAATAAGTTCTGCTTTAAGATTTCATAGTAGGACTACAGGCCATGCTTTGTCCAGTTGACGTCCAGCCTTCATAGTATGTTACAAAGTAGGTAGTACATGTATTTTGTAACAAACATAAACTTTCCACTTCATAAGTATAAAAATAGATTCATTATGATATGCCATTATCACAGATGTGGATCACATCGGGTATATTTCGCGCGTGATGTATGAATGAGTCAACAATATTGAAATGAGTCAGTCTTCCTAGCAATCAGTGCTTTGGATCTTTATTGGGTTTTATGGACGTGTCAGAATTACATCTACAGTGCTGAAGCTTTGATATGCAAGGTACGGTGGCTGTTCCGTCTTTTACAATTTCGAGCTGGAATATGGTTTCCAAATCCTGCTGTTATAATTCTCTCACGCACGCACACACGTCACACACACACAATTTATTTGGTGTTGGAGCAACAATTTAATTCCATTCGTCACTATTACTCGTCACCTCATTTATAGTTATCCTCTTTCTATTCATGTCATCTTTCGCACAATCCAGCTATCGTTCAACGAACACTATGGGTGTGAGCTATGTTGGGTCTGCGTCTCGAGATCTCCATCCATTGTTTTTTTGCCTTACCCAATTCTTGCAGCATTTTACCCATTCCTTGCAATTACAATACATGCCCAATCGTGTCTTTGACGTATATTCTGGTACGCTCAGACTTATAGAACACCTTTAATACCACTTACTTCTGCACTTTTGCAGGTGTATCATAAAATATAGCCTGAAGATATACAGTAATAGCTGATAGATATTTGCCTTCTCAATAAACCCGTCTAGTTTTATCTTTATCCTAGTGATGTAGGCCACTATTTGTCGGTCACGACGTATTTATTGCTACTGCCATTTATTTTGAGATCTTACTGTGTAATTGGATTAAAAAATAATCCCCTAACTACATTATGCGTACGCGCCGGCTCGCGGTATCGACGCGTGTTTTGCGACTAAGGTTGCCAGTTATAAATTTGTTCAAGGAGAAAGTGGACTAAACAAAATATGTTCGGTTGTACTTTTCTAAAAGGCCCGTATTTAGAATAAATTATTTTTACTTCTATGTTAGTGAATGTTACTGCTTCCGCTGAATTAGCCGGACATTTTGTAAGACGAACGAAAGTGATTGATCCCTCGTGCATAAAAACAGTTGGCAACCCTGTTTGAGGCTGTAATAATATATTATTTTATCGAACTGGGCACACTAGCCAAGTAATGTTTTATCGTGACGTAGCTATTGAATGACCAATCCTTTAATAATATTCAAATTGCTACATTATTTCATTGTATATCTACTTGTAGATAAGACTACGAGCTACGAAACCAACATTGTCGATTATTATGTTAAAATTATTATATAATTATTTCGTTGGCATATTCCGGTTTTCCTGATAGTTTCGAGCTGATGTTTTTAAATTTACGTTTTGTGTGGTTTTGAATTACCCAAAAATTAATTATCAAAGACTGTCATGATTACTTATCATGTTTAATTTTTACTTAATCTGCATCATTTGTGGAAAGCTGGCAGTACTTCCTCTGATAAGGGGTATAGTGTTGTTCATGTAGGTAATCAATTAGTGAACTAATCTCTACAGATGGGGGTCAAATACGGTTCCGATGTCAAGTGTGTATGCGTGTCTCCACAGACAATGTCCCTCCTTCTATCTTGCGCTGCATGCCCTCACACCTGCGCACTTGACTTGATCTTATGGCCGCATCAATGAGCGAACTTCTTATTGCTGAATGTTGACCGTTGACTTGAATTTGCCATCGATATGCTTAGAACAAGAAGATCAGCCATCTTCAAGTCAAGAGTGAATAGGTTATTTCTAGGTAAGCGTGCTTCATCGTCGACCACATCATCACTTACCATCAGGTGAGATAGTGGTCAAACGCGAGCCTATCAATAATAAAAAAAAAATATAAAAAAAAAAAACATGAACAGGTACCTGCTACCTGTAGTTTTTGCCCTTGCGTGTTGCTATTACAAATCAAGCGCAAGGGGAATTGTGTTACCTCGAATTTAACGCGAGCGAAGCCGCGGGCAAAAGCTAGTTACCAATGCCATTCCAGTAATCATTCAGATCTGAGTTCAGGTATCAATTTAACAGATGACACGAAATACGAAACGAGCTCTTCATGAAAATTAACAAAGAAAAAACATACTACAGTATGTATGTATTATTTTCAACCTACTTTCTGATTACGTAACCTCAATGAATAAAATTGACTTGGATGAATAAGAACCGTCACCTACATACATTGATGATATGACCGACCTGCGCCTACGGTCTAGCACAACTACTATAAAACCAGTTTATGCGGATCTGTCATTGTACAGGAAATCTATACAAAGCAAGGCCATGTTATACTGGAAATGGATAGCTGGATGTGTCACCGTGTGTACTAAGATGCACTGAACAATACGGTGTATTTAATTAATTACTAGCTAGCTTTTGCTCGCGATTTCGCTTCCGTTTTACGGTAATTAACCCATGAGAACGTTTTAAAGGTAGCTCAAGACACTCGGGGATAATGTAATGTAGTTCTAAAGATTATAAAATCTAATAGATCCCTATTCACAAACTTACGAAATAAACCTATTTATAATATTAGTTTAGATTAAAATAATTATTGTTTTGTGTATCGGGAATTGTGAATCGTTTGTGGTTTTTACATATTAGGTTGTATTATTATTTTCTTAACGTCGTTAGTGATTCCGAGTGAGCCCTATTACCATATAATAATATTAATATAGTATATGTATTTTCTACAGGATAATGTTTAACCAGTTGATTTGGGATTACATGGTACGTTAAAGCTTTTTAATAGATAAGAAAGAAAACCAAAAACAGGTCATGGGTTTAAAAAAAACCTATGACCTGTTTTTGGTTTCCTCTTTTACACGCTTTTATTAGCATCGCCAGTGTATGTAAATCTTGGAAGTTTAATTTGACTCATTACCCGGTTTCCAATTGAGCTGACATCCTAATACTACTAATATTATAGCGAAAGTGAGTTTGTTTGTTTGTTACCTCTTCACGCCTAAATGGCTGAACCGATTCTGATGAATTTTGGTACATAGATAGTTAAGACCTTGGAGACGGACATAGCCTAATTTTTATTTAGAAAATGGAAAACTTAGCTTTACTATTACAATCAATAAGGCGCAAGTGCAAAAACTACAGGTAGAAGGTACCTCCAAATAAAAAAAGGGAAACTGTGTTACTCCGAATTTAACGCGAGCGAAGCCGCGGGCAGAAGCCAGTTTTGTATTATAAACATGTTTAGTTTGGCTGATAATGCATGTGAGCTAAGTCACGTCATTCTTATCTTCCAATTATTGTTCTGATGCTCTATGGTCACCGGCGAAAAAGTAGGAATAAGATCTCTTGCGAACACATGAAGCCTTAAAAGGCCTGGCACAAAACACTATTAAATTATAACAGCAACCATTTTAGTCAATCAAATTGACGTTGTCTATGGTATAAGGTTGTCAGCATAATTAAAAACTATACCCGTACAAAAAGTCTTAAAATGTTTGGCACCAAACAAAACATTCAATATAACAACAAACATTTCAGTCAATCAAATTGACATTATCTATAATATGAAGTTGCCAGTGTTATTAAAAGCTACGCGTGTTTTTCAGTTTCATGTAAACTATAATATTACTAACAGACTCATTCATCATTATAAATTATTGACTAGTTATTTGAAACGTTTACCTAGAAATTTAGAAGACTTTTTCAAATAATTTAAAGGAAAAAAGTTCAGAAGTCAGGGTTTTTTGATACCGAAGATTTTCCTTATCAGTTTTAGTATTTCTAGCTAATCTTGGATATAATAAGATATTACACTGTTAGTCATAGCGGCTCGCTTACACATTATTTATATTGTAGCTTTAAAGTATTAAGAGATTAATTAATCAAAATAAATTAACAAAACTTGTGTTGCGACTATCTATTCATTTTCAAATTCGTTATCCTATGGCTCATTTATATTCGTTTAAATTTATATCCAATAAATCATTTAAAAGTAGGTACTACAGCACCGTTGGATAAAAAACTAATTGAAATAGTTTCTCGAATTATAGCTTAATCTAATATCCCGACTAGATTTTTTTTTTATTTTTATTATTGATAGGCTCGCGTTTGACCAATATCTCACCTGATGGTAAGTGATGATGTGGTCGACGATGAAGCACGCTTACCTAGAAATAACCTATTCACTCTTGACTTGAAGAATTGTTTTTGTTACATCACACATTCATCATCATCTGCCTAGCCTTTTCCCAACAATGTTGGAGTCGGTTTCCAATTTTACTGGATGCAGCTGAATACCATTATTTTACATGGAGCGACTGCCTATCTGACCTCCATAACCCAGTTAGTACTGGGTTATACGATACCTCATATTCATATTCATATTTATTTGCATACCATAATGTGGAAAGGTGTTAAATAAATCTTAAAACTAAGGTACAATTATGGACCCTGTAAGGGCACAGCAACATAAAATACACAGTAATTAAAAAAATCCTCTTGGTACTAGACTGGTCGTCAGACTTTTGGGACACTGACTAGCTGTAATGATTCTCAAAGATCTACAAATGACAGCCGGGACCAACAGCTTAACGTGCTTTCCGAGGCACGGAGGTAACTCGATATGTAACGGGTGGTCACCCATCCACAGACCTACCTAAGCAAGCGCAGCTTGACGTAAAGATCGACCTGAGCGGCTGCTATTGTTTAGCCACAAGCTCCTTCATCCATCACGTATTCAATCAATATAATTTTAAGATGCAAGCGCCAACGCCACGGTAGACCGCGAAAAGTCTGCCTTTAACACCTTGAAAACCTTTTCAAAATTCGTCAAAAAGCGAACACATTTTACAGACAATTCTTGAGGCTCAGCGGAGGTCGTTCAGACTTTTAAAGTAATTATCGTAAAACTTGATAATTACCTATTCAATTGACCTTGTAGAGACTCTCCTGCCGTGCTACACAAATTTGCACCTTAAATCTTTTGTTACAAGGTCGATAGCAAGACGATAGATACGTTATCAAAGAGATATAATAAAAATTGCAAATACAAAATACTCTACCAGCCTTCATTCAGAATAGCTGTATCTTATCATATTATGTGTTGCTATTCCAAATTATGATCTTGCAGTATGTAGATTACCGCATATATGACACACATCCCAACTAATAATATTATAAATGGGAAGGTGTATGTGTGTGTCTCTGTCCGTTTGTCCGTCTTTCACGGCAAAACAGAGCGACGAATTCACGGGATTTTTAAGTGGAGATAGTTGAAGGAGAGTGAGATGGAGAGTGACGTAGGCTACTTTTTCTCTTCTCTCTTTCTAACCCCCCACTTCCCTAAAATGGGCGGTGGATGCGACCGAAGCCGCAGGCAAAAGCTAGTATTATATAAACAGTTGTTTTTATCAATCCATTTATTTTTTCTTATCTTTTTTAACTCAAAATACTTTTGTGTTATATTAATTAGTGTAGCTTGCTATTTAAAAAGTTTTGATTTATCTTTTATTCGGATAGGTAATTATCAAATGAGTTCTTCAGCTTTGGGAGGAGCGGGAAGGAGCGTTGCCTTTGCCCTTCGTGTTTCGGGGCCGCGGTATCTCTTACAAAAACCCGCAACTCTGGCAGGCAATGACCCTGACGGCCCTCTCTGCTTTGCTGACATCTCTTTGAGACGTGTGTGGAACACAAACGCGCCGTCGTCGGTAACGGGTAGCTCACCGTTCGCAGAATCATTTAACTTGCTTTGTTAGTATGCATTTGTCAAAACCTGCTGAAATTGGACACACCTTTGGTTCTGGTGATAATACATTTTTTTTTTCAGACTTTATTCTACAGCCAGTTTCGATTCCTCACTAGAGAACTCCTCAACAGACTCAGTAAATGCATTAAATGTTTCTTCTTTTTAATAAAAGTATTTTTTTTTATTGTGGCGTTGCGTATGACTCTGGTTAAAATATGCTATTTAGCTTCAATATCAAATGAACCGTTCAAGGTTCGGTACTAAGTCACGCTGTATTTGGGCTGTTATGGTTACGTGATGCAGCGCCACCTGCCGTTGTCCCACAAACTAAGTCACGTCACCGACAACAGATGGTCTTCTCATCGCCTTCTACGATATTGATGAGAAACTTGAACATCGAAGCATTGAAAAGTTTTACACAAACTCCAATGTTATTGTACCATTAATTTTAAATGGAATAATGGCCAAAATTAAACTTGGAGAATTGCCAAACATAATAATACACTTGAATACGTTAAACACTTTACGGTGCTTCAATTGGTACCACTTATGTCAATGTTCGAGTTTACAAATATCTGCTGTGCAGCAAGCTTTTACGCTAAGCTTACCGAGATACAAATATAAACTCACGCTTTTATTTCGTGGAGGTAGGCATAAATCATAGACCTCCTACGATATTTGATACGGACGGGAAGTCATCAAATAACTTCCCACCCGTTTCTCTTCTTTTGCTCTTTAAGTTTTTCTTTCGAACAACCCTCAACCCCGGCAGGAGGTGGCCCTGGCAGGCCCCTCTGCTTCGCACATCTCTTTAAATACGATTTTGTAATAATATTATAATTTAAATGAGTGTCCATGGAGTTCCTTGCCCATTCTTCTCCATAGAGATCAACGCTTTGGAATGGGCAACTACAGTACTTTCACAAGTTATTATGCCAAGTGACCGGGACTGTAGCTTCATCATTTTGCTTTTTGACATTCAAAAGTGCCTGTAATAGTCTAATTGAAATAAATGGTTTGAGTTTAAGGCGCGCGTGGGACACAAACTCACCGTTTACACGACCAGCTACGATCCAGCCTCGTCCACATACAAATACCTTAGTCAAAAAACAAAATTAACACTATTCCAAAGACCTTGACACGCAATAGTTTCACGTTTTAGAATTCAAAGTTCGAACTCGGTAAGACTTCTAAGGAAGATTGACAATTAGCAAAATGTGCACGTCACCACGCCATGAAATAACTTCGCTTATATGTACTGAATGACCTTGCTTCCAGGCTCATGTTAATGAACTGTGTTTAAGCGTTAACTTGCTACTTCCGAATTAGCACCTTATTGTGCAGACATTACTGGTCACTGTCTTAATTTAATACGTGCGTGCACTCACACCGCATCTCGAAACGAACCTTGTTTATATTTGCTGCGGTAAATGACGCGTTTTTTTTTATCACAAATTATTGCAAGGTTAATTAATTAAAATATCTTTAAGTTGCTTTTGGTTTACATGTTTTGTTCTACCGATACGGGATTCTTTTCATAATCCAGGTTATAAACTGTGTGCCAAATTTCATTGAAATCCGTTCAGTAGTTTTGGGTGAAAGAGTAACAAACATTGTATATCCATCCATCGTCACAAACGTTCGCGTTTATTATATTAGTAGGAAGTGAGATTTTCAAAATGGATAAAAAGAAAAACTTAATTCTGATTACAATGATTGGGCTATGCGAGTAAAAGTACCGGAAGACCTTAAGAAACGATGGATGAATTATGTGAAAAAAGGTGCTGATATGACAATTAATAGATAAATAAGTATGGAAGATCGAAATATACTGCGCAAACTAAATGAATTGGAATTAGGGCAGGGGAATAATAATATGAATTACCTGCGTTACATTTCGTCGAGGAGCTCATGGCTAAATAATAGCAGCCGCTCGGGTCGATCTTTGGGTTTGTTTGTGGATGGGTGACCACTCGTTACATAACGAGTTTTTCCCGTGCTTCGGAAAGTACGTTAAGCTTTTGGTCCCGGCTGTCATTTTGACTGTAGATCTTTGACAGTCGTTACAGGTAGTCAGTGTCCCGAAAGTCTGAAACCAGTCTTACCATAGGGTTGTGGAGGTCAGATAGGCAGTCGCTCCATGTTAAATACTGTGTTCAGCTGCATCCGGTAAGACTGGAAGTAGTACTTATCATATATTTTGGATAATAAATAAAATATCTAATAAATAAATATCTTGGGACAACTCACACACGGCTATCTGATCCCAAGCTAAACAGAGCTTGTGTTATGGTAACCAGACAACTGATATACATACTTATATAATTTATAAATACATACATATTATAGATAAATCACACCCAGACACAGAACAAACAATCATGCTCATCACACAACGTTTGTCCTGATACTCTAAAACTGGATACTGTAAAAGACCCTGGCAACTCAATCAAGAAAAGTTCTACTAAATGTCCTTTATTTAATCTGTTCGAGACTCACAGACTATAACTAGACACGTTTTAAGTTTAGCGCAAATATTCACGACAAAGGACAATATTTCTAAGCCCCATTCGATTTATCGATTTGTATGTTCCGCAGTCTAACTCGATAAGTTTCCCATGCTTTTCCGTATCGCTGGAGATTTTCCCACGGTGACTGTTATAAGTACGTGGCACGCTACCATTTCTAGCTAGAACCCCTACATTACCAACAAAAGAATCACTTAAAAGAACCTATTATATGTCTGGACTACTGTTTTGTTCAATTATTTTCCATTGAGTTCTGTAGCATTTTTTTTGAGTGAGAAATCATCAATTAACTTGCCCCGCTCTGGGCGAAGCGGGGAGGAGTGTCAGAGTATTACTGACTCAAATCCACCCATGTTCCTTAAATTACCCGTTCCGTAGTTCCGTAGCATCACACATAATATTAAAAAGGCAAACGTTTGTATGTGTGTGTTTGTTTGTTACTCCTAATTGCTCAAACGGCTCAACAGATTTGGATAAAATTTTGTATGTAGATAGCTTATATCCTTGATTACCACATAAGCAAAGCCGAGCTAGTCCGGTAATAATATCCACTGTTCTTAGTTGCTATTGTTTATAGCATGATGTCATTACACCGGTTCTGGGTTTCGCATTACCATCATTCTATGGGCATTATTGCTTACGTCACAGTGCTTGCTGCGTTAGGCAATATTAATAAAAGAAAGCTTTTAATACGGTCGGTTATGTGTAGATTGTTGTTTGACCCGCATTATTATCGACAAGGGTTGCATATCCATGGGAACATTTTCACACTTATTGACCCCATTGTTTTGTATTTGGTGTTTACTTATCTAGATCTGGCTGCTGGGTCTCTTTAAGTACCAATTTTCTGGTTGTGTTGACTAGCTGGTTGCCTGCGAGCTTCGTCCGCGTGAAATTACTACAAAAATATGACTTTATATTGGAATCGGGTTTTGTTAACAATTTCATGGGTTTTCCTTTTTTCTTGTGCGGAACCCTAATCCTTATATATAAAATACAACTCTGCTGTCTGCCAGTAAAAGTCCCTCTAAAATCGGTCCAGCCGTTTTGGATATTAGCCGGAACAAACAGGCAAACTTTTTTCTTTTTAATGTCCCGGTAAATTTGCATAAGCACTCAGTATTAATCTGTTTTTTTTTTTTTTTCAGTTACTAACAAGCATATCATTTTTATTAATTTGAATATAATTGTAGACTCTAAAACACCGCCTATAAATACATTGAATTTTATTAAAGTAGAAGTTCTTAGAGCAAATAAAGTGAGAAGAAGTATTAGTTGTAAGTTAAACTCTACAAAATTATATAATAGTGGTTTAAAACCTCTTTCGAGACTTGGTTACCTTGATACTTCATAAAAGACGTTAAAACTTGAAGTTCTCTCAACTTGCGATATTGCTACTTAACAGTTATATAAAACTTGGAACAAGAGCAGCCAGAACAATAAGCCATAAGTGAAACCAATCATTTCCCATTATAATAAACTAAGTAATTACCCCATTGTTATTGTTGCGTAATCATAAATAGTGTTAATTTATTCTATAGCAACAAAAACGATAGCAACTTTTGAGTTATCGTTCTTTTCTTTTATTGTTTCACTAGCTTCCGCCCGCGACTTCGTCCGCATGGCATAGTTACTTCGGGCTAACGCTAACTTTAAACCGCGTGATGATAAAAAATAAAATATCTTTCTGTCCTCTTTTTCCCCTTTCCCACTTTAAAAAATCAAAATTGGTTCGGCCATTTAGGCGTGAAGACGTAACAAACAAACAAACACTTTCGCTTTTATAATATTTGCAGGATTTTTAGAAAAAAAAAAACTTGACGAATAGAATCACTTTGTGGTCCGTCTGTCTGTCCAGACCCTTTAACTCGGGACCCGGAGGTATCGAGTTGAAATTAAAACCTATACTCAGGTCTGCTACCCTACCATGAAGTGTTAAAGCAGAACTTATTCCGCTGAGGGAAAGGGACACAGCTATACAGGGTGTCTAGCACCATCTCTTTCACTCAGTGGAATAAGTTCTGCTTTAAGATGTCATAGTAGGTCTTCAATGCTCCATTGAAGCTGTGACAAAAATAACCATCTACACAGTCAAAAGATATGACTGTTTACGTCGCAAGTTTGCATGGAACCTTCAGTGTCCGGTCTTTTTGGAAGTTCGTTTTTTTTTTTTTTGCAAACGTGTTTTTGCTCTACATTAACCAAGTCATTGTCATTTACTGCCTTTGAATAACCTTTATGTCCATAGTGTGTAGGCAGATGCTTCTATTCATTCACCTGATATAATTCCTTAATCGCCTATTACAACTCCCACGGGAGGAGACTAGGCGCCGCCCTATTAATATCCGGGACTTTCAAGTCTATGCTTACACAACACATATTTAATGTGTTTTGGTTTTAGTGAAGACAAAGGCTTTTGAAGACGCCCGAGGTAATGAAGTAGGGTATACCGATTTTATTTTTTCTATTCGGCTGTTTTATACGTCATATTTCCGTGGTTACTACGTCTTACAAAGAAACGTTTTCTATTTAATTCAAGTCGCTGGTTAAGCGATTGGCTGCTACGCCTCGTGTCGCAGGTTCGATCCCCGCACGTAACAAACATTTGTGTGACCGACAGGTAGTTGTTCCGGGGCTGGCTGTTTGTGTATGAGTTCCAAATGTCTGTAAATGCACTGACGAACAGGAGAGGTTCATAGTTCAAAAAAGAAATGCAATGGGTCAGGCTTAGTTAAGAATGGCCCCCTAATTGTGCAGTTAAAGGTGGCGTTACTTGTCAAGAAAATCTGCATCGATATGTTAAACTTCGTACATTTATTTTAGTTCTGTGTTTTCCAGTCTGCATAGAATAGTTGGTTTAAGTGAACAAACATTTATAGTCGCAGCCTTTCATATTACAATGTTGCTGAAATGTGATCCAAAACCACAATTATTGTCTGCTTGGAGACTTGTGTTCTCGAAGGATTCTGAAGCAGACGCAAGCAGGTTTTATGCTAATTTGTCAGATTTATTTTTCTAATGATATGGCTTTTTAGTTCTTGGCGTCACGTCCAGAACTTCTTCAGGTATATTCTTATTGCAAATCTATTCGTTTAGACAAACTATTAAAAAAAAAAAAAGATCTAAACAAAAACAATAAAAAGTGGAAAATAACTTTACTTCCGAAAGCAAGTGACTTTTGTTGTGTTTCATTAACTTTTTTGCCACGGACTTCCGGAAGTAAAGTTATTTTCCACTTTTTTGTGTTTTTAGGACGAAACCTTTATCTCGGGAACGCATGGAGGTATGGGCTTGAAATTAAAATCATATACTGAAGTCTGTCATGTGGTCCTTTGGAGCTGTGAAAAATGTTAAACTTTCAAGTGTAAAAGATATTATTATGCTCGTTTATGTCTCAAATGTGCGGAAACTTCGCAAGTCCAGATTTTTGGCCTTGGCCAGATACCTTGGCCAGATTTTTATCCTACTATAATATTATATTAATATTATAAATGCGAATTTTTGTGAGGATAGAATGATGGATGTTTGGAACTTTGGATGTTTGTTACTCTTTCACGTCAAAACGGCTGAACGGATCTTGATGAAATTTGGCACAGAGAAGGTAGTCTGGAATAACACATAGGACAATTTTTTTTCGATCATCACACAGGCGAAGCCGCGAGCGCCACCCAGTAGTAGATAAGCCTCCTAGATCTCAATTTTATCAAAAAAGACAGAGATGAGGTCGACGATGGAACGAGCTAAGCCAAAGGAAAGTCAGATTGCATTCCAAAGGAAGTCCGTACTGTTACGGTATAAATCTATGACCTAATTTTTATTGGTTGCTTTGGAATAGCTGTGATGTTATTTACTGAATGGAACAGCGTTGGGTATCAGGGAGTGCGTGGGCTGGCCCCTGTTGTCGGAAGTGGCTGGGCGCATCCCGCCCAGAGCTCCATTGTGAATGCGAAATGCAAACGTGACTGCCGCGTGTGACGACGGCTTTACTGCTGCATTTTAATATAAAACTTTTAATTCACTATAAAGAGTCCTTGTATTACAAGTGCTCAGTTCAGTTTTAATACGAGATTAAGAAGAAAGATTTTCTCTAATGTCAATGAGTGGGCGAAAGGTTGACTATTCTCCTTATGTAGTCTTTTTGAATGCCAGTTTGGCACGCGTTAGCTTCACAACTGCATCTTTTTAATGTCATGTAGATTTTCGTTATCTTTCTCGTCCATTTACCTGCTTATCTATGTGATTGCGCAAGCGAAATGCGATATTGATATTGCAGATTACAAATTGAATACATTCTTTGCAATACCTTATCTGGAAGTGATTTCAAGAGACGATGTATTCTCATTTCGTAAGGTGCAAAGCGGGTGTGACAGGATATCGCTTGCATTTAAATACATTTCCTGCTTTAAAGTGGCATTTGAGCATTATTTCTGTGTGACAAGACATGTATATCTTAATATCTCAGACTGGCGTCGTCCCAACGCGTGGGTGCAGTACGTCGGTTGTCGGAAGTGGAATGGGTCATCCTGGGTTCATGTAGAGTTATAAACAAGATCACCACGTGTGTTTGTTGATGTTGACCATGTAGATTGTTGAGTTTGCGTATGCGTCCGATTATCTTGAAGATTTATTGTAAAAGGAAGGTCGAGGTATAAGCTCTTTTATGACAATTATATTGCAAGATATGCAGGTAGTAGGCCACACTGACTTCATTGGATTTGCTTGGACTTTTAAATGTTTTTGATATGTCCAGTCTAAAATCATTTCTTTGAAATTGAAGCTAAATAAAAACTTGCTTCAGTTCGATGAACTTTTTTATAAATGGTTATCAATTTCGGTACAGTAGACTTGTATTGCGAACTCAAATTATCATACGTTTGACCGCCATGACGTGAAGATTTTACTAAAGCTGGGTCTACCCACACCTACCGCAGACCTATTCGATTATGCTTGAACGTCACATTCTGAATAGTTTAATTCATTTGGGCTTTCAAGAAGCTTTTATGGCTATTACAAATTATAATTGCCGTAACAGCCAGTTCGGAACATTGATTCGAATGAGAAAAGCTGGCGAGGAATTTTTTCAACAAATAAAGATTGAATCTTTGAAAACTCCGTCTGCATTTTATTGAAGTTAAAGTTATAGTAGAAGTGAACTTGTCAATATTGGATCGGGTATACTGGCTGGTGTTAGGAATGCTTTTATGGGAAGCTACTGTGAGATAGATAAGTGTGTTGATAAGCGTAGACCCTCAGCAACAGTTGTCACGGACGAATGGACGGCTAGATGTACCGAGTCCGCAAGGTTTTGTCATTGTTTCCGAGCCATACAACGCGCTGATAAACGGAAATGAGTTATAGTGGAACTATGTGATTGGAAAGAGTTCTTTTGTAAAAACGCTTTTATTATATGTATGTAAACAAATCTATGTAATCAAATTTGACCCACTTCCCGGTGACCAATTAAGCTGAAATTTTGCATACATATTTAGTGTGGCAGACCATGCATGATAATCACGTCATTCTAATATTATAATTATTATAAAAAACAATAGGTTTAAGATCTCTTTGCATTCTGGCACAAAACATAACACATTCAAATTAAAACAACATACATTTTTGGTAATCAAATGAACATTTGCTATGAAACAGGGTTACCAGCTTATTAATAATATGTATACAGTTTGTTTTATTTATTGTTCAATAAACTATGATATTTATTACTTAAAATGGACTGCAATCATGCATGACTAATAGAAGTTGTCGCATCTTGATGATATCTTTTTGAAATGAATACGTTTCATTACTTAATACTGTTAATATGTCGCTATAATATAATCAATTATTCTGCAATAACATTTCGACTCCTCAACTGGCTACTTTACATTCATATTAGGTGCGTAGCAGACACTGCGTAGATTAACAGATACATAAGTAACATACATCTATGTCACAGCCCGTCAGTTATAACATAAATTAATTGTGGGCCGCAGTCTATTGGCTGAATGTAAATCTTCCAGTGACCTCAGTCCCGCAACAAAAACCGCGCTTGGGTTATCGCTTTTGCCCTCAAACTTTTTTTGTCGCGTTGACGTTAATATTTAGTACGCTATTAGAGACACTTTATGAATATTCATACGCTTTTTTAAATTGTGCACGTTGTGTAAGACCACTGAACAGTTTTTTGCCCGTGTATTCTTTTTGCTATTTGTTTGAAATTATATTATCATCTCATTAACAACGTCTGTGTTTTAATAAATTTAATTTGCGTTTTAGTTCGGTTCTTTCCGATTAAGATCTACTAATATTTACTTAGTATTCAAGGTTTGTTTAAATTGTTGTTTTAGTAAATTAATTATTACACAAACTCCGGAAATCGAAATAATTAATCGTGAAACGTCGAATTAAATATCATTGAATCGGACGTGCAGCGTTCGAAAGCGTGAAACAGGCTGGAAGCTATTTAACGGAGGGCGAGAGCAATGAGAGGGAATTTCACGTCTTCCTGAAAATTAATGAGAATGCCGCTTACGACGTTTAGTGCTCGCACCTCGTCTCCACAATACGGCGACGGTGGCGCGGCCGCGAGCTGCCTGCCCGACGACTAATGACGACTGCGCGCAACAACAAAAACATCTCCGTCTTCGTCGGGCCCCGCGACCGGCCACCGCCCGTCTCCCTCGCACCGCACCCGGAGCGGCAACCACGCGCTTCAACCCGGATAAATTACATCCTATTAACTTCGTTCCGGTGCTCGATTTAAGCTTTAATGTCTCACACCGTAAGGATTGAAATTGCATAAGAACATTTATTTGATGTTAAATGTTTACCTTAGACTTTATTGCTTACATTATAAAGTCGATGTTGAATCGTTGCGGGTGTCAGTTAAGGCGTTCTGGTCTTCCGTGTGATTATTAATTTGCTGTCAAATAAAGGGGCCGCTCACTTGGGCGTGCGTGTCGGCACAAATTTCTGCCATACTTTGGAATCGGTGATTATTTTTTTGTTTCCATGACTTTGGATTCGCAGACTGTCTGACATTTTAGTGCACTATTATTTTAGGCTCGCATCATAGGCGGAATGGCCGCCTGTCGTCTAATTAGACGATGTCGATGGCGCTTGGAGATAACATTGTTCGTTTGTGCAGATGTCGATGTGTGCGTGAGGTGGAGATTGACGGATGGACAGCAAGTAATTTGATTAAACAGGGAGAAGTTACAAGTCAGCCTTTCCATACTTTATGTTAGATCAGTGTGAACGTGTGATTGTTTGCGATAAGCCAGGATAATGGAATATTTAATTAACACGTCATAATTAATAAGATAAAATGTCTTTGGTTTAATGGTCGCAATTGTGACTACTGAAGATGTCCTGGGTTCGATTAACAAATCGGACAAAGTGTTATTGTTTTTCTATAAGGAATTTCTCAGTAGCAACCACCAGATGGCATAGCTGCTGCCTATAAACAAGGACTTAAACATAACAGGCGAAATGTGGGTTTACCATTAAGTGTACCTTTTTTGCGGACGGGAAATCATCTAATAACTTCCCCCACGGGCCGCGGAGAAGTGTCAGGCTTGTACTGACTAAAACCCACCCATGTTCCTTCTATTGCCCTTTATGTACCGGGGCCGCGGTATCTCTTTTGAACAACCCGCAACCCCGGCAGGCGATGGCCCTGGCCGGCCCCTCCGGTTTGCTCTTTGTGTCAATAGACGGACGGACAGTGAGCTACCTAGTAGGTACATCTGTCTTACCCTTCAGGGATTCTTACAAGCGTGATGTTATGTTACCTAATAATAAGCTGGGAAATTATAGTTAATCACTACCTGGATGTTAGTTAGCTTGACGTTGTTATTAGTGGAAGTTGCGTAAAACTAACTACATTTTAATTGTTAGTTATTACAGCTTGACTCAAACATACAGATGGTACCCCTACCTACCATAAACCGTATGCAGATATTTTTTTACCATCCAGCGACAAAAACAAAGTCCCATGGCCCCATATATATACGCTTCCCATAGATTTTATCTCACTCCGATCCAATTTGACCTCATTTTTATTCAAGTCACTCTGGCTCAAACATATTCTGGTACATTTCGGATGCATTAGGATTTTTTTTACCGAATGTGGATAAATATTATGAATGTTTTGTTATGGAAATGTTTGCTTCCGTTATTTAAAACTAGGTGTTGCCCGCGACTCTGCACGCGTTTTGTCTTGCCTTAGAGCCGTTTTGTTCAAATATTGTCAGGACAGTGTTGTACTGCAGTATTGCTCCTGCCGGGGTTGAGGGTTTTTTCCGAAACATAAAGGGCAATAGAATGAAGATGGGTGAGTTTCACTCAGTACAAGTCTGAAGCTACCTCCCGCTCCGCCCAGAGCGGGGGAAGTTATTTGATGACTTACGGTCCGCAAAAATAATGTTGTAGGTATTGTTCCTTAGTTGTTAGCGTGATAATATTATAAAGCCTATTTTCTTTTCCAAGTTGAAATCTATCTTTTTGTCAAATTACTTTGTCATTACTATCCGATGAGCCGTTTAGTCATAAAAAAGTAACATACATCTACATACAAATAAACAAACAGAGTTACTTTCACATTTATAATATTACTAGCTTTTGCCCGCGACTTCGTACGCGTGGATTAATAGTTCCCGTTCCCGGGGGATTTCCGGGATGAAAACTATCCTATGTCCTTTCTCGGGTCCCAGACTATATCTGTACCAAATTTCATTAAAATCGGTTCAGTGGTTTAGGCGTGAAGAAGAGACAGACAGACAGACAGAGTTACTTTCGCATTTATAATATTAGTTTAGATAGTATGGGCAGTAAGGATGTATATACTCATCTACATACAAAGTGAGTACTAGCCGAGTTAAGTAATTACTTAACTGGATGGCAGACAGTGAGCATCCTGTCATGAACTGCCCCACAGTTGCAAGACGAGAAACTTTGGACTATTTCATAAATAAAGTTCCTCGGAGAGTTAGCTGCTAGCTATGGTCAAAATATTATGTTTAACTAGCTTATGCTTAAGGTTTTGCCCACGTAGATTTTGGTTGTCGTCCCAAAGGATCGTACTGCCGAGATAAAAAATATCCTTTGTGTTAATCCAGGTTATTAACTATCTTAATGCTGAATAGGATCGAAAATCGTTCAGTATTTTTAGCAAGCAACTAACAAACATCTATTTATTCTCACAAACTTTCTTATTTTTATAATATTACTAGCTGTTCCACGCGGTTTCACCCACGCTGCTCAGCACCTGTTGGTCGTAGCGTGATGTTATATAGCCTATGGCCTTCTTTAAGAAATGGACTATCCAACACTAAAATAATTTTCCAATTCCAACCAGTAGTCCCTGAGATTAGCGCGTTCAAACAAGCAAACAAACAAACTCTTCAGCTTTATAATATTAGTATAGATGTAGAATTAAATCAGTTAACAAAAAGGATAAGGATTCACCTAAAATACTTGCAAAAAGCCCAATTATTACTTAGATTGTGGAGGTCAAAAAAAAATACTGGTATTCAGCTGAATCCGGTAAGATAGTTGGGAAAAGGCTAGGCTGATGATGATCTGATATATAAAATTCTCGTGTCACAATTTTCGTTCCCATACTCCTCCGAAACGGCTGGACCGATTTATACGAAATTTTGTTTACCTACATTTGTACGGTAGGTCTCAGAATCGGCCAACATCTATTTCTCATACCCCTAAGTGAGCAGTGGGTGAAACCGCTGGGCACAGCTAGTATAGTTATAAATATAACAGTAAATAGGTTAAGGAGTTAAGGACACAGCCATAGTCTACTTTTTATTCCAAGAATGTGCGTCTGTACTACTTTAACTATACAAACGTAGCCCCGAGAAATAGTTAATGGTAGTCATTACTCCATTTCCACTTAATTTTACGTCTCAAAGAACTCCACAAGTAATATAAGACACAGGCGAAGCTAAATACCATGACTTCACGACTGAAACTCACAAAGAGGTTCGACACAGGTTATGGGTATACCTAAATTGAATTGGCGACATGGTTGGCGCAGTGGCTGAGCGATCGACTGCTGCGCTGTGTGTCGCGGGTCCGATCCACGCACGAAACAAATATTTGAATGGCTGTTCCGGGTTAGCTGTTTGTGTATGTGAGATTGAATGTTTGTAAACGCACCCACGGTACAGGAGAAATTCCTAGTGTGAGGCAGAGCTTAAAAAAAGTTGACCCACATTTCATACCGAGGGATCCGTATAAACTAGTCTCATAAAGGGCCAGAAATCTTTTGACTGCGTAGACTTAGAGGGTTGATTTTTCTCCAAGAGACAGTCTTGACTATATGGTTTCAATTTCAACTCGATAACTTCACGAGTTCCCGGAATAAAGGGTCTTGACAGACAGACGGACAACAAAGTGATCCGTTTTTCCTTTTGAGTTACGGAACCCTACAAACGAATAGTTAATCAAAAGTGTAACCTTAGAAGTTTACGAGAGACTTTATTAATAAAAATAAATGTACAGTCCAATAAATACAGTACAATGTGGAATCTTGTAATTAGCAAAATGTTAAACCTACGCATGTTATTTAAGTTCGTTAATATTCTGTATTCTTTCTTTAAAAAAAAAATGTAAGGTTTGTAACTAGATACACATCAGCCTTAATTTAGACTGCTGGATATTCCCTGGACTCCATACTAGGATACCCTGTTTCGTGGGCTTCAATGTTGGAGATGATGATCAGATAAGCGGGTAGATTTGTGCTCAGTTGATGAGAATAGGCTCGCCCCTATGTCGTGGGACTTACAACATACCTAGCGAAATGTGGGTGTACCATTAGGTACACCTCTGCCTTAGCCTTTGGGTATACAGGCGTGATGTTTTGTACGTGTGTATATAGATAACCTTTAAGAGATACACCCACGTAACGCCTCACTGAGATACTAATTGCCCTTTAAAGGCGGAAACTTACTTATTTTTTTAAGTGAATTATCCCTTCATTATTTACAAAGGATGAAAAAAGACTGACTCAGCTGAAAGCTCGCAAACGACTCACTCAATTTTTGAGATCCACAGCGAAGATTTCTTTGCGAAATTATTGTGTTTCGAAATCAAAAGATGTGGTTATTGAAAACTGAGGAGATGGCTCCGAGAGAGTTTATCATTTGTGTCACAATAAGGACGCATTTTCAACAAGGTGCTTCGGACCAGTCACAAGAAACGTAAAAGTTTTAACATCTATACTATACTAATATTATAAAGCTGAAGAGTTTGTTTGTTTGTTTGAACGCGCTAATCTCAGGGACTACTGGTTGGAATTGGATAATTCTTTTAGTGTTGGATAGTCCATTTCTTGACGAAGGCTATAGGCTGTATAACATCACGCTACAACCAACAGGTGCTGAGCAGCGTGGGTGAAACCGCGTGGAACAGCTAGTTGTTATATAATGAGGTGTTGATTAATACTGGTTTAATATGTGACCGCTATTTTAATAATAAAATAAAATAATTCAAATCACTACTTTGATGACTAGAGATGGGACATTCGGATGCAAATGTACCAAAATTTAAGATGTGTCGAAAAAATAAAGCGTACCCGGGAAGTTTAATGTATGTGTATACTCCGTGAGAATAGTAACGTTACAACGTAATATAGTTGCTTTTCCCTTTTGTAATTGTCAGAGAATTTAAGTAAATACATAATTTTTTCTAATTAAAATATACTAACAAGCCACTTCCATACTTTGTTAACCAAAAATTAAAGGTATTATATAAATATGCATCTGCTATCCTGTTTATTGAGGACATATTATTCAGCCTTCTATTTTTTTAATGTATTTCAATTGTTGCTTTACATTCCACGTAAGTTAATTCTCCCCATTACCAAACACATGGTTTCGTTACAAATTTTATATCGCATTCTAATATCTAGAGCACCTGTACCAATGTGTAAAGTTCATGCATTTTCGAATAAGTACTTTAGCTGGAAAGCTCTTTAGCTTATTACTTTTTCTATATTCGAAATGCTGGTATCAACATTCAATTATTATGTGCCAGCATCGTTGAGAAAAAAAAAATTAAAGTGTTGCACAAAGGTTCTTAAATTGTTTGTTACTATTAATTAAGTAATATACAAGAAAGAAATTTGTTTCTATTTATTTATACAAAAAAAAAGTTTAAAAAAAGAAATAGGTACATAATCAAACTGAATATATTAATTTATCATATCGATAACGAGGTCAAGTTCGAACAAACTCAAATAATCAAAAAAATACTAATGCCGATACTGTTTTACGATCTTTTTGGACGTACTTTTGCAACTGATCGTCTATTTAGTCTTTGTACTTTGTTCGGTTCTTTCTTCAACACTCTCGTTGTACATAATGTTAGTTCACGCATGCATGCAGTATTAATTATCACGGATGGATGCTGTTGCTCATTCACCTGATCTAATCTCTCCATCGCCTCTTACGACACCCGGGATTCTTACCCATTAGGTTAGTTTCTATCTACATTAACCTGCGTAATCCACCTGAATTAAATGCCCTTAATAAAATCTTTCAAGCCTTGCTTTCGTGTAAATTGAAGTAAAACGTTATCATTGCAATGATTGGTTGGCGCTGAGCGGTGAATTAATTTATCGGGGAGTAATAATTATATCAGCACGTCAGTAAACAGATTAGAGCTGTATCCATAGGTAGTTTTGCACCGGTGCAGATTGCGGACTTGTAATACAGGGTGGACTTACGCGTTGTTCGGAAGAAATACCGCAGGCCCAAGACACAAGAGCAAAAGAAGGAACACGGATGTGTAAAAAAATTACTCTCTTCCGCTCGGCCCAGGGTGAGAGAAGCTATTTAACTTTTCTTCCAAAAAAAAGGGACAAAGCCGTCAACCATCCATTCTGTACCTCAAACTAAGTAACGATAAAAATATTGCTATGAAACAAATTTTCTGGGGTGAAAAATCGCCACAAATACGATTTTTGCACTCAAAACATTTTGTTGATAGATGCATTAAGTTGTATTTGGATCGGGGAAGTATTCATAGTATAGTTGTTACATTATACTTGGATATCAAAAGTACAAAATCTTGTGAAAAAGAAATCTTTGACCGCCAATATCTTCGTAACTAGACTAGGTTACCCGGTCTGATGATGACCTTTCGGTTTCGCTAAGGGTACTTAACACTCATTATAGGCAATGTATGTTTTTAACCAAGTCTCATACTAATTTACATGCTCAACCCCGTGCAAATAAATGATTGTGTTTAGGAAAACAATTTCCCACTCGTAGCTCTTGCAATGCTCGTGCATGACCCAAATAAAAGACAAATAGGATTAAATTAGTATAAGCCGGAGCCGACAAGCGGCTTCTTGCGAAGAGTTAAATCTTACATTAAAACCTCATTCCAAGATCATGAGGTTGTGTTTTAAATACTTATCCTTAAATCTTCTTTAAGACAATATAGGCTTATTATTTAGAAGATAAGATAAACACAAATGAAAACGTCGTACATTGATAGCACCGCTATTGTTAATTGACCAGAAAATTTTAGAAGTCTGTTGACATAAACGAGATACTTTGGAACTCTTTGGCAATGGTTAGCAGTGTACAGTAGAGTTACAATGTTACGGCTTTCAAAGCGACACTTTAATGTGCTGTAAACACGTTGGCACTGTTTGAAATCCTAAACGTTTAAAATTAACATTAGGGTATGCAAACAAAGTACTGTCTTACAATCTTCAATTGCATCTCGATTTATCAGCCAGCCTTCAATGCCTCAGAGAAGTCATGTGTACGTTCCCAGCATTTACTACATGAAATAAGTGTCTTACCAACCTCCCGATCCATATTTGTGTCAGTAGAAATGTAGAATACACCAATGTTCGCGATATGTAATATGAAAACTACACCAGATGAACATTAAAATGTGCGCGCGCCAGATAAGCTCAACACAATAACAATTCTGATAACAGAACAGATCTCGGGTAGCAATTGACACAAGCAGAATAACAATAATATTTCCATAAAAGCGTTCCAGGATTTCCTGCTCGCCAGTTCAAGAAAATGTTCGAGCACATAAAACATTGCACTAGTGCACCATGTAATGACGTGTTGCTAGGTCCTCGTGTATGTGAACCATTGTAAACCTTTTTCAACTTAACGACTTGCCTCGCGGATCTAAATTTGCTTTTTATTCCAGCTAGAATTTTTCACACAAAAATTGTGGGTACGCATTTTGTTAACTCATAACATGTGGATCCTCAGACAGATAAGTTCATACGTCACGTAGTAGATTAAATGATAGTAAAACGTCTTTACACAAATCAAAAGGCCGAAACTCCAAACAATAGTCAGGAAATGTTATAACTTGTCGATTATACCAGCTAGTTGTTGTCTTGGGAACCAGATACTGCAGACGAATTGGCAAGCACTGGCTTGGCATCTATGTGTCGATATTAGTTCCAATGGATTTATTACTTGGGAAGCTGCGGCTGCTCTACGAAACTGAACTTTATTTCTCCAGAGGAAAGCTTAATTTGGGTCATGGCATGAATACTTATAACAACTATGTACGTCTTATTCATAATGCTTTGTTTGTGACTAGACTCGACTAGTAAGTTACAACACTAGATGAATACCTATGTTAAGCAATCCAAACACATGTAAAACATGAGATATCACTCTTCACATAATAGAAAATAATGCTTAATGAACTCATTGGTAAGGGTATTGCAGTGTATAGGTATTGTGAGTTAAAACAAAAAGGTCAAACAGGCAAGGCCGTTGGAAAGGAACTTATCGCCGCTTGGTACGAAGTGAAGACGATGAAATTGCGATAAAACGTCAGCTTTTGGTCTAAAATTATTACCGTTTTAAATTGGGATCGGGCGGTGGATATTTGGTTTTCCATTTAGGGGAAATGCCTGATTGAAATTCGATTGAAATATTAAATGGTTTTTCTTTTTTGTTACAGGTATGTAAACGTTGCGGAACAGTATCGACGGTAAAATAAAAATAGTAAGCAACTTCACGTCTGCCAGTGTTTGTAGGAGTATTAACGTCAGTTGTGGCTGTCGCACTATCTTATTCCGTAGCCAATAAAATATGAAATAGTGTAAAACAGAATATACCGAAGGAGTATACTAGTCTGTCGGAAATTAGTCGCCGGGAGGGGTGGCGAGGGTGTTCAGATTGCAAGTTCCCATTCCACCCCCTCACTTTAATATCTCCCTGTGTAGGCTGGATCGTTGAATGCATACTGTGTCGAGACCAAGTTTCGTGCACAAGTGCATTTTCATAGTTGGATAAATAAATCAGTATTCAGGTATTAAAGGAGGAAAAAAAATGCGACTTTTTGTCCTCTTGATAAAATTGAGATCGACTAGACTAGGCGTCTGCAGATTTTATCCATAATTTATTCGGGAGTTAAAGTCTAAACTAAAACAGATTATTATCTTAATACTTACTTGAGTGAATGGTTACTAAGTTGAGCCAAAGTTATCAATTTTATTTAGAGTTTTACATCGTCGAACATCATGAAGGCTTTACTGACAGTTCGCATATGTTTTATTCGTCAGCACTAGTGCTGTAAAATATTATCGTAAGATTACTAGATAAGGGATTGTTTAGAAATCCGTGTGCTTTGTTGGTATAATCACGCTATCTCATAAACCTCATGTCGTAAGAAGAAAAACGTGTTTACTTTTCGTTCAGATAAGAGACACTTCTTTGAAAGCTATCTATTGTTTCCTGTGACCGTTTTTATACACATTTCAACGATTTTTTTCAATTCCATACCATGAGATAAACTAAACGTTTTAGCTCGAAATAGAAATGGATAAAAAGTGTGTGTGTCAGCTCCGACGCACGACTGGAGTTTACTCCTTAAGTACGAGTATCTAACCATACGCAAAAAGAGTTTATTCAACTGAAAAAAGATTTATATCATATGAAAGGGTAAATTCACAAATTAATGAAAAAATTTAAATACATCGACACTGATAGAAACAAACAAGCCCAATGACATATAGTATATAGGTATAGTCGCCTATACAGCATACCATATGTACGTCTTAATACACTCACAGCCAAATTATAAAGTTGCGCACTAAAGGTGCGCACCAAAAACGTGACACATTTTCGTTACTTTAGTAGGTTTTATCCCTCGGATTTTTCTCATGCCGGGCGCCTTATATATGAAAATCTATTCTTAAGGAGTAAACTCCAAAAAAGTATCGTATTAAACTAGCAGAGAAAAAAAGTCTTCTTTACAACAAATATGAAAACCGATTGTGGGGTGTACTAAAACTCTGCAAAATGAATCAATAAAGACAGATGTTAATGTATTTGTAACCTTAACAAAGGTGACATCATCGAATTGCTGTCAAAACTAAAACTATTAAACGTGTTTGGAACTTCTGAATAGACTTATAAAATTTGAAGGATTTCTCTAAATTTCGCGGAGAAAATAAGTTATACAAGAGATACTTGCAAAAAAAAAAGCTATTACGATTTGTGTGAATTTATTTTGTCTAGACCAACAGAACCCTAGAACTTTCGATTATGATAAATAGATCGTCTTCAACGGTATTAGACTTGAAGATTAAAGAGGTTTGGGTGTCGCTGCCCCTTGTGGGGTCTCCATCTTATCTCTTAATTTAGGAAATGAAGCAATAAATAAGTGAATGGGCCTGACTGATTGATTAGAAGGTTTTCGTAGTAGGAAACCTTATACTTTACTTGAATCAACAAATTATTAGTCTGTCTCTGTACGTTGGAAATGATTGCTGTTAATTGATTTTATTACTTACTAGCTGTTTTGCACGGTTTCACCCGCGTTCGTGGATAGTAGCGTGATGTGGTATAAGCCTATGTTTTTGCTGATAATGTAGCTTCTTGTTAGTGAAAAAGTGGATACAATCATTCCAGTAGTTTTGGAGCCTATTTGTATAATATAAATAAACAAACAAATCTTTCCTCTTTATAATATTATAAGTATAGATTTCTCTCTATCCTAAAGGATGCTTTAATGATTTAAAGCTGACGAAAAAATACGAAGCTCATTTACTTTTTTTACTTTGCCACACAGTTGATATTTTATAAACTTTTACACTACAAATATTCGTATTGTGGTCATAAAAAACATGATTTGAATTGAAACTCCTTCGTTCGTTAAACAACAAAGTATTTAGTGTTATTGGATAATCTTTCAGTAATTAAAGGTGTCCAAGTAATCAACTGCAGTGACCGCTTTGCTGGTCTGTGGGGAATTCCACAAACTGCGGGGAATTTTAAGCTTATTGAGGAATTTGTGGCCGGAACTCTGATGGAGGATTTCCGAATAATAAAGCCTTTATATGTGGATGTTTTACTTGCACAAACTTTTTGAAATGTGGGCACAATATTGCTTTGTTCCACATACAATTTTCATGTATAAATGTAAAGCTGATAACAACTAATGAGATAGGAAACTTGACGAAATGAAACGGATAAAATACAAAAACAACAAGAAGGGGTATTAATTATAGAAGGAAAAGAAGAATTACTATCTACAAACCTTCAACTCTATGATAATATTATTTTTTAAGAAGCAACCTGCTAGACGGTCTTATAATCACAATTTCTACAGGAACCTCATTAGGTAATTGCTCCTGTAATGAGATATTAAAAGACCTATTTAACGAATTACGTAAACATTTATTGAAGGTTATTAAGGGTATATGGTATGTTTTAATATCCAATTGCTACCAATCTCCCACGCTTCGCACCCACGAGCGCGTGTAAGATTTGTGATGTGGCTGCTTAGAATTCTAGTACTTATATTTATTATATACTTGGATAATATTAGCTAAACAATTACTAACTATTTATTAATAATCTGTTCCAAAACACTTAGATATGTTGTGAAAGAGATCTTAAGCTTCTTTGTCAAAAGAAAGCAAAATAAGGTTGTTAACATTTCGTCTACGCTAAATGTGTTACATAATTATGAAGTGAGAAGACAATTACGCCGTTCTCAAAAAAAGCAATAAAGTGAAATGAATACCCATTTTACAATTCTAAACGGTACATAAAGGCACGGTTATGTGATAATGCGTTTAATGAAAGAATGCCCACAGTCTGGCAAGTTTCTTGGAAAGGCTTAACTTCTGTGTTAGAATCTCGCTCGACGATATATCGCGGGATCTCGGGCTCAGTCGAAGCATCGGCCACATTACGAGTTCTGAGTAAACCTTGTCGACACACACGATAAATACACGAGCGTTATAAATAACGTCTCCTTTGAATACACGTATACTCTTTCCTCTAGCTATTTAAGTTCAATAGATAAAGAAGCTTGGAAAGAAGAAGTAAGTGCTTGGAAGAAATTTTTTTTATACAAGAAACAGTGCCTTTGTGCTCTTTTTTCTTTATGTATTTTTCATAATGTCTTGTGAGTACATAAATCCTTACTAATATTATAAAAGCGAAAGCGAGTTTGTTTGTTACGTCTTCACGCCTAAATAGCTAAACAGATTTTGATGAATTTTGGTACGGTAGACGGACAAAATCATTTTATTTAAAGTGAGAAATGAAGGAGAAAGAAGGAACAAAAGGGAAAACTTAGCTTTGCTATTACAATAACATAAGGCGCAAGGGCAAAAACTACAGGAAGCAGGTACCTGCAAATCAGGAAAGGAGAACTGTAGGTACTTATAACCCCGAATTTTACGCGAGCGAAGCCGCGGCCAAAACCAGTAAGCTTTTGAATCTCAACAAATGATTTTTACGAATCAAACTTTTAGACCGGAAGAATCTTCAGTCGATCAAATACATATTTTAAAGATTCAGACGCAGTTACAAATGTCCATTTCCTCAACGACACTTAATTCTGGGAACAAACCTGAGGATGTCACGACATAGTTCGTTACGTCCCTCGGTTTCCGATGTCATAATACCTCGATCATTGCTTTATGCTATGTCAACATTGGACGTACACCGATTGCATATTTACTTATTTAGATATAAAACTGGATTCATTAACATAGAAATGTGATGCATATGTTCAAAAAGTGGGCTAAGCACACTAGCTTTCGTTTTTAGTAATTAGTGGAGATATTCAGATAACTAATGCATATGTAGGCGACTCCCAGTCTAGTATTAACTGCTCGACCAAAGATAAATGTTTGCCCATTTATTGAGGTGCTCTCTCGGATTTCATTCTAAGACTTGTCGCGAGCACCGACTCGGAAACTTGTTTAGTTCTTGAGAAATACGTTAGATGGTGTCGCGTGTCTGTCTTATTTAATGTCTTAACTTATTTCTCTACTCAATTTTCGGGTATTACTGAGCGGTCGTTAAGTAAATATGAAGATTACTTTGTCGCCTATTCAACAACTTTATTTGGGATTGATAAATGACTATTTTTATGTCTTCTGGATGCTTTTATCCCTTTTTACGATTAACTACAAAATTGGTTCTGATGAAATAAAGCTGATTAAAAATAAGCATTTGTCTTGTTCTATTAACGTTGGAGTCGCTTCCAAAATGAATAACGAAAGCTCGCATTGTGACGTGAATTGTAAAAACGCCGGAAACACATTAGACACACATTGTCTAGCAGACTTGTGTCAATAAACGCCTGTCTGTCGGTAGCTTTATATCGCTCGTAATCATTTGTTTTATTGGTTACCTTTACTACGCCAGTATAATGTTCTTTGTCCACAATCGTGACGAAATCATTTCTGACGTACATCTTGGCATACATAATATTGGTTAGCGATTCTGTTAATAATGGTGCCAATTTCGTGAAAAAATTGCTATACAAATGTAGTTTTTCTTCACATATTTAGAATGAGAAATTCATGAACGAGCATCCAAGTAACTATTTCTATGAAACCCGCAATTCAATTGATGACGTCTCATGTTAATCTGAAGAATGGAAGTAAAATAGAGCGTATCGGCACATCTTGCTTCACGTGAGATATGGGTCAGCTCCGGTACTCGAAAGCGGCCTTTATCCTAGCACAATGTGTAGTATGTGGCATTCGACAGCCACAATACTTATTTTTACCACTCGACACAGAAAATCCTGGAATAAATGTTACGTAAGTTGCGTGGAGGAGCTTCATCAAACTCAAGTTTTTACGACTAGAATTTATGACGTAGGTAAACGTTGGCGTCATGACAAAGCTGAGGACTAACTTGGACACTTAGTCGTTAAATGCTCTAACGATCAACGTAGCCGGTCAGTGTAAACAATATTATCTGAGTTCGGAAGTTTGGCTTGCTATTCACCCACAGCATTTCCATTTCTAAAGGAATCTAGGAACGGAAATGAATATTGTGGCGACTGGTCCAGGTTGGAATTTCAGGATAGAGCTCTAGCGATGCATATCTAACAATCTGGGAACTATTGTGATAGCCTCAAGGACCGGTTCAACAAGACATTGTTTTCTCTTAAATATAATTAGGATTTTAAATGAAAATTTGCTTACTGAAATCGAATATGTCGTCACTTATAAGATCCGTGCAAATAAACTAATCTACCACAATAACTAGCAACTTGCGGCTGATCAAAAACAGCTGATTGTCACTATCGTGCCAGGCAAAAGAAAGTGGAGTCACGTTTGAACGAAGAACTTCCTCATATAATAAGAATGTTGCCATGCTAAAGACCGGTTTGTGGTCCCACAAACTTTAATGAGTTGCTTACATTCATAGATCGTCACGGAACTATAAAACAATCTTCCTTGATAATGACATCTAACGGAAGTTAGTTGTTCTAATCATCACGTTCTGTAGAGCCGCCATATTAGGATTGTTCGAATGCTTTCTTTCGTAGATCATCACTCGAATTGTAGAAATATTCCAGTTTTGTTTCAACAAAAATATAATAACCACCCACGAGCAAGACCGGTTAGTGACCCCCAAACAGCTGACATACTACTTTCATTCATCGATTCCGGTTCTACAAAAAACACTGTTACAGAATCTGTGCTGGGAGACGAACGGAACTGAACAGCAAATAATAATTTTATTCATCAGTTCAAAAATATTATATTATAATCAACAAATAATGAGCTGTAAAACTGTACAGATGATTTAATTAAGTGCATAAGGGATTCAACGCACATGATAGATGGAGAGGGAGAGGAAGATAATGGTGAATGACAGAAGCGATCACTCCAGAGTCCAGCTATCTAACTGCAGTTGACAAAAACAAAAAACGAGGTGGTCTATGATACAGACCAACCTCTTTAAAGAATACTCGTGTCAGAAAATCAGTATTGTCCAGGAAGAATGAGATCATTCAGCATCGGCACGCTTCGCAATTGGCCGCGATGATTGATGTTGTCGTGAATGTGACGTACGGGTCCGTACGAGGCCGGATGACGCGCTCGTCGGGCGCACCGTATCCGGCGATGCACGCGTACCGTTATGCGGTTGCGTGTACGCAACGTTGTGGAGCGCGATTGTAGGCTAATGCTTGGAGTTGGGGCTTCTTCTGCATTGTTTTTGTTTAGATTACTTTTTTTGGGTCTGTGCATAATATTATGATTTTTTACAAATTGGGGTGTGGTTGCAGAAACTTTGAAGAAGGTAGACTGGTCATTATTTCCGCTTCCTTCTTGGAAATGCTTATAATGATAAGGGTTCACAACAAGGTAAAGGATAATATCATTGATATCTTTATCTCTTCAAACTAATCCAACACTGTATCAAGGTCTGTTCAAAAGCATGTCAGGAGTTGCCATTTTTGGCCTTCCGCGTCCATCGTTACCGCCATACCTTAAATGGTCGACAATCGTTATCTTCCAATTCAAGTTGTACTTAGTATCGCTTGTGGTGGTAACTGGGTTACAAATCTAATCTTATCGATGCCAACGATGTCCCACAGCTGGGAACACTCCTCCCCTTGTGGACACGGTCCCCGTTCCTTTTAATTGTGTTCTAACTACAATATAATTGTGTTGCCATGAGAAAAAAAACAGGATGTCCTCGATCAGCTGATTATCGTCCCGCGCAAATGTGACTGACTATAAAATAGGTTACTACACTATGGTGGTCACAGGCGAGTAGCGAGTTGATGTTACTTGAGTACTAATGCGGTTTTTGAACCCAGTGTGTGCTGTAATTGGCTCCAGGCGGATAGAACTGCCTCGCTTCTTGCTTTGGTAGTATTACTCCGCATTGATACGGTCAAGGCTTTCGATCAAGTTCAACTTATATTTGACAGTTAATTTTCTCATTATTTTTCTTAAAATGTTTAAATTATTATGAAGTTACGTTCATCATTCAAAACTTTAGAATTGAATTTATAATTATGATTCTACTAAAATCTTCTCTCGCAACATTTAGAGGGAATAGTTTAATAATAAAACAAAATAGTTAGTGGTAGTTAACAATTCGTCTCTGCTGTCATGAATTCACAATTTGTTTCGACATCTGTTTACCATTCGCTGCCGAGACTCGTAGTTCAAAAGCGGTAGTGAGACTATTGTTTCACAAGCTATGTCCGTGCGCAATCATGCATCAAGTAGCTTAGTGATCGATCGACTCATTTAATGTGGCTCACGATTCTCACACGCGTTAATAAACATCAATTATGATGCTAATATACCTGAACTTGGGCCTCATTTACGAATATTCAAAATATTAATCGATTTGCTTTTATAGTTATCACTTCTGAGTCAAACCATACGATAAAATTAAGTAGAGTAATATTTTGATTAATAGCTAAAATGGCCTCAATAAAACTGCACACACTAGCTATTGACTCAACTAAATGGTAGTCTCCTTCCAAGCGATAAGTGCGCCTTCGAAGACGTATGAGTTAAGAGAAGGCCACTTCGTATTAAATCGGCTTTGTTCGTGTATAATCGGGTTCGAGTACTAGGCTTGCAGTGGGCAATAGGAAGCCAGCAAGAGTTCGCAGGTCAAGGCGGTTTGCGCTGCCGTCGCCGCCGCCGCCGCTGGCGCGGGTCGAGGACCGCGACGCGCCGCCCGCCACTCACACTGGGTTCCGTTACTCCTCACTACGATATTATCCTGGTACCAACCATTTAAAATTATAGCCTTGCCTCACTAAAGTAATTCAATCAATATCTACGTTTTGTGCGATACGATTCTGATAAAGATTAATGAGTGTTATACTGGTTCTACCGTTCTGAACAAACTGTTAAATCACTTAATCAATGTTTGTAGGTCAACTTTGATGGAATAGACAAGTCGGTCCATTGCGATACACTGTTTACTTCGTAGTAGTTTAATGTACAATAAATTCACGCGCACGTCTCTCAATTTGAAGTGGCTCATTTTATAAATGATTCGGTAATGTTGTGTGTTGTGATTTGTTGCGTGGCCGCGTGGGAACGGAACACAGGAGCGAAGCGTACGGCCAAGTAGCTTATCTTGAAATATCGCCGCTGACAGCACGAGTCGCGGCCGCGACAGACCCGCCGCCCGTGGAAAATTGTTAGCGTTTACAACCATTAATTTTATTTAACCATCAACGAATGCCACTCCGTTTTTATGACAAATTTTAATTATAACAATAAATCTTTTAATTTCAAGTCCATCTAAGGAGTGGCTATTAATTCTGCCAATCTCGAGCAAGTTATTTTACTGCGGCAGTTGCGTAACGTTTTAGTGGGAACGCAGCCGGCCCGTACGAACTGACAATAATAACCTAAGTCGGAATGATAATTATTAAAATACCATATTTAGCGGTTGCTTTTGTGTCGGCTTTATGGCAACACTGGCATTTATAGTGCAAGCCTGATTCGCTGTAATATCGAGGTGACATCATCGCTGGTTATCGATATGAAGCTTATAAGTAACCATTGCAAGTACAAATATATTGCAAATAAATACGTAGTTTTAGACAAGATTATTAAATTTATAATTCAGAAAGTTTCACAACAGGCTTGTTCAATATCGCGTTTTTATAGCCTACATAACGTAGCGTCAAATGACATCTTATCATGTCAGTTCATCGAGGAATGAGTTGATATTGCGTGTTTGTGTACATTGCTATAATAAAATAGTCTTAAATAGTTGAAATGCATTAAAGATTGAAGTAGGTAGAGTTGTTGGCTCTCGTCCAGAGCGCCCTGAGCGGCCTACGAGACGCGTTCTCCACGAAATTTGAAAGCGTTGCGAATTTGCTACATGTTTAATAAACTCCATTATTGTCATGGCCGCCGATCGCCATGATTGATGGACTTCACGCTCCAATCGTTATGATCAAGATAATTGCTATTTTCGTTACAAGACAAATATTCTGCCCATACGATAACCTCACTAGGCCTCTAGCCTTGGAATAAGATTTATAATGCCATAAAAATGTCACATGAACTTTTATGCCATTTTATTCGTCATCGACCTATATTTTATTTACCTTGTGTGCACAAGAATTTACATATTGGCTGTTTACAGCAGTTGAATAACCCAATTTTATTTCAATGTAGACAATCATTTTGTTCGTTTTAAAGTGTTACGAGATTCTATATATAATTTCGATACCTGAAAGCTGATTCGGATTTTGAAACGGTTGACCTGATTTCAAACAAACGTTGAGGATAACTCGAATTCGCGGTCGACTCGTAGCTACGATGCCACAGACCATCAAAATGAAATGATGACGTATTCAATTCATTTTCGACAGTATACTTACAAGATGGATCTTAAAAACAAAATATTAAAGTACATAATACTATAAAAGCAGGAAGAATCGTCAAGTTCTTATCTCTTACTGTGTCATCAGAGCTTCAAGCCGTGCCAACAGTATTCGTAAGTACATTGGCACTGCTCAAAGACACATGCTGCATAAGCTCTGTAGTTCAACGACCGCTGCACTGCAAATAATCGTATGGTCTATGATCACTAGAGTAAAAATTATAATTGGTCTTCAAAATGTCAATAGCGATATTTACTCTGTGGTTTTACTGAGTAATTTGTTTCAGTTTGTACAGTATTTATGGTAGTGGGCACAAATGATATGATAATGAAGGAAGGAGTATGTCGTCTGTGCCGATGACAAGTGGACGTCGCTCGACGCAGATTTACGTTATGATTGCGTCTGACGTGTCATGGGTATATGAACTGATGTTAGAGCTAGTTTAACTGGTAATTTGCACGTTATTTTTCAAACAAACATATCGTTGAACTTCCTAGTCATTATGAATGAGAATGACGATCGGGTGGCATTACAGTAATCATTATTTAAAAAACCTGGTTTAGTTTATTTTTTAAATAATCGTAGTGCCTAAAGTTAGCTTCATCATTCTTAAATTGTTAATGATAATAAAAACAGTTCCCGATACCGGTGGGCTATTATAATTTGTATAATTGTATAATTTGTAAAAATATTTATAAGAAGTAGGTATGTGTTAAAAAATAATACGCACTCAAAATAATAAGTACCTACTCCAGAACTCGGCAGTAATAGTAAGGAGGAACTCTCTGGAGCCCTGACCATAGGCATTGCCAACCTGGATCTTGTTTTTAATACCGATTAATACTTTTATTTTTTTTTTGGTTTTATAATAAAACTTCAAAAAAAAATATAAGAGAGAAATAAAACTTCTAAAAAAATTATTAGAGAGAAATTTATAAGAGATAAAATGAATAAACGCAATAAAACATCAATTTCTGCTAAAGGATTATCCTCGACCTTTCTACTTTGAAAATTTTCAGACTCAAAAATTTGATTGCAGAAACGACAAATAAAACAGGCTATTAAATAGGTAGTAACTTACTGTTGTGAGTGCGGAAACGCAATAAATTTGACAAATCGCCTCTGTTATGGCAATAACTGTTTCAGAACTTACTTACCGAATAAAAAATGTCTGTAAAGTATACAGAGTAGTTGCGATTGTCGCCTACCCTGCAATAAAGAAATATTGTAATGAAGAGACCGATACAATACGTTTCACCTCACTTCCAGTTTCTGCCAAATCAATGGATGAATGTAAAATAGTTGGGTTGAAATTTACATTTTGATTGGAAATTCTATGAATCTGCTCCTCGATTGTGCTCGTGTGGTGGGTCGGGAAAAGTTAATTCACAGTTGGGACACGGTAACGAAGTAGGGAATCGATAGCTTTGCGCACAAAAGGTGTAATGTGACTTGGTAACAATGACGTGCCTGATGCCTCACTCAACATGTTATCCTTATTCCATTCTTAATTACGTGTTGTTACATCACTTTGTTGGCTGTTGCCATCACTGGATCAACAATTATCATTCTCTATCTTCATCTCTTGTGTTTAAAGGCCAACAATTATTGATTACCTGTTTTGTATTAATTTCAGTTCAGTTTCATCAGCTTAACTTACAAAAAATACTTTTTCACGTTTTTTCAAGAACATTCCTCTGGACTGGTCTGGGCGGAACGGGGGGAATTGTCAGACTTTTATTGACTAAAACCCACCCTTCTTTTACCCTTTATGTTCAGGGACCGCGGTATCTCTTTCGAATAACCCGCAACCCCGGGCTTTCACACGTATGCCATAACAAAATACATAAGGTAAATAAGCAGAGCCAGTATTAAGCAAGTTCTATTAACACGGATCAGTATTTCATCGGCTCGCAGACGCACGTTTCAAGTTAAAAGTATTCCGCTTACTAAAAACAAATCGAAACGCCATAGTTATGTAAATGAACACTTTAATCGATTGTAAATCCATTGAACATTATTTCTAGAATTGCTTTTAAATGTATTGTCTGACGATGCACTTGGGACTGACTGGACAAACATACTGCATAAACTAGTTTTGTCGCTGGATTTATTATTAGGTGCCCAATACTGTATAGATTACAGAATTCTGCACTGGTATCCCTGTGCCAGTATGCATAATATGCTAATTTAAATAAAACACTTGCAAGATGAGACTGCATTCCGCTAAGAGTAGGTAGTATATAAATTGCATTAAACAGACTAAATATTTGAATAAAGCAGTGTTCAGGAAATTAAAACTTAATTAACACAGTTGAGACTAAACTCTGGCAAGAAAATAACAGTGTTTCATTTAGGTCAAAAACTGTTGCTTGCAACTAGTGCACATAATCCTAAATTTCTCTAAGCCGTTTCAAAAACTGTTTTCGTAATCGTATATTCCATACAATTTTCATATTATTATAACAAATGTAATCATCATTGGTTTAAGTCATTTCAAATATAATCGCGTCCATAATGGAATTCAATCACAGTGTAATTGCGCCGTTTGATGTCTCAGAATTGTATTACATTATGATATTAAAATTGTAAGCGATATGGGAAATTTCGATACTGAATACAATGGAGGTAGGAAAAAGGTTGAGCTTAATCATGTAATAAATGAAAGCAGTGAAAATGAGCAATTGAGCATTCTATGTTATGTCCGATGATACGACGAGTAATAACGTAGTATTGAAGAAAAAGACATGTTGCACTGATCCCAAGTAAATTGGGATAAGCGGAGGAGAATGTGATCATAATGAGCATTCTCCTGATGTCGCATAAAATCAAAATGCGGTGGACAAAACCAATCCGTTTGCAGATGGCAATTATTCTCTCGTTAGTACTCAACGTAACAGTCTTGTTTGAGACCTTTTATGAAATAGTCATTCAAATGAATAAATGCAACTGACTGATACGCATCAGCTGACGTCCAGCGAAAGTTGGTTTAGCATAGAAGCGAATTGGCAGCAAAATGTATAATGGTAGTTAATCGATAGTGTGCAGAATCGAAAGCTGCAAGGTCGACGAAGGCAACCAGTCTTGCCGGACCGGGTGGTCGCTCGCTACCAGTTCTAGTAACGCTTGCACGCGCCCGTCCAAACTGATTAATTAACATTTATATATTGTTGTGATTTTCTCACTGTATCTAGTTTCATTCATAATTATGTGCGTGTTTGTAATTCATCGCGTTTTTAATAAAAGACGATTTAGATTTTTTTCATATTCTGGTTCTCCGAACAAGTTATCGTTCTTTGTAACTATTCTTATTCTTATTTTTCAATTTGACTCAGCAGCTTGCGCAAAGTGAGCTATAAACATATCCTCGTACACCCGTTTCAATGCTTTAAAACAAACGTTGAACTCACCTTCTTTTAGACAAAATATACAATAGAAAACTAGTTTATCTAGAGCTGGTGCAGTGACATGTACATTGTTATCTAGGACGACTTCACACGTTAGCACACATTAAAGCCTGAGCGCACGCATACAACTGGTAATCTCGACGAGTCATTACTGTTTGCTCTTTGATTTACATGACGGCTGTGTCTGTAGTCGGGTTATATGTTTGGAACCGATCGGTTGCCCGCACACACACACTAATTACACTACTCCACTCGGATATGGAATTAGTGAAGTTTGTCATAAATTGTGCCGACAGAGTACAACCACCCCTGCTCCGGCTCCTTCGACGCGTGCAGGCATCGCTTTGATACGCTTCGCTAAACAACACACACAATTACAGAATAATTATTTGTACAGAACTGCTTTCCGCATTAGTTGCAATGTTGAGTGAAAAGCTTACTTGTTCAAAATTCAGCAAGCTCTCCGTCTGTCTCCGTGCTATTTGTTCTAAGACGGTGCGTTCATGTTTAAAAGTTTGCCCGGCTTCTTTTCAGCTGCTCTACGTTGATTTTATTACATGGTCGTTACAGGAGGACTTCGTCTATCTCCCTTAGTTTGATTAGCAAAATGTTATTGTCAACCTTAGAATTTCATTTTGTAACTTGAACAAAGAGCTAACATTTAATCCGCGTTGAAGGTAGTTTTGTAGCGTAGACCACTCCAACTTTAACAAATAGACAAAACACCCATCCGCTTACTAATAAGGCCCTTCTTACGAGAAGTGCTGTTCGGTGCGACTGTCTCCCTAACCGCAGCATGCTTCGCTCGCTTTGCTAATGAGACCCTCGAGATATTCTTTCCATTGCCATCTCAGAGGGTTTCTATCGCGCCGCGTCGACCATACCACATTTACAACTGCATTTTTTTATTTTATCATTGACCCATTTTTAATTGCACTGTTGATTTTGCTTGTTTTCTTCCATATCTTTGTAACGTTCTTTTTATTGTCTTTAGAGTAGCACGAGAAACATTTCATAAAGTGTTTTTACTGTTACCATTCGTTCCTGTTAGTCTGTTCCATCCACATTACTAGACGAACTGCAAGAGTCACAAAGCAATGCAATAAAAAGTTGAGTGAAGAATTCCTGGTAGTGTGTGTTGAAAACTTTCGAACACGAAAGTACATTGTCTTAACTACACTCAGTTTTTCGACATCTAATCGTCAAGGTCGGTAACGCGATCAAGCGAACGATGAACTCTTCTTCCGAAAATTCTATATTTTTATTTGCAAAAAGCTTTCGATACATCCGCTATAAATTGGAGGGCTCGAAGCTCGAACGGTTTTGGCTTTGTCTGTCCATCCTCAATTATTAGTATCCCGTCGTTTGGCTAATTCATCAAAACAAAATTACAGACCATTGAGCCGACTGGCGATGTAAAAAGGCTCTTAATTTGAGTAAAATGGGAATGGTCAATTGAGATAATTCAGAGAAAACAACATTTTTTTTTATAATTGCAAGCAAAAGATCTAATCATGTATTAAATAACTATGTATAAATATTGGGAAATGCCTGTTGAGTCATAACTTCGAGGTAGCTGAGAGCTTCTTTAAATAAAAAGTCTTTACGGAAGGTGTCCAAAATGGTGGTAACCAAAATCGATTTTGTGGCTTTCGTCGCGTGAAATTGTAGTCAAAACATTTCATCATAAAGAAAACTTCACACGGAGTTTATTTAAACTCTTTGTTACTTGCATTGCACCACGTTTATTCACCTGTATGTTTCAGTTTATCAAGCGGCTGAATTCAGTATGTTTTATGTTAGTACGTTGTAAATCGTTCATTTGCAATTCATATGCGAATGTAAATTGCAATTGCACCTTCTTCAACAGCCTTGGCGCTTTGGTTTTTTTTAAACTTGACAATAGATACAACGAAACAATGGAACCTTTTTATAAGAACAGTTTTTCTTTCCGTAACAGAAGCAGTTTATAGTTCTGTACAGTATTAAACATTCATTTACAAAACAATAATTTCTCGATGATGTTCAGAGTTTTTTGCAGATCCCAAGCTTGGCCTTTCAAACATTTTTTCCCTCGACTACTCTTTGTGGAATACCGACATCCTCATTCATAAGCCGGACAGCTACCAATTCACTACACACTTTATCGTTTTGGGTTATATAGTGCAGATTAGCTTGGCCACTGTATGTTTTTAGATGGGCAATGCTAAGTTATGACGGTACTGAGAAGGTTCAAAATTGCTTGAACCTTTTTGGAGCAACTTGTGTGAAGAGAGTTCAGGCAATTGCAATTTTACCTGCTCTGCGTCTAACAGGATGTCAGAGAACCGATGGCCCATGATTGTTGCGTTTTCTATTGCCAAATGATTTATTGTTTGGCAGTACTGCAATTAGTAAATATTATGATTATGTGCTAAGTTTCTCGTAAGTTCATTAAATGAAGCTCATTAAATATAACGTTTCCTTCTTAACAGGTGTTAGCTACATTCAGAACAGATTATAAAATCTCTAAATAATTCTACAAAATTTATACTTATTTTCAACCCAAAACTGCCCAATTGTGTTTCATTCGTACATTTTATTTCAGTTTTACGGCTCATATGCGGTTTTATAGTACCGGCAGCCGTTGAGTGAAAAATGTTGGAAGTTGAGATAACTTCTGTGATTTGAAAGTGAATATTTCGTGTGGCGTAGACTCGACCGCATAACTGGATGACAGGATGCGGTTTTAAGTGATAGGTGCTATGGCGGTAGGGTCTGGTTCCCAGTTCCCAGTGACCAATTGTTCCTGTGCTGTCAAACATAATTCCCGCAGTTGTTCCTATTGGCTTTCCATTTGAGAAATTATTAAAGCCTCGTTGTTTAAGACATCGGTTTCTAAGGAAGCAATAATGAGAAACAAAGATAGATAGATAGATAGAATATTCTTTATTATGTACACCATGCAAATAACTAGAATAACATTAAACAACTTATAAATAGGGTGACACAATGGGCGGTCTTATCGCTAAAAGCGATCTTTTCAAGACAACCTTTGGATGGATTTAAAGGAGGACAAACAGTACTGTAGGTAGTCTGTGGTGTAACATTTTTCAAAATTAATAACTACATTTAAAAAAAACAAATACTTAAATATAAATACATATAATATACATTTAAAATAATAATCATTAAGAGCAAAGAAGTATTTCATATTTTGTCACAACAAAATCACCTGAATACTATTATTTATTTATGGTCAAACTACTATTTTCATTGCCATAACAAAGAATATGACACGAAAGCAATTCGGAACTGGAAAAAAGAATCATGTAATATCTCACGCAAGATAATGTATTATATCAGCTGCAGAGTCTCCAAAATTATCGACGATTGATAAAAGATAAGGTCGTGTATGGAACGGGATAGTCGTTGCTATTGGAGTCAACAATGCAATGACCTTCACGACCTTGACGATGTTCGCGAGGTTATACATGGTGAGTGGAATATACCTCGCGTGACATGATTGTAAGATATGCGTGTTATGTTCCCGCAGTGTCTACTTTCTCATATTAATTGTTACTTTTTATGGATTACTTGTTTTGTTTGCGTCTTTATCTACTGTAGTCTTGTTATTGGATAGTGTTTTGTTTGTTACTGTTGTAGACTGTAGTCAATAAGACGATGTAATGCTAACGTATACTTTGATGTTTTTGTTTGTAGAATCAATAAATATTATATTAGCTTATTTAGAGCATGTTAACTTTCATATCGTAGTATATTTAAATAAAATTAATGAGCGTTTGGTTTCAGGTTTCTTTATAACCAAATTAGTTCAAGCGATAATTAATAACGAGTACTGGCAAACCTTGAAGTAATTGTATAAAAACAAAGTATTATTTAGGTCGAAAGCTTTAGTGAAGACGTTGAACGAGGTTTTCATAGCACACCGCTTAGTTCATATCGCATCAACCTTGGACTAACCACATAATTAGCGTACCAGGGAATTCAACCTTGTTCACCCTACCACGAAGATGATTTGCTAAACACGATTCTGAGAAACTGAAACACCTCACAAAGCAAACGCACTTTCAAAATAAGATCATAAAATAATCCATCTGAAAGATTGCCTCTATAAAATACACTTTGGGTTATACAAAATGTAATAAATATTCTGCCCGAGGTGATCGCTTAATACCTGATGGTTAAACGTCTGCAACCTTTTCCAGATTATTACCGATCGCTAGGTCGTCGTACTAAAGTTTTCATAAAACATGATTTACTTTTGTTAATGATCTATTGTTTTCGCACACAGGCTCAATGGTCGCGTTCCGATACGGTTACGCAACCGAGTGTGCATTTTCTCATTATTTTTATCATACAAATGTGTGCCAGTGTATGTTATTAAGTTGGTAATTGTCTCCCTTTGTTAAAGTATTTATTTTTCTGTTTACAGGCCACACAAAATGATGCTCGAGTCGAGCCGGTAAGTCAACTCCGCCACCAATATCTGTTTAACGTAATTCGTTCTCATCTATTAGCGTTATATTATTAAAACACTTTTCATTGGCACATTTGTCCGTTTTCCTGTGGATGTTGACCCGTCAAATTATTGGAAAATGTTTAACAACTTTTCTTATTTTATTAACTCTTAACAGCGATTTATTTTGTCTACGTAATTTAGCTGACGTTCCTTTAAATTGGTCCCTTCTTTTAAAAGTATCATCGATATTGTTTTATGTATCAATCGTTGAACTATGCAGCAAAGATTTCTTTGTAGATTGTCCGTGTATTGGTGCAGTTGTCGGCTCATAATTAGTTTCGCTTATTCACTCACCGACACAGGTGCGTACTATAGGAGCATCAATTACGTGAAAGTTGCGCGTTTTCTAATTTCTAATTTAATTGCGATGTACGACCGTGCAATACCTTTACTAGATCGTTTACAGTTAATAATTCGCTTTGATTTGTGGGGATCGTGCAAGTAGGCCAATTAATTACATTGTTTGGATTTGTTTGTGATAACCGAAGCCATGTCCGATTAGTTAAAAGATTACAACAAATCCATATGTATGGTAATATGTTTTCGTTCTCGTATTTCCTGTGTTATTTTTCCTTGTTTTTCGTCCTGAATCAGTTCACTTGAAGTAGGTACCTACTACTACTGGTGTCTGAAGAAAATTATTTTCAAAGTATAAATTATTTCGTCCTTCTCAAAGACTATTTGATTACGGTATATTATACGCACATTAACCCGTACATTTGACTAAATAAGTAAAGTTTGAAAACTCGTCCACGATAAGCTATGCATACGAGATAAAATAATTATTTTATAGCGTCATAATCATGATAAACGGACTGGCACTAGCACAACATGTAGTAAGTAGCCGCCGCGGTTATGTAAAGCTTCAGTCACTATAAATCACCACCAGAAAGAGACAGAGTATAAAGTCCTAAACGGTAATTGTAACAAGCAAGAAGGAGACGACGCGAGTACGTGCGTACCGATACAGAGTACGGCCGTGAACTGTGAAAGTAAACATAGGGCATTATAGACTTTAATTTATTTACAGCTATATTCTTTTATTTCTCTTTTACTGAACTAAATACAAACGTCAGTTATTGCATTAGAATTTGTAATGTTTCTACCATTGATATTATCATAGTCGTTAATGGTCATTGCCAAACAACTGTAAACATAAGCAGTGCCCTGTGTAAGCGATAGATGGAGCCACGTGTAGACGTTTGTTTGAATGCTAATGAGTTTTCAACTTATTGCCATTATAATAAAATTGAACTTAAAGTAAATTACCATTTAGATAGGTCTGTTTAACTTTGACCACAGACATTATTATGAATGACATAGTTCATATGGGCCATGTTTCTTTAGAATTCCTGGTGTAGCACCCAGACAGCGCGCTATCATCAAATACTTGCATTATGAGTCCGGTACAAGAATTTATGTGCGCGCACTAAGTTTACGATGTATTTATTGCTTCACGTCCAGCAAAAGGAGAACCATTGTAATAATGTGGAGCCATGTCGAAACGGACAAACAATGGGGGCGAGCAGACTCGTCCGATTCCAAGTAAACGCCGATTCCAGAAGAAGAAGGTGCATCTAATCAATCACTGCGAGTCGCCACAGTGAGTCAAATGGTCGTTTTTTCCGGCGGCTCATTTGCATTGACGCTTGTCTCCCTTACACTTTTAACAAAAATGGAAAGACGGAAAGAGACAACAATTTTGTCGCAATGACCTTAGCAACGTGCGCGTGCGTTGGTACCGTTGTGCCGTGAGAAGGAATTTTTGTACGGTTTAGACTCTCAGCTGGCCATAATGTAATCTCATTTCTTGTTATGTAGATCTAGGTTTATGTAACCAAATTTGTTTTGCAGATTTCTTGTCTTCCTGATGCCTAGACTGTAATATATATATATATATATCTGTTTTTAGGTTAGAGATCAGAAAAATATTGAAACATACAAGAACATCAATAAAATTAAGATTAAATTTAGGGATAATAGAAATAAAAAGAATCTTTTCTGTTACTTAATCTATACAAATTCATAAAATATAAGTGTACTTTTGTGAAAGTATGCCTATGCCTTAAAATTCAAGTCAATCCGGCCAAAGAAACGCGTTCTCTCAAACAAAACATGTATTTTGCAAAATCTCGTCTTAGTGAGCACCTACGTTCTAAAAGGATCCCCCATGTAGAATTTGTGACTCCTAACACTTCAGTTTCTGAGATATCGTGATGAGTGAGTCAGTGATTTTCGCTTTTATATAAACAGATAGCACAATCAATATTGATTCCTCTTATTAGCGTAATCGTCGGGAGGGTTGGTCACGAAGTTTATTATAAACGTAATTGAAACTATATGCGCAAACACAGCATCACAGTTAATACTAGGTAATGCGTCAAGAAAATCGTGATCGCCCTACATTACTAATGATTTTAATAGAACGACATGTGTGTCACATCTCACGTCAGACATTTAACAAATGATACACCGCAACTCAGGAGTGTCTTCATATTTTTATTCGGAGTTTTCCCAAGATGGCGGTGACGTGAGTAAATCGTACTAAATCATCGTTGATACATTTTTTCCCTGATAGAATAATGTCTGGTTTAACAAAGCGAACAGGCTTGATTTACAGTTTGCCTGTAATGAAATTGCCCTCATTTGCACGTCCGAGCATATCATGAAGTTTCTCGTTTTCCACTTCTACCGTTTTTCCATCTTTTATATTGTGTGGTTTGTCTGTTTTATTTGTTAGATTAAGTCTATTTGTCCTTGTGCCGCATCCGTACTGACTACTTCTGACCTAAATACTAAAACTAACTAAACCATTAAATCAACAGTTGTAAATCAAAATGGTAATCTTCGATTCTTGGATCGAAATAACACAGCTAAGAAGGCACAGCCAAATGAATTGGTCGCTCATCAAATTGTTTAACTAATTAGATAAATCACGTTTGTTGATAATGCCCCATCAATATCGCTTACATCGCGCAACTGCTGACTACACACGACCGAACCTCTTTAAACATTCATTTGGGACTAATCTGTTTAGACAATGCCCTTAAGCGAATTTATTTTTTGTTGTGATCAAGAGCCATAGAGGGAACAATAGTTATCCTAAGCAACTTTCCATTTGATATTGAGTTGTTGGCTTAAACAATGGTTTCAATACGTTTACATTGCACGCCGACATTTAGATACGCCATGTTGACGAAAAATTTAATAATATTTCAACGCTTTCACCTACTGTATCCGTGACGTCGACGCTGTGATGACATAAGTATTCAAGTTATTGTCTGAACGGCAGCTTGGAATAGTACACTGGGGATGTTTCATGGCTTATTAAATACGATGACAATTTCATTTTCGACTAAGGAATACCATTAAGATATGCTTCTGCTGATTCATGGTCGTATGGACATAATAGAGAAATGTAGAGTGTGTTAGCAGCCTGTCGGTTGAAGACATTTGAGGAAAACGAATCATTATGTTGTTTAAGAAATACGAGGTCATTATAGTTGACCTAGTTTCACTTAGGTTTGCGGAGGTGCAATAGAAGCTCCGCTAAGTACGGAACTTGGCATATCATTAACTGAAACTAATCCAATACGTTTTAATGAAGAAAACTATTACACTTACCGAACTCAATTGTATTATTATTGATGATAAAATAATCGGTTATGCTAGTAAAACGAACACACACAAAGCTGTTGACTTAGCTGTGTTTCACATGGTAACATATCCGATTCAAATCAAACAATATGTAAATTAGACAACGCGATACGGTACCTTGTCTCATGTAAAAAAAAAACGTGCGATAAAAAGTTTGATTATTTTTCTATACGTTTCATAGTATCTAGCTTTGAATGCACGTGTCTCATACAAACTGATTAAAATGTATGAACCTCTGTAATCTCTGGTGTATTGGCCTGAGAGATACCAATATATTTTGCCGTGATTTTTTATTTTAGTAAATGTAGCATGTTATTGTATTCTCAAGTAGATCTCAAAACCGGTATTCAAGTAAATGTTGATCACAATGATATGCATATCCATACTTCAAGGTGAGAAAACTAAAGGTTTTTTTTCTCTAAATACAAAAGTAGCCTTTTTTGTAAGCAAAGAGGTTTTTATTTATTTTTCTGTAGTGAATTATGTAGTAGCATATTTACGGAGTTTGTAGTGTCTAAGGTCAAGTTGAAGTGGAATCAAAATTCCGTACCTGGTTTCCTTGACATTGGAGAATTGTATTTGACATTTTACATACTAACAAGGAAATGATTTCATTTTCTAACTGAGTTTGTGTTTAATTTTCTTGGAACCATCATTACTAAATATACTTTGTAAAACTCAGAAATATTTTCCTCTGCACTGTCCTTAAATGCAAGAAGTATAAATATTGAACCGTTGTCGTTGACACCCTCTTATTTGCTTTTATCTTTTTATCTCATAAGCGCTATTTATGACAATAAACAAAGATTTACCGGGACAGCGCAATATACTTCTTATTTACAATTAAAAGCGGGCCGGAGATAGTCCCTTGCGGCATTCCTTTTAAAGGATGACGCGCAAGGATGAGTGCGACTATAAAACTGGATTGACTGGACACGTCATCAATTTGCAATTCGAATACTCGTAATGAACTAATGAGTCTCATGTAAATAAATTAGGAATGTGGTGCTTGCATTATATGCCATCTCTGGTCGCGACTCGTTTATATCGATGTGACAATAAACTTTTTCTGTTATCTTGTTGCTAGTTTCTTTATTAGATCATGTATCTTACGGAAAATAATGCTGTATTTCTGATGTATCTATTATTTTAATAGCAAATTTGATAACGCGATAATATTTTTCTGCGCGTAATGATATCGATATAATCTTTAGGAAATTCTACACCCAATTTTTGAACACTTTGCTATTCCTTAATGTAAGAGTTGAGTTGGTGAAGAAAAACATCGTGAGGAGACCAGCCTAATTGAGAGATATTTCTCGACGGCATGTTTAGTCAAGTCAGATGCCTACGGACGGCAAAGAAACTCTGACACCAGGTGAAACAACTCATCATCATGATTTTCCTGCCCTTGTCCCATTCTATTTAAGGTCGGCGCAACACGCTTCCCTCTTCCATCCTCCCCAGCAGACGTCACGGCATGATTTACTCCTTAATACCAGGTGAAACAACTAACAACACGATAAAGAAGTACAATGTCGAGTTCGCTCCGATATCAATGAAACTAGGCGCTGTTTACTAAAAGACTAAAAAATACCACCTCTAATGAAAAGTCTAGACAAACGTTGCGTAAACGACATATTTTGCTCAAGTGTATGTCTGTCACACCTAAATGTATGAAGCGTTCATGCTGATACAAATTAGAGCATTATGTACGCAAACATGATCCAGTACGTTTAACCGATGATGTCATTGTCTGTTTGTTGTCTTTGGTAAATATTGTATCTATGTCCAGAGGCATCGCGTGCGCATCAAATATGCATTGCGCGCCGAATTCACTGTCTTACATACGTATAGCTACGTACTAATATCATTGTAATGTCCTAATCGTTGTGGTCTCAGTCATTAGGTGGTGTTGAGTTCATAACCTTCTAGTTTTTCTGACAAGGTGACCTTAACTGAAGCTCTAGGTCAACTACAAGTTCAGTTGATATGACAGGTAATATGAGATATAAATTTATCTTACAAATTTCATAGGCTACGATCAAATATGATTTTCCCTGATCAAGGTATTCTTAAAATCAGAAAGCAAAACTGATAATTTAAAGGCCCTACGAAGAAACTCTAAAAACCTAGATAATCCCGGGATTGATGCAAAGCCTTCAGTTATGGATTATTAATAAAGGTTAACTTAATGCAATTACAGTACAGGATGATACCCTATAAATCCAACTTATTGCTGCATAAATCTTCAACAGAATCGATATGTTGGATTCCTAACACAACATAGGTACACAATTTAATTAACTGTAGAATGGCTTCTGCTATAAAATACCACTTGGATGTGTTGGAAGAATTTAATATTATAATATTGTATGTATTTCTTCAAGGTCAAAAGATGAATGCACAATAAAATAATTATAGTACTTAATGTTTTTTTATGATGTTACATGTAATTGGAATTATGATAATGTCGATGCAAAAACAAAAGCAACTAATGACTGACTTAATAGATAATCACTAAACATTTTCAGCACAGCATCTGATGATGATAATGTATCTATCAATCTACCCGATATATCACTCCTTTCCCAATTCACAACGGAAAGAATCCATAAAAAAAGAGCCAGTATTTATAACCTTTGCCAGTGTATATCGGAAATCGCTAAGCTAGTGGCTACACTTTGTTTTGGACAGCTATGGTTTGCTTTAAATGCTTCGGTTAAAATAAAACTCATGTTATTCTTTGCTGATTAAAAAAAAGGAATTCGACTGAATTTTTTACGCGATTTCTCCATCGATATTGGGCCGATTTTCAAAATTTTCAAATTCAAAAGTCACCGACTTCCGAAGGAAAATTTATTTTCCGTCTTTTTTGTTTTTTTTTTGGAAGCCGGTTTATTTTAGCAAAAAGTTTTTATTTCTATTTCAGTTTGTCGGCTTCGGGTCAATGGCGAAATTGGTTTCCGTAACGCTGGATTTTTGCTGAATAAATTTTATTTCGTTTGGCTAGCTTAACTGTTTGTAATACTACTTGAAATCCTAAACTCTTTTGCTTATGTTACTGAAAAGATTAATTACCTCAAGTACTAAGGATGACATAAGCTTTAACTGTATGTTTTTGGATTACTAAGTTTAGACATATGTAGTTTTAAAATTGCCTTTTCGAAGCGCATACTTCATTCAATTTTCGACTATTTTCTATTTTATTACTATTTAATAATTCAATCCAATTTACTATTTTCACTTCATTTAATTTCGCCAACAATTGCATTTCAGTGTTCAATACTGTCCTTAAGTTCTTCATTCCTTCCATATTATTACTGGTCTTATTTCCAATTACATCTTCAAAGATATCGCGACCTTTTGCATCTTCAATAATTAAGCTGATGTTTCGTTACTCAGTGTAATATAGGACAGCATAAAGGAATCAACAGGTTTACATTAGTGGTTTACGTCAGCATAGGAGAAGACAGTAGTTGATTAATCTAGACCTTGTAGCTATAACAGCATTGGCTGTAATAGAGATGTGCCCGTCTAATATCTCATGTTTATGTTGAATTGAGCTGAACTGCAGTACATGTGTCTTGTCTAGACGTGTATTCATTGCAACGTTATTAAAACAACTTGTTTTATTACGCCATTTTGAGTAGGGAGCTTGAATTTGGTACAAACTTTCAAGAGCGTTTTAAGGTACTGCAGACAAATACATACTAGTTTTATTATCAGTGTCTGTGTTTTTTTTTTAATTATGTCGTTTTCGTTTATTTATTTTTACACATTTTTTTTATATTTTGACATATTTCTTATTACAGAAAACAAAAAAACCATTTAAAAATACAATAAATAGTAGTCCCTGGAGCTCTCCAGGGAGAGGAACTTCCTAAAGATACGAGCCATATCGTTATTTTGTTTATTATCATTTTGTTCAATATTTGGTCCCACAGTACGAAAACTTATCCTAGTTCATAATGCTTGGCAATACTAATTCTAAAAGCAAACGAAATTCGTCTCACAAACGTGCTTAATAAAAATGTTTAATAAAAAAAACATTTCTACTGCGTGTCATTTACGTCCAATTAAACAGAACTGAATGAATTGCGTTCAGTATTACGTGACATTCCTTAGTATAAACATAACTCCGAGTATTATCATAGCGGCAATATCGAATTACAGTACAATATTATGTACAATACGTGCTCGGGCAGCGTTGGCTCCGAACCGCGTTGAATAGAACGGGGAATAAAAACAACGAGTGTTTGAAAAGTCGTCTCATATGAAATATCATCTCGTTCTTGGTCCTGTCACAATACGGACAATAAGACAGTAGTTTCGTATTGAATGGCTAAAATACGCGAATTATGAAAAACTATTTTCATAATTCGCGAATGTGACAATCAATTTGGGTAGGACTCTGATTATAACAATTCAATTCGAAAGACATGTGGCGCCATCTATTGTCACAATAAAGTTATTGTTGTTAACAAAGTGCAAGATTTCAAGATGATTGGTTCTGTGGCTTAGATGTGAAATGATAACAATCAAACATTCTTTCGCATTAGTTAGGATGATCAGGTCTATTCATAGCGCTGAATATAGTAGGTATGGGATTATTATCAAAGTTAATGTGGTTTAAGTGGAGCGTTCACTGCGCCGCCGTTGTACAATCATCTGTATTGTATACCAGTATGCATAGCAAATAACTTAATCGGTTTTGATTGTCAAGTGTCAACTGCGTTTATGTTGTCATCTGTCACTGTGTTCACGTGATGGGTGTACATTTTTGCTTTTAAATTGGATTTGATTCCGTAAATTACCCTTTTACAGCGAAAATAAATTATGAAAAGCTTATTTAAAACCGCTTATGCTTACCTCTTAAACGTTGTAGACGTGTTTTTTAGGAATAACCGTTTTAAAATTAACGTTTGCAATTAAGAAACATGTTTCGAACGCAATATTGTAAGATCAGTAGAAGGTTACACAAAGTCACCGTAAGCGGAAGTGATATGCACAAAATTTATTAAAAATAAAACAAGTTATAAATTGACTGCCACGAAATAAATCATACACACCACAGAGCAGGAAACCTAGGGCAGTATTAAATAACAGGATTACGAGTGAGCTTTGTTTATAAATACTGCCCTTAGTACCTAGTTGTTAAAGAAAACTGTTAAATCATGTCAAACATTTCATCAAAATGTTTACGTTAGGTTGTGCGGCGCTCCCGAACCCAATCCTGTCTCCTGTGACTGCCGTCAGGTATTTCAATTATCCGGCGTTCTGTCGGACGCGATGCCAGGCCAGCCGCGCGCTCTAAAGAATCGATTGCGGGACATTCCTCTTACGAATCTCTCCCTTGTCACCCTAGTCATGCATCGGCGGAGACTACTCGACTCCGTAGGCGCTTCACACTAATGCATTTTGTGCTATTCCGTTGTCGCTGATCGCTGTGCAGTGTCGACAATTGGAGACAGATAGCGACAAATAAGGTTACCTCCTTGAATTCTAAAGCTGTAACTGCTCAACCATTTTACACACAATGATAGCCCCGAAAATTCTGTATGAGTGTCGCAACTGTTCTACATTGTAGAATATAGGTCATGTAACGCAACATAACTTATTCAACAAATTTTCACGCGAAAACCTGACACTGATAAAGCAACAAGTCCCTTTTTACCGCATTTGTGGCGACGTTTTGTCGACGCCTCGCCACCTTCTAGTCTAGGGGGTCGGAGATTGGAGACGAGGACGATCGGCTGATGGGTTGAAGGGAGGAAGGGGAAGGGAGGGGACCGACATGTCGCGCACTCTCACCGCCATAATTATTTCATACTTTGCATTTCGCGTTCCGGACAGGGAAACAATCGGCAACGACGTATTTTTCCGTCTGGCTAGATGGGGTTGAAAAAGCATTTTTTTCTCCTTCGCTCTCTCAATAAATGCAAGCCCCTGATACGTCTTTGTTCTTGTTCTATATCGCGGGTGCATTATAAAATTGATATCTATCCATCTGTCTGTAACTTTAGGGTACGACGGAACGCAATTTTTATACCGTCATGAATATTGCAGTGCATGCTAAAATAAACCTTATCGAACATACACAACGACAACATACGCAATGAATAGTGTTGTGGAATAAGTGATTGACTAGTTCAGCAAGATCAATTTCATATATTGAGTGTATTGGACCGGTTGACCGCCCAACTTAATTTGTTTCGGGGACTTTGTTTACTAGAGCACATTCTACCATAGATGGAGGGTTTCGTAAAGCTTTATTTGACATTGAATCTGGGCGTGACCACCGTACGTATACATAGATATTAATTTAATTAGCAATATACACGTTGCTATGTATTATCGGAAACAATAATGCTTATCTACAAGATTGCCAATATCGCCGCGATAAAACAGATAAGTATTATCAGTATATGCTACGAAGATTTATGGCCTGTCGATTTGTGTGTGGTAATAGATATCGGTTGTTTTATTTCCTATTTATTTTTATATCGATCTGCGAAATAGAGTAACAATTCATAGTTTGCTGTCACAGCGGTCTATTCCTCGTTGCATTTCCGTTTATTGACGTTTGGACCGTTAGCGGAATACACCCCCCTTCCCGAGGGTGGTGCAAGCGGTGGACTAAGGGATTAGATCAGGTGGACGGCCCGAAAACATTCATAAAACCCCGTCAAATTAACAAAAAATTGGTCAACCAACATGTATTTTTACCGAACCACATCATCTTTGACGACATGGTTGACGCAGTGGCTGAGTGATCGACTGCTGCGCTGCGTGTCGCGGGTTCGATTCCCGCACTGCGTGTCGCGGGTTCGATTCCCGCACGGATAAAATATTTGTATGGCCTACAGATTATTGTTACGGGTCTAGCTGTTTGTGTAGTTTAAAGTTTGTTAACGCACCCACGATACACGAGAAATTCCTAGTGTAGGGCAGTTTTTTTTAAGTACTGCCTAGCCTTTTCCCAACTATGTTGGGGTCGGCTTCCATTTCTACCGGATTTAGCTAAATACCAGTATTTTACATGGAGCGACTGCCTATTTCATCTGTACAACCCAATTCATAACTGGGTAAAAACTCCATGATAAAACTGTTTGTCCTGTAACTGCTGTCAAAGATCTACAAATGACAGATCCATAGAATTGATTGAATGAAACTCGATATGCAATGGGTGGTCACCCATCCACGGCCAACCTTCTCAGGCAAGGCATAACCTCAAAATTGACCCGACCGGTTGTTATTATTTAGCTACGAGCTCGACCAAACAACATGTCAAATATAAATAAACGAGTCCGACCATTTAAACACACCATGTCTGAAATAAAGCAAGTTTATAAACAGAGCGAGACATTGCCTTGAAATTCGCGTTAATACATTCGGAAACGTTTCGTTTAAACGTCGCGAGTCGGCAAGATAACGAGCACAGCGATAAGGCTCGACGAATGTTTGGGACTCGCCAACCGCTAATGATATTGCGAATTTTACACCAACAATTGATTATGTATATTCTTTAGCGCTTACTGCGCATTTTGGGGACGGCTAATAATTTGATTTCAATCTCCTTGGATTTCGTTTAATTTTATATGAACAAAAACGAATATAACTGATGTGGCTCAAAAGGTTGCCTTACTCTATGGGACTGAGCAGGATATATCTGCCACAGAATACTGGCGGCCTGACACAGACTAAACGAACTGGGCAGGGTCCATCACAACCGGAAGGAGGACGCATGGGTTCGCGAGGAGGAGGGAGGCTTTTGACCAGGAGTGGGACAGAGCAGGCTATGAAAAAATATATTTTCTTTGGTATTAGAAAGGTCATTATTGGGTGTGATGTAAAGTCTAAAACATTACCTCACGTGAAAGTTGGTCGAGATCCTTTTGATCTCGGGGTCCTTAGAAGCTCTTAACGATATCGCTTCGACAACTGTTGAGTTAGGTTCGCTCCCGAAATAACACAGCGAAAGTCCCCATCTTTAAGCGAATAGCGTTTATTAACACGGTTATGGCCGCGGGAAATATATTTTTAAATTAAAGTGAAAGACCAGTGTTGTAGAAAACAGGATTTTCTTTTGTAAGTTTGTTCAAGGTACACAGTTTTATAGACACGAGGCTACAGAGATTTCATTCTCATTATATTGCACAATTTATAAGAAGAAAGGTGCATTTCTTTCAGTCTAGGAGGGATCGTTAAGCGAGTTTCGCACTTATAAACTCATTGGAATTATAACTCGGTTTTAAAGACTCTACGATCAATCTGCAGTACTCCTTTTGTTACACTAAATATAGGAGCACACGGAACGCCATTACAGTCAATATCGACAATTTCGAATACAGCCTGCCATTCAATCTGCAATTTTAATGCAAATTCTGATACACGAGCAGTCTGGATTTATGCTCCAAGGAATTTAGCTGCCTCAGGCGTTCATGTTATCGAATGTTCGGGGATGCGCTCTTTGTCATTAAGTGAGGTAAACGGGATCGGCATCATCCAGAGTCAAGTTTAGGGTTCCGTAACTCGAATAAAACGGAACCCTTATATGATCACTTCGTTTTCCGTCTATCAAGATCTTTTATCGCAGAAACGCGTAAACTCGTAAAGTGATCGAGTTGCAATTAAAACCATATACTCAGTTTTGCGGTTCCTTGTAATTCAACCGTCTAATTTTACACAATCAAAAGATATGGCCTGTTATGTCCCATCCTGTAGATGCATCATAAAAAAATGCGATTACAAACTTAATTGAGTTTGTAAACTAACCGCGACCTTTGTCGATGTATGCGGCAAAGTTAAGTTTATCCTTCAAAACAGATTATCTTTTTGTTAGAGTAATGTTCGGTACTTATTATTAGTTATCTTCAAGTTTGTGCGGAACCCTCGGTGCGTGAGTCCGTCGCGCACTTGCCCGGTGTTTTTTTATCTGTGTTTAGGTGGAAGTAGACATGTTGCTGGGATTAAGCTTATTACAAGATTATTTTGGTTCTCGTGTGTTTCAGTATTAGTAGGTAATCAGTTTGCTCTCAGTATAGGTGAAAACAATATTACATTGACGTTGGATCTCTGCTGCTGCTGAGGAACTCTTGGCTAAATAATAATTGCTGCTCGGATCGATCTTGAAGCCGCGCTTGCCTTAGTCCGTGTGTGACCACCCATTACATACTTACTAAGCTTCCACCGTGCCTCGGAAAACACTTGGTCTGTCATTTGTGATTGTGGCTCGAAAATCAGACAGTCAGTTTTATTAAGCAGCATAGTATAGTATGTAGCCGGCCGTAACATATTTGAGAAAAGGCTAGGTAGATGATTGAGCCCCGCGTGTGAATTGGAGAAAACTAAAGACAGTCGTTGTTGTTGTGTTGTTGTCGTGGTGTCTCCCACCCAAGCCCCTTCTACAAAATCTTTAGCAGTAAGTGTGCTACCAGCCTTACTTAAACGCCATTTGATTTCCAACGAGCTGTTGTTTATGTATTCAGTGTAAATAGACAACTACACGTGTTGGTACTCGATATAATTACATTAAGGAGAACTACATTCAGTACCGTTCTTTACTGGAGTGCCAATTTCCGAAGCGGTTGGTCGTTTGCGTGCATATTTAACCAGGATGCCGGGTGAAACCCACCTCTGGCTTTCATACCGGAGTTTGGAACAATCTCGAATTTGACCTATCAAAAGCTCTTTGTGTACCTACTATGGGCGTTGTAGGGGCTTGCGGGGCGAGGATTTACTCTCATTTAGTTTCGAATAATGAACGTGATTTCTGGAAGTACCGCAAACCTTCTTGGTCCTTTTGTCCGGGAGAAAAGTTCAAAAGTTCAATGCAACAAAGAGTATTTAAAATTGAATGCCAGAGCATAATTTGTTTAAGTGCTGTAAAGAGCAGTATTGATGTTAAACTTAGCTCTTTGTGTTTATCTGTGATATTACAAAGCTTTTAAGATTTCTCCTTTTATAAATATCACAGTGACACAAGAAATGGGTCGACCGTACGTTGACAATAAAACACTAAACGATCGTCACAGGTGACACATTTAAGAGAATTGTTAAACGTTAGTTCTTTCAATATTCTGTTAGATGTCACTACGTTTACATATGATGTAGCCGGCAGCTTTGTAATGCAAATGATTCTCTATGAACTAACTTAAGCCTTAATCCTAACTAGATAATAATATTATGAATGCGAAAATAAGTTTATTTGTAACCGTGTCACGCCTAAACAAATGAACAGATCATCATGAAATTTTACATATACGTTTTCAGGTGTACAGAAACGGACAGAGGATACCTACCTTTCATCCCGAAAAAGTACTGTAAGTACTGGTCCCGAGGGAAACAACAATAACTTTCTTATGAAATTAAATGTTTCGAATTATGTTATTACAATCAGATTACAACTCGAATTATCACATTCTAAATTAACGCGAGCGAAGCCGAGGGCAAAAACTAGTTTGTAATAACCTCATTATTAACTGTTTCGAATCAATCTCAAGCAATTATCCTCCGTCTCTTTTGATGCTGGGTTTGGCAATTGGTAAACACTTGTGAGAGAAACCTAAGTAAAAGTGGTAGGCGATCCTCGGATATGTTCCCCCCGCGGCCCTAAAGTTTCCTCTTCCCCCCTTCCCCCGGGATGATCCGCCTAGCGCTGCCGCGGCCGTCGCAGGCGCGCTCCGCTTGTCACACCAAATTGGGTCACAACGAATTAGTTATCCGTGTGCAATTCACTTAATGGTCAATATACTACTATTTTCAGTTACCACACAGCTCGCTCCCTGCTATTTGTACGTGGTTAATAATTTGTCGCGATGGAATAGTTTCGCTGGAGACTGTACCAGTATTTGCTAATTGGTGTCAGTGTTTATTTTTGTATAAACTTGCCGTACTGTAGTAATAAACGGTACGCAGCGAATGCCGAGTTAATTAGAAGCGTTGATGTCGATTTGAACGAAATTGGTTGTGTAGGAGTTGATTAGGTTCATTTTAGATATCTCAACGTCAGGGACTGTTTACCGTTACATTCAATACCGAAGAACATAATTTTTCGATCTCGACGTCACAGATCTTTCGAGAAATCCAGTGCAAAAACCCCAACTGCCTAAAATATTCATCAAACAAAGTTCACTTCTTAATACAACCAAAATTCAGAGGAACTGCTGTATGGAAAAAGGTGGCGGTCACTTTCTATCCGATTCGAAACCAACCGTATTACTGCAAACAATACAGCTAGATTTAAAAGCTAAGTGTGCACACCGATAAAATCCAGTACCACAAATGTGTCATATCTACATTAATATAAGCATTCCGATAGCGACTCCAACACAATTACGTTACGGTTCACATTCGAAGGATATTCAAAATATCAACATTATTTGATTTGACTAATACTTTGCGGGCATATGGTGGTGTTAAGCGATTTTTTGTCTTGTTGATTTGAGACAAGAATCAGATTAGTTTAACGAGACGGGCAGCGTGGGACAATAAAAATTACGACCGGTGTTTTGCGCCGGGCGCGCGCTCACTTCGATGAGTGATATTCTCCGCTAATACTTCTTTGTTGGTGTTTTTACAGGCGTGGCAAGATTTTTCAGGAATAAAAATGCTACGGTGTTTATTTACTTAATGTCTACGTACCCGAAAACGTATACAAAGGACCAGACCGCTCTGAGCGACTGACTCGAAGGACCAAAAGCTTATGAAACAAGATAGCTATCCAAAACTATTTCGAACAATAACTAGTCTGATACGCAGTTAATTAAACTGGAAAATGGTCTTGATATTAATTGATAGGAAGTAAACATAATTGATCCGATCGTTAACATAACAATAGATCACAGCACAGCGAAGATAATAAAAGAAACTGAGTGATAAACACAGAATGGTCGAAGAAGATCTTACGGAATCGGACGTATGCAACATTCGGCAAGGGGCACCGGGTTTGGGTATTCGGAGCGTTTACAATATAATAGAGAGCATTAGTCCGATCCACTTTTGACATCATTATCTGTGTAGTCGACTCACGATAACCTGCGAGCGTCGTCGGTCGGTCCCGCCCCGCGTCGAACGGCAGTCGCGCGCGTCCTCGCTTGCCGTCTGGTCGTGTACGCGCTGTGCGGCGCATGCCTATTACTCAGATACCTCATAGAAGGTACTCGGGGAACTCGCTTTTGGCGGGTTTTCGCACGGACGCGAGCGGTGATCGTGATGCGCTTTGCATTCGGACACGGAATGCGTGCGTGTTGTCAGCGCGCTCCGCCTCTCTGTGTGTTTGTGCGCCGACACAGTGAAATCTGTGGCGAGGACCACCAGTGATCATTTGGATTGCAGTGTTGGATCGTAGGATTGACTTTGACGACGCAACCGCATCAGCTTTTTGTAAGAAATGAACCGCTCCGACGGATGTTATGTCCATGATGTTGACTCATGCATGACGCACTTGATTGCTGGAGCTGGGAATTTATGATTTACGATACCTTTTCAAAACTGTAACCAATTATAAATTAGAAACCGTTGTCCATACGATGTTGGAAAGTGCTTTGTTTATGTTGGCGTTCAACTTGTAACGTTCAAATCAAATTGTCTTTGTATTTTTATTACAATCACGATCTTGAAGTCAATGACAAGGTTAAAACTGTATGAATTTTAATTTAAGTACAGTCTTAAGTCAAATCTTTTGCATTGTTGTATTCTTTCATGACATCACGCCTTTAAACCACGAAGGGTTAGGTAGAGGTGTACTTAGTAGTACACCTATATTTTGAAAAGTTCCATATACCTAATATGTAAGGTAAGCCTATTGCCATCAATAGGCACAAATCTAGGCTCCGTGACTGTCACTGAGAAATTCAAGATGGAAAACTCTGTTTTTTTATCGTTGCAACATTCATTGCCATTAAACTCGCACTGTAACTTATAATGTTTATGAAAACAATATGATATCATAAAGTTAAAGTATTCATAACTGTGCTTGTAAAGTACTCATAATTTCATCCCAAATATGATGAACATACAATGGTACTAAGTAAAATGAGTATTAATTAGTTAATTCAGGTACAAATATGTCGGTAGGTACAGCGCGCATTATAATATCCACTTTAGTTCCACATGGCGCCACAATGTCGCTTTACGACATTACTCATCCCCAACAAATACTTGACCACTCTTTAATTAGGTACTTTAAAATTTTAAGTTTTACGAAATGACAAAAAATAATGGCGATATTTAAGTTAGAACGGAATAAACAACGCTTTTTCCTTCTATTGTTTAATTTATACATATTTTTCCTCCTCATTATTACTATAACTCGTTAAAAAGAACTATTGAATAAAACTATAATTGTCTTCTCATCGAGAGACAAAAGTGCAAATACACAATGACTTAAAAAAACAGTTTTATGATCACTTAATAAATATTAAACTCATGTATCAAAATCCAAATCAAATTAAATTCATATTTAAAAGCGTCAAATACAATAAATATTGTGAATTCACAACATGTCTTCAATACACAAACATTGCTTTCAACTTTGGACATTTCACCAACAGAATCAAAATAGTCTTAAATGAATATCAATTTGCTGGTATTCATTATTCATTGCTTTTAATACAATTTAAGATCCTTTAACTTGCCAAGGACTGAATATTAATTGGGTGTTATCTTAATGAGTCCGGTGGTCAGTGTGCGAGACATTTATCTTTAGATAAACTGGCCTTCCCACAGGGATTCGAAGAGGGTTGTAACGTCTCAAGGGCTATCTTGAATAGTCTTGTAAAAGCTGAATAACTATCCAGCAGAATGTGTCCGCTCTACAACATTATTTATCCCTTTTCGGGGTGCTTATTTCGCCGCATAACGGCAACAGATAGAGATAAAGGGATTGTTTATTTTGCCCCCAACTTTTAACGATATCACAAAATGTTGCTGGCTTGATTTTGATGAGCGACCACTTTGTCACGTCATTGTCTGCTCGGTAGATTGTTTCGTTAGCGAATTCCAGTGACGAAGTGACCACACTATGACCTCGACTTCAAACTAGGTTAATGTTTGTCAGATGTAGGACACTCGCTATTTGCCTCGTATAGAAAATTAACTAGTTTTCAACCGCCGAAATATTTGCTGTTACGACCTTGAGAGATATTCATACCAGCGTGTATAATATTGTTATGCACCCGCATGTTCGTAGCGGCATTACCTGTTATTGTCAGTATTTGACCATCTGTTCTATTGTTATTCAAATCTACGTTTCTACATTAAAAGACTACATTACATGACGAACTAGCATTTCCCACGCCCTGTCCGTGGAAGGGTCGTTTCAACGAGAACCTATTAAGTAAAATGTAAATTTTGTGACACTAGCATAATAATGTCGTTACAATTATAGTGTCAAAGCCAATGGAATGACGTGAAGCTTAAGTAGAATAAACTATTTTCTCACAGATGACGAAAATCTTTACGCTCGTGTAGATACGGGTTTATTGGTGTGGATATCGTTATCCATAAACACGCCATTTCCCGGAGTAGGGGTGGTGGCTCCACTGCTCCAGTGTTCCCTTAGAGCGGCGGGACGCAGATCAATCACACGAGAAAACACCCGCGTAATGGCTCCTCATGACCCTCGGCGAAAAAATACCCGCCACATTCTATTTACCCGATGTTCGCTAAATAAGGCAAAAAGTATCCGCCACGCTGGCTCCCAATTAATCATCTGACCGGGACGCAATTCCCGTAATCACCGTTTCTTTAAATTAAGATTATCCTGACGTCCCGCAAAATGTAATCCATTATCGCTAAATATCGCACTTTTGACAGACGATAGCTGTCTCACTTTGTATAAATTAGAAGACTCTTCGACACCCTTGAAGGCCATAAGCTATTTTTCATTGCCCGTCGCAATAAGTAATCTTTTCATATTATTCTGCAATTTCATTACAGGTACGAAATATTACGACGTTTCTTGTATCTAATTAGGATTGTAATTAGCAGTTTCTGCAAGGCCAGATAAGCTTTGACAAGGTAACATGTAAGCTGTATAGCCATTTCATGTGTATTTTACTAAACTACGTCAGCTAAATAATGTGACGTAGTACCAATATACATATAGTTTTCCTTTTACACAACATTTTCCTTAACACCATAAGTTATGAGACGGCGGGCGTCAAGATAATTCAAATGAATAATTGACTATTAAGATACTTCATCCCGACTTAGCTCTTTATTTGTTCTGTCAACTATTTGACCTGTAGATTGACCTCCATAAAATACTTGCCAACGTAAGGTATCGAATTTCCAGCAATTGTTAATTTGTTGTAAATATCAATCGATTACAGCAATCGAGTGTTACATGACATAAATCGATTTGCGGAGCTGTTCTGATCTACATTCAGCGTAACTAATACTTGTTCCGCAGTAGCCAAACTATCTTGTGAATTGATGGATGAAACTTTCAATTAAAAATGTTCGTCCGTGGAGTGGACTAATTGGTAACATTGTGTTGTGTTTTTGTGAAACAGTGATATAAAATTCTATCAGTATTGATAAGTGTGCAGCAGACATTGCTGGTATGCATATGTGCTATGAGCGGCCACCTGTCACCGCCCTGAACGGAAGTGTTGGGTAAGCTTCTTCCTCAAATATATATTCGAACGTCCAAGAAATTGCGATTAACCAGGTTTTTTTCCAAAAATCGGTATGAAAGATGGCTTTATATAATCAGGGAGTTTATACACAATATCTATCCATATGACCGGCCACATACTGGTGGGTCTAACGAGTGACCAACAGTCGACAATTTTGTATTTTTTTAATTTCCTGCGAACTCGACGTGTTGTCGTTATTTATTACTTGCTAGGAAGCCACCCTAGCTGTGCTTATGCGCCAGTTATATTTTACACAGCGTATTTTGGTTAAACTGGCTTGCCGTATAGCCATGTAGTTTTGTTCGTCCTGAATATCGTCGAGAATCATAATCTCATTAAGTGTGCTGAAAATAAACTTAAAAGCTGTATAATACGCTCAAAGATACGCTCACAATAAAATTAATCCAGTACGGTTTTATGTTAAAGACAAAACAGCCAGGAAATTCGTTTAATATGTTGTGTTAGTTTGTTAAAAAGCAACGAATCTGCACAACAAACTATGCACATAATTAATATGAGACCAAGACAGTCAGCCGCGGGTTGACTTTATTCACTTTTATGGCGGGACAAATGTAAATTTTAGTAGCAATAATAACCCTTTTATAAAATTAAGACGCCTTCACTTCTGGATTACTGTCTGAAACAAGTGCATTAACAAAACGACTTCTTTTACAGCTATAAATGAAAGAGATAAACTTGTAAGTGTCAATATTGAACGTGTTTATGAAAACCCTGAAACAGAGTTTGTAAACTTGGTGATGTACGGTAAATTACTAATGAGGATTTTTAAGCATTCCTACGATAGTAATCTCTGCCAATTTTAGGTCTAAACAAATTACTTTGTTATGATTTCGACTTGATTGCTTCATTTGTTTTCTCACATGACAAGGATCTTTTTTGGAACCTCTTATGTCGTACTGCTGGGCAAATGCTTCCTCCCCTATATCCTTCCTGGTACTGTTTTTCAACACTGCCTCGACACTGTTCTTACAAGAATTAAAAGAGATGAAGTAATCATATTTATTGTTCAAGCAATAAATTAAAACACAAATGAAAACATAAAAGTTGTTATCAATAATGTACAACTACAAACGTCAAGTAAAACTAATAACTATCCAGATAATATACGAATAGCGAAGCTTCTAGAATAAACAATGCATTTACTTAAGATCCAACTTTATACACGTGTAACATGCGATAGGTACCACGGAATCAATTAAGCGAAATCCAAATACGCTAGCTTTTGCTCAGCGATGCGTATGTGAAGTTAACTAACTTTTTGCGGGTAGCATCATCTGAGGTTGATATATCGTAACGATATGACCTTTCGTTCAATGAGGACGGATCATAATTTGAATTTTGATGTTTAGGTTCGAAGAAACTGTGTCTGGAATGTTAACGATGTAATCAGCGGTTTGTTACATAGAATATGATTATATGATGGAGGTTAAGTAGGTACTCTTTATATCGTCTTTTGGTGTAGAATTCTCTCACATCCTGTTTTCTCTGCTCGATAGCATATTCTTGCAATTTCTCTGTCTAGGTAAAACTGTTCTTTGAATATTTCCGGTTTACCGCCTCCTACGCCAATTTCGAACTCGAGAAAAGATGTTCTTTTATATTTGATTCTCAATACACACATATTTATCATTTCGTGGTATTCTCACCTATACGCAATTATTTTTCGGGCAGAATTTTCCATTGCTTTACCTTCTGTTACGGTTGCTGTGGAAATGTAACAAATAAAAAATGTTCCATTATTGTGTACAACTGATTCTAGTCAATTATTAATATGTTGTTGTTGCTAATGTCACGTTGTCTAAACGTTTGGCTTGGATATTAGCGTGAATATTAGTCATAAGTCAAAATACACCGTTCGGTGTTCACTGTCAACAGTGGCGACTAGTGCAAACAGCGTGCAACCTAGACGCCGTACTGCCGACAAATTGATTAACATACACACTTAGTTTGTGTTGCATGTATTTATTTACTTCCCGCTAAGTACTGTTTGACTAAGGTTTCTTTTGCTCATGTTGATAATGTTTGCCTCGGGACTTTGTTTTGTTTGTAAGTAATTTAGAAGTTCATTATTATTTCTGTTGGGATAGGTTGTGGTTAATTGGCAAGATGTTTCACTTCAGTTTGCTCCAGCAATATATCAGTTTCTACTTTCGCACTTAGTTCTACGATAGCTTCTGTATCGTTGCCTAGGTGTTCGCTTTCTATATTTTCTTCACATGCTTCGTTCACGTACAGCTCCGGTAGATAGTTGTCCCCCTTATCATCTTACACAACATCCTATTCGCATTTCTCAGGACTGCCACCGTAGGTTAGTGGCATGTGATATCAATTACAAACTGATTAGCATAGCATAAGTAGGGTTAATGTTGCATATCTATCGCCTGTCTGCTTTTGTACATTTTTGGTAAGTTTGGATTAAATTATTTCAGTGTATCAACCGTGCTCTGTTCTCATTTATCTTACTTGACTGGTTGTAAGAATCAATTAACTCGATCATTACTGTAACGCATTGCGACCGGCCATTTTTCTTGAAATCTGATATTATCAGCACCCAAGTTTATGGTGCTGTTCGTTCAGCCGATGTTATCTCTTAATCGCCGTGTGCGATAGCCACGAGACGAGATACTTCGCTTTTTGTTGTAATTATTACATTTTCCAACTGCATTTTTATTACTTAACGTAATTATTTATCATTATTATTCTTGATTTATTCCTTATCTATATAAAACATGTTTTTACTTTATTTGTATTCAATACAGAGTGCAGTATTTAGTTTTAATACCGCCTGCATTCACCGGCTTTGTTCTCGAACTGTACCGTATACACGCGACGGTAAGCTCGCGATAATCCAATAAGCTGAATTGGAAGTGGCTCGAATTAACCTTCTTAGTTATATATGAATACGCTGTAACTCAATGCGGGGAACTCTATACTAACAATTGTGGAACTGACGCGAGTTAGTGCTACGTGATGAACAAACACAAAATAGATTAATGGAACAATTAAATTCAAGGCTTTTGAGAATTTTGGTGCTTTTAGATACATTTAGAAGAATTGTATTCGATAATTTGATGTGATGTCAAAAGTAGTCATTGGACACTAGTTTTAATATCGATGGGTTGGTAATTAGTCATCTACTGCATGCATTAAGTTCGTAAATAAGCAAAAAAATATTGTTCATTCGACAAGAACAATGAACTAATTAGTCTGAAAAAACATTAATTTAACCCTACTTAGCCCGTCAGGTTAGTTGTGTTAAATATTGTTAAAATGACAAGACAACTTTAATTATAATTTAACGGTTTAAGACTGAGAGCTCTTCTAAACCAGCCATTATAAATCGATTGTATAGAGTTAATTTATGCAAATCTTTGCGAATATCATCTGTGGAACAGAGGAGGCAATTTAACTAGTTAGCATGTTAAATAAGCTCGGTAGACTACATCCTCCCATAGTAATTGCTAGAGTATATTGACTTTAATATGATTTTATTTCTGGGAATTCATGAGTATTGTGTAACAGCGAAATTGTTACAACAAAACTTGTATGTTTCCTTGTTACTATATACTTTTGAAGTAAACATATTTTAGGGTTCAATATTTTGTTTGTCAGACTCACATAACCGCAACATAATTACCATAGATACTCTTTCCTACAGTACTTGTCGTCGCCTTAGAGTGAAAACCTCGGGAATGCATTTTTGCTCAAATTTATTTTATTGTGTTTCTAGGAAGAAAACCTTGCAACGCATATCCTGATTTGACTCATTTGTTCATTCGATACTCATAGCGCCTTCTATGACAGTAAATGAGAACCTCGTAAATACTCGCATCTGTCAGTTTGGCGTGAATAACTTGCAACGAACGTGTGGTTTTTGAGAAAATTGATTAGGTACTTGAGTTTATCCTGCTGTAGCTGTATAATTTAGTGTTTTTCGAAAGATTCAAAAATCATAAAAGACGTACAAAAATTTTACAGTACGCAGTTTTTTCTTCCTCCTGAAAAGTTACCTTTTTTACACTTACGAGGTTTTCACTCTAAGGCGACGTTGTGTGGTAATTAAATTATTCTGAATTCATAATTTACAACTTTTCGGCCTCGTAACGTTCTAACAAATTGACATCTGTCAAAATGTTTATTCCACTCTTTCCATTTGGCTACGAAACTCGTTCCCCGAAACAAAATATTTAGACCAATAAGGTTCGTCTACCTTGGCAAATTAAATTTTACGTTCAAAGAAACTGGGAAACATTTCGTTTAATAAATTTTTGAAGACTGCTCCAATATTCATGACGCAAAAGGGAAACCGAATCAGTGGGAACAACTTTCTAGAGCAGTACCTTTGGTCCAAAGGTACTGCACCTTTGGACCATTGTTGAGTAAGTACATGACACACATAAATCTTATTTATTTAAATTATATGCACAATAATATACATTGACGGACTTAATACCACAAGGCATTCTCCTTTGGGATAAAATAACTCAACATTTAAAAAAACAGTTAAAATCTAATTCAAAATTCGAATCTTAGGAGAGGAGCCACCGTTCATGTTTCATCTACTTATGTGATCAGCACACAACTTTTCCTAATAACAAAGCGTGGAATTCCAAATCCGATGTTTGTGTTCACAGCTCTGAATGAATGTTTCACGTAATAATTCTCTTACTGCGAGATTGCCACACAATTGCTTGTACGCTTGAATTAGATGATTATGTAACTGTTTTGAACCAAAATGAGTCTGTTGAGAAAGTTTATCCTTTTGTCAGTTTGTCACAAGAGGTTAAAACGCTTCTTTAGAGGTTAGGAGACGCATAATAGGATCTATCCTATCAAAGTTGATAAGATATGATAGAAGATATGTTTAACGCGAGGTAAGTTCGGTTACAGTAAAATGTTTTGAATAAACAACAAGGCAGACAAACCTAAGCTTCAGTTAAAATAAATTACACGCGACAGATTTTCTAAATAAACATTCGCGTTCAAATGCATGTATCTTATTTCGCGCCGTTTTATCCATTCCGAATGTGGCATTAACTTAGGTTATCTATATAATAACGTATCGAGTGTCGGCTCTTAGACTAGCCTAGGCGCACACGTGACCAACTTATCCAATAAAATTGCTAAACAGATTGTGAAATGAGTACAATTAATGCATTCTGTATACATGTTGGTTGTCGTACTCACACTGGCTCGCGTATACTGCCTTATCATTGTGATGTTACCTTAGATTTTGTATGATGACCTTTATTCTCGTAGATTTAAGGTTTATATCAGAGGTGAAATAACTGTGTTCGTATATTCGGTGCTTGTTAGTTCGTTTACTGCTGTCTGGGGTACTTAGTTGTCAGGTTAGTACGCAACGCTACTACCAGCCGTTAATTATTTCCTAGCGAACACTTAACTATGCTGTTGACAAATGTAGCTATGCTTAGCAATGCTCATTTACTTTACATTTGCGATGTTAAAACGAGAAACGGCTAATATTTGTGGAGTTGCGCTTCTAACTTTGAGCTAAATTTTCTCTTTATCTTTGACCGTTTTTCAGTACCAGATTTAAATTCTGTGTCTTTATTTAAGTTTATCTTGGGATTTAGTTGACTATTTATTTTGTGGTTCGGAAATTATCAAATAGCTTCCTCCGCTCTGGACGGTGCGAAGGGGATGTGTCAGACTTTTACTGACTAAAACCCATCCAGGTTCGTACTTTTGCCCTTTACGTTCTGGGGCCACGGTATTTCTTTCGAACAACCCGTAACTCCGAAGGATGTACTTAGCTACCGCTCACTTACTGTAGCAGACGATGGGGCCAGTGCATTACTCTCAAAAGTTAAAGGGTAATAAAAACGGAGATTATACTGGAACATAAAGATATTTGAAATAGTGCAGTCAATGAATGAACATTAAACCGTGAGTGACACTAAGCAAGTTGTTAAAAGTCTATCGCAAAATGTAACGAATGATGATAAAGTTTCAGTACAATTTGCTTTTTCATTTTGCTTTGTTGATAAATAAATGCTGGAAACTCGAGACTCAATGTGTTTAACTATTTACCTGCAGGCAGTTTTGCGGCCTCGTGTAAATTCACTGTTTATAAATTGCCTTTTTTTCTTTTATAAGCAAACAATGTCAGTTGCATGACATTTATGTAAAAATAAATAGTTAATAGCTAGCGCCCGCGGCTTTTGACCGCGTGATAATCGAAAAAAGTACCCTATGTGTTATTCCAGACTATAGTCTACCTCTGTGCCAAATTTCATCAAGATCCGTTCAGACGCTTCAACGTGAAAGAGTAACAAACATCAATAAATCCATCCATCCAACTTCACAAACGTTCGCATTTATAAAATCAGGACGATTAAACTCGTTAATACCGAACAATTTATTTATTTTCTGTTCAATTTTCCGTGTACGTTTTCTTGACAAGAATAGAATCAAGCTCAATAATTTGGCAATCATTGCTTTCTTCCATCAAATGGACAACACAGTTGTTGCCCAAATTCTTAGTAAGTCATGAATGGTTGGCATCACCGGATTCATCTATTCGTAGATTCTATTTCTAATAAAAAAAAAAACACGCTCTATGAATTTGCAGGCAGGTAACAAGACGAACAACACAACGCCTCAACTATACAGCATGTTCTTTTATTCTTAAACAGTTTTCTTTACTCTTCAAAAATTTAAAGAAACACTAAAACAAAATGTGCCAGTGTTAGTATGTTTAGAATTGTTCGCCGCAAGTTTTAAGAGTTCGTTCTCAGACTTAGGTCCTAAGTTTTAACGTTTCTGAGTTTGCAAACTGAGAAACTAAAATACTTTTAAGAATCGAGGTTAGTTGCTTCCTCGTATTTTTCATAAATCCGCATCTGAATGCCTCTTATCTTTGATCTTAATGGTGTAATGCCTACATAAAGTGTAACAGTATTTTTACTGTAGAAAGTCCGTGAGAATTATCAAAAACTTATTCTCCCTTCAATTTTATCAATCTGTTTTGTTTCGATCTCTGAAAACACGAATGTTATGTGTTATTTGACGTATTTTTTAACGATCCCGGTGCAATACAACAAATGCTTTGATCTTCTATACGCGGCGCACCTGACGTGACTTATTGTCACAAATACTGCATGGTTTTGCAGTCCAAGATTGTAATGCTTACTAGAAATGAATTAATAATAATAAATATCTTGGGACAACTCACACACGGCTATCTGATCCCAAGCTAAGCAGAGCTTGTGTTATGGTAACCAGACAACTGATATACATACTTATATAATTTATAAATACATACATATTATAGATAAATTACACCCAGACACAGAACAAACAATCATGCTCATCACACAACGTTTGTCCTGGGTGGGAATCGAACCCACGACCTCCGGCTCAGCAGTCAGGGCCACTAACCACTAGACCAACAGGCCCGTCAAGCCCGTCAATTATGTCGCCAATGCTCGATTCTCTGGACTAAGTTCATTCTGCTCTTATGCTAGTTTATTTGGGCGCAGCGCAGCATATCTTCTTCTTCAATTAAGATACCTTCTCTCTTGCCATATCATTCTACTGAAAGACCATCCTCTACTATCTCTCCTGTACAATTAGTTTTAGGATAACTTTATTAATGTTAGCTTCTATATCATCATAATAAAGCAATCATTTCTAAGAAACCTCCTCCCTCACCTATTCAAAGCTATTCATAGGCAACCTGATTATCTTCCAATCTATACAATATTAAGTCTTCACCCTCATTTCTGAGTTCATCTAAAAATAAAACGTCTAGAGCATTAGGTAGATATAAAATACAATTCTTATTTCAATTTGCGAAACGATTGCACTCTATTTCAATCGCCTAGTCTATACAAATGGTTTTATAATTACTATGGCGGGTGTACAAGGGCGGGATCCCCATTCAGTAATGCTACAATGTCTGTATGACGCCCACGAATAGCAACACTGAATTTTTCTATTGTGAGGATTTCTATACCCGCTAAGCGTCTGTGTGGGCTTGTTACGTTAACTAGTTTACTCACAATTTACGTGTTTTGTTGCTAATCATGCCTTTAAGCTTTATCAGCACTACAATGGCGTCAGTACTTATCGGCCAGTGATAAAAATGTCCTCTGAAAAAAACCGTGTCAACGACCCAGCAACCTCACAACCTATGACACGAAGTCGTTCGTGTTAGGCGTGGCACCAGTTTGTTATAACTAATCGAATTATCTTTTTACCGAAAGGTAAAACGGATTTTTGTAGACTCACTTTTTCGTCTTTTAATATGTAATAAGGTTTTTATGTTCAGCGAAAAATGAACTGTTAAATCTTTATGACGTCAATCATTGAATTAACGAGGTGTATTATGCAGATCGTTTCCGTGTTTAACTTATAATGAACCGGTTATATAAAATGTGTTTCCACATGTGTAAATTTCTGTTAAGTAATATTGGCCTTTCGGTACAGATTGGACAACAAAGGGAAGTAATAATCCACACTATATAATTACAAAGAGGAAAGATTTGTGTTTTTAGTATTTAACAAGTAAACTCAAAAACTACTGGACCGATTTCAAAGATTATTTTGCCATTAGAAAGCTACATTATCACTGAGTATCATAGACTATATAACATCACGCTACTACCCACGGGAGCGGGGCACTAACTAAAAACGTGGATGATACCGCGCAGGACAGCTGGTTCGTTATATAACCCGAGGGAACTACCTGTCCTGTTGGGATAAAAATAGTTTGTCCTTTTCTATGACGAGGGCTCCTTTGAACAAAGTTTCGTCATCAAGGCTTAAGGCGTGGGTTACGTAATAAAAACAACCCTCAGCGTAATTTAGACTTTAATTTAATAGTTACAACTTAACTTAATGTTTTAAGTTAATTAATCGACGCAAATAGATTTTACAGTTCAATTAAGATAAATGTAACGCGGTTATTGCTTATTAATTAAGTCAGAAATAGCTTGTGTGTATCGATTACCTTTTAAGTTTGAGGTGATAAAGTTCCTTAAGTTAGCGCCTTTGTTCAGAGTTGTTTCTAAGTAATTTGTAAAGCTTGTGCAACGTTGACTTTTCCCATTACATATGCAAGTATGTCGGCTGGTAAAAGCACTGGCTCTGATGTACTGTTTGTTCTTCTTATCTAGGTAGAAGGCGACTGAATGGCGCTTCGGTGGTTTGGTTACACTGTGCGCGGGTAGCGGATCTGTTGTTGTACAGGGTGGTCAAAATATAAGGATATTAATATTCTGAGATTTTTGTGTAATTCGCCTTGGAAGCGGCTGTTTTAAAATCAGGTTTTAATTCAGAAAGTTTTGCTTCAACTTACGAATCAGATTCAGAATATGCTCTAGCAAGTCCAGACAAGTTTTGATGATTATGATGAACTACAAACGTTATTGCAGAAGGCCAATCTGACAACTACCAACCCTAGATTACACAGCACTCGTGGAAACGTCACGTCCGATAAATCGGTCGTTCACCTTGATAAGCCACTGCCTGTGCCCGTAATGCAAAAACGCAACGAAAAACACTTTGTATTGGAATTTTTGTATATTTACAATGCGATGACGATTTACAAAGGATCTGAGTGGGAATGGAAAGTATTTATTGAAATGTGAAAAGATATTTTTGATAGGTTACGTTACGTTTTGTTTTTTTTTAATACCATCAGACGGAAAATATGCCAATCATTTTGATAGAGTTGTTTTAATTAACTTTCCCAATGTATGTGTTTAACTCTTTTTGTGATGACATCATTAATTCCATTATGTAAGCGGCAATATTCGTCCTGTAGCATGTGATAATCCTTTTTGCGCCATTTCTTCATTGTGTACATGTTTTTGTTTTTTTTTTGTCTTTAATTCTTAACTAGCTTGTTGCTATGCTCTTTTGGGGCCCCGCTGTCAAAGAGACAACGGTCTACTTAAGTATGAACAGAAACAAACTCAACGAAATGTTTGTTAGTTTGTATTGAGCATTGTTGAGCCATCTTGTCACCTACACCGGGTGGTCTTAAGACACCTTGCTTTCATTCAAAAGTAGATACGCCGTTCCTCTTTTGTTTTTTACAAGTGTCTGTATGTTGAGTGCGTGAGTGCTCGATGTATTTGTCTCTATAGTACGGCCAACGAGAAGCGATACGAAAGGTCATTAACCTAAAGAACAACTGGCGTTGACAATCTAATATTTAGCTCTTTCCATCTGCGTGCCTTTGTCGTAATGTCTCGTTCTCCCGGCAAAAACATGACAACGTCAAGACGGGTTCGCCAACATTCGGGCGGCCATTTTAGATGGGGTTTTAGCATGGGTTTTGTTTACATTTGGTATCGCTTCTCGTTGGCCGTGCTTTAATTGTATTTGGCCGGTATTCACTGAATAATGACAGGAAGATATTATTTGTAGTAGTATGCTAAGCTGCATTCCAATTGTTGTGCTTTTTACACGGTTGGTTCATCTACTTTTTTAATTATTAGCTTAGTGATCGCTGTTTTATAGAGGAATCAGCAAATATAACATTGTATTCTTTCGGACGAGGTCTCCTAGCGTTTCTTTGAAAAACTTAAGGTCCAATTTTCTTATATCCGGATCACGTTTTTCCGCTAGTTCAACTATTATGTACACTCATTAGTAATTATTTAATTCAATACTGCACTGTCACTTTCTTTACCGATTTTATTTATCTTGTGTTAAAGAAAATTTTACAATTATAAAGCCCAACTTGTTCAGTAATTAATATTGTAATGTCTCTTAAAGAGCGCTTTTCAATTATTTGTTGTGTTCCGGCACGGACGTCCGATGTGTCATCCTGATTTATTTAATACCATCCGTGCTAGTTTGTAATGTGACGAATATTCCTCGTCATTACATTATCGTCAAATTCATTAATGAATTTCGTGCGAACTGAAAATTATACAACCTGTTCCAATAATTGTATGCAGGGTGTATGTTAAAAATGATTTCAAAATCATTGAATATCTGAATATTAAGATTGTTAAGATCTTTTATTCGGTTCTGAAACAAAAAGGATAACTTAATCGGACCTCTCAACACTCAACCTTGGCAGAAAGTTTCTCAGAATATTTCGTTAGATCTTACGCAATAAGCGTCTTTGACATAATTTTCTTTCTCCTCATGTTATTTTCTCTTAACTTTTTATAATATCAAACTGTCTGAGCAACTATTTCACAGAATTTTGTATAAATAGATCTGATCGTACCTACAGTATAAATATTTAGTTAAGCGTATATGCATTTAATTACGACCAAGTAAGCGTATATTCTGTTTTTATTTGAGTGAACATATTAATTGACGCCTCAGGCTTAATCGAGGCCGCGGCAGTAAATCTTTCAACCAACTACACCGGGACACATCGAAAGTGAAATTGTTCACTTGTTCTATTTCATAAATTTTAGCAGCATAAAAACTTTTTTTTAACAGTTTTCATAACTGTCTATACCGAATTACCTGTTATTATATATTTATCTTTCAATGTAACTGTTAATAGGTGCTTAAAGGCGTTACTTACTTTACGGCAAAGAGAACCCTAAATTAAATAGAAACAGAAGTCATTTTCCGTTCGCATAATAATGACGAGTTTATCTATCCAAATGGAACTTAGTATTCAGTATTCACAGACCTATTTACGTGTTGGTGTCACGTCGATCATGGTTACGTAAATGCAGGACATTTATCGGCAATATGTAGATACCTATATATCTTACCGGTTTCAGAACAATGTTTAATACTTTATGAACAATGGCAATCGCTCGCACACTCAATGCACTCGATCCGGACTACCTCAAACGGCTGGGTTTTCGGGGAAATAAAATATTGTAGGGGGGTTAATATTTAATCCTTTAAGAAATTACTGACTGATATATTTTAGCCAATCATAGACATTTTACAAGCAAATGAGATTCATTCGTTATAATTAATACCGCATAAGGGCCGACACTGAATGAACATAGATTGAAGAAAATGAAAACCGGCCAAGAGCGAGTCAGACTTTCGCACCAAGGGTTCCGTACAACTTGCAACATAGTCAGCCATATCTTTTGACTGCATATACTTAGAACGTGATTTTTTCGCAGCACTAAGGGACCACAGAATTTTTAAGCTGGAGACCTCCACGCGTTAAGGTTGGTACGAAACCCTAAATAAGGGGAAAAATTCAAAAGCTTGATCTAGAAACTTTGTCGATCGGTGTCTAAAACTCGTTCCGTAGTATAGACATCCGTCAAGGACGGTCTTGAGACGCACAAACAAGTCGGTGACATACATAATAGAGCGTATGTTCCATTATAAGGGCCACGGGGATCTTGTTGCTGCCGTGTGTTTGTAGTGACGCGGACGCCTAGTGTCGTAGCGGTCCATTGCACTTCGTAAATGGTGAATTTAATAACCAGCAGTAATTAAGGGGGTGATTCTAACCGTCATTCTGAAGGACTCTTTCATGAAATCCATATCCAACAAAGCACTATGCGTCCACTTGTATTGTCAGTCTGTGGAATATGAATTTCACAGATTGGTGTCTGCCGCCTTTTCTGTTACCTGATAATCTAGATCTCTTTAAAGTTCGAGTGGATTGGTTTCTTCTAGGCATGCGTGCTCCATCCTATCCTATATTATCTTGGCTTCACATTGTGTGAATTGCGGCCAAACCTATTTAGTAAAAATATAACTGGTTATCTTTTTCACAAAAGGGATTTATGTTGAACTAGCTTTTGCCCGCGGCTTCGCTCGCGTTAAATTCGGGGTAACACAGTTCCCCTTGCGCCTTATTGATTTGTAATAGCAATGCTAAGTTTTCCCTTTTCTTCCCTCTTTCTCCCTCACATCCCACATTTTTCAAAAAAATATTAGCCTATGTCCGTCTCCTGGTTCCCAACTATCTCTGTACCAAAATTCATCAAAATCGGTTCCGCCATTAAAGCGTGAAGAGGTAACAAACAAAGAAACTCACTTTCGCTTTTATAATATTAGTAAGGATTATAAAAACATGTTTAAACGATCACTTTGAATCTTGCAGGTGACTAAATCGTCACCGTATTTAAAAATACTGCAATATCTAGTTTGGCTGATGCAATTCCCAGACAAGTCTCAACCGGATAATCTTCAAGTCAATCACTATTGATTTATTATCACGCTTTTATTAACTTCAACTGGAAATAACTAACTTGAAAAATCTTAGAAGATAAATTTGACCCACTTCCCGGGTTTTTCGATAGATCGGAATTTTTGCATACATAATTAGTTTGGATGACAATGCACGGTAAGCTAAGCTAACGTCATTCTAATATTCAACGCGCTATAATACCCTTACTTAAACGTATTTTTTTTTATAAACTAAATGTAATAGTTTTGTTAAACTAACTGTAATGAGACAGATAAGGCTTCGCAGAACTGAATCGATAAATAAATACGTTATCTAAACTAGTGTTTCATAAATATTCACTTTGAACAGTGTGTTAACCAGTGCTTGATAAAAAGAGGAAAATAGATTCGCTCCATTTTCCTTCCTCTTTCTCAAATGACTTTCATATTTATTGTTGTAAGTTTTAAATATGTCTTTTTACAGCACCCTGTCTGTGGCTTAACTCGTTTTTTCCGGATGGGAAATCATGAAATGACTTCTTTCCCTCTTGACGGAGCCGAAGGGAATGCCAGACTTGTACTGACTAAAACCCACCCATGTTCCTTCTTTTGCCCTTTGTGTTCCGGGGCTGCATATCTCTTTCGAACCGACCCACAGTCCCGACAGGCAGTCTCAGATTGCTAAACTGGTTACTAACTGAAAACGATGGTTTATTGATCAAAATTAACACGCTTTTGGTCTTCTAGTAAAAATTTATCTATCGATTTAAATCTGTCTGTTTTTTTCCTGATTATTGAGAAGAGAACATTTTAATTTGAGTACAAGCTGCTCCTTAGTGGTTTCACCCTCTGCTCAACTACCAAGGGTCATATGCGTGATGATATATAGCTCATAGTCTTCCTCGAAAACACTAAATTAATTCAATTCGAACCAGTAGTTCCTGAGATAAGCGAGTTCAACCAAACAAACAAACTCTTCGCTTTATAAAATAAGTATTGATTTATTTTGCCATCTGAATAGTTTATTATTTCATCAAAGGTTTTCCCTATTTTTGTAAACGTGTTATGCATATAATAACAGTCTGGATTAGTCATTATATTTGCAAGAACATGTATTTTAATCGACATTCAATTTCATAAAGTATTTCTCCTAACTCTATCATGAATCATCAACTCATAGCTTTCTGGAATGTTTCATACATTCGCTACAGCAATTCACACTAAAGCTTTTCCATTGTTCACGGTAATAACAAACTTATTTTGAATTTATATGGTTTTGTTTTAATTGTTAATGTTAGAATTTCTTAGTCTTCTGAACCCGTAGAAGTCCTTTCTAGAGAAAACAATTCCCAGAAAGCAAGTTCAACGATAGTAGAAGTTTGTTCACCGCCTTCGATTCACAATGGACTATTCGTAATAATAAGCAATGTTATTGTTTTCAAACACGTATGGGAATATAAGAAAAAGAGGGTGTCAGCTGTCGATCTTTTTGTGCAGTACAGGTTGTAAAATTGAACCGAGGGAAAGGTGCACTACCTCTGTTGCTAGCGATGGGGTTGCCAACCATGCATTGTTCGATACGACTCCGAAAAAATGTTTGTTAGTCGCTTTTGGCTTTGCGATCTGCGTAGATTCAGCTGCTGCACGCTGCCTGGAGCCAGGGATTAAAAAACGTTACGCGAATAGTAACCTCATTCTTTATTTTGTGTAGTACGTGATATATCCTGATATCGCTATTGATCAAGTAGATTTGTGAAAAATACCTTTGTAGGAATCTCTTGGGGTTAAGCCCTGAACGTGTATAGCTTTTGTGTCAAGAGTTACGTTTGTACGTGGTGTAATATAAATTGCGCTCAGCTCGACGTTACAAGTGTGAGTAATTCTGTAATTGTGTCAGGCGCGGGTAACATGTCGGTTTAGATTAATTTCGCAGCGGTACACTTTTAGGATAGACAGCTGTGTTAATTAGTGGTACTCGCAGATATAAATTAGGTGTTGCCACCTTCTTGGTCTCGGTTCTCATGTGATACGGTGGCACCTCCTGGAAAGGAGTCAGCGTAAACTACATTTATTTACAGAGTACTTGTGATTTTAAGGATGTGAACACTATCGTCCTGAAATCGGTTTAAACCGGTTATAGACGTTAAACATTTCCCTGCTATTCAGGTGAAGCGAGCTTTCAAAGTGAACGCATCAATAAACTTCTGTAGCAAGCAAGGTACGAGGAAACTGAACGCAGCTGATGACGTTTACGATAGGAACTTCAACCTTATAAACATTCCGAGATAGATGATGATGTATTTATGTGTCTAATGTTCCATTTAATTGTTTCAGGTACGACAAGTGGGACCGGGACAGGGGCGGGGGGAGCGGCGGCGGGGGCGGCGGGTCAGGCGCGTGGGCCGGCCGCGACCGCGAACGCGACCGCGAGCGCGAGCGACAGGCGCGCGCGCACCAGATGTCGCAGGCGCACGCCGCCGAACCCGACGCATCGTCGCTCTTCCCGGCGCCGTTCAGGGTTAGTACCTACTGTACCTAGTCATAGAATGCATAGCAAACTAGAAGTCTACGATCCAACAAAACCGGAAGGCTCAAACGCATCACAATTCCATGACGTGACCATCTTCCTGTCTTCCGTCCGTGTATCATACGTATCGTCTTGCTCTTCTCGTATTTTATTTTATTTTGGGTTGGCGCAGTACGACTTTTTCTTCATACAACTGTACTTTCTATTTACTAAAAGAATTCACTTCCATATCTTCATTGGTCTGCCTCTCCATCTATTGAGAAAATTTGTCGTTTTAAATTTACCTACTGTCATCACATTTACTATGGGGTCTAAAATGACCACTTTAGCAGAACCATAATAGGACATTTTAGATCCCCGATATCAAACAGCTTTTAAGAGTATATTCTAATGCTTCAGCTTTGAGCGCATATATTCTGGTTTGATCTGTTTGCTGAATACCCCGGCAAACTGCTGCTTGCACACTCCCCCCTCTCCCCCCACACACACATGCGCATTCACTTTAATGCAATACATGACCACGGTCACACGTAAGGCTATGCTCATGTGAGAGAATCTTCCTTGCTAATGGAACATTCTTGAAGTCGGCCCTTTATGTTTATGATGAGTTGTTGCTATCTACGTACGATGTTCGGATCGTACTTGTGCACATATTCGTGTTTTGTTCGTACTTAACCGCTAGATGTGTCCCGCGGTGTTGCCCGCGGTGTAAAACTGTTTTTGAGTTACCAAATTTGATCTAAATCTGTTTGAACGTGAAGGAACATAATAAACACACACGCACATACTTTAAATCAACATTAGTATGAAAACATGGATTCATCGTACGTATGTGAATACAGAAAATTCATTTTTTCTGATGACAACTTCGAAATTTTAGATTTTTTAATGTTGATAACGAATCACTGGTTTGGTGTGTGACGGATATTGTTTCTAAATCTGTTTAACAAATATTGTTGCTTTTATTTATGTTTACAATAACACCTACGTTACAGTGAATTTAGGGTCGAAAGTTGTACCACCTTTTGTATATTGAATTCTGATACATTTTGTTTAGTATTTGTCGGTACGCCGCTGACGGCAAAACTTAGAGATACCTAAACTTATAGTAACACCTTTTACACCTGTGTAACAAATTGAAGCCTTTGAATTTAACTTTTAATAATTCGTATGATTACAAGTTAAATTATACTACCACAGCTGACCACAGACTAGAGTACCTATATTAATAACTAGCTGTTCCACGCGGTTTCACCCACGCTACTCAGCACCTGTTGGTCGTAGCGTGATGTTATATAGCCTATAACCTTCCTCAAAAAATGGACTATCCAACACTAAAAGAATTTTTCAATTCGAACCAGTACTTCCTGAGATTAGCGCGTTCAAACAAACAAACTCTTCAGCTTTATAATATTAGTATAGATTTCTACTCAAAACCTGCACGTGTTTCCCAGATAAAGGGTATTGATAGACAGACAGACAGACGGAGAACAAAGTGATCCTATACGTAAGGGTCCTGTTTCCCTTTTGAGGTACGTAACCCTAAAAACATCAATAGTAGACTGTACGTAGCCTATATCAGCACACAAATTCTCTTCACAGTTCCTAGTTGCTTTTTGCGTTTTCTGTGCAACCCATAAAAAGTGCAGGAAAACGTTCCCAGGAACATTTTTGCAAACGTAGCGTTGTTTAGTTTGTGCCAACCTTAGCACAGGATAGTAAAAGTGGTTTTTAATAGAAATGGTGGCACTTCTCGGCACTGGAAACTGGAAATACAATGAAAATCCGCCAAAGAAATTCATGGGAATAAAAATGTTGTCTTGTCACATTATTGTTTAAAGATATTAGAAGGAGCTTCTGGGTAAATAATAACAGTCGCTCGGCTCTGGTTAAGCCGCGCTTGCCCAGTTTGATCCGTGGATGGGTGACCCATTACACACCGACTTTCCTTCGTACCTTGGAAAGCGGGTTAAGCCGTTGGTCCTGGCTGTCAATTGTAAATCTGACAGTCGATACAAATAGTCAGCGGCCCGGAAGTCTGGCAACCAGTCTTACCAAGGGGTTAACCAGTCCTAAACGGGTTGTGGCTGTCAGATAGGCAGTCGCTTCATGTATAAAATACTGGTGCATCCTGTATCGGTTTAAAATGATGCAGAGACACTAGGCAGATGATAATAGATATGTTTAAAATTATGATAATAAAGAAAAATAGAATATGAATACCAATTAAATCCGATTAATAACAGTGCATATTGGTTGGCAACAGATCTAAATGTAAAATATTCATTACATTTGGTCTTTAAAGTCGTCATTTGATGCTAATTAACGACTAATTTATGTTTAAAATTATTTCGGACTATGTTTTTGTAGATTGTTTTGTGGAGTATTTATCGAAAAAGCAAACTACTTCATAAAAAAAACTTTTTATAATTAGAAAATTATTTATGGAATTATGTTCGTTTAAATATTAACAAAAGAAAAAACAAAACAGATTCGGGCTGTCTTGGATTGGAGCTGCGTGTGAATGAGTGTTAAGGGTTAAATTAGGTGTAAAGGGAACATCCTGTAATTTAAAACAACACTTGATCGAACTCTGTGGGAAAATCATAATCGTTATAAGACGCAGGCAATATGCCAAACAAGCTAGAAGGAAAATCCTTCAAGTTCGTTCTTACTTATTAATGTGGAATAACAACTTGACAAGGCCAATATATATACGTTTTTCTTTTCATTCAATTCATCTTTGCGCGAAGGACACAACCCACGTGCAACCTTCAATGTTTGTGCACTATTGCACACTTGAAACTAATAGGTATCATATCGCTACCTGAAGGTAGTGAGAGCTGTAGATGCCACTTCAAAGTACTACAATATTCATGACGTACACGTATCTACTTCATCCTTTGGAAGAGAAAATTTAAAGTCAACCGTTACAAATCTCAACGGGATCTTAATTCGCAGAATTGAGACTGTTTGTAATTAAGGGTTTATTCATTAAACGACAATAACTTTATATACAAGCCTTGAATACAACGAATTTGAAATTTTTGCCAACATTAGTATTCAGCGACGTCGTCAAATGTATACAGAAATACATTTTAAATTGAGTGTCCCGAATCGCTTTGCGTTTGGCGAATCACGGTCGCTAAAAAATGTATTCGGGGCTTTAGGAACTTCATTCACTGATATAGAAATCGCAATATGTGAAAAATTCCCGATAAATCCAATACTGATTATACATTGGGAAAGTTACTTCGAAAGGATGTGTTGTAAAGACCCTAAAACGCACGTTTTGCGATTAAACAGAATTATGTTTGTTTTATTTATATTAAGAAGTTGAGCCGATGTTGGCTTCTGCGAATCGTGTGAATTCAAATGTTATGTACGATTCCTGAACCGAAACAAATATGGCCGAGCTACTTGTAAACACAACAAATATAACGGTGTTTTATCACAAACAAAAATATCAGAAGCTATCAATGCTAAAGATCTCATTTCCATTCACAAAGCAGAACTCTCCGGAAAAACGTTCAATGATAATCTGACAATTGTTATTCGGAAAAAGTAAATGCATGTGCATAAATATTGAAGTTCAGTTCGACCAATTTATCTGAGCAAGCGGGAAAACACAGAACCAAAATAAATGTACTAAGCTTGACATATATTCTTGACAAGCAACGCCGCCATGAACATCGCACTCAAAGTGGTTAAACTATACTCGTGTCTAAACCGTACTGTGTCTGGTTAGTGCATTCCTTTGTTCTCGTCGAAGCATGCGCACCGCAATCACGTGTGGATATCGTGCATGCGCGTGTCACATTGCTATGTCATAGAACGAAAATTCCTCAGATTCAAGTATTGAAAAGATAAACGTTATTCGGTATTTGTGGTCAATTTAAACGTAATTAGTTATTTCGATAGGTTCGGAGCGTCTGTGGTTGATTGGTTTATAGAGGCCATCAAACTCAGTGATAGGTGGATGCAAAGGTTGTTGTACGTTCGTAATTTTAGCTGTCCTGTAGCCCTACTATGAACTCTTAAAGCAATTCTTATTCCGCTGAGGGAAAGAGACAGAGCTATACAGGGAGTCTAGCACCATCTCTTTCACTCAGTGGAATAAGAATTGCTATAAGATGTCATAGTAGCCCTTCTGAAGGATGCAATAGCGATTTTCAAACGTCCGGAATTTTGCAACAATGACAAAATAGCAAATGATACAAGAAAACCTATAAAAAAAACTGAACCGCAAGGCTTAATGGAATTGTCATCAAATATACAGGATTTTCTCCGGACAAACACCAAACTAAACTTTCCAGATGTTCGTATAAATCTGGGCGTGAATTTTATAGTCTCGATTTCAAATGCTCAACTAGTGAGAAGTCTCAAATCTAGATCAGTTGCCAAACTAGTTTGAGCAGACAGACACATAACACAGACGGTACCTTTTATACGAGGTTGACTGGGAACAGGGAATAAGTGCAGTCTAAGCAGACGCGGCCAGTCACGATGATACCGCAAACAAAAGTTGTCACTTTAAACTTACCGTCGTTTTACCGTCTGAGCGTTAGATCACTGGAATGAACAGTGATAATGCACGCCACGCATGCAAACTGGAGACACGTAACTTTAAATACTCAAAGCGGTTGCACAAATAACAGTTTCCACGAAGCCTATCTACTTCTTGCGATATGAGTGTCTCTAGAGATCGCGTGATCGACCGCAGTAAAAGTGAAGTATGTGGTTTTATTGCCTCCCGCACGTGCCGTGTTCGGATCTAGTCAGCGTCGTAGATACTCGGTACTGACTAGTGACTACCTACCTTAAACTGATAGCCGGCGCTCGACCACTTCAAGCAGGACCCTGATAACGCGCAAACACCCCTCGTCACTTATTAGTGGTGTCAAATGGGCATCGGGTCGAGGGAGACCAAGTGTGTTTGGACACGCGACCAGTGTCAGGCGAGTTCGAGGTCGTCCGCTGTTTACGCGTCGACTTCGGTAATTACGTTGATACGTTCTGTTGGAGCTATGTAAATTGCTGCAAAAATGATTTTAAAGTGCTCAAATGGAACAACAAAATTAAGATAATGGTTGTTGTTCGCCTATAAGACTTATGCTTATTTGCTTAAAGTTGGAAAGAATTTTGGTTGGACACGTAATTTGTGTTTAAATGTTTGAACTTCCTAACTTTTTGCATGTTGTTGCTCAATTGTGCTTCAGCGATTGCGAAATCTGGTTCAAGAAAGATTACGTAATGAAGGAGGATATATTTGACTTGAGAAGTAGTTTTCCTGGAATGCAGAATGAACGAACTGTAAACTATGTCTGAAATAGTCGTGTCGGTCGTTGTAAAACAAACAAAACGTCATGAAGCTAACGTAGTGGATAGTTCCGAAGTATTTGCTGCAATTCAAGTGATTTCAAATAATATTGTGAAAATACAGCGTGTAATCTTATCGTCTTCATAAAAACGTTCAGAAAATATGTTTCCTTTTCAGGATTTTCTTAATACTCCGTAACTTCTCCTGGTTGTGTGGCTCTCAATCGTATCTATCGATTTCACTTAATAACTTGACGCCTGAGGTACTTTTTAACCATCTTCCATCGCACCGAGGCCTCGATACTGTAGTAGAACGTAAATCTTATTCTTGATTTTAAAATTTGCTCAGTTCCCAATTACACTTTGATCATGTTTAAGAATCTGACATAAAATGTCGTCGAAACAGCACCAAAACGAAGTTGAGTTATAATAACTTTTTAAAAGCGGTCGGCTTATCTGAACCGTCGGGTGCACTCGCTCGACCCACTTTATGACATACAGCCGCACATATGTGCATAAACACAAATACAACTGTAATTAAAGCTCCCTCGCCTCCCGCTCACCCTAGGAAATGGAGCCGATAGGGGGACGACGCTAGGCACCCGTGTTTCTGGACATGTGGGACTAACTCATGTGTGCAACACAGCCATATGCATCGCTGTATCATATGTTTACACGCGATAATACTTGCGGAATGAACAGTTTATTCAAATGCTGAAGTCATTATTGTTATTGGCAACGCTGACTTATTTTAATTTGACTTTCGTAGCGTCGTGTTTATCAATTTCCTTTTTTTTGTTTACATCATTATTTTTATCGGCATGTTTACCTTGCTCGTAGTAAATCAATCGGGAAGTTTTAATGAGAATAATTTGATTGAATCTCCGCTGGTCGTGGTCGGTAATGAGCGCAGCAACCAGATCCTTAAAAGCAAGGCAAACCTTGGAAATGGGTCAGGAACTTTTAAAATAAATGTACCTGTTCGAAAGTTTACTGAATTGTAAATATACTAGCAGTTTCTATAATTTATTCTGTAAATAACTTTGATGTCGCATTGTCAAGGCCGCAAATGTAAATATAAATTGCGAGGTGCTGAACGTGACCGTGTGATAGAACATTTCTCCATAACTCATCCCACTCCCAACTGTAAACGCGCGAGATAGAGGTTACTTTCGAAGTAACATCTATTTCCGTACCTCCTTATTTTTATACGTTCGTGGATATTCTCATTTCTTTGTGTGTAAAGTTTGTTTTATTACGTTGAGGATGTTAATGTGATTTGTTTCCTCTTTGCCGAAATATGCTTTCATTGTTATTGCCAGTTTCTTCGTTTGATTTCATACCATTCTTTGGCTCTTTTGTTGTTGTACTTTAATTGATTAGTTGGGAGAGCTCTTTTTCATTTTTAGAATTTTCACGGAATTCTGCTAGCATTTGTAGATCTGTTGTATTTAAATCTTCAACGCGAACTGCCACAATGAAGTCCTTGGCGTTGTTCTGATAATATACATTGTCAGGAGGGTCGGGAAATCCAATACCTATGATGTCTGTTAACAAAGGAAAACGTACCTGCCAATTCTCCGTAAACCTCGAGGTCACCTTTCGGTAACCGCAAGACAATAATTATTTGTATACATTTGTTGTTAAACCCGCAATAAATGAAAAGATTTACTTATTAATATTATAGAGAGCTAGTTTCAATGTAGGAAGTAATCCCTGAAACTGGTGGTGTATGTGTGAGTGGAAGTTCCTGCGTGTGTCTCTGTGTGTGTGTGGATGCGGTGTTTTTTTTCTGTCAAAACAAATACACACAGACGAAGTCGTGGACTGCATCTTTTTATACAAGTTAAACAGTTTGATGGTTTGAAATGTGAATCACCACCGAGGAATTATGCTTTTTCTGTTATACCTGTATAGAAAAACGTGAGTTGATCCTGTATCGAACACATTTCTCCTTCAGTAAAATCAATGGAACTTTAGTGTCGATCGGGGCTCGTTGTCTGAAGTCACGTTGCGCGGCGCCCGGTGGTTTAGGTCCAACGTGACGCGAACACAGCCTGTCAACAGCGCACACATGTGGAAACTCATTTATCATCAGCACATGCATTAACACGAGATGTTTTGTGTAACAGGGGTACTGTTTCAAGTTTTAAAAGCTTTACACAGTGGGTATAAGTGGGTTTTATGAAATATCAAAGGAGTTGTACAAAATTCAAAATTGAATGTTAATTTGAAAGATCAAACAGTCTAGTATATTGGTCAAAGTCGATTGATAGAGGAAACTCATCGCATCCACAACGGAATTTAACCCACTGTTGGGTGTATGCCTCTCTTTACTGAAGATCCACGTTCAGGAATACTCTAGATTCTAGAGTATTCCTGCGACGGACGGCAGTAACGTCGTCTGCTCATCTCGCCGCCACACGTCCAACACTTCTCTCACCAGTCCTGAGACGAAACTCGGTTACAGCTTTATTCCACCTGCCGGCACCGCGACTTAGTACGTGTCCATTTGTCCATTTGAGTTTCAGTTAGAGGAAACTACTCGTATTTAATATTGGTTCTTCTCAAATAAATGTCATTCGTTATCAGTAGTCATCACTCATAAAACGTCGAGAAAAAAAGCACGGTTCGGGTTGGTTGTCTCCTATGGAGAAGAACCGACAAGAAACTCCATGGTTACTCTTTTAAAATCATTTGGTTTTACAATGTTGTTGTTACATCGGTAGGGTTTAAGTATGTGAGGACAGCGTAGACCCGACACTAAGTCATTGCTTGAAGTCTTTGTTAAAATAAATGTTAAAAGAAGTCACCTTTAAACTAAAAAAAACGAGCAATCAATAACATAGTATTCGCCTTCAATCTTCAAGTTTATATAACACAATAATAAATCATTTAACTAACAGGTTTCGTTTCAATAACGTTCGTTTGACAATGTAAACGTAGTTTATCATCGGCGAACCGCAGTTCAATAAGGACAAGTCGACGACCTTTCGGAGTTCGGACACATCTCGACTATAAGTAAATAACCCCTATTGAAATTAATACCAGAAACCCAGAGATACACCTATGACTGGACTTAATTCGGTCTCTTATTATTAATTAATGTGAGCGATAAGTTAAGTGGCAGTGTACAATGTTGAGCACAATACAATGGAAGAGCTCGGTACAAATACAATGTAGTATTGCCGAGCGTCTAGACGGCCTCATTACTACCCGCCCATCTCCGGCGCGCGCCCCATCCCACCCCACACAAATATCTAATGCAAATATGCCTTTTTAATCATACAGAAACACGCATTTCCACGAAATAAAACCAACATTTTTTCTGTTAACAAACGCTTGAATATCCATAAATCTGGTAAACAGATTATTCTTCGTTGATCTGCGTAACGTGGGAACGGCATGGAAACTCGTTCCAAGTTCTGAAGAATATTGTTTGTAGTTCGGGAGGCCTATCATCTTACTGTTAAATTAGGCGCGGTTATACCAGATAATGTCGTTGACTTGATTTGGGTCGATGACTTGTCATAGTAACACGGTTTCGGCCATTATTCACGGGGATCCTGTCAAGCCAGGTGGTACATATTTGTATGTCGGCTATTGCCTATGCCTACCCCATCTTGTACTAATGTAAGTAATAAAACCCCGACCCCTCTGCGCGCGTCCTTTTTGTACTTATTTTGCACCCTTCTTGTGAACTCTAGGCCGTTGACTCCCCGAATATTTTTCTTTATTGTGTCGTAAAATCTTTGAGTATCTTCAATTGTTGTTACCTGTAATGATTCCTCTTTTACTTCTAAGAATTTATTTAATGAAATTCTTATTTACTTATTTGAAATTTTGTAAATTGTTTGAGCACTTAATTTATTTGTATCTGTTCTTCTATTGTTTTATTTATTCAAAACATTCGTCGTTTAATATAACAGACACATTCAAATTATTTTGGTGCAAATCAAATAATATGCAAGATAGCAATAAAGAGAAAAAAATGTCTTCCTATTATGTAGACGATGTGCTGGTATTTTCCTCACAGTGGATGCCAAATTGAAGATATGCGTGCGTCATCTCTCCTTGAGGATATGATTGCTGTTTGTTCGGATATTCAAGGTGCAGGAAACATCCGAGAACGCTAACTGCATCATTATTGACTATCCTTAATAAAACTAATATCTCTATTGATGCCAATCTCATTGAATTGCCTTCTCGGTAACGAAACACTAATTTATATCGTGTCAAGGGCGGAATTTGCAAAGATATCGAGTTATTTCGCAATTTAATTCGTCGTTCTAGATTGACAAAGGAGATAAATGTTCCGATAAGCGCTAATTCAATTTCCTCGGAATTTTTGTGACCTCGTAGAGTGAAATGTGTTTCTAGCTGAAAGCATTATTATGACAATTAGTGCAGTCTCTCAAATCTTTATTAAAATCTTCCTGTTCTCATTTCAATATCCACCGTATTTAAAAGTCGTTGTCATGTCCCAGGAATAGATAGTCAAAATTAAAGACGGCCAAACTTATTCTGAGACATGGATCACTCGTGGTTACTTGATGTAACCGGCCCCTGAAGTACGTCCTTTCGTCCGGGCGGGCGCGGGCGGCGCCGGGCGCCCCACAGCAGTCGGGCGTTGACTCCGCAATGCCACCCGTACCACGGGATTTATGATAGTCACAGATACGAATAACACGTGGTGAAATTTACTTGTTCACCTTAATGGGAAGATTTATATGACGAAGTGCGAGGTGTTCTAGATTGTTCATTACGCACGGCGATGTGCTATCGGATGGTGTATGAGAGACGGATCGACTTGTTGCTCCGGGCTATTCAGATTTGGAGACGGATATTAGCAGATATCTTAGCTATGTTTATTCACCTTTAGTCTTCTATGAATTGTTATTCAAAAAGGTTGTTGAGCTCCAAAGCATAAGCTATTTCGGGAAGAATGTAGCTAATCTAAAATTACCTTAGCTTCTATTATTTTAAACACATCTTCTCTTTTTTTACGTTTGCAGTCGCTTACATACGTATGTATTTCCGTAGTAGTCCGAATGATTGTTTTTATGTGCCTATTGACCTACATCTCACTTCATCTGTGAACATCGTACGAAACGAGAGAGTAAACAGTTTTATGAATTTAAACACAGACGTATTAGACATTTGTACATATTTGGAGTTCGTGATATCGGTGCCGAACGTGTTTGGAAAATGTTGACTTCTACGTTTAAGAACACATCCCATGTTTACTTGAATTTCGAAAGCAAATAGTGAAAATATTTAATTAAAACTTCGTCAATGTTTGCCCAAAGCCTAACTTACCCATGATCATAATAAATTTTTAGGGTTTCGTATCTCAAAAGAAAAAAAAACGGAACCCTTTTAAGATCACTTTATTGTCCGTCTGTCTCTTTGCCAAGATCCGTTTATCTCGGGAACACGTAGAAGTATCGAGTTGAAACTAAAACCATAATAAATAATATGCTTAAGTCTTGGGTCCTTAAGACCTGTGATAAAAATCAACCCTCTTAGTCTACGCCCTCAAATGATATAGCCGTTTATATCGAAAATTTATACAGAAACCTTGGTGCATAGTGTATATTTAAACAAGTTTAAAATGAAGGAACATGATATCCTTGTTATGTCTACTAATAACGCACACACCGTTCTCATTACCGATCATATCATGACTATCGATGTTATCAACAATATGAACCACTTTATTCATTCCCCGGAACCCTGATCCTTAAGGGTATAACCTTAGAATTCCTACTCAAAAAAGGTCACTTTCGTAAGAAAGCGTTACACACGCTTACTGAATTCCAAAGACCATTATTGGAGATTATATTAGATCCGAAATCGAATCATTCCTTACAAAGACATACGAGTGAAATGTGGAAACGTACAGCTAAAATAAAGATTAGTGTTCAACTGTACACTGCAGGATCATGTGAGTACAATACATAAATAAAAGGGACGTAAAAGGTACTTTAGTAAATAGCCGTGCGGAAAATACCCCGATGATTTGCCGTTTCAATCAAATCTCTGCACATTCAACGGCAAACTCGACTACGTTTACTTTACTCCATTTCGAACTCTGTTGCTATTGTGTTAAAAACTAGATAGGTTTTGTTTTTTAATACCGGTGTGTTCTGAAATTGAATCAGATGCTCAGATTATTTTGATGTGAACTCGTTTGTGGAGATCGAACAATTTGTGTGGTCAGCTGTGGAAGTGGTAGCGCTTCACGGAAACTGTGGTTTTGGTTCATTTTTAGGTACTAGATAAATTCTACTGCTCTAGATATTCCCTCAAAAATGTTAACATCCTTTTGAATTATTCTAATACCGTGTATTTGATGCATAGAATCTATGAATCTACAATCTTTATCTAGAAATTGCTATCGCCCGACCTTGTCCCAAATGATGGCTCTCTTTTGATTATTGCATCTAATCAAAGTTCCCCTTCCTTCGCAGTAATATTTAAATCAACAGAGTCTGGAGTCCGATTATTAAATAAGCTTAAACAATCATTGCGAGTGGTTCCGGTGGGCCCATTCGGTGGAGCGATTTAATTAATCATTTCTTGTTATAGTAACAAAACTGGCGTTATCAATTTGCCGCTCCGATTTTCAATCAATAAATCATCGCAACGAAATTGGTTTGATGTATTTCAGGCTATATTTATCGAGCCGCATTCACTGAATTCCTTTCCATACAAAATATTGTAAACCCAAAAATATTTGGAAATAAACGAGACAGGAGAAATTATGAGCCAACAATTTGCCATGACTTTCTATATAATAGCAGTTTTGAAATTCATCACGTGTTACCCCATAAGTCTTGAAAGCACTTAGCGATAGGGGCTGAACCCTATAATAAAACCATAAAGGCCTGATCTGCCGAAATGCTCAATAACGGGAGATTATGGTAAGAATAGTGGTTTTATTTGCATGTATCCCCAATAAGCGTGCGAGGTGATGCTGTGAATCACGTTGGTCGACAGCGAGCCGGTTTATTTAGGCCGAGACGACACATGCCGGCCACACGACCGCGGCCTCGCGATGATACATACGCTATTTACGATTGTATTACCATTTATAAGCTTACCAGTGCAGATGCAGACTTTTGCTTCTTTTTGAATTGATGTATGGGCATTCAATACAAAGGGCACGCGTCTGAGCTTGAGTTAATACGGCGTCAACCGACTATTATGAAAATTGTTTAAGTTGGGTATGAAAAAAATCTACAGAAGCACGGAGCAAAAAAACAAGTAGCAGTATCTGCTAACATCTTTAAATAAATTCTTGTAGAAATCAAAACAAATAATAAGATCATTTATTAACTGTTTCCATTTAAATAAGTCGCCACTCATTCTTAATACCAGAGACATCCGAGTAATAACATGAAGTCCATTGCCAACGCTAAATATTAAATCAGCTAGACTACAAAATGACAGACAGAGTTGAGTATAACATAAACAAACAATCGAAACGACGTATCACACGATAAACGGACAACCTAATCACAAAACATCAGACGAGATCGGAACTTTTTCGTATAAATATTCAAAGGGGTATTAAAAATGATGATAATGATGACATCATTGATAGCTCACATGGTATTGTAATTAATATCAATCTGAATGTTATTAAGGATAGAAAAGGATCTATAGTTTTTGGACCAAGCTTAACTAAAACCAAAGTTGAGATTGATGAAGAGACCTTATTTTATATTGATAATGTTCGGCTTAAACAAATGCTTATAGTTGATCCACATTAATTGCGAACAAGTTAAAGTCAATTCAATTAAGGCTTCAAGTTACTATATAAGCTGGCACTGTAGAGACAGATGCCTAGACATTTTCAAGGCTGGGAAACTAGGTTATAGAACGAGGTCAAAAATTTGGCGTGCCAGTAAACGTGAGGGAAGAGGTTTAAACCTTTGAAGCATACTGAGCTCCGTCAACTGTTTTATTGGCCTTGCTTGTTTGATATGTTCTATCTTCTTAAAGCTATTAATTATATTAAATTTCCATCCCCGTTTCACTTTCTATCCTGACTAAATAGATCCTTCTTTTATTTATTACTAGCTTTCGCCCGCGTTAAATTTGGGGTAACACAGTTTTCCTTGCGCCTTATTGATTTGTAATAGCAACGCTAACTTTTCCCTTTTCTTCCCGCTTTATCCCACTTTTTTTAAATAAAAATTAGCCTATGTCCGTCTCCTGGTTCCCAATTATCTATGTACCAAAATTCATCACAATCGTTTTGCTATTAAAGCGTGAAGAGGTAACAAACAAACAAACTCACTTTCGCTTTTATAATATTAGTAAGGATGTAAGGATGTTTGCAGTACTCGAGATTTATTTAAATTTCCTGGAGAATTTTCCGAAAGAAAAAGGATGCTGTTAATTTATAAAAGGACATCGCTGCCTTGTGCTGTAATATCTTAATCGTTTGAAGCGACACCCACTTAATGAACTTGACCTACATTGCTAGCCGAGTTCTTTTGACCCACATTGGCTTTATTGAAGACTAGAAGTAATAGCTTGTTTTTTTTTTACAGGTGTCAGGCAGGCAGGATCGCGTGAGTCAGCAGATCCAGACCAAGCTCGGCGACTACCATCTCGCGCAGTGGTTCATCGATGACCCCAGCAAATCCATTGGGATCTGTGCTGAACCACCAAGTCCTGCACCATGTAAGTACATTATCATAAGGTGCTTTAGCAATATGTAATGTAATGAATTCTGTATTGTGCAATTCGTCAGATTGAACAGCTTATAATTGCATTGCAGGTTGCACGTAAGCACAATGTTTCATCGTCTATATAACGTAAGCGTGCATTTCAACCATCAATTGTTCAGGAACCTGTTGTGGTACACTACTGAATTTAAGCCATCTACCTTCCTATTATAGTCGCCAGTATTGAGAGGGGATTTAACAGTTTGCTTGATTTGTCTCATTGTCAATACACAGAACAAAAATATCCACTGCATTACTATCACGTATAAGTCAGAAAGTCAATCCGGGTCATAGTTGTATACGTTCTGTATATCTTTGTAGATAGACTAGAGGCTGGCAACCTGCCACTACATTGTTATCAACTCCTAAGCTCCTATGTTTATTAAACCTGGTTTCATAGTCCTTTGGTACAATTCGAACCCGTTGGAGATGAGAACCGAGGTATAATGTATGTAGGTGAAGGATTCTGATTAAGTCCAATCGTAATTTGGTTACGGGTTTGTCTCGTGTTGGTAGGAGTGTCAAACGCATACTGATTGAGTGCTTGTTTGATATTGTGTTACTTTGAACTAGGTGGCAGGTTTATCGTGAAGTATTTCAGGGAAATTGTAGAAGTATCAGAAAGCAATGATGGTATAGAGAAAATAAGAACAATGATAACATGGTTATAAAAAATAGTTCAATTGATTGATTCATTAGGAACTAAAAAGTTTAGTCTTGCAAAATACTCGTTTACCGAAGATATTTCTTCGGTAAACGAAATAAATGACTCATTTATTGACCTATTTTACAAAATAATTCTCAAGTACACAGTTTACCAACAACATACAATATGTGTGTCAAGACCATGAGTGGAAAAGTATTTTTACCATGAACTTCATATAACAAATGCTTGCAATGTATTTCACTCGAAATTACTTTGAACAAATTAACTAGGTCTTCATACGTTGCATAGTTCACTTCAGAAAGTACTTGAGGATGGTAGTTTGAGTTTCAAGTGCTTCCATCTCGTTATTACTTAATAACTTTGAAAGATTTCACATTACCAACCTAGTGTTAATACATCGATATATTGGTGAAGATTCTCCATCGGCTGATGAATTGGGATCTTGGATTTCTTCTATGTTAAATTCTCAGCGTTTGACCAATAATTATGATTTTGTTTTAAGTAATATTCTTGAAATTGTATCTGTTAATTACTTGAGATGAAGAATATATTAGAGTAAATGGAAACGTGACGATTGACAGGGAAGAATGTAAGAAGACGAGAGGAGACAAAAAGGGACAAGCTCAGGAAGATGATGAAGATATAGTGTGTATCGAAAAGGAGCAATAAGATTGTGATCCATCCGTTTGTTCCAAGTAATATTGGATTGATGCACAATTATATCTATCACTAAACGTGTACTCTAAGGCTTACGAATCAATCTTAACTTTGAACGAATTTAGTCTGTTGCTCTATTCCTCCAACATTCTCTTGAACAAATTATTGTAGTATCCGTAAAATCGTGACGCAGGCCATGCCGTTTGATCACAGCTCGTTGCCGTACCTCCGGAACAGGCTTCAGAGATCCGCAAAGCATTGGTGTGGAAATTCCATTTAATTTCGTATAGATTTCGTCTTGGCCCCGATTCGGTGACGTTCCTTTAGAATGAAAATGTTTTGTACCTACTTCTATTAGGTGTATAATGGGATCATCTTTCTTATGGTTATCAACTGGAGATTGTTGAGCAATTACAGTTAATATAGGCTTAAAAACGTCGTTATTTTTGTCATGGTTTTAGTAGTTTCTTTTGTATCTATGTAGCAAAATCTTAGAAGTTTAGTTTGACCCACTTCTCGGTTCTGAAATTTTGGTTGATAACATTTTGCACACATGTTTAGTTTGGGAGACAATGCATGGTTGGTCACTTCATTCTTATCTTTGAGTGATTGAAAAAAAATAAGTTTTAGATATTTTTACACAAACTGTCTGACACAAAACAGAGCGCATGTTATACAAATTATAACAGCTAACAATAATTTATGTCAATCAAATTGACATTACCAATGAAATAAGGCTACCAGCTTATTAAAAATGTATATCCTTACTGAAGCGTGTATTTAGTTTTTTTTTTATAAACTTTAATATTATTAACTTAGGATAAAGTGCAAGTGATACACTCGTTGCCAGCTAAAAGTAACAAAACCGTATCAAAATATTTACAATACGCAGAACATAGCTCGCCCACTTCCACTTTGTTTTCAAATATGTACAACAATAATGTTTACCTCGCTAAATATTGTATAATATCCGCTAAATTAACATTGCGCAACTACGAAATTGTAATCATATTAACATTAATCGCAATATTGTTTCAATCAGAGCCGGTCAAGTAACCAAACAATAAGGAAAACTCCTTATAAACGAAGCAAAAAGTTTTTATTCGTCTCCAGATTATACCCAGTTGGGATAATTTCGGGGGTGGACATTACCATAACAAAAGAGGATAAAGTTATTTGATACGCGGTTCTGCCGTTCCTCCCTACTTTACAGAATCTCCCATTTTTCAGGTGAACCTGAGTGGTTCTCCAAATTTTTTTCCCGTTCAAACGGATAATGTTTGCATGTTTGTCCCATGTTCGTGGATAGATGATGTGTGTTTGAGAAGTTATTTCTATTCGCTATGATCAGTAGGAACTCGATATCAAAGTTTAGCTTCGCTTGACTTCGTTAACCATCACACCGAGTTTCCTCCTTATGCTGTTGGTCACTCCTGTCATTTATAGATTTTTGACAGTCTTTACAGATTAGTAAGTGTCCCAAAAGTCTAACAACCAGTACTAACTGGGTTGTGGAGGTCAGATAGGTAGTCAGTCCATGTAAAATGCAGGTATTAGGTAATCTACATCCAGTCAGACTGGAAGCTGTTCTCGATATCTTTGGGAAAACGCTAAGCAGATGATGAGTCTAATCATGATTATGAAACACTAGCTGTTCCAGGCGGTTTCACCCACGCTGCTCAGCACCTGTTGGTCGTAGCATGATATTATATAGCCTATCCTCAAGAAATGGACTATCCAACACTAAGAGAATTTTCCAATTCCAACCAGTAGTCCCTGAGATTAGCGCGTTCAAACAAACAAACTCTTCAGCTTTATAATATTAAGTATAGATAATGAAACGTTCAAAAACGTATATTTTTGCCTACAGCCGTTTACTTGTCATAACCTATCTGGTCCCAATCCTTTTGGTAAGAGTCCAGCTCGTTACGCCATCTTCTGCGCCTCCCGCTTTTTTATGCTCTATTTGTAGTTCCTGACAAAATATTTCACAAAAAATACTTAATTCTAAAATTGCCTACGTGAGTTAAGCAAACGTGACACAACATCCTTGATGCGTCCATTAAATAAATTGTGTAAATTACCAACCATTATGAAATTAATTTCATAATTTCTATTAGTGCGGTGGAGAAGCGAGAAAATTGTAAGATTGCACGGTGCGACAAAATGGCGGGGTGTTATAAATATTATAATAGGTTGTTTGTGATCGACGCTTTCCGTAGTCTGATAATAAATGATTCAGTGGTGTCCACGGGTTTCGGCTGGCCGATCACGATGACGTCACAGCGGCGCCGTGACAGCGTGACGTGTGACGCGTCACGGCACGAACAACGTAACGAAGGATTGCCGGTGCATACTCATGCCCTCTATGAACTTTAAATTGCGGTCTATTGAGTGATAAACTCTGTAAAGTCTATAAGTGTACAAAACCTAAGCATGCATAACGTTGACCGTCTTGTTTTAACTTATAACAGTACTTCTTGTTCGCGTCGCTTTATCGACTCTCTTATACAAAGTATTGTTAAAGTTTTTGTGTGAAAATTGGTGTGAAATTAGATTTAATAATATCAAATCAAACAGTAATTTAGCGTGGATCAGTTTTTTAAATGGTAAACAAAGAAATGTAAAGTATATGAAATAAACCTTTTATTACATGCTTACAAAGCTGATCCTCCTAAAATGGGGTAACTAATATCATTACCCACTCCCTGAGCAATTTTATTCAAAACTCCGGGATTTATCCGAAAGAATGAACCGCTATAAAACATCACCGCCATAAAAAGAAGTAATATATAATAATGATATTCCTCCAGAAGGAAATAATTGTAAGACATCGCATAAAGCTGAGCCAACTATCGCTGCGTTTTACGATCATTCGGATACTCTCGGTAGAGTCGGCAGCTCTTAATTAAACCGGTTGGAACAATGTACCTAACCTTATTGCAGACCTTTGATGTCCCATAAATTATACATGCAAAACACATACGCCAAACAGATTGCGGGAAAGTTCAGAGATAAATATGTAGCGAGATTACTTGCGAACGTTCCTGCATACGTGTTATATTTATGCAAGAAGCCCCATTCTGCCACTGCACATTATAGACATTTACTGGCTTGGCTTGCATGCGACGAGTGCATTGTGAAAGTCACTCTCCATTACGACTAGCTCTATGACTATGTGCCTGTTTAAAACGCGCTCTCATGCGACGTGATTAGTTACCAACTTAGTGACACGTTATATTATTATATCTTCAGTACTCGATCTATATTGACCCTTGTCAATATCGTTATGGAATAGTGTCTTGTTACGCGGGACAAATTAAACGTAAAAATGTATAAGCGATTGTGGAAATCAATGAATTGACGTGCGTTTGTTGCCATAATGAAGACTGACCCAGTTTTTGCGCGGCCGTCGAAACCCGTCGCAGTAGCGTAAAACAGTAAACAAGCAGTTGATAAATGATTCAAAAATCGCGAGCGACGCTTGTGTCGCGTGACAAACATTCGTGTCGTGTGATGCGACGTGTTCGCTGTCGCCCACAGACGCGACATCATGCCGCTCCCCCCGCTCACTACGCCTAATGACTGAAACAAAGCACTTGTTTGTCATCAACGCCTTTCACTATTTCCTCTGGGAAAGTTCCAAACAATTATCTAATTTCCTAATTCTATTATTTACTCTCATCCCGCCTCTGTGGCGTCTGTAGTAGCCTCCAATGACTAAGAAAAAACCCAGCACATGCAATAATTAGCGCGCAATAATAAACACACGTCTTTCTTTACCACATAATTTATCGCTGAGAGATATATTATGTATTTTACGATACTCGCTCTAAATAACTAGTTGAATGATCACTTTATCGCCAAGAAAGCGACGCAAGTTTTTCATGGGAATTTTAATTAAAAACTCTTATTTAGGTTGAGTAATATGATCGATGACGTCCACCGTTCTTTCTGCATGCTAAACGTGTGTAAACAATTAATGCCCAAAGAACAATGAGCACAGTCATTAAAACATAATTCCCATTGTAACGCTTCTGTCATACCGTAACTAACTCGGCCGGCCGCCTTATCACGTAAACCGACGGTTTATTGGCTCGAACACTTTGTCACGCGACAAGCCTTATTTGTACCTTGTGACGTATAATAATGACATCTAGCAGTTTTTGTTAACCGCGCCTTGATATCGACAAACAGTGTTGAAACATGCTCGTGTAACCGTGTAGCACACAGAAGTCTGTGTAAGAAAACACATCTCACTGATGCATACGTCTCATAACTTACGAATGGCGACGTACTGAACCGCTGAGTTAGCTATTGCTTGACTTCTCAGTGAGTTATTGACTTGCAGGCTTGTATCGCATGGATTTCTTATTCTAAGAATATTCTACAGATTATTGAGGTCGACTAGATTTACATTGAATACGCCGTATAAAATCCTAAATCAAATTGGCGTGTAGAATGCTTTGGATTTTATATGGATCGTAATCACAGAGAATAAAAATACTGGCTCAGATTTTACAAGATAGGAATTTTAGATAGTCGTATAACTGAAAATAAATTCCTAGTCTATCGAAGAGACAGAGGAAATGGAAGAAAAGTTTTTACGAAGCAAAATAAAACTGTTCTCCTCGCAGGAGGTAGAGTATTCCACGTAAAGGGTAATTTGCCGGAGTCATTATTTAACCGTGATTATATTGACATTGCGGGCAGAAGCAACAAGAGCGTGCGATTGGACGTGCATTGGTTTAATTCCGTTAACGACTTATCTCGTCACAACATGTTGTGTGTCCATTACATTCCGATGATGATTTGATGGGCGGTTATGATAAATGATGGGCATCGGTCAGCGTTGACAACCGCGGACGGTTCGGCTCGGCAACGCATGTTCGCTTATTGACTTGTCACTGCGTTATTGTGGCCTTAATATCCTGCTGTGAACTGCAAAGCCTCCTCGGCTTGTGGAAACGTAGTCAGGTCCTTATGACGATATATTTGCGGTAAAGGCTTCGGATGTGTTAAATACGTGTTCTGTTTTCCTGAAAGGACAACGGGTAAATCTGAGAACCTAATCAGATTATATACCAACACCAATTTTACTTGCAAGATTGAACAAAACCTACAACTAATGAGACGGGCTACTAATCAAGATAAACATATAGGAGAAATATGAAAGAGATAAAGATGCTAAAGTCTCTAATGAGAAACAACATAGAAAGACATCAATTCAAAGAGTAATCCTTCCTAAGAAGGATACAACATTCCAAACGGTAATTCAATAACCTTAAGTTCTCATAATTATTGCAGTAGTCTTCACGAACATTTTGAAGCCGTAATTTATTAAAGTTGAAAGGCTTTCCGTATCTCGGCGAAAATAACGCTAAAAGACTCTTCTAAATATTGGGTTATGATCACATTATCGTGAAAGAGGTCTGTAAACGAGCTAGGAAAACTGACGGGCTGGTAAATAAGAGGTAGGTCAGCTATGGGTTATAAAAAAGTCGTTATATATAGATCGTTTGCCTCAGCTTGCGCGTTTATGTGTACCAACGTGTAATGTGATTGTAATTGAGTAAGCTCTCGGAATATCTTGATCGGGAAAAATATCTCAATCAACCGTTGGATGAAGAATCTGTTTTCGCAGTTGCAAAGAACGTAATGAGAAATCAAAATGAATGGAATTTATTAAGGCTTTTTTTTGCGGATTGCAAAATCATCAAATAACTTCACTCGTTCTGGGCGCAGCGGGGAGGAGTGTCAGATTTTACTGACTAAACCACTCATGTTCCTTCTATTGCCCTTTATGTTCCGGTATATTTATTAAGGCTCCTTTGCTTTTGTGAAGGTGAAAAGTTTTTGAGCAATATTCTCAGGGGTTTCGATAAAGCTCCTATGTATGTCGGCGACAATGAGAACCGTGTGACACTTCCGGTTTTTTTTATGTACAAAAGGACGTGTTTCCTTTGACATATCAACCATTCTCAGCCCCCTGTACCCTCAGGGTTGTACAGAAAGGCTCATTATAATAACCGCAATATTAAATTCAAAAACATGATGTCTTTTTTTGCGGATGGGAAATCATCAAAATACTTTTCTGGTCTGGGCGGGGCGAAGAGGGGGGAAGTGTTATACTTTTACTGATTAAAATCCATCCATATTCCTTCTCTTGCCCTTTGTGTCCACGAACAACTCGCTATCGCGGATAACATTATGTCCTACTATTTTAATTTCAAACTTACGGTGATAGATACACTGACTTTTTTTCTTGTCTTTCCCTGATATGTATGGTGTCTATGTTTCGGCATATTTACGCCACCTGGTTAGCTGTGACGAGACCTTCGTCTAAAGTGCTTCTAGAGATTTGCGCCCTTATTTATATCGCGTATTTAATCAGGAAAATTGGAAATGATCATACTAATCTTACTTAATATTGTAAATGCGATTGTTTGTGTGGATGTATGGGTGTTTGCTACTCTTTCACGTTAAAACTGATGAACGGATCTTGTTGAAATTTGGTACAGAGGTAGATTATAGTCTCGAATGACACATAGGATACTTTTTTCTTCAATAGCATGCGGAAGAAGCTGCGGGCGCCAGCTAGAATAAATACATACTTAAGTCCTAAAGCTGTAACAACAACATTGTTAAACCAAATGATTTTAAAAGAGTAACCATGGAGTTTCTTGTCGGTTCTTCTCCATAGAAAACGACCAACTCGAAGTTTTATGAGTGCCCATGTAGGCCTATATGAAATAAAAATATTTTGATTTTGAAAATTACCTTTAGTTACTATAGGCCAACAAAAGGCACAATTTTTGGACATAGTCCTTTAACATTCTTTAAGAACAAGCATTTATAATATTCCTCTCCTAATTAAAACCAACAGTTTCAATATGTCGACACGTCATCTCTTCAGTCAAAATAAGTTTAATTTAAAGCAGAGATCTTCGTAAAATTTTAACCGGTAGCATGTTGAATTTGACAAGTCACCTCTTAACGGGGTCCCTAGGGGGGCATTCAAACGGATTGGGTAGAGTTTAATGTTCGTAATTGTTCCATCTAACGTTTAATATTTTAAATGAATTTAAGAATAACATTGCCGGGCCTCTTGGTCTAGTGGTTAGTGGCCCTGACTGCTGAGCCGGAGGTTGTGGGTTCGATTCCCACCCAGGACAAACTTTGTGTGATGAGCATGATTGTTTGTTCTGTGTCTGGGTGTGATTTATCTATAATACGTATGTATTTATAAATTATATAAGTATGTATATCAGTTGTCTGGTTACCATAACACAAGCTCTGCTTAGCTTGGGATCAGATAGCCGTGTGTGAGTTGTCCCAAGATATTTATTTATTTATTTATTGCCTGCCTCGTTAGTGTAGTGGTCGCAAATGCGACTGCTGAGTATAGTGTTATGTGGTCTGTTCCCTGATCGGGACTTCTACTATACCCTTCGAGAATTACAGGCTTAACGTTGTTTTGTAATACTTACTAATATTTTAAAAGCGAAAGTGAGTTTGTTTGTCAGGATTTTGATGAATTTTGGTACAGAGATAATTGAGACCCTGAAGACGTACATAGGCTATTTTTTTTAAAATAGAAATGAGGGAGAAAGAGGGAATAAAAGGGAAAACTTAGCTTTGATATTAATCAATAAGGCGCATGGGCAAAAACGACAGGTAGCAGCTACCTACAAATCAGGAAAGGGGAATTGTGTTACCCCGAATTTAACGCGAACGAAGCCGCGGGCAATAGCTAGTTTAATACATAAATCGTAAAAAGGATTTTCTTTCGGCCATCACCAGTAAATATCCTGGTTTTATGACATTATTTATGCAAGCTTTCAGTCATACTTTATGCATGCGAAAGGTACTGTTATACCGTAAGGAGAAATTGCTTAATGACGCACAAACGGACTTGCAATTTTTCCTTAAGGTATAATGATTGAGCGTTCCCCACTTGCGTTATTATCGCTTCAAGTGACGCAGAAAGCATGTTTTATTTTAAATTAAGTATTAATAACAGGGCAGGTATTATTATTTTAATTGAGACTTATTAGCTGATAAATTATGTTATTAACTTATTTCACTTAGCAAGTTTACCTTTTTTTTCTAGTTTGATATTAGTATTCGCTGCTCAGCTCGCTAGTTTGTTAGCGTGATGTTATAAAGTCTGTTAATTTCGTGAAAGAATGCCTTTGCTTAATTTCAAGTCAATCGGACCAAAGAATCCCCTTCTTCCATACAAACTTTGCCACCCTGTTTCACCTCTTTGGCGGTTGAATTTTGCAAAGTCCCGTTTTAGTGAGCACTTGTCTTAAAAGGAATCCCTATGAAAAAATTGAGTTTCTTTACACTTGTTTATGAGATTTCGTAATGAGTGCGTCAGTGATTTTCTCTTTTATACAAAGCAATTTTTAAAAAAAAGCTACCTGACCAGTTATCTTTTGTTTAAATAAATGAAAATCACATATTACCATCGAAATAAGCTGTAAAAAGGAAACGAAAAAAAAATCTTTAAAAGCTTATTCGAAAGCTTAAAAAAGTAGTGCAATGCAACGCAATAATAAGCAGAGTAATAAAAAGTGAGGTAGGTAGTTATGAAGCGTTTCTGTAGCTGCTTGTTTTATTTACTCGTATAACGTGTTGGCAGAACGGGCTGCGAGAAATTAAGGGTTCGGTGGTAAACTTAGTGGGTGGTACACTTAGTGCCTGGATATGGTCCAATACCGAATAAGCGTCGACATAAGACATTCTTTTTTATACGGATAGGAAATCATCAAATAACTTCCCCCGCTCTGGCCGGAGCGGGGGGGGACTTATCAGACTTGTATTCCTTCTTTTGCCCTTATGTTCCGGGGCCGCAGTATCTCTTTCGATTAACCCTCAGACGATGGCCCTGGCATGCCCCTTTGCTTTGCTGACATCTTTTTGAGGCGCGCGTGGAACACAAACCGTCGTCACGGCATGTAAAAACATTACTTTTATTAAGATTTTATTAGGTTAAGCTGTAACTATGTAAAAAAACCTTAGAAGTGTGACCCACTATTCGTTTTCCTTCTGAGATTTTGCATAATATTTAGTTTGGAAGACAATACATGTTTGGTTACGTCATTATAATCTTCGAATTAAAAAAAAAAAGGTATAAGATCTCTTTGCATACACAAAATGTCTGGCACAAAACAACACTCATTCAAATTATAACAGTAAACATTCATGCCAATCAAATTGACATTGACAATGAAATACGAGTTACCAGCATATTAAAAACTTATACCCATACGTTTTAACTTTTTTTATATAAACTATAATAAAGTTTTTGTACACATTGATCCTACAGATAAACCCACAAAGTTTTGTTTCATAACTTATTTGATGTGACACTTAATACACCAACTTTGGTAAATCATGTCCCTCCTGATGACATAAGAAGTCGGTACCTGCCCCACGGCATTTTGTTTCTTTCTCACTAATACTATTCCGCTGTTTTCTTGTCTATTGCTTTCCTTTCTAAAGCCATTAAGGGCGAAAAAGAATGGTTTTGAAAATACACTGCATTCCTAAACGAAAAATTACGTGTGTTAATCATTGTAGTAAGACGTAAGGGGACCAGCAGAAAGTGAAAGCGTGGGAAGTGTTTAAGATACGTCACAGATTCTAACTAAATGTGAAGGTCCAAGATGACTCAGTGGCTTTTCACCAGAAAAACAAAAGACTCACTTCAACTTATGACATAGAATAGATTGGACGCAGAGGGTTCACTTCTGATAAAGTACTGACTTTTTTTGCGGATGGGTAATCATCGAATAACTTCCCCCGGTCTGGGCGGTGCAGGGGGGAGTGTTAGACTTGTACTGACTAAAATCCACCCATGGCCCGTCTTTTACTCCTTATGTTCCGGGGCCGCGGAATTTCTTCGAACAACCCGCAACTCTGGATGAAGCACTGGCCTGAATTAAAGTTGTTTAAGTACAAAAATTGTTGCTGGAGTTTAGTTATCTGCTGCAGTGTTTCTTCTAGTCTATAATCAAGGCATACATACATGAATATTTAAGACTTACTAGAAAACGTGCCTTCGTGCTTCGAAAAGCACATCAAGCCATTGTTTATATCTTTGGCAGTCATCAAAGAAGTTAGTGCTCCAAAAATCTGAGAACCAGTTTTATCAAGGGATTTTTTACCCAGTACTAAGTGGGTTATGGACGTCGAATAAGCAGTCGTTCCATGTAAAATACTGGTACTCACCTCCATCCTTCTAGCCTGGAAGCCTTTTAGTTGTGCACCGGGGTTGGGGTTTGTTCGAAAGAGATACCGCGGCCCCGGAACGTATAGGGCAATAGGAGGAACATGGGTGGGTTTTAGTCAGAAGAAGTCTGCCACTCCTCCCCATTCAGTCCGGAGCGGGGGAAGTTATTTGATGATTTCTTTGACCAGACTTATCACAACTACGTTTTTTTTTTGCTATTTTCATTTGCTAATAACTATTATAAAACTGCAGTCCAAATCTCCCAGCAATTTACTAAGTTGACAAATAAGATTCTAACGAGATTACCAGTCCTTATCTAACATACCGTAAATTATAAAGTGGGCATACTGTACAGTTACTTCACAGTCATGAATATTACAAGATGTATTCGACCTAGTTGCGGAGTCAAGGTTCAATTTACCAATCACGGCCGTGGAAGGCAGTGTTACCCGTAGTGGTCTACTATTGTTCTCACCATTCATTACTAATGGCCGCAGAGACGCCTTACGATGGTTTACGGGAACTGTTGTGCTTTTAATTGTCTTATGGTCAGAGTGGGCAAACAGTGTCGCCTTGCACGAACTGTTTGAATTACGTACTAAGGTATTAGTTTCTGTATTTGCTCTGTAGTCATCTGCATTAGAACGTTTGTGTTGTTGAATATTTAACCTTTTGTTGACATCATTAAGATTATGGAAGGAAATTGGAGACTATTTATAGATAACTTTGTAAGCATTCTCCCAGTTTCTTTGAGCAGTGACTCACACCTGTTAAAGGTAATGTGTAGGCAGACGCGTCACAACGCCCACATTAAGTATTTGATATTTGATTGGCAAATTTCCGGAATATTTCTAATATCTAGACTGGAATAGAATAAACTTTGTTACTATATAATATAATGATACTTAGTAATGAATAGAAAAGCTTTGTCGTTTTACCGCCAAGTTGCGGGGGAGGTAAAAAGGTGACGGAGACAAACTGTCTACGCTTATGTAGGTTTCTATAAACCCTAAACGTTAGTGCTTTATTCCTCGAGTACCACCGACATGCCTGTTTTACCGCTAGCCTTACTGTATCCTAATAAAATAAAAGCCCACCGTCTTTTAGCCATCGCCTCCCCCAACCCCCTCCCCGGGCTCATATACATACTTTTCATATTACGCCTCAGTTTCATCTGGCTTTGTATATTACTCAACTTTTCGCAGTCATTTTTGCATGTTGCACTTTGTGCTCCACAAAATGTTCGCTAATTCTCGTTACTAAACAACTCCGCTTTTCCTGCAACGTTGGGAGTAATAACGTGGTTTATAGACATAAATGGTAAACTAAGTATGTATTTAGAAATGTTATGCAAATCTGTCCTAGAATTATTGCTCTCTAGTGGAAGATATTCCTCCAGTTTACAGACTCATTGTCGTAATTACTTTAAAGTAACTTTAATTAGAATTTATAGCAACTTACAATGGGATACTGCATGCATAACAAGTAGATATAGTACTGGTACGCTTTATAGAAGAGAAAGAAATGAAACGAAATAATTCACAGACATTTCCCCGACTTACGGCGCCGTGATAAATGTAACTTCCGCACGTTTCCTTATCAACTTGTTATTTTCATTAGAGAATGCAAATTACGGAACATTTCGCAAATCAGCACTATGTGGCAAGCGCTGGCCTCTGATCCGACTCGTCTATCAGTCATCATTTACACATCCATAAACGCGGATGTTTTATTGTAAGCCGTGGTTTGTTCACCCTTGACATTCATTCGGGCTCCCCGGCCTTATTACACGGTAACACGGCCCTCGCAAATATAATTTACATTTGTAATCGAGATTACAATGTACGTATTGTTTAAATGGGATACGGATTTTGGGGTAATATCGGGATTTACGAAATAACGACGGTAAACCGTCGCGTATACAGTTCAGGATTATTTTAATAAGTGAGTACCTGAACTTGCGCGCGAATGAAAGATTTATGAGGGTAATTCTTCGGAGGTGGTAAAGCCGACGTGAATGCTGAATTACTCTTATTATTTCTGTTAGTTCACTCTTTTATTTCGCTCACCTCTTTGTGCGGCCGTTGTGAAATATGCATGCATGGAAATATGATAAATGTACAGGAAGCTCTGTGAGCCAATGGAGTTTATTCTTCACTGCCTGCCGTCGTTAGTCATTCCCGCTTTCTAGCCACATCATTATGCACTTATTACCTACGGCTGTTAGAGGATTAAGCCTCATTAGTTCGTCATTCTTATTCTCACCCACTGCCGGATTTACCCTTGAAGCGCGCGTCGCAGAAAATTCTCTAAATCGTCGTGGAAATTACAGCGACATAATAACATGTTTATTTGTGGATTATAACGCGTATAACAAACAACATGGTTGAGTGGTTTGTTGGTGTGCGTACTGTCTACTTACAAAGTATATTGGCATGAGGGACGGCTCTCAGGACACCGATATGAGGTATTGCCCCCGGGGGACAGCTGGGAATTGATTCCGACGCCAGCCGAGAAAAATGAACAACATACAAAATATATGTTGTGTGTATCGGGTTAGGAGTTGTGGCGTTCATAAAGTAGCGTGTAGGTCGGTGGTCGTGGTCGGCGACTGGACAATTTATGGCCATTTGACACTGGACGCGTGTCATGCGTCTCGCTACTGCTATCTCCGCCAGTTACCCACTTATAATCTATTTTCATTGTGCGAGTTGGGGGACGCCGCACCGTCGGCGGGCGGGTTGGGGACTTAGGGTGTGCGCCGCTTCTGTTTGCGAATTTTCTGTAATCTTCAACGTGTCTCTTATTCGGAAAATATTCGCCCACCCTTTGATACAAATATCAAAGCCCGACATTTGACTTCCTTTATACTCAGTTTGGTTAACGGCTGATTCAGTAAACATTGTATTTTCTTTATAGCTATAATAATAATTGTTACGAAATTGTTTCTATGAAATGGCTTGTGTTTATGAAAGCGATATCGTGGCACGACTGCAATCTTTAAATCTAGCTGCTATTGCTACATACTACTCCAGTCGTGTGGTATATACACGCAGGCAGGCGTTGGGCTTTGTTTATCTGCCTGAAGGTAGGACAACTGATACCTGAATTGCAGAGTTTTTGTTGGAAATAAGTAGTAATACTTATAAACATACGCTTGTTAGCGAGTCGTCTGAAATCCGCCAGTGTGTGATGTGCATACAAATGGGCTGAGTGTTGTCGGCAGACGTCGAACGTGCCGCCAGACCTCGAATAGACGTTGATTATATGTAAATTTCAAGAATTACTCGTATTTTGTGCCGCGATGCCATTTTTGATGTAACATACTCTTGTGCGATGTCGCAAGGCGGCTGTCTCGTTGAACCTCGGCGTCAAACATTCATTTATCTCGTTGCATATAGTAGTGTCAATGGTTACCACATTATTAAACGCAAAATTATTTTGTAACCTACGATTGTTAATGTCAACAACATGGGTCAACTTCAATTTTATTCACTTCTACTCTTACAATTTCAAAATCAGTACCTTCCTACATAATTAAATAAGTTTCATCTTCTAATATTTGTATTATAATACTTGTGACCTTCGGTAACAAAACCACGAGATTTTGATTACAGACGAAAATTAAACATGACTTGTTTGACCTTCTGCGCGGGCCGTGACCGCAGATATTAACCGCAACTTCGTGCAAAATCTCCAAAAGTCCGTAAAAGCTTATGACGAATGACTAACTGATATGGTCACAAAACTGTAATCGTGAACAGTAACGAGTGATACTACGGGTCTACGTATAGAAACCTTTTAGTACTTTCCTCTTTCCCCAAACAGCCTTCTCCTCGATCCTCGGAATGTTTATTAAGATTATTTGTTAGCTCACATAAACTAAATGCCAACCTAAAAAACTTTACTACCTCATACACGTAAAGGTTAACCTAGAGAGGTTCGCATTCGGTTTTCTCCATTGTTGTAATATGGTAAATTATTCTCGGACAGGATTATTGCTCGGAGGGAGTCTAAATCGTGGTTGTATCGCAGCCGCCGAGCTATATGTAATAACCTCGGTGCTCGTTACTAATATTCGTTTAGGACACAACCCAAAAACGTTTCTCCAATGAAATTATGACAAGTAATCTTTTTTTTTATTATAACAAGAGTTGTAAGAAAAGATTCCTTGACGTGAAAAGGAATGAAATATGTTAGTGCTAGGTTCAACGTAAAATAAACTTAGTTATTTATTGACGAGGAAGCTGTGTGCGGCTAAAGTATTGCGAATTACCTCAAGATTACAGAAGTTGCTACGAAAATGTTCTTTTCTAACTCATTTAATCCGTTTGCCAACCGCAATAGATATACATCACCCCTTATGATTGGTTTTACTCGCTGTTTTATGTGGTCGCGCAAGCTTTTTTTGTGTCCCGATCAGTTTTTCCTTTACTCTATCTACAAAGATAACTTATGTTCTTTCCGAAGTATTCTTTCTTGTGATTTGGTAACTTCCGTTACGCTATGATTTGTGTCTGTAACATAGTGAGTTCTTTGTCCCTAAAGGAATTTAGTGTTTCCCAAACTAAAACTATGTTTGTCCGTCGTGCAAATGTCCAATTATCCATTTCCCTCTTTACTCCATCGACTGTGTATGTGTTTTCTGTTTATGCAGTCGCTCGTCTGCATTGCATACAAAACAACGGTCGTTCGCCACCGAGCCATAACCGATGTACTGTGATAGAAAACATATAAAAATAACTCCTTAACGTAAATCCCTTTGTTTAGCAAATGGTCGGTGTTGTTCAATGATTTGCTTCGTGTACGTTTTAGTTGTAAAGAATGCAATTCGCCTGTTGATCGTTTCTCTGTTGAGATGTTGATGTTTTTATTTTTACAGTGGCCTTTTTTAATGTAGCAGGTTTATAGCTTTTCTTATGGTTTGGCATTAGGGTGGTTTCGTAACGATATTCTTTGCCATGGTTCAAACAGCAATTGGACATGGTTACCAAACAAATGCCAAGTAAATTCTATAGGCAGCAACAATCACGATAATTTAAGTGTTATCCAATTTAGAAAGTTATGATAGAAAACAGTTTTTCTCTGTCAAAGGTCGTCGGAGGCGGAAGTAAGTGATGCGCTACTGATGTATCTAAGAATCATGAGTTGTTTTATAAATTGTGTATAACACGGACAAGTGTAGCTGTTGTGAATAAATCGTATTAACTTCCTTATAGAGGAGGGAAAGGCCTCGGCTGTCGTCGCAGATCGCATTGACCCGCTTACGTTACGTTTCGCGTTGAGCTGCGACCTCGGACTGAACAGAGACGACGCGGGTCCCGCATTCTGCTCATCATTTTGATTCAAAACGAACTCTATACTTTAATTAATATTTCTAGTCATCCATACGTCTAAACCTGCTGTTTTTATCACGATATTCCACCTTTAATACGTACTTGTTGATAAATTTGTTCTCCTCAGCCATAAACGCTTACAAAAGTCAATGAAATGTTTGTTGACATACGATTGAGATTGACATTAAAAGCGGAAAAGCAATCGAAGGCACGGGATCCAAAGTCAATACCACAGATTGTACTGTGTTGAGTTGTTTATTGCTGTCTTTGAGTTGGGTTAAACGATGGATGGAGTACGTGACATACGAAAAGTTAAGACAATGATCAATGTCTTTGATTGTCGAGACTAAATACGCTTCTCAACTTGCGTGTTTATGTGACGGATTCTGATCCATTCGATTCCAATATAAATATGCAAATTGTAACTATGAATTACACTGCGCTGGTACATTACCGTTTTTAATATTCAATTACGCTCAAAGAGCGGAACGGCGCGGTATGAACATTATCTGTTATTCCAGTTAGTGGGATAATGCTCGAGGGAAGGCCAAAAATAGTGGTTTGGAAATTGTATTAACTTTGAACTTATTTATACGAAAATATTTAGTAACGAATGCAACGATAGCAGTAGTAGTTGTATCAAGCCGCGTGATTTTAGGACTTAAAATTATCTTCACTGAATTGATTTAGTCCAAGACTTAAGAAATCGATTTTAATGCGTAGTCTTTTTGGAAATAAACCAGACTTTTCAATTAAAATGATACTAATTTAATCGTTTGCTCAAATATAATTCATGTAATTATCAACAAAGCAGTGAGAGTCGCCAGCGAGCGCGTGCGCACGTGTCAACGGCCGCAGGTGCTCGCGTCATTGGCCACCGCTGGCCATTGTTCTCACCGCGCCCCCTCCCCCGCACACGCACCGACCCGCTCATATAAAACTACCCTACAAGCAATCAGGGCTGTCAGCTGATGGCAGCTGATCGATTCTTAATCGTTTTTCATCTACTTCAAGTTCTGTCGCAAAGAAATAAAAGGTTGTTCACACAGGATATACCCTACACCGTAAGCCACCTGGTGTCTTTTATTTATAAACTATGAAATTATATTATTAATATAAATGATCGGATAACAAACGACCATGTTTCAATGATTAGCTATGTATTTATTCACACAGGTGTGTAACGGACACCGAAGCCAATGATTGTATAAAAACTTATTAGCATTGAATACATAGAGGGCGTGGTTAACTAATCTACCGCAAAAACCACTCCACACTAAAAATAACCAGAAATATTTGCACGCCAGAAAGATGCAATGATTAATATTATGATTACAAATTGTTACTGACGTTTGCGGTATTCGACCTGCAATAAAACCCTTTTAATGCTCCTCCTTTAGTAAATGTCAAAAATGGAAATAAAGTAAAATGATTTATTTGTTCTTTTAGCACTAAACATGATGACGGTAATGACAGTGTAAAAGGACTTGAAAAACGTAGCGTAAATAATGACAGGTTAGAAGGTGATCAAATTGCACATTGTAGTGGCAAGTGGCGACTTGACAGCCAACGATTTGTGGGCATCAGTAACAATTTCCTTCCGTAGCGATGAAGGAGAATCGTTAGCAGCTAATCAATTTTATGACACTTATAATAAAGCTAAATGCGATTACATCAATCGTGCTGCAGCAAATTAATGGTTGTGTAGTGAGCGTTTTCTTGAGCAGCTTCAAGGATTCCGTATGCCGGAAATGTTTGAAGTATGTCAACATGAAAATGGAAGTTCTTTGAATCATTAATTGATTTGATTTCTCAAAAGCACCTACATATAATGGTGATGTATCGGAATTGAATCAACAATGGCTACAATAAAATAACTGTGTATATTTGTTGGGTGAATTCGACACGCGCGCCGATCTTGGCCGCTCCTGACTTGCATTGTGCGCCCGTCTTCTTTTGTCGAGGGTCTACTCAATATTCAGATTACTGCTACTATTCTTACTTGAATATTGAGGATATAGGTCGAGAGCTTAGGTTATAACTGAATTTGTTGCTCTCCGCAGAATGGTGCGATGCTCAAGTTAGCTCTTTGTTTCGAAGCGTCTAAGTTTCTGATACTCGCACGTAAGTTTGAGAGCTGTGAATAAAGTTACGATGCAAGCACGTGTAATCTCTGTTTAATCTTCGTTCAAGAATACAAATTATTAGGTACGTTATAAATGCGGGGATTGTTTACCGAAGTGCATTCGAAAATCGCCCAAAATGTTTTGTTTTTTTAAAGATTTCTTAAAGAATCCGATACTTATTATTAACATTTTTTTCATTTGAGCTTTCGATAAGAAATAAAAAACCGAATTGTGTTTTCAATCCATCCAGAAACCGATTAAAATAACCGAAAGTAACCGAAAAACGGCATGGAGGATTTAGGTGTCAAAGACATGCACAGAACAATTTAATAGATTAGGATATATACTGTAGTAACAAAAAAAAAACCATTCAAGTTTAAAAACCTAAGAGATTTCCGCATGACTAGAGCAGAAATCACCCAAGCCGCATCTAGTTTAAAAAAAACCGGCCAAGAGCGTGTCGGGCCACGCTCAGTGTAGGGTTCCGTAGTTTCCCGTCCGTCAAAATAAGTGTTCCCACTTATGAGTTTATTATTTGTTTGACGTTGAACACTAGGGAATTGTATTTTATTATTATCCAAGTATGGGAATAGTGCGTTAACGTAAACGTGGTGCGAATGACTTAAACTATTATATAAACTATCATAGACCCGTAATATTCCATTGATGTAATGAATGAAAATCCAATGCCCCTTCACCGCCACATATAATTTGAAAATGAGACGTTTTGAGGCACAGGCTCTATTAGTTCCGGGTAAAGAAAAAGAGACACTTCTCTAGGCCGAAACGATGTGTGTTGGGAGGGCTAACAAAAAGGCGCGCACAGCGTCGTCCTCAGCATGATTGATTATCACTGTTCAATATACGAGTACATTTTAATACCGGACAAATCAAAATCAAACCTCGACGACTAATTAGATTATGCACTCATGAATACAGTTACGATCATTTGTAAGTGCAACTTATTTTACCACGGTAGGTCATGAAAGCACGGAAAATCTTAACATCGACTTTTAAAAAAATGACGTCATTACACAACGCCATCTATCGAACCATTTATGAACTGGTTTTTACCTTAACATTTTGATGGTGTTCAAAAAATGAATTTTAGTTTTGTTCTAAATTGCCTTAGCATGTTCTTAATAGAAGTTTAATGTAGTTATAAGATACCGCCAACGCCAAGGAGAGACCAACCGAACAATTCGGTAATACCCGATCCAATGTAATAAGTACCTACAGCGCCATCTCTCGGGGAATTGGGTTACTAATTAATACAAACACGCGATTTTGTATTGCGAGAAACGATTTCAATAGTTCTTTTTTTGTTTGAAAAAAGATACGTTCAGGATAATAAAATATGTAAACGAAGTTAAAAAAAATGCTTGCATAAACGATTATACTACAAACTACTCCAGAAATTATTTTGTACAACTTTTTTTTTTTGTACAAAAACTGTTATGTCAATCAAGTTCAAAATAATTTTCATAGAAAGTCCTTATAAAGTTCTACTTTTCAGATTTTTTTCATATTTTCTAAACTTATGGTTCAAAAGTTAGAGGGGGGGGGACACATTGTTTTTTACTTTTGGAGCGATTATTTCCGAAATTATTGATATTATCAAAAAATGATTTTAGTAAACCCCTATTCATTTTTAAATACCTTTCCAAAAATATATCACACGTTAGGGTTGAAATTAAAAAAAAATCACTTCCCACTTTACATATAGGGTGGCTACCCTAATAAAACATTTTTTTCCATTTTTTATTTTACCACTTTGTTGGCGTGATTGATATACATATTGGTACCAAATTTCAGCTTTCTAGTGCACACGGTCACAGAGATTAAGCGAGGACGGACGGACGGACGGACGGACAGACAGACATGGCGAAACTATAAGGGTTCCTAGTTGACTACGGAACCCTAAAAATCTTAAATAAATTATCCACGCAGCGATTCTTTCTCACGATATCCGTTCCCATAAAAATAAATATCCAGTTATAATATCAGCTACCGAAAAAATACTCGAGGTATTGCCGAGAAGATTATCGTGCGGTGTTTTTGCCTCTTATCCAATAAGGTGGTCGGATTGCATCTATACGTGTATTGAGTTGAGCTTGGCTGTTTTCTAAGCGATGCCCGGGATGAAACATGTGACGTACTGTAAAGATATGATGTTGAATTATATTGTAACTTTGTTGTTTCGGTCTCGGAAAAAACCGGGTTTTACTAGGAGATCGAAATCGGGTTTCGATGCCCTAATTAAAGAAAATAGAGAAATTCAAAAGCGGAGGTACTTAAATTGGGTGTATTTTTTGAAAATATTTGTTCCCTCCATGTCCATGATTACTGATTCGTTTTACTTATGTGATCCTTTTCTCATTTGGTAGAAGAAGCTCGCGGAATGGACCATTTTTTTTTATTCACATTGTTTAGTAGTTTACGAGTTATCTTCTTAACAAATCGACTTTAAAAGTCGTATCTCAAAAGGAATATTCCTGGAAAACACAATTTAGTGCCAACTTTGCCGTGCGTTTGAATTACGCATCGTTTTATCACTAAATGAGATTCAGTTATGAATGTTATGATCAGCTCTTGTTAGCGAATCGCATTAGCGGTTGTAAACTGGTAGCGGGTAGGGTAATGGGAAATAGTAAATTGACCAATCACATGTAAGCATTACGTGCGTGCAAGTAATTGAACACATTCTGCACTCGCGCGCACTCAGTTAAGAGGTGGCCTCAAAATAACCGAATCATCTGATTTATTGAATGTTGCTGTAATCCAATTATGTTGTGGAGACCATGATATTTTTTCCCATGCATTCTTTAGAAAATACTTGGGAGAATACTTGATGTGATTTTGAGTTGAGTGTTCGATTAAAACAGGGGTCGGCAACCCGGGGCCCGCGGGCCGCATGCGGCCCGCGGACGTTTTCCTTGCGGCCCGTGAATGTTATGTAAATAAGTTTAATTATTACCAAAATCAACGCATTAAGTAAGCGCGCCTTTTAACCCCTCTTTTTGGCAACACTTTGAAATGTGTCATACTAGCTGATAATATCAGAGTTCCTTCTATGAATCCAATGATCTTGTTAAATGCCATCTGATTTTGACGAGTTGAAAAAGTTTGCTAAGCAATTCATTACAATTTTTTAATTGTTAATAATAGAAAAAATAAATATGCTTCTCGTCTTACAGATGAGCATTTGAACACTATTCTACAGCCAAAAATACCACCCCGGGTCCCAATGGCTTGCACGGCAAAGCCTGGGTCCTGGCCTTGGAGGCTCTCGGGCCCCGACTACTAGGACTCCTAAGATGCTTGCATGCTCGGAGAGGGGCCAGTTCCCACTTCGTTGGGAGACGGGGAAGTCCTCATACCTAAGCCGAAGCGCCTTGCGGACTCTCCGCCCGCATTCCGGCTCATAGTGGTCGACGAGGTGGGCAAGCTCTTTGAAAGAGTAATTGCAAACCGCCTCGTCGGCCACCTTGTGGGGACGGGGCTGGATCTTGCGGAGCACCAGTATGGTTTGTGCGGGAGGCGCTCGACGCCATCATGCATCTACCCCGATCGCTCTGAAGAGTGGAACCGGCGAGACATGACATGCGGTGTCGCACAGAAATCGGCTTTGGGGCCGTTCCTCCTCTCCGCCTCACTCCTCGAAACAATGACACGCGGGCTTGCGATAGTCGGGAAGAGGATCCGGCTACTGGGTTCTGAGGTGGCATTGCACAAATCCGAGGACATGGTATTTTATGGCCGCAGGAATACGCCACCGTCGGGATCCCAGCTGATGGCATGAGGGGTTCGCATCGGTGTCGGGTCGACGATGAAGTTCCTGGGAATCGTCCTCAGGGGTTCGCATCGCTGTCGGGTCGACGATGAAGTTCCTGGGAATCGTCCTCGACAGCCGGTGGAATTTCGTGGAGCACTTCCGGCGGCGGCGATCTCTCGCGTCCGGCCCTGGTTTATTCCATAGTCCGGAGTGAGACGGATAGGAAGCGGTCACCTTCTTCTGCGAAGCAGTAATGCTAGCAAAGGAGTTGGCCGGGCGTTTGAGGGAGAGAACCTCGAACCAACCAACTAAGAAGTTTGAATATTTCTACCGTTTATTCAGTTGTACAGTGCGTTTATAATAAGAACGTGCCTGACCTCGCGCCATGTTGATGACGTCATTGCTGTTCAATCGAAGAAGTTAGGTTCGGTTCTGGTTTTGGTGGTTTGATAAAAAATATTGCAAAAACAAATAGATAAAAGGATTTAGATTGACCTCAAGACGAATGCAAAGATTGCGTATATTTCGTATATTATAGATGGTTTCCAGCATTCAAGTCACAGTTGACAGCTAAAGTCTCAATATGGCGCGAGTTCAGTCACTTTCTCATTTTAAACGGATTGTACAGTAGATCAATGAACTGCCAGTTAAGAAACCCAAATTATTTATGAGAATGGGTAATGGACCCTTGTCTTAATAATAACAGCTGCTTTGATTATTCTTCGGGTTCAGCGTCGCTTGCCTATGTTGGTCTGGAGCTGGGAACACCCATGATATACAGAATTTCCTCCGTGCCTCGGAAAGCACGTTAATCGTTGGTCCTGGCTGCCATTTATACTTTAAGTCTTTACAGGTAGTCAGAGGCCCAAAAGATATCAGTCCCAATAATATCCGTAGAACACAAAGAACTATATAACTCCCTTCACGACTTATACATACTTGCCTCTTTGGTCTAGTGGTCGCAACACTACTGCTGAGTATGAGGTTCGATTCTCGGCAAAAAGTGTCATTGGATCTTTCATCAGGAATTGCTCAGTAGCAGCCAGGGACTCTGAGATTTGTGCCCGGTTGATATCAATAGGCTCGCCCCCATTAAATATAACTGGTGAACTATGACCTCTACACCTCTGCCTATCCCGTCGGGGATTACAGGCGTGTTCTTTTGTTATATCTTACACATATACAAACACTATAAAACTCATTTTATAACTTTCTGATAGAAAAAAGGTGAGGTACCTATCTATTTAGAGGGGACTATATGGATCAGTGCGCAATCTAGGCGTCGTAACTTGGACTCCTTTGTCCTGATCGCAATCTCCATAAACCAGCTAAACACCTCGCCGAGATTCCCCTCACGAGTCCCGGGGGGTGGCGGCGGGGGACGGGGAGCTCCACCCCCTTCTTTTAGTTATACGGGAGTTAAAGTGCCTTATGATTTCGAGACTTTTCTCACTGAGGTGATCGGTCGGTCTTTTATTAATCCATAAAAATCTCGGAAAGCCGTAAACTTTGACAGCAAACAATAATTACTTGGTCTCTTGGAGATTGATATTTAGACGAAACAGAATAAGCTCTTGAAGTATATTGAATAACGTTAATATCTTACTTGAGGTATCACCTTTTTTGGTTAGATGTTTTTGGGGATATTTTTTGCAGTGTTCCACATTAGAGTTTTGAATATTGGTATTTTTAGTGTTACTAATCATATCGACTGCTTCGTTGGTCTCGTGATCTCAAGCGCGAAGATGAAGAAACCATCAAATAACTCCCCCCGCTCTGGGCGGAGCGGGGGGGGAGTGTCAGACTTTTACTGACTAAAGCATCCATGTTCCTTCTATTGCCCTTTATGTTACGGGGCAGCTGTATCTCTTTCAAACAACCCCGGCCGGCCGGCGGCGGCGGTGGCCCTGGCAACTGCTGAGCTTCTGAATTCGATTCCCAGGTCTGACATAGTGTTGTTGGGATTTTTCATCAGGAATTTCTCTCAGTCTTTTATGGCAAAACGTTCGCCCCCTATTGTATGGAAAATTTTGGTACACTTCTGCTTAGTAACCGGGTTGACGTGATGTTATTTCACTAATCATATATTTCCTTTGTCAATAGGCCCACCATCTCGGCGAGAGAGCGAGTTCAAGAAGCCGTCACACGCGCCGCAGAACGGCGTCCGCCATCATCGTCCCCATATCCCACACAACAAGGTAAACAAATCCAACTATATCTATAAACTATATGCTTTATAGCCACAGCCATTCTGCAATCTGCCAATGTTTTTTTTATGCGGCGCGACGGGATTTTATATACTGCCCGCTGGGTGTTATGCGACCCGAATGAAGTTATTGTCTTAATGGAGTGAAATCTGTTTATAGAGCTAATCTTTTTAAAGCTAGTGTTAACAGCATAGAAGCGCAGCCATCTGCTCAACTTTTCTGTCGCTTAGAATCGTCATTTGCTACAGCGAGAATCAGGTCTTGCTGCAGACCGCAAGTCCTTTCTCGTTTATGAGCCACAGAAGGGGATAGGAGCATAGAAAGAAGGAATTCGTGCTGCTAGACGAGGTCCAACCCTAAGTTTTAAAAATACAGGATAGCTACAGATAAAACAGCAACTACTACAGAAATTGGTAGCTTGTATCCAACACAAAAGTGTACACGTTTGCACGGCGCCTTAAGCCTTTATACACATTTGGAAAAACTAGAACACAATAATGTTCTATAAGGTTATGATAAATGAAAAGCGACACGTGTTTGGCGTTCAAACGCGCCAGATATACTCGTTATTGCGTTCCTTGCGAGAATCGAGAAAAATTTCGTTACAACTGCTTATCGGTACACAATGGTGTTTATTGTCAAGCTGTACGCTTTACAAAGCAATATCAACCAGGAAAATGTTGTGTTATCATGAAACTTTTTAAATTCCCCACCAAACTCCGTCGCTTCGGGCGCCACCATCTTTTGTGTGAGATCGCTTTGCTTCCCTGAAATATGCTTAACGACAATACAAGTTTTTCCTGGTTTAACTCTTTAAAACTTCGTTTTATTATTGTGGTGCTTTATCTAAGCTTTTGTTTAGATTTAGAATGGGAGAAAGAGCGTGTTAGGAGTCACATTAATACTTATGGTCGCATTCGTACGGCTGATGAAGGGGGCCATACGATGCGTGACCGGCCTTTTCACGTCTCATTTGTAACTTCTCATGCCGTAACACAGCCACATCTTGGACTAGTTAATTCCTAGCTGAATTATTCATCAGGCGTACATTGTAATTAAGTTTAATGTGGTTAACTCCAAAACGGCACCAGCAACTTCGATCACTCGGGGAAACTTGCTACATGTACACACGTTGATGAATGGCAGAATATGTTTGATACGGAGAATTTGTAAGTTAGGAAATCGTATGTGTGTATTGTTACCTTTCAAAGCAAACGTTCAATCGAAAATAGAACCTATATCTATGTAGTAAAAGATCTACAAACTAAGCGCAATTTAGACGAGTAACAAGACCAGATTTCGTCCACAAAACGAAACAAATCCAATTCAGAGACGTCGTTTAAGAAATCCCAAAACGTAATTCTATTAAGACGGGAGGTGAATAGAATATTAATGTATATTTTTTGGTGCAGAGCGACGGTTCCGGTTCAACGGGAGCCCCGCACAGACCGCCTCCAATCAGGATACCCAACGGTATCCAGTCACAGGTCAGTTTGATGAGGAGTCCTTAGCTCACCCCCGGAAATATTCATTGCTTCATTCATATTAACATCTCTTATTCATTGCTTCGATAAAAGGTCTAATGACAGCCCTTCCCTGATCTTCACCTTGATCCATAAAATACCTTCTTATGACCGTTGGTCTTTTGAAAACATCTATTTAAGTTTAACATCGATAAAGTACGTGAAGTCCATTACTCTCCTGACTGATGTCGACAAACCTGTCAATTAGACCAAAAATCGTGATCACGACATCCATACAAGTCCGGTCAATGAAATGTAGTCAACCTGAAAGCGCCAATATTGCACTAGAGTAAATTTTCCATTTGTTTTGTAAAGTATTTGTCGATATAAATACTAGGGTTGGTTTAACTATGATCGCGTGCATATTTGGTCCCCTGGCCAACGTCGACGTTGGCAATAGATAAGCGTTCGTCCAGTTTTTATTTGCTTGATAATATAAATTATCATGATAATTTGCTAAGGAATTTCAGTATGCAGTCCCTTATTAATCCGTACTATACAATTGTGTGTAAAATATTGTAGCTGGGAGCCATTTTAACATTCAATTAATTAGTAAAAGAGTAAGGCCTTCTGTAGTAGTCTTATTCGCAGTGAACAACCAGCAATAAAAAACACAGTTTTCCTTGGTTGGTTCGTCTGTCTATATGCTAAGACATTATGTCGGGAACGCGTGGCGATATCGAGTTGAAATTTATACCAAATACTGAGCTGTGAAAACCTGAACGCAAAATTTCCCGTTTTTTTTTAAAGACAAAAGGTCCTTCATCGACCTAACCTAATCTGATTGGTCCGATGTTATTGTACGGTAACGATTATTGGATTAGATAGCCACAAATACAGTCACTCAGTTCAGAAGCCGGTCCCTAGTTCCAAGTAATGTTGAACATGTTGAACTTTGAAGTTCACAGTCACAGCCCACACGTTCGCATGTATTGTTCGCGCCTCCAACACCAGATAGGTCAACAAGTGGGTGTAGGTAACTTACTGCTGTGTCAAAAAGCCTTTAATCTTACCTTATCAAAATTGTAGTTTTTTATTTATAGTCTTATCGATTTTTTTTGTGTGCTTTATTGGAAGTACGTCTGCTGAGCACGTGGTAGAGGTTCGTTCCTCGTGTTGGGTATAAAGTGTTATTGGGTATTTCCATTAGGAATTTCACAGTACACCCCGGAGTTTGGAAGTTGGTGGTAAGGTACCCTCGTGCCTCGGAAAGCACGTTAATCCGTTGGTCCTGTGCCCGATCTCTCTCCGGTCCTGTTGTCGCCCCATCGGACTATGAAATTGAGGGAACAGAGAGTGAACCCATGCTTGCGCACACACTTGTGCATTATAATATCTCCCGCGCAGATGGTTAATCTCCGCTGAGATTGACCGCCGTGGCCGAAAACGGTCAGGAGGTCATCCTACTAATATTATAAATGCGAATGTTTGTGATAATGGATGTAGATATTTGTTACTCTTTCACGTCAAAACAGCTGAACGGATCTTCATGAAATTAAACACTTAGGTAGATTATTAGTCTGGAATAACACATAGGTACATTTTTTTTCCATCATCACGGGCCCCAGCTAGTATATCATAATTTTGGCAAGAAAGCCTCTTTAATCTAATGGTAGCACAAATCGCTGCATAAGCAAAACAATATAATGTCTTAGTAGGTCTTGGGTTCAATTCCCAGATCAGGTTTGATAATATATTTCCATTTGAAATTTTCCAGTAGCAATTTTCAAATAGTTGACAGCAATTTGGGACCTAATGGGGTCTAATAGGACCTAAATATAACTGGCGAAATGCAATCTGCCTTACCTTCCAAATAACACAGGCGTGATGTTATACGTGTTTTTATTTATAAAGTGTTGACGGTGTTTGATTATTTCTTGGTGAGGTGTAAACAGGGTCATGGTATTGGTTACAAAATAAGGGGTTCTTGCGTGACTTGAATTTGTGAACAAATAAATGAAAATGTTGCTATTACAGCTACTGTTGTCGTAGGTCGACAGTTTTGAATGAACGACCCGTTTTATTGGGCAACCCTATTTGGGTGAGCTCCAAAACTTAGCTGTAATACCATACTTACAGTGTATTTTTTTTAGGGTTCTGTACCTCAAAAGTAAAAAACGGAACCCTTATTAGAACACTTTGTTGTCCGGCTGCCTGTCTCTCTGTCAAGACTTTTTATCTCGGGAACGCGTTGAAAAATCTTATGTCTGTGTCTCTTTGTGTTGTGAAAAATCAACCATCTAACGAACCGTTTACGCAGTCAAAAGTCATGGCCGTTTAAGTCGTAAGTTCGTACGGAACCCTCTCGGTGCGCGAGTCTAACTAACTTAACTTCCAGCATGCGAATTGACTTTATAACTTTAGTTGTGGTGTATCTTATCAGTGTTATTTTATTTGAGCGGAAATATAACGGGTATTCTGTTAACAACGTAATGTGAGAGTTTTTTTTATACAAAAGCTTCTTCAGTCCCTTTTCCTTTGTAGTTTTTACCGGCGTTCTTCGTAGAAGACAATTATTTAGCTCCGATACTGTGTACAATCACGAGCACCAATATCTGAATACTTAGCAACTTTAGGAATGTATTTATTCGACTTAGTAAAATTGCGAGTTTTTACGAATGTAGTTTTTAGGATTCATATTATTATTAAACTAGCTGTTCCTCGCGGTTTCACCCACGCTGCTCAACACCTGTTGGTCGTAGCGTGATGTTATATAGCCTATAGCCTTCCTCAAGAAATGGGCTATCCAACACTAAAAGAATTTTCCAATTCCAACCAGTAGTCCCTGAGATTAGCGCGTTCAAACAAACAAACAAACTCTTCAGCTTTATAATATTAGTATAGTATAGATATCGTATCTCCAAGTTACAATCGTTATTACATTTTTCGCCTGAAATTGCTTTTAAATTTCGAAAAAGTGTACATTCCCTCATGTGTCGTTAAGTTCCCCCAAAAGAAACAAAAAACAATGTATAAGATTTAATTTTTGATTAATGCTCATGACTGTACGTGATAATAATTAAAAAATTAAAACTTTCTTTTACTATAACAGTACAGCCTCCATACACAGATATTCAGAACCGACGACCAACCAATAAACATTCTATCTCGCTTCTTCCAATAGATATGGCACTTTAAAAACACGGAATGAATTCGTCGAATTGAATATTTAAGGTCCCGGCAGATTCCTTAAACAGCAACAACACAATACATTTATTGCCGTAAAGTCGTAAATCATACAAGCATAGTCGGCCGTAAACGGGCCCTAAATTTAATCGCCCCGCTTCGCTAAGGAGGTATAATGTATTCTCGTAAAAGTAGTTTTATTCTTGCCAGTGCAAATTTGTCCAATCTTTAATGTTAGCAACGCGGCTTATCTTGTTTTGTGTATGACTATGTATCGTGTTGACGACGTAACTACCCCTGTTTTTCGCCCAGTAAATTATTAAACGTAAAACGTTAACCGGGCAGTTCTGATGTCGCAAACCCACAATATTTTGTCCGGCCAGCACGTGCCTGCATTACCCCGTGGGCCGTGTGCGGTTCTGACGTAGATTTAAATGTTAACAATTATACAGGGTGGAGATCTGACAGTACAGGTAAAATTGAGTTTTTTTTTTATTGCGAGGCATCCGAACCGAAACTTCAGGAAACAGTTTTATGTTTTCGAAGTTTTTGTATTTGTGATAAATTTATCGCCTTGACGCCATCTTAAATATTGTGGTTGACTTGGGTCATAAGAAACATGATTGAAATCGATTAGATAAAAATAAACTAAAAAGTCACTAAATTTCAGCCAGAAACCGTTTGCCTTGCCATGAAAAACTGATGTCTATAGAAAAATATAATTTAAATAATCTATCACCTTAAGTAACACATACATGGGGATAATTTGGATATCCCGCAATAATAAATATTACTTATTACCTGTAGAATTAAATATTACCTGTAGACGTCACTTCTCTGGCCACCCTGTATACGTTTGTCTGTTTCTGACACTGCAGTTCAATATCAGACAGTTTTAATAAAAATGTACTTGGAAATAGGTACTATTTGAAGGCTACCCTGTGTACGCACAGCCACCAATAGAGCTATGTAAAACTAGATTATGCAGATTTTTAATTGTACCTACATGAAATATACACAAAGAGAATCATACCGTATCATACCATATTCGGGTTGTTCGAAACAGATACCGCGGCCCCGGAACATAAAAGGCAAAAGAAGGAACATGGATGGGTCTTAGTCTATACTAATATTATAAAGCTGAAGAGTTTGTTTGTTTGAACGCGCTCATCTCAGGAAGTACTGGTTCGACTTGAAAAATTCTTTTAGTGTTGGATAGTCCATTTCTTGAGGAAGGCTATAGGCTATATAACATCACGCTACGACCAACAGGTGCTGAGCAGCGTGGGTGAAACCGCGAGGAACAGCTAGTCAGTTATGTATTTGATGATTTCCCATCCCCAAAAGAAAGAGTCCATACCATACTGGAAATGTTGATGTGGCCATGTGTACAACGTTTTTTAACAATAACCTCCAAATAATAACTTTGTTGTTTCCTTTACAGAATGCTATCGATAGCAGTCAACCGCCAATAGAAAGTATTTTAAAGGTGCGTATTCACTCCACACAAGAATGTTTTGTATCAATGTTATGTCAGCATGAATGTGAAATACAACGTTGTTTGTTGTTGTAGGAGATGAAGTCTCTACCGACGCCGTTGTCAGTTATAGCTGCGACGCCGAGGAAGGAATTGGAGAACAAATTCATCTTCAACCCTTACACAAATAAGGTAAGACAGATATTACAATATTTATTTACTTACTAGCGGACCCAATTGGGTAGTTGACACCATTAACCAATAATTAAAAAACTCAATTTTTCTGAAAGAACACCTTATTCTAGATCTGAGAACTCCGTTCATTTAAAAAAAACTTTAAAATTCGATTTAAAGTTGCTTTTAAATCAATAAATAGTTGCATCATTGACTTGACAACATAGTGACGTCATCGTTGCGATTCTCATACAAAATCTATGGGGGTAGCGCGTTTTGACAGCTCTTAAAAATTATATCAATTGATTGGTGGTGTCATCTACCCTATTGAACGTTTCCCTGCCTCTAGTTCAGAACAACAAATTTGGTGACATACCAACAGAAGCGCCTCTCGTAGGTGGGAATTGTGTTTTCAAACCATCCAGGAACCCATTCAAATATACCCACAAAATTTCTTCCAAGTCGGCTCATCCGTTTAGGGAGGCGTTAAATGACAAACACAAGTACAGATCTTATAATCTATCTATATGTTGGAAATTAGAATCTATCTTATATAATAATAAAAGCGAGAATTACTGACTCACTCACCACAAAATTTCAGAAACTACATGTGCTAGGAGTCTCAAATTTAGCATGGGGATCCTTTTAAAACGTAGGTGCTTACTAAGAGGGGATGTTGCAATATTTAACCCTAAAGAGGTGAAACAAAGTTTGTATAGGATAACGCGATTCCGTAACTGGATTGACTTTAATTTTCGCGTAGATGCTGAGCAGCGGGTAAAAGCATTGGACGCAGCATGGCTTAGTTCACAATCTTCAAATAAAGGTTATTCTCAAATGAGGCACGTGGCACCATACATGTAGAATTCGTCTGAACATAGCCTTAACTGCGAAAACTGGGACAGCAAACCTTGACCCCGATTCGTTAAAAAATGACATAAGAATAAATTGCACATTCTCTCACAACAATCGGTTGCGTAATTGTAGGGAAGTCGCAATATAGCTACGCTAACAAAATTAATTAAAAACTACAAAATAAAAATCGCACAACACTCGGAAAATGTGAAAACAATAATAAATGCAAATTTCAAGTTCATGACTACGCTAAAAACGGGTGTGTACGTTTGTATGCTTACCGTGCAAGGTCGTACCTCGACAAACGCGCGAAAAATACGCGCTAGCGGCCATGATTTATAGTGACAAAAGACAATTGATGCCACGCTCTGATATCGTCGGACATATCTCGAGAATATTCTTTACGTTGCTAACTGAATAAATGTTATTTCATTTTTATTCCATTTATGAAACAGTCATAACCGCTGAGCAATAATGTCCTGGATTCGATTACCGGGTTGGGTTTGATGGCAATAGGCTCGTTCCATATTACATGGGACTTAAATATATTTAGCGAAATGTGAGTGTGCTGTTAGGTACTACTCTGCCCAAACCTTCCAGGATTACAGTCGTGATGTTATGTGAAACAGTTTCTACTAGCTCTACGGTAATGATTGGATGCGTTTTGTGTAGCCATAGACATTTTATTGGAGGAGTCGCGCAACGGTAAAGTGACACTAAGTGGGTTACGATCATAGATTGTAAACATTTTTTTTTTAGTATTATTTGATATTTTCCAACGACGTTTTTATTTAATGAAATGTTCTTATAAAATTAAATTAAAAAGATTCTGAGATAAGCTTAGTAGGATATAATGAATGACTGAAAATATGGTACATAAGAGACTGAAAAAATGATATATAAAAAGGAAAAAAAAACCGGCCTTGTACGAGTCGAACTCGCGCACCTAGGTTTCTCTACAATTATTTATAAAAACAGGAAAAAAAACGTGTTTGTTGTATGGAAGCCCCCTTATTTTTTTTTAAATTTATTCTGTTATTTTGTATTTGTTGTTATAGCGGCAACAAAAACACATCTTCTGTGAAAACTACTACCCTTTGGAAACTAAATGAAAATGTGTCATTTTTAAAATGATTTATTTTCGTCTGATCTCAACATTTGACCATTATTTTCAACTGTTTAAAAATGTAATAAAGAGTAGGTATAAAGGGTTGCCTTATTATGCATTTTTATGTTGAAAAGACTCCCCTATGCAAAAGCATTATGCAAAAGTCGTAACGAAAAAATTAATGTCCTAAATAGGCTTAGGGGTTATATTATGGACGGCAATACTGCCAAAATGTATGTGTAATCCTCATCACGACGATAAAAAATATTAATTTTATTCAAGGAGAAAGGCCATAATATACCCCCCAAACCTTCAAACAGAAAGAAGTCTTAAGTAAAAGAGCTGAGAGACGAAAATAGGATGAATAGTCTTGATAGAATTCTGGTAGTAGACACATTTTTCGGCATATTGTCAAAGAAATGTGATCAAGTCTGTTTCATATCACTTTTAGTACATAAGGTTTGTGTAACGTTCACTTGAATTAGTATGTATGGGAATGATAATAAAGTCTTTTTTACTTTGCTGTGAGAAACAATAATACTTTGTCTTGAATATTAAGTTTTTATGATAATAAAAACAGAAATCAAGTAAGACATTATGAGCATTCAAACACTAGTGGCGCCATCTGTTATCGTCTTCCGAAAGCTTCGAAAATGTTCTGAAATATTTACCTAAATTAATAGTAACGTTTATGAAATCGATACAGTTTTGTGTTGAACATCTGGTTTTAAATCTAGATTCAGAATGTAGGTAATAGTAAACATTGACGCAACCCAGAAAAAATGCATATTCCCAATATTTTTATAAGCTATGGCCACTCGTAAATCTTTCTAAGAATAAACTTTATTAGAAAAGCGTATCAATATTGTAAAAGTTACTACTCACTGACCGAATACATAAAACGCAAGAATATGTATCAAAATGTAAAACGTTTTTTTTCACGAACTTTGATGTCATTAGGCTCCCCCCCTATTACATAAAAATTAAAATTTCTTGCGAAATGTGAGTGTACTACTAGATCCACCTCTGCTTAATCCTTCTTGAATATAGGAGTGTTTTTGTGTAAATAGAAGACTTTTCCTGATTTTCTTAGGCTACACATCTCTAATTACTAAATATGCTTTCACAGTTAACAAATAACACTTTTTCAGGTCCAGGAGAACCCTCAGTTGGCCGCCAACGATCTCAAAGCACCCCTACCTAAGCCCGGTAAGTGTGAATAGAACTTTAAGTTTAGGGTTGCCAGATCTAAAAACAAATATGTTTTCGATTTTTAAATAATCGATTTCTTACAACACTGTTTCTCTTTACAGCGGAGAGATGTATAAGATTGTTTAATTTAGATCTGGTAACCCTAAAAACACAATACTCATTATTTGTCTGTAGCTGATACGCCCTGCGGTCAATTATGTGGATTATCGGTTATTCACAAGCTTGAGGGTTATCGTTAACCAAGCGTTTCGCGCGTTTTCCTGTTTCGCCTTTAAATTACATGCATATTTAATTCATTGCCCCTCTTCTGGCATTCGGTTCTATCTTTATTTTTTCTTTTTTTTTCCATCTGGCTGTGTGGTCGTGACGTCAAAGTTAAAACCCTCAGTTAATCGACATTTTCCTTCATAAATATTTACGTTCGTTGCATTCAGTGAATGCTCTCTGATATTCTCATTATTTTCAATCGATTACTGATATGGAATGTTATGATAAACATACGCGATAAATGCATTAATGCTAGACATCAAACGAAAGGATATCCTGTTGGATGTTTAGAAAATAATGACTAGATTTGATATTAATTATAGAGTTTATTAATGGAGTTAACTCTTATCTAATAGGTGATCAATTGAACGAGATATGAGACAAACAGTAATCGATCCGAGAAGTCGGGGATAAGTGGGATGGATCGGCATATAAATGATTGTGGGTACAAAAAGGTTCTATTAGCGATAAAGGAGCGTGTGAAGGCACGATGTGAAGTAGTTTATAGTGACGATAACCTCCGCAGACTTGTTCCACGTCCACCCACCGCTATGCCTAAAATGTCGCTCCTCAAACCCGCGATAAAAACCCTATTTTATCCTAGCAGCCCGCTAATTGGCTCATAACTTCACCGACTCACTCAGCGACCTATGAAAAACTACTCGGAAAAAGTAAATTCCAACCGCTCCGGTATTTGTTGTGTAAATAAGTTTCGTAAGAAAAGATTCGGTCCGACTCGAGTGTTACTTGTTAATTATATGAATAAATGTACAAGTCAAACCTAGAACGGCGGTAAATGGAGTAAATTTGCTGATATACTGTTAAGTGAAGTGCAATCGATCGTCGAGTGACGTATTCAATTCCTTTTTCTACCTCAAACAATAAGGTTGTACATCGTATAGCGTACAGCTCACGGTCTTTGAGGTTGACTGCGTCTAAATAAAATGTGGAATGAAATATTAACAGTTTACACGTATCGCGGGCACAGATCGCCCGGCAGCGCCACCTGTCGGCGACGTGAATAAATAAATTGTGAAAAAAGCACAAAACGTAAACGTGCAAACTGCACACATGGCCGCGTCTCCACACACATACCTGCGCTCATAAAACAAGACTGCAAGCGAAAATATTTGCGCTTGCTAACTGAATAATAATGAATATGACCGAAGCAGACGTAACCGGAATCGCTTCAATGTAATTCCTACTGCTTTGTGTAACTCATTCGCTATTGCTATTATACACGTTATTAATATTTTATGTCTTGACTACGAAATTAGTGGTTTAATAATTACAGGTTTATGTCAATAATCGTTGCTTCACTTCATTATCGCATCTGAATTACAAAATGTACTATTGCGTTAACATAAAATAATGTTTAGAAAGTGTTGTGTTCATTCGCAGTTTCATTTTTACGATACACTATAACACTCTATTCTTATATCATTACGTGCACGCGATAATCACGAATATCTTCGTATATTCCACCATGAAAGTTTAAAAACCCCGTTTTTTTCTATACTGCATGTTTATTGTCCAAAACGAGCAAAAACCAGCTTAGCTAACCACTAACTAAACGTGTTGTATTCTCGAAAAGCTATTTTTACTGTCGGCATTCCTATTATAATGGCTTAAAGTTGAGGTCTCGTTAAATCGTCGCTGGTTTTATATTCGTACAAGGTACGGATACAGCAAGTACGTATGCATCACCTGCCAGCGCCAACGGTGAGCGGTCGCGACTCGCGAATAGAGTACGAAAAGTAAAATAAAAACTGTGCAGATTAAAATCCTACAGTTTGTAGATTTGTTTGTACTTTCATATTCGTTCACGCAACGATAACGAACGTTTCAGAATAACAGCTTAGTTTTTAAATAACAACGATAACGTGTTTAGTATTGCATTTTAACTATTACAACCGCTTTAACGTTCCAAGTAATACGTGTACTTGTAATACCCATTCAACATTTTGCTTTTAGTTTCCGCAACACAAAAGTTAATTAGACTTGCATTCTTTTGTAGTTTATGTTGGTCTCCTCTTAACAATTGCCCACAAAAAGTATCTAGAATAGTCCTACGGTAATGTTAAACTTTAATAGGATTTGTTCATAAAGTTCCTCTGCAGAAAATTACAAAGCTTTTTACAGTTATATACTATTCATAAAACTGACAAATGGCTAGCTTCTAAAATATAATTGCTCCCTGTAAAAACGTTGGTGAAAAACATTTTTATTTAGAATCTAGTTTTCAGTTTATTCAATTGTGAATCGCATTCTCGTATAGTGAATTCGTTTTGCTAAATGTCCCCGAGCCCATAGGCTCGCCTATTGATAGTTGAATCGTTTAGATCGTTCGGAATCAGCGTCCCTGCCTGTGACACGAACATAGGAGTCAGTTTCGTGGATTAGATTCCTCTTTTTTATCCAATGAAAACTGACTAAACCTTCCTTTTCTGTCTGTAAATTGAACCGCTTCAAAATTGATTTTTTATCATCGCAAACGAACGATTCTTTTGTCTGCTTTTTTGCCATTTTATGCGTTCATTTTAACGTCCTAAATAGTATTATTACTAAATACTATTAGTTTAGTAGTTTGTAGCAGTAGTAGTACTAATAAAAAATAAACAAGGATTCTTTAACGCTTCTTGGTTTACTTAAAAACTTTAAAACACAACCATTTAACAAAAATGTTTACCAATTTCATCCTCATCTATCTTCGACTTCTAGACTAAACAGATGCAGCTGAATACCAGTATTTTACATGGAGCGACTGCCTATCTGACCTCCACAACCTCGTTAGTACTGGGTAATACGATACTCCCTTGGTAACACTGGTTGTGATGACTTCGTTCCCCAAATTATATAAACATAATTCGGGCGGTAAAAGATTCTTATGATTGCTGTTTAGGCCAGTAAGGGCGCCAACTGTAGGTGCTCAAAGAAAACCCAACACTATGATATTACTGTAAGAGTAACAATTACTTATCTCTAAAGATAATTATAATCGGAAACCTTAATGGCCGCCATAAGTGAGGCACTAGTTAAATCTCAATATTTATACGTTCCATTCATTAGACATGTTTGTAACCAAACGGTATTATTAGCTTACCTTACTGAGCGTCGCCCGGGATTCCTCTTAACCTTTTAGGAACACACGTGACTGACCCCACTAGGTACCTATTCGTATGCATGTACTGGCCTTATAACTTTTCCTGTGCTCTATAGAAGCTGTATATCACATGGGCGGGAACCTTTTGTTCGTATTTCAATCTCTACGGGAGGCTTCCGCCAATTTCCCCCATATCCTCGACACATCTGGGTTCCGATAGCATATTTTATTTTTTGAATTATTTCCTTATTATTCGGGTTGACTGTACCTCTGTGAGAGCGGATTTTTCTTATTGCTTCTTTATACCGAAAATAAGTCAATTTCTTTCAATAAAACGTTTGCAAATCAATTTAGAATACGTTGTTCTTTAATCGTTTCTAAAACACTAATTTGTGATTACATATGATTGAAATGTTGTAATACATGCAAAAGGCACCAATTGGCGAACTGATAATTCCGTCACCCACGTTTAAAAAATCAATTTAAAACTTATACTCGTTAAATTACCACCAAATAACTGTGGCATCCCGCGCAAATAGGAACAGATCGGTTCTCTTCGACCGCAAAATCCTTGATAGAAACCAACATTGCAAAAGTTCTATTAACATAATTAACATTTATTTATAAACGTTTCCTTTGAACTATTTTACAAAATCCGTATCGAGCAACTAATATGAGCTGTTGACGATGGTTTTACCGACCATGGTACCAACGTAATTTATTATTTCCTCGGACACTACGAAATTACGGATCTCCCAAAACCTGACATTATCTCGAGACTAAGCTTTGATGTTCTTCCTTTATGAGATATTTTTCTGCTCAATATCCAACCTCTATTTAGGAGTGGCTCTGTCCAAGTCATATAGAAAATTGCTAAATAAAACTAGTTTTCCTAGAAAATGTGAAGGTACGAATTTTCTTCGAATCCCAGACGTGCTCAACCTTTTCTTGTCGGTGAATGAACATTGAATGCGAATTTATGAATATTTTTGCAAAATTGTATTTAAAGGTTTGTTTGGAGATTAAACTCTTCATGTGTTTTTGCTTCAAAACGTTTGTATTATTATAGTAAAAACAGCTGCCGAAAAACATAGATTTGATTTAATTACGTATGGTAATTTCCAATAAAACAAGGAAAATAAAACGTTCTGAAAGAAATATAGATAGCTTTACCATCTAATATAACGTATTCAAGAGAATTGTTTCCAAGTTTTACGATTGTCGAATCGTAAAACCGTTGCTGTTCGCATCTTCGCATTCCTCCCTTTCCCCCTATGAGTTATGTGGAGGGTTCAGTGCTGATAAATAAATCAGTATTTAGGTCATTGAAAAGGTGTAGCTTTTATTGGACGATGTATACGTGTGCTCTGCGATAAATAACGGACCATTAAGTGATTAAACTCGACCGCTTTTAATATGACAATGGCGGTCATTATCTAGTTACATTATATGCGTATGTCCATTACATGTTGCTTTATTTATTTTATTGATTTTCAAACTATGTGGTCTGTCGATTGTGCAAAGGAGTTTTAATTTTATATCTCCTTTATTTGTTTTATATGGTTTTTTACATATTTTATAAAATAAAAAAAAAATGTAGACTGCTGGAATTGGAGCAGGGTTCAAGCTACCGGTAGTTAAGGCTCTACATACAGGAACCTCCTCACAATATGGACCGTCCCTAAGAGAACTTCTAAATGAAGACCTATTTTTTTTCAATTTATTAATACGACTTCTGTTTGTTTTATTTTGGAATTATACTTACTTTAATTATCAGTTTTTCTCAAAAGAAACAGAAAGATCAATCTAGCATCAGCTTTGATTTGTTGCTATACAAAAGTTACGGAGTCTCAAATAATTCAGAGACTCTTTAACAAAGTCAATAAACTCACCTTGAATATCAATTCCCTCTTCTTCGAAGATCGAGAAAGACAGTCACTTATGATTCTTTTCTCTTTATGTAATGAGTATTCGTGAATGAATAATATCATTGTAAGAACGTATCGTCACTCTCGCGGCGCGAGCAGCCGAACTGAATAATAGATGAACACGAAAGATTGGCGACACCTGAAATTGTTGAGACGTTGAAAAATCTAATATCCCCATTCAGCTGCAAATAATTAACCATGTTTACCAAAGTTTTATCGAAGAATATTTGTTTGTTACAAACAAACAAGTATTCTTGTTTCGTACCTTTTTACGTTTAAACGGCTGATCAGACCATTGTTAAATCTGGAAAGGAGATAGATTTTAAATTGGAAAATTACATAAACTATAATATTATCTCGCTAATTGGGGTTGAGCAATATTGCGTTATTCCTAAACTGTTTGACAACTGATAACTGTCATGAATGACATACGTTAGAATAGAACGTTTATAAGGGACGGCTCATCGTAAAACTAACCGTACCAAAGCTAGTTAATAATGAAATCGAAAAATAATTGCTTCTTTCCTTAATTTTGTTTTGTAATAATCTCACGTGGCAATCAAAACAGTGTACTCAATAAACTTGTGAAGCATGCAATTTTTCCAGCCATTATAACTGGCCACGTTAAATGCCAACATGCAGGGGTAAACAAGGGCTGTTAAACATATTCACGTAAACTACTAAATATGTTCGTCAAATAAGAGTTTTCATGTAGTTCGCGATCGAAGTTAGACGGAGCATTAATGAACGAGACGACTAATTAATTATTAATCGATACGCGCAATACGTTCCGAATAATCGATTCTAAGTAATTAATCGGTAAGTTTATGCCGCTACCGAGTGAATTTCATTGACTAGTTTGTATCTTAATGTGGTTTATTGTTATTAGGCTTCAAGTAGTACATTTCGATACGGAATTAATTGTGTTGATTATGAAATTCCTTATAGTTGTTGTAGCGTTGTTTTATCGATTTTAAACAACATTTCAAGTGTATTTTTTGGATAATGAGGATATGACTGCTCCTTGTTTACTTTGTCCTTTTCTCATTTACGTAATTCATTTTTTTTTAGATTCCAGCTTTTTTATGTGCTTAATACGACTAAAAATGGAATGGCAAACGAATCAAATTAGGTTTCCCCCAACTAAAAGAGTTTTATTAATATCAACAAAAAGATAGTAAAAAAAACTGCTATAGAATATGTTGCAAAACCGCCATTAGTTTTTAACCGGCGTGATAAAGCGGTAACACAGTATTCCTTTCATCCTCGCCGTTGAACGTGGCAGTCGTAAACCAAATGTCATCAATATTAGAATTAATATCACCTGCGAGATGGTGCATAAACTCGCCATCGCCATGTGCAACAACACACATGGAGTATAGAGCGAATGGAGAGATGATTGACGGTTGATGATTTAAGACGGGCCTGTTGGTCTAGTGGTTAGTGGCCCTGACTGCTGAGCCGGAGGTCGTGGGTTCGATTGCCACCCAGGACAAACTTTGTGTAATGATCATGATTGTTTGTTCTGTGTCTGGGTGTGATTTATCTTTACTATGTGTGTATTTATAAATTATATAACTATGTATATCAGTTGTCTGGTTACCATAACACAAGCTCTGCTTAGCTTGGGATCAGATAGCCGTGTGTGAGCTGTCCCAAGATATTTATTTATTGAGTTTGAGATCGCCGTAGAATTAGGAATTCTGTGTGACGTGTGGTAAAAGCCATAATCACGAACTCCATACGCCATAGCCACGCCAGCTACGTAATAATTACTTCTTGTATTAGACACGCGTGGAAACACTTTATAATATTATTAAAGGTAACGACATCATCTAGTAAGACACAAGAGAAGATGGCTTTTGTACTCCATTTGCTACTAACTCGACGTCCCTGTCCATTTGCAATGTATTTATTCTTGTCTACTTTGTTTGTTGCGCGCATAATTTAACACATTCATTAAGCAACATTAGTCTTCATGAGTGCCGATGTCGTTCCGATTACCATAGACCCCGTTACAAAACGTTTGGTATGGGCGACAATGGAAGAAAATGTAAATCTCACAAAAGAGGGCTTTTATATGCATGAATATCTAAGTTATTTGGCTTTATGTTTCCTTTGCCGGACATAGGCATCGTAGAATGGCAATTGTACAATGAGTCCACTAGCGGTTTGTTCGATACGGCTCGGCTTGACTTAAACAGAATGAGCTTTATTGCCTTGAAATAAAAGCGAATTGTGTCATTTCGGTTTGGATGTCTCTTCGATTATTCATTTTTAAAGCTTTAATGCATGGACATAAATAAAGCCCTCCAGACACGGGTTGGACGAAGCAAGGAGACTTGTTCAAGTAAGGATTCTGCCCTGAAATGTCGTGTGGCCCCACAAACGATGAGACAACTTGACATCCGTGTCCTATCGAATAAACATATAAAAATTCATAAAAATCAGCGAAGCCGTTTCGGAGTAGTATGTCAACGAAAACTGTGACACGCGAATTTCTATATAGAAGAAGATAAGGGTTCCTTGCCCATGCGATCATAAATAAATAATATCTAAAGGGTTTTTACAGTCATTAAGTTATATAATGGTGCCACATGCTGTTATGTCAGGAATGCGTTCCGTACGCGACGACAGCCAAGCTTGACTGATAACTTACGACTCGGTATGGAATTTTCATTCGCTCTTTTTATTGTGTTTAAAGTCCCAAGACTTTTTATGATTACCTCTATCGTACCACTCCATAACCTTGCGGTCTTAGTGTATTTTTGAGCTGGCTAAGTAACAGCTGTTCTGGTAGATTACCAGTCTAAGCCGCGATTGCCTGGGTTGGTCCGTCGATGGGTGACCCTCTATCTATAATGTTTCTTCCCTGTTTCGGAAATTACGTTAAGCTGGCCCCGGCAGTCAATTATAGATCTTAGGTAGTTATTAGCCCGAATGTCTGACAACCAGTCTTCTTACCATCTGGTATTACCCAGTACTACAGGGTACTGGAGGTCAGAAAGTAAGTCCCTCCATGAAATACCGGTACACAGACTATTCCAATTACTCCCTTCCCTAAGTTTTTCGTCGTCTTAGTGAACCAATCAACTAGTGTTAGATTATTCTCAGCGCCTTATCCCCAAGTTTTATTATGTAAAGTTTGAACTCCACAAGTTACTGCACTCGGCTCGCGACCCGCGGAGCTGTGTCGAAGTTAAGAATTTTCAATCGCTTTATCGATATTTTATTGCACTTGAATATTAAACACGGTACTCGGTTAGAACGAATTTCATAAAACTAACTAGAAAGTTGATCCATGCTAAATAATGGTGTTCAGATGCATCCGGTAAGACTGGAAGCCGATCTTAACATAGGTGAATCCACTCAACGAGTTCCTCTTCACCATTAGCATTTATATCATCGTGGAATCATACCACTTCAGGTTATAGAGTAAGGATTTTCTTTACCATATCTTCTTCTTATGGGTCTTCGCATCCCTCTCCCCCTTCCTCGATACTTAGCAGAATACATAGATGTAGCAGAATTTTAACGACTTCAATTAGTAAGTAAGATTTCTTGAACAAACTAATTATAAATTCTAGCCATTTGTGGAAGTTCAGGATATAAAGAACAATGCCAAGTGTTGACGACGATCAGTTTGATTAACAAACCCTGGCTGTCAACAAAGAACAACAAGGAACCTAGCGTGAGAGCCAGCCATTCCTCTTTAATAATGCAAGAGTCCGCTTATAACTGTTTAAAGTTAGAATTTTTTATTTGTAAACTATTGTTGAACAAGGATATTGAATTTTGTGGCGCAACTTGAAGTTGTAGCTTTGTAAAAGCTTCTAACTTTGGAACTAAATCTGAAGCATTCCGAGGTGTACTTATCAATAGATACTGTAAGATTGCTTATCGTCAACTAGCATCCACATTCACATGTTGTCTGTTGTACGTGACGTCTTAAGCATGTAGATAGCTGTATCTATAATCAATTCGCTATCATCATATTAATAATCAGTACTCGATATGTAATACTGATACCTTTCCTTTTCAATTGATGGTATCAATTAATTGTCTTTAACAAATACGTGTACTGCAGCTCTATATGATTCTGTCGGGATTTCTTTTGTTACAAAGAACAACGGTAGAATCTTTACCTACAGAAGATAAAAGGTCGTTAGCGAGAGTATCTATATAGTATAGCATACATACTAAAATTATCATGTTTGACAAATGGATGTTTTGACGTAATCGTTTATTCGTATGTTGGGAAGAGTTCTTTTCTTACTCGGGAAAACTCTCTTTTCTGATGTCGTAACTTGTGCAACTATCTTTTTAAAGCAGTTACCGATACGCTCTCGAAGAAGTTTACTGTTATTGAAATAAAATCCATTTCTATAACCCTTTCTTTTCGCTTTGCCGTAGACGGGTAAAAATAAAAAGTATTAATTTTGAAATAAGACTGATAAATTGAAATTAACAAAAGGAGTGACAGACAGTTTGACGAAATAAATTAGTTTCGTTGTACTGCGCAGTTTGAGGTTCTCATAGGCGGCAATAGCGGCTGTTTACTAATATCTGGCTGATTCTAGAATAGGGATTTACTCCGCTATCTGCTTCCGTGCCCCAGATCTAGATATGACGAGATACGAATACAATTTGTAGCTTTCAAATAAGTAACGTATGAGGAATGATTCACGTGGATGCCATAATTTATTGCAATGAAATTGAAATTTTCGCAGTTATTGGTTTAGCATGCGTAGCCAATAATTCTGAGAATATACACGTTTGAAGCGGTCTATAAGTTAACGATTTGATGCCTATCAATAAATATCCTAACACAACAATATTCCTATCTTCTTTATCGTTGTTTATTGGATCGAAGTTGTAGTCGGCTTCAGTTATTAATCTGAGCGATAAGTTTGAAAGGAGCAGAGCCGCGGGACGGGCGCAACGGGCGAATGGGACAAACTTTTCATCTCCCGAGCTTCTCCTGCTAAAAAGGCGCCAATCCACACCAACTGGACTCGTTCATTTCCCTCCACAGACATTTAAACGGACGTTTTATTTATTCAATAACAAAGTTGTCTTATCTTCTGTAACTTTTAATTAACGCGTACAATTTGCGGGCGCAGCTTGGAACTTCTTACTAGTTTATGAACACGTTATTATTATTGATACTTGTGCTTATCATAGCGCAATGAAATAAAAATTCTACGGTTATACTTAATTTTGTGTTCGCGACGGCTTGGATTAACATCTGCAACGTTGTTTGCATGGTTAAGCAGCTTGAAACGACTATTTATTTTTAAAAAACGACTCGTTTAAGTACTAGAAAATATTGTGACGTCCGATTGCGTTAGCGCGTGCAGCGAATTTTATTTAGTTAAAGAATTTGACAGCGATACGTTTAAATAAACAGAAGCGACCATTTTCCTGTAAATAAAATATTAGCGCAGTTGCGAATAGTTCTCACCGCGCCACCCTTGACATGCCCCCAGTTGAGGAGTTAAAGAAACGTACGGGGTTTTCAAAACGAGCCTATTTCAGCCGATACACTCATTTCAGCAAGTCGGTATCGCAACGCGGCGACGACGGGAAATTGAAGGATTCCGCTATCTCGAAACAAAATCTATTACTCGACGATAAGCGTTATAAGATGAGATGTAGAGACTTAATTTTTAATTCACTCGAAGGAGTAATGTTTCATTTCGATCGGTGAGCGAAATAAATCGTGTATCCGATATGCCAATTTAATCTCGGGGCGCCATCTATCGTCGGCATAGGTAGGTCGGAGGGGTGGTAGGGGCCGGTGGCGAGGCAGGGGGGGCCACCCCGGCCTCGGCCGTGACGCCCATACTACGCGTACTACGTTATACGAGAACGTAGCTACAGCTATTTCGAGAGCAGACACTAGTTTACTACAACTGTATTGATGTGCACCGATTTAGATAATATTGGCCACTACAGCATCCGTCGCACCGGTCAATGGGAAATAGAGGATAATTTTAAAGTGGGTGGCTCAGTGCTGGCTAACGACTCCCATCTCATTCAAAGTTAGACTCTACGTCTCCGTGCTCCAACGAAGTGTAAACGGTAGATTTGTAACAATATCTCTCAAGTCTCCACAAGATAAATGATAATTTGCAACACTACTTCAAGGTTGCTTCTTGCTTCTGTCACATTCGTTTATGAACAGCTATAACCTTGTAAACCCCATTTAATTCTCCGGTAAACTTGAATAAACGTCAATTAGGTTTTTTATTCCATTTAAAGTGGTTTATTTATAGATAAAGAGTATTAATGGTAAGCGATTTTCTGTCCTGAATTCGCAATTTATCTGTTTGTTTATCGTTATTAAGAGGGCCGAAGTACTATGACAATAAAGTGGTAAGGTTTACTCGTTTCAAACGAACTCTTTAATAAATAAGATGGCGAACGCCCATCGTGTGACTCATTTCACCGAATCCTGGGAACAAAGGGATTGAAGAGGTGAATTCCGGTAGGTGTATGCCGTGTATGCCACAGTACAATGTTATGTTTTATAGGCGGGTGACTCGGTGATAAAACGCCTATCGTAACGTGGGTGGGGACTGACAACCATGGGTTCTCGGGATTTTAACACGTTCTTGAATTTTATATTATTTTGGTGAAGAAGTACTATCACCCAAAGTTGCAACTGCTCATATTTTAAACAAACACTCCTACTACTAAAAAAGACCGAAAATTATGCGATCTCTTTTCACATTATATTTTGATTTTAAATTGATATACAAAAGCAAAGGGCTGAGCTAAATACAGATGCTGCAATGCTATTGGATAATGAGCGTAAATAAGCGACCGGAGGGTGCAAGCAAAGTCCTTAAGGTAGTCAGATCTCCGCGGTTGCGGGTTGTTCGAAAAGGATACCACGGCCCCAGAACATAAAAGCAAAAGAACGAATGTGGATAGGTTTTAATTAGGAAAAGTCTGACATTCCCTTCCGTTCCACCCAGTGAAAGAAATTATTTGATGAATCATACACTCGAAAAAAATAAATAAAATGGTGGTCAGATCCAACTTTTGGTGATGGTACATTGAAGTACATTATCATGGGAACGTTAAAGTATCTAGGACAGCCATACACTCCCACAGAAATACTGATATACGTTGTAGAGATGCGACTCAATGCGACCGACCGACTTTTATTCGAACAAAACTGGATTAGGAAGTCCGAGCGCAGTTGTGGTCGTTATTCCTGAAGTTTATTTTATTTATTAGACGATGAAACACATTATTTATATTACAGTGAGCACGTCTTAAACACTGGCATATAAACAAATATAGAAACTGGGACGTCCCGATTGTGACCCGTATTCTAATGGTAACAACAATAATTTTGTATCAGGAATAGAATGAAAGCCGAGGTTTTTTGACTGGTATTAGCAGAATTTTGAAATTGGAAATGGATTTGTAGAACTGGCATTGTTTTCATAAATCTTACCGCAGTAACTAGATCTAGGTTAGAAACTACAGGACCTTGCCTACTTTTGGAATTAAACCAATATTTTTAAAGTAGGCCCAAATATACTGTTACAAACATCTGTATAATTTATAAATAATACAGGATGTAACAAATAATGTAATAATTTAAGCAGATCGTTTGATATTCTAGCCTAGCCCAGCAACTTTATGATAAACAGCTGACACACATCCGAATAGAAGACATTTAAAACAAAGAGATATGAGATGTACATGTAATCGTATTGCAATCGTAGGGGTACCGCTGGATACGGGGCACGGCATTAAAATGCAGCGCGCGTATGCTCTGCCCCAGCCATACACTTCCTCAGCTCCACGAACTACAGCCATCATTCTGTTACGCAACGTCCACACACACACAAACACTCATAGATTTTATCTACATATATTTTTCTCAGGCTACTGTTTTATAGCGCACTAATTTGAGACCGCTAGCTTCGTTGGTAATGCACTTTCCAGTTATTTTTTTTAATTTCAGGTTCTACGACATTCATAAGCCACGGTGTTGAAGTAGGTTTTATTACAGCTTCTTATTACATTTTCTGAAAACATGTTTCCTTTTATTTGAAAACGTCCACTTAAAGACAGTGCAGTTGCTCAAATCCTACAGTTCCATCAATGTTTAAAGACCGTTTCAAACCACTTCCGTGCATTCAATAATAACGTCAACAAAGAATATTAGGTGGAGCGAGCGAGGCTTACCTCGCACTGCGGCCCACCAACGTCGACCTCATGGAAAATTCACTACAATCAAAACTATAAACAATCTCGTGGCGTGCATTCTGCACAATCTCTGTAAGCCCCAATACGAAAGACGAATCGCATTCACAAGGACGAGTATCGGCTACACCGCAAAATAAAACGTCTGAACTACAAATTTATCTAGGAATCAATATACACCCTATTGTCTTCAACCAGAAGGGACTTATCAAGCTACGTAGAACTAGACCCTGTAAAAACAATGTGATCTCGATGAAAATTGAACTCTACAGTATCGTCTTCAAGTTATACTCCACATTAAAAAGATGGTGGCTGTTGCGAAATATTTCCCGACTTAATACCGGATGAAATAATGGCTTCTGAAAGCTGAAGGCGAGGCGTCGCACTTTCCGCTTACCGGTCGAGAGCAATTTTTTTTTCTTCGCGTTTGTCAGTGCTCCGGTTTTTAGGAGATTTCTGTCGCGTCTTTAAACGCTTGCGGTTTAGGACTTGCCATAGATGGAATTTTTAATATGCTGTTCACACACCGATTTGTGCATACATGTGTGATTTGAAATTCTGTTTATGTCGACTTTGGTACAGAATTGTTAGTTGAATGATAGTATGTCATGGTAATAATGGACTACGAATGTCAGTCACATATTTATTTCCACATTTAAATCACAGTTTTACGAAGTCTTCTTACTACGTAAACAAAACGCGTTATTGTTCACGCCTCGCTGGGATCCAACCGTGTCTTGTATTGATTGTTCCCGTGATTTATTGCCGCTTGATTCCAGTGAGGGATCCTCCAATAAGGGTTTTGTTTCAAGTTTTTTAAAGGAATTTCCGGGTAAAGGCCTTATTTAAATTAACACGTGCCCTATTTACAGAGTTTGGAAGTCATCTCCCAAGTTTAATCCTGATCGATGTCCGTCGTCTCTTAACCCTTTTCTCACGATAAACCGTCCGGCGAACTCGCTATTAAAAGCAGTTATAAATTATATAATTTGTGCTGTAGGGCGGGGAATGACGAAGTTTTTAGCGGCACTGCACCATCCCCTGTTAAACACCGGATGAGGGGCGCAAGGTGATTTTGCGCGCTAACACAACAATACCAACTGCACGGCGCAAAATATGGGTGTAGCGTATAAACAATTAACATCTTTACTTGTTCGTATTACACCCATTAAACTATTGTAGGGGAATAGTATTAGCCGACCGATTTTAGTGTCACACTGAAGTATAGCGGGTTTGTGGCGAACTCCGCTTATCTTATTTTGCAGAGTTTGTTCGAAGGTCAGTGCCAATGTGACCAAGTTAGATATGTGTATGAATTAGAGCCCGACGCTTGGTAGAAGCGGTCCGTTTAATTTTCCAGCGTGATATTAATTTTAGGGTAGTGATTTCGCCGCTGTATTCATGCGAGAACAACCCCTCTATTGTAGATGAGCGTTGATGATAATGTGGATCACTTTGTTATTAAATTGTTGTAATAATTTATCAGGTGAGAGCTCGGGTGTGGGCTGTGGTGTTTGTTTTGTGTTGTAAGTACAAAGTTCACCATTTTAATGTACTGCGCTGTTATGTCACTGTGGTTTTGCGATGAGCGATAAGGGGACTATAAAGTGAACCATCATTGTCAATTTATCAACGAGAATGATGTCACACGGTCCAGTAGTTTAGCTAGTAGCTAGCCTGCAAATTAATTGAATGCAGCATGGATTATGTAAGTACGAGTCGTCGCTCGGTCGGAATCTTAAAATAATTGCGCTTCACACTCTCCGACTATTTTGAATTAGCTTTAATTGATTGCTTTAATTCTTCAACTATACTTGAGCGCCTTTACTCGATAACAAGGCTTAAATTTTTCGTGATTAATTATGAAAACGTTCAATCAAATAACGTTGAGCGTCAAATCCAGAAGTGGTAGCAGTAATTTTGCTCTGTAACAAAACTTTTCACCCTGTCGACCCAGTGCCCGGTTATCCGGTATTGCGGGAAATTTTAGACTTAATCTGATCCGGATTTATTTACATTAGAAGCCTTAGACTGTTCTCTTTCTCGTTAGTGTTGTTTCGAGGTTTATCGCTAACTGCTCGAGATTTCCATTTCGTAAGATTTGTTTCATTTGTCATTGAAATGTTTTATTTGAGACACCACCCAAGTAGCATTTTGTTGTCTTTAATAGTTCACATTTAGTTCACTGGTGGACTCTAAACATTAAAATTAGCCACACGTGGTTCATCAGCTGTATTAAAGTGAACAAAGTCACTTATACCTGTATGAGGCGTGTATAGGTGCAAAAAATTGACATATTAAGCAACTATTGGTGTTATAATAGGATAACATTACTCTTCTAGTCAGCTTTCATTTTAAAAGATAAACAAGAGCATTTTAAGAGGCGAGAAATAAGGCACGGGCTAGTTAAAGGTCCACATGTACAGTATTATACGGCTGGCATTTTAATACAACCCATGTGAACATTGATGCAGCCAAAAGCTATAAAGTAGATTCTTTTATGGAGCGTTATTCATCTTGTTGCTGTAAGCGAGTCTAGTTTGTGATATATTAATCAGACTTTATATTATTCTGTTAAGGAGCGTTTAACAAGTTCACATAAACGTGTAAGGTATATTACACGCCCCACTATTGATATTTCTTAACACTAACAGATGATTATTTGTTCACGACTACTACGATGTTATCCTCTGAGCTGAATAATTAAATGAATGTGGTATTCTTTAACACTTCAACGATTAATAAAAACACGCGCTGACGTAAAAATAACAAAAAATGAATAAAAACAATTGGAAAAAGAGAGTGAGAACCGGTGGATTCAGAAGAAAAATCTAAAAAGGATATATGCAGATAATAAGACAAAATAATCATTCTAATCAATACATTGAACAGCAACCTATTAGTACATATGAAACTGACACCAACAAAACGATTTCAAGTGCGAATTCAAACTTTATTATTGACGGTTCCGTACATAACTACATATTAAATGAGCACAATAAGATTTCAATGAGAGGTATTAGAATAAATAACACAGAAGATGTTTTTACATATCCAATAAAATCGTCTCATTTTGGCATATACAAGTCAAAAAGTGAACATAATTGTGACCATTCATTAATTGACTTAGAACCTAAAGATATTAGGTGTAAATTAGTGTGCATTGAATACAAAGAATTTCAATATTTCATACCTTTGTTACATACATTAAAAGAATAAAACAACTTTACGAAAACTTAATCATTTTTATTTTTAAAATAACATAATAAAACCTAAAGATTGACTTTCTTACAGTTTGTTTTTATTTAAATTCACAACTCTTCTTGTGTGTGAGTCATTTTCGGAGGTTCAAAAATCGTATTGTTCATGCTGAACAACTTTCCTAGTGAGGCGTATGGCTTAATCTGAAAGAAAAAGACGACAAATTGATCGATCATTTTATATCTAACTTTATGGGAGGCCCAAATTATTCTTCTTCAGAAATCTGAATTCATTCTCTATTCATTCACAAATCTCTATTCATTCAATCAAACCACCTACTGCGTTTATTGTCGAAGACTTACTTTGGGTATTTAAAAAAACTTTAAGTTTTCAATGCGGATCTCTAAAATGTAGTATGCTAAAAAATATTAAAAGGGTATTCACGTGAACTGTTAAAGAATTGCATATCAGCCCAGGGTTGAATATGAGCCTGGCGACCATATGTTGTACAGAAATTGACATTAAAATGGGACACAGAGTGAAACTTTCTAGAGCTTACGACGTTATAATGGTACATGTGACACTTTAAAGAGGCCGCAACATAAATTTAGAGTTACCACCATTTTGTTCACTCATAACCTATAATAATTCTAAATTATTTTTTATTGTATCACATACTACAGAGTTTTAATGATTAATGTTGTGGTTTATGTTCAAATACAAAACCATAATACTGATTTTGATGCCATAAAAATACAATTAAGAAAAATTGCATTGTTCATCTCTGCTTATTTACAAAGATTTTATTGTTAAAAATACATTGTTCCTGAAGCGCGTGAAAATTTTAACTCTAAATATGTATATACTTCACAATAAATTTACATTACCCATAATATTTACACACTAGAATATAATAAACACAGAATATACTTACCACTAATATTTATCGAAAATAATAGACACTCACGCGAGCAGTAGTATCTTTTAAAAAACAAATATTTATTACAAAGAGTGGTACTCAAGTGATAATTTGGAGAAAAGGATACCACTAATAGTTTCTGGGGTACACTTGTGAGCTTTAATCACTACAGAGGTGGTATAATTGTTCACTCGTTTATTACTTACACTCTCTTGGCTGTATAAAGAACCACATGGAATGTTATATAGTGCTATTGATCAGCTTTAAGACTACATGTTCCCTCTTAAACTGCCATTAAAATGCTACTATTCTGCTACTGTGTACCACTACTGAACTTAAGGCTGAATAATTTGTGCCCAAATCGGTGGTAAAAGGGATGTATAGCACACTATACAGCCCATACGCTGCCTACGTTGACAGCTTAAATAATAATTGTGTACCAATAGGCAACCGCTATTGAACCTCCAGTGCTACTTGGGCATGTACTCACGGCGGCACATCAAGGTATTTAGTTCCAGTTTATATGGCCTCCCTTTTAATAGATTTCCAGTAAACTGAGAGATCCGCATAAATTGGTGTTGTACAGCTTTATTAGTAGTCGTGCGTTCCACTGCTGGGCAAACACCTCTTCTCATACAGAGAAGGCACGAGCATTGATCACCACGTTTGCTCAAGACGGGTTGACGACTTCAGACTTATATTAATTATAAGTCCAGGTTTCCTCATGATGTTTTCCTTTACCAATACCTGTGATAACTTAGGTACACTTTAGAAATATACATATGTATTTAAAAAGTCACATTACTACTTGCCCGGATTTGAACTCACAACCGCATAATCCGAAGCGCTTAACCTCCGGGCCATCACGACAATTATCGTTCGTACATTATATTTCAGAAAAACCCAAGCTATTGCACAGATAAAAGAAACATATTTACAATAAGGAATGATAATGAGCGGGAAGGTGGAGGAGGGGGGAGATTGCAAATTATTTCACATAAACATCAGCTTTACTTCGTTTGACGTACGGGAAAATCTGTATCGAAAAATAAGGTAAATGCAAGTAGACGTAACACTTTGTATGTGCGTACCATGGGGTCTCATTGCGAAGAAAGAAAAAGTAGTTCAAAAAAATATCAATAGATGGCGTTATGTGTATCGATTTGTTTTTGAAGTTTGTGTAACTGTTTAAATTTGACCATGGAAGAAGTATGTTCTTGTTTTTAAAAATCCCCATAACACAAAAAACAGGAATATTGGGCTCCTAGTTCCAAATTCCATGATTTTTCTAAATAATATTATGGTGTTGGCTCTGGTGAGAACAATTTGTACTACGTTGTGGTAAGGTAACTCATTTACTGTTATTTCTATGAATAGATGGCGTTGTTTTCATTTTCTGAGTTTTACTACACAGCTCAATATTACCATTTACCATACTTATTTTGATAGAATGAAATATTATGAAATACAAACTATCTATACCTACTTATAATAAATCTGTAGAGAGGTCAATTTTGTACATGAAATATATTTCCAAAATAACTATCAGAGGGTGATTAGTGATCGATACTGATTCCAAAAATGCAATCAGTAATATTTTTGTCGGTTTGTCTGTATGATCGTTATAGAAACAAAAACGGATTTTAACGAAACTTGGTCAAATTATTCTTTATACTCCTGGGCAGGTTATAGTATACTTTTCATCACGCTACGATCAATAGGAGCAGAGCAGTGAAGGGAAATGTTGGGAAAACGGGAGAAGTTACTCCATTTTTTAAGCTTCTGTCGCGTGTGTAGCCTTAATGGTTAAAGCTACACAGAAATCATGTATGACGGAAATATTCTCCTTAAAATTATATAAAAAATAATCATACGACAGCATATGTCTATCTTTAATGGTTAACTCACAATAACACGTGTAACTCCCGATAGCTAAGCAGTTCGGAGCTTTCTGATTATATTTGTCTACTCTTACGTTTAATAACACTCTCACTCATCTCTTATTAAAAATAGTTAACATTATTACCTATACAATAAAAAAATAATCATATATATCGGTAATTATAAAGCTGAAGAGTTTGTTTGTTTGTTTGTTTGAACGCGCTAATCTCAGGAACTACTGGTTGGAATTGGAAAATTCTTTTAGTGTTGGATAGTCCATTTCTTGAGGAAGGCTATATAACATCACGCTATGACCAACAGGTGCTGAGCAGCGCGGGTGAAACCGTGGGGAACAGCTAGTCATATATATCGGTAAAGAAACACCAAAGTTATACATGAAATACGCTAATAAGCCATCGCGCATGAATACTGGATCATGCCATAAGGATTATTTTTGTGTGCGCTCGACGCGGTTTCCGTAATATTTGGCTATTGATGCGAATAGACGTTCAGAGTGTTCGGCCTTATTGACAGACAATGCTTATCACCGCGACTTTTAGTCTTTAAATAATTTATTTTTAGATTTCTTTTGTTGTTATTTAATAAAATAGGTACTTATTAGTTATTTTGGTAGTGTTTAAATAGGTAATCGTTCAAATTACGAATTATTAATAGTTTACATTTAATATCTTTTTAGGTAAAGTAGGTAGTTACGCATAGATTTTTAGATAGGTAGGTACCGAGTTTTGGTTAATTAAGTTAAGTTTTTTTTTATATCAAGTAGGTAAAAGCGTAGGTAGGTACTTTTATTAAAGATATTATTAATTAAGCATAGTAGTGATAGGTTTTTATCACAGTTTTAATTTTTAAGTGATGTAGGTATAGGTAGATAGTATTGGAGAGGCGTTTTAGCTTTATTTTCATTTCTTTTTTTGTACAACACGCAAGGTCATCCGCACTCTATCGTCTAGCGCCCAAGATTCGAGCCGGTAAGTATACTTACCTACTTTTGTAGGTACCAACACAACATACAAATATTACTACCTACTTAGTTAAGTAACAACTTGTATTAAAAATAAAATAAAAATATTCTACACACTCCTGAGTCTGTTAAAAAATAACTCCCTGCTTAAAATCATCTAATTTGCAGCAAATATCATTTCAAGAGCTACCTACCTATTTCGATATTATAATCATCAGCCTAGCCTTTTCCCAACTATGTTGGGGTCAGCTTCCAGTCTAACCGGATGCAGCTGAATATCAGTAGGTACCTATTTTATATGGAGCGCCGTGCGACTGCCTATCTAACCTCCACAATTTGAGGAGGAGCACAACCCAGTAAGTACCTACCTACTGGGTACCTAATACCATACCCCTTGGTAAGACTGGTTGTCAGACTTTCGGGACACTGACTACCTGTAACGACTGTCAAAGATCTACAAATGACAGCCGGAACCAACGGCTTAACGTGCTTTCCGAGGCACGGAGAAAACTCGGTATGTAACGGGTGGTCACCCATCCACAGACCAACCTAGGCAAGCGCAGCTTAACCTAAAGAACAACCCGAGCGGTTGCTATTTTTTAGCCACGAGCTATTCGCTATTTCGATATTATAAATAACTTTGATTGACTTAGATACTTGATAATTATCAAAATTTGCGTTGACTTTTACGCTGAACCTAACAAATACCTCAGTCTACCGAAAAACATGTAGCTATATCCCACGCCTCAGATAATATAATACTAGGCATGAAAGAACGTGAATTTATTAATGGCGATTGCCGAGTGACTGACGACGTAAGCTTCAAGGTCAAAGGGCTATATACCTACCTTAGTTTACAGTACAAAAGTATTGTTTGGTTTTATCGCCATCTATTGGTTCTCTGTAAAATAAACTGAACTTGAGCTATCGCTGCAAGCACCATCTACGCCTTAGACGTGGAGTTGCGGACACCAGCCCGTTATACAATACAATACAATACAAGCACCATCTAGCGCCGTTGTGAGTAAAAAAAAAATAGCCCGGATAGCCCGGAGAAATGAGCAAGTTATGGCGGTCGCGTTTCTTTGTATGAGATGGAGTATCTGTACGTTAGTATTTTATTATCTGTGGTGCGTACATATATACACACTTTTATGTACACATAACGCTATCGTGATGTTTTTTGGGTTCCGTGCCTCAGAAGGAAACAAATGGAACCTTTATTGGATCATTTTGTTGTCCGTCTGTCTGTCTGTCAAGACCCTTTATCTCGAGAACGAGTAGAGATATCGAGTTGAAAATTATACAAAATACTCATCTCTATGGTCCCTTGAAGCTGTGAAAACCTGAACCCTTTAAGTCAGAAGATATGTCGCAAGTTTGTACGGAAACTACACTTGACCGGTTTTTCCAAGATAATGTTTGACGCGCCAATGCCTTTAAAAGTAAAATAAAGAATTGTTACGAATGACGCGACATTGTGGAATTAGAAATACGGAATAGGATATTTGAAAGCGTCCAATGGCCTTGTCGGAAGAGCTCGTGAATCTTTTGTCTTCCTTTGGGTTCGGGAGTAGGCACCCCTCACTTTGTATTGTGGCGGGTTCTGAAGCTTCGATATAATAAAAACGGCTCTTTCTCTACTTATGAAACACTTTGACAGGGAAATTTCATTGTTTTATACTTAGTTTCTTGTGTCACAATTATTTTAGAAGAGATATCATCATGCCAGCTTGATAAAATACCGATTTAATCATATCCTGTCAAACAACGCTTCATGCAGATAAAAGTTGGAAATATTATTTTTTCCTTGTTGTTATAAAAAAATCATTACCATCAAGAACACTTGCGCCTGACCACTTTTCAACTTTATGTTCTGACTAATAAGGTTGAAAGAAGTGATCAAGCATCGGTGTTCTCGATACCTACCTTACTTAAATTAATTAATTAGGGCAACTTTATCCTTATTGTCGTAAAGTTACGGTTGACAATTATGTACAGGAAAATATTTAAATTCTGCAGGTAAAATGATTTAATGCCAGTTTAACCTAATAAATATGAAAACATTGAAGCAAAAATCATAAGATTTTCCTCACTATAATGAAACGAACGACTTGTAATAAGTTTATTTAACTAGATAAGTACTTATGCTAGTCGGTGAGCAAGTAAAATAACTTAAATGCTTGTCGGGTACGGAAATAGATGGGGTTTGTCTGTGACTCCATGCACGTATATATGTCCGTACAGTACGTACGTACGTATGTATGTATGTTGGCATGTGCGACCGCTGTCGATGCGTTAAACGCCTTTTCTCTGGATGAAATATTTATAACGCCCGTCGCGATGCGAGCCACATAATCACCTCTCACTGTCGGGAATTCCAGTCGTCTGTCCCCTTGTTTTCATGAAAGGGTAATGTAATGATAGGTTAACTCATCTGCATAAACATCAGCGTGAATACCTCTTTTGGTCACTCATAAAGTTACAATTTAACAGTCCAAACTACACCTTAAATTCCAAGTACAGTCAATAAAATTGATAAACCTCTTAATTTGCATATTAACTACTCTAATCAAATAATTAATCAAAGACATTAATGTTTTACCCTCTCATCACCATCACCATAAAGTTCATTCTATTAATTAACGGCCCATGTCCTTACTATTCTAACGGCCTATGCACAATAGTGCATCGAATGACGCGCGTCCGAAACCCGCGCGGTCAGTACACTCGCGTGCGTCGGTGCGTCGCGACGTTCCCGAAGCGTTCCGAGCGCGTCGGTACCCACGTGCCGCGCAGACAAAAATAAATAAACGCGACCCGTTCATCCGCCATCTAAACACCGGTAGCCTTATCTCACTTTTCGTTAACTATCCAACACGCTTCAACGATTATAAAATCACTAGTAATTACGGTCATGAGATGAGTAAACAATATAGAAGATCAGTTTTTAGTCCGATAGTTGGCTTGTTCTCAGACGAAATCGATGAAATGCAAACATGTTGATGTGCGAATAATCAAACCCCGATTCAACCACCCTCGTCCGTACGATGCGAGTAATACTGGCGGAGGGGCGCGGGTGGGTCGTGCGCCCGCTCACGTACGCCCTGCATGCATGCACTTAGCCAATTCCAATTGGGTTATTCGGTATTCCCATTGATCCGGAAGTTTCATACATCAAAAATATTGGAAGCTGTGTCGTTTCGCTTTTTGACGCTTTAAAAATAATGTTCATTCAAATGAGAGGGGTTATTTTGCAAAATAAACATGGAAACACAAAAACAATTTCCATTTTCATTGGATTTATTAGTTTTTTTTTAAAGGAAACAAGCTTACTAATTGAGTTACTTCTTCCATTTCAATCAATTTAAAATTAAGAACTCTACTAGGTAAAGTCTTAATAATTGCCATTTCTGTTCACCAGCCCACTACAGTTTTTGTTAATTAATTTCTAACTTATAAAAAATAATCAAGCCTAAAGAATAGCCCCGCGACCAACAGCGCGACCAATCGGCCGACTAGTCGCAGAGCTTACTTAGTGAAGAGGGGAAGTAGGGACTCTTTGTCACCACCTGTCCGTTGTAATAGCTTTCGGAAGACGCAACGCAGTCGCAACCGGCGCGCGCCGCAAGCGCATCTGTCTTGCTTTCGCGCCAAAAGAACATGTGTTTGTGATTGTACATTTAAAACAATGAACAGTGTATAAAGTATGTTGAGTTAGTGAGCAATAGTACCTTGAGAAGTGTGTACGGAGTTTTTTTTATGGCTGTGCTTGTAAAAGGAAAATGTGACACAATGTTGGGATTGCTGACGTCGGATTTTGGGTACCAGAACCGCTTGACTTTGCTGCAGCAGCTAATTGAGTGCGGAGATGTACTCTTGGGCAGGGACATAGTTTACGGTACGTTCTTGTTGTTTATTGTTCGTGATTTACATCCTTCTTAATGATATAAATGCAAAAGTTTGCGAAGATGAATGGAGGGATGTCTGTCTGTTACTCTTCCACGCAAAAACAACTAAACGGATTTTGATGAAATTTGGCGCACAGATAGTTTATAACTTGGATTGACATAAATACTACTTTAATCCAGGTCTACGCAGTTGAAACCTAGTTAAACATATTATGATGATGTTGTCACTTGAAAACTACATTATCTGATGTTTACAAAGCAATTTAAAACGATAATGATTAGTCTGATTCACTTTATCACTGAGTTATTTATTTATCAAATGAAGTGGCCGGCTGTCCGTTCTTCTATGATTATTTATAGGGGTATCAATAAATTATCATGGTGGAATAGGCGCTTCATTCAGTCGCTTTATCGCAAGTATTGAACTAACAAGAACTGATTGAAAGCTACCTTGTGTAGAGATAGTTCTTAAAAAGTAATCGAAGAATTCCCTTTTCGATAATCTTTTTCGTTTTTAAGATGCTGTACCCAAGGGAACGTAAAACTGGAGCCTATTACTAAGACTCCGGTGTCCGTCCGTCTGTCACCAGGCTGTATATCATGAGCCGAGATAGTTTGACAATTGACATTTTCACAGATGACGTATTTCTGATGTCACTATAACAAAATAAATATTTAAGTGGGCTCACATACAACAAAAATGATTCTGTTGCCGTTTTTATAGAAAAGTATACGGAACTCTTCATGCGCGAGTCCGACTCGCACTTGGCCGGCTTTTTAATTATAATAAATGTACAAATATACTTATTATAAAGTAAAGGACAGTTTCGAGTTGATTAACCTTAAATATCCTTCGAATAGGTCCGTGTTTATTTGTTTAGCTGTTTCGTAACAACGAATGCATATTTAAGTCATTATTGATAAGTACTCTATTGTAACTGCACTAATGCCGTTTTTACACCATAAACTTGAAAAATAAACTCAAGAACAAGGTAAAATAATTAACCGGCTTGATGTTTTAATTTTGTTTTACTGTGTAAACCTAATAAGTTTTATATTAAATTCATTCATTCCATTAGTTTTCGCTTTTATGTTTTTATTACAAACCTAACCTTACCAGTTATTTAATTATTTTCTAGAAACAATTATTTTTCTATACTAATATTATAAAGAGGAAAGATTTGTTTGTTTGTTTGTTTGTTTGTAATGAATAGGCTCCGAAACTACTGGACGGATTTCAAAAATTCTTTCACCTTTGGAAAGCTACATTATCCCCGAGTAACATAGGCTATATAACATCACGCTACGACCAACAGGTGCTGAGCAGCGCGGGTGAAACCGTGGGGAACAGCTAGTACTAGATAATTAGATATACAACCAAGTAACGATATAAACAGGTATGCCATTAAGTAGTAAAATATTTTCCCACAATACATATAATTTGCAGTAGTATACATTGCGTCAGCAGCTTTATAATGGAATCATAGGAATAGGGACTTTAATCAGTCATGATTGTAGGTCATAATAAGTTCTTCAAGTACTTAATGCTTTTTATTCATCATGGGGGCAAGTTTATTAACCATTGCCACCAACTGGACACAAACCCAGACACCGAGGCTGCTGATTCCGATGGAAAAAACCCTTTTTTTGCGGATGGGAAATCATTAAATAACTTCCCTAGCTCTGGGCGGAGCTTGGGGAACTGTCAGAGTTTTACTGATTAAATCCCATCCATGTTCCTTCTTTTACTCTATGTGTTCCGGGGTCGCGGTATCTTGCTGAGATCTCTCTCTCAGACCTGCAGATTTCCTCGCAATGTTTGCCTTCCTTGGAATGATTGTGTATTTGTGGCTTAAGCCAATAAAACAACATATAATACTAAGAATCGTCTCAAATATGCAGAAGTGGAACTGCGAGAATAATGCGGCACAACGTTTGACGGGCGCACTGCGCACGCGTCGCGTCGATCGTATCAATTCATTATTTATCGTCGCATTGTCCCCACACATTGCCTTTCTGCTTTAATTAACTTCCATTTTAGAAGATTTATTTCATTTCAAATATTTTTTATCGTTAGATTTACCTTTTTTATGTTTACATCTTTCAAGGAATGATTTACTCACTAATTGAATTTAGGAAAATCTCATTTCGAATCTTTGTTGGGAAATATTGGGATTTTTTTTTAACGAAAATCAGTTTTGATTACAGCGTATCGAGATGTTTTAAGACTTCCTCCACGTGTCTCAGGATAATTTGTCAGATATTTCCTACTTTGTATCTTTCCACATAAATATACTATAATTACATGTGTGTTAAAGCTAACAATTTATCTAAATAATTACATATATTGCAACCTATACTTACATACATATAGTACGTGCTGTGTCATAGTTCCCCAATGTCCAGCATGATGCTGAATTTCAAGTCAATCCAGCTAATAGTTGCGTTCTCCCATACAAACTTTGCCACCCTGTTTTACCCCTTTGGGCTTAAACTTTTGTTTCCCGTTTAGTGATCAACTACGTTGAAAGGATTTTCCATGCAAAATTTGACAGTCCTAACACTTGTAGTTAAAATAAGATTTCGTAATGAGTGGGTCAGTGATTTCCCCCTTTTATATACATATATGGATAGTATGTATATGCAATATAATTAGAACAAGTCAATAAAAATCAATGAAGTACTACGATGCGTACATCGTTTTAATCTTAATAATACTCGTAAATGCAATAGTAAATTAAGATTTATTACCGAAACACCCCGCAATTAATAGTTAACAGTTTTTGTCGGGTGTAAATTGCACATGTGTTTGTAATTATCGTTTGTGCCTTTTATAGCTCTGATGACATTTGAATCTAAATAAAATTATTAATCCGGACGGCAAATGTTTGTTCAAACCAGTCCGGACATACTGTAGACACTGACATATTTCAGTAGCTGTCAAAGTCCGGTGTACGAAATCAGATCAGGGCACAGGTGAGTATACAATACCGTCTTAAAGAATTGTATTTTTTAATGATTCCAGTGTGTAAAAGAGATGGCGCTAGATATCCGCTATAGCTCTGTCTCTCTCCCACAATGGAAGTCATTAAATAAAACTGCTTTAAGAAGTTGTGGTAGCTCACCAGATCGGTTTGACCGCACAATTAAATAGGACAAAAGTTTTGAAAAGAAGTCTGATTGAAATAAGGTGATTGTGATATTTCCACCTGTATCATTGACTTGGAAATATTATTTTTTCATTGTGTATCGGACAATAGCCACCTGTCTGTCGGGGCACCTACAAAATACAGTGTGGGGTGGGTTAATTATACCCCACCCTCCCCTGCTCCACCACGCGGCAATATCTTTTATTTCTTGACTTGGAATTGGCAGCTTTATGTTGGCTACATGGTTGTGTCAAATTTACCTAGAGCGGAAAGATATTATGAACAAAAAGCTGGCGCCCGCGGCTTCACCGACGTCATATCGAAAAAAATTATATACTATCCTGTGTTAATCCAGACCATAATCTACCTTTGTGCCAAATTTCATCAAGATCCGTTCATCCGTTTTGACGTGAAAGACGTAACAAACATCCATAGATCCATACATCCATCCATCCTCACAAACGTTCTGATATTAGTAGGATACTGTCTTTTGGTGTGTCTCACTTTTGGCCAAAAGGAGTCCCGCCGTTCGCCAGCAGTCCAGGGTCTGTTCTACTTCTTGCCAAATACTAAGGCAGACATCCAAGTTGTTCTGCTATCTCTCTGTAATCTGCCGCGCCGCATGACTCGTTTTCAGGGTCCTAATTACATGTTTATCAAACAACAAATAAAGGATGGGAACTGTAAAAGACACTACATGAAAGAGTTGACTGCTTCGGTCTTGGCGTTTAAAGCGCGAATTGAGCATGTTGTACGGTCGCGGAAAGTATAACTGGGATTCTCTCTGTAGCAGCCACGTACTCTGGATTTGTGCTAGTTGATGGAAAAAAGGTCGCCACGCCACCTATTACCGGGAACTTACTCATAACTGGAGAAATGTGGGTGTACTATTAGGTACGCCTCTGCATAGCCCTTCAGGAATTACAGGCATTATGTTACTTATAAGAGTGTCTAAGTATGTGCCAAAGAGCAATCGAAATGATACTCCGAACTTTATTGCGACAGCAGTGGAGCTTGCAATTCAATATCACTTATATAATAGCCCTATTAAAGTGAACAGCGTTTGTCAAACGAATATAATAAATAAAGTGGCAACACTGTCAACAGTATTGTAAAGCGGGAAACAGTTTGCTCCTCTCGGATACGAGTTAAATTAAATCAATGTGGCAACATTTCACGAAGTGCGGCTTTTTCAGCATTTATTATGTGAGTGACATTCTTCCGTTTTGGGGACACAATTTAGAGGCAGTTCCGACTTTTGTTATTCCACGTTGAGGTGATTGAAATATGGGACAGTGTAACGATTTAAACAGTGCGTTCGGATATTCAAATTGTAATGGAAACGGTCCTTAAATATTTCATGTGGACTGGCTGCGTTTTCAATTGATCAACATCACCAGTCATTCATAAATGCGAACGTAACTTCTGTGTGTTGTTTAATTACATATTATATGTGGCTATATTTCGACTGGACCCATATTGTTTACACAATACGACGACACGGATGGCGCAGTGCCTGAGCGATTGATTGCTGCGCTGCGTGTCGCGGGTGCAATCCCCGTGCGAAACAAAATTGAGTATGACCGTCAAATCGTTGTTTCGGTTCTCGCTATTTGTGTAAGTGAGTTTAAATGGAAAAAACATAGAGCAGAAATCCCTGGTTTAAAAAAAAAAAACAACTTTTTCTATCAGATTCCTTACAGTTTTATCCGTAAAACGCTGCCATGTCCTGCATTGCATGTCGGGTGAATTCGCATAAAATATAGCTCACAGTAAACCATGACCTGGGAACCGCCGCCGAGCGAAAATGCCAGCGAAAGCTTGTTCCAAATATTGTAACGGCTTGCGTATGAAGCCATAATTTTCCTGGATCCGCGCAGCATGTCGTTTTCCTCCACACTTTTCTCGTCATCTCATCACCAAACACCCCGTTTCTTGCCATATCATCTTTCAGACAATCTTGGTGTTCAGCTCGACATTCAGACTTTAAACGTCCCTCACGACATTTCCCTTATTACGAAAAAGATACCTATATATATATCAATGCCAGCATTATTTTGGCCTCGAATTTTGTAACTAATTGCTTGCAGTAAACAAAGGAACCCAAAAAGGCCCCCGTTCCCTGTTAATATTTCACCCCTTTTTTGCGCAACTAAGTCCAATTTCTAAAGACACATTTCTTTTGCTGTTTTTTTGTTTGTCAAAATGTTTATGTTTCTCATTTTGTTTTTACAAATACCCAGTGTTTATACACTGTAATTTCATTTACTCTTGTCCCGTTGGACATACTGTTCTGATTGGCTATGGTGTCCTTTTCTACTGTTATTAACAAACAAAAGGCATTGTGATTATGAATATTTCCTCCATAATACGCTTTGGAACATTGAAGTAAATAGTATAACAATCCATTTGAAAATAAATCTACATCTTGCACTTGAACAACTGAATAAATAAACATGACATTGGATAACATTGTGAAATAAGTTATTGACGGTCAGCTAATGGCTCCTTATTATAACTGTTTATGGAACTTTTTTTGAAACACAAACTTTTATCCTTTTTCACGGATGGTAAATCATTAAATAACTTCCCCTGCTCTGGGCGGAGCGGGGGATAGTGTCAGACTGTTGACTTAAACCCACCTATATTCCTTCTTTTGCCATTTATGTTCCGGGGCCGCGGTTTGTCTTTCGAACAACCCGCAACCCCGGGTGGCGGGCGGTGGCCCTGGCCCTTCTTCTTTGCTGACATCTCTTTAAGGCGCGCCTGGAAAACTAACGCGCAGTCGACGATTCAACTACCTTCGATTCAGTACCATCGAAAACACCTTTCAGCTTTATGCTCTTAGTAATAAGGCTGAAAAGAGTGTGTCAGTGTCCTCAGTAGTACCTTCATAATTCACCACCATTGAAATCGTATATTATCTATAAACACAAACAATCACCCGTCTTCATTAACGATTGGCACAGTTGCTAAGCGCTGGACTGCTACGCTGCGTGTCGCGGTTTCGTTCCCCGCACGGAACAAATATTTGTATGGCCTACAGATAGTTGTTTCGGGCTTGGCTGTGTGTGTATGTGAGTTTAAATGTTTGTGAACGCACCCACGAAACAGGAGTAATTAAATGTGGGGCAGCGTTTAAAAAAAAAGACTATTCCTAACACATTGTCAATAATTAAAAGGTCACTGTACCACATATTACGCGACAGTAATGTTATATAAAAAACGCTTATCGTACTTATTCCTGCGACATTATTAAATTGAAAATAGAATAAGATTTTAGGCTTGTCTTTGACCTTTAATTCTAACAGACTATAGGTTGTTCAATCACCTTATATACGTACATAAATGATTACGAGGTATAAATAACTTAAGTGGGTAGCACACATGAAGCTTATTAAACTTGAACAACGTTTTTGAAAATAGAATGTTTTCTTTTTGGAATATGGTGAAAAGGTAACACATAGAATGGGTTTCTAAAGTACGGCCAACGAGAAGCGATACCAAATGTAAACAAAACCCATGCTAAAACCCCAATCTAAAATGGCCGCCCGAATGTTGGCGAACTCGTCTTAACGTTGTCATGTTTTTGCCGGGAGAACGAGACATTACGACAAAGGCACACGATGGAAAGAGCTAAATATTAGATTGTCAACGCCACAGTTGTTCTTTAGGTTAATGACCTTTCGTATCGCTTCTCGTTGGCCGTACTGAAGTTAGCTGTGGGATAACTATATTGATGACTAGAGAATCACCCGCCTTCCCGCAGTCACTTACCCTACTGCTCAACCCCCTTAGCTGGCAGTGCGATAGTCTATGACACTCACAAATAACTAGGCTTTCTATTAGTAAAATTACTTTCAAAATCGTTTCAGCAGATCTAGAGATTACCCCTACAACCTTACAAACTCACAAACTTTACCTCTTTATAATATTAGTATAGATTACTAACCTAATACCCTCTCGTCCACTTCGGGCTTGCGGTTAAAGATAGCTCGCAAATCCAAAATGTCACTGCTGACCGGATCAAGGTAAACAGATAGTAAATAACCTGGATTAACATATAGGACACATTTTATCCCGGTTGTATCCCTTGTGACAATTATAGAACTCCATGCGGGGAAAAACAGCATATGAAAAAAGGGGTTTTTTTTGGAGGTCGGTTACTTTTATTGCTAAAAAGTTTTTTTTCAGCATTTTCAGTTATGGTATGATGGTAACTCACAGTTTTTTTATTGAGCAAGCAATTTTAATTATTACTAAAAGATATAAGCAGATCATCATCAGACATATAACTAAAATTCATATGGGACCACCTCGGAAGAGTACCCTTTTGAACAAAAAAAGAATTATGAAAATTGGTCCACAGTTGATGTATACAAAAAAAAACACGGTCGAACATAGAAACTCCTCCTTTTTTTGAAGTCAGTCAAAAACATCAAATACGCGACCGTGGTGCGGAGTCACGGACTTGAGAAAACTTAGCAGACAGCAACAGATGCTATGTTTAACATATTTTTCTTACAGTTCTCTGCTCTTATTCGCGTCTTGTCTCACTCGCAAATTGCACTCTGGCACATGACTTATGTAGGCCTTGCATTTCTTCTTTTGCTTGTACATTCTTAAATAGTTTACTCAAAGCAGAGCTATGCTAAATAAATCGTCTATGGATTTAATTAAAACTTTGGAGATTTAAAAAGAACATATTGTTTGTGAGGATGGATGTATGGATGTTTGTTACTCTTTCACGTCAAAACGGCTTATTCGTCAACTCGCGCCTGATAAACTCCCGACTGCGCGCGAGTTAGCACTTTCCGATTTTATTTTTGTTGTAAACAACTCGCCACAGAGTGAAAATCTGATGTATTTTAAAAGTGTTTTGTCTTTTGTAGATTACTGTAAATACGTCAGATTTTCACTCGGTCGCGAGTTTAGGAGGCGCGAGTTGACGAATAAGCCGTCAAAATGGCTGAACGGTTCTTAATAATAATCGTAAAGCAAATAAATTTTCCGATTTCAGCTAGGAATTAGGACAAAGACTGCGTAAAATCCATTCCGTTTCATAGTCGTGTTGAATCAAGCCATAAACATGAAGGGGTACGATGTAAACAAAATATTTAGTGGTTTGTACTCGTAGGCCGGTGGTCGGTGGAGGCGCGGCCATGCGTAGCGTTTGTACAATTCGAAACGCTGCATAGCTATCACGATGGTAAGGGCCGCTACACACTTTGTTAGTAGAACTGCGACTAATTGACGTCGATCGTATTCCTGACTTTTGAAAGGTGTGATGTTATTCTGGTTGTGCGCTTGGAGTTATAACTGACTAGCTGTGCCCAGCGGTTTCACCCGCTGCTCAATTCCTACATTTTGTAGCGTTGTGTCGTAACTTCCTAAAATGTTTAATGACGTAAAATTCCTTAAAATCCTTCTGAAGTAGTAGTAGCCTATTTTGTACAAAAAAGTATTTCCTATTTATAATATTATTAGTATATATTATACTAGCTCTTGGCTTCGTACGGATGCAACGTAGATACTGATATTGTACATATAAACTTCGTCTGGAATCCCTCTATCTATTGCTGAAAACTGCATTAAAATGCGTTGAGTAGTTTAAAAGATAAAACCGAAAACAACGGAAGCGACTTCGTTTTATCTATGTAAAGATACGACAAATTCTATAATTTAACGCAAATGTACACAAAACATCTGCTGATGACATACATTGGAGAATGTACATTAATAAACATATTTTCTAAAGCCTACATTTATTTTTAGACGTTTATTAAAGTTGTGACGTAAGCACGTAGACGTAATAACTTGTTGAGATGACATCATGTCACGATGAAAGCACTGAACGACTGAAATACACGGAGTGATATACTTCCACAAGATATACAAGGTACCGTTCACTAAGCCGTCAGCCAAGCACTCTGGGGGGGGGGGGGCAGAGGGGCTTGCCAGAGCCTCCGCCTGCCGGGGTTGCGGGTTGTTCGAAAGAGATACCGCGGCCTCGGAACATAAAGGGCAATAGAAGGAACATGGGTGGGTTTTAGTCAGTACAAGTCTGACATGCCCCCCCGCTCCGCCCAGAGCAGGGGGAGTCATTGGATGAATTTCCACCCGTAAAAAAAAAAAGCACTGGGGGTCTAAAATTGTCACTTTAGAAGAAAAATCATCATCTGCCTAGCCTTTTCCGAACTATGTCTGGGTCGGCTTCCATTCTTACCGAATGCAGCTGAATACCAGTATTTTACAAGTTAGAACTGGGTAATACGATACCTCTTGGTAAGACTGGTTGTCGGACTATCGGGACACTGACTATCTGTAACGACTGTCAATGATCTACAAATTACAGCCGGGACCAACAGCTTAGTGCTTTCCGAGGTACGGAAGAAACTCGGTATGTAACGGATGGTCACCCATCCACAGACCAACTTAGGCATGCGCGGCTTAACCTAACCTATTGACCTGAGCGGCTGCTAATATTTAACCACGAGCTCTTTTTAGCAGAAACATAATAGGATAATAATCTGAATTACATTAAAATTCTTAAAATGGTCACAGGCGAGTTTTCAGTCCCCAAATAATATCACTCAGATCCAGCCTGTCCCTTTGCTGTCCTCCCTCAGAGACGCCCTAAGTCCAGGCTTGTACCCCACAAGGGGTGCCCTTCGCGTGTAGTCGCTTAGTTTGTAAGTTTTTTTCTCCTGGCTGGACGCCATAATTTTTAAGGCACCCTCAGGAATCACCCGAGTAAGCAGACGACAACATATTAGGTTGTTTAGTAATATGGTCCCGTTTTATCCTAAATGATCTTAATGACGAGAAGATTATTCTTGCCTTTTGACTTGGACTTTGTCTGTAATCAAATATATTTTTCTATATTTTTTTTGGCTTCTTTAATTGTACCTTGACACCCATTGATAAGTTTAAATGACATAGTCTCTAAAGACTTGACAGAATATTAGCCATGTTTGTTTTTTTTATGAATATCGGAAACTCGTAATAAATATCAAAAGTTTTTCCCGTTTCAAGTGTTAATAATAATGAAAGTGAGGTCAATATTTGCCATAAACCTTTTAACAACCTAAGTCTTTTATTACAGTCAAACTATGAAGTAATACACGCATAAATTCGTTAGCTGTTCTGTGTCGTGTGCTAAGTGCTAAAACCTACTCGATATTAAGTGGTTTGCCCAACGAGCCGGATGTTGTTGCAAGAACAGCATAACACCAACTATAACAAAGGATATTGATTTGTTTACTATTTTGTTTCAATTGTACTGCATTGAGGTTAAATACAATTGTGATCTTTGTGTCTTCGTTAAGAATAACTGAGAAATAAGATTGGTATAGAACCTTTTAGCGTACGCACACGAAAAATACACACAGACAAGAGAGCACAAAGGTACAACTTATTTCATGTAGAAATTGACAACGGATGCAGACACAGTGTGTAAAAATAATAAATTAATTTCTAAGTCAAACAAACAAAATTATATCGGTATAGAATAAACATACATATTAATAAAATAGAAATAATAAAGGTTAAGTACGTAAATTATTTACTTAAAATTTAACGTAAATGCTAGCAACAATTCTATTAACAATTTAGGGAGCAGTTCGCAGAAACTGTTCGTTCCGGTAAAACTTCTCCGAAGCCCTACAAAGTACAAATTGTCCCCAACATAACCGAGTCTACTGCTCCACATTTTAACATCAACCAAAAACCCTTTATTGCATCACGACGTCACGTTCTTGCACACGAATTTTTAACATCAAAACAAGTATTAAACAATTCGCCATCATTTCCGTGATTTGTAACGGTAACTTGTATACGTCACAAGAAAAATTATCGGGTACACACACGCCTTGCCTTATACAGCACTCAGTGGTGGGTAATAACCCCGTTGTGAAATAACGCCCACTGGCCCGCCCTGAGGAAAATAAACAAAATGATTTTATTGCTTCACGTAATTAGTTAGCTTTTGAATTTATTAGAGTGTATTGATGTAGACTTTTTGTCGATTAATAAAAAACAATGTTTATTTTTGAGGTTTTTGTGTTCAAGCAGGATTGCTTGCTTCTTCATCATCAGTTAGGTTAGATAAACAAATCGTATCGTCAGATTCGATTTCAAAAGAATACGCGTAGCTATCGATTTCCTTCATGCTTTATCTCTTGTTTATAAAACATCACTCAATTTTAAATCCCTCACTGTTATAAGCAAGCACACGGCCGTGTACTCGTGTTCGAGCGGCGTCCACGTGCAGGAAAACTAAGTGACGTGGGTGGTCATTCATTACGCAAGTTAGCGCAAGTCGCACACAGCAGTGCAGTACTCTAGCTTCCGTACCAAAGAGTACAAATAACAGAAGAGCACACTCGAATATTTATGAAGTAAACTCAATAGTTGCACGTAGAAATACTAGTAATTAACCGAAAGCTTGCGACATACACAGGTGACGTCGTTGATGCATTGTCACTCCATTAGTGTTGTACTCCGTGTCTTGTATCCGTAGCAGTGAAGTACAATGACGTCACTCGGTACTCGACGCTGTGACGCTACAAACAACGATACAACGCTAGTTTCAACCTATTTATAGCACACAAAGTTTGATGAGTGTGTTTTTAGTTGCTCACAGTTGAGCGTGGGATGAGTGAATGAGATGTTGCTCTCCCAATACTAGACCGTTTATACAAACAGTTGTGTGCGACATTCAACTTTGACACTGGATTAAGTACGTTTCACTCCTGAAATTACATTACTTAAAGCCATTACTTACTGTATACAAAATCTGTAAAGAACTAGGCATTCATTTTCAAGTTCACGGGTTCAAACAAGTTCAAGGGTCGGCGCAATACCTAAATTGAAGTAAAAACGGCCTATATTGCCTAAGTTTCGTAGCCGAATGAGCCGCAGCTTCGGCCGTCGTCTGTCTGACACCGTCAAGTCACCGCAACCCTAGAGGTCGTTGACCCTGAAGGACTGCCGGTCATAGTCCTCGGATTACGTCATCGGTCTCGGGGTAAATTATAGTATTCACTTCACCGAATATGTATTCCTTCTGTTCTCGATCTCGATTAGCGGATAAGCCGCGAATGAGTGAGTGAATGATTTTGATCGACGGCATACATTGACATTATTGATGGGATTTACAGGTGTTTACGTGGAAAATAAATGCGTAGTTTCAATCTATGCTGTTCATGAGTGTTCATATTTTGATCGATTGGTTGTACTTTAACTGTCTGGATGTGTATTAATGTAACAGTGTTACTAGGTCAATATATTTGTCTAGAAAAATAGAAACGTGCCTCATCTCACACTTAACTTTTTGAAAATAAATACAGCTTAGAAGTTCAAATCATAATACAAGTTTGGACGAGGCATCCGTGAGAATTGTTCGAAGTGTAATGTTTACACTAAATATAATTATGTGCACCGTAGAGTTCAAGGCACTTTTATAGGTTGTTTAAAGTCGGTAGGGTATCGGTCTGGCACCGAACCCGCTACCAGCGAGTCTACATGTTTACATTTCACTACGCCTAAGTAAACATCAACCACTCTCGACGCGGTGCATTTGTATACCGTGTATGTTGCAGTCAAACCACACAACTGGACTCTTTAGCTAATTACTCTCTGCAATGTACGAAGGGGGATTTCATTCAGTTTTTTCTCGTGCTACAATATAGTTTTTTGCCTATCGATGGTTTCAATGCACTATTAGACAACACGAATGCTTTAATAAATCAACCTTTAATACGATTAAATGCAACCGGTGTATAATATTAGATGTTGTATTTGTAAACTAGTGTTTCATAAAAAAAGATAATTTGATGTTATGCATGACCAATCAAAAATGATTTAAGACAAGCATTCGAAACACATAAATAATGGCCAGACTCGAGGTTAACTGGAGGTTGCTAGAATTCTAGAATATAACATCCTTTTCAGACACATTATTAACTTTGCGTCTAATCGTCCATTCGTCATTGAAAAATAAAAGCTAAAAGGAAACACATGCTTTGAATGTGTCACTCCGACCTTTAACACGCAAGTACATTCGTTCGGTCGTTCTGTATAAAGTCTAATTTATTGAAGTAACCGCCACTTGTACACACGACGACCAATCATGTCGTACAAAACTAGTTTATGTGGATCTCTCATTGTACAGAAAATCTATACAAACCGAGGCCAGGTTATACTGGAAAGGTAAAGCTTGAAGTGTCGTCTTGTATACAGTGGCATTTATTATGCATAGGTATATTTGTGTGCCTTGTCGCAGCTAATGAATACTCAATTAAGAGTCTGTGCCACAATCTGAACCATCTACGTCCGTATAAGCAAAGCTTACGATCTATGACAAAAAATTAAAAGCTCTTTGCTCTAACATACAAAAGAAGTTTGCATTAATTCACAGCGATTGTTCTTTATGTTGATGTATCCCGACGCAATAACATCGGCTCTTCACAGAGGTAGAATATTCACAGAAATAGATTATAGTTTGGAATAACACATAGGATACACTTTTTTTCGAATATCTCGCGGGCGAAGCCGCGGGTGCTAGTTAGTGTAAAATATTGGTTCCGCTGCATCCGGTTAGACTGGAAGCCGACTCCAACACAGCTGGGAAATGGCTAGGCGGATGATGACTTACGACAATAATTGCAAATTGCAGTCTCGATGTTAAATATGGTTGATATTTCATATTTATCAAGTAATTAAGTCGGCTGTAGAATTAACGGTTGCTAACTGCAGTAGGTTTAATGTATTTTAGGTTTTAGAGACGGTAAATTATGGATAAAAATGAAAAATGCTCACATAAACAAATACATGACACTAATTAGCAAGCACCACAGGAACTCCTTAATTGCGCCTCTTTAAACGAAACATTTTAACCAATAAAACGTATCGAAAGATTAATTACGTTTTTTAATGAGAAGATATTGTTCATCCAACGGTATACAATTATTAAATTGTGTGTTTAACTCAAATGAACGGAGATAATTTACATAATTGGTAACTTTACGAGTATTTTACGATGTTTGAAGCTTTTATAAATATATGTTTTTGTTTGTTGTTGCAGGTTTGGATAACCGGATATCAAACTCAAGGAGTTCAGTGTCGCCGTGAGTATATCTATCTTATTTTAGAAAGGTTACTCTTAAATTTCTGAGTAATAGATAAACATTGAGAGTAGTTGTGAAGCAGCTGCCTTAGGCGCGTCGCCTACACGACCAACAGTCGAGGCGCAGTCGAGGCGCGGGCGCATTAGGCGCGTCGCCCACATGATCAACAGTCGAGGTGCAGTTGAGGCGCAGGCACATAAGAGGCACGCCGCAACGAGATTTTCTTTACAAATGTCGTGTGGGCGACGCGCCTTACTCTCGAGTTGTTTGATGTATACAGAGATATTGATAAGTATATCGTTTTATGGAGCTTTTTTAAACCTATTTTATCGACAGCTGACACAGTGGCTTAGCGAACGACTGCGTTGTGTGTCTCGGGTTCGATCCCCGCACGGATCAAATATTTGTATGACCTACAGGTAGTTGTCTCGAGTCTGGCTGTTTGTATATGTGAGTTTAAATGTTTGTGAACGCACCCACGATACAGAAAAAAATCCTAGGGTAACGTTTAAAAAATAAATTAAGTGTCGCACTGCTATTGAGGGTTTCATTTGATTTTCAAAGCTGTTTATAAGGGACTAGAGCTCAAAATTGGGAAGACAAAATTGTTCAGAAGTTAATAGTATGTTTATTTCTGTTTCTAGTGATGTCGTGAACAAGGACCTTGGTTTGTCGGAGAGCGATGAAGAGGTCAACGCCAACACACACGCGATAGGACCGTAAGTTCATTATCATAACATCACGCATGTAATCCCTTAGGGGGGGGACAGAGAAGTACTGTCAGCGAAGACGTAAATAACCAGACTCATCAGATACAGTAATATCCTTACTAATATTATAAAAGCGAAAGTGAGCTTGTTTGTTACTTATTCACGCCTAAATGGCTAAACCGATTTTGATGAATTTTGGTGCAGAGATAGCTGAGAGCCGGGCATAGATTTTTTTTTAAGTGAGAATTGATGGAGAAAGCGGGAAGGGAATACTTAGCATTGCTTTTACAATAAATAAGGCGCAAGGATAAAAACAACAGGTAGCAGTAGGTACCTACAAATCAGGAAAGGGGAACTGTGTTACCCTGAATTTAACGCGAGCGAAGCCGCCGGCTTGTTTTCGTACAAAGTTGAATTTATTTGATAGAAAACAAACAGTTTATTAAATAAATTAAATTTGAGTTGAAGACGTCCGTTGGTTTCTAAGAAAACGACCCTGATAACTTATCTCTGTAGTGAGAATATACAGTTCCCCCACATTTTGCCAGTTTGATGTAGTAAGGGACGAGCTTATTGTCATCAACTTGACATAGATCTAGACTCTGGGTTATTACCGAGAGATCCCTGATTGAAAAACCCAACAACACCTATCTTATATCGAGAATCGAATCAAAGATCTTTAGCTCTGCAGTACCGTTTGCGACCACTTAGCCAATAACGCAGGTTAATTCCCGGGCTAACTAAATAACGCGACGTCTGCACTTACCTTTGTAAGCGCTAAGTTTTTAATTGATTTTTATCTCGAGTGGGAACTCGTAAGTTTTAAGTACGCGACTGAAATTGAATTAATTTCAACAAGTCTAAGAGCCAGCCAACTGAACCTTTCTCGTTTGATTTGAAAGGATTGCAGTTTTATAAATCACTAGCTGCGCCCCGAGGTTTCACTCGCGTAGTGATAGAATATTACACAAAATATATCTTTATGAATTTTATGTGTTATTCTGATGTTTATGCTATATTATTGCAAAGTTTCATTTAAATCCATTTAGTAGTTTTTGCGTGAAAAAGTCCATAAATCAATCCATCCTCACAATCATTCGCATTTATAATATTAGTAGATCTTTTTTTTTTAACGGGTCAGCGGAAGTGGTTGTCGTATTTCAATTAACTTACTAAAATTATGCATAGATGTTGGTACAGCTATCCTTAATATTTCATTTCTATTCGAGCCTAAATCTAGTGTAATTAGGTATTTCAAAATAAGCCAGTATCAGGCACTTTTAGAAAATCACGAGTGGATCACATATAAAATAAATAAATCTTTATTTACAATCAAAATATACTTGGATATTTACCATTTAGGTATATAGTACATCATATTACCCTTTTGTCGGTATTTATAAAAAACCTGTCAAGTGCGAGTCGAAATCTATACTATTATTATAAAGCTGAAGAGTTTGTTTGTTTGTTTGTTTGTTTGAACGCGCTAATCTCAGGGACCACTGGTTGGAATTGAAAAATTCTTTTAGTGTTCGATAGTCCATTTCTTGAGGAAGGCTATAGGCTATAAAACATCACGCTAAGACCAACAGGTGCTGAGCAGCGTGGGTGAAACCGCGTGGAACAGCTAGTCTATAATAATCCTCGGGAAATTAAGTTACATAACATGGTGTTTTTAATTTCCAGGCCTATATCACCAATCGGGTCAGGCAGTCCGTCCTCAGGTAGTTCATCACCCTCCGAGGATTCTGAATCAGAGTCCTCATCTGCGGAGTCCACGACCCCTGCGCCGGCGCCGACAGCGGCCCCCGCCGCGCCCGCGCCCGCCGCGTCCGCCGCCCCGCCCCCCGCGCAGCGCTCCTCCTGGAGCCTGTCCAACTTCGCGCCCCCACCCGCGCACCCGCCAGACCAGACATATGAATCGGGGAAAGATGTCAGACATGCACTTGCTGATATTAAGGGGAAGCCGGTGAGTTTGATTTATGTATAACAGTCATTTTCTTGCAGCTTCTTCAAGAGGTCTAAACATAAAAGTGTTTTTTTTTGGCTTACTCAGCGACCATAGACTAAAAAAGACTGATTCTGCTCTGCCCAGCCTAGTAAACTAACAGACTAACCCCCTAATACTGAAACGTCACTCAAAATTTGAGGGCTGCTTAACATTTGAGCAGCTCTTAAACTTTAGATTTTGTATTGCCAAACGTCACTTTTGAATATCTGTAGTTCTTGTTTAAACGTCTTTGTTCCATCTGACCTGAAGAGTAATATCGATTCTAAAAGAAATTAGATTTTCGTCTTTCTATTTTAGTCCGTGTGTCGCCTTTACTTTATCTAGTTTGAAAATAACACAATGCCAATATGAATATACTACTAGCAGAGAATAACGACTTACATGGATGTCTGTAATCTAGATAAACTTCCTAAATACTGACCCAATAGCGACTAGAAAAGACATGTTTGGAGAAGAAATAATAAAAGAACCGATCGCAAATTATTTATTTGGGAAGAAAAAGAAGAAGACAGAGAATAATGATTACATGGGCCTTAAAATCCAATGGAAAAACAAGAATAATAAAGCTATCTTTCATATAATTTATACTTCGATCAATAAACAGCTTGTGGCTATACCGTTTTAAGATTTATCAGTATAAACAGCTGCCCAATTTGGCAAGCCTACGTGTTGAAGATCCGATGACGAGTCGGCATTTCTCGTAGTTGTCGTCAACTTGTCAGTGTCTTATGTCAAGCTCACCAGGTGTTGATAGAAACTGCCAATGAACTTAGACTCGGGTGACCATACAACTTATAAAGACTGTAGGCATTACTTGCATCTTCATTCAGTGGCGTAGCTAGGCCACCAATAGGGCAACACCTTATGGCAAGCAGACTGAAACCCTAACATCGTGATCTTCTTTTTAGTGTATCGATGTCATAAAGTTCAAATTTGTTTTATTCTAAACTCCGTACTCCGCTGACTAGTGTAGTCCTAAGATCGTCAAGTGCGCAGGTGGTCGGGCAAGCGATGCTAGATTGAAGGCAGGCCATTGGCCTTGACAAAGTCAGTTAGCTCGGCATGCTATGCCATCAGAGCACAACATGAAAAACATGGTGCGCCGACACTGAATCATTTGGGATAAGAGTAAAGAATGATAATTGGTTATTCCTTACTTAATGTTATAAAAGCGAAAGTGAGTGTTTGTTACGTCTCTTCGCCTAAATGGCTAAGCCGATTTTGAAGAATTGTGGTACAGAGATAGTTGGGACCCTGAAATGAGGGAGAAAGAAGGAAGAAAAGGGACTTAGCTTTGCTATTACAATAAATAAGCCGCAAGGGCAAAAATACGGGTAGCAGGTACCTGCAAATCGCGAAAGGGGAACTGTGTTACCCTGAATTTAACGCGAGCGAAGCCGCGGGCAAAAGCGAGCTGATTTACAAATAAATGCTGAATGGTACATCTACCTCTCACGGTCAAGAATGACCTACTCAGCACTTTCCGTATTTAGCTCGTAATGCAATAGTATCCCAACTATATTAAGCGACCCTTTCCCAGGTGTTATGTTCCCAAAGATAAACAGTTCTGGGAAACAAAGTGGCCGTACGTTTCTTAGTAAGAATACTTAGTAAGCGTTTGTAACAATCTGAATCGTAAGCTTGCGGTTGATTCTGGGATCGCGTTGAGTTCGCGCCACTTGTGTTTTGAGTTACGGCGCGTTTTGTAACTGAATCCTTTTGCGAGACATTGTTCAAATGATTTTAAAATAGATCTGTATAGCTGATTAGCTTTTAGCAGTAAATCTTAAAAACAAGCTGTAATCATATAAAGTTTCCAAAAAGTTGAATGATTATGAAAACCACGATGTAAAGTAATGATAGCACAAAATGGATATTTACTTCAGACTACATAACAACTTAATTCATCACATAATGGCTGAAAGCGAAGAAGACGTCGCACAGAAATGGATCCAGCTTTCCTTACTAAAGAGTTCCCTTCGTTACGTACTGATGAACTTTGAAAGCAGTATCAGTGGTCTGCCGGTTGAAGACCAGGAGAGAATTTGGCACCGGTATCTTCAGTTAAAGGATTGGTTGTGGCAAGCTGTTGGGGCAATTCATGGAAATATTGCGTCTAGGACTGTGTCTAGTGTTATTGAGGTGACAGTGAACGAAAAATAAAGTAATTTCATTATTTTAAGATATTTTTAAGTTACTAGAGTCACCTAAATGAGGGCTGCGTAGGATTGGTAACCATGGCAATGCCTTGAGGGAGGCAACAGGGTCTGCGAGAAATTTGAAAATAGGTAACCAAAGAAACTATTGCCGTCGCACTGCGCCCGAAGGGTGCGGGACGGGCTGCTGCAGCTCAGATCAATTATATCACACAAGTATTAAAAAGATCGACGTTCCGTATTCTTCTTTATATTTCCACAAAAACTTAGCCGGTTTAATTATTATTGATATTAAAATGAAGGAAGGGTTTAACTAGGTTTTTCTTTTATGTTAAAAACGAATTTGTTTGGTAGTCTTCTGATCAAAGTGTAAAATTGGGTACCGAATTATTTTGTAAGGTCACATTTTCTTTACTTAAAGAAAGTAAATACAACTAGTTTTATGAAAAAGAGAAAATGACAGGGACATATACCCGAAATAGTTTTTTTTTTAATGTTTAGGGGGAACAGGAAAATGCATTTGTATTCAAAATTGCAGCCCCTGTTCCCTCTTAAGTCTACGCACTGCTGGATATATGAAAGCAGTACCTAGTCGCATTTAGACTAAGATGATTATGATTATAGCAAGGCAATCGTCATCAACTGGGCACCAATCCAATCTCCGTGGTTGCAACTAAGAAGTTACTGATGGAAAAATCCAATAACATTTTCCCCAAACCGGGAATCGAAACATAGCACCTCACGTTCTACACTTAACCAACTTGGCGGTCTAAACTCATCCAATTTATTTACTAATGTGTCTCTATTATGTTTGTTGCAGAGTCCGATCTCGGAGATGTCGGACTCGGAGGCTTCGTCGCCGTCGCCGGGCGTCGTGCGGCGGAGACGCTCCATACCCACCCGCCGGCCCTCGGCCTCTAGTGACGAGGACACGCCAAGGCACACGGTAAGAGCTATATTTGTAGATAGGTACTACTTGACATGGAAGACATATGAGTGTTTTCTCTAATGCGGCATCCTTATGTTCTGCAATGGTTTTGTCAGTGGGATGCTGTTCCGGGGCTGTGGGATGGTTAACGGGATAGTGGGGCCCCGGAACATATAGGACAAAATAAGGTCTCAGGAAATTGTCAAATGACATTCGGGAAGTTGCGTTGACAATAGAAGATCCCCCGTTGTTTCTGTCTGGGGCTACGCGCCCATAGTCCTTACCTATGGTATGGTACCTAGATACAAACATAAATTACAAGCACGATTTATTCGTTTCGGATCGGAAGTTAGCTGCGTGTGACGATCTGTGCAGGTATAACGATTCAAACTTTATGACGGCTGGCAACATTGACGTAAAGCTGCGCGACCGCAGAAGATAAATGACAGTCACTCGCAGCTAACTTAGCTACCATAAAGTTTGAACAGAACTACACTATAACATATTTGCAATGGCAGCAAATTGCGATCCTTCTGGTAGTGTTGATGTTTTGGTCGATCGAGATTATTTGCCGCCAAATAGTATGAAACAAAAACTTTAATCAGGCTTATTTCCAAAGTATTTCTGTCATTCTAATATTATATTATTACATAAAAAAGGAGACAAAGCTGACCTAGACAATTACCTATTAGTCTTGTATCACACCTGTAAAAAGTGTTCATAAAGATTCTGGGATCAATATTGGCATTAATAAAAATATATTTTCTTCAGACATCACCCCGAGTGATACCTTCCGCGCCCTCGGGACCGGTAAAACGTGGGCGGCCGCCCAAGGCGCGGCCCTCAGAGGAGCGGCCCGTTAAGAAGAAGCGCGGCCGCCCGCCCAAGCCGCGCGTGCCGTCGCCCCCCGCGCCCCCGCACGCGCCCCCCGCGCCCCCCGCGCCCCCCGCGCCCCCCGCGCCGCTGGTGGACAGTGATGTGGAGCCCGACCCGCCGCCACACCATCACCCTCTACAAGACACCAAGACGCATATCTTCCGTAAGGTTAGTATGGGAGAAAAGATCTTCATTTAACTGTATCACTTCGTTTCGTCTCTCCACTTTATTAGCCGTTATTTCTGTGGTCATATTTAACCACCCTCACCCACACTCATACCAACTTCCATAAGAAACGATTCTGCTCTTTCCGATTTTCATCCCAAAATGTAATTCAAAATACCTTTTCTCGCAGGTTTTTACACCGAAGAAAAGCGACGAGTGCGGTGGCAAGGGAGGTAAAGGCGGCAAAGGGAAGGGAGGTAAAGGCAAGGGTCAGGTGACCATCATCGAGGTCACAGCGCCCGAAGCCGATGAGGAGGAGAGGAGACATCGGGAGCGCTCCGCCGAGCGACGCAACGAGGAGGCTATGGCCCGACTCTCCCCACACGAGCCCGACCGACGATCTGACAGATCCGACCGCCGCCGCTCCGCCGACCGACTCAGCAACGACCGAGTACCCGTCGAACGACCCCCCAGCGATCGGATACCCGAACGGACTTCCTACGAGAGAATACCCTCCGATCGGATCGTAAACGATCGGATACCGACCGAACGTACCTCCAACGACCGGATACCCGACCGCCCCGTCGATCGGATATCGACGGAGCGTACGTCCACGTCGGACCGGTCTTCATCGGCCAGCGACCGCCTTTCGGTTGACAGGTTATCAGGAGGTCTCTCATCAGATCGGCTCAACGACCGGCGGTCTACTGAACGAGTTCCCAGCGAGAAGATGTCGATAGATCGGTTGCCGAGAGAAAGATCTCATGATCGACTATCAGGGGAGCGGAACGAACGGAATGAGCGGAACGAGCGGAGTGAACGGATCGAGCGGAACGAGCGGAGCGAGCGGATAGTCGAGAAGTTATCGCACGATCGTCTACCGGATACGAAACCGCGGTTGTCAGACAGCAAGTTGTCGCACGACCGGCTTGAGAGCAAGGTATTATATTATTCTTTCTTTAATTTTAGTACAGAACTCTGTAAGTCTGTCTGCCAGTCTTACCAAGGGATATTTTATTACACATCAACTGGATTATGGATTCAGCTGCATCTGGTCTGAAGCTGACTCCAACGTATTTGGTCTCTATTCAGATGATAATGATGTTGCTCTATTTCAGTTGGTAAGATATTTCATCGTTAATGTACCAGTTTTATAAACAAACAATATTTTATAAGGTGCTGGATAAGCCGGTGGAGCGCGTGGAACGTATCGCGACGGAGCGGTACGTGCGCGCCGAGGCCGATGTGGGTTCGGGTCTCAAGTCCGGTCGCGGATCCGAGAGACTCGAGGAAGCGTCTTCCAATGGTGAGTAGTTGTTTGGACTAATAATTGTGTTCCCTGTGACTGCTTTGTCTTAGGAACTGAGTCTAAGTTAAAAAAAAAAATATTACAAAAATTTTAAATGCATAGTGCTGATATTTTCACTTAAATAAACGAGTTGATTTACTAAGCATTTCCTCTCCCGCCCCCCAGTGGTCCGCGGTCCCCGCGCGCGCCTAGTGGTGCGCGTCCCGCTGTCCCGCCTGCGAGCCGACACCCTGCGCGCGCTGCAGCGTCCCGCGCGACGGAACGCGCCCAAGCGGCCGCACACGCCGCATCCTGAACAGGTAACTACTGCCCCTTACTATGTCACATGACACGGTGCGCGCGCTGCAGCGTCCCGCGCGACGGAACGCGCCCAAGCGGCCGCACACGCCGCATCCTGAACAGGTAACTACTGCCCCTTACTATGTCACATGACACGGTGCGCGCGCTGCAGCGTCCCGCGCGACGGAACGCGCCCAAGCGGCCGCACACGCCGCATCCTGAACAGGTAACTACTGCCCCTTACTATGTCACATGACACGGTGCGCGCGCTGCAGCGTCCCGCGCGACGGAACGCGCCCAAGCGGCCGCACACGCCGCATCCTGAACAGGTAACTACTGCCCCTTACTATGTCACATGACACGGTGCGCGCGCTGCAGCGTCCCGCGCGACGGAACGCGCCCAAGCGGCCGCACACGCCGCATCCTGAACAGGTAACTACTGCCCCTTACTATGTCACATGACACGGTGCGCGCGCTGCAGCGTCCCGCGCGACGGAACGCGCCCAAGCGGCCGCACACGCCGCATCCTGAACAGGTAACTACTGCCCCTTACTATGTCACATGACACGGTGCGCGCGCTGCAGCGTCCCGCGCGACGGAACGCGCCCAAGCGGCCGCACACGCCGCATCCTGAACAGGTAACTACTGCCCCTTACTATGTCACATGACACGGTGCGCGCGCTGCAGCGTCCCGCGCGACGGAACGCGCCCAAGCGGCCGCACACGCCGCATCCTGAACAGGTAACTACTGCCCCTTACTATGTCACATGACACGGTGCGCGCGCTGCAGCGTCCCGCGCGACGGAACGCGCCCAAGCGGCCGCACACGCCGCATCCTGAACAGGTAACTACTGCCCCTTACTATGTCACATGACACGGTGCGCGCGCTGCAGCGTCCCGCGCGACGGAACGCGCCCAAGCGGCCGCACACGCCGCATCCTGAACAGGTAACTACTGCCCCTTACTATGTCACATGACACGGTGCGCGCGCTGCAGCGTCCCGCGCGACGGAACGCGCCCAAGCGGCCGCACACGCCGCATCCTGAACAGGTAACTACTGCCCCTTACTATGTCACATGACACGGTGCGCGCGCTGCAGCGTCCCGCGCGACGGAACGCGCCCAAGCGGCCGCACACGCCGCATCCTGAACAGGTAACTACTGCCCCTTACTATGTCACATGACACGGTGCGCGCGCTGCAGCGTCCCGCGCGACGGAACGCGCCCAAGCGGCCGCACACGCCGCATCCTGAACAGGTAACTACTGCCCCTTACTATGTCACATGACACGGTGCGCGCGCTGCAGCGTCCCGCGCGACGGAACGCGCCCAAGCGGCCGCACACGCCGCATCCTGAACAGGTAACTACTGCCCCTTACTATGTCACATGACACGGTGCGCGCGCTGCAGCGTCCCGCGCGACGGAACGCGCCCAAGCGGCCGCACACGCCGCATCCTGAACAGGTAACTACTGCCCCTTACTATGTCACATGACACGGTGCGCGCGCTGCAGCGTCCCGCGCGACGGAACGCGCCCAAGCGGCCGCACACGCCGCATCCTGAACAGGTAACTACTGCCCCTTACTATGTCACATGACACGGTGCGCGCGCTGCAGCGTCCCGCGCGACGGAACGCGCCCAAGCGGCCGCACACGCCGCATCCTGAACAGGTAACTACTGCCCCTTACTATGTCACATGACACGGTGCGCGCGCTGCAGCGTCCCGCGCGACGGAACGCGCCCAAGCGGCCGCACACGCCGCATCCTGAACAGGTAACTACTGCCCCTTACTATGTCACATGACACGGTGCGCGCGCTGCAGCGTCCCGCGCGACGGAACGCGCCCAAGCGGCCGCACACGCCGCATCCTGAACAGGTAACTACTGCCCCTTACTATGTCACATGACACGGTGCGCGCGCTGCAGCGTCCCGCGCGACGGAACGCGCCCAAGCGGCCGCACACGCCGCATCCTGAACAGGTAACTACTGCCCCTTACTATGTCACATGACACGGTGCGCGCGCTGCAGCGTCCCGCGCGACGGAACGCGCCCAAGCGGCCGCACACGCCGCATCCTGAACAGGTAACTACTGCCCCTTACTATGTCACATGACACGGTGCGCGCGCTGCAGCGTCCCGCGCGACGGAACGCGCCCAAGCGGCCGCACACGCCGCATCCTGAACAGGTAACTACTGCCCCTTACTATGTCACATGACACGGTGCGCGCGCTGCAGCGTCCCGCGCGACGGAACGCGCCCAAGCGGCCGCACACGCCGCATCCTGAACAGGTAACTACTGCCCCTTACTATGTCACATGACACGGTGCGCGCGCTGCAGCGTCCCGCGCGACGGAACGCGCCCAAGCGGCCGCACACGCCGCATCCTGAACAGGTAACTACTGCCCCTTACTATGTCACATGACACGGTGCGCGCGCTGCAGCGTCCCGCGCGACGGAACGCGCCCAAGCGGCCGCACACGCCGCATCCTGAACAGGTAACTACTGCCCCTTACTATGTCACATGACACGGTGCGCGCGCTGCAGCGTCCCGCGCGACGGAACGCGCCCAAGCGGCCGCACACGCCGCATCCTGAACAGGTAACTACTGCCCCTTACTATGTCACATGACACGGTGCGCGCGCTGCAGCGTCCCGCGCGACGGAACGCGCCCAAGCGGCCGCACACGCCGCATCCTGAACAGGTAACTACTGCCCCTTACTATGTCACATGACACGGTGCGCGCGCTGCAGCGTCCCGCGCGACGGAACGCGCCCAAGCGGCCGCACACGCCGCATCCTGAACAGGTAACTACTGCCCCTTACTATGTCACATGACACGGTGCGCGCGCTGCAGCGTCCCGCGCGACGGAACGCGCCCAAGCGGCCGCACACGCCGCATCCTGAACAGGTAACTACTGCCCCTTACTATGTCACATGACACGGTGCGCGCGCTGCAGCGTCCCGCGCGACGGAACGCGCCCAAGCGGCCGCACACGCCGCATCCTGAACAGGTAACTACTGCCCCTTACTATGTCACATGACACGGTGCGCGCGCTGCAGCGTCCCGCGCGACGGAACGCGCCCAAGCGGCCGCACACGCCGCATCCTGAACAGGTAACTACTGCCCCTTACTATGTCACATGACACGGTGCGCGCGCTGCAGCGTCCCGCGCGACGGAACGCGCCCAAGCGGCCGCACACGCCGCATCCTGAACAGGTAACTACTGCCCCTTACTATGTCACATGACACGGTGCGCGCGCTGCAGCGTCCCGCGCGACGGAACGCGCCCAAGCGGCCGCACACGCCGCATCCTGAACAGGTAACTACTGCCCCTTACTATGTCACATGACACGGTGCGCGCGCTGCAGCGTCCCGCGCGACGGAACGCGCCCAAGCGGCCGCACACGCCGCATCCTGAACAGGTAACTACTGCCCCTTACTATGTCACATGACACGGTGCGCGCGCTGCAGCGTCCCGCGCGACGGAACGCGCCCAAGCGGCCGCACACGCCGCATCCTGAACAGGTAACTACTGCCCCTTACTATGTCACATGACACGGTGATGAGATCGGCTCCTTTTAAACCTGAACCAGGGCTCAAAATGATATTAGTCTGGTTTTTGGTTAACGATCAACCACCATCAATATTTTGCACAGAAAATAGAAATAGACATAGTTAATTTATCAATGATTTGACAACTATTTAATTGAACCAGGTTTTAGAAACTGAAAATTTGTCAAACACTGTAATCCAATTTAATGTTATACAAAACCAAAACTAATCTGTTTTTTCTCCGTCAGGGCGGCGAGGTAGCAGCGACAAACCACGAGCGGACGGAGACGTACGCGGGGCAGACGCCCATCTACTTCTCCTACTTCGAGCGACTGCCCGCCGACGCGCTCTCCGATGAGGAGAGGGATCACAAGTGAGTATCATTATCACGCCGTCATCAAAAATATCATTCCGTCACTGTCAATATCAGGTTGTCATTATTAATATCATGTTGTCATTGTCAATCAATATCATATTTGCATAATAAATAGTATGTTGTATGTATCAAGTCAGGTGGTTAACATCATGTCATCATTCAATGCAATATCAGGCTGTCATTATCAATATCAAGTTGGCAACATAAAATCGTGTTGTCATTATGATAAAATTATCGCATTAGATAGATGCGATCTATTTAGAGATCATGGAAAAAAAATAGCATGATTTGTAAGAAATATTAATGTGATTTGTCAAGCGATTTAAAACCGTGAGGCTATATGAATAAATAACAGTATATTTAGCAAATAGATTGGTTATTATTATGAATTGGTATGTTGTCTTTTAAGTGCCCACACCTCAAAATTCTATAAAGGGTCAGACAGTGCCGCGGTTGCGGGTTGTTCTAAAAAGATACCGCGGAACAAAAAAGGGCAAAAGAAGAAACATGGATGGGTTTTAGTCAGTAAAAGTCTGTCACTCCCGCTTCAAGAACGGGAGAAATTATTTGAAGATTTCCCATCCGAAAAATAAGGAGATCAAACGTGCAATAACAAATAAAAAATCCGTTTTACAATATGGAACCGACCGTCAACATCACACTCATTTCCATCATACTAATCCCTTCATTGTTGTTACTAGCCGTAACGCAAACGTTTCACTCGACAGATACTACCTTGAGGAAGCGACGCGTCTCCGCACGGCCGCCGAAAAGGAACAGGAACCTCTACCTCGTGTCATGTTGTACCTCGAGTCAGTACTGTGCTTCGTTCTAACCGGCCGAGTACTCGAACTTGAGCTCGACACTAAAGGCGCCTTCACAATATACCGAGAAACTATCGAGTATATAAAGAGTATACATTCGATGCCGCAGCGGTTTAGGGCTTCGCCGCATGATACTTTCAATAAGCTTGATATACTGAGGTAAGTTGGATTTTTTTGGTTAGTCTTCTTTGGTTATTTCCACAAAAATCTTTTTTCATTTTATTGTGCTAACTTGGGTTGTGCTCAAGTAAGTATATGTCTACTACGTATGGCCATTTTATATAGATATTCGACATATTTTTGATAGATTTTATCACACATCTAGACATTTTTCTGAAATCAAAACTTTATAAGACGAATTTTATCAATAAACTGCGTTGACGAATCATTATTGTGGAAAATTCATCACACTTACGGCCCTTGAACGCGGTTCTCGATAAACTCATCGCGTTCAGTTTCTTTGATGATATTCGCCTTAAGTTTAACGTATTCTAACGCCAAATCGACAAGTTCGATTCTTAATGACCAAGTTTTACTGCAAACCAATTGGTATAATCGATTTATTCGTAATCGATTCCGATATCGAGCATTAATGTCAACCTTTGGCGTAGAAAACACCTTGTGACATTATAAGTACGTACAGTCTGCCATTCCGTTATATGTAAATGCCACAGTGAAAATTGTTAATCAGTCATAATTACTTTTGACCAGTTAAAACTATAAAAAAATTGCTTAGAAAACGTATAGGTTTGTTTTAATTAATTACGAATGGCGAAAGGCGGTGAAAAAAAACATATTTTAACAGAGAAAACGCAGTTAAACTCAACAAAAGTTTTGATTAACTCCAGTCAAAAGTGATTTTGACCAATAAACAGTTTTAACATAAACTTAAAGAACATCATGTAATAGGCGGCGAGTCTGTTCTAGGGAAGGGGTGGGGGGGGGGGGGAGCACAGCCTTAACTGAAACATAAATACTAAGTCCTACTAATATTATACATGCGAATGTTTGTGAGTAGGGATGTATGTTTGATCCTCTTTCACGAAAAAGCTACTGAACGGATCTTGATAAAATTTGGCACAGAGGTAGATTGTATTCTGGAATAACGCATAGGATACTTTTTTTATCATTATCACCAGCTAGTTTCTAATATATGTCTGCTATATTTTCAGCTTAAGAGTCCAAGCGCTACTTTACCTACGCATGTTCAAGATGTACAACCGCGAAGTGAAGGAGTACAACAAGATCGTACACGAGTACCAACAGAAGGTACGTTCTGATGTCTGTATCAATTTGTCTTTTATTTTTATCTTACTGTGTGTTTTTCTTCACTTGTCATCTAATTGGTAATCAATCTTATGTTTACAAATACTCATTGGCAAGGTTCTGCCCAGAGGCGGTCGTTAAGGGATTCTTGCCCGACAAAGCATAATGTACCTTAAGTTTTGCAATTTATAGTTGAAATTTCAATAATAATCGTTGTACTTACAAAAACGTTTTTGAAATGTCGACTTTAACTTTATAGCGTTTTGGTTTATTATGCTTCGTCACTTTAAAATCCCTTACCGTGCCCGTGCCGTGCTGGACGTAGGCGTATGACTTGATGTTTAAAAAAAAATATTTGTTGCATTTAAAATGTGTTTCGAATTAAGCATAATATAAAAAAAGAAAATCTTGTAATTTAATGTTTACTTCATATTTATTTACCAATTATAGACAAGTTAAGAAAAATACAATTTAGTTATATTATTACATAGTTTGGCAATGCGAATAACAGAAGTTTTTGATCAGTGTTTGTATTTGTTTTTTTTTTCTGTATTTATCTAAAGTTTTTATAATAGCGTTATGAAGAGAAATAATAAATGATGTTTATTTTGCAAGTAAGTTTTCACAAACACTTAAACACGTCTTTGTAAAAAAAAACTAGATGAGGCCGGTGTTTCGTACCCGATTACTCTGAGAAGAAACAGCCGAAACAAACTCAGAGGTATTTTTTTAGGACTATGCAGTTTAGTGTCTGAAGTGGTATTTTTAAGAAAGCACCACACAGATTGATTGAGATCTATATAACAATCAGAAAACTCTTTAAAGATCTCATGACATTACATCACGCCTATAATACCTGTAAGGTTAGGCAGTTGTTGACCTAGAACATCCGCATATCCCGAGATATGTTTGTAAGTCCTACGTCAAAGACAAAAAAATATGACATATTTGTTTTTTATGCCATTGCCATGTATGCAATAATATATCTATATTTACTCTTATATACCTTTTTTGTTGCTCAGTTTTTGTAGTAAATAGTAATCTTTTGCTTTTTATAAAAGTGTTGAATTAGTAGTGATGTTTTATATGGGGTTCGACTCCCTTCTTTAAGACATAATGGTTGGATTTTAAATACTGCGGCCCTTGAACACAAAGGGCAAAATTAGGAACATGGATGTGAAAAAAGAAATAGTTAGATCTTTGCTAGCGATTATTGCGGTACCGAAATTGATATTTTATTCCAACAGAATTGCAATTTAATGCTCATTTTTTCATGTTATGATCCTACTTCAAAATCAGTATTCAGATTACCGAATATTCTGAATGATTAAAATGTTTATGTTTGAATTGACAGTTGAATTCACACAAAATCTGATTAATTGTTTCAGAATAAACCGTAACATATATCTATTTACATCTCAATTGAACTATATTGTCCAAATAAATACTAAAATATCGATATTTATTAGTTTTAAGCACCTCTCCCACTTCCTTTACTACAACCTCCCTTCTCTGGTTGTTACAGCCGGCTCTAGCCGAGTCGGTGTCTCCGCTATCCCCGACACCGTCCCCCGCGGGGTCGGTGGGGTCCGTGGGGTCGGGGTCGGCGTCGTCGGGCTACTGCTCGCTGGCACACTCGGTGCCTGCGCACGCGCACCAGGCGCTACTGTTGCTGAACAAGTACTACGCGTTCTTGTACGTGGCGCATGATCTGTGGGAGCAGGCGGATTCCTTGTGCAGACTAAGGGCTAATAGAGGTACGTTAAAATTAATATAGTTAACCTTATTACTCTAATAATAAAAATAAAAGATAAGAGAGGATCTTTCGTATCGATGGTACGACTTAAATAAAAGTTAAATTATGTGTAAATACAACAATTTCAATATTTTAATGATAGAAAAAGGTTTGTTCTATCTTCATTTAATCTGAGGAAAGAAATTTTAGCCTTATATTATAATATACAATTATCTTATACATATGTTTATGGAGAAAAAAGTGGCGCCTTACTTAAATTGCATTGGTATAAAGTCCAGAGATTTTGACAAATTCAACCGTTTAATATAGTATGTTGTTGTTCCAGATCTGTTCATAGCAGTGGACCGCAAGTGCGGGCCGCTGTCGCTGTCGTCCACGTTCCGTCACCTCGTGCAGTACGTGCGACACGCCATCTCGCTGCTCAAGAACGCGCCGCGCGAGTGACGGCGCGCGCGGGGCCCACACGCGCTGTCGCGGGCCCACACGCGCGTCTGACTGGGACCACTGTCGCGGGCCCACACGCGCGTCTGACTGGGACCACGGACGCGGGCCTACGAGCGCGTCTGACTGGGACCACTGACGCGGGCCCACAAGCGCGTCTGACTGGGACCACTGACGCGAGCCCACAAGCGCGTCTGACTGGGACCACAGACGAGGGACGCGACTGTGCGACGGGGTGACGTTGTGTGTGTGGCTACAGTATGTCAACACTTGGGGGTATAGGCTGTTGTTTTTTTTTGTGTTTAACTAAATGTTAAGTAAGTGGCTTTTAAGACGAAATTAATTGAATTTGAATGTGATTGTCTTAAAAACACTTGCTTATGTTTAGTTAAGTATTCAGATGAGAGATAATTCGCTAGGTTTCTGTGTGTAAAACAATATTTTGGCAAGTATTAATAAACCGCTTTCAAGTTTGATTTTAAATGTTGAATGGAAAAAGCTGATTTAATTAATGAACATATCTTAAGTTGATACGTGTATGAAAGGGTGACGTTGATATTTTCACAGCAATATTTCGAAAGCGATTTATTAAAACATGTCAAGAAATACAAATTCCTGAATTGTCACATACTTTATAATGGTTATAGCGATTGGACTATGCAAATATGTAGTTATAGTTTCATTGAACGAATGAGAATGATGATCACTCAAGTCGTTCAATGGGAATAGTATGCATGCTTCAATCGCTATGATGTGTGTTCGCATTTATAAGAAGATCACCTGTTAGGTGCGTGTTCTGATAGCAGTGGAAATATTGGAAAAAAGAAAGAGAGATATGTAGGCACAACGTTATCCCCTGAACATTTTAGAAGTTATCACAAGATTACAAACGAACGGTTTTGATGCATTGGTTACCTCGCATTGTCCTACTAGTGGCAGAAAACGATGCGCAAATCAACCGAACCGACTGTGAACTATCAAAAGTGAACAACAGAAGAACGCAAGAGTTATCTGTACTACTGTAGCTTCCATGTACTAGTGAACCTAGTACAATCGGCAAAAGAGTTAAGTTATCACCCTCGACAGATATAGTCTAATTTTTCGTCGAAACCAATGGACGTCTTCAACTCAAATTTAATTTATTGAATGAACTTTTCGTTTTCTATCAAATAAATTAATCAACTGTATTTGACGAGGCTGGTTACTTATACCTTTTGCTGACTGTACATCCGGTTCTGGCGATACTTCCGCGATATCGCTCAACTCAACGTCTTCGCATTTCGTTCTCTTCCCAAATCGATGACCAAAAAGCAAAGTGTAAAAATTTGTAAGAAAATTGTAAATAAGGCGTTGCTTAGCAACGGGCGGCGTCGAGTCCGATTTGATTACCGACTCTGTATGATATAAGTGATAGACTATTCATATCTTAAGTGTTTTGCGTTGTAGTTTTACTTCCCTATCAATGGAAATGTTTTACTGACGGGAACACATACGAATTGCTCGTTTCTTAGTGTAATGGGAGTTATACGACAAAAATAATATTTTGATCGCATGTGGGCCAATCGAGTATATTATTAATATCTCAACATGTATGGGATCACTTGTAGATCGTCGCAATAATTTACAGATTTATACTTTCGCTATGTTCATTTACGCGAGTGAATTACGTGTAATTTTGATTTATAATTTAGTTTAGATATATAATTGTAGTGCAAAGGCGATGGAAAGTAACCACTCGACGATGTTACGGGGCGATCCAACAAACTGAATCCAATATAACAATTACTAGCTGCGCCCCGCGGTTTCATCCGCGTAGACCGAAATAAAAACTATGCCTATGTGTTTATCCAGGGTATAAGCTATCTACATACCAAATTTCATCCAAATCGGTCCAGACGTTTGAGCGTGAAGGAATAACAAACATACACACACACATACAAACTTTCGCCTTTTATAATATTATATTAGTGTGATAATAAATATTTAATTGTGCGGCGGTGAGACAAGACGGGCTAAAGTTAGTCAAATAAAAATACAACAGCGATTACAATGACAATTATATAAAGGCAAAGTCACACCGACTTTATATTTTATCAAAATTTACCGTGACTATGAAATGACGTGATATTTCATCTACCTCATGAAACGTTAAGGTCGCTACTTAACATACAGTTGATACTTAACGCAGAAATTCTTCCGCACTTATATACTTCCATACAAACAATGACTTGTGGGAATGGGCCTTAAGACCAGAGACTCTGATTCTTAAAAGCGTTTTCTTTTCTAGACCATAACTTGGAATCTTGGTATAAACGAGATATTGGGGGGGGGAAGGGGGTCAAAGTTTCAACGGTTTCACAAGGTTAAATACCTGTTTTTAATGTTATAACTTTCATTACATCTCTGATTGTGCTATACAATGCATACATCAGTACATTATTTTGAATGCGTAACCTTGAATTCTACAGTAAAACGTTATTTCCCCCCCCCCCCCACTCAAAGTCATTTCTCAGCAATAATTTTCGCTTACTTAAGTTTGATGAACAGTTCGTTGACACCCTGTCTAAACATAAGCCGAATACGTTATTTAAAAAAAAAAAAACAAAAAAGGTTGTTTATATTTGATAAATGCTTTTTTTAAATAATGTCAGGCGTAGTCTAGTGGAAACTTCGGAGACTTAAATGCAACCTCCATGAAGGATACATGAAAAAGTCTATGCCTAATATATTGTTTGAGCATAAATATTAAAAAATATGATACTTTCGTTTTGAATACGATTAAATTATGTTAAATATAGTTGGACAGTATCGCCCGCCTCGTCTCCGCGCCGCGCAATGTAACACCGTCTAGCGAACAACTCCAGGAAACGTGTTCTACGTCATATGACGGAACACAGAACAATGATTGAGCAAAACCCTGTTTATTGTCATGTCTTAATATAAAGAAAAACACATTATTTCGTATACATATCAAATAATTCGGGGACAAATCAGGTAGTTTCATTACCAATGTAATCAATGGCGATCTATATAATTTTGTACGCTTAGAAATGATTTAAGTACGCGATCAAGACAGTCTTTAATCTCAGATCATCGCATTATTAACATTTTTTGGATTGACAATAAATACTCTGTTAGGGGGAGCTAGATTCGTTTATATGTAAATTCCTCACTGCCCTTCGAAATGCAATGGAGGATAAAAATCATTAAACAATCGTTTCAATCGTGAAACACAATTCTGAACAAATCAAAATAAATAATTCCTTTCGTTTAATAATAAAAAAAAAGTTCAAATATTTTTTAAAGAATACTTTTAAAGAGTACAATATAATGCTTGACATGAACAGATTTGACTCTGCAACTAAGTGTCCGTAACACCAATATATTATCTATTTCTCTCGGTTGTTTATCAAATTTATGTTGTGATTGTATATACATAATATTATTATATTATACATTTTGTAATGAATATACATGTTAGTGCCAGATAGGTTTTTGTATGAACGTTTATAGTAAGTGAGAGGTGAGGGCGGAGGTCACGAGTTGTTAATAAAGGAGCGACAAGAGATGCCTTGTACATAGTATATTGTAAGAAATATGTAGATTTCACTCTATATTTTAATTTATATAATGTAAACTATATTTATAGCTAAGCGGACAAGGAGAAATTAACATAATAATGTTTGTATGATGGTGCGTGTTCGGATATGAAGTGAGGCCTGGCGTGAGAGTGCATGTCACGGGATCCCTACAGTAACACACCATTTGTTTATTTTTAAATGAAGTGGTTATTGTAAATGTTTGTAGATGAGCTTGCAGCGTTCAGTTATTAGTATATTATAGTTTAGGTGTTAACGCGTTTGGTCCCCTGAAGTAATCTCTCGCGGTACCGTTATTTACCCAACGCTAGTTACCCGCTGTGGAGACGCAAGAGCCAGCGCATACCTTCTCTACTTAAAGTGTTTATTTGTTCATCCGTACGTTCAGTCGAACTCCGCGTTCCTACCACCGCGGTATCGTAGACTTTCGGTGCTACGCAATAATACTAAACTTATGAGCACCGACCTACGTATCGGCTTCCGATATTACAGTACCGTCCCATTTGCATTTCACACGTTCAAAGTCTAGTTGAAAACATCACATAAATAGTGCCGGGAATATATTCCAGTTAGAAATAGTTATATAAATTAGTTTTATAGTTGTAATATTGTACGCACTTGTCAGAACTGTAGTCGTTGAGAATGTTAGAGCATTCGCTGCGACTAAGTACTTGTTTGTGCAAGTGTGTTCAATCATGTAAGTTAGTTAAGTTACCGCCTGCTAAGGTGGTTCAAGGTTTTAAAATGCAAATGGATAGTACTGTACACACGGCGACAGATCAACCTATACAAAACCAGTTTATGCGGATCTCTCATTGTACTTGAAATTTATGGTGTACGATCCGTTGTTGAGAGAGCAGCATAAACTGGTTTTGTATAGGTTGATCTGTTGCCGTGTGTACCAATCCGAACATTGTTGTGTGAGAAACGCGAAAATAAGAGATCAATATATACGTCGCGTACTTACAAGACTTGTTAAGAAAACTCTAACATACAACGGACGTCTGAACGTACAGATTTTTAATTTAACATTACGTTAATTTTGTTGATCTTAATTGGTAATATTTGCAACATTTGACATTATCTCGTCACCATAGGTACTTACTATCCGCACAAATGTTTTATTTTAAATTTTAATTATTTTATTTATTATCGTGGCATTGTATTACTTTTAATTTTATTTGCACATGAAGCGAAGTTTACTTAAATTGTAGAAGTTATTGCGAGGCATTCTATCAAAGATCTGGCATTGTCGAGTCTTGCATACAATTGGCGTTAGTTGAACGTTTTGACCCGTTTACGAGCATTTTTAATTTATTATTATTTAAATAAATCAGCAATCAATAAATGGAAACTCGCGTCTATGTACTTGGTTTTTGTTATCGTTCTAGTTCATAATGAGTTATAATACATTTTTTTTGTTTTGTTGCTTATTTTTTTTGTGATTAAGCTATTATTTTGGCCTTATTAAATTTTAATTAATAAAAATATCACAAAATTACCATTGACTAAAGAACTGTGATCGAGTTATTACTTACAAATCCACAAATGATTAATCATGAAAATTATCGATTAATGTAACCAATAATTTCAATTTTTTGTTGAATTTATCCCATGTCTGAACTTATTAATATGAAGTATACCATCAGCCGTCTGGCTTTCCTATCTAAATTATTTCTGTAGATCCCTATAATGGTTTGCACTTAACTACACGTGCTGATCTTACTTCGTTACCATGTCAACGGATTACTTAATTACATTAAATTCTTCCCTCGCACATGTATAGTATATATTCTGACCATTTTGAGGTGAATCATAAATCTCAATTAAATGTGTCCTAAAATTTAAACCAAATTGACAATTATTATGCTAAGTTGATGAACAAGTGCGCGCTGGTTAGAAAGCATTAGGCAATTGTTTTTAGGAAATTGTAAAATACTGTTTTCTTTTTTTTAATAGCATCTTGTGTTGATAGCTTGTATAATTTGTTTTATTTTTATTCGCGTTAAGATTATGTATAAATTTGTTTTCCTCTAATTTTATTATTTTGTGTAACTATATCTTATGTTATTGATAATAGAATACATTAATTTTTATGTATGGATTTATATTTGTTTCTTTATTTTCCTTTTCCTTTTTGTTTTGCAAGGGATGTGTGGCTAGCAGACGTTAGACATTTAGAGTCAATTCGGATCTTTCAAAATATTATGGATAGTGAATGGAAGAAAGCTTGTCGCAGTGAGTTTGGATCGCGTTTTATATGATACGGACGCTTTAATTAAGTGATAGTGTAATACAAAATGCCTTTCGTCAATTTTGCCATTTGGAGACACGTACAAGCTATCGTCGCAATAATATTGTCGTTCAGCGCAGATGTGATCGTCAGTAACGCCTTACAGCAAGTGTCTTTGTCAGCTGCCGATTTTAGAGTAATTTTGAAGCACTATTATACAGTATTCTAGCTGTGGGCTCGGGCCAGTGGCTCTAGTGTGCGTCAATCTATGTGAGTCGGGACACACTTTACATTAGTATAGACTAGATTAGAGCTCTGTGTTCAACTGTACATAAGTAGGATACATTACTTTAATACGATACGTACCTGTATAAAAACACCAATCGAAACAAATACCTACTTATTGCAGAAATATAATATATAGATCAATAATATCATTATATTTATCTCTGCTTCCACAGAATGTGTTGATACAACGATCAGTGTTATGTTAAACGTTTATTAACTGATTGTATGCATTTATTAATAAGATTTTAATACATTATATTGATGTTAGAATAGGATAAAGGATACAGAAGTACAATGGTATGTAGTTACTGAAATAGTAAATGAAAGCAATATTACTTTAGTTATCGATCTGGGAGCGGGAGGCACTGTATGACGTCATCGCTTCCAGATTATGAAATGCCAGCGATATGCGCTCCCCAATCCATATAAGTAAGCGTCAAAGGAATGGTACAAACAATCGGAGTTATAAAGGAATGCCAAAATGTTATGTTAAACTGCCTACGACTATCACCATTGTACCGAGTCCACACTATAACAAACACCAGATTATATCAATTATAAAGCTCGTATATTTGTAATTCTAGTTGTCTGTGTCGTTGTTAGATTCGTGTTGGCTGCAAGCTCCCTGCTGCGTCGGTCGCACGCAACGCTTTTGTATACGATAGATATTAACAGTTTTGCGATAAATATGTTTACGCAGCGATCGATATATTGATAAATTAGATAATATTTATATAGATCATTCACTTGCACTTATATTTATAGTTGACGTTAGTACGTAAGCGTAGGTTTATTAAGATGCAGTGCTTTTCTGATTAGAAACGTTGTTAAATGTTTGCACGTAACTTATTACGAGCGTGGGCGCATCATGCGGGTGTTGTCATCTCTTTCACTCGTTCCGCTCCAGAGTCGCCATGTGTCTTGGATAAGGTCAGCACCACAGCGTTACTAAGGCAGTACTCACACTTCACTACTTGATGCAGAACATTCCGTCAATCGGCTATTGGTATATGAATGCCTTATGATACAAGCCTATGTTAGGTCGCAGCACACCGCACATTAAATGTTACAATTCGTTTCCTTACAGTTTTCGCTAGTGCCCTTTTTTTCTTATGAAAACTTCTAGTTTTTCTGTCAGCGATTCGGTATCTAAGCTCAACTATAGATATAGGTTTAAGACAACATTGTGCTAATTCCTACTCATATATACCCCATTGGAGTCCAAACGTTACTTTGCAAGAAATTATATTTTTATATCGAAACTAGCGCCCTCAGTTCACAAATATTAACATTAAACTTAACTTTTAATAGTTTTATACTCAAGTAGTCGTTCCGTACTTAGAATTGAAGAGCTTCAAATACACTCAACTCATTTACTTAGTCAAATATTTAAAGTTATGCCTGTTAATAAAATCACATTATTGTACTGTTATAAATTCGCTTAACTTAATTAAATAATTGTTGTCATCTTTCATTTGCTGAAATCAACGCAAGAAATTATAGATATTACAGTAAGATAATGACAAAACTGCGACAAAGCCAGCAATTTTATACACCAAGCAATTATAATATAAGTTACCAGTAAGGCAAACCATTAAAACATTAACATTGTATATTCTGAGCTATCGACGCAATTCTAAACTGAATATCGTATATAGTCAATGAATAAAGCGTACACGCACATTGAATATTTTTGCAGTGATTTTGATACGCGTTGACCTGTATGTGGTACCGAGTGGCTCACAGTGGCCCACGGTGGCCAGCGATGGCCACGCCATGCGTCTACACAGCCTTTGGGGTGAGAAGGGAAATTGAATTCGTTTATTTTTGAAATTAAATAAAGTTCAAATGGGAAATTTAAATTGTGCCTTAGTGACAAATCGTTTAGTTCCAATTTCGTTTGGAATCTCTCGATCTTGAAACGTGGTTAGAAGATGTGTAAACGTTATTTTCTTCGATGTCGGTTTGAAGTATTAACTTCGCAGTATTTCTGATATTCACTGCACTGTACACTACTCGCACTAAATGTAAAGAGATTATACAGTGGTTTAACTGAGAACCCCTTCCGAGTTATAGTTGAACTAATTAATGCAATAATATTTAAACAATATTTTTGTTTTATTGGATGTTGTGATTGATAATTGATTATATTTACAATTATATATGATACGTAGAGCGGTATGTATATGTCGTAGCAATAAGTGTGGCAATAAGGTCTAGTGCATCTGCTTTTGTGTCTCTCGAGTAAATAAATGAAACGATGTATATGTATAGAGTACCCAGTGGCGACTAGTCGAGCCGGCGCTGTACACTGCTTACGTCATCATGTACGTACAATAAGTTTAAATTCTTGACGTTTTAAAAGTATATTTATATTTTATAATATATTATCTCAAGTGAAAGTAATTAGTTACGTAGTGAATCGAATGTATCGAGTATTGTGTGTTTGGTGAATGTTCACGTTATGTTACCGTGCCGCCGCACCGCTTGGTGTCGAGCAGACACGCGCAGCGCTGCTCCGCAGTGAGGGCGAGCGTGGTGCGTGGTGGTGCGGCGCTCAACATAATACCGAACTACTTCCTCTACTCTCTCGCTTTCCATCGCACGATTCCTCACTGTCCTATCTCTTGAGTTACTGTACATGTGCGAGACAAATTATTAGCATAAGTGAAAGTGCCAAGAGTCGCGAATCCTTTCCTAAGTGCAATTCCTTCTCAATTACTCTGTACCTATGTATCTACGTCTGATAGTCTCACGCGCACGCCGCGGTGTCGTTTCGCTTAGCCAAAGTTATCTACTACGGGATACTTCTGATCATAAACACCAATATTTATATAAGAACGTTCTATTTTAAGCGTCCTAGCTTTAGTATTGTGTGTGTCTACAAACCGTTATACTTGTCTGTTATGTTTGTATCGATTCTCTTCCTTCCATCCTTACTTCCTCCTGTCACTTCCCTCAACTTTTGAAAGTGTCCCGCAAGTCAAAGTGAGAAAATAATAGTGTATAAATTAACGAAACCCATAACGTTTAACTTAACGATACTAGCAGCTAATGTTAATGATATTCTAAATTATGTTTTGTAGTGGATGTTTTTATTCTCGATATGATAGCGTAAAGTACGGAGGTGGTCTTCGTATGTTAACAAAATATTAGAGCAAATGTAAGTGGCGACCTCTCGCGGCAGGCTGTGGTAGTTGCGATGTGTATCGAGGCCGCCGGGAGAGGGCGCGGCTCGCGAGGGACTGCGCCCCCGTGCGAGTGCTCCGGGCACTTGTGGCGCAGGCCGCGAGCCACAGACCAACGTCGGGCCTTCGCTGTAACACTCATAGCGGCACGAGCCGAGGTTACGTACATTTGTAACGAGTAGAAAGCGTGTATTAAAATAAGGGACAAACAAATTATAGTATAAAATTGTTTACCAGACGCCCCGTATCGGGCGTTAGACGAAATATTATTTTTCTTAGATCACATTATATTGTAATAAAATGGTATAGAAGTATGTGTGCGGCGACGCGTCTGGGGCGGCGACGCGCGCGCACGGTCGGATTAAAAAATGATATTTTTTTACGAGCGCGGCAACTCCGCCCCGGTCGCATCGCACGCACTCATATTTGTTATGTTTAAGAGGAAATATCTATTGTCTATTCCAAGGGTTGAATAACTACCAACACTTTTTTATATTACAATAATTATAGAAATTATTATTGAACCTGTTGTTTTCTTCATTGACCTTTTTTTTCAACTATCCTCTACCAACCGAACGTATGAGACCGAAAATGGATTTTACTCGCGGAACGCCGAGTCAAGCAGCGTGCAGGAACAAAAAGCAATGGATCACGTGTAATAAAGTAATCTTAGTATATAAACAAAAAAAAGTATTTGTATCTTCAATTTTTTTGTCTTCAATTCGGTGTGTGTTTAAGCCATCTCTGCCTTCAGAAAAAGTGTGAACAAATAAAACACCCATATGCTAAGTTCAACAATGTTTATTACTCTTGATTCCGAACATGCTTCTTTTTTTTCTTCTTTTTCTGCGAATGTGCTTCTATGAGATCATCGATCTCTTTGCTGTCGTCACCCAAACGCTTCTCGCCGCTGTAAATTAAAGATAATAGGTATTAACCTCTCAAGGACGGCCATTATTTACGTCAACTATCCGTCAAGCACCGCCGGGCGGGCTCTTATCGTAAGCGTTATCTGATTTTAAGACTTAACTTTACTACAAATACAGTTTTAAATCGGTTGGGGTTTGGTGGCACAAATTTGTGCCAGTGAGGTTCAACATTCAATATTCTACCTAACTATTTATCTTGCGCCCATTAGACCAACGAGGAAGGCAAAACAACAATAACACAAATGATAAACATACCTCTTGACAGACACCAGTTGTTTCTGCTTAGTGCCTGCGAGCGCCTGGCCCCAATCCAAGTCACTCCCCTTGATGCGATATTGCGCGAGGTCCTCACCCATCAGACGAGATAGCTCTTTACGTTGTTTGCGTTCCAGGTCCTGAAAACCACGAAATTGTTGTTTGAAAATTTCGATTATAAACCTAGTCAAATTATCTACTTGATTGGATAAAGTTTTTGAGCTTAGTTTTATAGACATTATTAGCCTTTTTGTGGCTTATGGCTAAAAATTGCCGATCGGGTCGACCTTAAGGTTAAGCCGCGCTTGCCTAGGTTGTTTCATGGATGGGTGACCACATACTGAGTTTCTTTGAACGGCACGAGTTGAGCTGTTAGTCTCGGCTGTCATTTGTAGATCTTTGACAGTCGTTACAGATCGTCAGTGGCTCGTAAGTTTGAAAACCAGTCTCACCAAGGAGGATTACCCAGTTGTTAAATGCGTTGTGGAGCTCAGATAGGCAGTCGCTCCATGTGTAATACTGGTCTTCAGCTGAATCCAGTAAGACAGAAAGCCGACCCCAACATAGTTAGAAAAAGGCTAGGTAGATGATGATTAGCCGTGTTCCGAGAATACCTCTAGAATAAATATATAAAATAAATATCTTGGGACAACTCACACACGGCTATCTCATCCCAAGCTAAGCAGAGCTTGTGTTATGGTAACCAGACAACTGATATACATACTTATATAATTTATAAATACATACATATTATAGATAAATCACACCCAGACACAGAACAAACAATCATGCTCATCACACAAAGTTTGTCCTGGGTGCGAATCGAACCCACGACCTCCGGCTCAGCAGTCAGGGTCACTAACCACTAGACCAACAGGCCCGTCATTATATTGTCAGAATATTGTAGTTTACAAAAAATAACCCGCCAAGTGCTAGTCGGATTTGCGCACCAAGGGTTCCGTACAAACTTGCGACATAAATGGCGATATCTTTCACTGTGTAGACTTAGAGGTTTGATATTTTCACTTCAAGGGATTACCGCCTCGAGTAAGGTTTTAATAAACTAAATTAAAATAAACTTGATACTTCAACGGGTTCCCGAGATAAGAGAATCTTGACAGACATACAGACATATAGACAACAAAGTGATCTTATAAGTGTTCTGTTTTTTCTTACGTTGACTTTCAAAATAATTAAGTCATGCTAAGAACCATAATCTAATAAAAACACGTTGAAATTATGCTATAGTGTATTAACCTACCATCTTTTACAAATAGTGCAATACAATGAAATAAATGATTAATTATTGACAAGGTACCAGCAACTTCTCAAAGCTAAATAAAACACCCAAAAATTAAAAAAAAATACTAATCATTTATTTCTGAGCCACACTATAATGCTCAAACAAACAACACTTAAACAAATTACCTTAGCTGCCTTCGATAATTCATCTTGCAGGCTCTGTTTCACAGGACCCATGGTGACATCACTAGTATCCTTATCATCTATGCCAATTTCTTTAGCTACAGAATCTTCTAGAACGGCGTTTAGTGACGTGTTGATCTTCTTGCAGGCTTCGAAGAACTTTGCTAGGATCTGGGAACCTGGTAGGCCTAGTTCGGAGGCTATGTCGTCGACATCTTTCATTTGGAAGCCCATTGCTATGAATAGGACCTGTGGGTTATCAAATGGGGTTTAGTTTACCAACATGAGATGCTACGAAAGTTATTTGTCCTAGTGAAAGCTAGATTTCTGTTGTCAATAACTTCATACAGAAAACAAGGGAAAGGGTTTTTTAACGGATAGGTTAACATTAAATAGCGTCCACCGCTTTAGGCGATTCGGAGGAAGCTATTTGATTTTGCCCTTTATGTTCCGGGGCCGCGGTGTTTCTTTCGAACAACCCTTCACCCCGGCAAGCGGTGGCCTTTACAGGCCCCTCTGCTTTGCTGACACCTCTTTGAAGCGCGTGGAACACTAACGCGCCGTCAACACGGTCTGTCGTCAATAGACGGACGGACGGTGAGCTCAAACTCAAACGGCTTAACGGATTTGAATGAAATTTAGTATTTATATAGCTTATAACCTGAATTAACACATAGCCTTTTTGGAGTTTACTCTTTAAGAATCGATTTTCATATATAAGGTGCCCGGTATGAGAAAAATCCGAGGGGTAAAACCTACTAACAAGTAACGGAAACGTGTCACGTTTTTGGTGCGCACCTTTCTAATTTGGCTGTGAGTGTATTAAGACGTACAGACGCCTGCACATCAAGCTACTACAATCTGTCAGATTTCTTTGATAGATTTTCGACTTTAATTCTAAAGTATAAGGTTCAAGGTTCATTGGGAAAAATTGACAGTTTCGGGTAGCTTGACCTGCAGGCGTCTGTACATAATGGTATGCTGTATAGGCGACTTTACCTATATACTATATGTTATTGGGCTTGTTTGTTTCTATCAGTGTCGATGTATTTATATTGCTAATTTTTTTCATTAATTTGTGAATTTACCCTTTGATATGATATTAATCTTTTTTCAGTTGAATAAACTCTTTTTGCGTATAGTCAGATACTCGTACTTAAGGAGTAAACTCCAGTCGTGCGTCGGAGCTGACACACACACTTTTTATTTCGATCTAGGCGGGTAAAAACACGGGAATCAGTTAGTAAATTATGAACATAGTTACAAAAAAGAAAATAAAACGACATGACGTCATTTACTTGTTGAATAGCATCTAGCTTAGCAGTCGTCTTGGTATGAAACACGAGGTTCGCTAGCGGCGCAAGCAAGTCAGCGATGAGTCTGTAGTCAGCCTGCTGGCGACAGTACGCCTCCAGCCGCGCGAGGTCGTGGCCGGACAGGTACTGTTCGATCAGCTGCCTCGATATAACTAAGGACAAGATGGCGTGCTACATGTATGACAAGATATGTGAATGAGACGCGCGAAAGAAGTGCGTTCGATCGGATCGTAGCAGGTATATTATTCATTTATTGTTTTTTTTTAACATACAAATTACATTTTTAAATATTTCTTAATAAAATAGATCATTTAAAAATAGTAGCCCACCGGTAACGGGAACAGGATCCAAGCTACAGGTATATTTTTTTTATTAAATATTTCAGCACCTTGCTGAGATTTTTAGCTTCATACAGAGCTAATTTATTTAATTTTTTTATTTATTTTTGGGTTCCGTACTTCAAAATGAAAAAAAAACCGAACTCTAATAAGATCACTTTGTTGTCCATCTATTAAGTCGTTTAACTCGGGAAAACGTGGAGATATCGAGTTAAAATTACTAAAATAATAAACCATAATACTTAAGTCTGTGGTCCTTAAGACCGGTCCAAAAATCACACCTCTAACTCTACGCAGTCAAAAGAAATGGCTGTTTATGTTGTCATATGTTTGTACGGAACCCTTGGTGCGCGAGTCGGACCCGCACTTGCCCGGTTTTGTCTCTACTAGTGGCTTGCAACTGCCATTGGTTGCAATAATCGTGGCGTTTGTATTCAGTAACTTAACTTACCCGGTTTATCTACCTTCACGCTATCATTGACAAGGGTAGTCAGAGCGAGCGAGGCAGGCATCTTCCTGAGCGCTCGTCCAAGTAGACGGGACAGGCGACGTCGGAAGTCGGCGCTGTATGCACTTAACCATGCACTGTCGCGGAGTGAACGAAGCATAATGCAGGAGTGTTCGCCTGTCAACTCATTCGCTTTTTGGCTGTTGAAAATAAAAATGTTTTAGATATTTCTGTGAAGCGACGATGGCGCAGGTACGGGGCAGCCCCAGTGCCAGCCCGGCCGCGTGCGCCGGACGATAGGACTCCTAATAGTACGAGATCCGGCTGCAGAATCAGTGTACCTATCGAGTATTTGCTGAAAACCAAATTTTTACACATATTCATGATTAGGAGAATTTATATCCACCAGGTTGCCTATCAAAATGTGGCCGCTAGTATTTTTAATTAAATTATTAATAATTCATAATCCGTAAGAAATTTCATTGACTTTTTTTTCAATGAAATGTCGTCTACTTTACGGCAACATCTATAAAGACTCTGAAAAATTATGGTTGCCGTTGCGCACCTGGCCGCACCTCTTCGCAGCCAGGTATACACAGGTATGAATTTGTTACATTTATACACCCACAACGTACATTTATAATTTATATATCAAATTAAAGCTAATTTTTTTCTGTATATTATTATATACGGTTGCTTAATTAAATCTGGCCGCCAATAAGGGTTGCTGGCTAATAAATATAGTAAATATTAAAAGTAGAGTGAAAGAGAGCTAGCGCGTAACACCACTGTCTAGTCAGACGAGGATAGCGATTGCCAGCTGTCGGACGGTTTAAAGCCATTGCGCATGCGTCAGATGTTAGTGTTCTCAACGGATCAGTTGTGATTTTTATTTTAAGTTCGAAACCACGCTGTTTGGAGTACGTAATACACAACATAATCTCAAACTCAAACAAGGATTTTTATAAATTGGATATCTTGCCCTGTTAGAGACTTTACATTAGTCACGAGGTGTTATAAATGCCAACAGTATGGCCATGCAGCAAAGTCTTGCAGAGATTTAAATCCTACTTGTGGTCACTGTAGTGAAGCTGGTCATATCATGTCTGAATGCACGAAGAAAGGTGACACCCCGAGATGCGCGTCTTGCTCACGCTTTAAAAAACCCAGTGATCACAAAACGGGAGACGTAGATTGCCCTGCTAGAAAAATTGCTGAACACCGATACATAAACTCCGTGAACTATGACTAGGTGCCCACCTAGTGCGTCATACTCAACTAGGCCAGACTTCCGTTGATTTTTACCCTATCTAAGCAAATTCTCGGCCGTAACAAAAATGTTTCGACGGCGTTTTGTTTTGAAATATTTATTTACTTGTATAATTTCTAATACTGCTGACAATCATATTACTATTTGCAATGAAGTGCTACCTTGTTTTTCCTTATATTGTATTTACACTTTTTCTTGGTAATCTTATAAATGTTATTTCGTTCGTATCTTATAATAGGTTTAAAAATATATATCATAATGTAACTCATACTAAGTTAACCTTTTTCACTAATGTTATCTAAATATTGTTAAGAAATTTACTGTCCTAACACTAATTATTAGAAAATACCGCCTGTGATACAGGTTTCACTTAACCTAGTACAGGCATCGAAATTTTTGTTATACCAACATTATTTCTAGGATTTAAATTGTATTTATAGTGCCAATTGTTTGAACTTTGAATAAATATAATAATAAATAATATATTGCTGTTTTATTAGTGCATCGAAAAATTATCAATCTCGCACATTCCACCATGCTGGAAATCTTTAAAGGAAAAATTATTGCGGACCATCTTTGTTAATTCGATGTGGTTAAATGCTACTGAGCGGGATTGCATCAAGTTCAGCGCGGAAAATAATGGCTGGCTGCTGTTAGATGGTTTTTTAAAACCAACATGGTTCCTGGGAGATTCAACTCCAGCGCAAGTTGAGAATGTGCTGTGTGATTCCACGAACAAGCCTTCCGATAATAATGACGATACCGATATTTCTGATGAAAGTGATACCTGCGATGATAGTGTGACTGAGAGCTCCGATGATTCAGATTTTTAAAAAAGAGTCATGGAAGTATAAAATACATTTTAAAAATTCATAATTTGCTTAAACTGATGATTGATGAATATGTAAAATAAATGTAATACTTGAATAAAATTAAATCTTTTTTCATACAGTACTTGTACAACACAATGTTTTTACATAAGTAACCTTGATTTTATTCATCATCAATATTCATTTTTTTTTGTAATTTTTAAATTTGTCATTGACTTTTTAATTTTTATTTTAGAAAAGAAAGACGTTTCTTTTGGAGTATTTATTATTTTGAGTCGTACCTACTATTGTTTGAATCGGAGGTTGAGAACACTAACATCTGACGCATGCGCAATGGCTTTAAACCGTCCGACAGCTGGCAATCGCTATCCTCGTCTGACTAGTGGTGTTACGCGCTAGCTCTCTTTCAATCTACTTTTAATATTTACTATATTTATTAGCCAGCAACCCTTATTGGCGGCCAGATTTAATTAAGCAACCGTATATAATAATATACAGAAAAAAATTAGCTTTAATTTGATATATAAATTATAAATGTACGTTGTGGGTGTATAAATGTAACAAATTCATACCTGTGTATACCTGGCTGCGAAGAGGTGCGGCCAGGTGCGCAACGGCAACCATAATTTTTCAGAGTCTTTATAGATGTTGCCGTAAAGTAGACGACATTTCATTGAAAAAAAAAGTCAATGAAATTTCTTACGGATTATGAATTATTAATAATTTAATTAAAAATACTAGCGGCCACATTTTGATAGGCAACCTGGTGGATATAAATTCTCCTAATCATGAATATGTGTAAAAATTTGGTTTTCAGCAAATACTCGATAGGTACACTGATTCTGCAGCCGGATCTTAGACTATAATGGCGCACTGGATAGGCCTACTCACTAGAATAAGCGCCTGACTGATGAAGTAATTGGCTGTTTTTTTTTAAATTATTTCATGTTCATTTCATTAATTAAATATTTGAATTTTGTTGTTATAATTTATTATTATACTTTTACTAACACGTCTAGACTAAGAACATTGTTACTAACAAATATCCTAGTAATATTATAAATGCGAATGTTTGTGAGGATGGATGTATGGATGTTTGTTACTCTTTCACGTAAAAATGGCTTAGCGGATCTTGATGAAATTTGGCGTATAGGTAGATTACAGTCTCGAATAACACAGGATACTTTTTTGACATACGCGGGCGAAGCCGCGGGCGCCAGATAGTAAGGAAATAATTGTGAAATAATATTTGATTTGATTATCACGTCTTAAACTGCACGAAGAAAGGTCAAGTTTAGCATCACGCCTGCCCTGCCGGGGTTGCGGGTTGTTCGAAAGAGATAACATGGCCTCGGAACGTAAAGGGCAATAGAAGGAACATGGGTGGGTTTTAGTCAGTACAAGTCCCGCTCCGCCTAGAGCGGGGGAAGTCATTGGATGATTTCCCACCCGAACAAACAAAAAAAAGAAAAGCATCACGCCTGTAAGCTGTAATCCACGTTGGGTTATGCAAATGTGTACCTAATGTTAAACCTACATTTCGCCAGTTTTGTTTAATTCCCATGATATAGGGGTCGTGGCTGCTACCGATGAATTCGTGGTAAAAAAAACCAATAACATTTTGACTGACCTGGGGCTCGAATCTAGGACTTCATGAGGTCTATCTATGGAATTTCTCAGTAGCGAAAATATGGGTGGTACCTTTTAAGCACACCTCTGTCTAATGTTTTGGGGATCACAGGAGTCATGTTATGTAGGTATTTATCATTTTTTATATACTTTACCTTATGCAATTGGATAGAAAGATTAAAATTACCATTTACTCAAGTTTTTGGCACCTTGGAGCTGTGAAAAAATCAGCCCCGTGAATCTACGCAGTCAAAGGATATGCATAGTCCTCATGTAAGTTGACCAAGATTATTTTGTCTGGACTTTAAAAGAGACTATGACCTCTGAGTTTGTTTCGGCTGTTTCTTCTCAGAGTAGTCGGGTACGAAACACCGGCCTCATCTAGTTTAAAAAAATATGACGTGTAAAAGTGTTTGTGAAAACCTACTTGCAAAATAAACATCATGTATCATTTATGGCCGTTTATGTTGCTAGTTTGTATTTAACCCTAGGTGCGTGAAACCGACTCGCACTTGCTCGTTGTTTTTTAGTTATTTTTCTCTCTACATCAAATGAAAGAACTTACCTAAGATACACAGGCACGTATTTCTGTGACTTCCAAAACTTGAGCAGTTCCTCCGTGAGACCGAAACTAGTTCCGAGGTAGTCCAGGTGTTCTGCGCGCACTTCGGTCAGACGCTTCAGTAGAGTTGGAGGCTTGGCTCTGAAAAAACATACAAAGCAAATGAATTGCTGTTGCGTAAAACGGGTTTGATTCCCACACAGAACAAATATTTGTATGACCTACAGGTAGTTGTTTCAGGTCTGGCTGTTTGCGTATGTGAGTTAAAATGTTTGTAAACGCACCCACGATACAGGAGAAAATCTTAGTGTGGGGCAATATGTTTGTTTTTTTAATAAGTAAACAAAAACAGTCTAGCTAGCTAGTAGAAAATTGAAAGACGCATTGTATGCGGATAATTAATTCCTAAGACTTTATTTATTACAAACGACTTTTTTTCTCTATACAACATCGTCTGGTACAAGGTAATACTTTTTCATTCATACAAACAAAAATAATTTATAATTTAAAGAAATTAGTCCTCAGTGCTGTCAGTTGATAATGACCCCAAGAGACTGGCCGCGTTGCCACGTTGTATGACAACGCTAAGTCTCTGACCAAAGTAAAATCAAGCCTTTGGGTCAAGAGAAATAGCTAAACTGTTTTTTTTCGGACACTTCCCCCACTCTGGGCGGAGCGTGGGAATTGTCTTCTACTGACTAAATCTCATCCATTCCTTCTTACATGTTTCGGGGCCGCAGTATCTCTTTCCAACAACCCGCAACTCCGGCAGATCCTTAAAAAGGATGTGAGCACAATTAGTTTACATGTCGTTTAGTCTGTTGACGGGCCTGTTGGTCTAGTGGTTAGTGGCCCTGACTGCTGAGCCGGAGGTCGTGGGTTCGATTCCCACCCAGAACAAACTTTTTGTGATGAGCATGATTGTTTGTTCTGTGTCTGGGTGTGATTTATCTATAATATGTATGTATTTATAAATTATATAAGTATGTATATCAGTTGTCTGGTTACCATAACACAAGCTCTGCTTAGCTTGGGATCAGATAGCCGTGTGTGAGTTGTCCCAAGATATTTATAAGTCTTACCTGGGCACGATAGATTCCGTCTGCAACGTATTACTGTTCCCGTTGGCGCCGGCGTCATCGTCGTCGGAGTGATCTTCGTCTAAGCACGGAACGTCACCCGAGTAATACGCGGCTAGCTGCTGTAAGGCACGCTTGCCGTAACCCATCTGTTGGACAAAAACCGTGCTTGTTATGTGTCCTTTTTTTGGGTGGGAAATCAACAAATAACTTCCCCCGCTCTGGGCGGAGCGGAGGGCATGTCAGACTTTTACTGAATAAAACCCATCCTTGTTCTTTCTGTTGCCCTTTACGTTACGGGGCCGCGGTATCTCTTTCAAACAGCCCGCAACCCCGGCAGGCGGAGGCTCTGGCAAGTAATTTGACCACGAGCTCCTCACATCACACACGATAGTAGTACATAAATTCCATAAAACACTTACTCTTTGATAAGAAGGATGCGTAGCTATCCTTACAACTCTAGCCCCCGACAGCTTGGGGAAGTCTTTGTCACCAAACTGTTCGCAGATGTTCCAGGGAATCAGGTCACCGGCTGCCTTGCGACCACGGCCTAGACTGTCACGAACTGACCTGTGGAAATACACAGCATTAACTTTACAATATGACGCCTGTAATCCCTGTAGGTTAGGCAGAAGTGACCCTAAAATAGGGTAGATGACACCACCAATCAATTGATATACTTTTTATGAGCTGTCAAAACGCGCTTCCCCCATAGATTTTGTATGAGACTCGCAACAATGACGTCACTATTTTGTCAAGTCAATGATGCAACTATTTATTGATTTAAAAGCAACTAAAAACCGAATTTTAAAGTTATTTTGAAATGAATGGAATTCTCAGGTCTAGAATAAGGTGTTCTTTCAGAAAAATTGTGTTTTATAATTATTGGTTAATGGTGTCAACTACCCAATTGTACACCTACATTTCGCTAGTTATGTCCCATTTAATAGTGGGCAACACTATTGTTATCCCAAGTAGCAAATTGTAGTCCTGTAGTTATTTTAGGAGCATGCATTTTTTTGCACTATAGAAATCGTATTGACGTTTATAGAACCGCATTTGGGCGCAGTTTATAGGACTATTACGTCCTGTGACCGTTGTGTTACAGTCCGGTAATGTGCAATCGGATTTTATAATTATCTTATTAGGTGCTTTTACAAGATATTATTGTCCTATAAAGATCCGGTAGACGCACTAAGTAAGCGCGATTAGTCTTCTTACGATCTAGTGCGTGCTGCTACTGGTGTGATTGATCCTACATTGATCAGGGTGATGTTATTAGTAGAGCATTACTTTTTAATTCTTTAAGAGTGACGCACTGGGTGTCTTGATAACAAAAAAATATTAAAGTAATCCACATTATAATATATTATCCCTTAGCATAACATAGGTAAATTTTGTCTTACTTTTATGTATAAAGAATGCCTAATCAACTTGCGAAATTAATTTTATTGATAAAGTATTCGAAGATAATGACCATGTCTTCATGCCCCTTTCAAAGTAATCGTATTAAGTAATTTTTTATTAAGTAATAATTAACATACTTATAAACCGCCATGGGATCGGATCATGTGCCACAATATTGCATTTATCAAAACGTTTACAAAACTATTTAGTGAAAGTTAAGACTACTACATGACATACCTACTTCGCCACCATATTTTAGATTTAGGGTTCCTTTAGAGAAATACATCAGAAATACTCCGTATTTCAAAGAAAAATCAAAATTCAAAATCATTTATTCAAATCAGGCTGATAATCAGCACTTTTAGAATGTAATTTTATATAATCTTAGTTAGTACTAATATTATAAGAATTGTGTGAATTACGTAACAACACTTTAAACTTTCTTCATAAAATTGATTTCGACATAGATGAAGAGTAGGCATTGGATACAAAACGATAAATCAGTAGGTATTTGAACAGTTTCGCAAAATTCTTTATTTTTGCGTTTTGATCTGATAATTACAAGTATGGAATGTTTTTTCAAAGACATTGTGGTTGTCATTACCAAGTTCACTATCACTACTTCCATTATCTTCAAGGTTATTAAAACTTTCAGTAAAAGTAATTTCGCAGTCTTCTTGAACCATTTCATTTTTTTATATTGTACGGAACCATCACGAACTTCACGGGACTCTCTTGTATTTAAGAAGAATATCGACCCGGACTTCGATTCTGATTTCATTTCAAGTAACTTTTTGGAAACTCTTCTTCGAAAACTGCCACTACGCTTAAATCGTTTCCAATTGTTTAGATCAATTTTTATTTTTTTGCTTTCTCTAAATAATAATAATATGGCCGGTTACTCCAGTATATAAAAGCAAACGTTGGATTCATGTCAGTAGAATATTACCTATAAACATCGGCGGGCATGCTAGTTTCGCGCTAACAATCAATTAGAAGTCGCGTCTCAGACAAATCAATCCTTTAATATACTTGACCTATAACACCTATATGAAGACGTTTATAGAAGTGCATGTCTTGTGCGTGTTAGTATAAACAATCTTATCAAATGCGTTTAAAGGATCAAAATGAAATACTTGCTAATTGGTTTTATATAATGCTCTTATATAACTGCAAGATCGGGTAGGAATCGTGTGTAGTTATAATGTAAACGTCTATAAAACTAAGAAATAGGATCGAAAGCACTTGAAGCGCAAATTGTCTTTTGACATGCTTTTGTGAGATCAGTGATCTTAGTCAAAGCGTATATTAGATGCGTATTAGACGTTCAGTCTTATAAGTCGATTGCTAAAGGACCATTTTGCTACTTGGGATCTGATGAATTCTCATTCATCTGACGTATTGTATTGACGGCAAGGTTGGGACAGTGGCTGAGCGATTAACTGCTACGCTGCGTGTCGCGGGTTCGATTGTCGCACGGAACAAATATTTGTATGGCCTACAAATAGTTGTTTCGGGTCCGGATGTTTGTGAGTTTAAATGTTTAACCCAAGATACAGGAGAAATTCCTAGTGTGGGGAAAGGTTTTTTTTAATAAAATAAACTACAGTACTTTCGGAAGTTATTACGTCATGTGACTGGACTGCATTTTTTTTTGTTTTTATGCCATTTAAAAGTGCCTGTAATGGTCTAATTGACCTGCAAGGGTTGCGGGTTGTTCGAAAGAGATACCGCGGCCCCGAATCGTAAAGGGCAATAGAAGGAACATGTGTGGGTTTTAGTCAGTACAAGTCTGACACTCTCTTATGTTCCGCCCAGAGAGGGAGAAGTTATTTGATGACGTCCCAAAAAAAAAAGGGAAAAAATGTTGTGTTCACCAAAAATACTGATCATGCACCAAATATTCTTTCCTGAATGCTAAAAAAATGCGTAGGTTAGGTTAGGTTAAAACTGCGACCCCCTACGACTTGCATTAATAGAAAATGGATAAAGATATAACACTTTTTTATTGTAGTGCTGTCTTTTTCCTGATGTTCGTTATGACATATTTTAATTAACATATTTTGGTGCACATTCAGTATATTTGGTGCAACACAGGCAAAATTAGGTAAACGAAATGGGAATAAATTGAAGTACTTTTAAATACCATCCAAAAACAAACAGCCAAGTGCGAGTTAGACTCGGGCAAAGTTTCCGTATCTACAGAAACGGAAAATAAAGTTATTATTAAATTATTTGATGATTTCCCATCCGCAAAAAAATAATGGTCTAATTGAAATAAATGCTTTGAGCTTGAGTTTGTCATAAACCGGAGAGTTTCCATAAAAGACTAAGATATTGTTTGATATTAAATAATACACCTTAATTTCATCGTCCGCTTTCTGTCTGTGCCCATGTATGCTTAGATCTTTATAACTACGCAACAGATTTTAATACGATTTTTTTTATAATAAATAGAATGATTCAAAAATTATACATATAATCCTTGTTTATATGTGTGAATATTAGTATTTATATGTCACCAGATATAGTATCAACATATCTGGTGTCGACACAGGACGTCTTCTTCCACATTTATTTATTACTGGTCATCACCGCAGCCTCCTCCTTTCTAACCACATTATAGGGTTCCGTACCCCAAAAGGAAAAATCAGAACCCTTATTGGATTACTTTGTCCGTCTGTTTCTCAGTCAAGACTCTTTATCTCGGGAACGCGTGTGTGCAAGTTGAAATTCAAACCATATAATCACCTCTATGGTCCCTTTGTGCATCAAAAATCAACCTTCTTAGTCTATGCAGTCAAAAGATATAGCCGTATGAGTCGCTAGTTTGTACGGAACCCGCGGTGCGCGAGTTTGACTCGTTCTTGTTTTGGATTAGCCCCACAGACTGATATGATAAAAAAATGTGTACTTACTTGTCAGATATATTCCCTTCTAGACACATTTGTATGACGCACAGTATTTCCGGCATGGCCGTGCTGTTGGCCGGCGTGGGCGCCAGTAGCACGAACAGGCAATGCGCAGGCGCATCTGCTAGGAGCTGGAGGTCGTTTGGACTGTTCTGTGGGGAAAATTAAAACATGCAGTGAGTTAGATCTGGCTTACTTAATGTAGTTTTAAACATAATAGAAAAAAAAAACTGACACATCATCATCTTTCTAACTCAGACAGGGTTATTTGAGGTCGGTAAAACACGTTTTTCAATCCATATATCTTTCCTTTGGTCTTATTGTCCCTCTCCATTCATCATTTGCAATAAAATGTGACATGTCAAAACCAAATTTAGTGAAAAACCTTGCGAGGCCGAAAGGCCGCTATTTTAGTTTGGTGATATTATTCCGACCCCTTAGTGATGCCGTGTTGAGTCACGATAAATGGCACAACACAAAAAAAATAACGTTGACTTAAATAAAATAAATAATAAATATCTTGGGACAACTCACACACGGCTATCTGATCCCAAGCTAAGCAGAGCTTGTGTTATGGTAACCAGACAACTGATATACATACTTATATAATTTATAAATACATACATATTATAGATAAATCACACCCAGACACAGAACAAACAATCATGCTCATCACACAAAGTTTGTCCTGGGTGGGAATCGAATCCGTCGTGGGTTCGATTCCCACCGGCTCAGCAGTCAGGGCCACTAACCGCTAGACCAACAGGCCCGTCAAAACATATACTTGGATCTCAGTTTTAAATATTAAATGGATAAGTTCCGCAATTAGAACGAGCGCGCCGTTAGCCATAGTAAGTACTATGTGCATAGTGTTGTTCAATCAAGACAGCCAAAAGCTGCCCGCAGTTCTGGGGCACGGTCTTCTCTCAATAAGCGTCACACTACCTCAGATTTCTGCAGTCAGCCATTTTTTTTATAACTAGATACGAATTTAGAATATTTGAGATTTAAATCGAATTCGAAGTAGATGTAGTGCGGAAAACGTTCTATCTAATCAAAGCTACAAAGAGATGAAAAGAGTTTACTTTATTTATTTATTTAAGGACAACCAACAAAACTACACCAACATACATGTTAAAACGCCTACATCTTTACAAAATGTAGTGTAGCCTTAATTAAAGGCTGCCACGGCATGCATTAATTTTTTTGCACTTCGCTGTACACGGGGGCCCTGTGGATCAGATATACCCAAAAGGCTTGCAATGCTTTGCGTGTCCAATTTAATAATGCGTTTAGGGTTCTGTTACGACTGCCGCGTTTTTGCAGCGCATCGGGGATGTTTGCTGATGCACGCATAGATAGTTTTGACGCAGTATGGCGTAAAAGATCCGCTTCGTTGCTTTGTAGATTGCGCGGCAGTCGTAATAGCATCCTTCACTCAATTGCCGCCAGGGCAGACAGCCCGCTTATGCATTCGCTGGTCGATCGAACCAGGTCGCTGTTTACTATTAAGTACTAACATAGGCTAAGAATTTTGTTACTAACAAACTGGACCCCTGTTGTCTTCATAATAAATAAATATATATATTAAACATAGAGTAGGTACTACAGTTCCTCACAAAACAGATTTTAACTTAAAAGTACAATTAACAGTTTCATAAAATTCTCACCTTATAATGGCTAGCCACATAAATAGCCACTAGTCTATGCAGGAAAGCCTCCGCTGCTTTATGGTAACAGAACAAGGCGTCCCGGTTCACCCTGTACAGGTCGCAGGCGCCGGGGGGCGGGGCCCCCGCGCCCGCGCCCGGGGGCGGCGCGTCCAGGCACAAGAGACTGTTCAGCCACGACTCTATGGGGTCGCCGGAACGGTAACGGATTGGCTCTTCAAGTTTAATCTGGGTAAAGGGAAGAAATCATTAGCTATTTTTGACGCTGTTGTATAATATAGCCATTTTTTTCGAATGTGATCTTGACTAACAACTTCTTTCGCTCTGGCTGGAGCAAGGGGGAGTTTTAGACTTGTACTGATTTAAACATATCTACAGTACGGCCAACGAGAAGCGATACGAAAGGTCATTAACCTAAGGAACAACTGTGGCGTTGACAATCTAATATTTAGCTCTTTCCATCTTGTGCCTTTGTCGTAATGTCTCGTTCTCCCGGCAAAAACATGACAACGTTTAGACGGGTTCGCCAACGTTTGGGCGGCCATTTTAGATGGGGTTTTAGCATGGGTTTTGTACTTTTGGTATGGCTTCTCGTTGGCCGTACTGTACGTTGTGCTGTTTTCTTTTGCCCCTTGTGTTTCGGGGTCGCAGTATCTCTTGGACAAGCTGCATACATTCAAATTGAAGGGAATGTTGCAAATAACATATTTCCATTAAGGAAGACAGAAGTTTGTTAGGTACATTTGTACATTATAATATCCATTGCAATCTAAGTCCGTTGATATTTTGTCTATATTCGACCATAATTCAGTATTTATTTACACGTCTTCTCCTCCATTATGAATTTTGACTAAGCCAGATGTCAATCGCATTTTTTTTAACTAACTGAATTCCGTGGTGTCACCATTGTAGACTGGGATAGAAAGTAGCCTATGTGTTAACCTAGGGTATAAGCTATCTACATACAATTTTTTAACAGTTTAACGTCTAAAGGGCTGCCATTATTTACGTCAACTATCTGTCAAGCACCGCCGAGCGGGCTCTTATCGTGAGTGTAATCTGATTTTAAGACTTATCTTTACTACAAATACAGTTTTAAATCGGTCAGGGTTTGGTGGCACAAATTTGTGCCAGCTGGGCTCAGCGGTAATACTTGTTTACTGGCACGTTTTTGTGCCGCTGGGGTTGTAGAGATTAAGCGTGAAGGAGTATCAAATATTAAAACATTAGCTTTTATTATGTTAGTGTGATGACTGACCGGAGGGGGAGCGTTGTGCTGCGTCTGTAGCTGCGCGAACAGCTTGAGCGACAGCGCCCTACCGGTGCCCTCGTAGCCCGCCACGGTGGACGCCAGCAGCGCCAGCGGAGCCCGCGTCGCCGCCGCCGCCACGTGTGCCAGCGGGATGGCCGCCGCCTCGTCCACCAGCACCAGGTCGGCCGCCGACAGCAGCGAGTGGTCGTCTGGGCTGATGTACTGGAACAGGAACAGAGTATTGTTTGTATTAACTCTCTCACACATACTACCCACGCATATGTGCTCATACGTCTTTAAATTATTGTTACACGTTTGAGTCATCGAATTCTGGTAAACTGTAGTAAGTAATGGAAGAATGGATGTCTCCTAAAATACAGAATTTCCTAGCATAGGGGACGTTAAACACAAAAAAAATACTTAAAAAGAACAAAGTGGTTAAGATAATACGACAATAAATTAAACTACGCATATCTCAAGACGTTTTCAGTCTACCTATAAAAATCATTTGAATATATCCGGTAGTTCAGTCACAGGAAATTATTTCGACTTTCGACCCGCAATTCTATCAGGTGAGCAAAGCAAGTCTTTCCAAGAAAACTGTTTCATTAAAATATTGTAGTTTATTTAAGTTGATATTTAAACGGTAAATATTGATATTTGTTTACTGAATTTTCGAAATGTTATACTCTTTGAAAAACCAAGAGAGATAGAAGATGAGAAACTTTAAGGCCCCGTTCCAATAAACAAAAACGACTCGTATAACTTACGAATAGTTGTATTTTGACATAAGTTCTATGAGACTTATGTCAAAATACAACTATCCGTAAGCAAAACGAGTCGTTTTTGTTTATTGGAACGGGGCATAAGTAAAAAAAAATGCTTACAATAAGGGCTGTTATTATTTCTATGTATATATTTTTTTGCAATATTCACCTGCACAGTTTGTCTAGAGTTCCTCGCAATATTGACCCTTACGATCGCCTTCTTAAAGTCCGGGTTCGTCGACCTCACAATATTGTAGTCAATGTGTTCTTGATATAAGCACGCGTCCAACCCTTTGAGCAGGAACTCGAACAATGTGATCAAGTTCTCCGGGTGGGGAGAAGTGACGTATATGTTGACGTAGCCCAGGGCGACGGCTGCGGCGATGGACAGGCCCAGGGTGGCAGACTTGCCGCGACCTCGGGCAGCGGTCAGGCAGTGTGGTGGTCTGTGGAAGAACGTGTGTGAAGTGGGTCTTAGCAGACAGACAGATATATGATACTTTATAGGATCAAATTGACGGACAAAAAAGCGATCCTATTTCTAAAGGGATCCAGTATTTTTTCCCTTCTGTAGTACGGAAAAAAGATTTTGATTTTGTAATCAGTATTAAGTCGTAACTCACCTGGACTGTTTATCAGCAAGCGTGTTGATAAGCGCAACGAGTGCTGTCGCCTGGTCGTGCGTGCGACACAACGCGACCAGTGGGCCTGCTGGTGGTGAGTCCGATAGTGATGATATCAGTTCTGTCAGTTTCGAGTTGACGCGCTGAAAGCACAAACTAATTATATAATACTGGCACTTAGGAACCATCCTTTAATCCCCCCTTCCCCTTTGTAATATGTCGCGAGGTTTTAGGTTTCCTTTCCTCCAGCCTCAGAGGACCACGTATATTATTTTTTGTTATTTAAAATGTAGTTTTTTTTTTTCAGATTTTTAGACATAAAATAGTTGTTGTGAGTTTTTGGGGTTGTCGAAATGCAAAATCGGAGCTTTTATAGATTTGCCCTGTCGTTCTGTCTGTCAGTATGTTATAGCCATTTACTATTGGCAAGTATGATTTCAAAAAATCCTTACTGATATTTTAAAAAGCGAAAGTGAGTTTGTTTGTTACGTCTTCACGCCTAAATGGCCAAACCGATTTTGGTACAGATATAGTTGGGACCGTGAAGACGGACATATACTAAAAATAAGTGAGAAAAGGGGGAGAAAGAGGGAAGAAAGAGGGAAGAAAAGGGGGAGAAAGAGGGGAGAGAAAGATTTTTTTTTTCAATCATCACGCGTGTTAATGTTAGCGTTAGCCCAAACTAACTATGAAACGCGGACGAATTCGGGGGAAGAAACTAGTAAAAAATAAAGAAAGAATACATTGAATGAAATTAAAATTATCAATAAATGTTTTCTTCGTAAGGAATTCAGCTACACTGTAGTAAATTTACTAATCAAACATTTTCTCATAATCCTTACCTCAGGAGCAACATCAACAGGTTCTACTTGCGCAGTTTTCGACGATATTGGGAGAACGGTGAGCGAGTCATCGAGCACCAAGCAACGAGGGTTGTCTGCTAAAGACAGCAGGAACCTCTCATTGAAACGATTCACCACCGTATCGTAAGCTTCTGTCTTGAATCTGTCAATAATAGACTTAATTAACATCATTAATTCAGCGACAATACATATAAAAAACATAGGTTTATCAGTTACTAGCTTTCGCCCGCGGCTCCGCCCGCGTTAAATTTGGGGTAACACAGTTCCCCTTGCGTCTTATTGATTTGTAATAGCAACGCTAAGTTTTCCCTTTTCTTCCCTCTTTCTCCCTCACATCCCACTTTTTTAAAATAAAATATAATAGCCTTCGTCCGTCTCCTGGTTCCCAACTATCTCTGTACCAAAATTCATCAAAATCGGTGTAGCCATTAAAGCGTGAAGAGGTAACAAACAAACTCACTTTCGCTTTTATAATATTAGTAAGGATATTAACAATACTGCATATTACATTTCCGCATTTTAACGAAATTAAATGACTTAGATAGTGCCACTTTTTTTTTGGGTGGAAAATCATCAAATAACTTCCCCCGCTCTGGGCCGAGCGGAGGAAAGTGTCAGGTTTTACTGACTAAAACCCACCAATGTTCCTTCTATTGCCCTTTACGTTCCGGGGCCGCGGTATCTCTTTCGAACAACCCGCAACCCCGGCAGGAGATGGTGCCACTAGCTTTGTATTTTTGAGATATCTATACATTTATCATCAGATAGACAACACCAAAAGGTAAAGCTAGTCTATGATTATAATTAAATGCATTAGTTTTAAAACACTTTGTATAAACTATGTTCAGAACAAAACCACACTATAAAACTTAACTTATTTTGAAATTAAGTTGAGAGAACAATTTGCACAAATGATAAAATATTTAACGTAAGTAAATTCAACAGACTCCCATTTTGCACAATATAGGATATAATTAAGCACCAAATTAAAAATGTAGACTTTTGTGCTTCTTTTTTAAAAGGAATTTATATAGTATATGTCAATAAAAGTTTACAGCACATACATAGTTCAAGATTGATTATGAAATAATATAAACTAATTACTAGATGTTAATTTAAACTAAAACTTTTGTATATTAAACCAAACCATACCTGGAGTGAACATCCATGGTGATGGAATGCAACTGCCGCAAGGAGTCCATAGATTTGAGCAGGAACACAATCAACCCCCCACCTTCCACTGTCTCTACTGTGCGCGCCATTAAGTTGGGTGTGAGGGCTTCAAAATCCTGAATAAAATTGACATAGCATTAACATTCTTATGTTCATCTTATTAAGGTTTATAATGAAATAAAAAAATGCATTGCAGAATAAATCCGACCAAAAATTTGATTGGTTTTTATTGGACAATGGTCAGTCTTTCTTATTCTGTTTTTCTTGTTTAGTCAATTTGTAATGTTTAATACACCTATACTGAATTGCATTTGTTCTGAAATCAGTCATAGCAAATTAATAAATAACAAACACAATCTTTACAAATGGGGCTTAATAGATGGCTAAAATATAAAGTGTCTATGCAGTATTTGCACAGACCATGGCCCAGCTTCCATCTTGTACTGCATGCTTTGGCACTTGAATATCTTGGATCTTTAGCAAGCAGACTTTGGATAGCTGAATTTTGGACCAAACTTGTTTTATTTGAATTTTCAAATTTGTGAACTAAGTATGGTAGTCATATATTAATAAAATTCATGTTTAGTATTTCCAGTTATAGAAACATGGATTTTCAATATAATATATTTTAGAAGCTACATACCTGTAATACACACATTCCATATGTCTGACCCAGCATTGTGTGACTCTCGGAGTAATACCGTCCATGTATTGTAGTTGCTACTCTGAAGGCATCAAATAGAGATTCTTCTGACACTTCTAACTTGCCCGCTGCTATCTTCTTTGCTCGTTTGCGGCCATGACTAAAATAAATCATATTATTTAACATTTTTTTTTGTTGTTTGCATCATTTCTCTACTGGTTGTAAGTGTGACAGCTGAGCATGTTAATGAGTTTTACAATCTGGAATTCTCGACAGCAGTGTGAATGAGAATAATTCAATACTCAAAATATAATTATAAGACCAAAAATGGTTCTAACTTGGCTTACTGCAGCATTTCAATTAAATACTCATAATTGTAGGTATCTTAAAAATGTTGATTCTCTATTTCTCATCAGGTTGAATACATACACTAATACACAAAAAAAAACTAGGACTAGGCTATTTTTTTTTAAGTGAGAAATGAGGGAGAAAGAGGGAAAAAAAGGAAAACTTAGTTTTGTTATTACAATTAATAAGGCGCAAGGGCAAAAACTACAGGTAGCAAGTATCTGCAAATCAGGAAAGGGGAACTGTGTTACCCCAAATTTAACACAAGCGAACCTGTGGGCAAAAGCTAGTCTATAATACATAAGTCACAAAAAAAAATGATGTTATTATACTTACTTGCTTATAGCTTCATCTTTATTCTTATAGCACCATAGAACTGTAGGTCTGGCCTTAACAGTAGACTTAACTAGCATATCATATAAAATAGGAACCTGAAAGAAAGCAGAAATTAGTAAATAACAAAAAAAAAACCATAGTTTAGGATTATTTCTACGCATTACATTTTTGCTGACCCGTAATCCTAATGCCTTTTTTTCAGCCTGGGTATAGCGGTACCATTGATTTATATCTTAACTTTGTTAAGACATACTACAAAGATTGAGAATTATAGCTAGAAATGTATGGGCATAAGTTTTCCTTTTCTACAAGTAAGTCTGTCTCTTGTAAGTCAGGATATAGGACATTTCTTTTATAGAATAACTTAGGTCAAAGTAAAATATTTTTTCCAAAACTTAATAACAAATAAAACAATGTGCTTACTTGATCTCTACTTTTGTCCCCCACAAGAAGGATCATAGTACGATGCCCCAACTTAACGCCATTCTCTATCATTACCCTAATGCGGTTATCTATTTTCTTTTTCACCATTTTGTTAGCTTATTTCACAAATACAAGAAACAAAAAGCTTTGTACACTTTATAACCTAAAATGACAAATAATCACACGGCTTCAGCATGTTTATTACAAACTGTCATTGCCAAACTTTAATAAACTTCTGCGGAGTGCCCTTGTCAAGCGACATGAATTTGTGCATTTACGAAGAATGCTATGAATTATAGCCATCCACTTCGTCTCATAGTCATTTTCTTTTTGTCGAGGTGGAAATCCTCTATGAATGTCCCCAACCTTTTGAGAGCGGAGTAGTTTGTCAGACTTGTACTGAGTAAATCACACCGGTGTTCTGTCGCAAACTTGGCATGCCGCTTTCGCCACCTCGGACTATTGCTGGGGCCCGCTCGACCCAGAATAAGGTGCTAAACTTTCCCCATTGCGTATGAGAAGCGCGCATGTAACACTAGGCATCACTACCGCCGATGGAGGGCGACGGATTTTCCAAACTCCCCCCCCCCCCCCCCCGAGCTCATTTAATGGGGGTTACAAAAGGGGGTTGTTCGCATTCTACCGACCTCCATTGCGTCTGCTGTGGAATAGGCGGGAGCTAGTCACCTCCTTTTCCCTTTCAACAGCATGACAGTTTTGCAGAAGGACTCCACAGCGTCCCAAGACTCTGCCACAACATTGTGCCAATCATCGAACGACAGTCAGCAGTGACATTTCTCCTCCTACCTCACTCATGAGGGTACAGCATGAGCAGCTTGTGCCTATTTAACAATGTGCACTCGGCCCGCATATGCCACGCCGTACTCACCAAACAGTACCAGTAACCCAATAAGGTAAAGTAAAACATTTTTTTTTTGTGTATGAAGAAAATATCTTGAGTTGAACCGGTACCTTAAAAATTAACCACTTTATTCGAAGGACCATAACTAAGCTTAAGTCTAAAACAAGCTCAGTTTATTGATAAATTTGCTTCTGATACCCCACATTGACGACTAATCTAATATGCGGGAATCCACTAGATAACATAAATATTATAGGTAATACTGCCAGCACTCAGTTGGTGTTATTTGGTCAAAATCATTCTTAGTGTTGGAGGATTGACGACTGAGGTTAATGTAATATTATAACGAAGAAACATATAATATATACTGTTCAATTATTCTCAAGGAAAGAAAAGATGGATGGATTATGTAAGGAATTATTAATTTGAGGAAAAAGGAATAAATGATTCCGTGAGTCCGTGACATCTGATAGGGGAGAATGGTAAAAGAAAACGTGTTGCACCGACTCCAAATAGAATGGGACAAGGGTAGGAAAGTGAGATGTCAAGGAAAATAAAAAAAAACTACGAAATATTGTGCCAGCAGGCCAGTTGCGTATTTCACTTGCTGAAAAATGTCTGTGGCAAAATAATCATAGCCACCGAGAATATCAATTGCAAAACTGCATTTATTTTTTTACTGGCAACAAACAAGCGTCGTTCGGTCCGGCTTGCTGTCACTGTCAAAGAAAACCAAGCAAACTGTTCACAATATTGAAAAATTGCATTTTCTTTATTAATTATGAGATAAAACACATCAATTAGCTAATTATGTGACATGTGTGTTCTTTTATAAACACTACCATCGCGTGACGACATCCATAAGTGCGGTATTTCGTGTTGTAAGCGTGTGTTGAGCACCGTTGGGAGATACTGTTATAATGGCAAAAGCACAAATAAATACGAAATCCAGCAACTATATTAAGGACCGGGAAAATTTTATCAAGGAGTTGAAGCAGTTCAACGAAAGTAAAAAGTGAGTACATGCATTTTATGGCACTGTTTGTAAGTATTTATTTACAGCACAAAGTCGGGTATCTATGGTATGCCTATGATCAACGAAGCTATTTAGGCCGTATTATCAGATGGGCTTGTTGTTTTTGTGAAACTGTTATGAGATAGACTTACTCTATTCATACAATTTGCACAGCTAAAGTGACCCTTCTATTTTTCCCAATAGTTGCCAACAGATAACTGTTTATATACACACTAGCTAACCTAAAATTGTGCAGTTTAATAATAATTTTCTTGACTGTCGTAATCAGAATACTCTTATTTCATTACTAAAAAATCTGTCTATTTTAATGTTGTGAATTAATAAATGTTGTTTTATTTTCAGTCTACCTACAAAACTGCCAATAGTGAATGGCATAGAAATAGATCTGTATCTGTTCTACACATTAGTGCAACAGCGAGGTGGACTCGGAAAGGTAGGTTTAGGCAGAATAGCATTGTAAAGATTTCATCTTTGTGAACCTGAAGTACATGTAAATTTTTTTAATCTTTATTCAATTTAGGTAAACAAACAGAATTACATTAAGCATAAATAGTGTTGTCTTAACATTAAACTTAATAAACATACATTTTCATACATTTTTATATTCAAACAGTCCATCCAAAAGTTGTCTGGAAGATATCGCTATTAGCGATAAGACCGCCATTGTAACCATAGATTTAACATCTTTTTGTATAATAGTTTTGTTTTAAGATTTTGGTGTGCAATGAAGTATATTCTATTCTATTCTATTCTATTTTCCACTTTCATACTGGATGACATTATAAAAATAAACAAAAGCTAAATTAAAGTATAAAAACCGAAAGAAAAGTATAGACAATACTCTATCAAAAAGGTAATAAACAAAATTTGTATGTGATGTATCCAGTGTATAAATTAAAAAAAAAACATGCTAAACCTACTACTTTTCTCTACTTTCTACATTATCACTTGCCTAAATCAGTATGCTGCTAAACTATGTGCCTTTCCAATTGCACACCATTATACTGGATTCTTGGTCAATTACATCCGTACAGCTCCTTCAAGTCACCATGTGAAGTCACAATATTCAAAAACTATTTTTTTTTTCTAATAAGTGTTGTTATTATACAAACAAAAAGTTGTAGGACAGCTGAAACCACTAAAGATGGTGAAAAAAAAAGTCAAACCCTTGTTGCCTTGATTTAACCCTCACAAATACCATGCCAAGTGTTGTGTCTGAACTTACTGGTTTCTGATTTGAGTACAGATTATAAAATACAAGTACTTTATACATACAAGGCACAAGTACTTCATAATAAACAGGTTTGCAAGCTATAGTTATTCAGAGGGGCCAGGGCCTACGCCTGCCGAGGTAGCGGTTTGTTCGAAAGAGATACCGCATCCCTGGAACGTAAAGGGCAACAGAAAGAACATGGGTGGGTTTTAGTCAGTACAAGTATGACACTCCTATTCAGGTTTGGTCAAATAAACAAGATTTCTTTTAGTTTAAGCTTATTGCTTTGCTTGTTTTAATTAGCTAGTTCACACATTTCACAGTAAAAGTATTTTGACGCCATGACATGTAACAAAACCGCATACAAAGTAGCGCCACCTAGCATTATAATTATGAAAGTAATCAGGCAAACAACAGATGGCATACAGCCTAGAACTAAATATAAAATTTTATCCAATAACTCCGCCCGCTCCGCCCAGAGCGAGGGAAGGTATTTGATGATTTCCCACCCCAAAAAAAAGCTATAATTATTAACATTTGGATGAGCTCTGACTATCATAAATATTTGTTTACAGGTAAATCAGAATGATACATGGGAATCATTCCTACGGCCACTGCGGCTGCCCCATCCATGTGTCAATGGATCCACTCTGCTAAGAAGAATATACGGAACATATTTGGAGAAGTAAGATTATTATATTATATTGAGGAGCTCGTGGCTAAATAATAGCAGCCGCTCGGGTCGATCTTAAGGTTAAGCCGCGCTTGCCTAGGTTAGTCTGTGGATGGGTGACCACCCGTTACATACCGAGTTTCCTCCGTGCCTCGGAAAGCACGTTAAGCCGTTGGTCCCGGCTGTCATTTGTAGATCTTTGACAGTCGTTACAGGTAGTCAGTGTTCCGAAAGTCTGACAACCAGTCTTACCAAGGGGTATCGTATTACCCAGTATTAACTGGGTTGTGGAGGTCAGATAGGCAGTCGCTCCATGTAAAATACTGGTCTTCAGCTGCATCCGGTTAGACTGGAAGCCGACCCCAACATAGTTGGGAAAAGGCTAGGCAGATGATGATTTGGAGAAGTAAGATTGCATATAATTGAATGAATTGGTTGCTGAAATACCTATTTAATTATCTAATTAGATTTTTAAATAGGTATTTCAGAAACCTCTAAAACATTACTATGATGATATAAGACCATAGTGTACTAGAAAAAGATTAAAAAACAAATACTCTAATTTACCAAAAAGTTTTTCTGTTTTAATTGAATCAGTCTTTGACCTATGGAAACGGATAGCTACAGTCACAAGATTTTCTCACTTGTTACATTGTCGATTGACATGCCCAAGCTCCATCACTCAGAGTCATCACCAGAATTTCCCTTTACAATTTTTTTTAGTCCATAATTGAACAACATATTAAGCTTTTCACCCTCACAAACTGAAATAGAAGTTATATTTTAAATGATATTATAGTCCGTGGTGATGAAAAGATTAAGAGATGTCAATAGACAGTAGAAATAAAAAATAGAATACATAACACTGACAAGCAAAACAAATATAGCTGATGTAGTATAAAAGGGACTGGGCGGGACATGTCTGCAGTTTCAAAATAGTCCATCAATAATATCACTCAGATCCAGCCTGTCCCTTGCTGTCCCTCAGCGACGCCCTAAGCCGAGGCTCGTACCCCACAGGGGGTGCCCTTAGCGCGTAGTTGCTTAGTTTGTAAGTTTATACCCTGGCTGGAGGTCTTAATTTTTAAGGCACCCACAGGATTCGCCCGGTTAAGCAGACGACAACCTCCTTGGTTGAACTGCGAGATGCCATTCATAAAAAAAAAAAAAACATGTCTGCAGTAGAATAATAAGGACCACTAAGCAAGCTGTTGAATTTTCAACTTTCTACACTGAGTTTAATGTTGCTAATCTCTTTGATTCAATGTTGCCAGGTATGAGCGAGCGAAGGGTCCACCAGGCAGGGATGATGATAATGACATGGATGAAGACCCGCGGCGTGGGCGCGGTGCCATGCCGCGCATCTCCTTCGGAGGGGGTACGTACATATCAGGTATGTTTCGACAGGAAACATATTGATATCTGTGCTTATTCTTCTCTTTATTTATTTTTTATTTGGCCAGTATCAACAAGGGTTCAAAAACTAAAAGAGACACTCTTTGGTTGGTTGGTAGATTTCTAACCCCGGACGAAAAAAGGCGGGTGTCATAATTGTATGAAGAGTGGCCTGCCTAACTTCCGCAAGTTTTTTATTAATTTAAATAGGATTTTTGCGTGGCGGCCATTAAAACCATGCACATCATCAAAGCCCTATAAATTACAGTTTATTAGATGATTGAAAAAAATATTTTTCCAAAGTTTTAAAAAAATATTTTTCAAAACAAAAAATGGTTTCCAAAGACCTACTAATAGTTTTTTTTAGTTTACTTTGCCATTTTTGTTTTTTTTTTTCTCATTTTAACTCTATATCCTCTGAAACCTGTTGTATTTACCTGTAAAAGATAAACAATATACATATTCATTAAAAGAGAGAACCTAGCCAAGCTGTTATGTGTCTTATATTAATAAACAATGTTGTTTTCTTTAAAAAGATTGAAAATAACTTTAGTTTAACAGAAAATCATTCTGCAGTAGCAATAACCTCTTATGCTATTAACCTACACTTTCAACACAAATGGGTACAGTCAAAATAACTAATATGTATACACTTTCCTAATTACAAACGGAATTTTCTCGGCTTATAAAAATACTACTTCCCTATTTGAATGTGATTTTGTTAACAATTTGAAAGGTTTTAATATTTTTTTATGAATGCAAAATTACTGTATTTGTGACAATTTCAAATTGCAATCTATTCAGTAGGAGAAAATTAATATTTCAAAAATCTAAGTGTATACATATTAGGTTTGTAGTACCTACCTCCACCAATTTCCCAGTCGTTAGGCAATATTATTTATCGGCATCTAAGCATCAGGTGAGGCGTTGAACAAGCGCTCCGGCGTGGCAGCAGCATCGGAGCGACTGGCCCTCTCGCTCTTGTCGCCTATGCCGAACGAACAAGACTTCGCTGTCAACGTCTGCACGGTGCTTGCTGCCGATTATTCGAACCGATTGCCCCTGAGTACTACGCCGCATATCTTGGATTTCTTGCTGGCGCATGCTGGAGTTTATAATCATTGTAAGTTATAGATAATTAGCGACCCGCAATGTGCAATGTAAATACTAATATTCTACATAAATAAACCTTCCTTTTGAAACACTATCTATTGCTGAAAACTGCATTAAAATCCGTTGAGGAGTTTCAAAGATCTAAGCGAACAGACAGCAGATGAGCATATTCGACTTTATTTAATAGTATGTAAAGATAATACTAGTCGATTTTATAAATTATACTACCCTATTAATGATATTTAATTCCTCACAAAGACATATTTAGATTCTATTGTGATAGTTATATTGCTTAACATTATTTTTAATTAACATAAAATGTTGCATGCCTAATTAAGGTAAACTGTATAAGGATTTCCTAAGTGGATCGAAAGAGATACCGCGAAACATAAAGGGCAATAGAAGGAACATGGGTGGCGATTATTCAGTATAAGTCTGACACTCCCCCCGCTCCGCCCAGAGCAGAAGGGCTACTATGACATCTTATAGCAATTCTTATTCCACTGAGTGAAAGAGATGGTGCTAGACACCCTGTATAGCTCTGTTTCTTTCCCTCAGCGGAATAAGAATTGCTTTAAGAGGTCACAGTAGGGCTACTGGGGAAGTTATTGGATGTTTTCACACCCGCAAAAAAAAACATAGTATCTTATCAATTCTAATACACCATTAATTTTGTTATTCCTACCCACAGCGAGTCTCCGCGACACAATCGGCCGTTCCTACTTCGAAGCGCGCGGTCGTTACCCCGACGACTTCTGGAGCCTTCGGGCGGGAGGGGGCGGGGCTAAGGAGTTAGCTGACGAGACCAAGTTCATGCAGCCAGGAGTTGAACAACCAGACTTGATAGTGCAAGCGAGGGCGGCGTATAATACGTTGACGGATTGTCTGTTGAATCCATCTGAGGATGAAGAGATGGTGGTTGAGAAGATTCATGAGGATGTGAGTTTTGTTTCTTTTTGTTATACATTTGAAAAAGCAAGAAAGAAGATAGAAAAACTGTTTTTTAGACTCGTACACGTTTTAGACGCCTGCACATTAAGTTACTACAATCTGTCAGATTTCTTTTATAGATTTTCGACTTTATTTCTAAAGTATTAGGTTCAAGGTACATTGGGAAAATTTTTAAGTTTCGGGTAGCTTGACCTGCTGGCGTCTGTACAAGACAGGACATTAAACAAAATTAAAAATAAAATGATACAAAAAACCAGCCAAATACAAGTAGGACTCGCGCACCGAACTTGCGATATAAACGGCCATATCTTTTGACTGCGTAGATTTAGAAGGCTGGTATTTTCAATGTGGATGTATGGATGTTTGTTACTCTTTCACATCAAAACGGCTGAACAGATCTTGATGAAATTTGGTACAGAGGTAGTTTATAGTCTGGAATAACACAGAATACTTTTTTTTCGATTATCTTAATATATATAAATCCGGTGTCACAAAAATGTTTGTCCTCAATGGACTCCTAAACCACTTAACCAATTATAATAAAATTCGCACACCATGTGCAGTTCGATCCAACTTAAAAGATAGGGTAGGTAGGGTATGTAGGGTAGGTAGGGTATGTAGGGTAGGTAGGGTAGGTAGGGTATGTAGGGTAGGTAGGGTATGTAGGGTAGGTAGGTTATGTAGGGTAGGTAGGGTATGTAGGGTAGGGGTAGGTAGGGTAGGTAGAGTATGTAGGGTAGGCAGGTAGGTAGAAAGGTAGAAAATTGCATTGCAACGCATGCCGGGGCACAGCTAGTATTATATATTATTTTATCACGCGGGCTAAGCCGCGGGCGCCAGTACGTCTTAAAAATACATACATCCACAATTAAGTAGTCAAGACTTGTCGATTTTATAAATGACTAGCTTTTGCCCGCGGCTTCGCTCGCGTTAAATTCGGTAGCGCCTTATGGATTTTTAATAGCAACGCTAAGTTTTCCCGTTTCGTCCCTCTTTCTCCGACAAATCCCACTCTTTTTTAAAAAAAAAAATAGCCTTTTTCCGTCTCCTGGTTCCCAACTATCTCTGTACCAAAATTCATCAAAATCGGTTTAGTTTAAAAGCGTGAAGAGGTAACAAACTCACTTTCGCTTTTATAATATTAGTAAGGATACTCAGCAAGCAAGTGTTCTTTGGTGATAGATGTTAGAGTTAAGATACTTGCCTTATAGTTGAAGAAAAAATTATCTGTCTGTATGTCACAGCCATTTTACTCCTAGACTGTTGGCACCACGAATCTGAAATTCGGAGAGTAGATGTATTCTATGAAGCTCTAAACAAAAGTATTGTCAAATGTTGAGAACATTCAAATTAGTTTACATGCGGCTCCATACATGTAACCCGGAGATTGAAAAAAATTTGGAATTTGTAATTACCATTTAAAAAATAAAAAGTGACGGTGAGTTCAAGTTAATTTCAGATATATGTTAAAAGTATTTTCACGCCGTCTAGTCTAACACTATTTCAGCTGCTCATATCTCCTTTTTAGCAGGAAATAGTAGAAGATTGGATGACAGAACCGTCAGACGAAGCCCAACTCTTCGCGCCAGAGCTACCAGGTGGCGCCTCTTGTGTTTACTCGCAGCGGGTATTACAGATAGCTTCCATTGTGCGCTCGCTGTCATTCCACGATGAAAACGTGCAGCATTTAGCTAAGAATACCACGCTTATCAGGTAAGAAACTGTTCTCTATATCTTACCGGGGCCCAGAATGGCGGTCATTCTTGTCATGTTTTTGCCGGGAGAACGAGACATTACGACAAAGGCACAAGATGGAAAGAGCTAAATATTAGATTGTCAACGCCACAGTTGTTCTTTAGGTTAATGATGAATTCTTCGTATCGCTTCTCGTTGGCCGTACTGTAGTGTATCTATGATGATAATATGGATAACATTACCATTATTAATCTGATGATGTTAATTCGTGATCATGGCGTTTGGGACTTTCCGAATTATTGCATTGCAACTTCTCGCAGTTCAAGGAGGCTTTTCTCTGCTTAACTGGGCCTGCATGACACGACAGTTTTTTTTTTAATAGCATCTCGCAGGTTTAAGCTACTCAACCGGACTATTCTGTGGGTGCCTTGAATTTAAGGCCTCCAGCCAGTGGGCCAGACAGTTTTTTTTTTCGAAATGGCATCTCCTAATTCAACTTAGGAGGTTGTTGAATGTTTAACCGGCAGTTCTTGTGGATGCCTTGAAATTAAGGCCTCCAGCCAGGTTAAAAGCTTACAAACCAAACGACTACACGCTAAGAGCACCCCCTGTGGGGTACGATCCTCGTCTTAGGGCGTCGCTAGGGGAGGACAGCAAAACAAAAGGACGACTGTATCTGAGCAGCATTATTTGGGGACTGGTTTAAACTGACTGGCTCAGCAGTGCGGGCTGGCTCTAGCAAGGGACGGGAGTGCGCCAGACAGTTGTCGGGTTCTTATATATCGACGGTCCCTACGAACAGACGCCTGCAGGTCAAGCTACCCGAAACTGTCAATTTTCCCCAATGAACCTTGAACCTTATACTTTAGAAATAAGGTCGAAAATCTATCAAAGAAATCTGACAGATTGTAGTAGCTTGATGTGCAGGCGTCTGTACATAAAGACATGTCCCAAATGGCATTTTTTTTATTGTCTCATTGGCTTTAGATTATCTATGCGCACATGCTGACATACCATTTTTATTTAATTTATTTACATTGTTTTAGAAATCGTTTAAGAGAACAAGTCTTATAAATAAAACGAATAAGTGTCGTAGAAACGGTCATCACTCAGTTTTTCAAAGAAAACGTAAAAAAAAAAATATTCATGTGCAAATGGTATCATAAAGCTCTTAAAACTGTTAAAATATTGTAGAAAGAAAATATTTATCTCATAGAATTCTTTCTAGTGCGTATTGAACACAGATTACGCTCTCCTGTAAACCTCGGTTTTTGACTTAACGTTATGTACGTAGGGACCGTCGATATGGTCTACTCTATGGTTCTTATCTATGGTCAACTCGCGGGTAACTTTGCTTGCGCGATGTAGGAATTGTCAGTTAGTTTTTCTGTTGTGGCATAGATGGCGTTGTAGTACTTTTTGACGGGTTCCCTCTATCTGGCAGAAACTTGATACTCCGAAATTTATTTGGCATAACACACTTAGCATAATTTTTTTAAACGAACATTTTAAAGGCATAAAATTTATTTAGTATAATTATCGTTTGGCATAATGTTTAAAACTTCGAATTAACAATGGCATACTTTTAAGATGGCAGAATTACATTTAGTATAATTACGATTCGCAGAGTTCAAATTTCGCATAATATATTATTTGGTATAATTTCACTTCGCATACTATGCAGACGTACCCTGGACCCCTTTTTGACGTAGTAGGAATAGCGGTGCTAGTTGCTACAAACACGAGTGAAGTCATGAGCAAAAACAACCGTTAATTATGTTTATTTTGCAGGTTTCTATTGCTGTGTGCTAACTCCTGGGTAGGCACATTACGGCAGTCGGGTCTCGATACTCTCGGCAATGTATCTACTGAAATTATAGTAAAGGTAAGTAAATATTTACGATTTCTTCTTAATGGTGCACGAAACGATTTCCTCCTAATGTATTGATTAAAGTTTTCAGTGAACAGTGACGCGATGGGCATAACTCGTGAATGTGAATGTACATTATGAATTGACAAAGTCACATTGGCACTTGCCCGGATTTGCACACCCTATCTCATGCATGACAGGCAAGGCCATGACTTGTTGTTTTTGGAACGAAGTTCCTTATCGCGCGTTGTGAACCCCTTTCACAACGCGCAATAACGGCTAGACGGAAGAAATTCTTACGAAAAGTTGTCACGACACTTTTTGCTATAGTAAGCTATTGTAAGCTGTGCGGCGTCGCATGTTTCTCTGTCTGTCTGTCTGTATCTCTCTCTCTTATAGAAAGCGAGCCAGATATTTTCATTTCTATAGGAACTTCGTTCCATCCGGGTGTCCCTTGACACCTCAATTTTTTTTTCTTGTTATAGGACCCAGCAACATGTTTGATATCCAGGCATGTGTTGTCTACTATTCAAGCAGCATTAGTATCCGAGGATCGAGCTAGAGTGCTTGCAGCGCTTGAGCTGCTGAATAAACTTGCCCAGAATGAGGTCAATGAAGATGCACTGCTTAAAGCGCTGGAATCTAAGGTATGTACTAAAAATAATATAGGTTTAGTAATATTTTCGACTTAATTTCAATATGTGCAAAGTTGATGTTGTAGTGGCTATGATGTGTTTTGTGTACAAAAATTCTATTTTGTACGCAATGTACTTGTACACGGGTGATTTAATTATTTGTCAATGTTTTTTCCGCAACTAATAAAATTTTCATAGCGAAAGTCTGACGGGTAGGATCGTACCCTTGATGAAAGCAGGTGACTAAATCGTCACTTCGTATTAATTATTCGCCCCGGAACACAAAGGGCAATAGAAGGAACATGGGTGGGTTTTAGTCAGTAAAAGTCTGACACTCCCGCCCGCTCCGCCCAGAGCCGAGGAAATTTGATGATTACCCATCCCCAAAAAAAACCTATACAGCGACAGTTAATAACTACATGATTCGACATTTCTTCGGTTCTAATGCTGAAACTGTTTTTTCTTCTTCAAAAACCTTAATTAATTTCCAGTTGTACCAAGACGTCTGCGCTCTGCTGACTCTCCGCGACATAATGGTGTTAGTGTGCACGTTGGAGTGCGTGTACGCGCTGACGTCACTGGGCGACCGCGCCAGCGAGTCCGTCGCCAGGGTGCCCGGCGTTATACACACGCTCGTTTCGCTCGTCACTGTCGAGGTATATAAATAATAATAATATCAAATAATCTACAGTACGGCCAACGAGAAACGATACCAAATGTAAACAAAACCCATGCTAAAACCCCATCTAAAATGGCTGCCCGAATGTTGGCGAACCCGTCTTAACGTTGTCATGTTTTTGCCGGGAGAACGAGACATTACGACAAAGGCACAAGATGGAAAGAGCTAAATATTAGATTGTCAAAGCCACAGTTGTTCTTTAGGTTAATGACCTTTCGTATCGCTTCTCGTTGGCCGTACTGTAATTCGTGATCTCCTGACCTGTAATGATAATTAAAATAACAGGGCTTCCTGTTCCTCTACATTGGTACATAACACAGGTACATAATCATCTTCTGTATTAGAAAAGTTAAGGATTCTATGTATTTGAGTTATTGTCGTAATCTAAATTTAGAAGGGTAAGGTTTTCATTCATTCATTTTCAATATGTCTACCGCGCAAAGCAAATGCGGGCGGGCGGGCGGTTAGTTCATTAGAATAAACCAACGTGAAACAATCGTGTCTGTACAAGTTTTGGCGCTAAAATCCGGCCGAATACTTTTGAATAATATTCGGCTATGCGGTATAATGCCGAATATACTATTCTAGCGTACAATAAAGATATTGAGTGTTAGAAGAAAAAATATGTATTATAGAAGGTAATTCATAAATTACCCAAGCAATATAGATAACATTCATATGGGACCTCTTTGAGACTATACCTAAAATTCATGAAGAAATTATATATAATATCATACAAAAAAAACAGCAGTCGAACTGAGTCCTCCTCTTTAGAAGTCGGTTAAAAAACGTGTTGCGCCGACGGTGGGACAAGGACAGAAGAAAACAAATGATTCGTGAGAACAGAAGGGGTACTATGACATCTTATAGCAATTCTTATTCCACTGAGTGAAAGAGATGGTGCTAGACACCCTGTATAGCTCTGTCTCTTTCCCTCAGCGGAATAAGAATTGCTTTAAGAGGTCATAGTAGGGCTACAGTATTGGATATGAATTTGAATGGCTATAAGAATATAGGAAGACCAAAAACGATACGATGGATGGACTTTGTGAAAAAAAATATGTCAAGAAATTAGGTGTCTGAGACGAGTAATAGATCCTGCGCCTGCGCAGAATAAATTGTGATAAAAGTAGGTGAATAAAGAAAATGATTTCGTATTATAGGTACAACATTTTTTGTTGTTTGCCAGGCTCAAAGCTACGGTCCCCGCGCGTGTATCCTCATGCGGGTGGTGGAAACTGTTAGCGGTCCGACGGCCATCGCTGCGCAGGCGGAACGGGATGCGCAAGAGAGGCAAACTCAGCAACTACAACCGGTAAGAATTTTCTTGTTTGGTCTCGCCTTTTTGTATTTAACTGCCTCTAACCGACTCTCAAAGAAGTTTTTGTTTTTAATAAGCCTTTATTGTCCTAATGCGGAGCAAAGGCCTCTCTCATAGGGCACGCTACAATAGTGGCGGTAAGTCCCCTCTTTGAGGAGTGGCTGGAGAGGCGTCATGGCGTCCTCACCTACCGCCTGACGCAGGTCCTCACCGGACACGGAAGTTTCGGGAGGTTCCTGCACATCATCGGGCGGGAGGAAGCGCCCGGGTGTCACCATTGTGACGATCGCCCGGAGGACACGGTGGAGCACACAGTGGCGATCTGCCCGGCTTGGGCGGAGCACCGCCGTGCCCTCGTAGAGGCGATCGGCGGCGGCGATCTCTCGCGTCCGGCCCTGGTTCAGGCCATGGTCCGGAGCGAGAGGGAATTGGAAGCGGTCACCACCGCGTGCGAAGCAGTAATGCTAGCGAAGGAGGTGGCCGGGCGTTTGAGGGAGAGAACATCTGCCCAACCCAGCCGCCGCGGGAGACGCCCATGGCGCCGGGCGCCGCGAGACGACTTCCGGCCACCGTAGATGCGGGCCTGTGGGCGGTGAGCAATGGGTAGTTCACCGTCCGTCCGTCGATTGACGACAGGCCGTGTCGACGGCGCGTTCGTGTTTCACGCGCGCCTCAAAGAGTGTCAGCAAAGCAGAGGGGCTTGCCAGAGCCTCTGCCTGCCGGGGTTGCGGGTTGTTCGAAAGAGATACCGCGGCCTCGGAACGTAAAGGGCAATAGAAGAAACATGGGTGGGTTTTAGTCAGTACAAGTCTGACATGCCCCCCCGCTCCACCCAGAGCGGGGGAAGTCATTGGATGATTTCCCACCCGAAAAAAAAAAAAAAAAAAAAAAAGGCCTCTCTCATATCTCCCATATATTATCTGTAAAAAAAAAATGATAAAAAAGTTCTGTTGAGCCGTTTGGGGTGAAACACTTGGGCCAATGGGGTTCGAGTACCCACGTAGCATTCGAGAAATCGCCAAGCGGTTGGTCGACTCTTCTTGTTACCAGAGGGCTGGCCGGTTTTTTGCGCAAAGAATTAGCATTGCCATCCAACGCGCGCAACGCCAGCTTTCTGGGCACTTTTCCTGTAGACTGCGATGCAGACGAATTTATTGACGCCCTGTAATTATTTATCATGTTTATACTTGTACATATTTTTATTATTTTTTCATATCTATTTATAGTATTTAATTGAATGAGAGAAATATGAATAAATAACGATACTTCGGATTTTCCCCACGTACCAAGTGATTCGAGTACAGCTTACCCTTCGCCCACAGACCACAACCCCCACGAAGTCCGTCCAGGAGCCCCCGCAGCTGACGCCAGCCACGGCCTCCAGCACGGCGGTGTCGTCCATGGCGCCCGTCTCCACCATACAGCAGTCTCATCTTCAACAGCGAACCGTGCAGGTTAGTGATAGTAAGGTGAGGGAAGCATTACTTTTATTATTATTTGTTATCAGTGGGCACGTATATTCTGATTTTCTTGTTATTTTATTAACCATTGCAATTTGCCATCAAATGTAATAGTCTAGTCAACATGTTCAAAAACGTGTTAAATAGAAATAAAGCTCCTAAAAATATGTGCGATGGCTCATTCGATTCGGAATGACGTCTAGAAAAATGTTTTTTAAGGGTATATTAGCACATAAAAAATTGCGATTGTTATTAACAAAATAAGATAAAAAAAAAGGTATTTCGTTTTTCCTTAATAACTTTTAGAATAATAATATTTAAGGAATTTTGAAAAAAGATCCTAAAAGAGGAGAAAATTTCCAATAAAAAAGTCCTAACTCCCGGAACTCTATCTATATTATTTATAAAAATTTTTTAACGCTGAAAATAGGGCTCCGCGAGGGTGTTACGGCATAGGCGCGCCGCCTAAAAAGCCGGTATATCACCTAAAATAATTTTTTTTTAATATTAAATGACAAATTAAAAATTTGAAAAAATTATGGTGTAATGTAGACACTTGAACGAAAAAAACCTGGGCGAAAAAAAATTTTTTTGTCGATTTTTCAAAAAGTTACATCATTGTTAATTAACCAATTTTTTTCCAATCTCTGTTTTTATAAATTACGGCATAACAATTAAAATAATTGATCTATAAATTTTTCGCTTCGTGGAGCTCTTTTTATTTAGGTACTTAATAAAGTTATGCAAAAAAAATTAATTAAAGTTAATTATTTTGTTAATTATAATTTTTTTAAATTAACTAAAAATGAAATTTCTAAAAAATGTTATTAAAAAAATTTTTTTTTGGTAATGTATTATTATTGCTGTTTTCGCATCTAATATAGCTATTAATTAACAATGGAAAAAAAAATTTTACGTCATTTGTTAAGAAATTGTTTATAAACAAATAGACTATTTTGTGATTTTTTAAAAATTTTTTTTACTATCTTATAGCATAGGTGGAATAATGATTTTTAAAAAAAAATTTTTTTCTTAAATAATTTTTTTTATTGTTTATAATCGTTTTTTTCATATTTCAATTGTTTAAATAATTAGTTAAGAAATTATTTTATTCTTAAAAATAATCATTGACCCTTTTCAATGGAATGACAGAGAAATAATTTTTTTTTATAATTAATTTAATTGTTTATTAACTTAACAATTTGTTATAAACAAATTATATTAACCGTTATATTTTTTTTCGAAAACTTCAAAAAATTACAAAAACAACCATATATAACAAAGTTCAGAAATTTTTTTTTTTGTATTTTTTACAACACTTTTAAATATTACATAATAATGAAATTACAGCCGTTACATTATTGCTTATTTTAGTAAATAAATAATTAAACCTAAGCTGAATATTAATTATTCAAGTGATAAATAAATGAAAAATGATCTGTAGCAGAATATAAATTGGGTAAGTATAAATTGGAATTAGCATATTATTTAAACAAAGATGGATATTACTATAGTTAATGCGTAATTAGAAAGATAGATATAGAAGAAGAGAATTAGAAAATATTTTATCATAGAATAAAAAAGATCTTGAGTCCGTAGCTGTATCTATATTATTTAACAATTCATAATCTATGGAATTTAAAAAAATGAAAAAACATCTACAATTTTTATAAATAAATGCTTATAACAAATGATAAATAATAGTTACAGAATCGATTTTGAATTCTATTTAAAGATAAATAAATCCTTAACAAAAATGATTTGAATGTTCTTTACCGTATCTCTAATAGTTTAAAAGTTATAGCAATGATTAACTTGACAAATAATGTAACGGCTGTAATTTCATTATTATGTAATATTTAAAAGTGTTGTAAAAAATACAAAAAAAAAAAAATTCTGAACTTTGTTATATTTGGTTGTTTTTGTAATTTTTTGAAGTTTTCGAAAAAAAATATAACGGTTAATATAATTTGTTTATAACAAATTGTTAAGTTAATAAACAATTAAATTAATTATAAAAAAAAAATATTTCTCTGTCATTCCATTGAAAAGGGTCAATGATTATTTTTAAGAATAAAATAATTTCTTAACTAATTATTTAAACAATTGAAATATGAAAAAAACGATTATAAACAATAAAAAAAATTATTTAAGAAAAAATTTTTTTTTTAAAAATCATTATTCCACCTATGCTATAAGATAGTAAAAAAATTTTTTTAAAAAATCACAAAATAGTCTATTTGTTTATAAACAATTTCTTAACAAATGACGTAAAATTTTTTTTTCCATTGTTAATTAATAGCTATATTAGATGCGAAAACAGCAATAATAATACATTACCAAAAAAAAATTTTTTTAATAACATTTTTTAGAAATTTCATTTTTAGTTAATTTAAAAAAATTATAATTAACAAAATAATTAACTTTAATTAATTTTTTTTGCATAACTTTATTAAGTACCTAAATAAAAAGAGCTCCACGAAGCGAAAAATTTATAGATCAATTATTTTAATTGTTATGCCGTAATTTATAAAAACAGAGATTGGAAAAAAATTGGTTAATTAACAATGATGTAACTTTTTGAAAAATCGACAAAAAAATTTTTTTTCGCCCAGGTTTTTTTCGTTCAAGTGTCTACATTACACCATAATTTTTTCAAATTTTTAATTTGTCATTTAATATTAAAAAAAAATTATTTTAGGTGATATACCGGCTTTTTAGGCGGCGCGCCTATGCCGTAACACCCTCGCGGAGCCCTATTTTCAGCGTTAAAAAATTTTTATAAATAATATAGATAGAGTTCCGGGAGTCAGGACTTTTTTATTGGAAATTTTCTCCTCTTTTAGGATCTTTTTTCAAAATTCCTTAAATATTATTATTCTAAAAGTTATTAAGGAAAAACGAAATACCTTTTTTTTTATCTTATTTTGTTAATAACAATCGCAATTTTTTATGTGCTAATATACCCTTAAAAAACATTTTTCTAGACGTCATTCCGAATCGAATGAGCCATCGCACATATTTTTAGGAGCTTTATTTCTATTTAACACGTTTTTGAACATGTTGACTAGACTATAAAGTTTGGCGAGTAATATTGTATAAAATACACAAAATTTGTTTGAGAATTAAATTAAGAAAACAACATTTCATTTTTAAATAATATTTTAGACTTATTTTTTATAGTCCGGGGTTCTGGGTTGTTCAAAAGATATACCGCGGCCCCGGAACATAAAGGGAAAACGAAAAACATAGGTAGGTGAGTTTTAGTCAGTAAAAGTCTGAATCTCTCCCTCGCTCCAACCAGAGCGGAAGTTATTTGATAATTTCCCATACGTGAAAAAAAAGAGGAAGACCAAAAAAGGTGGATGGATTTTGTAAGCAATGATCTTCCATCTGACTTCATCTAAGCATTAATCATTTTGATTTTGAGATGTTTCTGTTTTTTTTTTTTAAATTTTATAGTCCCTATAACCGCAATTTTCGCCCTTTAATTACTTTTAACTTTGCTTTTTATTATTTAATATTCTGTCGTAATCTTTGTTCGCTTAGTTTTAGTCGTAATAAATGTGGCTTCAAGGAAAAAACTGCTGATTCAACATCAAATAACTAATTATTATTTAAATTAATTACAAACATTGTAATAAGGGCGAAAGGAACATGGACGCACAAAAACATATTTAATACAGAATCATCACCAACCCTACATAGAAATTCTTCATCTCTAACTTAGAAATATATAGGGATTGCACTTTTTGATGAAAAATGTGTATGTGCCCCCCACATATACATTTTTCATTTTCAGTTTCATATACTGAATTCGTGCTGTGTACGTTTGTGAGCCGGTATCCCTTCCATCCTGTAGTGAATGTAAAAAAAAACAAGATACACAGTTTCTAGCAATAGTAACATCAGAAAGTCAATAAATCAAAATAAGAAACCCATCAAGTCGCAAGTTCTGATTTACTTAACAAATTCAAACTTATACTGACTACATAACGTTGCTTTTTAAACGCACGTAACGCGTAATGGTCGTTGCTAATTCGATTTCTGGATAGCAATGACTTTTACATAAAATTAAATGCGGTCGTTTTTGAAATCCTGAGTGTGTATCTTGGCTTTTTATATATAATCACTAGCTGTGCCCAGCGGTTTCACCCGCTGCTCACTTAAGGGTATGAAAAATAGATGTTGGCCGATTCTTAGACCTACCCGATATGTACACAAAATTTCGTTTAAATCGGTCCAGCCGTTTCGGAGGAGTATGGGAACGAAAACTGTGACACGAGAATTTTATATCCTTACTATTATAATATTATAAAAGCGAAAGTGAGTTTGTTTGTTTGTTTGTTTGTTACCTCTTCACGCTTTAATGGCTGAACCGATTTGGATGAATTTTGGTACAGAGATAGTAGGGAACCAGGAGACGGACATAGGCTAATATTTTTTTGAAAAAAGTGGGATGTGAGGGAGAAAGAGGGAAGAGGAGGGAAAACTTAGCATTGCTATTACAAATCAATAAGGCGCAAGAGGAACTGTGTTACCCCAAATTTAACGCGGGCGAAGCCGCGGGTGAAAGCTAGTATTAGAATAAAAAACTTGTACGAAATCACAAATTCACTATTGATCACCAAACACTTGACATCGCACTTATAGTTCACCTAGGTTCGCTTTTTGCCTAAATCAGACTTACTGCTCCCGCAAATCCGACGGCTATATACCGACCGATCCATCGAGAAAGTTTCATAATCTTTTTAATAAAAAACAGATTCTAAATCTATCTCCAAGGTCCAAGTAACCGGCGATCAGGGGTCCAGATAAAGGAACCTAACAATGTAAACCGTATCCACGGCTATCGGTTTTTCTATCAAACTCTTAATCCTTAGTCGAGGCTCTTGGCAATTAAGTCAAGCCACATTATCCTCACTAATATTATAAAAGCGAAAGTGAGTTTGTTTGTTACCTCTTCACGCTTTAATGGCTAAACCGATTTTGATGAATTTTGGTAAAGAGATAGTTGGGAACCAGGAGACCGAAATAGGCTATAAAAAAGTGGGATATGAGGGAGAACGAGGGAAGAAAAGGGAAAACTTAGCTTTGCTATTACAAATCTATAAGGCGCAAGGGCAAAAACTGCAGGTAGCAGGTACTGTGTTATACCGAATTTAACGCGAGCGAAAGCTAGTAAAGATATAAAAATAAGCCATACGGAATAAACCCAATTCTTCAACAGGAAAATGAACACTTCGCTCAAGCATGGCTCCGGTCGGCGTACGAAGTGTTGCCAGCAAACGACAACAGCGCGTGCGACGCCAATGATATGTACCGACAGTACGTGGCCTGTTGCACCAAACTGTCCAGGAAGGGAGTCATTGCGCCTGCGCACTTCCCTAGATTAGTCCGGTAAGTTATCATCATGATCACATATCGGAATAGGTGGATCCTAGTGGATTTTAGGGTCATTCACCCTAAACTTTGTATTAATATGGATAAGCTTTCTAAGGACCTGCCGTTGCGGGTTGTTCGAAAGAGATACCGCGGCCCCGGAACATAAAGGGCAATAGAAGCGGGATTTTATTATTTGTTAAAATCAAATTTATTTTTTTACATATTTAAATATATTAACTTCATTCCTAAACCATTTAAATTATTTGTTATTTTTATATTCTATAATTTAGAAATATTTTTGCGTCTTTATTATGCAAGTAATTCTTTGTAATATTATAAAGTATATAGAAAAAATACTTTTTGTATAAAGTAGCCTCCATAATTCTCTCTCTTCGTAGGACGGTGTTCGGCGGCACAGTGGGACCGAATACTGTGACGTTGTCCTCGGGGGAGACACAACAGGCGTATATTGGCATCAGATCAAGGACTATGCAGAACAGGACTAACCCGGCAGCGGGTTTGTATTCTTATTATGATTGCATTGGAACGAAATTTACCTCCTTATTTGAGATTACTAGAATAAATATCAATAAATTTGCGAGAAGTAGCATAACAAACAACAAACAAATGAGACAAAGAAATAGTGAGACTTTTCCCCAGGAGTGGTTTAAATAAGGCCTAACTAAAAAAAATTAAAGTAAAATTATGATTTTTTAGCTTATGCTTGTAGCTTCGCTCGCGTGTAGGTCTGTGATTGTTCCGCGGAGTCGCACTACCGCACGAAGCTATGTGTTAATCCAGGTTAAATCTGTGTAACAAGTTTCAATAACGTTCCATTCAGTAGTGTTTGCCTGAAAGAGTATCAAACGGTCCTCTTTTATCGTATTTATAATCGTAGAAACATTGAGATCTCGATCTTTAGACCTGAAATTGCGTTAAGAGGACACCCGTGCGGGACCACGTGTTGGCTTGTTCAGTCAGAAACGTGATGAAATGTCTTTCGATACAGAAACAGTAATAGGGTAGTTGACACCACCAATCAAATGATATACTGTTTATGAGGTGTCAAAACGCGCTTCCCCCATAGATTTTGTATGAATGAGACTCGCGACCGATGACGTCACTAAGTTGTCAAGTCAATGATGCAACTATTTATTGAATTAAAAGCAACTAAAAATCGAATTTTAAAGTTAAGTATTTTGAAATGAATGGAGTTCTCAGGTCTAGAATAAGGTGTTCTTTCAGAAAAAATGTGTTTTTAAATTATTGGTTAATGGTGTCAACTACCCAATTCTGGGAGAGTAGTGTCGCCCTGCCATATGCCCAGGCATATTACAGATTTAAACGTTTTGTCTAGGCCCATCATCGCCGATACTGAAAGCGCAGCTAACGAACAAGGCAGCAGCAGAAGCGAAGCCTGTCGTATCTCAACCACAAGCACAGGTAATAAATATTAAACAATTATTCTGCCACAGCTTACCTGATCTTAGGGTCGAAAATGGCTACTTTAGCAGAAATAGGAAAATAATACGTTAAAAATCTTAAACTGCTCCCAGATGCAGTTAATATTGTGATTTGTCACTTTGCGATCATTTACGAATGTTAACGTAATTCATGACATCTTAAAGCAGAACTTATTCCACGGAGTGAAAGAGATGGTGCTAGACACCCTGTATAGCTCTGTCCCTTTCCCTCAGCGGAATAAGTTCTGCTTTAACACGTCATGGTAGGGTAGCAGATTATTAATCTTAATGGTTCTGTTTAAGCGGCCATTTTTAATCCCTTTGTGTAACGTGGGTCGACACACCACTACTACTTATATAACGACACGTAAAAACATCTTTTTCGAACTTATTTCTATACTCGCTGTGACCAGTCTCTGAGGACCCCTCATCATTTGGGGGTATGTATTATAGATAACGACCGATTCTCAGACGTATCGAATATACATACAAAATTTCATAAACATCGGTCAAGGCGTTTCGGAGGAGTATGGCAACTAAAACTGTGACATGAGAGTTTTATATAAAGGAAATAGGAATGAGGAGAATGTCGTGAGGAAATTTAGAGTATGAACGTGTGGGTGGTATGGTAATAATAGTAGAGGAAAACCAGAGATGGATGTACTGTGTGAAGAATAAACCAGACATGAAAACTTTTTTTGTGCTGTCTTATTAGTTAGTTGATTAGCTAGTATGTCAAATCATTGCAATAGAATTTCAGACTAGTTTCCCAAACCAATATATATACATGCTGTTAACGTCATTCACCGTCACTTTTTTTAAATCATATTTTTAGGTCTTAACAAAATAATTATTTAAATTGTTTAAGCTTTATTCAAGCAAAATTTCAATCAAAATATAAAAAAAAGATTTTTTGACATATACATACAAAACCATTTTAACCTGATCTCATTACTACGGATCGCACACTGTAGTAGAGATCAGGTTAAAATGGTTTGGTATAGGTTGATGTGCTGATGTGTTGATGTTGATGTGTAGATTGAGGTCACTACCGGCATTATGTCAGACAATGAGTTTTGAGTTTGCGTTCCGTTTCACCCTAAACGCACCCTAAAATAATAAATTGTAAAAAGGTGCTGCATTATAGAAATACAATAAGTGTGTGGTACACTTATTGTATTTCTAGTGTAATGGTACAGGACAAAGCAAAAAAAAAGTTTTGCATTGCTTGCATATTCCCTATTGAGCCAAAATTTTGCGCGTACCTCTATTTAGGTGACAAAACATTTAATGACAGACTTGACTTAATCCTTCAGCCAGGATCACCTCATTACGAATAACTCCTCAAATGTTAATAGCGCAGACACGAAACCTTTGTATACACGTTCAATGTTTTCTTTTTACCTTAAAAAAAGCTTGTTTTTTTTTGTTAAAGCTTTATCAGTCATCGGATTTGCTATTTTTTTTAATACATCCTTAGAAGCATACATTGATGAGAAACTGGGCGAATACAGTCCAGAAATTAATAATGAAAATCCTAATAACACTTCGGGAATCGATATTCCCGAAGTGTTATTGGGTTTTTCATCAGGAATTTCTCAGTAGCAGCCACGGCACTTGGTTTAGTGACCGGTTTATCAACAGGCTCGGACCCTATTACAAGTCATTTAAATATAAAGCAAAATGTATGTATAGGTGTGCTATCGGTGCCTCTACGTAACCCTTCAGGGAACACAAGGCGTGACGTTATGTAATATATCCTCAGAGCCAACAGCCCCCAGCACCACACCCGCACCTCTCGCAAGCACTAGAGTCCAGCCCTTCGAACACGACGCTCATCAAGCACTTGTTAGCGCACAAAGTAAGCCCCGCACTACCGACAGCGCAAGTAAGTGTATACTAACAATACTAACTGTTTACTCGTAGCACTGTTTTACGGATGTGTGAGTGAGATGGTAGAGAAAAGAGTGGGGTGAAGGAGGGGGGGGGGGTGAAGTTGAAAACTAGCGTCCGACCACACTTCATCTTCAATTCAAATCTTTATTTTGGATCATAGGAAAGTGTACATGGTACAGCTGGTCAATAATTTGAGAGTGTAGCTATGCCCACTCTTTTGGTGTAGAAAAAGAAAAAGTAATATAAATAATAAATATTTTCGGCAGTTACCAGACATTTTCGTTTACAAAATAAATTGGATTAATGACGTTACAACGATTTAAAGCACATGTTACTAAGAAAATTCAGAAAATAAGCTGATCGTAATGAATGTGTTCCATATTTTGATAGTATTTATTTGATGAAGTGTGTGAGAACAATTTCAATCTCCAATTGTATGGTCAACTGAAAATCTTGGGTTTATTTAAATATAAATAATGTATACTTAGCGTATCTCATTTAGAATTAAGAGAATCAGTTGTATAATTATAAATTATATTGATCTTCACCAAGCGCATATTCTTTCATCATTCTGTTCGATTTTATTTTCTGTTATAATTTCTTAATTTACTTCTAAACATAGACAAAGGCAGGTGACGTGCATATCACGAAGAAAGGTATAAAATACGAAAATATAGTGAAAAATTAACAAATTGCATGTTATTTTGAAATCTGAACGACATAACCAACATTTAATTGTTCGGATGAGCTGCCATGCATGACGTCTTAAAGCAGGATTGTTTCAGGGGGCCAAAGCCACCGCGCCCCCGAAACAGAAACGACCAAAGAGGGAACTGGGATGGGTTTTAGTCAGTAAAAGTCTGACACTCTTCCGCTCCGGCCAGAGCGGGGGAAGTTATTTGACGATTACCCATTCTGAAAAATCAGGATTGTTTTAATGACATTCAATTTTAAGAAAGAGACAGAATTATACTGGATGTCTGCCGCCATCTCTTTCCCACACTGCAATAGGATTGAAATAATCCTACTTTAAGATGCATGGTAACTGTAATTCCGAACTTTTAGATCTAGCATGCATCAAAATATTTTTGGACTTAACGCTTGAAAGTCTGAAAATATAGAAATAAAGCTATTTAATACTGGCCGAAAATATACAGGCATATAGTTGCCTGAATAAAAAATATAAAACAGTTTTTGCATATGGTAACATTGCCGAGTAGTGGCAGTTTAAAGCGACGTAGAAAGGCATGCCAAGTATCACTAGTTAATAAACTAACATAATAAAATAACTGGTTTGAAACGGCATGAGTATTCCGCTAGCTTTTGTTGAGCATGTATTTATAATTATGATTTTTAGGACTTTATGAAAAACTTGAATATTTTTCTATTATGGTAACACTTCTATAGATACCTTTATTATCAACTACTTCAAGGAAACGCTTATTTCGAAATACATTATTGTTTTTCAAAAACTCATAGAATGCAAACACGCAAATCTATCATATAAATTAATCACAATTTTTTTTATTATTTATTTTCAAACATTTTTTTTTTCAATTTAATTTACTCCATCGACTATTTATTTTATACGTAGGATCAGGGACATACAAAATTCTGGAATATTTTATTTAAATATTTTATTAAAAATATAGGTTGCGCAAAGACAACAAAGTCAGCAAAGAGGACCTGCTGCTCAGACCACAGTTCTAGTCCAAAATCCTCAGGTAAGTTTGCAAAAGAAGTATTAATAAACGTTAATATGAACGCAAGTTTTGTTTTTGCCACAATTTTTATTCTGCCGTAATCAAAAAATTGCATTTGAAAAAAAAACCATACAAAAGTATCTTAATATCGAGGGATGTGTGACGTTATGTACGCAAGTTTTATGTTTTTGCTGCAATTTTCATTCTACCGGTAGCAAAAAAGCGTATTTGAAAAAAGAACCATACAAAAGAATCGTAATATCGCGGGAGGAAACTAACCAACCGCATTGCCTACTTATCTTAAGCTGTAAAAATGAGCTTTACTATTGGTTAACATTTTACACACGTCCCACATTATTTTTTAAGTTTTTCTTCCCTGGTTGTAGGCCTAACTTCAAAGGCACCCATAGGTTATAGGCACTGGGTTGACCTGCATGATGCCATACATAAAATAATAATAAAACACCATTAAATCCGTACAGGCTATGGACGTAGACCCCGAAGCATTGATCAAGTGTACAACAATAACTCCCGGCGGTATAGCTAGCAGTACGCCAACTGATAAGGTAAATACAGACAAAAAATCTAACCAGCTTTTTTTTTGCGGATATAATATTATCAAATCACTTTCCCCGGTCTGGGTGTAGCTGGGGGAGTGTCAGTCTTTTACTGACTAAAATCACCCCATGTTTCACCTTTTGCCCTTTATGTTCCGGGGCCGCGTTATCTCTTTCGGGCAAACTGCAACCCCGGTAGGATCAGATCACATATAAGGACTGTTTTGCTTGCACAACCCGACCGCTATATAGGCGTTTAATTTTGCTCATCAACCAATTGTATCGTAGGAGTTGTTTTTTGCCGAGCTGCTTGTTTTTTTTAATGAATTTAAAGTAAAAAATAACTTTTAGGTATTGTTCGCTTTTTCAGTTCATTTTAATAGTAATATCCACCCTAAGTGCCGTTCAAATAAATATTTCCAATTGATGTTAGGTTTAAAAAAATTACAACTTTATTCAACTCTTATTAAGGTTGATATCAGTATGACTAGTTAGAGAGAGCTAGAGCTAGCTAGTACGAAATTGTATGCTAGTGTTTTAAAGTGGTTTTTACCACAAAGTATTCACTTTTGAAAAATAAACCACGAAAGCAGTTTAAAACTATGTAGTACATAATATAATTTACTGTTATTTGCAGGTCCACATTAATCAGCAAGAGGATTTAATTGGTAAATATACAAAGTTTTTATTTCAATATTGTTTAAAAATATATTTATGTACTTATTGTATTTTATTTTTACATATTATAATATATAATATTTCACTAAATAACTGCTCTTTTTACGTTTGTGTATATTACTGCAAGCAGTACACTATTGACTAGCCCCTCCATATTTTTAACCGACTTTGAAAAAAAAGATGAGGTTCTATGTTCGACCTTTTTATTTTTGTGAACCGATTTTAATCATTCTTTTTGTATTGGAAAGGGTATACTCTAAGATGGGTCCATGTAAATTTAAGTTTTATTGGTCACCGATTTCTGGAAGTAAAGTTAGGTTCCACTTTTTAGGGTTTTATTTTTGTATTTGCGTTCAGTAAATACAAAGGTTTTCTGAACGCTAATACAAAAATCATATGGAAAATAAATGGTCTATCAACAAAAACACCGCCATTGTAGCCCAAAAACTAGTATTTTTATATAACTGTCATAATTCATGTTTGGTGTGAACAATCTTCTATTATTTATCTTGATAACCGGTGTGTTTACTTTATTTGTTATATTTTCAGCACCAAAGGAGGAACCAGTGCAAATTCAGATAGACGAGCAAACACAATTGACTATTGTAAGTAACTGTAAGAACTAAGCTAGACTACTTCAAATAAAGCGCATATAATTCTTTTAGAATATAATTTAAATCTTTATTTTTTAAGTTACATGTCACACTTTTATCTCAAACCTACTCTTATGTTTTTTTTCTATTCTAATTTTAAAACGACCTGAGTATTTGAACATTATGGTAAACCAGCCAGCATTGGTTAGGTTATGAAACCTCTTTCATAACCTTAATTACTGTAAACTATTCTGTGTCCGCTTTATCATTTATGTTTTTTTTTTATAAACATGACATTTTAGTGATGTATTGACAAGAACAAACGATAGGAAAAATGGGAAGAAAAAAGGTAAGGCTTTACCCCGCAATGAGACACATCTGGCTCATCCTTACTAATATTATAGAAGCGAGATTGAGTTTGTTTGTTTTGTACGTCTTTTTCGCCTAAATGACTAAACCGATTTTGATGAATTTTGGTACAGAAATAGTTAGGGCCCTGGAGACGGACATAGGCTAAAAGTGAGAAAAGGGGGAGAAAGAGGGAATAAAATAGGAGAGAAGAATATTTAAAAAAAAGATGGAGAAATGAGACAGAAAGAGGGAAGAAAAGGGAAAACTTAGCATTACTATTACAATAAATAAGGCGCAAGGGCAAAAACTACAGGTAGCAAGTACCTGCAAATCAGGAAAAGGCAACTGTGTTACCCCGAATTTAATGGAATTCATTGAGAGAAGCTTTTGCCCAGCAGTAGGATAATGCAGGCTAACAGTATCAGTATTTACCAGGGGTGGCCGACTTGATATACCTAAGATTCTTATTCTTTATTGCACACAAAACAATAATAAACACACAAATTACAATATATAGTTTATATACAACGGCGAGCTCTACTTTTTACGGACGAAATCCGGTGCGATCTACCAATATGTATGCCATTATGTAGTATTTTTTTCATTAAAAACTTGCTGGCGCCCGCGACTTCGCCCGCGTGATATCGAAAATAAAAACCAGTCGATCGCGATCGTCTGTTTGGCCTTCCTTGGTATATACCATCATGTTTTTGGGGACTGCTTCTTTGGTCTTGTGGTCGCAAGCGCGACTTCTTAGCATAAGATCCTGGGTTCGATTCCCGGATCAGGTAGTGTTATTGGAGTTTTCCATCGGTCTGTGTGAGTCTGGATTTGTGCCCGTTTGATGGCCTGATTTTTGTTTTGGATTGGGAAATCATCAAATAATTTCAGACTTCTTCTGACTTAAACCCACCCATGTTCCTTCCATTGCCCTTTATGTTCCGGGGCCGCGGGATACCGCGGGGTTGCGGGTTGTTCGAAAGAGATATCTTTTGAAAAACCCGCAACCCCGTCGATGACAGTAGGCTCGCTCCCTATTACATAAGACCTAAAACATAACTGACGAAATGTGGGTACCAAATGGTATTAGGCACAGCTCTGCCTAACTGCCTGACCCATATTTAAATGCAAGCGTGCAGTTATGTGTATAAAAAACCTTAATCTCGCTTCTCCTTTACAGAAATCAGCTCAAAACAAGATGCTAGCAGACCTATTAAAGAAAAACTCCAACCCTCCACTGCAAGTTGTGCAAATGGGCCCACAGATCAATGCGCCGACCATACAAATCACTGAAACGGGTCAAATCGTTCAGGTCAAGTCAGACCCAACACCAGTCATTCAGTTCAACGACTCTGGCCTTGTATCTCAAGGAAATCAATATTTTCAAATAAAGAACGAACAAGGTCAACTTATTCAAATAAAGAACGAACAAGGTACGCTATGCTGTTTTTGTTACACTTTATTTCTATCTATACTAATATTATGAAGGATTTGTTTGGTTTGAACGCGCTAATCTCATCATCTGCCTTTGTCAACTTTGACGGCATGACTGGCGCAGTGGCTGAGCGATCGACTGTTGCGCTGCGTGACGCGGGTTCGATCCCCGCACGGAACAAATATTTGTATGACTTACAGGTAGTTGTTTCGGGTCTGCCTGTTGGGGTATGTTAGTCTTAGGGCGGCGCAACGTTTTCTTGAACAAGAAAAGAAATAATGTTAGTAAAACTTATAGAATACATAATTGTATTTTCGGCAATGAAAATGTGTAATTGGAATTTTAAAAGTTTTTTTTATTATTATTATTATATATTAACCTTAGACTTACAATCCGTCTTGAGCAAGAATGGTGATGCTTTTAAATTTCTGTATGAGCTCTTTGTGCCCAGCAGTGGGACAATTATAGGGTGGTATCATTATTTTTATTATTTATTTAAAGGTCAAATCATTCAGTTGAAGAGTGACCAATTACAAGCGCCAATTCTTCAGTACAAGAACGAACAAGGGCAGTTGGTTCAGGTCAAGACTGAAGGTCAAATTCAGCTCAAGACGGATAAGGAAGGAACTGAGATGGTGCCGGCCGATCATTCGTATACTGAGCCGCCTGCTAAGAAAATTAAGGTTGAAGAAAAGGTTAGTTTTTGGTGTTAAAATTGTATATACTATACTATAAGCGACCTACACAAAAGTCCTTTTTGGATATTGTTCGTCGTGTCGTTGAGTTCCTTGAATCGAGCTATATGATAGCTGACAAATGCTTGCACTGACTGGACAGGTCCAGTCAATCTGTGCTGCTTTCTTAAAGAGACCATCTCCGACACTAGTGACTATGTATATCTCTGGGTTTATTTCGGCTGTTTCTTCTCAGAGAGTCGGTACGAAAAAAAAAAACGACGTGCAAAAGTTTTTGTAAAAACCTACATGCAAAAATACTTGAGGTCTTTGGCGACACGGTTGGCGCAATGGCTAACCGATCGACAGCCGCGTTGCGTGTCGCGGGTTCCTTCCCCACACGGAACAAGTATTTGTATGGCCTACAGATAGTTGTTCCGGGTCTGGCTGTTAGTGTAGGTGAGTTTAAATGTTTGTAAACGCACCCACGATACAGGAGAAATTGCAAGTGTGGGGAAAAGTTAAAAAAGAAATCGTAATTAATTTATCATTTGACAACCAGCAAGCCTGAGAGATATTTCTTTCATAGAATGTTAAGCCAAGTTAAAAGCCCATGGGCGGCATAAAAACTTTGACACCAGACACTAAACACACTATTAATAAAGAAAGAAGAAAAAGTGGAAAGGCTGTACTTGTTATCTTCGCAATCGCGATCTTTTCTGGAACCTTTACAGATTCTATAATTAACACTTGAAACGGGATATTTACCATGTTTGCTATTTGTATCGAGTTTCCGATATTTCGGCGATGTTGCAAACGCCATGATCACGGATGAACTGAAGTTATTGCGGGTGGATGTTTTCGAGCCGACAAAACGATCTCCCCTTTTTCTTATTCGTTTTTGCAACATCGCCGAAATATCGGAAACTCGATACAAATAGCAAACATGGTAAATATCCCGTTTCAAGTGTTAATTATAATATTAGTAACCATGTCAGTTTATAGACTTTACAGATTCGTTCAGTCTGTATGTCTGTATGTCACAGCCATTTAACTCCGAAACTATTGGCACCACACAGAAATCTGGATAGTATAAAGATTGAAAAAAAATATGATTCTTGAACATTTTTCAGCCACAAGAGAGCGTATCAAAAACAGCAGCGAATCTGTATGCTGCGCTTGCAGCCTCAGCGTTGGAAGATGAAGAGGATTTGGTAAATATACATTATTATACATACACAGTATAATATATATATATATTATACATACCTACATAGTGTGATATCAATTGTTATTCATTATACCTATAGTAACATACTTTAACTAGCTGGCGCTCGCGGCTTCGCCCGTGTGATATCGAAAAAAAGTATCATGTGTTATTCCAGACTATAAGCTACCTCTGTGCCAAATTTAATCAAGATCCGTTCAGCTGTTTTGACGTGAAAGAGAAACAAATGTCATACATCCATCCATCCTCACAAAAATTTGCATTTAAACATTGGGATTTAACACTTACAAATATTAACAGCCGCTCGGGTCTCTCATTACATACCGAGTTTCCTCCGTGCGTCGGAAAGCACGTTAAGCCGTTCGTCTCGGCTGTCATTTTTAAATCTTACAGTCGTCTTACCAAATAATTCCAAGTTATGTTCCTAAAATTAATGTATTTACCATTCTTATCGAATGGATTGGCGCGGTACTACAACCTAGGTAAGCGCAGCTTAAACCTTGAAGGTCGACCCGAGCGGCAGTTATTATTTAGCTACGAGGTCAATTTCCTTACCTAACTAAATAAAAAAAAACTTTAATTTAATTGTTTGTGTAGTATACGCTGTAGGTACACCATTGACTACTCCCCGTTATATTTTCATATTCATACAATCCATCCAAAGGTTGTCTGGAAGATATCGCTATCAGCGATAAGACCGCCATTGTAACCATAGATTTTGCAATTTCTGTAAAAATAAGTTATAGTGAACTTTTGGTGAGAAGTAAAGCATTAAGTCTTTAAACTGACATGGTTACCAACATTATAATTAACACTTGAAACGGGATATTTACCATGTTTGTTATTTGTATCGAGTTTCATTCAGAGTTCATCCGTGATCATAGCGTTTGCAACATCGCCGAAATATCGGAAACTCAATTTAAATAATAAACATGGTAAATATCCCGTTTCAAGTGTTACAAACATGGTAAATATCCCGTTTCAAGTGTTAATAAGTATAAAGTATATTTTATTCTAAGTGAAATGTGCCCTCTTTATTTCATGACTGTACATTATGGCGTGAAGCGCCCTCATGGATTGCTTTTGGGAGCACTACGAGCTAAGGTCTAGATACTAACTTTTCATATTTATCGTATGCACAGATTTGTAACAGAGGAGAGTTTTCACAAACATCAATACTGAGCAGATCATTTCAATCACCTCACCATAGTTACATAATTATAAGCCTTAATAACGTCCGCTTAAAGAGTATTTCTGTTTGCGTGAGTAGGTTTTAAGTTTTTTTTTGTAACTTAGAAATGATCAGGTATCTGTATCTTTAAGGTAGCTTAGTAGAATAAATGTAGTCTGGTTAGTATTAAGGTGAAAGCGTCAGGGCAGCCCGTGATATTCAAATTTTCTTAAGTTTTTTTTTGGTTTTTGCCTGAGTCGGGTTGTATGATGATTAAAATAAGATTCGTGACCGTTACAAATATGATTTACTTAGTTAGTTACTAGCTGTGCCCAGCGGTTTCACCCGCTTCTCAAGTCCCGTTTTGAAGAGGGTCACCCTCATCACAAAAATAGATTACGACCGATTCTTAAATCTACCGCATATACATAGAAAATTTGTTAAAAATCGGTCAAGCTGTTTCGGAGGAGTATCGCAACTAAAGCTGTGACACGATTTATTATATGAGATTAAATAAGATGATTTATTTAATTATGCACAAACAAAATACATTACAGGTCATTACATTAAGACAAAAGTGCACAAAGGTACAGCTTATTTAATGAGTAATTTCAAAGTTGGATGAGATATGTAGACATTGTGTGGAAAAGAAAAAAGCAGGAAAATTTAAATTTATTAATCATATAATACACATACAAACAAATAAGTCACTTATAAAGATAAATAATGAGATAGTAAAAATATATCTAAAATATATAATTATGCAGAATATTACAGTTAATAGGAGAGGTAATGCTCTTTGACTTGCTTTTTAAAGATAAATAATGTTTTAGAGTCTCGCATGTTAGATTATCATTTCATCATTGAATAACGTCTTTAAATGAAATTGTCATCTAACCTAGAAAATACAAACGCTTAATAAAAAATAATGATTTCGTGGGCTCCTCAGACGCTTTTTCCAACAAGACCAGCTATTCTCATAAACACATTCTTAATTTCTTTTCTAGTCATGTAATTATGTCGTATTTTTTAGTTTCTAGTCTTTATTTATTCATTCCGTTCGCTCTGTAGTAAATCTGTTAATGTGTAATAGTGGTAGGTAGGTTTGTAGTACTTGTATACAGTAGAACGCACGTCAATTGCCGTAAAAACCGATTTAAGTTGGTACCGGCACTTGAAACTCTGTACTCTTTTAGGCCATTACAATCACGAGCAATAACATGTATGTAAACACTTCAAACTAAAATTATATTCCTTTCTTTTATATTCCTTTTGGTTAAAACGTTGCCCCACACTAGGAATTTCTCCTGTGTTGTAGGTGCGTTTACAAACATATAAACTCACATACACAAACAGCCAGACCCGAAACAACTATCTGCAGGTCATACAAATATTTGTTCCGTGCGGGATACGAACCCGCGACACGCAGCGCAGCAGTCGATCCCTCAGCCACTGCGCCAACCGTGCCGTCAAAATTCAAAACGTATTTCTCCTTTTTTACGGATGGAAGTTCATAAAATAACTTCCCCCGCTCTGAAGGGGGGGCGGGGCTCAGACATTTACTGGCTAAAATCCACCCATGTTCCTTCTTTGGCCCTTTATGTTCTGGGGCGGCGGTAACTCTTCTAGCATATCCCAGCAGGAACCGCTACCCCGCCAGGAACTATTTCCTCCTACTGTATTGATTAACGTATAAGTGTATACATGATTTTGCTCGTGCGTGATTGTACATAGCCTAAGTGTTAAACACGTGTCGTACACTGTACTACCACCAAGAGTTGAATTTGCGGATTTTTGAAACAAAATCTCGTGCTTACGATGACCACAACTGTGTAAGACCAAGAAAACAGAAAAAAATGCGCAGTTTTTCTTATATTAATTTTTTCAACGCTTTATTCACATACATTTGACAAGAGAGCGCGTGTCCTGGAAGCAAATTACACAAATATGTGACAAAAATTTTGGTAAAATGAGTGGGTTGGGTTGGAGGGCACACTAGTACATATATGAACGCCTATTACTATTCTTTTGAACGCCAGAGCGTTCAAAAAAATAATGATTGTTTGAAAAAAAAATGTCAGGCTTTTGGTAATGATTACAGATGTTTAACGACTCTGTTTCAACCAATAGGAATAAAGCAAAAAAATACCAAAGAAGAGAAAGTTTATTGCGTCCGTTCGCTGCAAGCAAAAATAGTCCTTACGGTGTTCAAATTCATATTTTGGTGATAGTACCATTGATGTTTTAGAAGTAGTGTAGTTTAGTTTTTCTAGATTTAGCTATTTTTGTCAAAATATTAATGTATTTTCCTGTAACCAGTTGCCACCGAAACAAGAGACTGTTGAAATGATTCAACAACCAGTTTTGATGGCATCTGGTGAAAATTCAGTCATCATACAAGAGCCTATCCTACAGGTAAGACTTCACAGTTTATTCAAAATATCTCTATACAACGTGTAAAAAAGGAGCAATAACATTTAAGAGGGTATATATGGATAAGGGGGCACACATCTAAGGTGATAAGCAGTCTTTGTTCATGTTCCCAGGTTCTGAAATACTATACTTTTTAGAGGTTTTTTTTTCTTTTAAAGTTCTAGCGACAACCCAGTTTGTAGTAGGTAAGTTATTCCAGTAGGTACCAACTTTAAGATATACATTACTAGCTTTCGCCCGCGGCTTCGCCCGCGGCTTCGCCCGCGTTAAATTTGGGGTAACACAGTTCCCCTTGCTCCTTATTGATTTGTAATAGCAACGCTAAGTTTTCCCGTTTCTTCCCTCTTTCTCCCTCACATCCCACTTTTCTCAAAAAAATATTAGCCTATGTCCGTCTCCTGGTTCCCAACGATCTCTGTACTAAAATTCATCAAAATCGGTTTAGCCATTAAAGCGTGAAGAGGTAACAAACAAACAAACAAATTCACTTTCGATTTTATAATATTAGTAAGGAAGTAAGGATATCCCATGTAATCAGCGCATTCATATCGTCGGCCATTGACCTGAACGCCTAGGGTCGTAAACGTGAAGTAAAAAAAAATGTATGTTAATTATGATTCTTTCACAGGGTATTATTAACATGATATATGTGCCTACCTATAAGTATCAGTGCTCCTATTTTTATAAATTGTATAACTATATCATAACATCATAACCCGCCTACAAGCCCCGAAGGCTTAAGGCAGAATGTACGTAGTAATGTACCTAATAATATGTATACATTTTGCCAGTTTTATGTTTATGCCCCATTTAGAAGGGGGCGAGCCTATTGGCATCAATCGGGAATGGATTCAAACTCCGTGAGCTGCTAATAACATTTTTCTCTTGGAAATACCCAATCACACTTTGCTCGAGCTGGGGTTTTTTGATTTCCAATCATTTGTTGTCAGTCTTATACTGACTAAAACACATCCATGTTCCTGTTTTTGCTTTCTTTTTCCGAGGCTGCGGTATCTCGGTATCGCTTAAGCTGGGAATGGTGGGATGGGACCAAGTTCCAAATAAATTTATTTTAAAATGGTCTTGAAATTTTATAAAATTTGCACTATACATAGTGGAATACAGCGACACGAAAACGTTTCCTTTTTTTGTAACTGACAGTAAAGCTTTATGTGCCCCCCCTCCCCCACATTCACATTCTCCACAAGTTCAGAACTGTACTGAATACGTATGGTAATCGTTTTTGCATCGGTGTTCTTTCCACCCTGTATGGAGTAACTTCTTCAAGAGCTTAGATGGCTAAATCTGAAAATAAGGATTATTAAGAAACTAGCTTTTGCCCTCGGCTTCGCTCGCGTTAAATTCCGGGTAACACAGTTCCCCTTGCGCCTTATAGATTTGTAATAGCAACGCTAAGTTTTCCCTTTTTTCTCTCTTTCTTCCTCACATCCCACTTTTCTTGAAAAAAAGTTAACCGTCTCCTGGTTCCCAACTATATCTGTACCAGAATTCATCAAAATCGGTTTAGCCATTAAAGCGTGAAGAGGTAACAAACAAACAAACTCACTTTCGCTTTATTAATCTCGAGCTCGATTCCTAGAAAAAGACCACGTGCATAATACGATAAGCGTATACTGTTTTCTGTATGTGGGAAACTTTGTACTGCATTGCGAGTAAACTTGACTACGCAAGCAAAATGAAAACCAATTATTAATTTAAAATAAGAAGCCTTAACTAACAAATACAACTAAATAATTGACCTCTACCCTAAATTAATTTTCTGTATCAATAATCCAATCTGCTTACCAACACTTTTCAAAAACTCATCCAAATGATTTTAATCTATATTCCAAAAGCATAAAGGTTAAAATAGTACGCCTTAAGTAGTAGCGTGGCAATTAGCAATAAGGTTTACAACTCAACTGTGTGATAACAAGGGTTTTTGTAAACCAGGTTCAGCAACCGACGATGTCGGTGCAACAGCCTGCAATGCAAGTGCAACAGCCATCTCTGCAGGTACAGCAACCAACGTTACAAGTTCAGGGGTCTACGATGCAGGTAACACATGAAAACATTTCTCATGACTCTTGACTCATCATCATTTTTACGGTTCCGTACTTTAGATGAAAAAAAAAAACAGAACCCTTCTAGGAGAACCTTTCCATTTTGTTGTCCGTCTGGCTGTCTGCCTGTCTGTTAAGACACTTTATCTCGAGAACGCGTGGAGTTGAAATTAAAACAATATACTCAACTCTATGGTCTCTTTGTGCTGTGAAATAATCAACGATCTAACGCCCGGTTCCAATAAACAAAAAACGTAAGATAGATAGTAAGATTTTGACATACGTCTCATAGATTTTGTGTCAAAATACTACTATCCGTAACCAAAACGAATCGTTTTTTGTTTGTTAGAACCGGGCGTAGGTCATCAATAGATATGGCTGATTATGTCGCAAGTTTGTAGCGTATCTCTCGGTGTGCCAGTCTGACTCGGCCGGCTATTGGCCGGTTTTGTTTGGAAAAGCCCGCCATGCTATTCTCAAATGGCAGATACACCTGAAAGGCAGGATCAACAGTGCTGACCTCCAGAAGAACTCAAGGCAAAGTCCCAGAGAAATAATATAACTGTATTGAATCCCGCAACGAAATTAATCAGAAAAGAATAAGGGGGCATTGAAGGGGGGGGGTCGGTTCCAAGTCGGCCGTAGCAAAGAAAACTTCTGCAGATGAGGGTTTCATAGACGACTCAGATACCAAGTGTATATATCTCGGCGTGTCGCCACAGATCTTTCACCTTCTACAGGACAGCGTAGGCCCGACAACCTACGATGTTTCTCACACTTAAGTACTGACGCTGTAACAACAACATTGTAAAACGAAATTTATTTAAAAGAATAACCATTGAGTTTCTTGCCGGTTCTTCTCCATACGAAACAGCCTACCCAAACCGTGCACCTTTTCTCGATGTGAAATAAAATATTTTGATTTTTCCTTCTCTGTTACAGCAGACGTTACAGATGCAACAACCGATGTTGCAAGTTCAGCCTATGGATGTACAGAATATCATTGCTTCGCAGGCCGGACAGCTTATTCTCCAAGGTAGTGCTTTAATTAACTTGCTCTCATCATTTTGTTTTTCTACTAAGTGAGTTATTGTAACAATGTTTTCTGAAAAAGTATTCTTTATTATATTCTTTAGTATTTTGTTTCGTGAAAGCATAATTTTATCCATCCTTATTAGAAGTGGTTTTTCGTTTTTTCATAAATGGTAGTGATAAATGACGTTTATTTTGCAAATAGGTTTTCACAAACATGTCTTTTTTTAACTATAAGAGGCCTGTGAGACACATCTCATACTGACTACTCTGAGAAGAAACACTCGACACAAAATTAGAGATCATAGTCTCTTTTGAAGTCCAGACAAAAATCTTGGTCAACTTACATAAGGACTATGCATGCTAGTTCTGAAATTTATAAGAAATCACCACACAGATTTTAGTGGACCTGTCCAGTCAGTGCAAGCATTTTTATTGTATCTTAACAAAACGTTGCCACACACTAGGAATTTTCATGTATCATGGGCGCGTTTGCAGACATTTAAACTCACATATAGCCAGACCCGGAACAACTATCTGTAGGCCATATTATTGTTCAGTGCGGGGATCGAACTTAACACGCAGCGCAGCAGTCGATTGCTCAGCCACTGCGCCAACCATGTCGTCAATTTGTCAGTTATCGTGTACATTATACTGTTATCTTATGTTTGCAGAGAAAACAATATCAACGCAACCGACACAGTACATGCAACAACCAATGCAAATCATAGCCACACCCAGCAACGCCCAAGGTAATACAAATCTTAGAAGTTAAATTTGCCCCCATTCCCGATTGAATTGTAATCAATCAATCAATCAATCAATCAAATCATTTATTTCAATTAGACCATTACAGGCACTTTTGAATGTCAAGAAACAAAATGAATCTACAGTCCCGGTCACAAGGCATAATAACTTGTGAAAGTACTGCAGTTGCCCATTCCAAAGCGTTGATCTCTATGGAGAAGAATGGGCAAGAAACTCCATGGACACTCTTTTAAATTCTAATATTTTTACAAAATAGTATTTACATCATTCGTGTTGAGATTATACAAATATGTGAGAACGATGTAGAAAGACGTGCACAGTAAGAGCGTCCAGAGTAAATAAAAAACAAAATTCAATTTAAATCTAAATAAATTAAAAATGACCGTGGTAGTTAAAAAATGACCAGCCCCAACTGACAGCGCCCGTTCACGAACATGACGTATGGATCAGCCCCATTCAGCTCGACCATTTTGAAGGGAGCTAAATGACCCGACACACCCGCCACCATCAGCGAGACATTTAAGTGAGCATGACACTATTAACCACCAGGGCTTCGTCAAGTCTATGATAATACATAGCACTCACATATGGGCTTAATAATTATACAATACTAGAGAATTGATTCTATACATTGCAAAGATAGTCTTACAATCTTCTGCAGCTTCCACTATAGCTTCGGATACTTATTAATGAGTTTACCCCTATGCTTGAGGAGCAGGACCAGCATTGAGCCAAGCATTTTTATCATCAATATAATCCCCCAACTTATAATATGCTTGCCTACATAGTGTGCGTTTAATACAAGATTTAAATTTCGTTTCATTCAGTTGAAGAATGTGGGGAGGTATTTATAATTTTGCACACATGGTTAGTTTGGGTATCAATACATGTTAAGCTAAGTGACGGACCTGCCGGGATTGCGGGTTGATCGAAAGAGGTACCTCGGCTCCGGAACATTAAAACTAGTAGAAGGAACAGGGGTGGGTTTTAGTCAGTACAAGTCTGACACTCCCCCCCCCCCCCCCCGTTCCGCCATTTTAAATCGAATATGGCGGACTCCGAGCGATTGCCGACTAGTAATTTTTAACGCATTTCCGTGATATGGGTATATACAGTGAAACCTGGATAAGTGAGACTTGAAGGGACGAGAGAGTTAGTCTCACTAAAAGAGGTATTCCACTAACCCAGGGTCTTCACTAACAGAGGTGATTCAGGGCCAAGGTGTCGGGACCTCAGCATGAGGTCCAGTTATGGAGGTTTTTCACTTACCCAGGTCCCACTTAACAAGGTTTCACTGTATTTACTTTTTAAAACTTTGCCCCTACACCAAGAATTTCTCCTGTATCGTGGGTTCGTTTACAAACATTTAAACTCACATACACAAACAGCCAGACTCGGAACAACTATCTGCAGGTCATACAAATATTTGTTCAGTGCGGGAATCGAACCCGCGACACGCAGCGCAGCAGTCAATTGCTCAGCCACTGCGCTAACCGTGCCGTCAAAGGATTTAAGGGTTTTTTTTGCTGACAATACGAGAAATTAAATGATGTCACTCTATAGTGTTTTTTTATTTGTATGTAAATAATTTTAAAGAAAACCTTAAATATTTGAATAGTTAGGAAATTCCCGTAAATGACAGGGTTCGACCAGCAAGTGGTCATCTAATTATAGTAATTATGTAGGGTTGAAATTAATATCACATACACACGACTACACATCAATCTTTACAAAACCAGTTTAGACGGATATCTCTTTGTTCGGAAAATCTACGGTGTACGATCCGTATAAAAGAGATCCACATAAACTATGTTTTTCTTTTTCTCATGTGATTTTGATTCTTGTTGTCTTGCCTTTGTGTTGTATTTTAAATAAAAAAATAAACTAAACTAAACATTTTAGGTGGCATCAGTTACATCGCCCAAAACATTCCAGGGAGTATGATGCAAAAAACTATTATTATAGTACAAGGGCCTACCGGCGGGGGACCTCTTACTTTGACGGTATGTATCTCTCATATCTTATAATGAGTTATATTATAGTTCAGCAAGTATAACGGGCGATCCGATCCAGTAGTTGAACTGGCCGTGGGTTGTGCTGCCCTTCTCAATTCGGAATCGTCATTAAAAAAGTGATTAAATTTGTGTGTAATGTGTGTTTGTTTTTAAAAATTCTAAAACCTCGTTTTAATGGTAAACGTATTGTTTTTGTGTTTTAAAAACATACTGCGGAAAATGTTGCAATATGTTTGTGAGACATGTTTTCATATAACGCAAGTTAATTGTATACTTAATTCAATATTCTGTTTCATGTCTAAATATTTATATACAATTTAAATTGTTCCTGAATGAATAAATAAATAAGTCTTGTTGGCTATAAAGACGCATTTGCGACTTGTAAGTTTAACAGAAAAAATATATAGTAACAAAAAAGTATTAAAACATAAGTGTTATACAAAAAGGTGAACAACCCAGGGGGCCTGGACGAGGCGACGCTAAACAGCCTTATTACGCAGGCAACAGAGGCGATAACCCAACAGCAAATTATACAGGTTACACGCAAATCAAGTAGCTAACACACACAGTTTCATATCTTACTCCATAAAGTCGGTCAATGCAAAGGGAGGAAGTGGTGGGTACTTACATCCTAAGTTATGTTATAACTGTAAGCATGACCACCAATCAAGGTAAGCATAACCGGTATAACCTGGTATCTCGTAAAACGAGAAAGTAAGAACAAGCGAGGCCATGTTATACTGGATATTTTTAACTTGATTTGTTGTCGTGGACAAGGATATTTTTGGCACGTGGCCATAATTGGAACTCATGCTGTAATATATTGCATAAATGCTTACTAACAGCGCCCTCCATCAGTACCAAAAAGTCCTTGTAACACTGTATTGTAACTAGGGATGATAAATTTATGGCACTTTTTTATTTTATCTTTTTGTTAATTTGTCTCATGAGATATTAGTCGATACTAGACTATGATGTCAAAGATCTAAACTCAAAGGGTTTTGTCATAAGAGAAATGCTCATGTCGTCTCGCTATTGTTTTTTATGACCAAACAAGAAAATTTAAAAGGGATAAAGTGCACTGTTTAGTATAAAATCTGCTGTGAACGACTATATGGAGAAGATTGGATAAACTGTGCTAATAATCTTTGCTTCAACTCATACTAATAGTTCTGGATAATGCCTTTTGGGTTCTCATAAAAATAATAATGATCATTTCCTTTCTGTTTTGCTTCTTTGTGCCTAACAAATATCTACACATAAAGTGGGTTTTTCCGTTTTAATCAGGGTATTTTCTACTATTCATTTGTTGTATCGTCTACGTTTTCATGTGTATTATAAGCGAGTATAAAGTATTTAACAATGCTGCTAATGGTCTTTATTGCTGTTAAAGATTACGCTTTGCTACAGCAATAAAGGCCCAGCAACAACATTTGTTGTGACGATTTTTTATGGTTTCAACTGGGGCTTTATTGCTGTCGTTGAGAGTATACTAAAACAGCAATAAAGGCCTAGCTGTTAATCAGCAATTTAACAATTAATACATTTTTATGAAGTATTCAAACGTTTACAAAATAAAATAATATAGTTCCAAAGTAAATTGTTTCCAAACGAAAGTCTAAGGATAGATGGAGATACTAATTGATTAAAAAATATTCAGTCTGATAAATATTTTTCAAAATTTATGGGGAATGCACGATTTTTATTATGTTGCGTGTATAATTGGGCTCATTGAATCTCATAATATAACATTCTCGCTTTACTAACTTTAATTATGGGTTACTAAATTATTGATTAAATTATGTTTATTTATATCAACGGCGGTGAAAAGGCTATACTTTAATTGATAACTACACGTTGGTAAGTTAAGCCATGTTTATGAGTGAGCACAAACGCACCTGATATCTTACCACGTGGGACGTACACTAATAAAGGCCCTCTATATTTTGAAAATAAAAAAAATGATTTCCACGAGGGTACTCACACATAAAAATGACAAAACCGGTGCACGGTTTTAAAATATATATCTATATATTTAGAGGTGCAAATGCACTGCGCCTATTTCCAATACATAAATCCAACAGAATTTTGTAAATAAATAGATAAACTAGCGAACCACCCTGCTTTGCACGTCGCCATCTATCGGTTTAAAGCTTTCTTTCATATTTTATATTTCAAGTTGAAACCAGAAATTTTATTGAAATCGGTTTAATAGTTTCGTGGATAAGTGTGTACGAACATACGGATAGCCCGCAGTGCATTAACACCCAATACAAATTTAATTCCTATAGATCAGCACATAGAACATGTAGCAATAAGAAATATAAACTTTACGTTGTTGAAATAAAGTTGGTTATCGCAGAACTCGGGTGTGATACAGTCTACCCAGAGGGTGTTATCTCAGCCAGCATTAGTGAGTACTTCGCAGGCCATAACGATGATGAAGAATGTCCTCGCTCAGGTTCCATGCACAGAATATTATAGAATTTAGCTTTTGGGACAGGTTTTTAGGTTTGTAGGGCGTTAGATGCGTTTGCGCAGGTTTTATGGCCCTTTTTGTAGATTGTATGCTCGTCGCCTATGCGCCAAAGAAGTATTTCTTCGTTCTTTTAATTATTTCATCAAAATCGTATTTCAAAAAATAATTGCTCATTATTTCGACTCCTGACGTGATTAAAAAAAAAAAACTTTCTATGATAAATGACTTTTTTTATTTAATAAAAAAATTGCCCCACACTAGGATTTCTCCTGTATCGTGGGTGCGTTTACAAACATTAAACTCACATTTACAGACAGCTAACCTCGCCAGATGTTGGTCGAGGCTACTGGCCGAAAAAACCATCAGCAGAATATCTGCTGTATTCACAGATACTTATTATTTAATTGGTCCGTTATTGACTGCTCCGTTGGTCTCACGGTCGCAATCGACTGCCGAGTACGGGATCCTAGGTTCGATTCCCAGCTCGGAAACGAATTTCACAGCCGGTCATTGGTTCTGCGCCTGATCTCTCTTCGGTCGTGTTGTCGCCCCATCGCGTATATAAGAGTAAGGGAACAGAGAGTGCACCCCTTGCCTTGCACATACTTGTGTACTTTTACATCTCTCGCGCAGTTGGCTAATCTCCGCTGTGATTGGCCGCCGTAGCCGAAAGCGGTCAGTTGGACTATACGACCAATTAAATATATGTATTTTATTAGTCAACTAGCTGTGCCTGTATGCGTTGCTATACAATTTTCTACCTTTCTACCTACCCTACCTTTTCTTTGCTATAAACCTCACGGAGCCCGAGACCTTTCCAACGAATGCAAAACCGTGGAAATTGGTTCGTGCGTTCTGGAGTTATAGCGTCAGGAAGGAAAACCTGACTTATTTTTATATAGTAGTTATATAACTATATTTGATAGGTCATACCTACAATATTAAAAAAGGGCTTTGCCAGTAAAAATTAAGTAAAATGTATACATCGACACATGAAAACACACCTAATATTTTCTAGTTTCAAAAAAATTACCATCAAATTCACATTTAGGCAATGACTTATACCTTAAAACCTGTCCTACGTAGGTTGTTGTTATTGTCAATGTGCATGAGTACTTTGAGTACCTTAGTACTTATTATATTGTAGAATAAAATCATATATTATTCGACAAAAGATGCCTTCCCTTTTTTTAATGCTCTTTGCTAGCATGACGTGTTGTTTAATTTTAGACTCTGTGGCTTTATATTAAAGTTTAAGAAAGCGAAAAAATTTGTTATCGTAAAAACGAGAAGTTAGTCATCGTGGTAGCTTGGTGGTCGTGTTATTATTTATATAAATTGAAATATTTTATGTTAATTTAGTTCTCTTACGTTTTATTATTTGGATGTGGGCTATTATTCTGCTTTTGGTATACATAATTGTTTCGCAATGTATAGGTGAAATTATTGATTGAAGTTAAGATAGGTAAGAGCCTGAACTACGGTAAATCCTAGGTTTAACCACTGAGATACGGTAAATGTTATGGTGGAATGACTGTGACCGACTACAAATTATGAAGATTAAAAATTCGCATCTAACTTGCCCGCCGCTGTCGCGGTACCTCTTACTCGACTCGCGCAACTTAAATGACCATATATTTTGACTCCGTAAACTTTAAGGATCGATTTTGGGAACACACACTTGAGTATATGGTATTAATTTAACTGGCGATAATGGGTCTTGGTAGATAGCAAACAGATGGGGAACAAAGTTATCCTATAAGGGGTCCGTTTTTTTCCAAAAAAACGAGATAAGTTGTTCTCTGTCTGCTGTCTGTCAAGACCATATACCTAACCTTACCAAGATAGGTTAGGTTACCCCCTGGTTCTAAACCTGGTAAATAGAAAAAAAAAATACTTGGAACATTTTTTTTACGGATGTAAAATCGTCAAATAACTTCCTTCGCTGTCTGATTTTTACGCAATACTTGTAACTCTTAAGATTTATTCGTAAACAGGCTCCCACAGTAACATATCCATGCAAACCAGAACTAATACGTTTATATGTCCTTCCATTTATGCATTGGCATTTGCAACTTGCAAATTGACAAATTGCAAATAGTAAATTTGCAATTTGCCTATTTATTTCAGGTAACAACAACGTAAATTAATATATTCAGGTGTCCATCCATTTATGCATTGGCATTTGCAACTGGTATATTATAAATTGGAAAATTGCAAATAAGCAAATTGCAAATGCGAAATAGAAACTACATTTAATATAACTTGTTCAGGTCTGTTTGGTTGATATGAAGAAGAGTGTTTTGCTTGAAGCAAGCATGTTCTATGTTGTTTTATACATTCGTGCCTTCTTATACATAGTTTTATTTTTAAATCGTAGCATCATTTATACAGGGTGTAAACGAATCCTTCACGAAGCCGTCAACCATGCGTTCTGTATATCAAACTAAGTAAATAATATATAATTAAAATTAAAGTGGGAAATGACTTTTTTTGGGTTAAAAATCACGTTTTCGTTAGAACTCAATGTTACGCACTCAAATCATTGTGCCTGGATGCATTGATTGGTATAGAGTATAGTCTGAAAGTTTTTTTAAAAGTAAAATTTTAAAAAAGATATCTTTAAAATCATAGAACTTTGATCCCCAACATCACATCCCAGATCCAGTTGAAAACCAGCGTCGGGCACTAGCTGGTCGGCAGTTTACTGAACTGGGCCTATTTAGCGCAGTCGTGAAACACACAACATTATAATTTTTTTACTTTTTTATTTTTATTTCTTTATGCTCTGTGCAGTCGAGGCAAGTACCAAATAAATGTGTCTTTCTTTCTTCTTTCAATAGCTACTTAACTAGAAAGTTGGTTGATGGTAGTATGATCTTGAAAAAAATGTTCGCAATGACGACGAGAACAAGAACTTTTCGGCTTCGCTAAGGGTTTTACTTGTACATCCTCAACTTTATCATTCATCAATAATATAGTTTTGTTTTTTTTGTGTAGTGTTAATTTCTTTCAATATTGTGTATTTCAAATTATTATGTATCTATTAGCTTATCGATGTAACTAAACATCAATGCAACTTCTTAAATATCGAATAAAAAAAATATCCACAGAACGCCCCTCAAATTACGCCAAGCCAGCAACCGATAATAACCAACCAACCACAGCCGCATAAGGCTCAGATCATCAACCAACAGCAACCACAGCAGATCATGGTTACTCAGAAGCAACCACCCGCTCTTATTAGTACTTCATCTAGCAGTCAGATTGTTACCAGTACTGCGCAACTTATACAAGGTAAGTTAAAGATTTCTTAAGCAGATAAAATCAAAATAAATCATAGTTTATTTGTTAATATAAGTTTAGTGCACAGAGCGCTTATTCTCCTTGGCTACCCTAATGATATCTGGAATGCTGAGGTACGCTTCTACGGGCGGCAAACCGTTACCCACGATGTAGGACTCGTCGGCTTTTTGTCTGCAAACAAGTATAAATTGGTTAATTTAAAATGCTATGCGCGGAGGCGTACAAATGTAAATTTGGCTAAGCATTACAATTAAAAAAATAGGATGGTATTTAAACGTACTTCAATTTATTCCCATTTCGTTTACCTAATTTTGCCTGTGTTGCACCAAATTTACTGAATGAGCACCAAAATATGTCATAACGAGCATCAGGAAAAAGACAGCACTACAATAAAAAAGTGTTATATCTTTATCCATTTTCTATTAATGCAAGTCGTTACTGGCACTCGCCGGCCGCTGTCGCGGCACCGCTCGCTCCGCTCGCTCGGCTCGTGCGTAGGGGGTCGCAGTTTTAACCTAACCTAACCTACGCATTTTTTTGCAAAGAATATTTGGTGCACGATCAGTATTTTTGGTGAACACAAATAAAATTTTTTCCCAAAAAAAAAATATATATAACATTTGAAAAATGTGCATAATTATAGTTTTAATAATAAAATAAAACTAATTTAAATAAAATAATATATAAAATTTATTTTATAAAGAAATCATATACATATAATAAATATGATATATTTACAGTCCGTCCAAAGGTCCATTATAGGTTAAGATATCGCTATCAGCGATAACCGGCAACTTTACTGGGCCAATTGGGTGCAGCTGTGGGACACACAATAATTATCTCCTTCTTAATACCCAACAGTTGGTGATTCAGGGCTCAAAAGATGATTTTGGTAGGGGCATATATAGATATATGTAGGTTTGTGGGATACATTTCATCGAAATTCGTTCGGTATGTTATTTTTCGTTAAGATTAACAGACATCCTCACAAACTTTATTTTATTTATAATGCCCCCCCCCCCTCCCCTCAACTAATTTCTATTGTATCTTACAATGCAATTACCAACATTTGAACTCACATAAATAAACAGCCAACAAATATTTGTTCCGTGCGGGAATCGAGCCCACGACACGCAGCGCTGCAGTCGATCGCTCAGCCACTAAGCCAACCGAGCTGTCCGTATTAGTAATATTAGTAGAATGATCTAACATTTATCTGTTTAAGGAAACCAACAACTTCTCCAAGGCAACCAGCAAATAATAACCGTATCAAACAACCAGCCGATTATAATGAACGCTCCAATGAAAAGTAACGTGCATAGGATTGCCCAGCAACCACAACGGAGTCCAGTGGTTACTAGCGTGCAGAGCAACCAGGTTTCTGTCGTAAGTGAGGTGAAGAACAGCGTTATACAAAGTTGTCCGGTGAGTTTTCAAATATTTTACATATTGTTTTGCTATGCCCATCATTCGACCAGCATTATTTTGTTAGTATTATCTTTAAGGTTAAGCCGCGCTTGACCAGGTTGGTCTGTGGATGGGTAACTAGCCATTATATATCGAGTTTCTTCCGTGCCTCGGAAAGCGCGTTAAGCTGTTGGTCCCGGCTGTCATTTGTAGGTCTTTGAGAGTCGTTAAATATAGTCAGTGTCCCGAAAGTCTGTCAATCAGCTTTATCAAAGGGTATTGTATTCGACCCAGTACTATCTGGGTTGTGGAGGTCAGATAGGCAGTCACTCCATGTAAAATACTGGTATTCAGCTGCAAACGGTAAAACTGGAAACTGGAAAAAGGCTAGGCAGATGATGATATTTGGCATTTTTTTGTGTTCCGTACCTCATAAGGAAAAAAAACGAACTTTTTGTCTGTCTGTCAAGACTCTTTATCTTGGAAACGCGTGGACGTATCAAGTTGAAATTAAAACCATATGCTTAAGTCTTTTTTGGTGTCTTGAAGGTGTGAAAAATCAACCCTCAAGTCTACGCATTCAAAAGATATGGCCGTTTAAGTTGCAAGCTTGTACGGGACCCTCGTTGCGCGAGTCGGTTCGCACTTGGCCGGTTTTTTTTATTAACATCGGTGACGTTTTTTGTCGGTTGAAAAATCATCAAACAACCCCCTGATTAAAATGCCCCTGTTGAGGTCATATAAATAAAAGGTGGCTTAGTGGACTGTATTTATTAGTTACCTAGCTTTTGCCCGCGGCTTCGCTCGCGTTAATTTCGGGGTAACACAGTTCCCCTTGCGCCTTATTGATTTGTAATAGCAACGCTTAGTTTTGCCTTTTCTTCCGTCTTTCTCCCTCACATCCCACTATTCTTAAACAAAAGTTAGCCTATGTCAGTGTCTAAGGTTCCAACTATCTCTGTACCAAAATTCATCAAAATCGGTTTAGCCAGTAAAGTGTGAAGAGGTAACAAACAAACAAACTCACTTTCCCTTTATAATATTAGTAAGGATATCGTTACATAGTGCACACGACATACTCTACGCGCGAGTTGTATTTTTGCCTGCTTCCGTCTCGCCGTTCTGAATCGCTCTGTCGTCCCGCCGCGAGCCGCGTGTGTTTTGATTAGCCGCGTACCCACCTAGCGCACAGGCTCGCGCAGCAGCCTCGGTGTCCGGATCGCGAGCGATGGCTCGCGCGGCAGCCTCAGTAGTTTTGTTCAATTTACACGAGGCCGCCTCGCGAGGCAGGCTGAGCCATCATAAGTCCGAGAGTATTCGTCATGGACAGTCGTGCATTTTCAGCTGCAGCTATTTTCCTAGCTGCTTATTGTTTAAAGAAACGAAAACAGTCACGTATCAAGAAAAAACCTAGACGCTTCTGGATTGACTCTTCCTGACTGCCCATGATATCAAAATTACACAAGACAAACACGGCAAGAGACAAAACTTGAAGTAGCTTCGCGCGCGAGCCAAAACATAACCGTCCCCACCTAACGCACAGCGCTCACTGAGGCACCTTTGAGCGCGTCAAGTTTACCGACAACAGATGGCTCGGGGCCGAGCCGTGCTCGGTCGAGCAAACGCGCGCCCGAGCACGGCCGTCCAGTCCAGCCGAGGCATTTGGCTCGCGAGGCTGCCGCGCGAGCCTGTGCGCTAGGTGGGTACGCGGCTATTGGTTGGCTGCGCAGGCGGGCTGTGTTGATTGGCCGGCTGCGCGGACGACGGGGATGTGAAGGCGGTGTGGCGCGGGGCGGGTGACGTGAACGGGTCACGTATTGTGTCATACAGCCCCCAATTGGCAGGGACATGCTCCTAAACAGGGTTTTTATAAAAATACCGTATATCATGTTGAAGCTATTTAACGGACATTTATTAAAATCTCGTCATGTTTACAGAAAGCCACTACACAGCCGGTGATGAGACAAGTGATCACCCGTCAACCGGTGATGGTGGGCAACACAAAGATCGGTGATAAAGAACTTGTTGTCAACCAACCTGTTACTGAGGTAAATATTAAAATGTCATTATCTTCACAAGCTTGCTTTAACTTGTCTAATCAGGTAGTTAGAATGTGTTGGTCAAATCTTGGAAGTCAATTTTAACCCCTCGCGCGTCAAAGTGTCACACTGGGTGCAAAGTTTTACTTGTGCCACAAATGTCGCATTTGCACACGGGTGTAAAGTTTGAACCGCTGTGAGTGGTTTTCATATTTTAGACATTTATTTTTAAAATTTATTTAAAACTCATAAGGATTCTGGAAACATCATATATCGATATAACATATATCGATAATTATATATTACGAAGTATTCGTAATATATAATTATCGATATAACTATGAAATCTTCGTTTTTCCGAAGGTCTAACCAAAATCAAAAATTCGTTCAAAATAGCTCGACGTTTGGGGCACTTTACCTACATTGTTAGCAATCGCGCGACGGGTTAATCCAGTTCCTCCCAACTGATTACATAGAATAGAATATTCATTCATTTGCTCAGAATGTAGGTGTTTACAATAATTTCGGAGAATCCTTATACATTCTACCATTTCGACATGCAAACATTGATGTAGTTCATCATCAAAACATATTTACTTTGGAACACAGATCTTACACAACTAAAATTTATCAGCCAGAAAATCCGGATACGGAGTAGAAATGTTGCACACACTTTTGGTACAAGTGCACTATATATTTGTATCCTGCAGCTAAGAAGGCAATTCTGCCTTTTTATCATGAACACAAATCTTTGTATATGCATTCAATTTTCATAGTGAACCTAAATTTCTTCTTTAAAAGCTTTTCAGTTTAAAAAAGCATTATTTTTAGAGATATGTACTTACCACAGAAGAAAAAAAAGCATTATAGGATCACTTTGTTGTCAGTCCGTCTGTCTGTCTGTCTGTCCGCCGAGGCTCTTTAGTTCGAGAACGCGTGAAAGTATCGAGTTGAAATTACTATATAGTCAAATCTTTGGTCCCTAAGAACGGGTGATGTGACGGGCCTGATGGTCTAGTGGTTAGTGGCCCTGACTGCTGAGTCGTGGGTTCGATTCCCATCCAGGAGAAACTTTGTGTGATGAGCATGATTGTTTGTTCTGTGTCTGGGTGTGATTTATCTATAATATGTATGTATTTATAAATTATATAAGTATGTATATCAGTTGTCGGGTTACCATAATACAAGCTCTGCTTAGCTTGGGATCAGATAGCCGTGTGTGAGTTGTCCCAAGATATTTATATTTATTATCACAAGTTTGTACGAAACCTTCTGAGTCCGACTCGCACTTGGCCGGTTTTTTCGTAATTATTATAGTCCTACCCATTTCTTTACTATTGAAATCAGCGTCAGGCACTAGTAGTCCGGTGTTTTGCTGAATTAAAAAGCGTGAGCCCAATTCTTGGAATATTTTGTTTTAGCAAAAGCCACCTACTCCGAAGCCGTCCGCTACCCCACCTCCGTCCCTGACGCCGACACCACCCACACTGGTACAAGCCATCAGTCCACAAGACGAGACGCCCTGGATATGTCACTGGAGGGGATGTGGAAAGTAAGTAACAGTTACTTAAAATTAAATTAAAATTAAATTTACATATCAAAACAAAAATGCGGTGGTTGCTGGTGAAAAGAAACAGATAAATGAAAGGTCTTTTTTATACATTACCCCACTCTAGTAATTTCTCCTGTATCATGGGCGCGTTTGCAAACATTTAAACTCACATACACAAACAGCCAGACCCGGAACAACTATCTGTAGGCCATACAAATATTTGTTCCGTGTGGGAATTGAATCCGCGATACGCAGCGCAGCAGTCGGTCGCTCAGCCACTGCGCCTACCGTGTCGTCAAAAATCCGAATAAAGGTTAGATAGGTTAGTATAAAGGTTAGGTGTTTAGGTAACCACCTACCTTTAAACTAACCTCTTAACTTTATACTATTTAAATTCGGCTTATACCTACCTAGGTTTAAGCCGAATTTAAATAGTATAAAGTTTATTCGGAGCAAACACACACAAGATACATAAGTTATTAATTTTATATGACTAAATGATTACCCCCTTTATATGTATACTAGCTTTTGCCCGCGGCTTCACTCGCGTTAAATTCGGGGTAACACAGTTCCCCTTTCCTGATTTGCAGGTACCTGCTACCTGTAGTTTTTGCCCATGCGCCTTATTTATTGTTATAGCAATGCTAAGTTTTCCCTTTTATTCGCTCTCTCACCCTCATATCTCAATCTTAAAAAAAAATCCGTCTCCAGGGTTCCAACTATGTCTGTACCAAAATTCATCAAAATCGGTTAAGCTATTACGGCGTGAAGACGTAACACACAAATAAACAAACTCACTTTCGCTTTTAAAATATTAGTAAGGATTATATTCTTCTCATTAGACTTAATTTCAATGTGAATAATTTTTCAATTGAAGCATAGTATTTATCCCTTTTAATATCAACGCCTACCTGTTTTCAGATCATTCAGTAACGCAGCGGACGTATTCACGCACGCAGCTCGCACGCACTGCCCGCCTTCCGCGGGTGGCGAGGCTCCCTGTATGTGGCTGGACTGCGACCGAGTGCCCCGGAAGACCTTCGCGCTACTCAACCATCTTACTGACAAGCATTGTAGTGCGCATGTAAGTGGATAATGGAGGAGCTCGTGGCTAAATAATAGCAGCCGCTCGGGTCGATATTTAGTTTAAGCCGCGCTTGCCTAGGTTGGTCTGTGGATGGGTGACCACCCGTTACATACCGAGTTTCCTCCGTGCCTTGGAAAGCACGTTAAGCTGTTGGTCCCGGCTGTCATTTAAAGATCTTTGACAGTCGTTACAGATAGTCAGTGTTCCGAAAGTCTGACAACCAGTCTTACCATCAGGTATCGTATTACCCAGTACTATCTGGGTTGTGGAGGTCAGATAGGCAGTCGCTCCATGTAAAATACAGATATTCAGCTGCATCCGGTTAGACTGGAAGCCGACCCCAACATAGTTGGGAAAAGGCTAGGCAGATGATGTAAGTGGATAATGGAACTAAGGAACGGCTGTTCCTGAGCCGCTTGCCCACACTATCTGTAATGGCGGGCAACGAGCGCGGTTTTGTGTAATCGTCATCATAATCTGCTATCTTTTCCCCAATGTCCCCTATGTTGGGGTCATAAGTAATTTATTTCATAACAATTTTTTTTTTTGAAAATATAAAAATTAAAAACAATAAATTAAATCCACATAAATTAAAATACATTCAGAATTTACAACCAATTATAAACGTCAAATAAAAATAATAAAATAAAAATAAAAACAATCACAAATTTACATAATTATAAGTTAGAATGTCATTTTTAATTTATTAACTCATCAATACGGTCGGGGTGGCTTCCAGTCTAACCGTATGCAGCTGAATACCAGTATTTTACATAGAAATATTGCCTATCTGACCCCTCCACAACTCCGTTAATCTGGCTAATACCCCCTGGTAAGACTGGTTGTCAGACTTTAGCGCTAGACTTCCTATAAAGGCTCTTAAAGATCTACAAATGACAATGACCTTCAGCTTAACGAGCTTTTCAAAGTACGGAGGAAACTCGGTATGTAATGGGTGGTAACCCCTCCGCAGACCAACCTAGGCAAGCGCGGCTTTACCTAAAGATAGACCCGGGCATCTGTTATTATTTTTAGCTGCCATCTCTAGCTATTCTCTTCCTGTAGCCCTACTATGACCTCTTAAAGCAATTCTTATTCCGCTGAGGGAAAGAGACAGAGCTATACAGGGCGTCTAGCACCATCTCTTTCACTCAGTGGAATAAGAATTGCTATAAGATGTCATAGTAGCCCTTCTGTTCTCACACACTACTGTCTACGGATCTTTTCTTTATATTTCTTATCGCAGGCCTGCTGTTAGAAATTTCTTGTGTATTCTCCTGTGTGTACATAAATGATCAAATAAAAAAGGAAGGTTTTATGAAACTTTTTTTCACATAATAGACATTTAGACGTCCCTACTCCGCGGCCGACCGTCACGCGACATGCAACACACAGACAAAAGATTGAGAAGTTTCGTTTCTTCGTTACTTTAATAAATAACATTTCAGGCGTTAAAAACCATCTACAATTCCCGTCGTCACGCAGCGGCAGAAGGGACGGACGGTAAGCCAGTGACGCTCGGGTACCCGCCCAACGCAGCCCTCGCCGCCCTTAACAAACATGCCGCTGACATGTTCAACCCGAGGGAGCTCATGGTAATGATACATTCTGTATATAATTTCTTTCCTATCGTTCATAAAATGTGAGGTATGCGATGTAGAGGTTCGGTCAAATTGTTAAGGACATAGAGGACACTTCTCTGGATACCAGACTCAAGGCAGCGTATACTAGGGAGAGCAAAGTAAGGCTTGTCATCAAAATCAAAAGTCATTTATTCAAATAAGGCTGATAATATGCACGTTTTGAACGTCTTCGTTCCCGAAATCCCACACTAGGATTTTTCCTGTACCGTGGGTGCGTTTACAAACATTTAAACTCATATCATACAAAAACGGCCAGACCCGGAACAACTATCTGTAGGTCATACAAATATTTGATCCGTCTGGGGATCGTACTCGCGACACCACGCGGCAGTCGATCGCCCAATCACTGCGCCGTCTCTTAATGTCCAGTGACTGGCCTGTAGCTTCAGTTTATTAAATAAATAAATAATTTATTTTGGACCAAAATTGGTGTACAGACGCCTGCACATCAAGCTACTACAATGTGTCAGATTTCTGTGATAGATTTTCGACTTTATTTCTTAAGTATTAGATTCAAAGTTCATTGGGAAAAATTTACAGTTTCGCGTAGCTTGACCTGCAGGCATCTGTACATTTAGTAAACTGCGTAACAGTTTGTTGGCGGGATTAAGGTTTGTTTGTAAAATTGGTTCACATGGCATCTAAATATAAAAAAAAATACACAAAGTTATGAATAAAATTGTGGGTATTTCCCCAACCTGCGACAAATTCTTTCAAAGTTTATCGTTGTCATTGTACCGACAGTTCAAAAGTGACTGTAACTGGTCTACTTGAAATTAGGGCATGGAAACATGGGACTGAAAAACCGAGTTTTAGGAGACAGGGATGGAAATAGGGTTTCGATGCCATACTTGAAATAAATGCTTTTGATTTTGCTCACAAACGGTCCGTATGAAGTCCGTATCGGTTTGTCCAAACCTTTGTTTAATGGAGATTTTTTGCTGGAGATTTTATCAAGCGCCATCTCGCAGCTTAGTTTTCAGCAAAAAACTCTAATTGTAAAAAAAGTAGCGTACACGCAGCGCCATCTACACGGAAAAAGACAAGTTTCCTTCCCCATTCATATAACTAGATGATGAAATAAGTGTAGTTTTAAAAATATGCAGACAAAACTTAGGTTGAAACTTTGTAAGTTAATAAAAAACATACTACTGTGGTATTAACGAGGCAATGACATTGCCTGCCTGCATTATGTCTGGTAGCATTGGTGCGGGATGCGGGATTGCCCCGCACGCGTAAACCCCCGGAAATGTCGTTTTCATACAATCATTTATTGTGGAATAAGGACGCGGGACGCGGGGACGGAGATATTTCACTGTGATGAAATTCTCACGTTATAAAAACGAGTAATTCTCCGAAAAAACCATGACATTTTCATTCATAAACATGCTTATGATTGTTTTGACTTGAAAGGAGGGGCTTACCATAGTCATTCTGTTCAATTACTCATTATGTTTAAATATGCTAGGTTTTTAAGATTTCATAAACATCATTCTGGCTATGGTTTTGCTTAAGGTAAAAACAAAAGTTTAGTCAAAAATATTTGAACCCATTAATTATTAGGGAAAGAAAATGACAGCTACACCTAAACTATGCATATCTTGTCAAAAAACAACAGAAATTATTTATAAATAAGAAATACTGCCTAGTTACTCGCATATTATTAAGGGAATCAACTTATGAGGTACCTAATGAATTTAATTTAAAGACATCCAAAGATGACCTAGATAGCTTGCTTTTGACCCAAAAACGAACATAGTCCACCAAATTTGACTCCCTTAACCCCCTCATAGTCACATCACTCATAGTCACGCTGCGTGTGACGTCACTAACGTGTATATGTGTTTGTGCACGCGCAGCACAGGGCCGAACTCAGTCGCACGCCGGAACAACTGGTGAGACCCACCCCTAACACGTTGTAGCTTGTGTGTGTGTCTCTGTGTTTTTGTTGAGTAGTACTGCACTTTGATATGGCTTTCAATCAACGTACCGAATAGAATAGAATATACTTTATTGCACACCAAAAAAAAAAAAAAAAACAAACTGGTTTATAAAAAAGTGCTAAATCTATGGTTACAATGGCGGTCTTATCGGTAATAGCTAAAATAATAATACCGAAGCTCTATATATAAAAATAACAACATGACAATAATCTTCGAATGGTTTCTCCAGGTTATTTCGCCCATGTGTGACTTTTACGGGTCCGAATAAAGCGATATACTTTCATATTATACAAACCGCCATTATGTGGAATTCAATGAAAGAAGGAAAGAACAAAATATTTATTAGTCGCAATACGACGAGTAGGTACTCAAAAAAAAAGAATATTCAAAAACTCCTATGGCACAAAATAATGGATAGCTTGCATGCCGTGACTACAATAAGTAGGTCACCACTCAGCCTGATACTGTGCTATGGGAACCCACAGCATAGCGCTTGCTTTCAGTAGTCGACCCGTGAATAAATAGTACGGTACTAAGACAGCATACAAAAAACTAAAAAGAGGAAATTAACAAAATATTTTTCGGAAGTCGGACACTTTTGTTGGGTTCGTTGACTTTTTTGCCCACCGATATTATATATATTTTCCTCTTTTTAGTGTTTTTTTTGCCTGTCGGTTTTATTTTTGCAAAAAGTTTTTGATATTTTTCACATGATTTTTATCGAGTATTTATTTTTCATTGTTACTAAAACATTACCAAATCAAATCATCCAAATAGAGATAGAGTTTTTTTTATTATATACGATAACTTATAAACTACCTAAGCAATATAAATAAAATTGATATGGGACCACCTGGAAAGGGCCTTTCAAAAAAAAAAGAATTTTGCAAATCGGTCCAAACGTCAATGAGTAATCAGTGAACACACATGAAAACAAAAAGATTCCGACGAATTGGGAACCTCCTCCTTTTTTTAAGTCGGCAAAATATTAAAAAAAAAAACAATATTTTGATAACAAAATAATATAAAAAACTATGAACGGCCGGCTTCCCTGTTCTCTGATCATTAGAATCTGAATCTCTTCAAAATTTGAGTGAATCAGTTTCTTCTATGCAAAAAGCGTGGTACCCTAGGCCGCATCATCGCGAGTTGTGGCCACACGCCTGCCCTTGTTCCATTCAATTTGGAGTCGGCGCAACACGTTTTCTTCTTCCATTCTCCCTTATTTCCTCTTATTTATTATTATTATTATCTTTTCTTTGGCTTTCCTCTCGTTCTCCGTCCATCAACATTCAGATCGAACACTCTTTTAGTTACATGTCCATCATCCCTCCTCATTACAAACGCTAGCTTATTTATCCTAACTAATATTATAAAAGCGAAAGTGAGTTTGTTTGTTTGTTACCTCTTCACGCTTTAATGGCTAAACCGATTTTGATGAATTTTGGTACATAGATAGTTGGGAACCAGGAGACGGATAAAGGTTATTTAAAAAAAAACAGTGGGATATGAGGGAGAAAGAGGGACGAAACGGGAAAACTTAGCGTTGCTTTTACAAATCAATAAGGCGCTACCGAATTTAACGCGAGCGAAACTGCGGGCAAAAGCTAGTAGAAAAATAAAAATGTACGTGAGTGAAAAACTTGATATAGAAACCTAAAAAGAATAACGTGGCACGATCTAATGTTGTTAAAAACATGCTGTGCGTTTGTATGTCAACATAATATTCTCCACATTGATAGAAAGCCATTTCGAACTATTTATGTTATATCTTAAATGTCTATGTGTACGTTTTTTGGTGTATTTTTTCGTGTCGTTTTCAATGTTCTATCAGTTTAGTAAATTTGTGCTAAGGTGCAAACAGACAACGATTAAACGTCGCATTTTAATATATAACTTTTTATCATCATAAATTTTACTCTTCTATATCTTCGATCTCTTCAAAGTTTGTTAAGTGAATCGGGTTCTTTAAAACAAGCGCGCTTCAACCTAAGCCGCGATATCGCGAGCATCAGGCGCGAATTGCGGCTAAACGCTAGCCTATACAGTATATATACAATGTGTCCGGTCACGCACTAGCGATATTTTGTGATATTTTTTGGACTTAAATTTTGTTTTCTAAAGTTACGAAAATGTAAGCTCATCATTTCTTAATTTAAACGATAGACAATATTGTTGCCCTCTGAATAAGCCTATTGTCGTCTCAATAAGACCAACACTTTGAGAGATATGATTATTTTTTGTACACGCATAGAGAATATAGAATATCTCAAAATGGCAACCAAAAAAGCGGGGAAGTGAATTAGACCCAAGTGTGTATGGTAATAGTATATTAAAACACTCGTTACATATGTATCTAGAATATCGCTAGTCCATAACCGGACACATTGTATAAAAGATTTAGATGTGTACATAATAAAGAATATTTTATCTTGTCTTGGTCTTGGCAGCTAACCGTAGCTATGTCAAATTCTCAGAAATCGGGTGTCGTCTGGTTGCACCTTATAAAACATACCTACTAGATGGTAAATTTAAATGCACAACAGTATCTTTTAAGTATTGCATGTTGGTTATTTTGAATCAAGCACCGTTATTTACTTTAAGTATTCACATTATTGTACTTGTTCGTATACTTTGTTTTGTGTAGGAATTGTAACAACAGGGGTGTAAACGAACACTAAACGAAGTCGTCAGCGAAGCAAAAATAAAAAAAATATATATTAAAAAAAAAAAACATTCAGCAGGGAAGTATTTCAAGTAAAGTTACCTGACTGTAAAGTGACCATAACTTGGAATGGACAGTTCCAGGTATGGTCTAGCTAGAACAAAAAAAAAGGTCCAATGACGGGGAAAATAAGGACTTAGGGGACTATTCTTGTCATTTATTTAGGTAAATTGCGTATTATTCTTATATTCCAGTATTTAAAAAAAATCCTATACATAGAAATATTTTATGTGTTTTTTTTTTAAATTCTTGTTCGATTTAACTACGATATAATAATAATAAATGAATAAAAAACTTCGCCTCCATGTCATTGGCCGATATATTAATATACACTTTGACTACGCAACGACACATTCCAACATGCGGATGATTAGTCGCCTCACAATTCTAAAAAGGTAACGTTTCATCCGTGAATGAGTAGCTACCTAGTGTTAGAATAAGTGCTTTTCGACATCGTTAAGGGTACGTTTACATTTTGTCCTTAGTGTGTTACATATACATACCATAATGCATGTCATTTTGTCCACGAATGCCACGCTTCGATGCCAATAGAAATTCACATTATATTTATAACAGTTTCATATTATGCGCGTTTGTATAAAGGAGTACACGTCGACTATTTAGCTATCAAGACAAATAAATTTCGGCAACATTTTAAGAGACAGAAATATTAAATTTAATATTTATAGTGCAGCAGCTAACATCGAGCAATAACATACAATACACACTTACCATAATTCCAAACCGATTTCTTCTTTCATTAAAGTTTTGCGGTATCACAAACATAGTATTTTAAAAGCCACATTATTATGAAATAAGTGTTTATCTCAATGTTGAAACCGTTTTTGACGTGATAACGTCTTGAAAATCGATGAACTCTGGATGCACGCGCGAAAAAGCTTGAGACTTTGTCACGTTTCGCCTGAGCCGAGCGTGTAAGTAGTGTTGCCACCTTGTTTTTTTGTCCAAATAAAGTACATTGGCAATGTAGGGTAGGAAGAAAAAATACATTGTGTCAAAATAAACTACTTGTTTTTCACGAAAAAATCGCTTTGAATTTTGTTGAGTGTACACATGATATTGTTCGTAATTATACATAATGATGCGACTAATTGCCTTAGCTAAATAGTCTGCCTGTATAGTATACGTGTTTTGGTAGAAACTTAATTGATTACAATATTGTCTGTTTAATAGGATGAGAATGAAGGTCCAGTTACAAAAAGCATACGGTTGACAGCGGCGCTCATTTTGAGAAATATTGTGATTTACTCCAACACTGGACGGAGGTAAGAAACACACAATTTGATAACTTGCTATTCTAGATCTAAACTGAGATAACTCAAAAAAGGATATTTTTCAGGAGACAAAATAAAAGTATTACTGTAGTATGGAAAATTATTAACATTTAATTGTTTTTTGACGTGACAACGTCTTATAAATTGGTTTGCCGGGTGACACTTCAAGAAACTGCGTTACACTCCGCTCACGTTATGCGCTCATAATGAGAGCGAGTGAGAGGCACGCGTCCCTTCCACTCGGGCATGGTTAGCCCGCCTAAGAGCGAGAGAGACAGACATAAAAAGTGAAAGGCACGCGTCCCTTCCACTCAAATAATTAATGTTTTAAATATAATTCTTTGTATAAATAAATGTTTTAAATTGTTACTATTATTTCATCCTTCTTCCTACTATACGAATGAATATTCACATTAAAATTATTTTACCACTCAAAGTCGTTGTCACGTAAAACTTTCGCCCGTATACCGACTTTACAGGCAACCAATTTTTTATTTTGAGGTTTGAAAGCACTAATTATGCTATTTAAATCGAAATAAATTAGAAGAAGTTTTTTCTAATTTATTTCAACCAATTTTTTATTGTAAAGGGTTGTAATATGTCATTTTATGTAAATTATGTTATGTTACATAGTTGCGTATGACGAACGAGCATTTGAATACAAGGATAACTAATAATTCACGATTGTTGACTTGTCTCAGTTTAGATATAGGTGTGCGATATAATTTCCCTCTCACCGCACTGACTTCTTTCACCAATCGTTCTTCGTCTAGTCTATTTCTTTATTAAAAGCCAGGAAATCAAGGTAAGAACCAACTGTTTACGTTTTCAACAAAATTAGTGTTTTCTTGCTCTTCGTAAAAAGTCGGCAGTATTGTCATAACGTTATTGTTTTCCACATTGTTTGTTTTTTTGTCATTAATTTATTTTGTATTGTGCAAATTGCACTAAAAACAGCCGTAATATGCATTATACAGTGCTGTTTATTCTGTATATGAATATAGATGTAGGAATTAAGTTATAACTTGATGATTGGTCAAAAGAGATACTGTTCGACAAATTTTCTGAGTAAAAGGGATTTATTTAAAACTGACTATATTGGCTTTATTCGTTGTTCAGCTTCAAGGCGTCGTAGCGTGGTGGGAGGCTATATTACACCACGCTCGAAAAATGGGCTATTTCTCTTTCTATAATAAGTTTTGTACCAACTTAATATTTTATTATATACTAGCTGCAACCTGCAGTTTCACCTCCGTAGACTGGAATATTATACTTTTAAACCTTCCTCTTGAATCACTCTATCTATTGCTGAAAACTGTACTAAAATCCGTTGAGTAGTTTAATAGATCTAAGCGAACAGACAGTGGAAGCGATTTTATTTTACACCATTTATAGAAGACTTCTTTTCCATTACAGACAACTCCGATCCTACGAGGCTCACCTAGCAACGATCGCGCTAAGCAGCGTGGAAGCTTCTCGAACAATCGCGCAAGTTCTCTTCGACATGAACAACATTTGAGAGTCACTCAATGGGCGACCGGCCCAAGACTAGCGGATACGGTACATACCGCCAATGTAAACAGATACACACGGACGGCATGTACGATTGATAAAACGAGGTTTTCTCTTTCTTGCATAGCCGGCGATTTCAAAAGCAACCATTTACAAAAAAAGTTTGACGTCTACTGTCAATAAGGTAGTTGACACCTATGTTTTTGATTTTATCAGCTTTTAAACGTGATTCTCCCATATATTTTCCATTGCAAATTATACAATCGAAATAAGGTTTGGTTTGCAATTAAAAAACCCAATTCTGGATTAAGTTCGGCTTTGTACAGTTAAATTATTTCAAATTGCATAGATCTTATAATATTTATGAATTAAATAACAATTTGCAACCTGAGATGTGAACTAACTTAACTATTTATTAATTTTTATTTTTGGTGAAGTAAAGTTTTGGGATTATTGATCAATGGTATCAACTGCCTTATTGTTATTGATTTAAATCTGTCTATGGCGTAATCTGAAGCCTATTACAGACACGTGTTACCGGCACAGACAGTTTGTGAGAACTTCAAAAAGTGATTATTATTAAAAAGTGAAAAACTTTCAAATACAATGATAAAGTTGTGAAAAACAGAAAAAAAATAGTTTTGTATGTGATTTCTAATTAAGTACATTTCTCGAGACGATAACAGACTTTAAAAAAAAACAAGGTGCAATTGTTTGTCTTTTTTGTTATTAGTGATGATCTGAATAAAAAATACGGAATTTATGATTAATTGAATGCGGTAAAAAATGTGTGCAAATAAGCCCTTCATTAATATTTAGAATTAGTAAAAATACTGATGACAGCTTTTCAACGTTTTAAGGATACTTGGAACTCAAGTATTAATTCAATATTTCAAGCCATTATACTTGGAACTGAAGTATTATTTCAAGACATGTGATTGGTTGAAACTAATTTTACTAGCCAATGGGTGTCGATTAACACCTATACCATTTACACTAGCCGAAACATACATAGATGCCAAATATTATATAGTGCTGTTGAAATTTCAACTCTTGAGGCTTGACAGAGAGTTGAAAACGAATTGTTTTTATTTGGGGTTTGTTGAACAGGCCAATAACACCCCTTGTGTTTCAAAATGCCCGCTTAAGGAGAATTATAACAGGTTATCAATATGAATTAAGTACAGACGCCTGCACATCTAGCTACTACAATCTGTCAGATTTCTTTGATAGATTTTTGACTTTATTTCTAAAGTATTAGGTTCAAGGTTCATTGGGAAAAATTGACAGTTTCGGGTAGCTTGACCTGCTGGCGTCTGTACGTTACCATTCGTAAAATAGTGTAGTTTTCAGGGTCAAAGTAACTACATTCTATTTAGTCCGTCTTTTAGATTATTAAAAAATAAGGGACACGTATTTTTTAATTTGTAAATTAGACCAAAAATGACAAAGATATAGCCCATTAAAGTTACGTGTGACGTCACGCTTTGCTGCATTTTATAGCAACGAGTGACGTCACACGTAACTTCTTCTTTGTCATTTTGACGGACTAATATTTTTTTATTTGGAAACTGCGCTTGTGACTATTTTAAAAATTGTAACTTAATTCATATTATTGTCCTTTTATGATTCTCCTAAAGCTGCCATTTTAGATTCATCATATAAGGTACCATCATTTTGTATATGAAGGCCAGTGTGACCAACATTTTAATGAAAAATTGGCTTTGGAAGATAAAGCCAGACTGTATGGAAGTGATCAATATCGCTTTACTTCATTATCTCTAACCCCTTAATAGACTATAGCTACTTATTCAGTTATATAACAAAAAGTTCCTTAGTAAATTGGCGAGAGCCACTGTATAAAATAAAGAGCCATTATTTTGTAATAGGTACCAGTGTAACTCGCATTATTAGCTTAAGTATGTAAGTTTTATACTTCGAATTATTAAACTTAAACATTTATATATTTTTTTTTTTTTTTTTTTTTTTTTATCTTGGGACAACTCACACACGGCTATCTGATCCCAAGCTAAGCAGAGCTTGTGTTATGGTAACCAGACAACTGATATACATACTTATATAATTTATAAATACATACATATTATAGATAAATCACACCCAGACACAGAACAAACAATCATGCTCATCACACAAAGTTTGTCCTGAGTGGGAATCGAACCCACGACCTCCGGCTCAGCAGTCAGGGCCACTAACCACTAGACCAACAGGCCCGTATAATTATAAATTGTGAAGTACTTATAATTTGCAGTATTCAAGATATTTGTTTTCTTTTTGCGCTATCACGAACTAATGATAAAAAACTGGCCAAGTGTGAGTCGGATTTGTGCACTGAAGGTCCCGTACAAACTTGCGACATGTTGATTTTTTCGCAGCTTCAAGGGGCCAAACTCGACGATATGGTTTTAATTTCATCTCGATACCACTACGCGTTCTTGAGATTAAGGAGTCTCGACAGACTAACAGACAGACGGTCAACAAAGTGAAAATAAAGATTCCAAGCCCCAAAAACAGTATAATTATAATGGTACTAGCTGTGCCCGGCATGCGTTGCAATGCAATTTTTCTACCTTACCCTACCTACCCAACTTTATATAAATAGCAATGAAGTTCAGAATGACCACATTTTAGTTAGAAAACGTTTGTATGGAAAAAGGAAAAGTGCTGTTTTTATGGTTTGCCCGGCAATTATTCGGATTTTTCCCGCCATAAAAACCATCCTTGGACTTCAACAAATATTAAAAAAAGAATTGGTAAAATTGGTCTAGGCGTTGTTGAGTTATGCGCTTCACACATTTTGCGATTCTTTTTTATTTATATTATAGATAGGCCACTCACGAGAAAAGTTTTGGTCTTTTGAAGGTTAACAAAATTCTGATAGGTATTTTTAAGCCAAGGTTTCTTAGAAACAAACCTTTTTTGTACTTTCACTTTTTTTTTTGTAAAAATATCTCAAATGTACATTACTGTTTCGATTTAAATTCTAAGTTAATAGTGGATGATGAGTATTGTTTTTCAAAGTCCGCGAGAATAGTTGAAAATAATTTGATGTAACAATGAGGACAGTGAATCGATGTAAGTGCAACGGAAATTAAATAATTTTTAGACAATTTACTGCGTTTTATTTAAAAAAGGCCAAGTGCGAGTCGGACTCGCGCACTAAGGGTTCCGTACGTGTCTAGCAAAACGGCAAAAACCATCTTTATTGGATGGGAGCCCTTCAATATTGATTTAATTCTCTTTTTTTTTGTATTTGATATAACGGCAACAGAAATAAATATGTATGTGAAAATTTAATGTTCATCTGGATTGAGTGATCAGAGTTCATGAGATAGTCTGGTGACAGACAGACAGTGAAGTTTTATTAATAGGATCCCGTTTTACCCTTGGGGTTTGGTTAAAAATTTTCGACTCTGTTTTTATACGCAATCATGTTTTCGGGGCTACTCATAGTGGCTTATATAGATTATCACAAATAATTGTGTCATACTCCACAGCAGAACCACTTTGACTATTTTTTTTTAAATTATAGGATAAAATGTAGATAATGTCTATATTTTTGTAGTTTAATATCAAAAATTATATATTGTTAGTTTCTTAGAAAATATGAATTCAAATTCGTTTTTTTCTTCATTTACATTTAAAAATTCCGAAAAAAATAAAAATTAATTGTAGACATTGTTATCTTGATATACAATTTATTTATGTATTAATCACGTTATTTGCTACAAAAATCATGACAGGCGCTTTCCGATAAAAAATATTTACATGTTACTAAAAATCAGTGAGAATTTATCTAAAATTGTAGATGTCATCTTGATATACAATAAATATACATTTCTTTATATGGCCTGTGTATAATCAGCGTGAAATAGCTGTTATTTTAACCGTATAGTTCGGTACGGACCCCTTCGGGGGCTCGACATTCAAACCTCCGCTGGCTCGGTACTGGCCCCGAAAGGGGTCGGACATTTAAGTCATATGACCTCCTCATTATTTTTGTAAATATTTTATTTTCTGGTTAATAAATAATATGGGTGTGCATTCATTAAGATAGTAGAATAAAAAACTCATATTTAAACGTCATTAGAAGTTCTTTAATTATTGAGGAAGTTTCTTAATTAAGTCATAGAAAATCCAAATGCGTAAATTACGATCATCGCCATTTTGATGGCAGTGTAGGTCGACGCTAAAAATCATAAAAAATAGGTTTTCGGACATTTAAACTCCACACTATTGGGCATGATTAACGTGTCCTTTTATTACGTGAAGAAATCATTCGTAATTGAACTTATATTAGTAGTGGTAATGATACATTTTGAAATCTAAAGTCGAAGTTTCGCGCCAATCGTGCTTGTTTACATTTTTAATTCCACATTATATCATATATTCACGAATAGATTCTATAACAACTGACACAAATATCATTTCAAATATTATAAATAACATGACAATGCCCAGATCTTATCGTAATTTGCAATAATAGGACCAATAACACGGAATATTCATAACCACTACTAAATTCACTTTCGAAATTGACGTCCATTTCTTTTTTTTTTAATTTTGTGATGTGTAAATACGATTATTTCAATCGATTATTTTCTTGTAAATCAATCAACTCGAATAATTAAATTAAGGAATATCAGAAATCGATAGATGAAAATAAAAATTAATTTTGTAATACGTGTAAAATACTATAAATATTGATTATAATATTTTTTACGCCACTAAAACCGATTCAAAAACAAACAGTACAAACTGATCTATGGGTAAATTCGCGCCAATTTTATTTTCAGATAAAAGTTCAAAAAAAGAATGCGCTCGCTGTTCAAATTTATATTAAAATGTTTATTTGCTATTTTATTAATAATTTGGTTTTATACCTACTATTTGAATGTGAATTGCAAATAGAAATAAATAAGGTTGAATATAGAACGCGCCAATTATGATCTCGGTAAGCACATTAAAAAAATCAGCTAAAATAAATTAAATTTGTTCGACAAAATTGTTTGGTTGGATTGGTTATTTGAAAAGCGTATTCATTCTTTCCTAAAACATGGCTCGTAGGCCAAAGTGTTCTTGGAGTGGAAGCCTTGGGGTAAAAATGGCCTATAGAGGAAGAGCACAATTGAGATGGAAACACGACACCAAGAAAACTCCTGGTTCAAAATGAGTCCATTTTGAACCTGGATTTTTCTTGATGTCGTGTACCGGGGTTTTTTTTTGGGTGGGAAATCGTCAAATAACTTCCCCCGCTCTGGGCAAAACGGGGGGGAGTGTCAGACTAGTACTGACTAAAACCCACCCATGCTCCTTCTATTGCATAACCCTGACACTCCCCCCCGCTTCGTCTAGAGCGGGGGAAGTGAGACGCTCCTCAAACCAAGCCAGCCACCGCGGGAGACGCTACTGCGTCGGGCGTCGGGTGTCTATATCAATATTTTAGGGCCCCGATGTGTGCGGAGTCCCTGTCCGTCTAAAACAAGGCTCTACTGCGGAGGCATGGCTTTCTAGGTGCGGTACGGTATGGTTGTGCCAGCTGGGGTGCCTGACTAGTTACCTACAGAATTAGCATGACCTCCTACAAAAATGGCCGCCATTTTCATTCATCATCATTCAAGAAAACAGCCAAATCTTTTACCGCGAAACCTACTGACATCAAAATGTACAGACGCCTGCAGGTCGAGCTATCCGAAACTGTCAATTTTTCCCAATCAACCTTGAACCTAATACTTTAGACTCAAGTCGAAAATCTATCAAAGAAATCTGACAGATTGTAGTAGCTTGATGTGCAGGCGTCTGTACCTCAAATCTTGGCGCATAAGAAAATAATTATAGCATAACAAAAAAGCACGTGACAAAATGTTGTTGTCTTTCTTTTCTTATCGATATCATAGATATTTGAACAACTATAATATCAATAGTAGAATAATATGCCATCTCCATAGGTAAATTCCTCAATGGTCCCAAAACTTTTTTGAAAGTTTACTCTATTACGATTATCGATTAGGTTAAATGCAACTTTTTAATCGTAATGATGGAACTTAGTTTTATGGTCAGCACTAAGAAATGTCATATTGCAACACATTTTGTAGTATTTTTTGTCGAGATTTGTATCGTGTTTTTTTTATTAATTTAATGTAAAATGGCAAAAATAAGAATGCAGATGGAATGTCACTGTTTTTATTTTGGATTTCCGATTTTATTATCAAAGGGTTATCTTATGTATGTGCATTATTTCCAGCGTTTTTAAAGTACCTAATTTTTGGAAGGGTTTAGTAATATGTATTTTACACACATTTTACAATAGATCGACGCTGTTTTATCGACCATAGGAGGTTTTTGGAAATATAAATCTCAAACTTATCGTATGAAACAGCCGCTGTGACTTATTTTTAATAACAAAATTGAATGCTGTAAATTGATGAAAATTCTTGAATTTCATGACAATTCGCGTCACCCCACCGATTCAGCTGATGTGTCATGTGTCAAAATCCTGTCGTGCAGAGTGGTTAAAGTGGTTCTGCTGGAGAGTATGCTCTGTGGCATGACCACTTTGAATTCATATTGTATTATTATTTTTTTATCCTGTAATTTAAAAAAAATGTAGTCAAAGTGGTTCTGCTGCGGAGTATGACACAAATAATTATAACACATCGCACACATCAATAAAGCGCAAAATCATCCCCTCCGTATCAAAACGGCCTTTTTTATAGGGGTTGTTCCCAGTCGTCCACACCCCGTCATCTCACGTCTAGTCTAAGAGTTAATAAAGAAAATATGATGATAGTATTTCCTTATATAATAAACATACCTACTTTTAAAATATTATGTAGTTAACTTTATTACTTTAGTAAGGCAAATACTTTAAAAGTACATACCTAGTAAATCTAAAGCTTTTTTGCGTATTTAAATACGTACTGCGTACGTAAATCTAAAGCTTTTTAGATCTGTGATAAAAACTAGAATTGTTGTTAATTATTTTAATATTTGATGATGATTTTAAATAAAAAAAACTTAATAGTTATGTTGTTTTTAAATTAATTAAACCGTTAAATCATTTATTTAATTTAAAATATCTTTACACTGACTCTTAAACTAGACATGAAACGAGGTGCGGACGACTGGGAATGTTGCGTTCTGTTCGTCTACACTGTGAACGAACAGAACGCATCTTTCCCAGTCGTCCGCAGTGTGGACGACGGGGTGTGGACGAACGGGAACAACCCCAAAAAAATACCTGTACCTATAGCTTGAGCATGAGCTAGGTTGAAAGTCTTCTGCTGTGTGCATCTGGATTGAGGGCCCAAATAAATCTTCTCAAAAGAAAATAAGATTTACAGGGAATTTAGTTAAATTTTGGTAAAACTTAGGGCAATATGCCATAAATTTCTTAAACGCGAAATAAAGCTGTTATGATGAAATAACTATGGCTCTCAATCCAGATGCCTGCATAAAGTGGCATAGCCTGAATCTCAGAAAGTACTATGGGGTGATTGCGTAGAATGCGAATGTGTCCCCGCACCCCAGCCAGAAGTGACGAGAAGGCACACCGTGTGGTTTTAGTCAGTAGGAGTCTGACAGACCCCTCCGCAAAGGCGGAGGACATCCGTTGAGGATTTCCACACGAGAAAAAAAAAGTCTTGTTTTTAGAACAAATTGCTGGCGTGGCAATGGTTCTAAAAACAACAAGCGCCGGTCAGTGGGTAGCCTTAGGGGCGGTCACAGGTAAATAATAACTGTAGGCTGACGATCTTCGCAGGGTGGCTGGGAGCAAGAGTTGAATAGTACAGATAGATGACATTCTAATTTGTTACATTTGCCCCAAAATTCAGCTATGTGAGGTTGGCTTGCTGATGCAGTCATAAGATCATCATGTGCACAGGTGGCTTGCAGCACAAGTATTCACAGCTAATAGATATGGATGGGTGCACCAAATCAGCATCATTATTACCTTATTTTTCCTTATCCAAGGCGATGAAGCAAAGACAACCATGAACAGCTCAATTTGAGGCAATGCTAATCCCATGAAACAACACCTAAAATCTAAACATAAAGATATAGGGGGATGAAATGAAACAAAGACCATTACGTTAACCTTTATGTACTTCTATAATCCATGCTTATAATGCAATGACATCTCTTTCTTGATAAATGGCTGGTGATGAAATAATGGTACTCATTTCCACACCACCCTAGAGGTAGAGCACAAGGTGCGTTTTTTTATAGTGGTGTCCCCAGTAGGCCTACTCCACTCGCAACAATCACTTTACCTGGGCATGGCGGCTTCGAACCCTCCACATTGTTGCATTTATACACAGGGATGACTTTAAATCGTGAAACGCTACTCTTTGTAGCCCTAACATGTCCCTACACTTAAAACTAGTTGTGATTTAAAGCAGAACTTTTGTTCTGCTCAGTATGCATTAAGAAAGCCCAGTACTTAAATAGTAGGTAGATCACTTTTTAATTAGAAAATACTAATTTACACATTGGGAATATCATTAGTTACACTTAATTTCCAGTGAAATTAAGACACCTACCTACACTGGACGATTGTAATGCATAGATTTTATAAAACGGGGTGAACAAAGCTAAACTGCGACGTGTCAGTTACACTTCGTTCTATTGAACCTAGATTATACCTTATACCCTTATTTGGGCATTTTTTTGTCTAGTCATCATCTCATCTGTTTGGGGCTTGTCCAGGAACTCAGGATCATCATCGCCCTTAGGTAACCGCGCCTCTTCGAGTTGCATCATTGTTTTCTAGAAGCTTCGACTCGCAATCTTCCATTGTTTCTTGATAACCTTGAAATATAAAGAGGTTAAAATAAACGAGTAAATCGCAGCGCAGCACACCGATTTAGCAATATGATTGATTGATTGGTAATACTTACAGGTATGAGCGCTCATCTATCTGCACTTCTGCAGCCGTTGAAAGTGATGATGGAATCACGTAAAAAATGGAAATGAGGCGTAATGATGACAGGGTGTGTGTGTTCCATCCAAAGTTCCACATTTGAGTTAAATATAGTGTTGTGCTTTAATAAAATTATGTTTAAATAGTGTCGATACTTTTGTGTTGAATCAAGTAATAAATAATGTCTCGAACAAAAATCTAAATAATGTTTAGTTGTACTTATATTTGAGTAATAATAAAATTTACACTGAGAGACGTATTGGTAAGCAAGGATTGTGATCTGCTTGCTGTCACAAAAACAAGAATTTCCTCTCTAAGTAAACTCCGGGACAGGATGTTATCTCCTCTACATGAAGAACTCTTATGAATCGAGCACGTTGATTGTTCTGAAATTCCTTGTTATTTTTTTAGAACTGGCATCCACCCGTAGCTCCAAGAACTAAGTGAGTTATTTAACACGAAATATAATTATGCCTTACATTTTAATTGCAATAAAATTCAATAAATAAATTATTCAAAAACTACTGCTCACTTTATCTGAGGAGGCTGGGTTTTTTATCTGTGGTGTTTCTTATGAGGTGAACACGGTGCAGATTTTTTCTAGCAAATTCCAGATCGCACCCATTTTAAATCTGTTAAAGTTTTTAAGTTAAGATTATATTTATAGGTTTTCTAAAAATAAACAGGAATAGCAGGACGTCAAAACGTAGGAAAGAGGTCATTTTTTTTGGGTACTTGAAAGCAACAGGCTATCTTGCTGAGTCAACTGCAATGAGGCTGCAGTCATGCATGTGTATTGAAGATGCGTTTACCTAAATCCTTAGAAATCAATAAATTTACGCAGCCGATGTTGCGTGGATAATGTTGTTGATTTTAGGGATAAAATAAATTATTTGCCTAATATATATTAATCGTACCCTTAGCACCGTCAGGTTACCATTTTAGGCGGTGAAATTTGTAATTAGCTGTGTGGTTGTGAAATTGTTTTTTTTTTATATAGTATAGATGGTTATCAAATATAAAAAATAGCAACCAAGCCAACTGTTTCTTCGTATACTAGTCTACTAGTAGTCTACTAGTAGTCTACTAGTCTGTGTTTTAAACAATATTTGTGGGAAAACTTTAATTTCTGAAATATTTCTTGTATTTTATAACTTGCAAATTTCTTGGCAACCGTAAAGCATTATGGAACAATACAATATTTATTTATTCTCAGGAATAACAAATTTTATTGCTAAACATTCTTTTCAAGTGACATTTCACAAATGACTAGGTATGTCCATACCTTTGTCAATGATGCGAGGTACAGCCGGTCACAACATGATGCGCGGTAAATTAAATTCTAAGTTCATTTAAATCGCATTGCACTGATTACGGTATGCGTAATCATCGATATATCAAAATCGACAGTTGTGCTACACTAGCCCGAGTTGCCAGCGCAATATTAAAAAGCAATGTTTGTTACTGGCTGACGTTACTTAACAATTCGTAATTCTATTACTTGGTCCAATTTAATAAAATATTTAAATTAATAAAGGGCAATATTTTCTTATTTTGAGGGATCAGATAATTTCATGGTTCCAAAGTCGCCTTCTAGCAGATTCTAGTATGTCATGTAGTTATTTTAGTTTAATGTCTGCGTCAGAGATGGCGTTTTTTTTATTCAAAGTAGTTAATAATGCAATACATAGATGTCACTATTTGCAGACTCTAAATACAAGAGTAAAAAAAGAATGAAATAAATACGATTTTGGGTCGTAAACTGTCAGAAATAAAATGGGCTGGCCTAGTTTTAAGGGACTGAATTACGACGGACTGTAAACCCATTACAGCCGTATCCCGGAGTAGCGCATCGAAATTGATTACAAATAAAAATGTGGCCCGTTTGTAGTCTGCATAATAGGTACACAAAGGTACAGATGAGGATTTGATGCTACCATAGATACTACAAAAGAAGCTGCTTGCTACGGAAGTTACAAATAATTTTGGCTTGGCCTTGGCTCTAATCTGGTAATCTACATATCAATAAGTCCTTTAGATTGATAACGCAAACAGTAGGTACTATAAGTAGTATACATATATACTTTTAAAACACGTAGGTTTAAAACTTATAAGTACCTAACTTTGAAATGTATATAGTTTCAAGTAGGTACGAAAATAACCCAATAATAAGTAGATATTAAATTCTCAGTTAAAATATAAACCGCAATAGAGTATGACATGAAATCATAAAGTGGAATTTAGATGCGTCAAGCTACCGCCATTTCTCATTTGAAACTCTGATATTAAAATGAAGATATCAAATTCTCGTTGTGGCTAGAAATTTCTATTGCTAGGGTTGTCACTATGTTCAAAAAGAATCGAATAGAATAGAATATAATTTACTTGTCTTATAATTATGGTTGTGAACTTACATGTTTTACCATATATACCTAATGGCATATACATATTAGAGCATCTTAATAGGTAGCATTTTAATATGAAACATTATCCTTACAATAATTTATGAGTAGGTTCCTACCACCTAATACAAAACAACACAGTCCTATGAAATCAAAAACTGATTTATTTGTAAAATATTGTCATCATCTGCCTAGCCTTTTCCCAACTATGTTGGGGTCGGCTTCCAGTCTAACCGGATGCAGCTGAATATCAGTATTTTACATGGAGCGACTGCCTATCTGACCTCCACAACCCAGTTAATACTGGGTAATACGATACCCCTTGGTAAGACTGGTTTGTAAAATATTGTGATATGTGTAAAATGAAAAGATACTTTTACTTGTAAAATATTGTGTAATTGTAAAAATATGTATTAAGGAATTTTCTCTAACTCTTCTCCTTTCTTTTCTTTTATTCTTTTTGACTGCCTCTCGTGGGTCTAGCAGTTCGACTGCTGAGCCTGAGATTCTGGGTTCAATTCCTAGGTCGGGCAACGATTGCGGTTTATAGCCATAGAATCGCATCGCCGGCTATTTCATGTAGCTAGACATAACTAGGTAAATGTGGGTGTATTAGGAATATCTCTGCCTAAACCTTCGATCCGATTATAGGCGTAATGTTAGGCATTTATATTTTAACTAGCTTCCGTCCGCGAGTTCGTTCGCGTGGCATAGTGACTTTGGGCTAACGCTAACTTTAACCCGCGTGATGATCGAAAACAAAATATCTTTCTCTCCCCTTTTGTTCCCTCTTTTTCCCATTTTCTCACTTAAAAAAAAATTAACCTTTGTCCCTTTCCAGGGTCCTAACTATCTCTGTACCAAAATCGATTTGGCCATTTTGGCGTGTTCCGTCGATCAAACAAACAAACTAACTTTCACTTTTATAGTAAGGTCGTATCTTTCATTTGAATGCATCAAAATATAATCTGTTTTCTACAGGATGAATTCCGAGCGTCTGCTACGCGGAATTTACGTGACTACGCATCCACTCTACTGTTTGATACTGGCCTACTTCAATGATTACTACGCTCAGTTCGATTACTCTAGACATATGTACAGTCAGCAAGAGAGATAAGTCACCAAGCTTCGAAAGAAAACAAACAGTTCGTCTTCAGCTGAGCATTCCTTGTTTATACTGTGCAATGGATGGGCAACTACAGTACCTACTTTAAGTTATTATGTCGTGAGTTTGACTGGAACTATAGCATCATCTTTTTGTTTCATTCAAAAGTGCTTGTAATGGTCTAATTAATTGAAATAAATACTTCGAGCTTCAGTTTCTATTGAAAGTCCATACACTGATCAAACTATTCTGCACTTAAATTCTTAGAAAATAAGCCGTAAGACACTTCAAGCTGCATTCAGCTACAAAAACACTACATTCACAGTTAGCATAACAAAGGAACTTAATCCTCGCGGCAGCCCTGAGAGTGAGCGAGACAGGACATTTAAAAGGCATCGCTTAGCTACCGAGAATTGCAGCCATTGCATATTAGATGTACTTTCTGTTGCTGTACAAAATGGAGTGCTAAGTAGACTACTGCGTGACTTAGCGGCTTTCATTTAACGAAAGAAGTTTTGCTTCTGAAGTCGAGTTGTGACGTCGCTTGCGCAGGTAATCTTTAAAAAGTATTTAGACACATTATATTATATTTTATTATTTGTATTTAGATACAGATCAAAATTTTTATTTTCTTGTGCAAGTTGTCAATGGACGTACTCCACCGTGGGTCCACGCGCTTTGCAGGAATTTTAGGGATATGCCGGAAGAATAAACTCGGTTTGTTAAATGCTGGCCAATATAATTTTATTTCGGTGTTAACAACGTAAGGTTTAAAGGGTAAATGGGAATGCCAACAAGACGGATAGATATTTTAATGAATAATTACAATTAGGGGTAATTAGCCTATTAGCAGCTATGAGGTATTGGTCAGGCGTTTACATTAATAGGGCGCCTTTTTTTGAGAATGGGAAATCATCAAATATCTTTACCGCACTGAGCGGAGCTGGGGGGAGTGTCAGATTTGAACAGGTCAGGCTGATGATAAAGCTGCTCTTACACACGTACACCGTGTTTTCTTAATTTGTGGGCGGGGTGGGGACACAACTGCATTCTTGTTAATCACCCTAGAAGTGACAGTTTGCTGAAGGAAGGGAGAAGTGAGCTGCTCGTCGTCCTATCATTATATATGAGAGGCTCGTGGAAACACGCCAACTCAGGACTTCCCCAAGTACAAGTTTCACGAATGACGTCACACCGAAGCATTCTACATGATAATCATAATTATGTTAATTTTAAATAAAAGCTACTGCTTAGATAGAGATCTTAGGGATCCGGGTCGGGGTGCGTGTTATTAGGTTTTTCATTTAGATAACTAATCAGTTACTCTCGACCCTAACAAACGAAATGTGAAGGTACTGTCTTTCTTTCTTCTTTTTCTACCTAAATCTATGGGGATTACAGTGCAAAATCACGCTTTAACTCTGTAAAAATATTTTATACTTATGCTAAAAATTTCACGCGAGTTGCAAAAGTCTTCAATCGCGCTATGTGCTATTAGCATTCCATTAGTTTACTCCTCCGTGCCATATTCTAGTTTCTGTCGAGAGGATTGTAAACTGCGATCACAGTTGCCATTATACGATTTACATCGAGCTATCTTTCTCTTAACAGGATATTGGATGTGATCCTTCGCATGCAATTTACTCCTGTAATTTGACAGTTTCTCTCGCTTATAACTAGGGAGCTGATTTGATGTAACTTAAAATCGTCGAAATCTTTACTAATATTATAAAAGTTAAAGTGACTTTGATTGGCTGTTACGTCTCCACACCTAACTTGGCTTAACTGATTTTGATGAATTTTGGTACAAAGATAGCAGAGGCCCTGGAGACGGAAATAGGGTAGAAAGCGGGCAGAAAACGGGAGAGAAAGATATTTTTTTCGATCATTACGTGGGTCAAAGTTAGCGTTAGCCCAAAGTAACTAAACCACACGAAGTCGCGGGCAGAAACTAATATGCTTCATAAATGCTCAAATTATGCAACAGAAATTGCCAAAATATGCAACATGCTTTAATGTTCAAAAAGTGACTACCAGTCTTACCAAGGGGTATCGTACTGCCTAGTCCTAATGGAGGTCACAAAGATCCATGATCATGATCCATGTAAAATACTGATATTCAGCAGCATTCTGTGAGGCTGAAAGCCGAGTCCAACAAGGCCGGGAAAAGGTTAGAAAGATGATAACTGAACCCGATAATTCAGAATAGTAATACCCAGTTTTACACACTAGTGAAACTACACACTTTTTTTTCGGTTGGGAAATCATCCAATGACTTCCTTCGCTCTGGGCGGAGCGGCGGGGCATGTCAGACTTGTACTGACTAAAACCCACTCATGTTCCTTCTATTGCCCTTTACGTCCCGAGGCCGCGGTATCTCTTTCGAACAACCCGCAACCCCGGCAGGCGGAGGCCCTGGCAAGCCCCTCTGCAAACTACACACTTCAAAGTGATACTCAACAAATTATTTACAGGGCGCTCGACATATTATACGAATTGAGTATATTTGATCCAATACGATGGTCGGGCAACCAAGATCGAACGTTTTAGTTGAAAAAATACGACATAATATTACCAAAATAGGGTGGGGGGGGGGGTAGGTGTGACGATTTTGTGAGGATAGTATAGTATTACAACCTTATAAGAGATTTGGTATATATACATTGTATTGTGTATACATACGAATATATGACGGCACGGTTGGCGCAGTGGCTGAGCGATCGAATTCTGCGCAGCGTGTCGCGGTTTCAATCCCCGCACGGAACAAATATTTGTATGACCTACAGGTAGTTGTTTCGGGTCTGGCTATTTGTGAATGTGAGTTAAAATGTTTATAAACGCACTCACGATACAAGAGAAATCCCTAGTGAAGGGGTTTAAAAAACACATTTATCGATTTCAAAGATGTGTTGTGTGATTATGTAAGTTTAATTGAATTACGTTTCCATTCGTAAAATAGGGTAGTTTTCAGGGTCAAAGTAATTATATTCTATTTAGTCCGTCTTTTAGATTATTCACAAATAAACGACACGTATATTTATTTGACGGGCCTGTTGGTCTAGTGGTTAGTGGCCCTGACTGCTGAGCAGGAGGTCGTGGGTTCGATTCCCACCCAGGACAAACTTTGTGTGATGAGCATGATTGTTTGGGTGTGATTTATCTATAATATGTATGTATTTATAAATTGTATATCAGTTGTCTGGTTACCATAACACAAGCTCTGCTTAGCTTGGGATCAGATAGCCGTGTGTGAGTTGTCCCAAGATATTTATTTATTTTTTAAGTGCTTTTGCTAGATTGTTGGAACTAAAAACCCATTAAATGGAAATCAAGTCTGCCACAAACGACTTGACTGCATATTTAATGCTAAGCGCGGCTAGCTGCGAGCTTATCCCAGGAATTTTTAGTAATCCTTACTAATATTATAAAAGCGAAAGTGAGTTTGTTTATTTGTTACCTCTTCACGCCTTAATGGCTAAACCGATTTAGAATTTTCGATAGTTGGGACCCAGGAGACGGACATAGCCTAATATTTAAAAAAAAAAGTGGGATATGAGGGAGAAAGAGGGAAGAAAGGGGACAACTTAGCTTTGCAACAAATCAATAAGGCGCACGGGCAAAAGCTGCAGGTAGCAGGCAAATCAGGAAAGGGGAACTGTGTTACCCAAATTTAACGTGAGCGAAACCGCGGGCAAAAGCTAGTATTTAAATATATAAACAAGGAGTATGTAAAATTAACAGACTGAGAGCGAGAGGAAGGCCAAAGAAAACATGGATAGATTATGTACCTAATGACATGAAGGAGAAAGGAGTAAATGATGCCGTGACGTCTGATAGGGGAGAATGGAAGAAGAAAACGTGTTGAAATAGAATGGGACAAGGGCAGGAAAATGATGATGAGTGTGTAAAATTAATAAAGAACAAAACTATCAGCTTCACGGAAGCTACCAAACATTGATTTAAAACACGTTTTTCGAAAAAAATAGCCCTCCAATCCGGCATTATGTCCTAATGTTCCCAACTTCCACAGTTGCCAACGTATAACGTTATTTCATTGCCACGTTTGACCTGTCACGTTTTCTTTATGTGACGTAGTTCAGTCTCAGATTTCTCTAGGGATGGGACAAGCCCGCATTGCGTGTCTCGTCTAGCCCATTCATAGTGATGAGCCAGCCACACGATATAAGTTTCGGAGGGCTATATGTTTTGTTAGTTCTGTTCTGCCCATTTATAATTGTTCAGATTTTGTTTCGCCGATTTTGAACCGCCATTTTGGAACTTATTGCTTTTCAACTGTCGAACAAGAATTTGAAGATAACAAAAAACTAAGTGTTTGTTCGAGTAATAAATTAATAATGTTTAATTACGATACTGGTGAAGTATTCTGTTTTTTTTTAAAGAATTTTGTAAAAATATAATAAAATATGTGTTAAAATGAATAAACGAAAATATGTTTAATTATAAATTGAACATCTGTTTTATGATTAAACAGTAGCATGCCTCTCATAGATATGCTACAATAAGTACAGTTTGTCCCAAATACAAGCAAATTTTAAATTCTTACCATAATATTACACAAAAGATTTTCAGCATTCACAAACAAGATACAAAGTCACACACACAGCCAGCAATTAGTTTAAAAGAGCTAGGAACATAGCTTAATAAATTTCAATTTCCACATAACATCATTTATATCCATTTGTTAGGTAATAAATGGCAAGTATATAGACAGGCAAGTAGGTTAGTTACGGCCTTGATACGTACACTACGCGAAAATTGAAACAAGTGTGAAGAAAAATCGTTTTTGGGGTTTGTTTAAGTCATTATTCGACGGTTCCTACGTACATAAGGTTATGTCAAAAACCGAGGTTCACAGAAGAGCGTAATTTGTGTTCAACACGCCCTAGAAATAATTCTATGAGCAATAATAAATATTTTCTTTTTACAATATTTTAACAGTTTTAAGAGCTTGGTTTTTGAGCTATTTACACATCAGTATTTTATTTTTTCACGTTTTCTTGGAATAACTGATAGATGACCGTTTTTACGACACTAATTCGTTGTATTTATAATACTTGTTTTCTTATACGATTTCTAAAACAAGGTAAATAAATTAAATTAAGTTAAAAATCATATGTCAGCATGTGCGCATTGATATTCTAAAGCCTTAAATGATACAATAAAAAAAATATCATTTTCGACATGTCTTTATGTACGTAGGGACCGTAGAAATACTATATTCCTCCGGATCGTTTTCGGTCACAGGGGCCAAACTCAGCGTAGATTTTAGTCATATAGGACATATTTTAGTGCACAACTGTGTGCGCACGTGCAGGTTGTGGAATGTTGAGATGGATATGTGGAGTGACAAGAATGGATAAAATAAGGAATGAGCATATTAGAGGAGCGATGGAGAGAGCTATGCTCGGAGTTTCTCTGAAGGATAGAATCCGCAACGAATACATCCGACAGAGAACCAAAGTTATCGACATAGCTCAAAGTATCAGCAAGCTGAAGTGGCAGTGGGCTGGCCATATCTCACGAAGAACCGACAACCGTTGGGGTAAACGTGTTCTTGAGTGGAGACCGCGACTCGGCAAGCGTAGTGTAGGACGCCCTCCGACCAGGTGGGATGATGATCTAAGAAAGACTGCAGGCAGATGCTGGATGCGGCAAGCTGAAGACAGTCCGCTACGGCGCTCATTAGGGGAGGGCTATGTCCAGCAGTGGACTAATATAGCTTGATGATGATGATGATGATGATATTTATAGAGGAAGTTTGAAAGTTGCGCCTGTTACCGAAATATTGAAAGGGAGTTGTTTGTCTTGGCATGGACATGTAATGAGGAGGGACGAAGCACATGTGACTAAAAGAGTGATGGATCTGAATGTTAATGGACGGAGAGCGAGAGGAAGGCCAAAGAAAAGATGGATGCCGCATAAAGGAAAGGAAGAACAAACGTGTTGCGGCGACCCCAAATAGAATGGGACAAGGGTAGGAAAATGATGATGAAGTGTGTGCGCAGGTGCAATCTCTGTTCTTTCCCTCTCATGGTCCGATGGGACGGCAATCCGACACGACCCTTGAGAAATCAGGCGCAGAACCAACGACCAAGATGCTCTCTGAGGCACGAGGTATCATACCACCAACTTCCAAATTCTGAGCTGTTGCTGAGAAAAACCCCTATTAAGCCGAAAGGATCTGGTTCTCTCCGCCATTAAGATAATTTTATTTGTTCTTGTTAGAGGACTACTTACTAGTACGCTAGTTACGGAAATATTATGGATCAAAGTTTAAACCTTTTACAAGTAATTTCTCAAGTACAAGTGTTTCATTTTATAATTCCAAGTATTTAAGAGATTAATTTTAAAGTGCTTTTGATTTTTATAAACCAAATAAACACAATTTTGCTTTATTTTTTTCAGTCTTACCGTGGTAACAGAAAATACGAATAAAGGTTAAAAGTATCAAAAATACAATTTCTGTTGAATGAAATTTTCATTTCGATTCACACGACTGAATTCATATTGGACATGCTCGCAGAATTGAATCGTCAAAACTCGTTTTAGACCATGCTTTATAATGTAACTTTGCCACAGTCCGAAAGTGACCACAAATATTTAACCCTGTACTCTCGAATGGAAATTAAATAGGTACCATGTCACCAGTCCTTTTTGTATGTACATCCCGGTATCCATCGCCTTAACCCGCCAACTGTCGGTGTAGGTTTCATCAATTCCAATTTTAGACGTTAAGTTTTATAAACGAGTAGTGGAGGGTTAACATTTATTCAATACACTTCCCTGAAAATTGGGTCATATCGCATTACTATTATGTTCAATATGTACTGTTTTTCACACACGTGTTTTTTTTCTCTTAATCTACTAGAGTTTTATTTCCACAGACAAACTAAGTCCAACGTCAATTGGCAACAGTGACAAAGTTTGCCCACTTGTGTCAAAATATTTACTATTTTATTCGAACTAAGTGGCAATGTGTCGTCAAATACGACGTTTTTTTTAAATTAACTACCTTAACCCACTATCACTCATGAACTGGGATTTATTTGTTATTTTTTGGATGCGAGATAATTACAAAAAACGTATTCCCGTGTGATGATCAAATAACACAAATATGTTAAATAGTAGTAAGAGGCACGTTTAAATATTTATTACTCGGTGACGCCCGCGACTTCGCCTGCGAGTAACGAAAAAAAGAGTATCCTATGTGTTATTTCAGACTTTAATCTACCTTTGTGCCAAATTTCATCAAGATCCGTTCAGTAGTTTTTTCGTGAAAGAGTAACAAACATCCATCCATCAATCCTCACAAACTTTCGCATTTATTTACTAGCTTTTGCCCGCGGCTTCGGTCGCGTTAAATTCGGGGTAACACAGTTCCCCTTTCCTGATTTACAGGTACCTGCTACATGTAGTTTTTGCCCTTGCGCCTTATTTATTGTAATAGCAATGCTAAGTTTTCCCTTTTCTTCCATTTTTCTCCCTTATATCTTAATCTTTTTTTTTTAAAGTAGCTTATGTCCGTCTCCAGCGTCCCAACTATCTCGATACCAAAATTCATCAAAATCGGTAAAGCCATTTAAACGTGTAGACGTATCAAACAAACTCACTTTCGCTTTTATAACATTAGTAAGGATTAAGTAGGATTAAATTTCATCCTTTAATACAAACCTACTAAAGATTAATTGAAACAACAAACTACCACAGATCCGTGTTCAGAACACAAGTTCTCCGAAACCAGTAATATAGGAATATTGTTCTACAAGAAAATGAAACCACGTCTTGTGCGAAATGAAACTCGTAGCGGTACATACAGTCTTGTGGTGGGTTACATGAGGGTAAAGTTATTCTCATGTGTCACCTAAGTATATTGTTTTCGGAATTTGTGAATGTTTACGGGTGCAACAAGCTTTCTATGAGCCTGAGACTAGTGCTAGTTGGAGTACCGAGCTGCTAGCTGGATTGTATATCTTCTAATATATAAAATTCTCGTGTCACAGTTTTCGTTCCTATACTCCTCCGAAACGGCTGGACGGATTTAAACGAAATTTTGTGTACATATCGGGTAGGTCTGAAAATCGGCCAACACCTATTTTTCATACCCCTAAGTGAGCAGCTGGTGAAACCGCTGGGCACAGCTAGTTATGTATAAAAAACTTCACGTAAACATATTTGGCAGTTATAAAAGTTGTCAAAGAACCTTTTTTTCGGACGGGAAATCATCAAATACGGCATGGTTGGCGCAGTGGTGGCTGAACGATCGACTGATGCACTGCGTGTCGCGGGTTCGATTCCTGCACGTAATGTGAGTTAAAATTTTTGTAAACGCGCCCACGATACTCGGGAAATTCCTAGTATGGGGCAAAGTTAAAAAAAACTTCCCCTGCTCTCGGGGGAGGGGGGAATGTCAGACTTTTACCTACTAAAACCCATCCATGTTGCTTCTTTTGCCCTCTGTGTGCCGGGGCCGCAGTATTTATTTCGAACAACCCGTAACTCAGTTGTCCTGGCAGGCCTCTCTGCGTTGCCATCTCTTTGAGGCGCGCGTGAAACGATCACGAACGCGCCGTCGACACGATCATCTACTTGTTTTACAGTTAGTTAACTGGTTTTGGTTTGTATATGGTAGTTACGTGAAAAAACTACTTTTGGCAACTTCGGTCTTTGAGAATGTGTCAAATTCTATGATATCTGTGCTAAAATAGAGATCACATTTTAAACTGTCTAACGTTTCGTAATAAATGTGGTGCGATTGGTTATAGAGCTGAAATGATCTTGATACTGTATTTATTAATTAAAGAACGTCCTACATTGAGATTGAGACCGAGTTTTTCTCAAGACCACGAGTGAGATTTGTTTCTAAATACTGCCCTTAGAATAAACTTGATAAACAGAATGCATTGTTCACGGCTTTGTGAAGAATTGGTTTACAAAGATGGTAAACATTTTCAAACAAAACACAACACACTAAAAAACGCAATATTAGAATTACTATCACACTTTGTAATCGACAAACGGGCCGACTTTATCCTGTCTGACAGGCTCCCATCAATAAATCCGGATCAGAGCGGCGATCCGTGAAACTGCGACCCTTATCAAGTGTAAACTGATCCCTTAGTGAGTATTATACTTTGTATGTTGGTCAGCCGAAGGTTTTTGAAAGTCGGTAAAAGGACATTGGCCAAAATCGGCCCATTAGCGGACTGAAATAAGAAATGATAATCAAAATCGGCAGTTTGCTGAATTGGGCCTATTTGGCGCAGCCGTGAGACACACAATATTAGCTTCTTCTTTGTGTTAAGCTTGTTCTTAAAAACTGTGAGGTTCGACTGCTACGCTGCGTTTCGTGGGTTCGATCCCCGCACGGAACAAATATTTGTATGACCTACAGGTAATTGTTCCGGGTCTGGCTGTTTGTGTATGTGAATTTAAATGTTTGTAAACGCCCCACGATGTAGGAGAAATTCCTAGTGTGGGACAACGATTTTTCTTAAAGAGATTTAAGATTTAGCTTGACAACCACTTTTTTTTTTAGTAAAAACGTCAATTTCAGAATAGTAAGATAGAGTGAGATTCCGATTTTTTTAATTACAGGGGCTGGTACATACTTCAGTTAGTTAGTTACACTTAACTATTATTGTTTTTTTTTTAATAAGGAGTAACACAAAATACAGTTTAAGAATATTTATTTCGCTCAAAAAGAATACAATTATTCACTTCTATGTGGAAAAACATAATAGTTGAGATAGGCGACGGTTTCGCATAGTTATAAACTAAAAGGTTTAAAAAACTTAAACTTATTTTACATTGTTCAGGTGTTGCTTTTTTTTGGGGTGTGAAATCATCAAATAACTTTTTCCTTGACTTTTATTGACTAAAACCCATCCATATTGCTTCTATTGCCTTTTACGTTCCGGGGCCGCGGTATCTCTTTCGAACAACCCGCAACCCCGGCAGGTGGAGGCTCTGGCAAGCTCCTCTGCTTTGCTGACATCTCTTTGAGGCGCGCGTGAAACACGAACGCGCCGTCGACACGGCCTGTCGTCAATCAACGGACGGATGGTGAGCTACCCATTGCTCACCGTCCACAGGCCCGTATCTACGGTGGCCGGGAGTCGTCTCGCGGCGACCGGCGGCCGGGGCGTTTGAGATTTAGTATGACTGATTCGCAGAAGGAGGTGACCGCTTCCCATTCCTTCTCACTCCGGACCATGGATTGAACCAGGGCCGGACGCGAGAGATCGCCACCGCCGATCGCCTCTACGAGGGCAGGGCGGTACTCCGCCCCGCGCTGGGCAGACCGCCACTGTGTGCTCCTCCGTGTCCTCCGGGCGATCGGCACAATGGTGACACCCGGGAGTTTCCTCCCGCCCGATTATGTGCAGGAACCTCCCGAAACTTCCGCGTCCGATGAGGACCTGCGTCAGGCGGTAGGTGAGGACGCCATGACGCCTCTCCAGCCACTCCTCAAAGAGGGGACTTACCGCCACTTCAGGTGGTGCTTAAGTAGCCTTTTGGCAAAATAAGGAATATATTTAATCTTCAATGAGTAGACCTATATCTTGTTTTCTTACTAATATTATAAATGCGAATGTTTATGATGTTGATGTGATGATGATATTTGTTACTCTTTCACGCCAAAACGGCTGAACAGATCTTGATGACATTTGGCACAGAGGTAGATTATAGTCTGGAATAACACACAGGATATTTTTTTCAATATCACGCTGGCGAAGCCGCTGGTGCCAGCTAGCCAATACATAATTGACTTCATTGATTCAGTAGTATAAACGCCACGCTAATTACATCTCCGTACACTAAGACAAGACACAGAGAATACACAAGATATTAACACAATGGACCAACAGTCCTGGCCATGAATTATTAACCTCACAGAGGTAGATTATGGTTTGGAATAACACATAGGATACTTTTTTTTCAATATCACGCTGGCGAAGCCGCGTCCAGAAGCTAGTTGTCATAAAGAAAAGATCTATGAGCGTTAGTTATTTTTAAATCCCATGCAATACCTTAGGGACGATTCCCAATTACTTGTAAACCTGCTGCCTGCTCTTATACTGTAGGTGTTAGATAAGGCGGTCAGGCGCTTTGTAGTCATGTCACGGTCTTCTTGTCAAAAGGCCGTCTCGCCTTATACTATTAGATTTACTTAATTCGAGCAAAATGTCTTGACTTTAAAGTGGACTGTTACCTTTTGTTCTAAATATTTATTTCAGGAATCTCCATATTAGAATCGCCAGCACTATCTATATTTAGCTAGTCTACTAAAATCATATCCTTACGTCCTTACTAATTTATAAAAGTGAAAGTAGTGAGTTAACTTTTAAAAAGCGTTGCCCCACTTTAGGAATTTCTCCTTCCTGTATCGTGGGTACGTTTACAAACATTTAATCAAACACAAACAGTCAGACCCGGAACAACTAACTATCGTACACATAAATATCAGTTCCATGCGAATCCGCATGGAACAAATATGGGATCGAACCCACGACACGCGGTGTAGCATCCAGTGTAACCACTTCGTCAACTGTGCCGTGCCAAGAGAAAAAAACTCAATAACGACCATCTCCCACTAAAGTTTTTCTATCTCAAATATAAAACAACCTTCCTTAGATTGTAAAAATTACGCAGAAGAGTATGTAAAACTGAGTTTAAACTTAAGTTAGTACTCAACATAAGTTGGTACACAACACCAAGCAACGCTATTATGTATTGAGATGGAGTGTATAAAGTTTCGGCATCGTAATCAACTAAAAGCACAATGTTTCAACGTTGCTTGTGCAAATTTAAGAAGCTGCGTAGTATATGACTTTAGAGACTTGATATACACAGAGAATGCTTGCATTTTATGTATTCTATCATAGCAGTAGCAAATTCAATAACCTTGTTCTCTTTCTTTTTTTCTTTAGTCAGGGATAACCTAACTTTTTGAAGTTATACTTCTTTTGGGGCGATGGAGAAAATTGATGAGAGTAATTTGGTACTACAGCGACACAGTGAAGTTAGTTCTAGGTGGTATCCAGTGTGACCATATGTGGCAGGAACCTGCATTTTGGCAGGTTTAGTCCTTTTTTAATTAACGTATGTCCGTCTCCTGGTTCTCAACTATCTCTGTACCAAAATTCATCGAAATCGGTGTAGCCATTAAAGCGTGAAGAGGTAACAAACAAACAAACTCACTTTCGCTTTTATAATATTAGTTAGGAAGTAAGGATTATCCGGTCAAAGTTTTAGTTGCCATTGCTCCTCCGAAATGGCATGACCGAATTTTAGGTTTTTTTTTATTTATTTTTTAGGATTTTCTCGTGTATCATGGTTGCGTTTACAAACGATTAAAACAAACACAAACAGCCAGACCCGGAACAACTATTTGTAGGCCATACAAATAGTTGTTCCGTGCGGGAATCTAACCGCGACATGCAGCGCAGCAATCAATCGTTCAGCCACTGCGCCAACCGTGCCGTCATTTGTATTAGGTAGGTCTACTGAGCAGCTGGTAAAACTGCTGGGCACAGATAGTATAATAATATATTTATGGTATTCAGAATTCGTCATCACCTGCCTAGCCTTTTTCCTAATTATTTTAGCTTCTAACCAGATGCAGCTGAATACCAGTATTTTATATGGAGCGAGTATTACCCAGTACTAGTTAGTACCCAACAACCCCAACAACCCAGTTGGGTTGTTGGGGTTAGATAACCCAGTTAGTACTGGGTCATACGAAACCCTTTAGTAGGTCTGGTTACTCAGAATTACAATCTGCAAAAAAAAAACCATGAACTCTTTTTCGTAAATACTTTCAGTAACTTTTAAACCTATGGATGTTGCCAAGTTTGCTTTAATCTGTTTATAAGGTCCTTTGCCATACTAGTGGCCCATGTCCCCTTTTGCAGGTCTCTGTGCCCCCCACTCTGAAAATCCCTGCCTTAAATCCTTTCTATCCTTACTAATATTATAAAAGCGAAAGTGAGTTTATTTGTTACGTCTTCACGCCTAAATGGCTAAACCGATTTTGATGAATTTTGGTACAGAGATAGTTGGGACCCTGGAGACGGACATAGGCTATTTAAAAAAAAAAGATTGAGATATGAAGGAGAAAGAGGGAAGAGAAGGGAAGACTTAGCTTTGCTATTAGAATAAATAAGGCGCAAGGGCAAAAAATTCAGGTAGCAGGTACCTACAAATTAAGAGAGGGGAACTGTGTTACTCGGAATTTAACGCGAGCCAAACCGCGGGCAAAAGTTAGTAGATTAAATAAAATAGACCCCGTTAATAGGAAGTAAAATTTTTCTAGTTCATCCAAGTTTTCAAAATGCTTCATGAAACATGGACTATACAAACACACTTACATCGTTTGTTATTTGCAAAGCAATTTAAATTTTAAACTCTCTGTCTGAGTAAGATTTTCCAGCTGTATTTTTACCCTGCACGGCCCCCCAAGGGACGTTCTGTGAACAGATATGGGAATTTGGGATTCGCATGCAATGACTGAAATGGGATTGTGGAAGACGTGTCAGACGGAGGCTGATAGAAAATAGGGAAAGGTCAGAAATGGAAAGAAATTCAATGAAGATTCGAAACTGTATTGGTGTTGTTTGGCACATATGGGCTTAATAATTATACAATACTAGAGAATTGATTCTATACATTGCAAAGATAGTCTTACAATTTTCTGCAGCTTCCACTATAGCTTCAGATACTAATCAATGAGTTTACCCCTATGCTTGTGAAGCAGGACCAGCATTTAGCCAAGCATTTTTATCATCAATATACCACAAACAGTAAATCTTACCTTACTCCTATTATTATAAATGCGAAAATTCAATTCGAAGTTATCTTTCACGCGCTAAATAACTAAACGGGTTTGAATGAAATTCGGAACACAGAATGTTTATAACCTGGATTAATTTAATCCTTTTAATCCCGGTAATACGTTCCTTTGGGACAATACCTCGCGGGCAAAACCGCTGGCATTAGCTAGTACTTTCTAGAGACTTACTCAGTTTTAACCCTGTTATCGCGAAATAAAATATAGCTTGTAATGGTGGCGATGGAATGAAACCAACGATGGATGACAGATAGGGTTTATTTACAAACACTCATACACTTGACAGAGTTTTAGCAACAAAGTTAGACTGATGTGAAACCTATTAGTGGTCCTAGGGATGGACTGCGGGGCTATCCTATCCCTTAACCTCCTAGCTCGGCTGTTCCTGAGGGCGACGGGGCCTCCGCTCAGGTCAAGCTTAAGACAACAGTAGTGACTGCGGGGCTATCGACCACTGTGTCTGCTAAGTAGCGAGTGACGAGGTTCCTTCATGGTACCGATTTATATAGGCGGTTCTACATCTTAGTGTGTATCTTCAACATCTCATGCTTATATGTAGTGGTAACTCGCTGACGTCACGTACATTTCTCACATTCGATGATGGATGTCGCTAGTAATCTATTCATGTTATCGTTTTATTGATGTTTGCTCCTGTTTGTGATTTGATCAACTTGGGTGGCGTAGTGTTGTGTCCAAAGTCTGATAGATGGCGTAAGGTATTGCCGGTAGAATATTATCCTGAAGTTCTGACACTTATCTGCCTTAAACTGTTCTTGTAAAAAGGGCTGGTTTCGGCAACTCCTCGTCTAAAACGCATATTTTGCGTGCGGTTATTATTTCATTTTTGCGGATGGAAAATCATCAATTAAATTTGCCGCTCTGGGCGGAGTGGGAGGAAGTGTCAGACTTTCAATAACTAAAAAACCATCCATGTTCGTACTCTCCTTTTGTGTTCCGGGGCCGCGGTATTTCTTTCGAACAACTCGCAACCCTGGCAGGGGAATGTATGGATAGATGTTTGTTTATTTCGCGCAAAAACTGCTGAACGAATTTTGATGAAATTTGGCAAACAGGTACTTTATAAATGGGACTTGATTTAAGACTTAACGCATAGGATACTTTCCTCTTGGGACAATTCCCGAATTTCATTTACCGCCATGAGATAGTGTAACCCTACTAATCCTACCAATCCTACTTCCTACCAATCCTACTTTCTACCAATCCTACTAATATTATAAATGCAAATGTTTGTGAGGAGATGTATGGATGTTTGTTACTCTTTCACGTCAAAACGGCTGAACGGATCATGATGAAATTTGGCACAGAGGTAGATTATAGTCTAGAATAACACATAGGATATTTTTTTTCGATATAACACAGGCGAAGTCGCGGGCGCCAGCTAGTTATAAATAAGTGTAGTTAGGACTAGACTTTCGAAATCCTCCCGTTGGAATTTTCCACCCGCAACCACAATATGCTTTAGTAAGACCTTAATAGACAAATATAAATAGGTCAAGTTCGTCGGCAGTAAAGCTCGTGGCTTAATACAATGCATTTCAGCCCCACACGCAAAGAATACGTAATATTCACAGAGAAGTATGAACAAATGTTTATTTTATTCATAGGCTGTTAGGATGTTAGTGCCTATTCCGTATGGTTTAATAAAGATCATACAATGGAATACAAATCCTTACTAATATTGTAAAAGCGAAAGTGAGTTTGTTTGTTTGTTACCTCTTCACGCTTTAATGGCTAAACCGATTTTGATGAATTTTGGTACAGAGATATTTGGGAACCAGGAGACGGACATAGGCAATTTTTTTTTAAAAGAGGCCAGAAAAGGGAAGTTGCAGTTACAAATCAATAAGGCGCAAGGGGAACTGTGTTACCCCGAACTTAACGCGAGCGAAGCCGCTGGCAAAAGCTAGTGAAAATATAATGAAGAGTTTATTAACGATATCCAATTCGTCTGTTTATGGTGATCCCTACCTCAAAAGGAAAAACGGACCCTTTTTTTGCGGATGGGAAATCATCAAATAACTTCCCCCGCTGGTCGGAGAGGGGGTGGGGAGTGTCAGACTTCTACTAACTAAAACCCACACATGTTCCTTCTATTGCCTATTTTGAACAACCCGCAACCCTGGCAGGCGGTGGCCCTGGCAGGCCCCTCTGCTTTGCTGACATCTCTTTGAGGCGCGCGTGAAAGAATCCCTATCCTTATAGGATCTCTTTGTTGTCGGTCTGTCTGTCTGTCTGTCTGTCTGTCAAGACCCTTTATATCGAATTGAAATTAAATCAATCATCGACGATAACGCGTGCAATTCGTACTCTCAATCACAAAGCGACATTAATCTGTTTCTTTGTTCTTTGAATGAGTTCACAAAAGTTGCTCTATTTTTTAACTTAATTTACCTTATTATTGTTATTGTGTACCCTATCGCATTAGGTAACCTTCTACCCTACCATGACGTGTTAAAGCAGAACTTATTCCGCTGAGGGAAAGGGACAGAGCTATACAGGTTGTCTAGCAACATCTCTTTCACTCAGTGGAATAAGTTCTGCTTTAAGATGTCATAGTAGGCCTACTGTAATGATCGTCGTAGGATGGAGAATAAAAAAAAAAATTGGTGGACAAACTTTTGTGCACTGCCTGTTACGACTATTTTAGATCTACTAATGACAGTCGATCTTAACATGCTTTTCGAAGTGCTAAGGCAAGTTTATATTAACCTAAAGATCGAACCGAGCAGCTATTTTTCTTTAGCCAATTTGGAATATAATATTGAAGACATCGAAATCTTTGTAGTCCTCTCCGTCTAATCGGGTAACATACACAAAAAGAAAAGCCACGAATTGAAAACCTCCTTTTTTCAAGTCGGTTAAAAAACATCCCATTCCTAAAACTTTCCTAGTTACGTCCAAAGTTCCCAATCCAAAATATAGAGCAAAAGTAATAGAGGGAACTAAATAACTTCTAAATGTTGTAAGTGCGCGTTCATGAATCGGAAAGCAATAAAATGCAATGAAGCGACTGCCCTTGTTCGTAACTTTTGTTTCAATAGACATCTTCGGGAGAGCTTGGACTACGTCGTAGTTCAAACTTGCTTGATATTATTGAACTATCGACAACTTCAATCTTGATTTTCTTTGACCAGCTACCCTACTATGACCTCTTAAAGCAATTCTTATTCCACTGAGGGAAAGAGACAGAGCTATACAGGGTGTCTAGCACCATCTCTTTCACTCAGTGGAATAAGAATTGCTATAAGAAGTCATAGTAGCCCTTCAGTGAGGTTACTGTGACGTTTGAAGCAGCATTGTTTTAATTAAAAAATATCTTGAGACAGCTCACACACGGCTATCTGATCCCAAGCTAAGCAGAGCTTGTGTTATGGTAACCAGACAACTGATAGACATACTTATATATACAAATACATACATATTATAGATAAATCACACACAGACACAGAACAAACAATCATGCTCATCACACAAAGTTTGTCCTGGGTGGGAATCGAACCGACGACCTCCGGCTTAGCAGTCAGGGCCACTAACCATTAGACCAACAGGCCCGTCATCCCATTCCATTGTTTTAATTATTATTAAGTAGCTTCCGCCCGCGACTTCATCCGCGTGGCATAGTTACTTTTGGCTAACGCTAACTTTAAGCCGCGCGATGATCGATAAAAAATATCTTTCTCCCTCTTTTCTCCCTTTTTATACCCTATGTCCGTCTCCAGGGTCCCAACAGGTATTCCCAAGTCCCAAGAGGTATTTAAATTGTCATAAAAAGACCGGTGACTTTCTAATCTGAGAAACAATTAAAACTTATGGATAACTAGCTTTTGCCCGCGGCTTCGCTCGCGTTAATCGGTTTTTATTGTAATAGCAATGCTAAGTTTTCCCTTTTCTTCCCCCATTCTCCCTCATATCCCACTTAAAAAAAATAGCCTTTGTCCGTCTCCAGGGTCCCAACTAATCTTTGTACCAATGCTAAAACGTTTATGAAATTCATTAAAAACGGTTTAGCCATTTAGGCGTGGAGACGTAAGAAACAAACAAACTCAGTTTCGCTTTTATTATATTAGTAAGGATAACTTTGATTTCTGTTACGAAACTTGATAGTTCCTTGTTAAATTACAGTCATCTAGCTAATTGCTGCCTCTCATTAGAATCTGTAATACTCGTGTAACGGTGGCGCCATCTGTTAATAACTTTGAATTAGTTGTTGAATGACAATAATTATTCAAGTTGGTTCATTTTGATTCGGTTTAATCGGTTCATATTAAAAAGAAAAGATAGAGGTGCAGCGGCCTTCGTTATTGAAATCTGCCCCCAACCCTTTAAAAGAGGGGGTGAAACTTTATATGGGACTTTTCGCAGTTTTCAAGGTTTTGTTTTGTTACCAACGAAAAATATCTGCAAATCTGGGAAGAGGAACCGTCTTATCTCGAATTTAACCCGAGTGGTTGATGTATGGTGTATGGTTGGTGTATGTACGTGGTGATGGTTTTTCTGTATTCCGCATACAAAGGAACACGCGTCATCACCTGCTTAGCCTTTTACTTACTAAATTTGGGTTGTCTTTTAATATGACGGGATGCAACTGAATTTCAGACTCCCGTGTAAAATACTAGAATTGTCTTTCTTTAAAAAAAAACGTTGCCTCACACTAGGAATCTCTCCTGTATCGTGGGTGCGTTTACAACTTAACTCACATACACAAACAGCCAGACCCGTATCAACTATTTGTAGGCCATACAAATATTTGTTCCGCGCAGGAATCGAGCCCGCGACACGCTACTCAGCAGTCAATCGTTCAGGCACTGCGGCAACTGCGCCATCAATTAATCTGCATGACGGTTAGACTGGAAACTGGCTCCAACATAGCTGACATACACAAAATAAAACTGATCAAATCGACTTGCTCACGACGAGTTTCGGCCAAACTTGTGACAAAGAAAGCCATAAATAAATATCAATAAATAAATATCTTGGGACAGCTCACACACGGCTATCTGATCCCAAGCTAAGCAGAGCTTGTGTTATGGTAACCAGACAACTGATAAACATACTTATATTATTTATAAATACATACATATTATAGATAAATCACACCCAGACACAGAACAAACAATCATGCTCATCACACAAAGTTTGTCCTGGGTGGGAATCGAACCCACGAACTCCGGCTCAGCAGTCAAGGCCACTAACCACTAGACCAACAGGCCCGTCATATCCTTATCAGCCATATCTTTTGCCAGCCTATCTGACCTCCACAACCCAGTTAGTACGGGCAATAAGATACTTCCTGGTAAGACTGATTGTCTGACTTTCGGGACATTAACTATTTGTAACGACAATAGAGTATTAGTAAAAATTCAAAGATATATGAATCGCTAACTAGCGCCCGTGGCTTCGCCCACGTGATATCGAAGAAAAAGTATTTGTGTTTTTCCAGACTATAATCTACCTCTGTGACAAATTCCATTAAGATCCATTGGTTTTGACGTGAAAGAGTAACAAACATCCATGCGTCCATACATCTATCCTGACCAACAATCGCATTTATAATATTAGTATTATAAGATACGAGGAGAAGAGCTCGTGGCTAAATAATAGCAGCCGCTCGGGTCGATCTTCAGGTTAAGCTGCGCTTGCCTAGGTTGTTCTGTGGATGGGTGACCACCCGTTACATACCGAGTTTCCTCCGTGCCTCGGAAAGCACGTTAAGCCGTTGGTCCCGGCTGTCATTTGTAGATCTTTCACAGTCGTTACAGGTAGTCAGTGTTCCGAAAGTCTGACAACCAGTCTTACCAAGGGGTATCGTATAAACCAGTATTAACTGGGTTGTGGAGGTCAGATAGGCAGTCGCTCCATGTAAAATACTGATATTCAGCTGCATCCGGTTAGACTGGAAGCCGACCCCAACATAGTTGGGAAAAGGCTAGGCAGATGATGAGTATTATAAGATACGAGAATAATAACTCCAAACGCAAATGTCTTGACTGTCAAAGTGTTTTAAGTAAAAATATATCTCTTCAATTTTTAACATCAAACTCAATAAAAGTAAGTCGAGATTAGGTCCAGGGTGAAAGATTGCACTTGCAATATTTTTTTATTGACAGTAAGGAAAAAACCGGCTAAGTGCGAGTACTCGCGCACCGACGGTTCCGTACAAACCAGCGACATAAATGGCCACGTATTTCGACTTAATAAGTAGAATAATAATAATCATTTTTTTAATAAAGTGAAATTTTACAATAAGCAATACCTAATGACACCATGGCAGACATACGTCACATGCGCTGTCAAAATAAAAAACCTGTAAATGCATGAAGATGATTACAAGATCAGCAGCTCGCCATGATGCACGCCTTCCACCTCCGGGCTCGTCGCTCAGCTCCGCCTCGCCGCCGCCGGAACCCAGCCTCGCCGTGAGCGCTGTGACACCGGCCGTGGCAGCTGCGTCGAGCTCGAGCGACGAGTATTTTTCCCCGCCCACGACACCACCACCTGCTCGTCGACGGGGAGGACGCCGGCCGCCGGACGGCTTAGGACTCCGAGGCCCACCGGCCTCTGATAGGGTCCCAGCTCCCGGCGGAAGTGTGCAGCACATGCGATGGACTAGTTCCATCAATGAAAACGTCATGCGCTCATACTATGGGGCTACAGAGGGGGGAAACAACCTGACCGCGTACCGTGTTCGGATGCTCTCTCTGTTTCAGGTGCTTGAGCCAGCTGTCAACGTGTCGGCGCAACGACTGTCGGATCAGGTGCGGGTTATCCAGCGTAATCGTATGTTGGATGACACCGTACTTGATCGCTTACGAACTGAAATACAGAGTAGCCAGGTCATTACCTCTTCGTCGCAGGCTGTGGTACCACCACAACCCCACCAACTAACGATTCGCGCTAACGAGGTAAGTAATGACATGGCTACTAATGTAAGTACCCAGTGCAGTGAGGAAATGAGGAGTACTTTTGAGGGTGCGATTCGAGATTATCGGTACATGTCACCCGAACTTAGACCACGCTTACCTCGTTTGCCCATGCATAATAAAAATAGGGCGCTGGTGGCTGCTCTGGATTCGCAGTTGGCAAACCATTTTGACAAATGCGACGACCTCACTGATGCTCACTCAATCCTGTATTGTGCGGCTGTAGCGGTGTGTCGTGTAGCTCACGTCAAATTTCCTGATGACAGTGCTACACGACCGAAACCAGCTATACCATTTTGGCAGTGCAGGATTGAGCGGCGTATTGGTGTGGCCAGAGCACTCATTGGCAAACTAATCTGTTTCAGGGAGGGTAACACACGACCTCGAGTGATGCGCTTTGTGAGGCGAGCATTTGCAGGGACTGATATAAGTCCTCCAAACTATATGTCCCGCATTGCAGAGCGCATCGACTTCCTGAAACAGAAAGTGTATGCATGGGCAAACCGTATTCGTAGGTATAAGCGGCGGGTAGAACGGTACACTCAGAATCGCACATTCCAAAGTGATGAAAGGTGGGTGTATAGAGCATGGGAGCGACCAGACCAAGGTGTGTCTGACACGCGCCTACCGGATGATGACGCCATGTGTTTGTTTTGGCGAAGCATCTGGTCGGCGCCTGTCAGTCATACCGAAGGTGAATGGACTCGGGAAGTCGAGCAAGCGTGCGATCCAATATCAGAAATGGGGGCCTTAACAATCAGCCCCCAAGATGTAGCTTGTGCGGTTCGTCCGTTGCCTAATTGGAAATCTCCAGGGCCGGACGGACTGCACAACTTCTGGATAAAGTGGATCCAGAGATCGCACGTTCGTTTGGCGGCCCTATTCCAGACGGCCTTAGAGTCAGGGTCGTTGCCTAAGTTTCTGACAACTGGTATAACCCACCTGCTCCATAAATCGGGTAGTACGGCGGAACCCAAAAATTATAGACCAATTACGTGTCTTCCGACACTGTATAAAGTTCTTACATCCATTTTGAGAGCTAAAATTACTAAACACATTGATGACAATTCTATCATGTCCGCTTCTCAAAATGGATGTAGGAACGGGTCCCGCGGTACTAAGGAGCTGCTCCTCATTGATATGGCCATTAGTCAACAGGTTCGCCGTTCCCGAAGGCATCTGTCGACATGTTGGATAGACTATAAGAAGGCCTATGACTCCGTGCCACATACATGGCTCATGAGGGTGCTAGAGATGTATAAAATTGATGCAACTCTGCGCACCTTCCTGGGCTCGTGTATGAGGCAATGGAGTACGGTCCTTCGCTATCCAGGATGTCGGCAGATTCAGAGAAATAGTGAACCGATAAGGATAGAGCGAGGTATATTCCAGGGCGATAGTTTGAGTCCACTTTGGTTCTGCTTAGCCTTGAATCCTCTAAGCAAGCTGCTGGAGAATTCAGGTCTGGGCTATCGATTGAGGAGAGGTGGTCAGGTTATATCTCACCTTCTTTACATGGATGACCTGAAACTTTTTGCCCCCAACGATTTGCAGCTGATGGAGCTACTGAAGGTAACTGAAACTTTCAGTAGCGCTATCAGGATGGAATTTGGTGTGGACAAATGTGCGGTCATGCATGTAAAGCGAGGGGAAATTGTGGAGTCTGTGGGAACCCAGCTCTCAGATTCCATAAACCTTAGATCCCTCTCAGCAACCGAAACCTACAAGTATTTGGGGATGTCGGAAGCGCTGGGCATCAATGTTGCTGACATGAAGCAATCATTGAAGGAGCGCTTCTTTGGCCGCCTGAGAAAAGTATTTAATAGTCTTTTATCGGGCGGAAACAAGGTGCGTGCTTTCAACGGTTGGGTCATGCCGGTTTTGATGTACTCTTTCGGCATACTCAAATGGACTCAAACAGAACTGGACGCCCTGGATAGGAAGGTCCGTACATTGTTAACGGTATTTCGTATGCATCACCCACGTTCTTCGGTCATGAGATTGTATATTCCGCGGAGTTGTGGAGGTCGAGGCTTTTTAAACGCCAAGACTCTCCACAATCGCGAGATATGCAGTCTCAGGGAATATTTCCTAGAAACAGACGTGGGAATGCATCGAGATGTGGTTGCAGTGGACAAAGGCCTCACCCCGCTCTCCTTGGCTAAAGAGAACTGGCGCAAACCTGTAGTGCTTGACACTAACGACCGCAGGGAAGTATGGCAGAGTAAGGAGCTTCACGGACGCTTTTTCCGCGCCCTACATGGACCCGATGTAGATCAATCAGCGTCCGTAGCCTGGCTACGTTCCGGGGACCTCTTTGGAGAAACCGAAGGTTTTGTCTGTGCAATTATGGATGAAGTTATGATGACAAATAACTACCGGAGATTTGTTGTGAAGGACGGCACGGTTGACATATGTCGGGCATGCCACCGTCCGGGAGAATCAATACGACACATTATCTCCGGTTGTTCTCGTCTAGCTAACGGAGAGTACTTGCATAGACACAACCTTGTAGCCAGGATTATCCATCAGCAACTTGCTCTAAAATACAACCTTGTGGAATCGGAAGTGCCGTACTACAGGTATGAGCCCGACCCAGTTCTTGAACATGGCAATATCACATTGTACTGGGATCGATCCATCATCACTGACAGGACTATTGTTGCCAACAAGCCTGATATAGTGGTGGTGGATCGATCAGAGCGGCGCGCAATGATTGTTGACATAACAGTCCCGCATGATGAGAACCTCGTGAAAGCCGAGAAAGATAAGCAAATCAAGTATATTGACTTGGCTCGCGAGGTTGTCGACATGTGGGACGTGGACTCAGCGATCATTGTGCCGATAGTCGTTACAGCCAATGGCTTAATTGCTAAGAGCCTCGACCAACACCTGAGAAGGCTCTCGTTAGGCAGCTGGATCAAGAGCTTGATACAGAAAGCGGTACTCCTGGACACGGCTCGTATTGTTAGGAGGTTCCTTTCTCTGGAGCCCTGACCGCCGGTAGCTTGGACCCTGTTCCCGATACCGGTGGGCTACTATTTTTATATTTTTAAATGATTTTTAATGCTTTTTTTGAAATATTTAAAAATGAAATAATATGTATAAAAACCAATAAATGAACTAAATCATTTTTTTTACAGCTATAAGGGACCACAGACTTAATTAAGTATATGGTTTTAATTTCAACTTGATAACTGACTTCCAAGCGTCCCTGAGATAAAAACAAGTCAGGTAGACAGACGGATAAGTGGGTGATCGATACGGGACCCTACAAATTACTTATCTAAATAAGAAAGACGGCCAAGAGCAAGTTAAACTCACGCTCCGAGGGTTCCGTAAAGACGTAGCACGGTTCGGAACCCTAAAAAGCGTTCCCCTTTTTGTAAGGAAATGGACTCAAGATGTTTTTTGAGGAAAGAAATTTATTTTGTGAAGATAAAATGAAATATGCAATCTGGACGTTTTACGAGGGGCGTTTGGTTTAATTAAGCTTTTCAGTGTACCTTCTGAAATTGTGATTGTTCTAGGGATCTTAAAGATGATGTAATATGAACGTACACGTTATGCTACATCGTACGTATGCTTTACTTTTGTTAACACATTATTGTATTACCTACATTTTATACAAATAAGTTCTTTATTTTTCTTTTCATCTTCTTATTTTTATCGTTGTCACAATGTATACAATGCGTTTAAATTGAGAAAGTCACTGAGCTCGCACCCTTTTGAGACTTTATCTATCAGCTGTCACTCGCATGCTGGCAAATTCTCAATATGTAGTTTATTGGTGCGCGGTTTTTAAGATTCTTGAGGCGAATATATTTTATGCGTTTTTTGGCAATAAAAACATTTTTTATTTTTTTTTCATTTTTTAGTTTCATTTTTTTATCTTTAACAGCTATGACGTCAGGAACATGGCACGAGCTTAGAAACTTGCTCATTGTAAACGCACTATGCAAACTCAACATGAATAAACCTATTTGAATTTGAATGATGAAACTAAGGTTTTGAAAACTATTCTGATTTTAAAGGGTTCCTTACATATTTTTAGCCAAAGATTTTAGTCGATCTAAGATAACAGTACTTTTACAATTTGTTTAAGTTATCCTAAAAAAATAATTTCAAGTAAAATGTTGTCGTAAATTTACTAACATTTCTAATAACATCTCTTTAATAAAAAAAAAAAAATATTTTTTTTAAAAATATAAGTAAATCTGAATTGACGAAATAATAACATACAAAACATGTACGTAGCGTTAAATTATAAGATTTGTACAGACAGCAAAAGAGATAAGTGACCAGGCTCGTCCTCGTCCACGAAATTTTCCTCATTCTTCACACGGCTTACAAAAACAAAGAGAGACACGAGATGTTGAACGAATTTTTTTTTTGCCTATTAGAAAGGACGAAAAATGAATTGTTAGTTTTAAGTATTTTGTTTTTTTTTTATAATTAAGCCTTTTTGTGAATACGTTTCAATTACTGTACAATAGTTTAAATTTTTTCTGTAATCTTGTACATTTTCAAATAAATAAATAAATAAATCACATCACGAATTTCACGATTTTTCCTAAATCTGAAGCCACCAACTATTTGAGACCATTTAATTCCAAATGAACAATTTTGAAGTCAGTGGCCAGGCAACTAATTTCTTTGGCTTGTCCTAATTACTCTTAGAGGAGGAACACCTTTCGTTTTAGGTCAACTGGTGATAAATTAGGGTCCCGTCAAGATTTCATAAATCATTCAGCCGACTGCGTGAGCACACGATTTGTGGTTCCTTTAATACATTAAGGCTACTGGTGTTTTTATTTTGATAATGATTTATTGTTGGGGAACATGAATGACGTTTACTGTTTTTGCAGTGATTTGTGGCCAAAACCATTTAGTAAATAGAGGTGTCAAGGGACACCCGGATGGAACGAAGTTCCTATAAAAATGAAAATATCAGGCTTGCTTTCTATAAGAGAGAGAGAGAGACAGACAGACAGAGAAACATGCGGCACCGCACAGCTTACAATAGCTTACTATAGCAAAAAGCGTCGTGACAACTTTTCGTAAGAATTTTTTCCGTCTAGCCCCCTTTCACAACGCGCGATAAGTAACTTCGTTCCAAAAAAATATTTTGACTAAATACATTTATAAAACCGGCCAAGAGTGAGTCAGACTCGAGCCAGAGTAACCGAGGGTTCCGTAGGAATTTGAGACATAAACGGCCATATATTTTAAGTGTGCAGATTTAGAGGGCTAAACTTATCATATCACAAAGGGACGATAGAGTTGCGTATATGGTTTTAATTTCAACTATAAGGTTTCTAAAAGCCAGGACTAACAGTTTCACTTCTTAATGGGTGATGAACTATCCACGGACGAAATATCGACTGGAGCGGCCCGAAGCTGGCGTAGTTACGACTACGCAAGCTCTGCTAATGCCAACCGCTCTCTCTTTAAGTTACCAAAGATCGACCCAAGCGGCTGTTATTGTTTAGCTACATATACAAACCATACCTTACTAATATTATAAAAGCGAAAGTGAGTTTGTTTGTTTGTTACCTCTTCACGCTATAATGGCTAAACCGATTTTGATTAATTTTGGTACAGAAATAGTTGGGAACCTGGAGACGGCCATAGGCTAAAGAGAAAAGGGGGAGAAAGAGGGAAGAAAAGGGGAGAGGAAGATATTTTTTTTTTCGATCATCACTCGGGTTAAAGTTAGCGTTAGCCCAAAGAAACTATGCCACGCGGACGAAGTCGCGGGCGGAAGCTAGTAACTCATATAACTTATGATTGAAAACACAACAGCTGTATCTCATTACCAAAACCTTATAAATGACATAGTATTAATCCATAATATCTCTGCCTTCTTATAGAACTCATTATCCTAATAAATAAGACCAAATCCTATTCATTACGTAGGTAATCCAATAGCGGGGCTATTAATATCTTTGTAGTAATAATTGGTGTGGGCGATAGCGGGCCATGAAGACTGATGGAGCGAAGACATCGATCACTGAAAGAAGCTTCTCTTTGTCGTTTCACGAAAGGTGGACAGATTGCAGAAGGTGAATTGTCTTGTTTAAAAAAGTATTATTTCTATCTTGTTATAGGCTGCCTTTTATGCTGATGTTCGAGCGGGGGGGGGGGGAGGTCACGCCCCAAAAGTGGCGGTAGGTCCCCTCTTTGTTGAGGAGTGGCTGGAGTGGCGCCATGGCGTCCTTACCTACTGCCTAACGCACGTAATGACCGGAGCACACGGTGGAGTACACAGTGGTGGTCTGTCCAGCTTGGGAGGAGCACCTACGTGCCCTCGTAGAGGCGATCGGTGACGGCGGTCTCTCGCGTCCTGTCTTGGTTTAGTCCATGGTCCAGAGCGAGAGGGAATGAGAAGCGGTCACCTCCTTCTGCGAAGCATTCATGCTAGCGAAGGACCTCACACCAACCCAACCGCTATGGAAACCGCCCCGGACGTCGGGCACTGCGAGACGACGCCCGGCCACCTTAGACGCGGGTGTGTGAAAAAGATACCGATTATCGCGGCCTCGTAACACATAAAGCAAAAGAAGGAACATGGAAGGGATTTTAGCCAGTAAATAGGATATAAATAAGCTAACTTGATACCACCACACACATAAAAACATTCGCCTTTATGATACTGGTGAGATGTTCGCTCTTAACCTTCGGTTCAATACTGTTCATTGTCAAGGGCGCACGGTGTGTCAAGAATGTCTTGCACGTCGCACGTTAGAGAATCCTCTAGGGGCCACAATTTGGTTTAGTGTACGTCTGTACACCTAATCTATTACGTGCGTAATCCTGGCGATAGCTGGCTGTCTTCGCGTTACACAGTAATGAAGATCAGTTAATAATAACTGTGGTTTATTAACAACAACAACGGAACAAATATTTGTATGACCTGCAGATAGTTGTTTCGAGTCCGGCTGTTTGTGCATGTGAGTTTATATGTTTGTAAACGCACCCACAATACAGGAGAAATTCCTAGTATGTAGCAACGTTTTTAAAAAAAAAAGTCTCTTTGTTCCTCGCCATATCCTACTAATATTATAAATGCGAATGTTTGTGAGGATGGATATATGGATGTATGTTACTCTTTCACGTCAAAACGGCTAAACGGATCTTGATGAAATTTGGCATAGAGGTATATTATAGTCTGGAATAACACATGACCACTTGTCAGACTTTTACTGACTAAAGTCATACTTATTGATAGGTATATGAAATTATTTAATGATTTCCCACTGGCAAAAAAAGGTGTCTCTAAGTACGACACAAAGTTGGTTTTTGCAAAAAACATCTTTAAATAAACGAGATAAAGGTTTTAACAACCGCAACAAGGCAACTAAAAAAACCAACCCTGTTCGTTTCGCAAAAGAGTTCAGTTTCCTACACAGAATTTGATGGTATTGCTTGATAAAAGTTGGCGGTGTCATGTAGAATCAATACATCAGTTTGTATGATTAATGGTATGGAGAATTGATTGATGGGTTCCTAGCCATAAGATGTTCCATTCGACCTTGTTCAAGGTCAAGGTCTCTTCTGGGTAACCGTTAAGCGTGTAGAGCTAGCAACTAAAAAGAAGAACGCTATTTACAACCAGCAAGTGTGTAGCTTTTTTGTTTAGTATTTTTAAATCCTACTATCCTTCCTTACTAATATAATAAAAGCGAAAGTGAGTTTGTTTGTTTGTTACCTCTTCACGCTTTAATGGCTAAACCGATTTTAATGAATTTTGGTACGTTAAAGCATGAAGAGGTAAAAAACAAACTCACTTCCGCTTTTATAATATTAGTAAGGATACTAATATATAAAACTGAATAGTTTGTTTGTTTGATTACTTGAACGCGCTAATTTCAGGAACTACTGGTCCGATTTGAAAAATTCTTTCAGTGTTAGATAGCCCATTTATCAAGGAAGGCTATATTAATGTATATGCGTCATATTGGTATTGGTGGTAAGAGCGGAGCACCAATGAAGAATGTTACAATCCTATACTGCAACTAAACGGCTGGATCGATTTGAATGAATTACCAGTCAAGTACTAGGCTTGCATGAATTCACGGTGATATTAATTCCAATAGTTTAATCTGTGGATTCAAGTTCTTGGTAGCACCAACTACGTTGAGATAAAACTACTAGGCTTGCATGAAATTGACAGTGGTATTGTTTCTACCAGTGCGATCTGTATACACAGCTATCGGCTGTATAACGTCACGCTACAATTATAGTTGGGAGTAAATGGGGGGTGAAATCGCTGGGCACTAGACCAAACTGGTAGAAAGATTACCACTCTGAATCTCATGCAATCTTAGTAGTTTTATCTCAACGCAGTTGATCCACAGATCAAACTATACCACCGGGAATTCATGCAAGCAACTTTTTAGGCTTTTTTTTTTCGGGTGGGAAATCACCCAATGACTTCCCCCGCTCTGGGCGGAGCAGGGGGGAATGTCAGACTTGTACTGACCAAAACCCACCCATGTTCCTTCTATTGCCCTTTTCGTTCCGAGGCCGCGGTATCAAGCCACTAGGCTTCAATCATAATTCATTCAAATCGATCCAACCGTTTCGTTGCAGTATGGTACATAACCTAGATACCAACTGCAGCGCCTTCGGATCAATTTGTAAACCTAAACCATCCAGGGCGCCAGCCAAACAAAAATAAAAAAAAAAACATTCAAATTGGTCCAGCCTTTTAAGAGGCGTTCAATGACATACACACGTACAGCGGGATTATATATAAAGATGACATTCGAATATTTACGAGTGATAGACGGGACATGACGAAGAAAATCGTAATCCAATACTTGTTACTACTGGATAACAAATCTTTGTGCACTGTCACATGTCTGCTTGTAACGTGGCATTTATGTGTCAAAACCGAAAATGTTGATCAAAGTTTTTGTATGAAAATATTCCCAAAGTACCCTCTGTAAGTCTTTTAAATCTCCCAGAAAAAAAACATAACAATAGAAAACATTTTACTATTGACCAAAAAAAGTAAATAATTAAAAGATCATTTACTCTTCTTGGACTGGATACAAGCTTCTAAGTTGCCGCCCCCTCCGCTGGATCCGCTGCCTCCCAAAGGATCCATTTCAGGAATTGGTTTTTTGTCGAGACCAGTAATTACTCTTTTTAGTCTAGCAATAGCTTGGCCCGGGTTAAGCAATTTAGGGCACGCCAACACACAGTTCATAATGGTGTGGCAGCGGAAAGCTTTGAAGTCATCACGCAACTGGTTAATGCGATTAACTGCGTCTTCATCTCGGGGGTCCATGATCCATCTATATGCATGCAGCAATGTAGCCGGCCCCAGAAACCTGCGGCCATTCCACCAGTAGCTGGGGCACGAAGTGGCACAACAGGCGCACAGTACACACTCGTAAAGGCCCACGAACACCTGCCAGTCTGGATCACTCATAAGCAACTGTCTCTGCCCTATCACAGATGGTCCACTCGGCCTTATAAGATATGGTCGGATGCTGTCGTACTGCGAGAGGAAGTGCGTCATATCTACGACCAGGTCTCTTTGGACGTACATATGCGGCAGTGGATATATCGTTATGGTCTTCGATGGCGGGACGGCTGTGATGCATGCTAGGCAGTTTTGTCCCTGGAGGCAGACTGCACAAGAGCCGCAGATACCTTCTCTGCAAGATTTCCTAAAGCTGAGCGTTGGGTCCATTTCCTTTAATTTTAATAACACATCAAGAACCATCGGCCCGCATTTGGAGATGTCGAGATCAAAATTTTGAATCCTAGGCTCTTCTTTCGCTTGTATTCCACCAAATCGATATACTTTAAACACTCTTCGAGGATCCATCGCTTTTTTTGCTGGTGCGGGTGTCGCATCCTTTTTCTCTGAGTAATATCTTTGTGGAATACGAAAACTTACATTTTGATTTTTGTACAGAACATTCGCAGCCTTTCGTACCACAGGATTAACACATATTTTATAATAAATAAACTCATTACATATGTATAAATTAGCCATGAAATTTTTATTTTCGAAATAAGCAAAAAGCCAGACTTATATAGAACAAATAAACTTCAAAATGATTTTTTCATAATTTGATGGATTGACCGTGTTGACATGTCAAATATCAAATCAAAAAAGTCTAATTGTTAATGTAATTTTTTTTAATTGGATTCTTAAAAGACTTATCAGAGTGTTTCGGGTGTTCCCAACTTTTTTTACAGATTGGAAATCTTCAAATAACTTCACTCTGGTCCGAGGGGAGTGTCAGACTTTTACTGATTAAAAGGAAGGAATTTTGTGGTAAGTTCCTTCTTTTGCTCTTTATGTTCCGGGGCTGCGGTATCTCTTTCAAACAACCCTTCACCCTTGTAGGCCCCTTTAAAATAAATAAATAATAAATATCTTGTTACAACTCACACACGGGTATCTGATCCCAAGCTAAGCAGAGCTTGTGTTATGGTAACCAGACAACTGATATACATACTTATATAATTTATAAATACATACATATTATAGTTAAATCACATCCTGACACAGAACAAACAATCATGCTCATCACACAAAGTTTGTCCTGGGTGGGAATCGAACCCACGACCTCCGGCTCAGCAGTCAGGGCCACTAACCACTAGACCAACAGGCCCGTCAACTACTATAGGTGGTCAACAGGCCCCCTTTGCTTTGCTGACGTCTCTTTGAGTTAGACAAACGCACTCCTCTATACGCGGAACCACTTTATATGATTGGACGGCGTGTTTTATAGTAGGGACTTTTTTAGTTTTTTTTTTGGTAGAGATTAGAAATTTACAATTTTTTAACTTAAAAAACTCAATTGATACGTCAAAACATAATACAGCTTCTAAACCTGCGTCTAATAATATAAAGTGGTGTTCAACACGCTTGTTTGTGTTTAGAGTAGCTATGAGTAACAATCTACCACAGAAAATGCAAAAAAAGGTGTGTGTCAGCTCCGACGAGTTTACTTTTTTACAAAATAAACATTACAAAAATATCACTGACGGACGACAAATTTCATAAAGCGCCATCTAGTAATATTCAAAAACACCATAGGTGCGTGTGCACCAAAAACGTAACGAGGTCGTTAAAGGTCATTCATCAGTAGATTTCACACCTCACATTTTTCTCATACCGGGCGCCTTATATACTGTACTAGCTTTCGCCCGCGGCTTCGCCCGCGTTAAATTTGGGGTAACACAGTTCTCCTTACGCCTTATTGATTTGTAATAGCAACGCTAAGTTTTTCCTTTTCTTTCCTCTTTACATCCCACTTTTTTATATGTCCTATGCCTATGTCCGTCTCCTGGTTCCCAACTATCTACGTACCAAAATTCATCACAATCGGTTTAGCCATTAAAGCGTGAAGAGGTAACAAACAAACAAACTCACTTTCGCTTTTATAATATTAGTAAGGAAGTAAGGATATGAAAATCGATTCTTAAGGAATAAACTAAAAAAAAAAATAGTTTATGAAAATGGCTTTCAAATTATTTTCAAGCAACTCCACAAAGATTCGCTTGTCACTATCCTTAATAAGAAATTGCAAAAACAAAAACTAAATTCATCATCAGCGACCGTTGTTAGAAAAAGTCATCAAAAGAACCTCAATATCTACTCTTGTCGAGGGCCCAAATAAGCAGCTGGTTAGGCCCACTGTCCAGAAAAACCCGGGCAACCGAGTAAAATAACTGTGCTAACAATATTCTCGCGTCATGAATCCCGTTCGGGGTAGAGGAGCCATGCTTCGGAAGTATCAGGACATTACTACTATCTGAGTACACTCAAACTTAAATTCAAACTTGTTTTGAATGTTAAGAAACAAAATGATGAAGCTACAGTCCCGTTCACAACGCATAATAATATGTGAAAGTACTTTCAGTTGCCCATTCCAAAGTGTTGATCTCTATGGGGAGGAATGAGCAAGAAACTCCATGGACAATCTATTAAATTATAATATTATAACAAGATTTTAGTTATATCATTCATGTTGACATTATACAAATATGTGTGGATGTTTGTATGTTTGTTACTCTTTCACGTCAAAACGGCTGAACGGATGGTGATGAAATTTGGCACAGGTAGATCTTCCTTTTTTTTATATCACACGGACGTAGCCGCGGGCGCCAGCTAGTACCTTCATAAATCCTTTTTTGACGATTATTCCTTTATAATTAAAAAAGTTAATTAAAATTTAGAAAAAAATATTCTGGAGACATTTAATTTGACTACGGCCAATTCTGCTTCGTCGCGCAATTTTTTTTTGACACAAATTGGTTATTTTGTTACCCTTTGAGGTCGTTAAATTTTTTCGTGAAATCGGCTCGGGATTTAAACTGTTAATTAATCTTTAATTTTTAAAGCAATTCATGTAGATTCTAGTGAGGAGATAACGCATGAATGTTTTACGCAAAGTATATTATTGGAGTTTATTGGAGTTTAATCCTTAAGAATCGATTTTCATATATGTATAAGGCGCCCGGTATGAGAAAAATCCGAGGGGTAAAACCTACTGAAGTAACGAAAATGTGTCACGTTTTTGGTGCGCACCTTTAGTGCGCATTTTCTAATTTGGCTGTGAGTGTATTAAAACGTACATATGGTATGCTGTATATGTAACTATACCTATATACTATATGTTAATGGGCTTGTTTGTTTTTATCAGTGTCAATGTATTTATATTGCTATTTTTTTTTCATTAATTTCTGAATTTACCCTTTCATATGATATTAATCTTTTTTCAGTTGAATAAACTCTTTTTGCGTATGGTTAGATACTCGTACTTAAGGAGAACTCCAGTCGTGCGTCGGAGCTGACACACACACTTTTTTTTTCTATTTATTTATTAAAATCTATTTTAAGGTTTCCGTACCTCAAAAAGGAAAAAAAACTAAACCCTTCTTTTGAATGTGTTTTTCGAGCCACGGATTATTGAAGTCATCAAAAATCTTGTCCACATTGGGCGAAGCGGGGGTCAAACTTTTACTAACACCCATCCATGTTCTTTCCTTTGCTCTTTTTGTTCCATGGCCACTGTATATCTTTAGAACAACCCACAATCCAGGCAAGATCCGCAACCTTTGAGTTTGTTTTGGCTGTGTAGTCTTAAAGTATTCGGGTACGAAACAACGGCGTCATTTAGTTTTAAAAAAGAAACAACTATCTACATGCGAAAAAACCATCATTTATCTTTTGGATATTTAGATTTTGGATAGTGATCTCCTGGAATATTATTCCCAATGTGCTCCTTAGGGCTGCTCTATTGCGGGAGGACTGTCGGCCACCGTAGATAGATTTGCTCACCGTCTGTGAACGGTGAGCAATGGGTAGTTTACCGTCCCTCCGTCCAGTGACGATAGGCCGTGTCAGCGGCGCGTTCGTGTTCCACGCGCGACTCAAAGAGATGTCAGCAAAGCAGAGGGGCCACTGCCTTACGGGTTGTTCGAAAGAAATACCGTGGCCCCGGAACACAAAAGAAGGAATATGGGTGTAGTTGTTAGTGAAAGTCTGACACTCCCTCCATACCGCCTAGAGCGCGGGAAGTTGGGCTGCTCTATAATACTTAAACATACTTAATTTGATTTAACTTTAAATAATTATACCAACAACGTTTTAAGTGATTGACATAGTTATTTTTAAATTTTTTGCTTGTTTTTGTATACCTTAACTTTGTACGCCATCTATTGGCAAAACATAGTGAACCTATATTTTATACATATACTACATGTAAACACCTATGTTCTTCAAAATAAATGATTGATTGATTGACAAATGTATGACATAAACTGAAGAATTGTAACTTAAAAACAAGGCCAATAAAATCTAAGCGTTTCCAAAGACCTCGATGGACCTCAAGACTATAATTATTCTCGTGTTTATTCATGCCTACACCCTTTGGACAGTCGACATGTCCAGTGTAATTCACTGTAGCGCACACACTGGCCATTCGTCGACCACACAATGGCTATAGTTGGCCACTGCCACGTGTCTATGGGACACATGGTATAGTACAGGGGTGGCGAACCTTGATGAACCAACGTGCCATTTTTCCTAAATAAATGTTGAATGACGCCACAGACGTGCCATCAAATAATTTTGACTAAGTGATTGTATTAGGAAAATAATTACTATCAATTCGAAACTTTTTTTACTGACTAGTAGAGTCATCGCCAAACGGTTTGTAAGCGAATTAATTTTATTCATCTCTGAAAATAATGAATCGCTCCGGCGAGTTAAAAAATGATAGTAAGATAAAAATATGATTAAAATTGTTTGCGTGCCCAATTTGTTTTGTCGCGTGCCGTCTTTGGCACGCGTGCCATTGGTTCGCCATCTCTGGTATAGTATAACGTGTCTATGGGCAGCTGGCGGCTGAGTGATTGTTTTAGTAATTGCTTGCGTCTTTGAAGGACATAACTAACTGGTTCAATGGCATGTATGTCGCAATATAATACCTAGGAATATAAATATATCCTACACTATAAATTGCTTCTGTATCGTGAGTCAAACACAAACAACCAGATCCAGAATAACTATTTGTAAGTCATACAAATATCTGTTACTAGCTGTTCCACGCGGTTTCACCCACGCTGCTCAGCACCTGTTGGTCGTAGCGTGATGTTATATAGCCTATAGCCTTCCTCAAGAAATGGACTATCCAACACTTAAAGAATTTTCCAATTCCAACCAGTAGTCCCTGAGATTAGCGCGTTCAAACAAACAAACAAACTCTTCAGCTTTATAATATTAGTATAGAAGTATAGATGTGCGGGGTCAGAACCCACTACTCGCAGCGCAGCAGTCAATCGCATAGCAATTGAGCCAACCATGCCGTCAAAACAACTAACTTTAACTTTAGAAAGCACGTTGAGCTGTTGATCCCGTCTGTCATTTGTAGATCTTCGACAGTCGTTACAGGTTACATCAATAAAAACAAGTTTTGCAGTAGACCAAAATTTCCAAAGCGTCACGTTTACGTATACGTATATCATAAACCATCAAAATCATAATACAGTTTTTGCATCAGCCCAACTTTGATAACTAACATTTCACAAATGTGACGCTTCAGAAGACTTTGGCTTATAAAATACTTGTTTTTTATTAAAGCCAGCTATTCATAGATACGAGTTTTAATGCGTAGCCACTATTTTGAAAATATTGTGATGAAACAGAGGTTTAAGACCTCGCCTCTTATGTATGACGTCGTGGGTTCAAATCCGAGCAAGTTTCAATGTGACTTTTTCTATTTATGTGTACTTTCTAAGTTTACCTTGAAAATTGCAGACATTAGTGATGGAAAACTTCGTGGTAAAACTACGATTTTTTAATAAATATATGTCAGAAATCGACTTGCTAACCCGTCTTGTGCAAGCGTGGTGATCAATGTTCGTGTCTCTGTATGAGAAGAGGCCTTTGCCCAGCAGTGGGACTCTAATAAGATGGTATATTTGATGTTTTAATATTAAATAAAATGGCTAGCGATAGGCAGGCCTTGCTTCATACAGAAATTTTCTAACCACTTTTAAAGTACCAGCTACGTCCCTAAATGCAGCTGCACGAAACGACCGCTTAAGAAGTTCAATCACGGGAAATACGAAAACTTGACTGCGCCAAGTTAAAAGTTATTTCGTTTGTGTGGTAACTTGGTTTCGCGTTTAACTTCGGTCGCTTTTTATATATAAAAAAAAACGTTACCCTATGAATTTGTTTTATGAATTTGTGCGTTTACTAACATTTGAACTTATTTATTGATTTATTCACTGAATACACAATGTACAAAAAAGTTACACGCTAGGCTTATAACTAGTGAGTACATGACCCTGTTAGGGCGCAGCAAAATGACTTAAAACTAATATATTGCAGAATATATCACGTATGGTAGGAACTTTCACAATATTATATTAATTAAACTTATATCTAGCCATAATTCTTTACTTAAATACAAACAGCCAGTCCCGAAACATCTACACACCTGTCGGTCATACAATTGTTCCGTGCGGGGATCGAACCCGCGAGACGCGGCAAAACAGAAAATCAGTTAACTACTGCGCGAATTGTTTAGTCAACTATGCAGTTGGATTTTGTGTTAATAATATTTAGCTGAAGAATTTCTTTGGTAGTTAGTTTTTTGAAAGTCTTTATTGCACAGCCGTTATGTATCATTTCAGTACCTGCTACGCTGTCTCTTATTGTTTTCAAAACAAAGCACACACAAAATCAAATCGAATTATATCGTAAATTCTCCACGATAGCCCTGAAAGTGAAAATCAAACGAGATCAAAGCGATACCTACACGATTATTCTTTCGTTTCAATGTCTTTAAAGGACACTGAAACGAGCGGATATTACAATTGAACGTTTGAAATTCCTCGTTATTTTATTTTGATCGAAGCATAATTTACGTTTGCGTATCATTCATGTCTTTTGCCTCTATTGTAATTCAGATGAGATACGTTATTATAAAAAAAAAACGTCAAGTTATTTCGAATAATGAGAAATTTTCGTATCGATATCTACAAGACAGATACTTAAAATCAAAGATATGCAAAACTGTGTTACTTAAAGAAGCATCATTAGCTACAAGTCAATATCAAGTCTCAAGGTCATGTCTGCAAAGCAAAAGGACTTACCGGGGTTGCGGTAAGATTTTCGAAAACGATACTGTTGCCCCGCAACACAAAAGGCAGAAAAGAAACATGGATGGAAAGTATTTGATGATTTCCCATTCCAAAAAAAGGTCATCATCGTCTGCTTAGCCTGGATAAAGTTACCTCCACAACTCGCTTAGTATGACGACGGGCTTATATTATTAAGGCAATATCAAAACGTTTGGTTGACACTTCCCGTGACCCAAGGGCTGGCTTTTACTTTGGCCAGAGGCTTAGCGTTGCCATACAACGTGGCAACGCGGCCAGTCTCTTGGGGACATTGCCAACTGACAGCGTTGAGGACGAATTTTTTGACGCTATTTTTTAATTTATTTATAAGTTTAGTTTAATTTATAATAAGAAAAGAATAAAAGATAACAATAAAACCCTAATAGAAAAAAAACCAATGCAAAATGATAGATGGCAACATTTATAGTCCTCCTGACAGTTTTCGGTGTAAACGGCGGCCACTGTTCCCTCAATCTCATAGACCTATGGGACGGCAATCCGACTCGACCGAAGAAAGATCAGGCTCAAGGACAGTAGCTTAACGTGTGTGCTGAAACACGGGGATATCAAACCAGCTGTTACTGAGAAATTCCTTGTGGAAAAAACCCAATAACACTTTTTGCCCAACCCGAGAACCAAAACCAAGACCCTGTCTTAGCAGTCACGGTTGTGATCTCCTGACCAACGAAGCAGTCGAGCAACAACATTTCGGAATGATGTACTGAAATTGTTTGTGTGCACAAATCCTTTCCACCCTATGTAACCATTCCCCTTGCGATCGTTTATGCCAGCATTTGCATCCTCATGTTATTCAGTGCACGTTTACGGTCTATTGCAGGCGTCTGAAATTTTATGGAAATGTCGACCATTATCGTAATTGTTATAGTTACCGCCTCATACTGGTCGAGTTATAGTGTGGAACTCAAATAAACTTAAGTGTACGACGGGGTCGACGGGTCATATTGGGTTTAAGTGTATGATGTATTTTAGCTGCGTGCTCGTTCTTTTCTACAGATCACGTGTAATTATTTTATGGCAAAAACGTGACGCTTAAGAAGGGTTTCCTTATTACACATTGAGGTACAGAACCCTAAAAAGATAAACCCTTTAATTAAAGCATACAACATTTTAAGAGAAGTGACCTTTTATCCGGAAATTAAACATTCCGCATGGACAAACACTATGTCATGAATAACGAGGGGACTTTTTGTGAAGACTTTTTAACGCTGTGAAATGACAATGAATGATGCTATAGAAAATCTACGAAACTACGACTGATACTATGGAAAATCAACATTGACAGTACTGTCAATAGTATCTAACAGTAGACTGTTAACAAAACAAAAATATCCGTCGTTTTTGAGCTCATCAATTGGTGCGACTAGGGAAAAAAAGACTTGTCGTTAATTCTATTTAGTACCAAAAACGTTATAAAATTACGTATTTCTACATAGTGTAAAGAACAGATAAATACATATTTACAATATTGTCCCTGCAATTAAGCAACATGAAACGTTTAGTTAATATTATTCATTAGTAGCTAGCGCCCGCGGTTTTGCCCGTGTGATATCGAAAAAATCTGTGTTAAATTCCATGAAGTTCAGTCGTTTTGACGTTGAAGAGTAACAAACATCCATACATCCATCCTCACAAATGTTCGCATTTGTAATATTAGTTGGATAGGATTCCTCGAAGTACTAACAAAATTAGATCCTAAACTTGTTATTTTATTTATCTTGTTAAAATTTTATTTTTGTTGTTAAAATCTACAAGTCAGCATTAATTAATTAGGACGACACGGTTATAATATTTTCATATAAAACTGTTGTCAAAAACGCAAATGCGTTTTTGACACAAATCCTCCCCAGTAAGCAGAAATGATGACACTAGACAAAACGATTTGTTACCATAAATACAAAAAACGACGAATGCTGAGCCTGCATGGAGGAAGACGAGTCCGAGGCCTTTGTTGGGAAGCTGGTATAGATCCAATCGTACGCAAAATACGCTCCTTGGACGTGGAGTTGTGTTCACTAAACAATCTATCTTGCTGGTTTATCGAGGGCTTCAATCACTTATTCAACGTTATTGTTTCTTTTTAACTGCGAGTAAATCATTGCCAATGATTTTTTATCAAGAGTTATGTTCGTATTCCTACATTGCACTCGTACGCGGGTTTACTAATTTTGCTTGGAGGATTTTATTTAGACCTTTTTTATTTTTGTTTGAGTATATTCTCAATGTTTATTTATATTTTACTAGTTTTCGCCCGCGACTTCGTCCGCGTTAAATTTGGGGTAACACAGTTCCCCTTGCGCCTTATTGATTTGTAATAGCAACGCTAAGTTTTCCCTTTTCTTCCCTCTTTCTCCCTCACATCCCACTTTTTTTAATAGGCCTATGTCCGTCTCCTGGTTCCCAAGTATCTCTGTACCAAAATTCTTCACAATCGGTTTTGCATTAAAGCGTGAAAACACTAGGAGGTAGCGAAAGGTGGGGCGTTTTGGTGGAGATTTTTATCATATACATCATTAATATTGGGTAATATATATCCAAGTCTTTCAAACGTTTACCTATTTAACCAGAAACTAAATTCATAAAAATAGATGAAAAGACTAGTGGGAAATAATTCCTTTTCCATCAGCATCGTATCATTCGCCTTAGCTAACATACTTAGTAGGTACGAAGAAATCCATTTATATGCATCGCTGTGCCGCTGTTCCTAATCCTGCTTTTAAAACGTACATGTCGTTTTAAATAGACGTACATATGTACATGCAGGAGTTGGCATCGTGCCTAAGTTGTACAAAAGTTATATAAGGGTGCGTCCACATCTGGCGAATGTGCAGATCGCGAGCCGTTTGCGAGCTGCCCGCCCTGCGCGCATGCAGTCAAGCAAAGGTTCAGTGCGCCTCTTTAGCGCAACTCATGCAAGGCTCTTTATAGGCGTGCGTTCTTACAGTGCTGGAAACTTTTTATATTTCAATTAAGCGTAAACTTTCTCTTCCGTCCACTCCATAACAACACGTACTTAGCCTCCAGTAATCAGAAACGAACTGAGCGGGGTTTAAAACGGAGGAAAGACTCTGCCCGGAAGAAAGACGCGAGCCGCTAGCGCGCCGCCCGCGCGCTGATTGCGTACGGCCGCGGCGCTTAGAACGCGCGCGAAATGCGCAGGAGCGGCGCACGAACAAAAATGCACGCGCGCAGCTCGCAAACGTCTCGCGAGCTGCACATTCACCTGATGTGGACGCACCCTTAAGGAATGCGGTTTTATATGACTAAAATAAAGCTTGTCAAGTGCTCAATCCTTGGTTATGGATCGGAAACATGAGCTCTAAAGAAAGTCGACTGTGATTGCATTGTTGGCTTTGAGTCGTGGTGCTGAAAGGGAATGCTCCAGATTTCCGCTCTGAGCGGAGCGGAAGAGAGAGTCAGTCAGTTTAGTCAGTTAAAGTGTGAACTTTTACTCATCCATGTTTCTTCTTTGTGTTCCGGGGCCGCGGTATCTCTTTCGAATAACCCGCAGCCCCGGTAGGTTGTGGCCCTAGCAGGCCCCACTGCTTTGCTGACATCTTTTAGAGGCGCGCGTGGAACAGGAACATAGCATACCAGTAGCTATTAAAACAAAAGAATCTTTGAAATCCTTTAGGAAGTTTAAGTTTCTTTTGGGTAAATGCTATTATTCCATCACGGAGTTTATTGCTGATAAACAGGGATATGAAGATCTGAATTGCTAATTAATAAATTAATCTATGATATTATCATCTAAATGGTGTGCTTATTTATAATACTAACAACATTTTACGTGATTTACATATACATTTATTATGTTATTTTACTTGTTTTTTTTTTTTGCCTATTTTTGTACGCCATCTATTAGCAAAATATAGTGAACATATTTCTTACTATAATACAGTACAGTAGACACACCTATGTTCTACAAAATAAATGATTAATTGATTGAATTTCTATCCGCCTTGCAAGCACTGCTTTATAAATTCGTTAACATCTTCTTGTCCTAAAAAATAAATAGCTAAACAGACAACTTGACTTGGTCTACATTGTATACGTTCCTCGTCTACAGTAGACAGACTGACATATTACCCCATTTATAGTATTAGAATAAATATTATATGTTACGGGACTAGACGGGAGAGAGAGGACTGTGTTATTAACTGTGACGCCTTGAGTTATGTATTCATTTGTTCTAGGCGAGGTATGAAAGCAACGCGATGTGAACTTCTTCGCAGGATATTTTTTTTCTTTTCAGAATAAATGTTACTCTACTCTAGAAATTTCTCCTGTATTGTGAGTGTGTTTACAAACTCACATACACAAACAACTAGACTTGGAACAACTATCTGTAGGCCATATAACGCACACAATCATGCAACAGTCAATCAGCCACATCTTAGTTCCCGAAGTAGTAATTAAAAAAGAAACTCACACTATGAAACTGCTTACATGTAAAGAATGGCTTTTTATGGAATAAACGGGGGGAGAGGGGGCTGTGGAAGGTTAGCAATAGGTAGCTCACCGGCGACCGCGTCTAATGACGACAGGCCGCGACGACAGCTAAAATCGTTTTTTTATTTTTTAAGAATGGCATATCGCAAGGAAGTTGTCGTTTGCTTAACCGGGCGAATCCTGTGGGTGCCTTAAAAATTAAGACCTCCAGCCAGGGTAAGCTTCGTTCGTGTTGCACACACGCCTTAAATAGCCACGCGAGTCAAACCGCGGGGCGCAGCCAGTGTGAAATTAAAATATTTGATTTTGATTATTCATAACATTGCTTTTATACCTCATCTAGATGCCTTAGAACATAGTTTCTTGTTATATTTCCACGTCGCATAAGTGAGACGTAACAAATTACGTTTGGCGCCATTTATTTGGCTCGGGAAGGCTAAAATGGCCCTTTTTATGTGTTTTATTTATAAACGGTAAGGGTAATTTATTATCTTGGTGATTCTCTTGACAGTGAAAAGGACAGACATGACTTTTAGAGCTTTATTAGACGGGAGCATCCGGGTGACGCAGGAAAATGGGCACAAAATGTATACCTCGTTATTTATTAGTAGCTGCTAGAAAAAAGGTATCCTTTGTGTTATTTCAGACTATAGTCTACCTATGTGCCAAATTTCATTAAGATCCGTTCTGCCGTTTTGACGTGAAAGAGTAACAAACATCCATCCATCCATCCATCCTCACAAACATTCCCATTTATAATATTAGTAGGAAATTAGTAGGAAGTACTACCCGGGTGATATCGGAGAAAAAGTATCATATGTGTTTATTAGACGGGAGCATCCGGGTGACGCAGGAAAATGGGCACAGCGTACAAAATGTATACCTCGTTATTTATTAGTAGCTGCTAGAAAAAAGGTATCCTTTTTTTTAGACTATAATCTACCTCTGTGCCAAATTCCATCAAGATCCATTAAGCCGTTTTGACGTGATAGAGTAACAAACATCCATACATCCATCCATCCTCACAAACATTCACATTTTTAATATTACTAAGATAAGCTCATGTCCGCGGTTTTGCCTATGAGACATTAATATCAGGTTTTTTTTTAAACGTTGCCCCACACTAGGAATTTCTCCTGAACAGTGATCGGTAGATGATAACATCACTGGACCAGACTGGGGCACAGGCAGTATTTTACGAATCGAAAATAAGTTTAATTTACGTAAAACGTTACGAATTCTAATGATCGATGAGAAACAGTCAGATTTCAATAAAACCACAACCACAGAATAATCACCTTCCAAATCTAGTTATAAAAAACCGGCCAAGTGCGAGTCGCACCAAGGGTTCCGTATAAACTTGCGACATTTACTATTTTTTAACTGCGTAGACTAAGAGGGTTGTTTTTTTTTCATAGCTCCAAGGGACAGAATTTAGTATTTAGTTTTAACTAGCTGTTCCACGCGGTTTCACCCACGCTGCTCAGCACCTGTTAGTCGTAGCGTGATGTTATATAGCCTATAGCCTTCCTCAAGAAATGGACTATCCAACACTAAAAGAATTTTCCAATTCCAACCAGTAGTCCCTGAGATTAGCGCGTTCAAACAAACAAACAAACTCTTTAGCTTTATAATATTAGTATAGATTTAAACTCGATACCTCTGGCTAAATAATAGCAGCCGCTCGGGTCGATCTTTAGGTTAAGCCGCATTGGCCTAGGTTGGTCTGTGGATGGGTGACCACCTGTTACATACCGAGTTTCCTCCGTGCATAAGCACATTAAACTGTTGGTCCCGGCGGTCATTTGTTTAACAGTCGCTACAGGTAGTCAGTGTTCCGAAAGTCTGACAACAAGTCTTACCAAGGGGTTTCGTATTACCCAGTACTAACTCAGTTGTGGAGGACAGATAGGCAGTCGCTCCATGTAAAATACTGATATTCAGCTGCATCCGGTTAGACTGGAAGCCGACCCCAACATAGTTGGGAAAAGGCTTGGCAAATGACCTCCACGCGTTTTGAGATAACGGATTTTGACAAATAAACATACAGACAGACAGACAGACAACAAAGTGATCCTATTAGGGTTCTGTTTTTTATATTATGAGATACGGATCCTAAAAAAACAAGGTTCATTACTGAAAGTCTACCTATAAAACCTTAGCCTCAAAACAAAGTTACCAACTTACATAAAAAATTAACGTGGATTTCTCGCAAATCTATATTTAGCTCCATAATCAGCTTACTCAGTTTCAGGGGTGACCCAAAAGGGGTCAGGACTCTCTCGAAGTAACAGAAGGTAGATAATCAAGTATTACAATCAATCATTCAGAGCAGTCTGGACGATGACAAAGGAGCTTTTAAACTTTACACTGAGGAGATGCGACCAGGCATTATGTCAAAAAAGAGGAGAGATTTATTCTTAGAATTTAAGTTTTAAGTGTGGTTAGTGTCTAAACTATGGGGTTGTCAGGATATATTGAAACAGTATTGACGGCACGGTTGGCGCAGTGGCTAAGGGATCAACTGCTGCACTGCGTGTCGCAGGTTTGATCTCCGAACGGAACAAATATTTGTATGGCTTACAGATAGTTGTTCCTGGTCTGGCTATTTGTGTATGTAGGTAAGTTCAAATGTTTGTAAAGGCACCCACGATTCAAGAGAAATTCCTAATGTGGCCCAACAATTCTTTTTAAATTTAAACTTCTATTAATTGCAGTAGATGCCCGCTAGTTGTACATGGTTTTTTTTTGTCCGGACCTAAATCGCCAAAGATATAATATTCGTATGTCTTTGTAAATCACGAGTAACTTTAATATCGCCATTTAGGAATTTGGCATTATTTCTCTATTTGTGGCAGAGATGGCACACTAGTATTTTTTTTTGTACTATGTTGCCAGTCATTAGCCCGCTAGAGTATCTTTCCACAGCCAATCCATAATTTGTCCTTATCAGTCTCACTGTCTGATCAAGCCTTTAAAGAATAATAGATATCCCTCCCAAGTTCGTAAAGAAAACGTATATACAAGTAATAAATCAAGTGTTATCGGAACTCTGCCAGTATTTTTGGGTCAAGTCTCTATTTGCCGAGATGCAATGGTCACATTAATGGCTCTCCCACAAAAGTTTTGACATCGAAACTTATTTATTAGTTACCTCGACGCCTTTTTCCGAGGTCTCAATCCCAGGAAAGCAATATACGAAGTATTCCGAGAAATTCTTGGAGAGAAATAGATCAAGGATACGGAATTATGTATGAGAGGGTATCTTTCTAACTTTTTGATGTAGGGAGCCGAACTAGTTTTGTGATAATATAAGGTTAATAAATAAGTATTTATTTAAGCGTTAGCTGGTATTCACACGTGTATTGACAGATGGATCGGCGAAGCGGAATCCGCTGCTCGTCCGTGCGGTCTAGCGCTCCGCGCACGGCGACCAATCAAGCTATATAAAACCAGTTTATACGGTTGTCTCTAGCCTGTTCCGAGGCACAAGAGCCGCATAAACGCCGGGAGACACCCGGCCACCGTAGACTCGGATCTGTGGACGGTGAGCATAGTCCGTCTGTCTAGTGACGACAGGCTGTTTTCCTGGGAGGGTTCTGTAAAACTTGACTTTTGACTGCGTTGACTTAGAGGTTGATTTCACAGCTACAAGGGACCGAATATTTTTTAATTTAAACTCAGTACCCCCACGCGTTCTCGATATAAAAGGTATTGACAGACAGACCAACAAACGGGCAACAAAGTGACCCTACAAGGGTTCTTCGTTATCCTTTTGATGTACAGAACCATAAAATAAAGATTTAAATACAAAAGAAAACACATATTTATAAATAATTGTATACACCTGAATTGTTTAATGACAAATTTGCCAAACTTCTTGGCATTATACGATTAGGTATAAATGAGACAAAAGATGTAGTATAGTCTGGTTATAATTATCCAAAGGTGCATCTTATATACTAACAACTTCGTGTCGTACGTGTCGACAGTAGAAACATTTAATAGATATTGAACGTGCGATAAAGAACATAAGATTGCGATGTAGTTTGTAGATACAGCACGTACGCACGTACGCATTGTACTGTAACAGTACACCCCCCTTTAAAAGAAAAAAATAAATATTATGGTAATAGTGTTTACAATATAAGTTTGATCTAGACCTTACTAGTTATTTGCTGATGTATATAAATAATAATGCTATTGTATGCGGTGGAATTTGATGACGCCTGTTGTGGTGTGATCAGCGATTTTTATAGACGTACTACTGGCTTTACTTTACGTCCCGACCGTGTAGTGTACGTGTGTGAATGTCTGTCGTAATTCTTTGAATCTGGCACGTAGTTTGATTCGTCATTGATCATGAATGCTGGTTTCAATCTATCAATTGATATCACTGTCTCTTTATCCCTAATTCTAATGCAAAATGTTTTATCTGTTTTACTAATTATTGGGTAGGGTCCCTCATACGGCGGTGTCAGGGCTTTCTTCATTCTATCACACCGAACAAATACGTGTGAGCATTCTTTGAGTTCGGGATGCACAAATATAGCTTGGTTATGGTTTTTTCTTTTCGGAATTGATGTCATTTGTGTGATGTCCTTTTGAATTTGTTTTACAAATTCTTCGTACGTTGATAACTGTGCTGCTGATGACTCAAAAAATCCTCCAGGGAGTCGTATTGGCGTTCCATATGTCATCTCTGCTGAACTATAACCTGTGTCTTCTCGCAAGCTACTCCGCAACCCGAGTAAAACTGTTGGGATTTCTTTTAACCAATTTTCGTTGGATTCTCTTGTCATTAACGCTACCTTTAAAGTTCTATGAAATCTCTCTATCATTCCATTGGATTGCGGATGATAAGGTGTTGTCCTAATATTATGTATTCCCAAAAATTGTGAGAGTGACTCAAATATTCTTGATTCAAACTGTCGGCCTTGATCCGTAGTAATGCGCAATGGACATCCAAAACGAGTAATCCATCCTTCGAAAAGTGTCTTGGCTACTGTTTCTGCAGTTATATCTTCTACCGGAAATATTTCGGGCCATGACGTACAACGATCTATGATTGTGATTAAATATCTCTTCCCTTGTGAAATCGGAAGTGGTCCGACGATGTCAATATGTAAATGTTCAAAACGTTGCGCTGTCATAAATGTACCAGGAGGTGATATCGTATGTCGTTGTATTTTTGATTTTTGGCAGGCTATACATGATCTACACCAATTATTGATATCTTTGTTCATATACGGCCATAAATACCTTTGGGTTATCATTTTTCTCGTAGTTCTTTTTCCTGGATGGCTCATACCATGAATGGTATCGAAAATTTGTTTGCGAAAATGCTTTGGTAAGTAGGGGCGACTTTTTCCAGTAGACGTGTCGCAGGTGATGTTTATTGTGGAACCCGGAAGCGTAATGTTTTTGAATTTTAATCTTTTATTGTCATGTAATTTACTTAGTTCATTATCTGTTGATTGACATTTTTCCAATTCAGCGTAATCGATAGGTGATGGCACGTATATTTCCTCTATTCGAGATAAGGCATCGGCGGTAATATTGTCACGTCCGTTTATGTGTTGGATGTTGGTACTGTATTGTGAAATGAAATCTAACTGCCGGACCCGTCGCGGTGTATCGTTTGATGATGGTTTTTGGGAGAATGCGTATGTGAAAGGTCGGTGATCCGTAAATATTGTAAATTCTCTTCCCTCGATTAATCTGTGAAAATGTTTGACGGCCATGTATATTCCTAACAGCTCTCTGTCAAACGTAGAATATTTTTGTTGAGTTTCGCTCAATTTTTGTGAAAAAAAATCCTAATGGTTCCCAATTGCGTCCGGATTTTTGTTGTAAAACTCCACCAACGCAAGTAGCACTAGCGTCGGTCATGAGCGCTAGTGATGCGTTGCGGGAAGGATGCGCTGTTAATACTGCGTTTTTCATGTTTTCCTTGCATTTTTCGTAAGCTTTGTCTGCTTCCGTTGTCCAAGGAACAGGTGAATTATCGTTCTTTTTTGAACCATGTAGATATTCGTTTAAAATTCTTTGATTTTCCGCTGCGCGTGGAATATTACTTCTGTAGAAATTGACCATGCCCAAAAATCTTCTTAATTCTTGAATTGTTTTCGGTTTGGGAAATTCCATGATTGCTTTGTAATTTTCTTCGGTAGGTTGTATTCCTTGGCTCGTTATATGATAACCTAAGAAATCTATTTCCCTTCTGAGAAATTCGCATTTTTCGAGATTAATGGTTATTCCATTCTCGTGTAAACGTTTGAAAACCGTTTCTAAATGCTGATAATGCAAATCTTCGTTGTCCGATGCGACGAGACAATCGTCTACAAATATAAATACGAAATTTAAATCTCTAAATAAGGAATCCATGAATCGTTGAAATGTTTGTGCCGCATTGCGTAATCCGAAAGGCATTCTTAAGTACTCAAAAAGTCCGAAAGGTGTGATAATGGCTGTTTTCTCTATATCTTTAACAGGAATACAGTGGTATGCTTTGCGTATATCTATCTTGCTTAGTATCTTCTTATTTTCTAATATGTATGTAAAGTCAGTTAATCTTGGTAGTGGGTATTTGTCCGGTACTGTCGTGTTAGTGAGCATTCGATAGTCTCCGCACGGTCTCCATTCGCCATTTTTCTTTTTTACCATATGTAATGGGCTTGCCCATGGGCTATCTGACGGTCGGCAAATTCCGAGTTCTATCATATTTTGAAATTCCTTTTTGGCTATGTCGTATTTTTCTGGAGGTAATGGTCTTGCCCGAGCTGCGACGGGTGGACCTGTAGTGATAATGTGGTGTTCAATCTTATGTTTGGGCGCATTGCGTAGAGAGGACTCTTTCGTGATGTCTTCGTATTTGTTTAAAAGTTGCGTAATACGTGGATTCGTTCCCACTGCGATAGTACGAATTGTTTGCTGTGTCGCTTTTTCTGAAGTTACATGCGTTGTCAGCTCTGTAACTTTGTCGATAAGTTTGCGACCTGCTATGTCGACTAATTGTTTATAGTGCTCTAGAAAATCTGCTCCAATTATTGGTTGTGTAACATCGGCGATTATAAAATTCCATTTATAACATCGTTGTAGTCCTAAATTCAAGGTAAGCGTCTTCTCGCCGTAAGTCCTAATTTTAGTCCCATTTGCAGCGTAAAGTGTGTATTGTACATTTTGTAAAATTGAATATCTCTGTTGCTTGCTAATGACTGAGATATTTGCGCCCGTGTCAATCAAAAACTTCATACCACTTTTTCGGTCGGTAATGGTGAGGCGATTGGATGGGTGGATTGCACAGAGTTTCGCCGTTGTCTGTGCTCTTATTCGTTTCCCTGGTTCCGTACGTAAGTCATTGGTTTCCAACCGCATGGTTTAATGCAGTTCCTTGCATATTTTCCGAATCTTTCGTGGTAGTAACAAAATCGATTTGCTCCTCTATAGTTTGTTCTCGGCCTCATAATCGGGAATTGTTGACGTTTCTTGAAATGATTGTGCGTGTTGGGTCGATAGCCATATTGACCTTGCTGAATTGCGTCAATATCTATCTGTAATTTTGCTAGCTGGGTTAAAATGTCGTTTGGTCGTCGGTTTGAAGTGTCGTTGCTAACAGCTGATATTTCGGTTACTTTTGAATTCATTATTATTTTGTCTGCAATTTGGCTCAGTTGGTCAATTTCCATGTCTTCCGTAACTGCTAGAACCGTAGTAACTGATGTTGGTAAAAGCCTGAACCATAGTAGTTTAATTGTTTCGTCACTGATTTTTCCTCTCCCGAGGACTCGCATTTGACGTAATAACTGCGAAGGTTTTTGATCACCGAGTTCTGTCTCTGATATTAATTTTTGAAACTGTCGCTGTTCTGTTTCTTCGTAACAATCAATTAAACGTTCCTTGATGTTTTTGTATTTATCTGTAGTCGGTGGTGAAGTGATTAGGTCACTAACCTGTAGTATTTCTTCCTTGGATAACTTTGCTATTACTGTACAGTATTTGTATTCGTCTCCTTGCTTCTGTGGTGCTAATATGGCTTCTAGTTGCGTGAACCATAATCTTGGTTGGTCTTTCCAAAATTCCGGAATGCGGGATAAAACCGAGGTGCCAGCAGCTACTTCAAGTGTTCCTTGCTGATTTATGTTCACCTTGCACGGTGATTGTGCCATGTTTCTTGCTGCGTATTCGTTCGTCGGGGTCACCAATTTGCCAAACTTCTTGGCATTATATGATTAGGTATAAATGAGACAAAAGATGTAGTATAGTCTGGTTATAATTATCCAAAGGTGCATCTTATATACTAACGACTTCGTGTCGTACGTGTCGACAGTAGAAACATTTAATAGATATTGAACGTGCGATAAAGAACATAAGATTGCGATGTAGATTGTAGATACAGCACGTACGCACGTACGCATTGTACTGTAACAACAAATCTCCTGAACAAAAATATCAACTATCTTCCAAAACAGAGCTTCCTCTCATCTACCCTTTTGCTGTGTCCCACAGAGTCCATAATGATCACAATATTATAAAAATTACCACATAAGTACACATTATGGTAAAGCAAATAAAGATATTGAGTGTTGAACCATAAAAAAAAAAAAAACAGAAAAACGTAAGAAAATTTGTATTTTGTAGGCTACTCTGGCGCGTTCACGTTTTATAGAAAGGACTTCGCGACGACTAAATGAATTCTTACCAATATTATAAAAGCGAAAGTGAGTTTGTTTGTTACGTCTTCACGCCTAAATGGCTAAACCGATTTTGATGAATTTTGGTACAGAGATACTTAGTTATTACCCTGGAGACCGACATGGGTTATTTTTATTTTTTTTAAATGAGATATGAGGAAGAAAGAGGGAAGAAAAGGGAAAACTTAGCTTTGCTATTACTATAAAAAAGCGCAAGAGCAAAAACTACAAGTAGCAGGTACCTGTAAATCAGGAAAGGGGAACTGAGTTAACCACTGAACTGAGCAAAAGCTAGCGTTTTAAAAAAAGAGCGCTGTTGTGACGCGCATTTTTAATTCAAGTAACAGAGTTTCTTTGTAAGCATTTTTATTTAACATAGTGTTTTATTTTTATCTCCAGCATATCTTCAAAATGAAGACTGATTAGAAATCTTGTAAATCTATTTTAAAAATGGCCGCTGGAACCCCAAGTATACCTCAATCCATTTAGTGAATTTGTTTCGGACAACGAGACAATTTCTATTCGGGAACGCTTGAAATTCTTCAGACCCTTTGTTTAGGCTATGGACTATATGGATAGTCCCATGAATGTTATGTACTGGAAGAATTGAAAGTGTTGATTAAATGAGGTGCTATTCAACCCACACTATGGCCGCGTAGGCGGGGGCACTTAAATGAATGAAAGTATTTCTGTGTTTGTATTACCTACTTCAAAAAAGGACGAGGTTTTCAATTCGACTGCATTTCTTTTTTGTCTGTTTGTTACTCCATTTCTCCGTCAATATTTTTTTTGCTATAATCGATATGGATAATTAAATTGCCTGAGTTATTTTGTGTAATTCATTATTTTATTCTAATGAATATGGATTTAGTAGCAATGGGAAATTAATCCAATAAAACCGAAAGTAAGTTTGATTGTTTGTTACGTCTTCACGCTTAAATGGCCAAACCGAATTTGATGAATTTTGGTACAGAGATAGTTAGGACCCTGGACACGGAAAAAATATCACGCGGACAAAGTCGCGGGCGGAAGCCCAAAGTAACTATGTCACGCGGACGAAGACGCGGGCGGAAGTCCAAAGTAACTATGTCACGCGGACGAAGACGCGGGCGGAAGCCCAAAGTAACTATGTCACGCGGACGAAGTCGCGGGTGGAAGCCCAAAGTAACTAGGCCACGCAGACGAAGTCGCGGGCGGAAGCCCAAAGTAACTATGCCACGCAGACGAAGTCGCGGGCGGAAGCCCAAAGTAACTATGCCACGCAGACGAAGTCGCGGGCGGAAGCCCAAAGTAACTATGCCACGCAGACGAAGTCGCGGGCGGAAGCCCAAAGTAACTATGCCACGCAGACGAAGTCGCGGGTGGAAGCCCAAAGTAACTATGTCACGCGGACGAAGTCGCGGGCGGAAGCCCAACGTAACTATGTCACGCAGACGAAGTCGCGGGCGGAAGCCCAAAGTAACTATGCCACGCAGACGAAGTCGCGGGTGGAAGCCCAAAGTAACTATGTCACGCGGACGAAGTCGCGGGCGGAAGCCCAAAGTAACTATGCCACGCAGACGAAATCGCGGGCGGAAGCCCAAAGTAAATATGCCACGCAGACGAAGTCGCGGGTGGAAGCCCAAAGTAACTATGTCACGCGGACGAAGTCGCGGGCGGAAGCCCAACGTAACTATGTCACGCAGACGAAGTCGCGGGTGGAAGCCCAAAGTAACTATGTCACGCGGACGAAGTCGCGGGCGGAAGCCCAAAGTAACTATGTCACGCAGACGAAATCGCGGGTGGAAGCCCAAAGTAACTATGCCACGCAGACGAAATCGCGGGCGGAAGATAGTAGTTGTGTGAGATAGCAGCACACCACAAATAAAAAGGCTGAAATAAAAAAAATACCAAGAACACCTTGGAGACATCGAGTCAGTGGCTTTTGTTTGCTTGACTTCAGGAATTGAAGTTATCATCCACTTTTTGCGTTATTGTGTCCATCCATTACGTAACATGTTTCTGCAGTGTCTCAGAAAGCACGTTTAAGACGTTGGTACACGCGAGATAATTCCCGGCCACCATAGATGCGGGCCTGTGGACGGTGAGCAATGAGTAGCTCGACGTCGTTCGTCCATCTATTGAGGACAGGCCGTTGACGGCGTGTTATTGTTCCAGGCGCGCCTCAACGAGATGTCAGCAAAGCATAGAGGCCTGCCAGGGCCACCGCCTACCAGGGTGTCGGGTTGTTCGAAAGAGATACCGCGGCCCCGGAACGTAAAGGGAGAAGGAAGAAGGAACATGGGTGGGTTTTAGTCAGTGAAAGTCTGACACTCCCCCCGCTCCGCCCAAATCGGGGGAAGTTATTTGATAATTTTCCATCCCAAAAAAAGCCCTAAAACACAAAGGGCAAAAGTAGGAACAGGAGGAGTAGGATGGGTTTCAGTCACTAAAAGTTTGATCCCCGCTCCGCTTAGAGCAGGGGAAGTTAGTAATGATTTCCTATCTCTATTAAAAAGGCTATTTTATCCTTGTATAATTCTATTAATGTTAAATACCTTTACTGGTTAGTAAAAGAAAAGCAACTTCACACAATCTAATGCAGGTCGACTTCACTATCATAAATCTTAGTTAAAAGCATAAACTAACGTAACATACCAAGTTTACATAAATTGGAAGCCAATACATTTACCACCGATAATATGAAAGTAGCCACTAGCCATCACTCCAACTGTATTTCCGTACAGCCTTGCTAGCCGATGCCGGGATATAAATAAAACATCGAGGCTAGTCTTGCCTTCAGAATAAACTGAAATGTCTAGAATTTGCCAAAGAGCTACAGTGCAAGTTATTTATTCTCTTTGGTGTAAAATTGATCGGGAAACGTTTTACGTCTCTCGTATCGTTATTTGTATTAGTGGCGGTGGTTTAAATTATTAACTGACTTCATAAAAAAAGGATTCTCAATTCGTTGGAATTTTTAAGCTATTGCATAGCTTCTATCGCGGGCCTTGAGCGCGGGGACCGAGTCCAGAAATTTCGTAACAAAAAAAACCTGACGCTCTCCACTCCGACGTGGCTTGTCTAACGTCGTTTACACAATACGGTCAGTTATTTCAATCCCGATTCTAATGTTCTAATAGCGTGTTTGGTAGAGAATCGGTTAGTCAATCGACATTACGCCCAAAGCATCAAACCCAAGGTCTTGTTTTTCTTTTTGCGGCTTCTTTTTATTGGAAGTACTTTTTAAATATTATATTTAGTTTTTTTATTTATTGTCTAAGTTGATAAAAAAATGTTTCTTTTTGCGACTTCTTTTCATTGGAAGTACTTTTTAAATATTTTATTTAGATTGATTTATTTATTGCATAAGTTGATAAAAATGCTATGCAATAGCTTTATCGCGGCAGTCCCCGAGCGCTACACGTATTTTTTTTTTTTTTTTTATGTATGTTCACCGATTACTCAAAGACGCCTGGAACGATTTGCTAAATTCTTTTTTGTTTGAAAGGGTATACTTTCCAGATGGTTCCATATCAATTTTATTCATATTGCTTTGGTAGTTTATGAGTTATCGTCCGTAATACAATTTTTCTGTCTAAATGGATGATCTGCTAATCTTTAATAAGAATCGAAAATGAATACTGGAATAAAAATATGACAACAGTCTTTAAAAAAAAAAACACTGAATAGTGGAAAATGTAAAATGAAAAATACTTTCGGAAGTCGGTGGCAAAAAAAGTCATTTCTTTGACTTTTTTTGACACAAAAGTTACCCGTTGCCGACTTCCGGAAGTAAAGTTATTTTAAACTATTTAGTTTTTTTTTTAAGTCGGTTTTACATTTTTCACCACCGGTTTTTATAGAGTTATGATGAGTAATTATTTAATTTTGTATTGGCCTTTCAGATATTAAGTTTTTCTTTAATAATTATATGTATGAAGGATTTTTTTAAAGGTTAAAAACTGGCCATGTGAAGTCGGACCCACGCTCGGAGGGTCCCGTACAACCTGCGACATAAACAGCCATATCTTTTGCCTGCATAGACTTAGAGTTTTTATTGTCTCAGTAAAGGGACTAGAGAGTTGAGTATATGCTTTTAATTTCAACTCGATACCTCCTCGGTTCCTGAGATGAAGGGTCTGTCTTGTCAGACATACACACAGACAACGGTGGTTATCCAATAAGGGTGCAGTTTTTTTTTTTGAAGTACACAACCCTAAAAAAACGTGTTTAAACAACGATCGGAGTAAGAAATGGAGTGTATTTTGCACTGATAAAGGTGATATTCACTGAGAACCATAATTAGTCCGTCTAAATAGCGATCTCATCCAATTAGAAAATAAATAATTCTTACTACAGAAAACTTGACAACTTTAATCAAATTATATCAAGCTTTCAATTTCAAACAGAAAACTGAGAAATAAACTTGAAGAGTAAAACATTAATTGAATAGAGAAAAACTTATTTACTTTTCATAGCATTTCCTTGAACTAAAGTATTAAATTACTTGTGATTAATATTGTCTTATTTTTGAACTCTCCTTACTTAGTAAGCAAAGTGAAAAGGCTTTTCGGACTTTTACTGACATAGATTGCTGTGCTTCGGAAAACACATTGAAAGGTTACTTGTTTCGAATAAGTTTTATCATCTAATGAAAAAAGGTTTGTCTCCAAACTGTGATGACTGTGGAGTAATTGATGATGTTTATATATATGTTTACATATTCTGATGGAGTGTGTCCGGAATGAACATAATAGAATTCATGTATCCTCATATCTTAATCACCCACGCGCACCACACATACACACACATACACACACACACACTTACACAAACAGCCACACACATCACGTATAAATATATGCTATTACTATCACGTATAATTAGCTCTATATTCATAGTCGCTCAGGTAGATCGACACAGTCTACTATTATACTTATAGCTTCATTCACTAAGCTGAATCACTGTCTCTCAAGATACAGGTTCCCTAGTTTGAGAGGCAGGGTTTTCCATATTGTGTAAATATTCCAGTTCTTAGCTTATATTCATTGTGTTACTACCAAAGCTCATTTAATCTGTGTATATTTATAGCATGTCAAATCTGTATTTTTGTGAAATAAAGTTATTTATTTATTATTATTTATTTATTTGTATTTGGACAAAACAACGTATTCAATATCGGCATTTGTAATTCCATTCTAGCCTTTCCAAAATCCGAGAAAGCAAAAGAATTGTATGAGTTAGTAATAAATAGATCGTAAGTTAGTGTTAATTAGATTATTAATAGCTTTCCTGCACTGGGTGATGTGGCAAAACCCTTTTAATTAAAAAAAAAAAATTACTTTTAAATGTCATCTTTCTTTTATGTTTTCTCGTTTTGTTTTCAAACTATGTAAATTCATCGAAATTAATAAAATTAAATTGTAACTTTTTGGATCGTCTTTTTTTTTACTTGAAGTCTGTGTTCTGTTTCTGTCATTCTGTCATAAATTGATGATGATCTGCAAAGAAATACTTTAATTGTTTCTATATATTTTAAATTACTGTTATTACTAGCTAAATATTCTCCGGCATTTGATAGTTTATTACCAGTTTACTAGAAGATATTGGCAAAATAGAAAGAAGCGATAGATGAATTGTTTGAAGGATGAAATAACGAACGAACGAACGAACAAAAGATGCATGAAAAATATGCTGCTCCGACCCCAAATAAATTGGCCACCTTCGTCCCTCCAATAATCGTCTTCTACGATGTCTTACTTACCGCTCTTGTATCTTTAAATATTCCTTCTTTGTCCAGCCGCTTTTCCTTTGGAATGCGCTACCTCTGAATATCAGGATGACCACCAGTCTATTCACATTTAAGGTAAAAGCTCACGAACACTCACTTAAGAAGTTGGCAGATTCGTCTTAACATTAATTTGTTGTCCATTTTTCTTCATATTTTATAGTTTTACCGCTCTTTACTTTTGTATATTGTATAAATATGTATTTATTTATGAAATTTCCTGTCTCATTACATCTACTATGTTTTTGTCTGCACTTAACCCAGATTGACTAGTAGAAAATGCCAAAGGCATAACTGGACTTAATGGCATTAAGTCTGCCTTTGTACAACGTTTTTTACATGTGGATGCCACTGGATGAATGTTCAATAAATAAATTAAATATAATGGGACTTGGCGGGTCACATTTCTAAACCTCTTATTTCGTAAAAAAAAATCTCTTATTTCGTAGTCAATGTCAATTTGAATGTTAAAAATTGTATGTGTCGTTCAATGCAGAATATGTGAATTCGCCTTCCTCGCGTGATTTCGATAAAGGCAAACCCAATAATTTAAATGACGACGATGGCAGCATCTGTGTCACTTGTTTCATAGAGTTTTTTTTTTGCACTTTTTTTTTTCTTTCATAGATTCGAGTGGACATTGTTGGCCTTATAGATTCTTAGACGCTTGTTAACTTTTTATCTTATTTTACGTTTTTTGAAGTCAGCAATGACTTGTTGTCAGGCCTGCACTGTGCTCTTATACTTAAGTTCTAACGCTGTAACCACAACATTGTAAAACCAAATTATTTTAAAAAAGTAACCATGCTATTTCTTGCCGGTTTTAACGATCAAGTGCCTATGTAGGCCCATATGAAATAAAAATATTTTGATTTTGAAACCTTGGGCCTTCTGTAGTTATCTATTCAGTGTCCCAGTTTTGAGGGTGGCAATATAATAGATTAAATTTCTCTTTGACTAATTCGCGTTTTCCCATCGTATTAACGTTTCTTCTGTGCTCTGAAAAATCTGTTAAGACTTGGACAATCTTTTTATGTTATTGTTTGTCTCTTTTTATGCTTCAAAGGAGATCTTAACAAGTTTTGTGCTAATCTTGTTGTCAACACGATTTTAATGGTTGTTGGGGAGAAGTGTGATTTTGTTTTGACTTAATTTCGTATACTACGGAGATCTTGTCATTGGCAGGAAGACGTTGTCGGGTAACATTTTCTTCCTTTTGTTTTATAACAAAAAAAAAAGATTTCAAAATTTTCCGGGTAAAAGATTCTAAGGGTCCCGTACCCGAAGGTTAAAACGGGACCCTTCTATGACTCCGTTGTCCGTTCGTCTGTCAGTCTGTCCTTCTGTTCGTCTGTCCATGTGTCACCAGTCTGTATCTTATGAACCGTGATAGTTAGACAGTTGAAATTTTCAAAGATGATGTATGCAAAACTACTCGGCTTAAATAAATTCACGGTGGTATTAATTCCAACAGTTATGGCTGTACATGCAAGTTCTTGGTGGAGCCAACTTATTATAAAACTACCAGGATTATATGAAATTCACGGTGGTATTCATTCCAACAGTTTGATCTATACATGCAAGTTCTTGGTGAAGTCAACTTATTATAAAACTACTAGGATTATATGAAATTCACGGTAGTATTAATTCCAACAGTTATGGCTGTACATGCAAGTTCTTGGTGGAGCCCACTTACTATAAAACTACTAGGATTATATGAAATTCACGGTGGTATTAATTCCAACAGTTTGTACTGTACACAAAAGTTCTGACAGCAGTGTAACCCTCGTGGTGTGATTGTTGGATTTCCAATTCATAGGTCCCGAGTTCAATCCCAAAGCATGCACCACTAACATTTCGGATTCATGTGCGTATTGTATAACTATCACTTGTTACAGCGAGGAAAACATCGTGAGGAAAGTGGCATGTCTAAGAAATATTTCTCGACGGAATGTTGGCAAAGTAATAAATAAAATAAATATCTTGGGACAACTCACACACGGCTATCTGATCCCAAGCTAAGCAGAGCTTGTGTTATGGTAACCAGAGAACACATACTTATATAATTTATAAATATATACATATTATAGATAAATCACACCCAGACACAGAACAAACAATCATGCTCATCACACAAAGTTTGTCCTGGGTGGGAATCGAACCCACGACCTCCGGCTCAGCAGTCAGGACCACTAACCACTAGACCAACAGGCCCGTCAAAGTGAGCGGCCCATAGATACTCTGACACCAGGGCAATCACTATCCACACGATAGAGAGATACAAGTTCTAGATAGAACCTAATCATTTGTATCCTGGTCTACGCGGGCGAAACCGCTGGCGCAGCTAGTCCTTACTAATATTATAAAATCGAAAGTGAGTTTGTTTGTTTTCTTCATGCTTTAATGGTTGATAAAGTTTGGTACAGAGATAGTTGGGAACCAGGAGACGGACATAGGCTATTTTTTTTTAAGTGGGATGTGAGTGAGAAAGAGGGAAGAAAAGGGAAAACTCAGCGTTGCTATTACAAATCAATAAGACGCAAGGGGAACTGTGTTACCCCAAATTGAACGCGAGCGAAGCCGCGGGCAAAAGCTAGTATTAATATTAATGGCGGTTTGTCAGTAGGTCGGCAGCGCACCCCACGAGAGTTCTTTATCTCGCAAGTCCGATGCATAAAAGAATCCAGGTCGATGGAAAATAGCTAGATATTTTTATGAAGGATCTTTGTAGTATGAAAATTAAATAAGGGTATATTTTTCTCATTGGTGTGTGTATCTGATGTTAAGTGCTGAAAATAGAAGTGGATGTGTATGAATTGTTTTATTGTTTATCGCAAATACGACGAACACACAAAATAGCAATAAAATAAACATGCAAAGCATCACAAACATTTACAAATACATATATGGGACAAAATAAAAATAGCTTGCACGTCGTCACTGCGACAGGTGACCACTCAGCATGATGCATCATGGATGCTGCACTTTTTTTATAAGCCTACTAGCTTTCGACCGCGGCTTCGCCCGTGTTAAATTTGGGGTAACACATTTCCCCTTTTTTTTTTTTTTTTTTTTTTTTTTTTTTCGGGTGGGAAATCATCCAATGACTTCCCCCGCTCTGGGTGGAGCGGGGGGGCATGTCAGACTTGTACTGACTAAAACCCACCCATGTTTCTTCTATTGCCCTTTACGTTCCGAGGCCGCGGTATCTCTTTCGAACAACCCGCAACCCCGGCAGGCAGAGGCTCTGGCAAGCCCCTCTGCTTTGCTGACTCTCTTTGAGGCGCGCGTGAAACACGAACGCGCCGTCGACACGGCCTGTCGTCAATCGACGGACGGACGGTGAACTACCCATTGCTCACCGCCCACAGGCCCGCATCTACGGTGGCCGGAAGTCGTCTCGCGGCGCCCGGCGCCATGGGCGTCTCCCGCGGCGGCTGGGTTGGGCAGATGTTCTCTCCCGCAAACGCCCGGCCACCTCCTTCGCTAGCATTACTGCTTCGCAGAAGGTGGTGACCGCTTCCCATTCCCTCTCGCTCCGGACCATGGCCTGAACCAGGGCCGGACGCGAGAGATCGCCGCCGCCGATCGCCTCTACGAGGGCACGGCGGTGCCCCGCCCAAGCCGGGCAGATCGCCACTGTGTGCTCCACACATTTCCCCTTGCGCCTTATTGATTTGTATTAGCAACGCTAAGTTTTCCCTTTTCTTCCCTCTTTCTCCCTCACTTTTTACCAAAAAAATATTAGCCTATGTCCGTCTCCTGGTTCCCAACTATCTCTGTACCAAAATTCATCAAGATCGGTTTAGCCGTTAAAGCGTGAAGAGGTAACAAACAAACTCACTTTCGCTTTTATAATATTAGTAAGGAAGTAAGGATATTGTCCCACTGCTGGGCAAAGCCTTCCTCCATTCCTGTCCAACTTTCTCGGTGTTTAGCCTCCTGTGGCCAATCCACTCGAGTCCAAATCGTCACCGGTGTTTTATTGCTTCTTTGGTGACGACGATCATTTCAGGCACATACTATGTGACAATTCTGGCCAGGTGGGCCTGTCCTTCCTGGCCCATCTTAGAAATGTGACCCGCCCAGTCCTATTATATTTAATTTATTTATTAAACATTCTTCCACATGTAAAAAACGTTGTACAAAGGCAGACTTAATGCCTTTGGCATTTTCTACCAGTCAATCTTAGGGTTAAGTACAGACAAAAACATATACATATATATTTGTGAGTTTGTTTTTTTGTAACGTCTTCACGCTTTAATGGCTAAACCGATTTTGATGACTTTTGGTACAGAGATAGCTGGGAACCTAGAAACGGACATAGGTTATTTTTTTATGAGGGAGAAAGAGGGAAGAAAAGGGTAACTTACGATAAATAAGGCTCACAGGCTAAAACTACAGGTAGCAGGTACCTGTAAATCAGGACCTTTGTTATACCGAATTTAACGCGAGCAAGAGCTAGTAAGCCATAAATGCACACAGTTATAAAAATAATAAAATTTAATTCTAAAGAAATAAAAATATATTATTGTGTGTCTCACGGCTGCGCCAAATAAGCCCAGCTACCCTACCATGACGTGTTAAAGCAGAACTTATTCCGCTGAGGGAAAGGGACAGAGCTATACAGGGTGTCTAGCACCATCTCTTTCACTCAGTGGAATAAGTTCTGCTTTAAAATGTCATAGTAGGCCTACTGTTCAGCAAACTGCTGAGCAGCTAGTGCCCGACGCTGGTTTTCAACTCAAATAATTTTTACCACTCTGAGCGGAGCGGGGGGGGGGGTGTCAGACTTTTAGCGACTAAAACCCACTCATGTTGCTTCTTTTGCCCTTTATGTTCCGGGGCCGGTATCTCTTTCGAACAACTCGCATCCCCGGCAGGGCCACCAACACCTTTGGTTTGTTGGGAAAGTGCAGCTCTGCGGTCAGTTGTACGAAATGTGCAAAAACGCACACACATTAAAATAGAATAGAACGGTTTTCTTTTTGCACAGAAAGTACATGCAAGGTACAAGTTAAGTTTCAATTTATTATTTCATTTTTGAGATCACCGTAACTACACATTTATAAATGTCTGCAATGCGTTATCGATAATTGTTTAAAGCTGTTCTTCTGCATTTATCTATTCAGTGAGCAAGTCGGTGTACGGGTACTTTTAATTTCATCATCTCCAGAAACGTTCCAAATGAATTATTCAATGGAGTCAAGAGTCGGGAGCAACGCTAAGGAATTCAGAGAAACATTGTCTTTGAATACTTTGGGGTTTGCTTTAGCGTTGTAAAAAATCTTCTTTTATGTTTTAGGAAAAACAAATGAAAGAGAAGTGTTTTTGTTTCTATAGGAACTATACTTTTACCCCTGAATACTGAAACGTCACTCAAAATTTAAGTCCCACATAAATTTACAGAGCCTCAGAAGTGACGTTTGACCATACAAAATCTAAAGTTTAAGAGCTGCTAAAATGTTAAGCAGCCCTCACATTTTGAGTGACGTTTCAGTATTCGGGGGTTAGTTGCTTCAAAGTAGTAGTAGCTTTAATAAAACCTCGCAAGAACAGCCTTTTTGAAGTGTCAAATAAACATACATAATTTTATTTAAAACCGACGAAGTTCTACTCCATAAAAATGTATAAATCAACCGTGAAACTAAAAAAAAACGGCCAAGTGCGAATCGGTCTCTGACAAAAACGGTCATATCTTTTGACTGTGTAGACTTCAAGGGTTGATTTTTCACAGTACAAAAGGGCCACAGACTTGAGTATATAATTTTAATAAAAAAAAAACTCGATACCTCCACGCGTCCCTGAGATAAAGGGTCTTGAGTTCTTGATAGACAGACAGACAGACGGACAATAAAGTGATCCTTTAAGGAAAATAAAAATCGGCCACCTTAGGTCCCGTACAAACTTGCGACATAAACGGCCATATCTTTTGACTGCGTCAATTCAGAGGGATTTCATGGAAACCATAAACTATAAGAGACCATAGACTTGAGTCTATGGTTTTAATCTCAACTCAAAACTACGCGTTTCCAAGATAAAAGTTCTTGACGGACACACAAACAGACGGATAACAAAGAGATCCTTTAAGGATTCGGTTTTTCCCTTTTGAGGTAAGGAACCCACAATAAGAGCGATCTTTTATCACATCAATTACCCATAATCAATATTCCATTTGAAACGTAATAAGCTTTCAAAATCCTCAATTCTTGCATGCCATTAAGCAAGCCTCATTCCTTAGCTTCTCTTTCGACCCATTTTGGAGTCGCCCCATTTTGAAATCTCAATATCGGTGCACATCTTTGAAGTCATTTCATCAAAAGCTATTGTTTCGCCCCCGCTGTGGCTCTAATTGGAGTTTTTAGCCCCATTCTCTGAGGCGTCGCCGGCTTAAATTATGGATTTTGCTTTGTGTCATAATTATCTTCGTAATTAATTGTTCCTGGTGATATTAATTATGATTTATGGATAAAGTCACGCTGTTTTGAGGAGCTCGTGGCTAAATGGCAGCCTCTCAGATTTATTTTTAGGTTAAGCCGCGTTTGCCTAGGTTGGTCTGTGGATGGGTGACCACCCGTTACATACCGAGTTTCCTTCATGCCGCGGAAAGCATGTTAAGCTGTTGGTCCCGGTTGTCATTTGTAGATCTTTGACAGTCGTTACAGGTACTCAGTGTCCCGAAAGTTTGACAACCAGTCTTACGAGAGGGTATCGTATTAACCAGTACTAACTGGGCTGTGGAGTCAGATAAGCAGTCGTTCTATGTACACTACTGGTATTCAGCTGCATTCGGTAAGACTGGAAGCCGACCCCAACATAGTTAAAACTTAAAATTATGAAGGTTGATGTCTGTATTAAGAATGCTTAAAAAACGTCGAACCTGTTGACGGGCCTGTTGGTCTAGTGGTTAGTGGTCCTGACTGCTGAGCCGGAGGTCGTGGGTTCGATTCCCACCCAGGACAAACATTGTGTGATGAGCATGATTGTTTGTTCTGTGTCTGGGTGTGATTTATCTACAATATGTATGCATTTATAAATTATATAAGTATGTATATCAGTTATCTGGTTACCATAACACAAGCTCTGCTTAGCTTGGGATCAGATAGCCGTGTGTGAGTTGTCCCAAGATATTTATTTATTTATTAACCGTGATAGACACAGTCCATGTCCAGTCCCACGGTTTGCGATGCTTCGTTGACGCGTCGTGCGTGTGAGTCGCCATGTGCATTATCGATGTCGTATGGTCAGCAGCCTGTGTATTACACCGAATCGCAATCTCACCGATCCAGTTGTTACACCGTTGCGTAACATGTATACTAATTGTAGAGTATATATGGAGTTGTTGTTGTTTCACGCATGCTATACTTACCTACGATTCTACCATAACACATAATTCTGGAAATGGTCTTAAACGACATAAATAATCAATTATAATTAAGATTTGCGGTCAGTAATAATAAACATTATGCTGCATTTTTGGTTCTGATAAATAAATGACAAATGATGTTTATTTTGGAAGTAGGTTTTCACAAACACTTTTACAGGTCTTTTTTTTAAACTAGATGAATGCGGTGTCTCATACCCGGCTACTCTGAGAAGAAACAGCCGAAACAAATTCAGAGGTCATAGTCTCTTTTAAAGTCCAGACAAAAAATCTTGGTAAACTTACATGAAGACTATGCAGATTAGTGTCTGAAATGGTTTTTTTTAAGAAAGCACCACACAGATTTAGTGGACCTGTTCAGTCTTTGCAAGCATTTGTCAGTTATCATGTAGCTTGACTTTAACCCAAGGAGCTCAACCACACGACGAAAAATACCAAAAAATGGATATTTGTGTAGGTCGCTCAAACTGCCAGACGATCGCCATGTGACAATCGTGTGTGATTTATGATAATAAGAAAATTTTATCCGAATCAGAATGATTTATTTGCTTAAAATATAGGTGTAACCAGGTGTTGTATTGGTGGTTTAGGCACAAACCATATTTTGCCTGTTTGGGGCATGCAAATGTAATTTAACATTAGTCAAATATTGCGTAATTAATCTAAACATGTCAAGCTAATTTAAAGTAAAATATATATATTTTTTTGTTAAAATAAAACTTGACACTATGTTGCACAAAACTACACATAAAATAACATTTCATGTTGCATAAATTCTTGTAAACTGTAGAAGCAATTTTCTCAATCCCCTTTCTCAATCTCATTTATGAAATTTATTTCTGAAATATTTAAATGAAAGTTTTCTTAGATTTTAGGTAATTCGACGACACAGTTCGCGCAGTAGCTGGGCGATCGACTGCCGCGCTGCCGGTCGCTGGTTCGATCTCCGCACGTAAATAATATTTGTATGCCCTACATTACTTTATACAAATATTAGTTACATACAGTTGTTGCGGGTCTGGCTTTTTGTGTATGTGAGTTTAAATATTTGTAAACGCACCACCCACGTTACAGAAGAAATCATAGTGTGGGGCAAAGTTTAAAAATAAATAAATATAGTACACTAATGAAAAACGATGCCTTTAATCAATAGTGTATTGCAAAACGGTATCATAATTTTTGTGGGATCTCTTTGTTTCTGCTCAGTGTCACCGTTGAATTTAAAGAACGATTCAAATTGTTATAGATTCCAGTCAAGATATTAACAAAGTTACTTCCCTGAATTTAACGAGTACGCAAAACGACAACTTCTATTTTCAAATATTCCAGACAGACCAGCGTTCGAACTTCGAACGTGAAAAAAAACCTCACTTTTTCAGACAGTACCATCGAGATTTACTGCCTTGGTTCAGTTGAAATGGCGTCAAATTAGTCAGTGTCGTACCCACACGAATGCAATATACCGTTAAAAGCTACAGGAGGTGCAGCGCGTATATCATTGTCGGTGGGGACGCGTCAGGACTTAATGAGATAGGAGGTAGGAAAGGGGGATAGCGAAAGAGCATTTTTAAATTGCGAACTTAGTTTCGTATTTAATATTCTGACTGATTTTTCACAAAAAAAATAGTAATGTAGTTTAGTTAGTAGATAAATAAAAAAAGGCTATTTTTTTATTTAAGAATGGTTAATTATCAAATAACTTCTCCGGGCGGAGCAGGGGAAATGACAGACTTTTACTGACTAAAACCCATGTTCCTTCTTTTGCCCTTTATGTTTCGGGGCCGTGGTTTCTGTATCGAAAAACCCTTATAGGATCACTTTATTGTCCGTCTGTCTGTCAAGACCCTTCATCTTGGAGGTATCGAGTGAGATACCAATGCTCTAGAGTGTGGTCTCTTGGATCTATGAAAAACTTAACCCTCTAAGTCTATTACTATTTATTTATTTTATAGACTACAATGTGGTTCAGTGTGTAGTAACAATATGACTTAGCCTATGTTTGTACTTAATAAGTAGAACAGATCGAGTGCGATTGGTTAGCGCCCACATTGGCGGGCTGTCTGCCCGGTCAGCTATCGATTGCAGGATAGTGTTGGGACTGCCACGCAGCCTGTGGAGTAGCGAGACAGATTTTTACGCCAAAACGCATCAAAACTGACAGTGCGTGCGTCAGCAAACATTGCTGAGGCACTACAGAAGGATGGCAGTCGCAGCAATATTACCTGCACGCATTATTACATTGGATACGCAGATCATTTTACGCCTTTTGCAGTATTTAAATTATTAAAGTAACATTTGACAGTGACGGAATGTAACATGACGGGCCTGTTGGTCTAGTGGTTAGTGGCCCTGACTGCTAAGCTGGAGGTCGTGGGTTCGATTCCCACCCAGGACAAACTTTGTGTGATGAGCATGATTGTTTGTTCTGTGTCTGGGTGTGATTTATCTATAATATGTATGTATTTATAAATTATATAAGTATGTATATCAGTTGTCTGGTTACCATAACACAAGCTCTGCTTAGCTTGGGATCAGATAGCCGTGTGTGAGTTGTCCCAAGATATTTATTTATTATTATTTTATTTATTTAGTGACAATAGAAAATGAATACAAACCGATGACAAAGTACGAGATGTAACATAATTTAAGTAGCAACAATATCAACACGCACCGCCTCTATTATTTCAATCAACTCAAATCGTAAGACGGCTCGTCTTCCTAATATTCTCCTTTGACAGAACAAGGTGATCCAAGATGGCGTCGGGACTGAATACCGAATGCACTTCAGTGCAAGATTAACATAGCAAAGAGCTACAGTACTGTTATGGTTCTAGTTCTGTAAAGGCCTCTGATATTATAAACTTGTGGCTGAATAGAAATCGATTCGATTGATCTGAATAGAGAATGTTTTGATACGAGTATTGTGTGCTTTTGTAAGTCTTGTCTTTTTGTCGGATGAGAAATCATGAAATGTATTATTTTTGTATTTTATGTAGTTTGTATAATAATGTGCATAGAAGTGAATGATCTACCTAGTGACAGCTATATACTTAATCATATTTTTTTTTGAAACTTTGCCCCACACTATTAATTTTTCCCGTATCGTAACTACCAGTATTTCATACAAATATTTGTTGAAGGGCGGGGATCGAACCCGAGACCCGAGAGCATAGCAGTCGATCGTTCAACCACTGCGCCAACCGTACCATCAAATTTGTAAATGTACTGGATTTCATTTTCCACCAAATAAATATAAACAATTAACATAAAATCTATTCTCAATTTTAATTTATTTAAAACTCTTTGAAAAACTTAAAAACTAGCACTAGGTTGAAAATCGCCAAAAAACACGATGAAGATTAGTCAGGAAAACTAAAGTTACGCTTACCGAATTCCTTTAAAATCTTTAAAAACCCAAGTTAGCCTTAGTCTAAGTATAAAAGGCGCGTCCACACAGGTCAGGGTTAACGACCAATTTCCGCCCAACATGACCAACCCGGGCCATATCCGACGGTGCATTGAACGCTATTCGTGTTTAAAAATAGTGTAAATTGTGTTTTCAGAGTGTGAGGTCAGTGTAAGAAGGTTCTTTTTGTAATATGTTAGCTTTTGTGTTGCTATTTCGGAGATTCGATGCGTAAAATGGATGTACGGAGAGACAGGCTTTCAGTAGAGTCCCTCAGAGATATAGCCCATGAATAAAATTTAGTCTTTCTAAAGGAAAAGAATCCGGTCAACAATGGAAAATTTCAGTTCAATAATAATATGATATAGCTGGCGCCCGTGGCTTCGCCCGCGTGATGATCGAAAATAAAGTATCCTATGTGTTATTTCAGACTATAATCTAACTCTGTGCCAAATTTCAGCAAGATCCTTTAACCCGTTTTAAAGTGAAAGAGTAACAAACATCCATCCTCACAAACATTCGCATTTATAATATTAGAAGGATTGGGAAGTAAGTTAAACTTCTAAGATTTATTTATTCATTAAAAAACTTCTTTCGCTCTGAGCGAAGCGGAAAGAAGTGTCTGACTAAATCCCATCCATGTTCCTTCTTTTGCTTATTTTATGTTCCGGGGTCGCGGTATTTCTTTCGAATTACCCGCAAGGCAGGCAGTAGCCCTGGCAGGCCGCTCGGCTTTGATGACCTCTCTTTGAGGCGCGCGTGGAACACGAACGGGCCGTGCCGACGCCTTTTGTCATTAGACTGACGGACGGGCCAGGCACCTGCGCTCTACGGTGGCCAAAAGTCGTCTCGCGGCACCCTAAGATTAAAATCTAGAACTTCTGCTTTTAAGCTTTTAAACCGACTCATTCTAAAATTGAAAAATCTTGATAGCCTAGCCTACCAAATATATAACTATGTAATAACAAGAATTTACATCTTTAAACCAAAACCGCTAAAGTTTATTCTCCTTTGCCACTTAACCGCCCAAACTCATCGTTAGTCTTCAACGGCATACCCCGAAGACAGTGAATTTTTATAGCCCAGCTTATTATTATAATAAACTGTGGAATGATAAAATCACCATCAAATTCGGTCCAATGGTTTCTAAGATTATTCTTTGGAGATAGACAAAGTTATAGACCCTCAATTTCACACTTAATCTGTGCAAGGCAAAAATAGGATTGAATAATAGATCACAGATAACCATGTCACGTCAGGTTGCGTAGATTAGACCAGATTAGGATGTGTGTATAAAGATTTGGCGCTTCTGGGTAGAAACCCACTTGACCAACCAGCTACCCTACCATGACGTGTTAAAGCAGAACTTATTCCGCTGAGGGAAAGGGACAGAGCTATACAGGGTGTCTAGCACCATCTCTTTCACTCAGTCGAATAAGTTCTGCTTTAAGATGTCATAGTAGGCCTACTGTTCGTCATTATCAGCAGTCCATTGCTTATCATAGGACTCTTAAATCCCACGCCACTTTACTCGACTTTCGACAACTTTCATCCATTTGCTTTCAGCCACTTTGCGTAGATTATTGACCGATGACCATACTTTTTCCACAGCATAAATTATTTTCGGATGTCATAATCGTGCGATGAACATATAAGGAAAACATAAAATAAAAATTAGGAAGGAAGAAACTTTATTTCCGGAAGTTAAGAATTTTATTTCCGGAAGTCGATGACTTTGGTTTGATTCATTGATTTTCTTGGCAAAAAAATCATATTTTCGGATTTGGAGGTTAATTTTCGGTGTAAAATTGCAACTTCGATGTGATCGGCAGCTTGCTATAGAATACTAGCTGTTCCCCACGGTTTCACCCGCGCTGCTCAGCACCGGTTGGTCGTAGCGTGATGTTATATAACCTATAGCCTTCCTCAAAAAATGGACTATCCAACACTAAAAGAATTTTCCAATTCCAAACAGTAGTCCCTGAGATTAGCGCGTTCAAACAAACAAACAAACTCTTCAGCTTTATAATATTAGTATAGAAGTATAGATAACGATTCTAAGCGACATAAAAGGATGGAAGCATAGAATTCCTTGCTGCCAGATAGGGTTCAACCCTTAGGGCGACGCCACACGTGCGTGCGATGCGACGCCTGAGTGGTGACACTTACTCGTTGTTTACCACAAACATCAGGAACTACTTCCCAGCAAACACTACTTGGTTTCCAATCAGTACAGTCAGCAAAGAAGATAAGTAACCAGAAATAGATGCACGGCTTCAACTCAAATTCAATTACATATTGAACTTACAACTTAATTACAGCAGCCGCTCATATCGATCTTTAGGTTAAGCCACGTTTGCCTAAGTTGTTCTGCAGATAGATGACACTTTTCAAACCAAGTTTCTACTGTTATTTGTAGATCTTTAACAGTTGTTACTGGTAGTCAGTGTTCCGAAAGTCTGACAACCACTCTTACCAAGGGGTGGGTGCGTTTACAAATTTTTAACCCACATACACAAACAGCCAGTCCCGAAACAACTACCAGTAGGTTATACACATCCTTACTATCCTTACTAATACTATAAAAGCGAAAGTGAGTTTGTTTGTTAGTTACCTCTTCACGCTTTAATGGCTAAAACGATTGTGATGAATTTTGGTAAAGAGATAGTTGGGAACCAGGAGACGGACATAGGCAATTTTTTTTTTGAAAAAAGTCGGATGTGACGCAAATTTCGTTGCTATTACAAATCAATAAGGCGCAAGGCGAACTGTGTTACCCCGAATATAGCGCGAGAGAAGCCGCGGGCAAAAGATAATACTATATAAGTACCAAGTAGCGGGTTCGATCCTCGCTCGGAACAAATATTTGTATAAATCGAGCGAGGATCGAACCCGTAACACGTAGCACAGCAGTTAAACGCTTAGCCACTGCGTCAAGCGTGTCGTCAACACGTATCTTACTTAACTTTTTTGTTATCTGTCCATTATCCGATACAAGAGTATTATCACGTGCAAAAGTCAGACAGATACCGAATTTCTGATTTCTATTATTTGGTTTATAACAATTCTCTAATGAACTAAGTTGTAAGCTTCATGCCAAAGCAGGGATTACATGCAACTTTCTCAAGTAACGCTTTTGTTATTAACTTCTCAATGTTCAGAGAAAGTTTCAGTTTGCTTAGCGGGAATCTGTCTTCTCTATTTTATTATATTTCAATATAATTATAAGCAATACTTGTTTCTGTTCGTTAGTTAGAGAGTTTATAACTTAAAAACTAATATTTATTTTAAAGTGTCCTTATCATTTTACGTCGGTCATTAGATAAAAAAACGGCAAAATGCGAGTCTTTTCGTTTGCGGATGGGAAATCATCAAATAACTTCCCCCGCTCTGGGCGCAGCGGGGGGGAGTGTTAGACTTGTTCTGGCTAAAACCCACCCATGTTCCTTCTATTGCCCTGTATGCTCCGGGGCCGTGGTATGTCTTTTGAACGGCAGGCGGTGGCCCTGGCAAACCCTTCTGCTTTGCTGAAATATCTTTGAGGCGCGCGTGGAACACTAACGCGCCGTCGACACGGCCTGTCGTAAATAGACGGACGGACGCCGGACGTTGAGCTACCAATTGCTCACTCCTTTTATACCTCATTTTAATTTTAAGTAAAGGCTAGTTCCTGCCACATAAAATATTAATATGAACCTTATAACTACGATATTGTGTTGATTTTTCAGCATTCAGTCTGAAAAATATTAAAGGAATGTTTGACAATGAGAAAATTATAATGTTCTTTTGCCCGTTCCCTTCCTATGCAGATGCAGAGTCGTGCCAAGAAATCTTTAGTCTTGTCATAGACATGGTGCATAAGTAATCCATGTTTATATTCAGCAAGACAATTTTTCAGTTTTGGAATACACTGCGGGGTATAAGTAATGTTTGTGTTCAGTTAAACGATATTAAATCTTAAGCGTATATTCTTCTTAGGGCACGCCACAATAGTGGCGGTAAGTTCCCTCTTTGAGGAATGGCTGGAGTGGCGTTATGGCGTCCTCACCTACCGCCTGACGCAAGCCCTCACCGGACACGGAAGTTTCGGGAGGTTCCTGCACATAATCGGGCGGGAGGAAACGCCCGGGTGTCACTATTGCGACAATCGCCCGGAGGACACGGTGGAGCACACAGTGGCGGTCTGACGTTCAAATGAGATGGAACATAAAGGGCAACAGAAGGAACATGGGTGGGTTTTAGTCAGTAAAAGCCTGACATGTCCCCCCGCTCCACCCAGAGCGGGGGTTATTTGATGATTACCCACCCCAAAAAAAAGCGTGTATTCTTCCTGCCGGGGTTGTTGGTAGTTCGCGCGCTTGCATGCATGGCTCTTGCAACAGCGTCAAAGTATTGGGATCTCATAACAAATGGAAATCACGGAAGATATGCCTTAAGTGACACTTTAAATCTAATATATATATATTTAAAAAGAAACGTTGTTCCACACTAGGAATCTTTCCTGTATCGTGAGTGCTTTTATAAATACATATTTAAACTCACAAACAGCCAGACCGGAAAGAACTATCTGCAGGCCATACAAATATTTATTCCGTGCGGAAATCAGTCAGACAGCAGTCGATCGCTCACCAACTGCTTTAGCTGTGCCGACAATTCGTGTCACAGTGTTAGTTTACCATACTTCTCTGAAACGGCTTGACCGATTTTTAAGAAATTTTATATGCATACTAGCTTTTGCCCGCGGCTTCGCCCGCGTTAAATTTGGGGTAACACAGTTCTCCTTGCACCTTATTGATTTGTAATAGCAACGCTAAGTTTTCCCCTTTCTTCCCTCTTTCTCCCTCACATCCCACGTTTTTTTTTAAATAAAAATTAGCCTATGTCCGTCTCCTGGTTCCCAACTATATCTGTACCAAAATTCATCACAATCGGTTTAGCCATTAAAGCGTGAAGAGGTAACAAACAAACAAACTCACTTTCGCTTTTATAATATAAGTAAGGATTCAGAAGGTCTGAGAATCAGCAACAATCTATTTTTGATACCCCTAAGTGATAAGAGGGACCTGAGCAGGCGGGTGAAAACGCTGGGCATAGCTAGGCTAATATATAAACTTGTCCTGTCGTGGTGTTTGTTACCAAACCCCTCCGAAACAGCTGAATTGATTTGTATTAAATTTTGTAGGCATATCGGGCAAGTCCAAAAATCGGTTAACATCTATTTTCCCTAAAGTGATAAGGTGGGCTCTCTTCTAAAGAGGAGAGCAGCGCAGCGGGTGAAACCACCAGTAGTACCATAAAAATAACTAAAATCAATTAAACAATAACAAATACTTTTTTCTCTTTTTAATAATAGCTTTGTGAATATCTATCCATCTAATTCGGGAAATAAACTCAGCCAACAAATTTATTTTTATTGCTAAACATAATTTTACGTTGATATACTTTAAAAGATTTTAGGATTAGGGAGAAAAACAATGGAAATCATATCCATTTTTCTTTATAAATAATAAATATCTTGGGACAACTCACACACGGCTATCTGATCCCAAGCTAAGCAGAGCTTGTGTTATGGTAACCAGACAACTGATATACATACTTATATAATTTATAAATACATACATATTATAGATAAATAAATCACACCCAGACACAGAACAAACAATCATGCTCATCACACAAAGTTTGTCCTGGGTGGGAATCGAACCCACGACCTCCGGCTCAGCAGTCAGGGCCACTAACCACTAGACCAACAGGCCCGTCATTTATGCTCCTCACGAAATTTTATTTTATAAGTTCCCCTGCTCATGACAAAGCGGTTTATATTAAGGCATATAGTTAGTAAATTACTAATCCCTTACTTGAAGAATGTTCACTTCTAGACTTCCAAATAGAAGTGAATTTTACACAATACGTTATAGCAAATCTCCAAAACCGGACCAATATGCTTTTAATCCTTCCCTAATCTCTGAGAATACCCGGTCCGGATAAGAGACATTCTTGCAGTAAATTCCGGTCCAGTGACTCCAGATTATCCTGTTAAAATATAACCGGATGTCAAGCGAAGCGTGAAATGCGCAGCAAATTCAGTTTACTATGAATTTTATTTGCGGAAGTCGTTTTGCAGAAGTGTGCAAGTCACATGTAAGGGTTCGGAAGGACCTGAAGGGGTTAAGGGTTATTTGAAAGAGATACCGCGGCCCCTAAACTTAAAAGGCAAAAGAAGGAACATGGGTGGGTTTTAGTCAGTACAAGTCTGACATGCCCCCCCCGCTCCACCCAGGGTGGGGGAAGTCATTCGATGATTTCCCAACCGAAAAAAAACCCACCCATGTTCCTTCTGTTGCCCTTTACGTTCCGTGGCCGCGGTATCTCTTTCGAACAACCCGCAACCAATCCTTACTCCTTACTTAATATTATAAAAGGGAAAGTAAGTTTGTTTGTTACCTCTTCACGCTTTAATGTCTAAACCGATTTTGATGAATTGGCACAGAGATAGTTTGGAACCTTGAGACGGACATAAGCTATTTTTACTATTTTGCTATTACAAATCAATAAGGCGCTACCGAATTTAACGCAAGCGAAGCCGCAGGCAAAAGCTAGTCTATTATACAGAAGTTAACCATAGTTAAAATATAGAACACCATTTAGCGGACTACATCTCAGCCTTCATTTTCCTTGTCTAATGAAAAGTTTTGATAGGATAAATGTGTTATGCCTGTCTATTGTCTCATACATGCTTTGTCTGCGGTCTAGAATATATTTAGGCTTCCTAAAAGATAACATTTTCGTTTGAAATGTACTGAATAAAACAACCTGGTTCCTACGTAAATATTTGGTCGAGATTTTCTAGTTTCATTTAAGTACTTATGTCATTGATTGTGGGATTATTTTTCCCGTAGGAACATAGGGAAAGTGGGTTCTAAAAAAATCGACAATCAATGAGTTTAGTTAAGTAACAACAAATTTGTTGTAAACGAAAATCAAAAAGCGAAAAACTATAAACTTATAGTACGGCCAACGAGAAGCGATACGAAAGGTCATTAATTAAAGAACAACTGTGGCGTTGACAATCTTATATTTAGCTCTTTCCATCTTGTGCCTTTGTCGTAATGTCTCGTTCTCCCGGCAAAAACATGACAACGTTAAGACGGGTTCGCCAACATTCGGGAAGCCATTTTAGATGGGGTTTTAGCATGGGTTTTGTTTACATTTGGTATCGCTTCTCGTTGGCCGTGCTATATTCACAAAAAAATTAACCCACACATTGAAAAACACACATTGATCAACGATCAATCAAGCTGTCAATATTTCCCGTTTTACGTTATTAATTTCCTTGTTTATTTGACGCCGACTTAAATTTTGGAGTTTAGTTAGACTTAAAACGTTTTAAATCTATCGCGGGCCTTGAGCGTGGAGACCGAATCAAGAAATTTCGTAACGAAAAAACCTAACACTTTCATTACGAATACGGTCAGTTATTTCAATTACGATTCTAATGTTCTATTAGCGTGTTTAGTAGAGAATCATAAGTTGATAAAGAATGCTATGCAATAGCTTTACCGCGACAGTCCCCGAGTGCCACACGTATTTTTTACTAGCTGTTCCACGCGGTTTCTCCCACGGCTGCTCCGCACCTGTTGGTCGAAGCGTGATGTTATATAGCCTATAGCCTTCCTCAAGAGATGGACTATCCAACACTAAAAGAATTTTCCAATTCCAACCAGTAGTTCCTGAGATTAGCGCGTTCAAACAAACAAACAAACAAACTCTTCAGCTTTATAATATTAGTATAGATATATTATATTATAGTATATAGTATAGATTTTTCGCCTTTCGTCGGTTCAATTTAAAAAGTTTTTAAGTTCAATCTCTGTATTTTTTTTGTTTAAATACTTTTATTTCATGTTTTTTGGCACATGGTTAACTAATGACCTCGAGTATCGACTTGAGTATAATTATTTATATTTATTTGCTTCAGAAACCAGCAGTAAGTTCGTGAACTGGTATGCTGGGTGCTTCTTTCTTTTCTTTTTCGGGGATCGAACCAGTCGCTTAACCACTACACCAACCGTGCTGTCATAAATATGCAGGAAACTTCTGCAGATCATTGAACTCACTTGCAAACACCAACGTTTATGGAAACAGTGGAACATACACCTACTAACTATGGCTATACTATATCAGATCCAGTATTCCACAAATAGTACCCAGTGTATTCACACACACAGTATCGCTTTGCATACTAATGCGGTCTTCAACTGTTAAGGTTCTATGTGATTGGTGTTTGGTTTTAATCGGATAGTACTTGTGCGAAGTGTGAGAAGCTCGTGGCTAAATAATAGTAGCCGCTCAGGTCGATCTTTAGGTTAAGCCGCACTTGTCTAGGTTGGGTTAGATGGGTGACTACCTGTTATATACCCAGTTTCCTCTGTGCCTCGAAAAGCACGTTAAGCTGTCCCGGCTGTCATTTGTAGATCTTTGACAGTCGTTACAGATAGTCAGTGTCCTGAACGTCTGACAACCAGTCTTGGTATCGCATTACTAACTGGGTTATGAAGGTCAGATAGGCAGTCGCTCCATGTAAAATACTGGTATTCAGCTGCATCCGGTAAGACTGGAAACCGACCTCAACATAGTTGGGAAAAGGCTAGGCAGATGATGATGACTTGTGCAAAGTGTACTGTCAGTAAAAGCTATAACTAACCAATTTCGTCAGATACTGTTGAAAAAATCTTAAAAAAACTATGAATATTCTTACTAATATAATAAAAGCGAAAGTGAGTATGTTTGTGTGTTACGCCTTCCCGCCAAAATGGCCAAACTGTTTTTGAAAAATTTTGGTACATAGATAGTTGGGACCCTGGAGATTTTTAGTCTATGTCCATAGACTAAAAAAAGTGAGAAAGAGGAAAGAAATGGGGAGACAAATATTATTATTTTCGATCATCACGTGTGTTCAAGTAAGCGTTAGCCCAAACTAATTATGCCACGCGGACACATTTATAATCTAAATAAAAAAATGCCTTGTGGGAATATTTATAAAGTTATGTAGTCCTTGTACATTCATAAACACGTAAAAATGTCGTTTCCACGAAAAAAGTAATCACACACAATATAAACACTTCACTTACCCCAAACAGCTCTTGAGAAAAAAACTAATATACATATTTTCTACAAAGTGCTGAAGCTTTAAAAGCAAAATCTAGTTCTTTCTTAGAAATTGTTATTACTTCTTTGAATTGGCAAACTTGTATTGTTTGTGGGGTAGTTGAATATTTTCGTGTGGGTCTTATAAGGGTCACAGAATAGATAAACTACAGAAGGTTTAATTTACACAATGAGCGAGAACGCTCGCACATAAACACGGACCTTTTACGAAGTCTCAACTAAGCATTTTGAGGAACTGGCATGAGCGCGCACTGTAATTGTTACGTCAATAAGTATGAAATTATTAATATACTAAGAATCTATTCAAATCTATGGATGGTGTTTCTTGCGCTTTTTTTTTTAATTTTGCATCAGACTAACTTTTACGTAACTCTAAGCGTCAGATTTTTACTGATTAAAACCCACCTATTTTCCTTCTTTTGCCCTTTTTTTTTCGAGGCAGCGGTATCTCTTTTGAACAACTTAGGCGGTGGCGCTGGCAGACCCCTCTAATCAAATCAAATCAAAATATTTTTATTTCACATAGGCCTACATGGGCACTTATAAAACGTCGAGAAAAGATGCACGGTTCGGGTTGGTCGTTTTCTATGGAGAAGAACCGGCAAGAAACTCCATAGTTACTCTTTTAAAATCATTTGGTTTTACAATGTTGTTGTTACAGCGTTAGCACTTAAGTATGAGAGGACAGCGTAGGCCCGACAATAAGTCATTGCTTACTTTACAAAAAGTAAAATAAAATAATACGTTAACATAAGTTAACAAGCGTCCAAGAATCTGAAAGGCCAACCATGTCCACTGCTTTGCTGACATCTCTTTGAGGCGCGCGTGGAACACGAACGCACTGTCGACACGGAATTATAATACGTTTGCGTCTATTTGTCGGTACCTCATTTTTCGAACGTTACGTTGAGTCAACCTTCTGGATCATTCTGTAGCAGGGTATTGTTTAATCGTCTGGAATTCACGCGGGAACACAATTTTGTTTGTCAGAAGGCTCTAAAATTGGCAAGTTAGCTTGTTTTGAATATTAATTAATTATCGAGTTAAAAAAATCGATTTTTAATCGAATGGTGCGAAGTATAATTGCTTTATTAAATTCAAGTAGTCGTTCTGCTACCCTACTATGACGTCTTAAAGCAGAACTAATTCCACTGAGGGAAAGAGACAGAGCTATACAGGGTGTATAGCACCATCTCTTTCCCTCAGTGGAATAGGTTGTGCTTTAAGACGTCATAGGAGGCCTACGGGTCAATCTTCGGGTTCAACCGTACTAACTCGTGCTTGATATCAAATATGAAGAAGTAGGTAGCGATTTAATATCACCTACATAACAGTTGAATATCAAATTACTGGCAAATATAAAATTCTGTTCAGGTATCTATCTAAAATGGAAACTTATTTCATTTCCGTTTCAGTGATATTCTAGAACGATACTCGGTCCTGAATATCGATTTTAAATTATGTATTCAGATTCGATTCTAGATTATAAGCAAGTATTAAACCAGCAGATTTAAAGGTTTAAAGTTTTCGCAAATTTCTGGGCTTATAAATGACTAGCTTTTGCCCGCGGCTTTACTTGCGTTAAATTCGGGGTATCACAATTCCCCTTACTTGAAATACAGGTTCCTGCTACCTGTAGTTTTTGCTCTTGCGTCTTATTTACTGTAATAGCAATGCTAGGTTTTCCCTTATCTTCCTTCTTTCTCCCTCATATCTTAATCTTTTTTTAAAAAAGAAATAGCCTATGTCCGTCTCCAGGGTCCCAACTATCTCTGTACCTAAATTCATCAAATAACTGACAAATGCTTGCACTGACTGGACAGGTCCACTCAATCTGTGTCGTGCTTTCTTAAAAACACGATTTCAGTCACTAATCTGCATAGTCCTCTTGTAAGTTAACCATAATTTTTGTCTGAACCTTAAAAGAGACTATGACCTCTGAGTTTGTTTCGGCCGTTTTTTCTCAGAGTAGTCGGATACGAAACACCGGCCTCATCTAGTCTAGAAAAAAGACGTGTAAAAGTGTTTGTGAAAACTTACTTGCAAAATAAACATCAGTTATTATTCATCAAAATCGGTTTAGCCATTTAAACCTGAAGACGTAACAAACATACAAACAAATAAACAAACTCACTTTCGCTTTCATAATATTAGTAAGGGAAGATGTAAAGATGAAATGGCGTCCAGGTACCTATCTGATGATATGTTTAGCAATAGAGAAGTAAAGAAGAAGATATGCTGCTACATCCTCTTAAGGGAAAGTGGATACGGTGGTCAGTTTCATTTTTAGAGTTCCGTAGCCAAAAGGTAAAACGGGACGCTCTTACTAAGACTCCGCTGTCTGTCCGTGCGTTTAAAAACAACTAAAAAAAACAGAATAAAATAAATATTTAAGTGCTCTCCCATTCAACAAACAAACAACAAACGTTTTTTCGTTGTCGTTTTCATAGATAACTAGCTGCGCTTATGTGTTATCCCAGACTATAATCTACCTCTGTGCCAAATTTCATCAAGATCGGTTCAGTAGTATTTTCGTGAAACAGGATCAAACATACATCCATACTCACAAACTTTCGCATTTATAATATTAGTAGGATAGCAAAATAGGATGGTACGTACCCCTCCATGAACGGGCGCGACTTGCACTTGCCCGGTTTTTTTGGTGATACTACACATTCGCTTGACTCTTCTTACTTAATAAGCGCGACATAATTTTCAATTACGTCCTTCACAAAAAACACCGTGAAACAGCATCCTAGTTTATCTCAAGCCTCTACTAATTGCGAAATCCACCGCATTACGTAAGCTTCTTACTCTTATTTATTCCCTCAATTAACCTCATGAATAAACAAGACCATAGAGTAAATAGTATTAGAGGAGACCATTGGCATAACACTTGAGTAAAATTAGTAGTGGCATGTTCACAACAGAACTTAATTTGGCGGATTCTTGGGACATAACAAATTGGGGTCGTTCTATCTTCAGGCTTTGCTTACTTCTCGAGAGTGGCTTTTGTAAGAGGGATGGTAAATTTCTTCTTCTTTATTTGCAGGCGTTTGTTTGTTGGTTTGCATCGCTTTCAAATATTTCTAGTGTTCTTAACCTCAAAAGGAAAAAAAATGAACTCTTCTTGGATCACCTTGTTGTCCGTCTGTCTGCATGTCAAGACCTTCTATCTCGGGAACGCGTGGAAGTATTGAGGTAAAATTAAATATCATACACTGAACTTTGTGGTCCCTTTATGTTGACTCAGCAGAGGGTTGCCTCTTTTAAGCAGTCAAAAGATATGGCTGTTTGGTCACCCGTCCACAGACCAACCTAGGCAAGCGCGGCTTAACCTAAAGATTGACCTGAGCAGCTGCTATTATTTAACAACTTTTGAGGTATTGAACCCAAAAAGGAGGAGCTTCTCAATTCAACATGTACATAAGTACCTATATTTTTTTAGCGAGAATTCTGGTTAGTGGTACAAATAGTTTTGGTCTTTAAAAATATCAACCTCGCTGCAGTCGTGGAATACTTGTGCTACGAAAGCCTTTTGCTGCTTAGAAGACGCTGTCAAAGTTATGCCAAAGATGTGCGGTTGACTGTACTGTTGAATTCCACAGACGAAGTTTTATGCAAAGAGCTGAATTCCTAAACGTTAAGTTATGCATTTTTTTTTATTAAAGTGAAGACGCATCACATTTTAAAGAGAAGTCCGATTTTAATGTTTTTTTTGTTGATGTTGTAATTTAATGATGAACTCGTTAAGATTGCCCATTGTAAGTGTGACGTCACGTGTTGCTGCATTTTTTCGGAACGCGTGACGTCACACGTTACTTTAATGGGCTATATTTTTGTCATTTTCATTCTAATTTAGAAATAAAAAAAAACGTGTCCCTTATTTTTAAATAATCTAAAAGACGGACAATTTTTTTTTGTATAGGTACTGGCCTATTGCCTGGTCAGAATCTATTCTTACGTTGATCTGTATGATTCCCGAAAATATGTGCCGCCAGACTTCAGGATCCACTGAAGCATTCAAAACTTTCTATAAACGGCATACAGTAGGCCTACTATGACATCTTAAAGCAGAACTTATTCCACTGAGTGAAAGAGATGGTGCTAGATACCCTGTATAGCTCTGTCCCTTTCCTTCAGCGGAATAAGTTCTGCTTTAACACGTCATGGTAGGGTAGCAGATTATATTATGTCAGTCGCGCGCGGCTGCTAGCAAAGCATTGAGCGACGAAGTGCACGGATTAATTAAATATTGTGCCTTGTTTTTGAATAATCTAAAAGACGGACTAAATATAATGTAATTACTTTGGCCCAGGAAACTATCATAATGCAGAAAACGTAAGATCATTTCAGTTCCCCAATAATATCAGCCTTGTTCATAACAGTTTGTAATAGGTACTTAAAATACTTATAATAATTTATTGTTGTGTCAAAAATGAACTCTAATGACTTTTTAAGGACCAACCCGTAATTTTCAGGTAATTAAGTCTGACATTTATAAATTACTGCATGCAAATTCATAATGCTGATGTTAGATTAGAAATGTGATAATTTCAGTATACATTTATAATTTTTTTTTTAAGGTAATGATGCTCTATTTGCGTGATCTAAACTATTAAAAAAAGGTTTTTTTATTTGGTTTTTAGGTTTCCGTAACTCAAAAAGAAGGAAAAGGAAAAACGGAACTCTTATAGAATCAGAAAACTGAACTAAAAACATTTGACTGACAATGTTTTTAGATTTTTTATAATAATTTATATAAAAAACTGTTTGTATATTCATTTTTCATTCTAACTACAATATATTATCTGATAATCCAGTGTATTAAAGAAGAACAAAAAAATATGTATTTCTGACTCTGAAAACTCATAAAATAGACAAGCATCAAGTCTAAACACCATCAAAAATACCGGCCAAATGCGTGTCGGATTTGTGACGTAAATGGTCATATCTTTTGACTGCGTAGACATAGATGGTTGATTTTATAGCTCTAAAGATCACAGATTTGAGTATCTGGTTTAATTTTTAACCTACGCGTTTCCAAGACAAATGGTCTTCTGTGTTTTGTTGGGTGTAAGTTATTTTTCTTTTTACCAAAAACTTTTTTATATTCTTTTGTAAGCTAATTGAGCTAAATATTTGATACCACTAACGACGCCAGTTAAAAAAAACAGATCGTTAGAAAACTTTTTAAGTACACACGACGGCACATCAACCTACACCTAACCATATTAACCTGATCTCTCTACTACGGTGTGCGATCCGTAGTGGAGAGATCAGGTTATAATAGTTTAGAATAGGTTGACCTGCCATCGTGTGTACATATTCGGGCAGTGTGCCTTCTTTCCATCCCTAGGCAGTAGGTATGTATGTAGCATGCCTTGCTTAATAGCCATCTTAGACGCTTACTCCAGGTCGACTACCGCATGCGGTGCCTCGAGAGCCTATTGTCGGATAGGAACGTATTTCGAGGCTCCGTTATAAGAAGGCATAACATACCACTTAAGTTAGTAGTAGAGTTCATGATAAGGGTGTATGTGATTAAAATGACGATCCCTATTAAATTCAAATTCATTTATTGTTTGTTTACAGGTGAAAAAAATAGTTCTTATTATTAAAAACTAGCTCGTTGTAACATACCTTTAAGGTGTACAATATTTAATGCGTCTTTCAATATTTGTTTAATATTAAAATAAGATATGATACTAAGTTAACGTCCATCATTCACCATCATCATGCATATACGTTGTCAATTCATAGACTTAAGAAAAAAGGTACCCTTTGAGTGTCGTTAAGTTCCTACTAGAAACTTAAAGTATGTGAGTAAGGTATGTTGACGGGCCTCTTGTTCTAGTGGTTAGTGGCCCTGACTGCTGAGCCGGAGGTCGTGGGTTCGATTCCCACCCAGGACAAACTTTGTGTGATGAGCATGATTGTTTGTTCTGTGTCTGGGTGTGATTTATCTATAATATTATGTATGTATTTATGAATTATATAAGTATGTATATCAGTTGTCTGGTTACCATAACACAAGCTTTGCTTAGCTTGGGATCAGATAGCCGTGTGTGAGTTGTCCCAAGATATTTAGATATGAAAAAATGAAAACTTTCAATACGGTTTTTTGTATTTCCTATGGTAGATGTGCAAAAGACTTTTTTTCTTAAAGAAGGGATAAGAGGGGGGAAAAGAGGGCCACATCCCTTCTTTTGCCCTTTGTGTTCCGGTGCCGAAGTATCTCTTTCAAACACGAAATCTAGTGCTTAATTAACTCTCCTATGTAAATAACGAAATTAATTGAATTTAATTATCTAAAGGTTGAATCTGAGAAAATTATTCAGGCGCTGGCAAATTAAAACAAAACAAATCTCGTTTCTATATAAGTTAACATTTCTAGGAAGAAGTGCTATCAAAATGTACTCGCTTTTCATGAGTAAACAAGTCTAGCGTTTAATAATTATAATTTGTCTCGATTTCTGAGCATTTTCAGCTTGAAGTTACTTTATTCCAGGATATCTTTATAGAGAACAACAAGAAAGTACAACGTCCAAAATGGCCCCGTGTAATAAATAGTTGCAAATACTTATGTAACACGGCCTAGCTGTATGCCACAATGTACATTAGCAATGGGTAGCTCACTGTCCGTCTATTGACGACAGGCCGTGTCGACGGCGCGTTCGTGTTTCACGCGCGCCTCAAAGAGATGTCAGCAAAGTAGAGGGGCTTGTCAGAGCCTCCGCCTGCCGGGGTTGCCGGTTGTTCGAAAGAGATACCGCGGCCCCGGAACGTAAAGGGCAATAGAAGGAACATGGGTGGGTTTTAGTCAGGAAAAGTTTGAGAGCGGGGGAAGTCATTTAATGATTTCCCAAACAAAAAAAAAAGTCATCATCTACGTCAAATGTTAAGAATACATACATGTGACAAGAACATAGGTATGTACCAATGTTATCCTTACTAATATTATAAAAGCGAATGTGAGTTTGCTTGTTACGTCTTCAAGCCTTTATGGCTAAACCGATTTTGATGAATTTCGGTACAGAGATAGTTGAGACCCTGGAGACGGACATGGGCTAACTTTTTTTAAATAAAATTGAGAAATGAGGGAGAAAGAGGGAAGTAAAGTGAAAACTTAGCTTTGCTATTACAATAAATAAGACGCTGCTGCAAACTACAAGTGGCAAGTACCTGCAAATCAGGAAAGGGCAACTGTGTTACCCCAAATTAAACGCGAGCGAAGCCGCGGGCAAAAACTAGTTATACATAATCGCCACGAGTGTTACAAGCAGGCCATCATCGTTCAGTAAACTTCTCATAATTATGTGCTACCAAAGTTTTTCGTACTTCTGCGAAGGGTGGGCATTATAATTATACTTTGAAATTCGTACGAGGAAATGTAATTAATATTTTCAATGGAATAGCAGGGTTGCAACGTATTTTAAGAATGTGTGAATAATTTTGCAAAGTATTTATTAAAAAAAATACAAAAAGGTTTTTGCTGTTGGTTATTAATTATATACGTATAACGCGGGGAAGAATATTAAGTAGGCTGTGGTTTATAAGCTGTTGTTGCTACGCTGTGCCATGCCACATGACACACGGGACACACCCCTCCACCACCGCACGCGGGCTTCAACGCGCCCGCGCAGGCCGCGGACGCTGAGAGAGAACCCCCGATCGCCAACGAGGTCAGACGGAAGAAGTGTCTTCGCGTCTCTCTCGAAAGCCCTATATTGTTAATCTCGTCTCAGTATGTTGTGCTGATAGACTGTAGATACTATTGTATTAAGATGAGTGCTTCTATGAATAAATTACTTTAAAAGTATATACGCCTATTAAACTGTGGAGGTTCCACCGTACATTTTAATTTCAAAGGTTTGTTATTGAAGTAAATTAATAAATTAAACACGCTTAGGTAAGGGCTATAGAATTTGTTATACTGGTAACTTTATTTCATAGTCAATTTCAATTTGATTGAAATAAATGTTTGTTATTATAATTTGAATGTGTTTTGTTTTGTGTCAGATATTTATATTTGGAAAATTAGAATAACGTGGCCTAATTAAACATGCAATGTTATCTAAATCAAATATATATGCAAAATTTCAAACCGGGAACTGGGTCAAATTAAACTTTTACGATTAGTTTACGTAGTTTATTAATCCTTACTAATATTATAAAAGCGAAAGTGAGTTTGTTTATTTGTTTGTTACCTCTTCACGCTTTAATGGCTAAACCGATTTTGATGAATTTTGGTACAGACTTAGTTGGGAACCAGGAGACGGACATAGGCTAATTTTATTTTTTAAAAGTGGGATGTAAGGGAGAAAGAGGGAAGAAAAGGGAAAACTTAGCGTTGCTATTACAAATCAATAAGGCGCAAGGGTAACTGTGTTATCCCAAATTTAACGCGGGCGAAGCCGCGGGCGAAAGCTAGTTTGTAATAAACGCGTTTAAAAAGGCAAAAAATGTGCGGGAGACGCTCCGAGCGTCGGGCGCCGCGAGATGACTCCCGGCCACCGTAGACGAGGGTCTGTGGACTGTGAGCAATGGGGATATCACCGTCCATCCGTCTAGTGTCTGTGACGACGGTGCGTTTGTTTTCCACGTGCGGCTCAAAGAGATGTCAGCAAAGCAGAGGGACATATTGGGGCCACCGCCTGTCGGGGATGCGGGTTGTTCAAAATAGGTATCGTGGACCGGGAACATAAATAAGTTTTTTTCAGTAAAATTCTGACACTCGGGATGATATCCCATTCGTTAAAAAATTGGCAGACTTCTTAAGAAATTATGTTTTATAAAAAATTGTTTTTAAGTATGAAATGTCTATGATTATGCAAAACTACAATTTCTTCATTGTTCTTTAAACAAATTAATCATTAAATCAAAACACGAACACCGCCAAGTTCTACAGAAACTGAAGAAGGCGACAAGTATTAAACAAGTAAATTGTAAATGTATTATTAAGCTAATTTAGTGAACCTAATCACAGGACCGTTGATTATCCTACACTTTGTGCCAGAGATACTGGCACACTAATTATGTCTGCTATCCGATGCCAATTAGCATATCGTGAGCTGAATAAATGAATTTTGGGATGTATTGAATTTAATTGACGGGCCTGTTGGTCTAGTGGCTAGTGGCCCTGACTGCTGAGCCGGAGGTCGTGGGTTCGATTGCCACCCAAGACAAACTTTGTGTGATGAGCATCATTGTTTGTTCTGTGTCTGGGTGTGATTTATCTATAATATGTATGTATTTATAAATTATATAAGTATGTATATCAGTTGTCTGGTTACCATAACACAAGCTCTGCTTAGCTTGGAATCAGATAGCCGTGTGTGAGTTGTCCCAAGATATTTATATATTATTAAAAAAAAAAAATGTATTAGTAGTTACCGCAGTACTTCAGTATCTTTCGAATAACCGGCAATCCCGGCAGGTATGTGACCCCCTTAGGGTTTGAATTTTGAAAAATTCCGTCTTAGTGTGCACTTAACGTCCTAAAAGGAGGATCCTTTTTCATGCAAAATTTGGGTTTCATAGCACTTGTAGTTTCTGAGATTTTATGATGAGTGTGTCAGTGATTTTCCCTTTTTATACAATAGGCTGGTTTAAAAAAGAAAGTGTGTGTGTCAGCTCCGACGCACGCCTGGAGTTTACTCCTTAAGTACGAGTAGCTAACCATGCGCAAAAAGAGTTTATTCAACTGAAAAAAGATTAATATCATATCAAAAATTAATGACAAAATATAGCAATATAAATACATCGACACTGATAGAAACAAACAAGCCCAATAACATATAGTATATAGGTATAGTCCCCTATACAGCATACCATATGTACGTCTTAATACACTCACAGCCAAATTAGAAAGTTGCGCACTAAAGGTGCGCACCAAAAACGTGACACATTTTCATTACTTTAGTAGGTTTTACCCCTCGGATTTTTTTCATACCGGGCGCCTTATATATGAAAATCGATTCTTAAGGATTAAACTCCAAAAAAATAGTCCGTCTTTAAGATTATTCAAAAATAAGGGACACGTTTTTATTTGTTAACTAGCTTTTGCCCGCGGCTTCGCTCGGGTTAAATTTGGGGTAAAAAAATATTAGCCTATGTCTGTCTCCTGGTTCCCAACTATCTCTGTACCAAAATTCATCAAAATCGGTTTAGCCGTTAAACCGTGAAGAGGTAACAAACAAATAAACAAACAAACTCACTTTCGCTTTTATAATATTAGTAAGGATAAGAAAAAATATGACAAAGATATAGTCCACAGTATGTCAAAGATTTAGTTCACGCCTGGCTGCATTGTTTCGCAACGAGTGACGTCACACGTAACTTTAATGGTAGCCCATTAAAGTTACGTGTATCTTTGTAATTTTTGGTCTAATTTACAAATAAAAAATTAGAGGTGTCAAGACACCCGGAAGGAACGAAGTTCCTATAGAAAAATATCTGGCTTGCTTTCTATATGAGAGAGAGAGACAGACAGACAGAGAAACATGCGACGCCGCACAGCTTACAATAGCTTACTATAGCAAAAAGTGTCGTGACTACTTTTCGTAAGATTTTTTTCCGTCTAGCCCCCTTTCACAACGCGCGATAAGGAACTTCATTCCAAAAATATGTGCAACTTACTTTTGAATAATCTTAAATACGGACTAAATATAATGTCTTTACTTTGAACCTAGACTCTACCCAATGATGTAGACAACAATACATTTTTACGTTATAACTGCAAAGAACCAAATGCTAAACAATTTTCGTGCTGTGTATTTTTCAAAGTTTTAATACTTCCAAGTTTCTCCTCGGTACAAACGTATGGGTATCGTACAGTTCAATAATTAATTTAGTTACTTTTAATTAAATTTGTTGGAGATCGTTTACAATATCATGAGTTTTGTTGTACTAAGTTGTTTCGAACTTACAGAGTTCAGGAAAACTTTGTCGTGATCGAAATAATTTTAAGAGCGAAAGCAATTTTCTTATGTTTTCTTCAAGAAGCCTTACTTTTTTGTTTTGGTTTGTTGATGATGATTTTTTCAATTAAATAGGCTTGCCTTAGGTTGTAATTTACCTGATGTAAGGTACGATGTAGTCAGGTAGGTGGAACAGGTTTGTAAAAACAATTCACTCGAAATTTGAATATCCCTAAGTTTTATTATGTGCGCCTTAGATGGTCTGTGTATTATTGACTAGCTGTTCCCCACGGTTTCACCCGCGCTGCTCAGCACCTGTTGGTTGTGGTGTGATGTTATATAGCCTATAGCCTTCCTCAAGAAATGGACTATCCAACACTAAAAGAATTTTCCAATTCCAACCAGTAGTCCCTGAGATTAGCGCCTGTTGGTCGTAGCGTGATATTATATAGCCTATAGCCTTCCTCAAGAAATGGACTATCCAACACTAAAAGAATTTTCCAATTCCAACCAGTAGTTCCTGAGATTAACGCGTTCAAACAAACAAACAAACTCTTCAGCTTTATAATATTATGATAGATAGTATAGATTAGGCATATCTCTACCTTACCATTCGAGACGAAGAGGCGTGATGTTATGATATTTCTACTTAACTTGAACATTGTTCATAACTGTCACGTAAGCACAGTAATTTATAGGCAATATACAAATAAACAAAAACCGGCCCGGAACGTCAGACTCACGCACCAAGGGTTCCGTAAAAACTTGCGACTTAAACAGCCATATCTTTTGACTGTGTCGATTAAAAGGGTACATCACACAAAGTTCACAGCACAAAGGGACTACAAAGTTGAATTTATGGTTTTAACTAGCTTTCGCCCGCGGCTTCGCTCGCGTTAAAATTCGAGGTAACACAGTTCCCTTTGCGCCTTATTAATTTGTAATAGCAACGCTAAGTTTTCCCTTTTCTTCCTTCTTTCTCCCTCACATCCCACTTTTTCAAAATAAAAATTAGCCTATGTCCGTCTCCTTGTTCCCAACTATCTATGTACCAAAATTCATCACATTCGGTTTAGCCATCAAAGCGTGAAGAGGTAACAAACAAACAAACAAACTCACTTTCGCTTTTATAATATTAGTAAGGAAGTAAGGATTTTAACTCGATACCTCCACACGTTCCCGAGATAAAGGGTCTTGCCAGACAGCCAGACAGACAGACGGACAACAAAGTGATCCAGGGTTTCCTTTATTCCTTTTGATGTACAGGAACCCTAAAAAAACAAACCATTCCCAAAGAAAGAATTCTAACAAAAACAAAAATAAAACCATGAAATCTCATCGGCGATCAATCCAAACATTCTCAAGTATTTATGAGCAATAGACAACTCATCATTTTTTCAGATCAAAGTCTACCAACTCTGACATCTACGTGTATTGGCAAAATATCAAGGGCGGAGTTTCAACAACTTATATCGCACCTTTACAAAAATATGAATTCCTTTACCAAACACACTTTCAAACAAAAATCCATTTTACTACTCCAACATAAGGTACAAAGCGTTATAACAGCACATTCATGAATGACACTAAAAGTTTGTTCTACAATAGCCTAGTTTGGAAGATTGCCAGAACGAATATGAAAAATTCAGACAAGAATATTGAAGGAGTTTCTATGTCTAGAGATAGAGGAAATATTTTAAAGTTATCAGACTTTTGTGTGCTGGTCATGAATAAAATCATACTTCATTATTCATAAAGATTGGTGGAGCTTCTAATCGAACGCCTGCCTTGTTTGGTTGCAGTTCTATTTTACCGTTACCAATATCTAGTAGTTGTTCGGAAAATATTTGTGCTGATGGATCATTTTGCAATTGTATTCGCATTATTATGGTCAATCGAAGTGTTTCAACACTTCGCCATAAGAATGATTGTTTCAAACATGCATTAATCTCATCCGCGAAAGTAGAGCGAGGTATTACCGGTAAGGTCTGCCGGAAGTCACCAGATAAAAGTAAGATAGCACCACCGAAAAGTTTATTATTGCTGTTTAAATCTTGCATAGTTCTGTTTAATGCTTCAATTGAATATTTGTGTGCCATTGTGCACTCATCCCAAATTATTATAGAACTCTTCCGCAACACTGCAGCTATTCCACTATTCTTTTTGATGTTACACATTGCATCTGGTTTATTATGAACCTCCAATGGCAGCTTGAATGTTGAATGTGCTGTTCGCCCACCATCTAGTAACCACCAGGTTACCGGTTCCACCGGGTGCATCCAAGAAAAAAAAACCGCCTTGTTCAGCAGCAACAGCCAGCATAATCCGATCATAAATAATTTTTTGTTCTGCTGTCAGTAAGGGTTCACTGTTCATGATAATTGTTGCTAAACTACCATGGTCATATTGCTTTTCTCGTTGTAAATCGGTATTGACTAAGTCGGTGGCTGGACGATTAGGTGATGGCATACCATAATGATTAAGTGGTAAATTTGAAATAAGAACACATAAATCCTCGATCAAGACCAATGCTTCATTGTACATCTCTGGTGTATAATCTATGTTTTGGCATTGATTTGTTTGTCTAATTCGGTGCAAGATGTCTTCTGTCATACAATTTTTATATTTTTCAAACAAAGTTTGTGCTTGCGAGGGATAACATGTCGTCAAAATTGCAAACAACTGACGAATGTTATTCGGTGTTGATGTCAACGCAGCATCAGCAAGCGTTAAGTCCCAATGGTTATCGTCTTCTAGCAATTGCAGTTCACGACATGCATCCTGGTATGTATTGAATACTCGACCATTAACTGTTCGTAAAAATTCAAAAGACGTTGGTCCGGGAACATTCACCAATAACAAACGTAAATAGAAGCACTCACGTTGCTTTGGATGTACCGTGTAAAGTCTCCCCAATTTAGCTTTGAATATGCCTGTAATGGAAGGATGTGGTTTTCCTTGTTTCCGTGGCTCCCATTTTTTACTGGATTTGTTCCATGTGAAATAACGTAGAACATCACCAATGTCTTCGCGAATTGGCCAAAAACATCAGGTTTTTGACACAATGTAAAAAAAACAGTTAGAGTCGTTTTCGGATCTTCGAACGCTCTTTGGAGAACATTTTCTTCAGTGAAGTATACACGTTGACCGTTTTCAAGATGTATTGCCAGATGTTGGACAACAGGATCTCTTTCGTGGATGGGAAAGCTGAGAATATGCCAAATAGCTTCATTGCTGCTAATGTATCTGCCCATTTGGTATCATGCTATTTCGTCATTTTTATTTATGTTGAAATAATTGAATTATACGGTATTTCGTTCACTACAAAATAAATTTCATTAATTCAACAACACGTGGTAATTATGCTGTTAAAATGTAGCTTTGTAGACACGTTCGTAGATTTACCATAGCAGCGCCATCTATTGATTACTTACTCAACCCAGTCGAAAGGTATCGACATCTGTTAGAATCATTTGGAGTTAACAGATAATTGTGACTGTCAAATAATAACAGACAAATAATTAGCAACAAATTAAAATTGCGACTATAATTTGAGATTTAAACTATCCTATCTCTCAAGTAATTGGATCGAACTGCACATGGTGTGCGAATTTTATTATAATCGGTTAAGTGGTTTAGGAGTCCATTGAGGACAAACATTGTGACACGAGATTTATATATATTAAGAAGAAGAAAGATATTATAGTAAGGATTTAACTTTGAATATCCCTAAGTTTTATTATGTGCGCGGTAGATGGTCTGTGTATTATTGATTAGGCACATCTCTACCTTACCATTCGAAACAAAGAGGCGTGATGTTATGATATTTCTACTTAACTTGAACATTGTTCATACCTGTCACGTAAGCACAGTAATTTATAGGCAATACAAATAAACAAAAACCGGCCCGGAACGTCAGACTCACGCACCGCGGGTTCCGTAAAAACTTGCGACTTAAACAGCCATATCTTTTGACTGTGTCGATTAGAAGGGTACATCACACAAAGTTCACAGCACAATTGGACTACAAAGTTAAGTATATGGTTTACCTCCACACGTTCCCGAGATAAAGGGTCTTGCCAGACAGCCAGACAGACAGTCGGACAACAAAGTGATCAAGGGTTTCGTTTATTCCCTTTGATGTACAGGAACCCTAAAAAACAAACCATTCCCAAAGAAAGAATTCTAACAAAAACAAAAATAAAACCATGAAATCTCATCGGCGATCAATCCAAACATTCTCAAGTATTTATGAGCAATAGACAACTCATCATTTTTTCAGATCAAAGTCTACCAACTCTGACATCTACGTGTATTGGCAAAATATCAAGGGCGGAGTTTCAACAACTTATATCGCACCTTTACAAAAATATGAATTCCTTTACCAAACACACTTTCAAACAAAAATCCATTTTACTACTCCAACATAAGGTACAAAGCGTTATAACAGCACATTCATGAATGACACTAAAAGTTTGTTCTACAATAGCCTAGTTTGGAAGATTGCCAGAACGAATATGAAAAATTCAGACAAGAATATTGAAGGAGTTTCTATGTCTAGAGATAGAGGAAATATTTTAAAGTTATCAGACTTTTGTGTGCTGGTCATGAATAAAATCATACTTCATTATTCATAAAGATTGGTGGAGCTTCTAATCGAACGCCTGCCTTGTTTGGTTGCAGTTCTATTTTACCGTTACCAATATCTAGTAGTTGTTCGGAAAATATTTGTGCTGATGGATCATTTTGCAATTGTATTCGCATTATTATGGTCAATCGAAGTGTTTCAACACTTCGCCATAAGAATGATTGTTTCAAACATGCATTAATCTCATCCGCGAAAGTAGAGCGAGGTATTACCGGTAAGGTCTGCCGGAAGTCACCAGATAAAAGTAAGATAGCACCACCGAAAAGTTTATTATTGCTGTTTAAATCTTGCATAGTTCTGTTTAATGCTTCAATTGAATATTTGTGTGCCATTGTGCACTCATCCCAAATTATTATAGAACTCTTCCGCAACACTGCAGCTATTCCACTATTCTTTTTGATGTTACACATTGCATCTGGTTTATTATGAACCTCCAATGGCAGCTTGAATGTTGAATGTGCTGTTCGCCCACCATCTAGTAACCACCAGGTTACCGGTTCCACCGGGTGCATCCAAGAAAAAAAAACCGCCTTGTTCAGCAGCAACAGCCAGCATAATCCGATCATAAATAATTTTTTGTTCTGCTGTCAGTAAGGGTTCACTGTTCATGATAATTGTTGCTAAACTACCATGGTCATATTGCTTTTCTCGTTGTAAATCGGTATTGACTAAGTCGGTGGCTGGACGATTAGGTGATGGCATACCATAATGATTAAGTGGTAAATTTGAAATAAGAACACATAAATCCTCGATCAAGACCAATGCTTCATTGTACATCTCTGGTGTATAATCTATGTTTTGGCATTGATTTGTTTGTCTAATTCGGTGCAAGATGTCTTCTGTCATACAATTTTTATATTTTTCAAACAAAGTTTGTGCTTGCGAGGGATAACATGTCGTCAAAATTGCAAACAACTGACGAATGTTATTCGGTGTTGATGTCAACGCAGCATCAGCAAGCGTTAAGTCCCAATGGTTATCGTCTTCTAGCAATTGCAGTTCACGACATGCATCCTGGTATGTATTGAATACTCGACCATTAACTGTTCGTAAAAATTCAAAAGACGTTGGTCCGGGAACATTCACCAATAACAAACGTAAATAGAAGCACTCACGTTGCTTTGGATGTACCGTGTAAAGTCTCCCCAATTTAGCTTTGAATATGCCTGTAATGGAAGGATGTGGTTTTCCTTGTTTCCGTGGCTCCCATTTTTTACTGGATTTGTTCCATGTGAAATAACGTAGAACATCACCAATGTCTTCGCGAATTGGCCAAAAACATCAGGTTTTTGACACAATGTAAAAAAATCAGTTAGAGTCGTTTTCGGATCTTCGAACGCTCTTTGGAGAACATTTTCTTCAGTGAAGTATACACGTTGACCGTTTTCAAGATGTATTGCCAGATGTTGGACAACAGGATCTCTTTCGTGGATGGGAAAGCTGAGAATATGCCAAATAGCTTCATTGCTGCTAATGTATCTGCCCATTTGGTATCATGCTATTTCGTCATTTTTATTTATGTTGAAATAATTGAATTATACGGTATTTCGTTCACTACAAAATAAATTTCATTAATTCAACAACACGTGGTAATTATGCTGTTAAAATGTAGCTTTGTAGACACGTTCGTAGATTTACCATAGCAGCGCCATCTATTGATTACTTACTCAACCCAGTCGAAAGGTATCGACATCTGTTAGAATCATTTGGAGTTAACAGATAATTGTGACTGTCAAATAATAACAGACAAATAATTAGCAACAAATTAAAATTGCGACTATAATTTGAGATTTAAACTATCCTATCTCTCAAGTAATTGGATCGAACTGCACATGGTGTGCGAATTTTATTATAATCGGTTAAGTGGTTTAGGAGTCCATTGAGGACAAACATTGTGACACGAGATTTATATATATTAAGAAGAAGAAAGATATTATAGTAAGGATTTAACTTTGAATATCCCTAAGTTTTATTATGTGCGCGGTAGATGGTCTGTGTATTATTGATTAGGCACATCTCTACCTTACCATTCGAAACAAAGAGGCGTGATGTTATGATATTTCTACTTAACTTGAACATTGTTCATACCTGTCACTTAAGCACAGTAATTTATAGGCAATACAAATAAACAAAAACCCGCCCGGAACGTCAGACTCACGCACCAAGGGTTCCGTAAAAACTTGCGACTTAAACAGCCATATCATTTGACTGTGTCGATTAAAAGGGTACATCACACAAAACACAGCACAATTGGACTACAAAGTTAAGTATATGGTTTACCTCCACACGTTCCCGAGATAAAGGGTCTTGCCAGACAGCCAGACAGACAGTCGGACAACAAAGTGATCAAGGGTTTCGTTTATTCCCTTTGATGTACAGGAACCCTAAAAAACAAACCATTCCCAAAGAAAGAATTCTAACAAAAACAAAAATAAAACCATGAAATCTCATCGGCGATCAATCCAAACATTCTCAAGTATTTATGAGCAATAGACAACTCATCATTTTTTCAGATCAAAGTCTACCAACTCTGACATCTACGTGTATTGGCAAAATATCAAGGGCGGAGTTTCAACAACTTATATCGCACCTTTACAAAAATATGAATTCCTTTACCAAACACACTTTGAAACAAAAATCCATTTTACTACTCCAACATAAGGTACAAAGCGTTATAACAGCACATTCATGAATGGTACTAAAAGTTTGTTCTACAATAGCCTAGTTTGGAAGATTGCCAGAACGAATATGAAAAATTCAGACAAGAATATTGAAGGAGTTCCTATGTCTAGAGATAGAGGAAATATTTTAAAGTTATCAGACTTTTGTGTGCTGGTCATGAATAAAATCATACTTCATTATTCATAAAGATTGGTGGAGCTTCTAATCGAACGACTGTCTTGTTGGTGTAGTGCTTGCAAGCACAACTGCTGAAGTTGAAGTCCTGGGTTCGATTGAAGGTCACACTGTTATTGGAATTGTTCAGAAGCTTTCAAACAGCGCACTGCGTGTGCAGTACAACAATGCTTTGAGGATACTGTTAGGGTTTCCGCGGTTTTTAACCGACTTCAAAAAAGGAGGAGGTTCTAAATTCGACTGTATTTTTTGTACTAACTTGACTATGTTTGCTCAAGTTTGCGACTTTTTCTTTTAACTTTTTTTTATAAAACCATGCCCCACACTAGGAATTTCTCCTGTATCGTGGGTGCGTTTACAAACATTTAAACTCACATACACAAACAGCCAGACCCGGAACAACTATCCGTAGGCCATACAAATATTTGTTCCGTGCGGGAATCGAACCCGCGACACGCAGCTCAACAGTCGATCGCTCACCGCTTATAAGGAAGCGCAGCGCTTCACTATGAAGTCGCTTACGTAGCAGCCCAGTCTCTTAAGGCCCAGCGCCCATTATCGGCATCGGCACGACTGAGGATTTTCGGTGGCAAATAGCAATATGCATTAACATAATGGCAATAAAGTAGAAATTTCCATTATATATGGTCGTAATAACAAAAATACCGCTTCGGTATGCTTGAGGCTGCTGTATCGGCAGCCTTGAGAATGCGTCGGGATGCTTCGGCATCCTTCGGTACGCTGCCGGCATCGAGGCAACACTCGGGGATAGCTTGCTTAAGGATAAGATATGAGACGCTTCCGCAAGCTACAGGACGGTGCGGCATGCGGACGCCTCGTCATACCTAAGAACGTTGCAGCATGCCAAAGCATAATTTCCGACAGCTGGGCTATTGAGTACTGGTCAATTTGGTAGTTTATTTTTGCATGAAGAATATTATAATTTTAATTTTGTCCATCTGTATTTATCTATTATTTTGTAATTTAATCTCTGTATCTGTAATTAGAATATTTATTTATATAAGTGCTCCGTTCTGTGTCCGTGATACCACTAACTGGCCCTGTCAGAATACCAGCGCTGTGTTATTTTATTTTTAAAATATCGCAGCTTATGCTGAGACAGGGACCTTTTTTGGCCTCGCACAGACAATAACCTTGTCTGTACTATTTTATTTTATTTTGTTACTGTTTTACTTGATTTGTGCGAGTCCCAAATAAAAGTTTTTCTTTCGACAGTGCGCTTGCATGTAGGATGCCGAAGGATCCTTTTCCTTGCCGATGCCGATAATGGGCGCCGCCGGGCCTCAGAGTGTTGTCCGAGCGGTAGGACTTGTCCCTGGTACAAAAGTCGATAGCCGATAGCAAATGCCACCTTCTTCTGCGAAACAGTCATGCTAGCAAAGGAGTCTGGAGTTTTGAACGAGAGAACCTCAAACCAACTCAGACGCCTCGGTGCCGTGAGACAACTCCCGGCTACCGTAGACGTGGGTCTGTGGACGGTGAGCAATAGGTATTATATTTTTATAAAGTAAGATATATATATGTTTTAGTAAAGCAGAGGGACCTGCCAGAGCCACTGCTTGCCGGAGTTGCGGGTTGTTCGAAAGAGATACCGTGGCATCGAAACACAAAAGGCAAAAAAGACAAGATGGGTTTCATTCAGTAAAAGTCTTGCACTCCTTTCTCCGCGCAGAGCGAGAGGAGGCATTGATACTCATCATCATTTGCCTAGTTTTTTCCCAACTTTTTTGGGTCCGGTTTCCAGTCTAATCGGATGCAGCTAAATACCAGTATCTTACATGAAGCGGCTGCCTATCTGACCTCCAGAACCCAGTTAGTACCTACTGGGTAATACGATACCCCTTGGTTAAGACTGCTTGTCACACTTTCGGGACACTGACAACCGGTAATGACTATCAAAGATCTACAATGACAGCCGAGACCAACAGCTCAACATGCTTTCTGAGACATGGAGGTAACTCGGTATGTAACGAGTGGTTACCCATCCATATGCCAACCTAGGCAACCGCGGCTTAACGTAAAGATCGACCCGAGTGGCTGCTATTATTTATGTATACTATAATAATATGTAGTTAAATATCGTATCGAGCGCGTATCATAATTAACAGGTATATTATGTCCTCCAATAATTCTTACTTTTAAACGACCTTTTATTTTCCAAATACGCTTTGATAATCAAGAAAACGAGATGTTTTAATTGTACAACCGGTATTGTTTATATTACAATTAGTGGTTTGCTAATTATATAGAAAATCCCTCAACTGTAATTATATTGCTGTAATTCTATTGTTGGTATTAATAACGAGCTTATAAATCACCGACATGAATAATAAGCCATATAATACAGTTTATTAAAATAATTAAACCATGCAATACAGTTTATTAAAATAATTACTGAAGGGGTCCTATGACATCTTATAGCAATTCTTATTCCACTGAGGGAAAGTGATGGTGCTAGACACCCTGTATAGCTCTGTCCCTTTTCCTCAGTGGAATAAGAATTGCTTTAAGAGGTCATAGTAGGGTAGCTGGTTTTCTGAATTGACAGGTTTTGTAATAAATTATTGGTTCATTATTCATTACGAAGTCAGAAAAGGATTTGAGATTTCTTACTTTATTTAAAAAAAAACCAGCACTGGATAGTGCCTACAAAAAATGGCCGCGTAAACAAATAAGGCTAAGCGTAACGAGTCGAGAGAAAAAAGCATAACTTCATTACCCTACTGCGCTTCTCTTATTACGAAGCGCTTATGGGTCTCAGCACACATATGGGATCGGAAAGGGATCGTAACCGTAACGCCTTTCGCCTCGCTGTCAACCAGGCGTCAACCTACCGTATGCACGTAACGAAAGCGTATCAGCAGCGCCTGTACGTCAACTCGGCTACGGCTAGGCGACACCGCGCTTACGCCTCGCCGCCCCCTGGCTGACCTGGTTGGCAACAGATCAGTTTGAATTATGAAAGGGTGGACGAAGAGATGTGAGCTCGGGTACGGAGAGACGTAAGCGCGGGGACGGAGAAACGTAAGCGCGGGGACGATGAGCCGTAAGCGCGGGAATTCAAGTTCGGAGCCTGTTCCGAGGCGAGGCGATTACGTTATTATTCCGATTAGTGTGCGTTGCAGTAGGGAGTTTAATACAAACCATTCTGAACGGCTCGAGGCGATACGGTGACGATCCCTTTCCGATCCCATATGTGTGCTGAGACCTTATGAAAGAAAAAACGTTTCCTTCTACAAGGTATATTGCTAATTTTAAAATGTTATGAACAATTTGCTTGTTTCTAGGATTATTTTTATGTTCACTGTGTTGTTGGTGATTGAAGATAATATAACTTGTTATTAAAAACCTGGACACCATTTTGTTTTTAGAATTATGTGTCTTTTTATTTATGTCAATGGTTGTTTTGGGGTTAAAACATTAGGGCCATGGGGTCCGAGTGCCCACGTAGTATTTCGAGAAATCGTCAAGCGGTTGGTCGACTCTTCTCGTGACCAGAGGGCTGGCCTGTTTTTTGCGCAACAAATAAGCATTGCCATCCAACGCGGTAATGCTGCCAGCCTTCTGGGCACTTTCCCTGTTGACTGTGATGCTCACAAATTTTTTGACGGCCTGTAATTTACTATTTTTTACTTGTATATAGTAATTAATTTAATAAAGCTAAATAAAGTGGTAGGTTGATGTAAAAACTTTGGTCTTGTAAATTCATAAGCTACCAGAAAAGTAGTAGGCTAGTATGAAGTGAATAATGAGTTTTCCTTGTTTTGTGGTAAGTCCTTAGAAACAAATTTCAAACGAAATCAAAATAAAATGTGGGTGGGTTTTAGTCAGTAAAGGTCATACACTCCCCCCGCTCCGCCCAGAGCGGAGGAAGTTATTTGATGATTTCCCACCCCAAAAAAAACCGTATAGATATATAGAAAAAATATGTATTATTTATTAGACGATAACTCATGAACTACCTAAAATATAAAAAAAAAATGATCTGGGAAGTACCTATACCCTATCAAAAAATAAAAAAAAAATTGCAAATAGGTCCAAGCTACTTTGAGTAATCGGTAAACATGCTTACTAATACCTATTATGAAATTTTTTTTTTTTTTTTAAGATTGAGTAGTGAGGGAGAAAGGGAAGAAAAGGGAAAACTTAGCATTGCTATTACAATAAATAAGGCGCAAGGGTAAAAACTACAGGTTCACAGTTCCCAGTAGTACCGGCTACAAGGGGAACTGTGTTACCCGAATTTAACGCGAGCCCCCCGCGAAGCCGCGGGCTAAAGCTAGTACTTACATAAAAAAAAGATTCCGAAGAATTGAGATACTCCTCCTTTTTTTTGAAATCGGTTAAAAATGAGGCACGGGTGTTTTAAGACTTGAAGTGTATGTAAGTACTTTTATACATAATCTTAATATTGAATGCTCTCACGTAACATCCAGTATCTTGGTCCTTTCCGAATAGGTTTCTACGAGGGCTACGTGGGTTCCTTTCATTTCTTATTGGTTAGGGTCGATCGCTGTTTAAGTCAAACAACTTCTGGAATATTCTATGGAACGAGAAAGGATGGGTTATTTATTTTATTGATGGGTATTTTCAATTAGCTAGTGGAACTTCAAGAGATGGGTGATTCTCTCTCACATACTAAGCTTCCTCCGTGCCTCGGAAATAATATAATAATAAATAAATAAATATCTTGGGACAACTCACACACGGCTATCTGATCCCAAGCTAAGCAGAGCTTGTGTTATGGTTACCAGACTACTGATATAAATAGTTTATATAATTTATAAATACATACATATTATAGATAAATCACACCCATACACAGAACAAACAATCATGCTCATAACACAAATTTTGTCCTGGGCCGGAGTCGAACCCACGACCTCCGGCTCAGCAGTCAGGGCCACTAACCACTAGACCAACACGCCCGTAGATCCTGAAAGTCTGACAACCATACTTACCAAGGGGTATAGTAATATCCAGTACTACTGGGTTTTTCGGTCGCTCCAGGTAAAATACAGGTTTTCAGCTACATCCAGCTAGTGTGGAAGTCGACCCCAACATAGATGGAAAAAGGCTGGGCAAATGATAGTAAAACTCCAAGGGTGATTTTACTCGATTAAATGCTTACCCCACGTGTAAATTATTAGTTGGACCGGTGCGCATAAATTGCGACAAAAACAAATAAAATATTTTTATTAAAAAAACGACCAAGAGAGTAGAGTTCCGTACAAATATGCAGCATAAACAGACATACAAATTTTGACTTGTTTTTGTACATCTAGCAAGGGACTACAGACTTGAGTATACATGTAGTTTTAATTTCAACTCGATGCCTATTCGCGTTACCGACATAAAGGGTTTTGACAGACGGACGGACAACAAAGTGATCCTATAAGGGTTCCGTATTATTCTTTAGAGGTATGGAACCCTAAAACTAATACAAATTCCATGATGTTTACTTTTAATAAATATAACATAAGTGTAGTATGTCCACAAAACTCGGAATGTAATACTATTTCAGTGAAAACATTATGCGTCGACACGTTTTGGGTATTCGTGGCAACGATACCGCTGTTAGTGGCCAAAAGGAGAAAATGTTAGGCAACTTCACTGTGAAAATGAAAAACAATACATACTTATTTTAATAAATCACGTCTGTTACCCATGGAGGTAGAAAGAAGAAATTGCAAAACGCCATCTGTTCTGATACAAACTCCTGCTTTCTCTCTCTCCTAATTTCTCCACGTTCTTACATCTTTTTTTTTATAATAAAACGTTTAAATTGACGTTTTTTACTAAAAAAAAAGTGGTTGTCAAGCTAAATCTTAAATCTCTTTAAGAAAAATCGTTGTTCCACACTAGGAATTTCTCCGTTATCGTGGATGCGTTAAACACACATACACAAACAGCCAGACCCGGACAACTACCTGTAGGTCATACAAAAATTTGTTAAGTGCGGGATCGAACCCGCGACACGCATCGCTGCAGTCGATCGCTCAGCCACTGCGCCAACCGTGCCGTCATACATTATAAGCAGGATTGTTCGAAAGTGTTGTCTACATGAACGCTTCTTTTATAAAACTTAGAAGGGCCATTACCTTTGTATCTGGTTTTAAATCATTCACTCCGGTGAGTTTTTCCAGTTTTCTTTGAGAATTTTATTTGTATATTATTTGAAAACACCTTCCGTATTCTTTTAGGTTTCTAACTAAATAAGGAAAAGTGACTTTGTTTGTTGTTGTATTTTTTCTTTTGTGTATAGATTATTATGTTTTTGTTTTGCAAAATATGTAAACTGGAGAAGGTTAAGAAGTTTCATTTATAATTTTTAGGGTTTCGTTTCTTCCTGTGAGGTACGTCTTATTGTCTGTCTATCTGTCTGTCAAAATCTTTTATTCCTGGAACTATTGAAGGTATCGAATTTCAAAACAAATACTCAAATCTTTGGTTGTTTTGGTAGTTGTAAAAAAAATCAACTCTCTAGTCTACACAATCAAAAGATATGTCCATATCTTGTATGTCGCAAGTTTGAACCCTAGCTACGTGAGTTCGACTGACCACTGTCGACACTTAGCTGATTTTTTTGCATAGAAAGGTTCCATTTTTGCCTTTTCAGGTACGGAATCCTAAAAATAAAGGTAAACAAAGGTTGGCAAGTAATTATTACAACTCCCTCAGGAATTTCGATGAGTAGTAAAAATTTTCAGAAGTTTTAAAGGCTAAAAATAATTGACTACTAATAATCGAGGCTTTTACAGATTCAAGAGGATAAAAATGTCAGTTCCATCTACCACACTATAAAAAAGCAAAAATTTTAATATATTTCAACAGGTAAATCCGAAGGAATACTTAGTATCTTATAATAGTCTTCGGCCATTCCCTGATGTGCCACAAAGGCAGTAAATCTACATCTCACAATTGCCACTGGCCGTGTCCACTCTAATATTAGCATATGAAGAGCTCTTCGTCCGTCGTTTATTGAAAACTAGCTGAAGCCCGCGGCGTCGCTAAAAAAAAATTATCCTATTTGTTATTCCAGACCATAATCTACCTCTGTGCCAAATTTCATCTAGATCCGTTCATCTGTTTTAACATGAAAGTGTAACATAACATTAGTAAGATAGCTGGCGTCGGCGGCTTCGCCCGCGTGATTTAAAAAAAGAGTATCTTATGGGTTATTCCAAACCATAATCTACCTCTGTGCCAAATTTCATCAAGATCCATTCAGCCGTTTTGACGTGAAAGAGTAACAAACATCCATACATCCTCATAGACATTCGCATTTATAATATTATAAAGGATATTAACTAGTAGGAAGAAGGATTGTGAGAAAAAGTTTGCGGAATAGTGATTAAAAAACTATTGGCTATTCTATTTTGTTAAGTAAGCTTCAATAGTAGAGGTGTACCAGAAGAAGGACCTTTGATTTATTCATAGTAAGTCGTGACTCCTAGAGGAGCCTGCCATGGCCACCGCCAGCCAGCGCTGTGGATTGTTCGAAAGAGATACCGTGGTCATAAAAAGCAAAAGAAGGAACATGGGTGGGTTTTTAGTCAGTAAAAGTCTTACACTCCCCCGGCTCCTTCCAGAGCTCTGGTTAAGTTAACTGATAATGACTTCCCATCCTCATAAAAAGTCTTGGGTCCTATTCTTGGAAATTTATTTATTTTCATCATTATATTGACATTCAAGTCAATAATAGGTACAATTTTTTTTTATTATAATAGATAATTGATAACCTGGATTAACACATAGGATACTATAATTAACTCTTGAAACGCGATATTTACCATATTTGTTATTTATTTAAAGTTTTCGATGTTGCAAACGCCATGATCACGGATGAATTGAAGTTATTACGGGTGGGTGTTTATGAGCAGACAAAATCTGCCATTTCCTTATACGTTTTTTGCTTTCGGTACCACTGACACCTTCACTCGGAACTCGATTTTGTTCTCGACACAAGTAAAATTTACACTCGACACACAAAACTCACCGTATCGGGTCGCGATCTTTCTTCCCTACTTTCTGGCTTCTTACACTATTGAACCACTGGGTTCCAACCTCTTAACCGTTGAAACCCACCTTCTCCGTTGAAATTCCTATATTTGTTAATCTCAATTACTTCTCTTAAAGTCTAGATATACAAACTACCAGCTTGCGCCCGCGGCTTCGCCCGCGTTAAATTTGGGGTAACACAGTTCCCCTTGCGCCTTATTGATTTGTAATAGCAACGCTAAGTTTTCCCGTTTCTTCCCTCTTTCTCCTTCACATCCCACTTTTTTCAAAAAAAATATTAGCATATTATGTCCGTCTCCTGGTTCCCAACTTTCTCTGTACCAAAATTCATCAAAATCGGTTTGGCCATTAAAGCGTGAAGAGGTAACAAACAAACAAACTCACTTTCGCTTTTATAATATTAGTAAGGATTTCAGTCTAAAGATTTATATACATGGTATACTTATATTTTCGGTAGAACGATCAAGAAGGACAATTACCTAACTTCATGCAGATAACGACGCGGGTATGAGCTAATAGTACTGTTTATTGTTGGAGCCAAGAACGTTATCGTTAACCCACAACCGTTGACCTTAACGCTATCTATGCTGGGTTGTTTTCGCCTTTTTATGTTTCGGGGATTCCCCGTAAGCTAATGTCAAACGACTTACCAGAATATTCCTTTCTGGTGTGCGTTTGCGCAGCGGAATGTTGTTGAATTTAAAGATTTTAATTATGCAGATATTTAGTGTATGACGTCGTGTAATTGTGTATGGTAAAAAAAAAATTGTGCATGCAGCCATTGTGGAGAAATTCACCAAAAACTGATTCCGCAATGTAAAGGCATATAGAGTACAGAAAGCTCATCAAAAGTCTACCATCATCATCTACCTAGCCTTTTGGTAACTATTGTTTTTTAATACATACATACTACTACAGACTTACATACATACTATTGTTTTGTAATAGCAACGTTAAGTTTTCCCTTTTCTTCCCTCTTTCTCCCTCACATCCCACTTAAAAAAAAAAAAGTCCATCTCCTGATTCCAAACTATCTCTGTAACAAAATTCATCAAAATCGGTTTAGCCATTGTGTGAAGAGGTAACAAACAAACAAATTCACTTTCGCTATTATAATATTACTACAGATAACAAACCCATGTTCCTTATTTTGCCTATATGTTGCGGGCCGTCTTTCTAACAAGAATGACGTTTCGGTAACCCGAAACCCGCTAGTTAACGTTATCTCCAATTTTATATACCTTAGGGCCTATGCAAACCACGTTTTTTAAACGCGCCGGCGACGCGCGTTCCCAAAACGCGCGTCGACGGCGCGTTTAGAAAACGTGGTGTGCATAGGCCCTAATTCCGGATAAATTGAAGATCATTTATCATTGTTTACACTTATAATGGAATAACAAAAATGTGATAAAGCTATATAAGCTTGTTCATCGTATTGTAAATGATCATAAATATTTGTGCTAGGAGACGCGTCTCATTGAGTAACAACAATGTTTTCTAAATCTTTGTTTGTGTTTCTTGTAGTGAACTTTCTACCGAATTTCTCATGTAAGTATTTCATTGACATGGAGTTTGTTTCAATATCACTATAGTTTGTTTTATTTTCTTTTTTTTTAAACTGTTGCTCCAAACTAGGAAGTTCTCCTATATCGTGGGTTTGTTTACAAACATTTAAACTCACATACACAAACATCCAGACAGATTGTGATGCCCCCTGATGCCCCTAGTGGCAGAATATGATGAGAACTATGTTTATATATATTCAGAAAAATGAATTTGAATTTGATCATAGTTCAAAAAACATTTTAGTTCAAGTTTGAATTGTTGAAGTGCCTAAAAGGCTGGCATAGCCACGTTGGACACTTTTCCAATTTATAGCGACGTGAAGGAATGTTTTACGCCCTGTAATTCTATTCCAATTTTCATATTTTTGGACGGGCCTGTTGGTCCAGTGGTTAGTAGCCCTGACTGACTGCTGAGCCGGAGGTCGTGGGTTCGATTCCCACCCACGACAAACTTTGTGTGATGAGCATGATTGTTTGTTCTGTGTCTGGGTGTGATTTATCTATAATATGTATGTATTTATAAATTATATAAGTATGTATATCAGTTGTCTGGTTACCATAACACAAGCTCTGCTTAGCTTGGGATCAGATAGCCGTGTGTGAGTTGTCCCAAGATATTTATTTATTTATATTTGTGCATATTGTTTTTAACCGACTTCCCAAAAAGGAGGATACTTGTAGATCTATCTTAGGCAAAAAGTCTGCTCAATCTCATAATTCAGCTTATTGACCCCCATGCTGGAACTGTCCTAGACTAGTGTTGGACTCGTACAGTAAAACTCACTTTTAAATTCAACTAAATACTTTATTCCACTGACTTGCTAGTGCACGGTTCGGATTGGTTGTTTCCATGGATAAGAACCGGCAAGAAACTCCATGGTTATTCTTTTAAATCATTTGGTTTTACAATGTTGTTGTTACAGCGGCAGCGTTAGTACTTAAGTATATCAGGACAGCGGTGGCCCGACAATATGTCCTGGCTTACTTTACGATCATAACCGACTAAATTTAAAACTAACACGCCACACCGTCACCTGGCAAAACTTGAATGTAGCGCGCCATTTTGGTTGGTATCAGATGACAGTCGACCAACTTAAAAGGCATCATCGCAACTACTTATACTATTGACCACAATTACTAATAAAAATACAAAGTAACTAGCTGTTCCCCACGGTTTCACCCGCGCTGCTCAACACCTGTTGGTCGTAGCGTGATGTTATATAGCCTATAGCCTTCCTCAAGAAATGGACTATCCAACATTAAAAGAATTTTCCAATTCCAACCAGTAGTCCCTGAGATTAGCGCGTTCAAACAAACAAACAAACAAACTCTTTAGCTTTATAATATTATAGTATAGATATAGTATAGATAAATTAACTTATTTTCTACATTATTCTAACACTAGTAATAATTGTTTTTGTTTTTTTAGGTGGACAAACTAATGAAAAGAAATTTTTCCGGGAGGACTACACGTATATAGAATCAGAAGACAGTTTCTACAAGGTCCACACGACACCACAGACTTTTGCCGAAGCCAATCGAACGTGTGCTCACGAAGGAGCCAGTTTGTTTTACGCAGAAAATGAAAGGGAAGCTAACACCATTATATCATTTTGGACTAGGGTCTGCCCTGGCATTCTATGGGTGTTTGTGGGGCTGTCGGACATAAACACCGAAGGATATTTTGAAACCGTTGACGGTATGTATAAAGGATTACAATAAATCGAACATTCTTCATCTTGCATTAATAAATACTAGTTACGCCCCGCGGTTTCCCTCGTGTGATGATATTTAAGGTGATATACAATATATCTTTATGAACTGTAGCTTATGTGTTATTCTGATTTATAAGCTATAATGTTGTAAAATTTCATTGAAATCCATTTAGTGGTTTTTGCGTGAAAGAGTAACAAACATCCATATACAGTATGGAGACCACATATATGCAATAAATTATACGACATACTTGTTATCGCCTTTACTGACGCTATGCAAAAAATTAACGATATTGGGCCAGTAATTAGGCCAAAAAGTAGAGTTTTAATTTTGAACAAATTTAAACACTGTAGAATTGTATCACTAGGTCAAAGATTCAACGAACTTGAATCCTCTGAATGAAAAGCGACGTTGCCACACTGTGCAAAACTACGAACTATCACCACGACGCTGTTACGTACCTATTCTAGTTATTTGCCTAAATGTAAAATTGGTACACCTAAAAGACAGGCTGGATTTTAATGTAACAAATTTTAATTCATTGTTCGAGTGCGCAAACTAAGCGTGTAAGAGGCCGCGGCCGCGGACCGCGCTGCCCGACTCCCACATTAATTTCGCTGCTATATGGATTTTAATACTGTGACGGTGTGGCCCACTACCTCTTTCTCACAGACAGAAGAAAAGTACAGACTAATTATTAAATTTAATGTTAATATTGTCTTTGACGTGACAACGTCTTATAAATTGGTTTGCCGGGTGACACTTCAAGAAACTGCGTTACGCTCCGCTCACGTTATGCGCTCACAATGAGAGCGAGTGAGAGGCACGCGTCCCTTCCACTCGGGCATGGTTAGCCCGCCTAAGAGCGAGAGAGACAGACATATCATCCTTCTTCCTACTATACGAATGAATATTCACATTAAAATTATTTTACCACTCAAAGTCGTTGTCACGTAAAACTTTCGCCCGCGACTTTACAGGCAACCAATTTTTTTCTGTATACTAGTACTTCGAATTTCCTCTTGATCAACGTCCCTGATCTGCCACGGTCGAAACTTTGTTTTGCAATTTACACATACACAATTTATCAATGGGACGCGCCTGCGTTTCCTGCAGGTGTACGTCGGTAGCGGTGTCTTTTGGCGGCTTCCTCACTAGGCACGCGGCTTTTTTCAAAGGGAATGAATTGCTGTCGGCGCCGGTGCGGCTCGTGGCAGGCCGGCGGGGTGGGAGGGAGCGCGGGGTGCGCTCGCGCCACGTAGGGAAGGGCACCTGTTATTGACTATTAATAATGATCGATAAAAAGCTGTTTAGCTTTAAATACTTTAGGTGGTGTTTTTAGAATTATCGTGCTGTTATGATAATTCTAAAGAACACTGTGCCGTAAATATTTAAAGCTAATTTTAAGTGTGTTCTTATTAAATATTATTAAGTAGATTTAGAGATCGAAATAAATAAGGTAAACAACAATAATTTATGAATTGCTTTTACCTATTAAAAAATCGTACCTACGAGCTTATTATTAGTTACTGAATTAAATTTCTAATGTTACCGATCGACTCCCGGGCGATCGACAGAACCGTTTGATACTCGGAACTCACAAAACGTTAGTTTCGTTTTTTATTGTTAATAATTTGTTTATTATTAAAAATATTAAAACATTCGAATTACACAAAGATCTTGTATTCTAATGCCTTGTTTAGGTAGTAGGTGAATAAATGTAAAAAGTTATCGATAAGCGATTACGATAATTGCGCCGTTCGCCCTACATTACTTATTAGGTACTTTTATTTTTTTCGCTATTTTGGATTTCGGAAGTTCCGTTCCGATTTGTCAGTCACCGCTGGTCTTCCCTTCCGGGATAGTGTGTGTCTTTCGCATAGATTTCGTAGACACACTTGGGCGCATTGCTTCCAAACGCGATTTTAGACAATTACCTAAGTACTTAGTTAAATATTGTTTACAGTGAAATGGACACTTATTAGTTTATTAGTACTTGACTTTGTGTGTGTGTGTGTAAATTGTGTTTTTAAGTTTTATGTTGTGTGTTATTTTTTACGGTGAAATCGACACTTGACTTTTGTGTACGCGTGCAAGAGCATTTTTGCAGTGCTGCAGAGTACACAGACATGGTGTTATTGTATGGCGAATGCAGGCAAAATGCAGCCTTAACTATACGTAGCTATCGTGAGAGATACGGAGCAACTCGCGTCTGCCCTACTAGTGTCAGGACAATCCTGGGAGCAGTCCAAAGGATCAGGGAAAATCAGCACATAGTACCCAACACTCATGAAGGAGTTGCTCCGCGTCATGTTCCATCCTCTTTTGAACAACGAGTCTTAGAACATTTCTATCGGAACCCAACCTGCAGCCTTAGACAAGCTGGGCGTGTGTTTAGGATGAGCCATAGAACAATACATCGAGTGCTAAAAAAGAACAAACTACGACCAAATTAACTTAGTGAATTTAATTTTCGTCGCACATTGTCAAACGTATCAAAGCGGCGCGCCGACATGCGTTGTTGCCGCACTTCGCTCCTGGGGTCAAGGTACGTTGTCTAAACAGAGTGTTTACTTTTACTGAATTTATTTTGATATTTATTTTGTTTGAAAATTTCAATTTTTTAATTTTCGGTTTTTAATTTAAAATTTCATTTTAATATACTTCTGTGGACTAGTATTACTTGAGGTTTCATTTATTGCCTAGAAGTGAGCTCCATACTGTATCTATCCATCCATACAAACTTTCGCGTTTATTATATTAGTAGGATAACTTATTAAAGTTATTGCAAGATGTAAAAGTTTAAACTAATTTGTTATTTTTATATTTTGTGTGAACAAAATGAATTCAGCCGACCAACTCTTACGCAAATATTGAAAAGTGTACAACGATTCTGGTGAGCTCGTGGCTAAATAATAGCAGCCACTCGGACCGATCTTAAGGTTAAGCCGCGCTTGCCTAGGTTGGTCTGTGGATGGGTGACCACCCGTTACATACCGAGTTTCCTCCGTGCCTCGGAAAGCACGTTAAGCCGTTGGTCCCGGCTGTCATTTGTAGATCTTTGACAGTCGTTACAGGTAGTCAGTGTTCCGAAAGTCTGACAACCAGTCTTACCAAGGGGTATCGTATTACCCAGTATTAACTGGATTGTGGAGGTCAGATAGGCAGTCGCTCCATGTAAAATACTGATATTCAGCTGCATCCGGTTAGACTGGAAACCGACCCCAACATAGTTGGGAAATGGCTAGGCAGATGATGACAACGATTCTGGTGCAAAATTATTATTTTTCTAATTTAGTAAAAATTGGAAAAATAATAATTTAGTAAAAATTAATCTAGTAAAAATAATTAATAATTAATTTTTATTAGTAATTAATTTAGTAAAAATTAGAAAAATAATAATTTTGCGGGTTATTTTCTGGGTTACCTTAAGAGAACTTTAATCGCAGTCTCTTTAAAAAAACCACTTTAATTAAAAAAAAAAACTGTTCTAATGGTGTCGTAATACATAAATAATGAAAGGACCTGTAGTGCCGAAAAATAGTTTAACGATTTGTCCTTGGAATAAAAAATTTTTTTTTGCTCAACAAAACATTCTAAATTTAATAAGTATTAGTTACTAGCTGTTCCTCGCGGTATAACCCACGCTGCTCAGCACAACACTCGTAGCGTGATGTTAAAAGCCTATAGCCTTCCTCAAGAAATGGACTATTCAACACTAAAAGAATTTTCCAATTCCAACCAGTAGTACCTGAGATTAGCGCGTTCAAACAAACAAACAAACTCTTCAGCTTTATAATATTAGTATAGATTACTATAAACTTCTTATAGGTTTATTTTAACCCTTTGTAGCCCAAGATCATACCATTTCAATTACTTTGGGATAAGACAGGAATGTACCATTGAGTTAAACTAACAGAAAATGTACTTATATGTGGTATGGAAGGATCTAAAAATTTTTTTTTGTTTATTGTAACATAACGAAACTCCGCATTTCTGTGGATGAAGAACTTCTTTTTAATAGATCGTAGATGACTCTGCCATGGAGTATTAATGTACACAAACAGCCAGACCCGGAACAACTATCTGTAGGCCATACAAATATTTGTTCCGTGCGGGAATCAAAGCGACACGCAGCGCAGCAGTCGATCGCTCAGCAACTGCGCCAACCGTGTAGTTTAATTATTAGTATACTTTCTAGAAACGACTTTTTTTATTTATTGATACAGAAAACTCTGCGGATATAATTATTTTTTGTTGAATTGAAACTTTGCCGTACCCTAGGACTTTCTCCTGTATCGTGGGTGCGTTTAACCTTAATATGCACCCTTAAACTTTTTTTTTGGAGTTCCGTAACCCAAAAGTAAAAAACGGAACCCTCATTTGATCACTTTGTTATACGTCTCTCTGTCTCTAAAGACCCAAGGAGGTTTTTTTTTGCGGATGGTCAAATAAGGACTCAATCATCAAATAATATAACCCACCCATATTCTTTCTATTGCTAACGTTCCGGGGCCGCGGAATCTCTTTCAAACAAACCGCAACCCCGGACCCATGGAGGTATTGAGTTGAAATTAAAACTATATACTCAAGTCTGTAGTCTCTGTGCTGTCAAAAAATCAACTCTCTAAATGCACGAAGTCAAAACAAATTGCCTTAACAAGTTTGTACTGACCCGCTCCAGCGTTTGATAGTTTAAATAAATATCTTGGGACAACTCACACACGGCCATCTGATCCCAAGCTAAGCAGAGCTTGTGTTATGGTAACCAGACAACTAATATACATACTTAAATAATTTATAAATACATACATATTATATATAAAGCACACCCAGACACAGAACAAACTATCATGCTCATCACACAAAGTTTGTCCTGGGAACGAATCGAAATCGAACCCACGACCTCCGGCTCAGCAGTCAGGGCCACTAACCACTAGACCAACAGGCCCGTCGTTTATTTTCAGTACACGTGTTATTGGCAAAATTGTGGTACCTCTCGTCCACAAAAGCCATTAATGAAGAGTTGAAGTTGAAGTTTGTACTGAAAACCCGGTGCGCGAATCCAATTCCCATACACCCAGTTTTGTTTAATGCTTATTATTTTCAGGAAAGCCAATATCTGAGGTGTACAGCAACTGGCAAATATTTCAACCGGACAATTACCGTGATAACGAGGACTGTGTGCACATGAATGTATTAGGCTGGTTGAATGATTACCGATGCGACTCAAAGGCTCGCTTCATATGTAAGAAAAAAAGCAAATCACTCAAGGATTGCAACTGCGGTACGCCTAATTCAGGTTTGTGTATTTTTTTTCTTTTTTTAGCCATGTATGTCTTACTGCCAGTGTGCCAGTAGGTGTAGAGTGGCCACTCCACATCTACTGGCACACTGGCAAAAGAGTACCTGGAAGGATTTAAAGGAGGCCTCCTTTAAAACCTTCCAGGTACTCTTTTGCTGCGCCACCTTCTAGGCAATGGTTCCCTGAGAATGGATGGCGCTACCGTGGAAAAGTGTGTCCTATGTGTTATTATAGGCTATATCTACCTCTGTGCCATATATCATCAGATCCCATCAGCCGTTTGGACGTGAAAGCGTAACAAACAACCATAAATTCATCTATCTACACAAACATTCGCATTAATGATCCTTACTAATATTATAAAAGCGAACGTGAGTTTGTTTGTTTGGTACAGAGATAGTTAGGAACCTGGAGACGGACATAGGGTAATTTAAAAAAAAAGTGGGATGTGAGGGAGAAAGAGGGAATAAAAGGGAAATCTTAGCGTTGCTATTACAAATCAATAAGGCGCAAGGGGAACTGTGTTACCCCGAATTTAACGCGAGCGAAGCCGCGGGCAAAAGCTAGTTTATTATGTGTTGAAACTTATCAGATTTTTTAATTCCAAATTCTTAATTTAAAAAAAAAATGTTTTAAAAACTAATTCTGGTACAATTAAATCGGTGAGTATTTATTGTAATCGAATAGAAATGTTTAATTCTTTCAGATTACACTTTCATTGCCGACGTTGGCAAGTACTACAAGGTCCACACAACTCCAACGGACTGGAACACTGCTGATGCAATGTGTCGATTAGAAAATGCGTCTCTGGCAGTAATCAGTAATCAAATCGAAAAGGATTCTCTAGTGAAGTTAACAACATCTACTCCGAAACCACCGGCCCAAAGAGAAAAATATTATCTTGGCATGCACAATAATTTTGGCAAAGGCTGGTATACAGTTGGAGGTGAGCGAATACTATTTTCAATACACTTCATGGAAAACTGGCCCTAATTGCACAACATTTAGGTTCAACATGTAATGTATTTCACACGTGTCTTTATTTCATTTATCGTAACGAGGGTTTATTTTTTTGCTGATTTCACCACGGATAATAATGAATAAATCGCTACAGCTGGCGGTGGTGAATTGATTTTAGAGTTAGACAGGCATAACAGGCATTGACGGGCCTGTTGGTCTAGTGGTTAGTGGCCCTGACTGCTGAGCCGGAGGTCGTGGGTTCGATTCCCACCCAGGACAAACATTTTGTGATGAGCATGATTGTTTGTTCTGTGTCTGGGTGTGATTTATCTATAATATGTATGTATTTATAAATAATATAAGTATGTATATCAGTTGTCTGGTTACCATAACACAAGCTCTGCTTAGCTTGGGATCAGATAGCCGTGTGTGAGTTGTCCCAAGATATTTATTATAAAATTAAATTAAAAAAACGTGTGGCACTCGGAGACTGCCGCGTTAAAGCTATTACATAGCATTTTTATCATGTTAAGCAGTTATACACCTATTTACTTTATCACAAACTTTTTTTGTATAATGTATATACAATTCACAAGATTCTGTTATCGTGTATCGGACTGTAACGCGTGGTTTATCTTTGGAATATTACCTGTATACTAAAAGTTACTTCTAGTACTTGCTCAGATGAATAAAGTACTTTATCAATCACTTGAAGACCGTGGGTGGTCATTCTGTGATGCTAAAGATGTTATAGTTCCGATCTCGGCTCTATAACACCCTCACCTGATGCTTCAGGTGTTAAATCCGCCTTAGCTGCAATGAAAAAAATTCCTCACTTGAATGAAAATATACTATTTTAGCAATTTTGTGGTTTGTGACGTGAAATATTCAACCGTAAAATCAAATACCAGAAGTATGTGGTTACCGTTGAGATCATTGGTTTGATTAATCGTTATCTTTTCCAGGAGCACTATTAGAGAATGTAGATGGTTCGCTATGTTTTGATGGAATCTGGTCGTGCGGTGTAATGTTCTACGATGGAGATCTGGTCTGCTCCGATTGCGATATGAAGAACATGTTCATATGTGAACGCGGAGCAGATAGCTAATTCTTTTAACTAAGAATACATTTATTAAATAGTACCACAGACTTGAGTGTATAGTTTTAATTTTTACTCGACTAGCTTTTACCCGCGACTTCGTCCGCATGGCATAATTACTTTGGGCTAATGCTCACTTTAACCCGAAGTTATTTGATGAAATCCTATACGTAAAAATGTGCAAGCTTTTCTTTTTACCCGACTACGACTGCGTAAAAAGGGGTATTTTAACCAGCATGAATGTTTTATGTATTCAAATTATGTGGGATTATAAAACAGTTTTGTTTGAATATCATTTCAGTGTGGGAAAGGGACAGAGCTATACTGGATGTCTAGCGCCATCTCTTTTTAACACAGAAACAAAATTACAACTCGTTATTTGATAAAAAAGGTATAGTTGAAAGCCTTAAAATGATACAGTTAATAATTTTGCTCTGGCCAAATAACAATAGCTGCGGTTCAATACAGTTCCATATAAAATACTTGAGACCGACCACTATTCAGCTAAATCTGGGAATACTTGAGACCGACCCCAACATATTTGAGAATAAATTAGGAGTCAGATGATGAGGTATTTCATTCAAAAATTATTAAAGAAGAAGCGTAGAAGGATTTCCTAAACATAAACTTGCTAAATTAAAAACCTTTTCAAAAGTAAAATACTAACAGGAAACACGGCAAACAAACTCACTCCTATTTACTTAGTTGGAATCGGAAAAGAATACAAAAGCTGTTTTAAAATATTATTCAAATTAAAGTTAAAAAGAAAACCTGGAAAATTCACCGGAGTGAAAAATAAAATTTAAGACACAAAGGAAACGGGCATTCTCAGTTTTATAAAAGAGGCGACGCTTTTAAGAAATGAATAAACAGATGCAGTATCTTTTATTTAAGTTTAGTGTTCTAGAGTCATGATAATCGTACTTCTATCATAGTACCCGGTTGATGGCTATAAGATTGCCTCCTATTACACGGAACTTAGGCCCATAGCACACGGCGTATTTTAAACGCGCAGACGACGCACAGATTACGCGCGTATACGCAATTCAAACGAGATTCGGGCACAACCTTGTAACTTAAGCACACGGGGCGATTGTGAAACGCGCCTCTACTGCGCGTATACGCGCAGATACAGCGATGCAGACGCGCTGTAGTCGCAGCACACAATAAATTATTATTGAAGCTCGGGCGATGTAGTGGTGGCGTGAACGCAACCCCCTTGCCCCTACTCCGCTCCTTTGTACGCGCGTTTGTATCGCTTTAAACGCGCGTGTTCGCGCTTCATCAGCGCGCTTGTAATATCAATGCAAACGCAACAATCAGTGTCTACAGCACAGAAGAAACGCGTGTCTTCTGCGAGTTTAAAATACGCCGTGTGCTATGGGCCTTAAAAAATAACTGGCGATTGTTGGTGCTTTACTAGTACTAACTACTACTAATTACGTACTCTTACACCTTTGTCGAACCCTGCTGGGATTTGTGGCATGATGTCAAATAGTCATAGTGCAAACGTAATGATGTTTTTTTTTTGTTTGTTCTGTGGGAGGATTTAAGATTTAATTGTTTTCCTTTCATTTAACTTATGAAGTTTGTTAAAGAGATTTCATCCCTATTGACCCTAACGATCGATGCAATAAAAGTACAGGGTGCAACTTTTACAGATTTTAGTCATTTCGATTACCGTATGAGGCAAGCGAATTTTAAAAAATCTTAGAATGCCTTTTTTTTCTTTTCAAAAATAAAGGAATGTTTTCTAATTTTCTATCTAAAGTATTAAGAGTACTTCCCCTTCAGGTGGCATTACAAAATTCCACCCTGTATACAAATAAACTTTCTTCTTGAATCATTCTATCTATTAAACAAAACCGCATCGTAATCCGTTGCGGAGTTTCAAAGATCAAAGCCTACATAAGGACAGACAGACAGCGGGAAGTGACTTTGGTTTTAATATGTAGTGATGATTGAAATCATACGTAATATTCACGGTTATGGTTCGATTATAACCTCAATAATAGTAACCTCGCTAGTCCTCACTAATATTATAAAAGCGAAAGTGAGTTTGTTTGTTACCTTTTCACGCTTTAATGGCTAAACCGATTTTGATGAATTTTGGTACAGAGATAGTTAGGAACCAGGAGACAGACATAGGCTTAGCTTAGCTAGGCATTTTTATTAAAAAAAAAAGTGGGATGTGAGAGAGAAAGAGGGAAGCAAAGGGAAAACTTAGCATTGCTATTACAAATCAATAAGGCGCAAGCGGAAATCTGCAGGTAGTAGCTACTTGCAAATCAGGGAAGGAGAACTGTGTTACCCCAAATTTTACGCGAGCGAAGCCGCGGGCAAAAGCTCGTAATTTTATAAGTTGAGTATGTAAAAGTTATTATTTTATGACGATAAAGTTATGTTAAAGTAATATAAGAACCTTTATTGCGATTAAACGAATGCTTGAAAGAGTGTAATGTTGGTTTTTTAACACTCGGTTCAGAACATAGAGTTGAAATTCCAACAACGTATTTCCAACAAATATTTATATAAGTTGGTGACTTTTATTTGATTCATAGATTTTTTTGCCACCGATTTCCGGGAGTAAGTTTATTTTCCGACCTTTAAGTGTTTTTTCAGGAGTCGGTTTTTTTTTTTGGCATAGAAGTTACTATTTTTAGGTGGCCTGATATTTTAAGTACAGGTAAAACACTTCTTTTCGTTTTCATCTCCCCTTTTGCGAATATGCTGGCAGAAGAGAAGAAAGTTTGTACGGAACCCTTGGTGCGAGAGTTTGACTCGCACTTGGCCAGATTATTCATGCAAAACTAAGTGGATTTCAATCAAATACAATATTATACTTTCCAAACCTACAAAGGACTCTTTTTTTCTAGAAGTTCTTCCGAACCAAATTATATTTTTTCTAACATAAAACCTTGCCCAAATATATATCGGAAATCATTTAGCATGATCCGAATCCGCATACTCACGATATGTCAAAACAAACAATTTGTGCTCAATCGTGTGACGATCCCTACTGAATGACAAACATCAATCAACCGATCGACACAATCCCGAAGATTTCCGGAGATTGCCGAACCATTTGGGATCTTCATGCGAATAAAAGTGGCATGAATAAACCGTGAATACGTCATGCACAAAATTCATTTCGGGCGGAGAGATAGCGTAAGGACTTGTACACAGTTTTCAATAGGTAAGTAAGTTGCTCGCTTTTTATGAGGTTGGTAGAACTGTGAGGGTTTGCGAGCTGTTCATTAAAATCGTTCTAAAGTTTCTTTGAATTTTGAGTATTTGATAATATTTGTTTTATTTTTACTACGATCTGTGATACTGCACCGTAGCAGATTCGTAGCAGTGTTCGTAGCAAAACGCTACGCTTGTAGCACCGTAGCAACTGCGCAAAAAAATCTTTTTTTACTGTTTTCGCTGTGGTGCGGGTGGCATTAAATGAAAATACATGTTTTGTGATGGGTTTGCAAGCTGTTCATTAAAATCGTTCTAAATTTTTTTTGAATTTTGAGTGTTTGATAATATTTGTTTTATTTTTGCTACGATCTGTGATGGGCACTGTAGCAGATTCGTAGCAGTGTTCGTAGCAAAACGCTACGCTCGTAGCACCGTAGCAACTGCGCAAAAAAATCTTTTCTTACTGTTTTCGCTGTGGTGCGGGTGGCAGTAAATAAAAATACATGTTTTGTGATGGAATAGTTTGCTATGGTGAGTACTCCTTTACAATTATGATATTCATAGTAAAGCCTGTAATCACGTAATAATAATCCTATAAAATCCTTCTATATAATAAAAACTAGTTTTTGCCTGTGGCTTCGCTCGCGTCAAATCTCGTGCTCGAGGTAGCTGTGTTACCTCGAGCATAGTTAGTTTTTGCCCTTGCGCCTTATTTATTGTATTAGCATTGCTAAGTTTTTCCTCTTTTTCTCTCATTTCTTACTTTAAAAAAAAACAAGTTAGCCTATATATGTCTCCCGGGTCCCAACTATCTCTTTACCAAAATTCATCAAAATCGGTTTAGCCATTTAGGCGTGAAGACGTAACAAACAAACAAACACTTTCACTTTTATAATATTAATTAAGGATAATCACCCTATAATAACGTTCCAGATTGAAGAGGACTGGTAAATTAAACTAATATCACACGCAACAGCAAAAACAGTATGGTAACACCTCTAATTTCAAAGTGACAACAACATTTTTACGAGCTCATCAAAATTTAATGTTAATTAATTTACCAAGTCCAACCTAAAGGATAAAACTGATACGGAATCCCTTTTCAGTCCCTCGTGTAACAAAGAACCGACTGAAACCTGAAACTTCTACCTTTTATTTGAGTAAATACGGGTATTTAGTTACTGGTTCAGTGGTACTCACATGGCCCTTATGTAAACAGGGCCTAAGGCAAGAATCGCTATTTTATCTGTCTGACCCGATTACACAAATCCTTCGTGAACAAAATACTGAACTACTGGAATGATGATGTACAGTCGACAGAAGAGGTGAGTTAACAGCTTAAATATTTTTTTTTATTGCGTGCGGTGTTATTTTTTTTTATTACTAGCTTTTGCGTGCGACTTTGCAAGCGAATGAATCTGGTTGCTCCTTTCAATCATGATTCGAAAAATACGTAACGTCATCCACTATCATTAGAACGTTATTATTGCTTCAATAGTTATTGTTGAACTGTACTTCTTTTCAAGATTAAGGGAAACTATGTCCAGTTTTCTACACCCTTTTTTTCGTATGGAAAATTATCAAAAAAATCACTGCTTTGGAGATACCGCAGCCCCGGAACATAAAGGGCAAAATAAGGAACATGGATGGGTATTAGTTAGTACAAGTCTGACACTCCCTACGCTCCGCCAAGTGATGATTAACCATCCACAAAAATAAGGGAATTGGTTAGTTTATAGCATACTGAGCTCGTCCCAGAAATTTGGCTTACTTTCCTCTCAATTTCCTTGATAACCCAGTGTTGATCAAACATTTGTTCCTCGTCTACATACCAAACTTTTTTACCGACTGTACAATATCGAGAACATTAAGCCAGACGAAATATACGTAGTTTCTTGATAACGAACCGTTTCATTGCGTCGTAAATTAATAAATGGACGGTATATCTTTATTTGTTGTCCAGTTAATGGTAAATAATTTTATGGTATAGATATACTGTAAATCAAGATATTGATTGTTCTATAAATTCTATATTAACGATCTAGATGGATAAGTATAAACTTTCTACAACTGAATTAGGAATTCTCAAATATGCTGTGAGTAGTTAGTGGTTAAATAATAACAGCCACTCTCTCTCGTCAAAGTTCCAACGTTTAAACGTTAAGCCCTTGGCCCTAGCGTCTCCCTAGCTTCATGTGACCAGAGCGCTAACCTTTATTGGCCAAAGAATTAGCATTGCCATCCAACGCGGTAATGCAGCCTTCGGGGCACTATTCCTGTTGTCAGCAATGCGGACGAATTGTTTGACGTCCTGTAATTATTTACCATTTTATACTTGTACATATTTTAATTATCAGTTTATGTCTATTTGTAGTTTGTAAATAATTACTTATATAGTACGGCCAACGAGAAGCGATACCAAATGTAAACAAAACCCATGCTAAAACCCCATCTAAAATGGCCGCCCGAATGTTGGCGAACCTGTCTTAACGTTGTCATGTTTTTGCCGGGAGAACGAGACATTACGACAAAGGCACAAGATGGAAAGAGCTAAATATTAGATAGTCAACGCCACAGTTGTTATTTAGGTTAATGACCTTTCGTATCGTTGCTAGTTGGCCTTAATTTAGTAAGTCTAAATTCATTTTGGTTTATTTGGGTCCTCTAACACCAACGTTCATATTTAACGCAGCTGAAACGGTATAAGGATGAAAATGGACATACAAACAGATAATTGATAGAAAAATTTGCAGATCACTGATCCATGAAAATTTATGACATTTTTCAACACTTCCTGTTAATTTCCGGGTAATTTATATTTCTGGCAGTTGATAACGTACAATATCTGTTTTATTTTTAAAGGTATCCGTTAAATAGGACTGTTTTAAAGATTTATTTGTATAATACAAGATGGCCGTTTGTGTAATTGCTGTTCTTTCGAAAGTTCTGTGTTTAGTAAAAAAAAAAAAATTAATCGTCCTACGACATTTCTACAGTCTGCACTGACCAATCGGGTGAGTCCTAAAACTTTTGTAGAAACAAAATAAAAAAAATCATAATCTTGATAAAATCGTATTCGATCGATTTTTTTAAGATTTTTATTTTATTTATTAAATCTTAAGCACAAATAAAAACTGAACTTAGCCTTAGCATTTTCTACCAGTCTACTTAAGGTGATGGAGAGACAAAACACAGTAGGTGCGATAACAGAAAAAAAATATTTACATATATAAATAACTATAAGTAATTATACATATATACATAAAACAAAAAGTTAAGAAACCATAACAAGACAACAACTACAACCTAATTACGAGACGAATCTACCAACTTCTTGTAAATATGAATAAATATATTTTTCAACCATTATTGTCTTACCGAGAGGATTGTTGTATCAAGTACTAACTAGGTTTTGGAGGTCAGACAGGCAGCTGTATCTGGTTCGACTGAAAACCAGCTCCAACATGGTTAGGAAAGCTAAACAGATGATGATAAAGACACGAATATTACACAAAGTAAAGTTCGAAATCCTGACACCAAACCCACGACCTCCAACACATAATTTACGACTATAGCCACTAAGGTCACATATTTCCCGAACAATATGAAAAAGAACATCGCCTGAAAAAGAAAATTGACCTTACTAACCCCACCGTAACAAAGTTTACTTCCCTTCAAAAACCTACACAACTGCCAATCATACGGTAGCAAAAATGTTTTCATTCCAACCACGTATTCGCAACTGAATTCCTGACTATCCTCTGAAGCACAACCCGGGATTGAATCCCGATTGTATCGAACGAAGTAAAGCCTCTACTCGATATACTTTCATTGTGGACCGATATGTAAGATTAGAGATCAAGTTAGGGGAGGCGGTTTGTTGTCGTTCTATTTTCGAATATTTTTTCCTCGTTTTTTTTTTTTATGGAAGCGGTTTTTGTTTATAGAAGTATTTGTTGAGTTTCTGAACATTTAAGTGATGTTATGCCAGTATTGTTTTGTTTAAGATGTAGGTTTTTGAATAGACTTCAAAAAAACGAGGCCCGTGTTTGGCTGTATGTATGTATATATTATATTAGTAGTAGGCTGCGCCTATCGGTTTCAGTCTATTATAATAATGCCTCTGCAATTTCAAGTCAATCCGTCTAAGGAATCGTTACTTCGTTTCCCATACAAATTCTACCACCCTGTTTCACCCCCTTACCGGTCGAATTTTGTTAAGCCCCGTGTTAGTGAGGAGTCCCGTTTTAGGTTCCCCCATGCCAAATTTTAGACTCCTATTACATATAGTAGGTATCTGTTATAACGTGATGATATAAACTCATTGATTTTGGCCAATTATGTGCGAATTTAAGTTATTCTTTTTTCAGCCACTTTAGTTGTAGTCTGATAGTATCTTGCAAAAAAACAAATACTTGGCAAGATGCCAAGTGTTAATTTTCCATTGTTACTGAAACGTATGAGCTGGAACATATTTATATAAAAAAAAACTGAATGACCTGATCATTCAGTTTTTTTTTATATAAATATGTCTATAACATAAGTTTATTATTGCACACTATAGGAAAGTACTGTTTTTCTTCGTTACTTAAATGCGGAAAAGTTCAAAAACGTAATGTTTTCTGATTTGAACTTTCTTTCCATTTGTCTTAACAAAAAAAAAAACTCCCAAAGTTTCATCCTAAAACTCAATCTACAAAGACCCTTACTTTGTAACGGAGATAGAAGTCTTGTCCCCACTTTCAAACATTGTCTTAAACCACATTCAAAACTGCGAACAGCTGGTTTTATCTCGTCTTCTCCGCCTTAACCTTTCTTGTGAAGCTCTTGACCCTCCCGATGCCTCATAAATCGACTCAACTTTTATCTTAACGACTCAACTGCGGTTTTTATACATTTTCATAGTACTACAAGATGTTTCTGGGAATTTTAATGAAAAAGTTTTTGTTAAATGTTTGGATTGAGAGAGGAATGTTGAACTAAATTAGGAATTTTGTGTTGGCCCGTTAAGATATTTTTAAATGTTGTTTTTGTTGAAATTTGAGATGAATTGTGTACTTGGTTTTTTGTTATTTAATATATTTAATCGGTGTGCCTTGTGTCGTGGATGTACTCCGATTGGCACATCTTTTACAAACCTCAAAAATAAGGACTGACTTCAAGAGTCAGCATTAAGAATAACGAGATAATTTTATTCGTGATTCTTTATTTAGATTTATTTTACATTAAAAATATAAAATTATTGTTAGTATTATGCAATACATATAACTCTTTTTAGGGTTAAGTACCTCAAAAGAAAAATACGGAAGCCATTGTCACTTTGTTGTCCGTCTGTCTGTTAAGTTATTGTTATCGCTGGAACGCGAGAAGTTATTGACTTGACATTTAGCCATATTCTCGAGTCTATGGGCCTTTGGAATTATGGAAAAATCATAAGTCGAAGTCTACGCAGTCAAAAGATATGGCCATTTATGTCGCAGGTTCCGTACGAACCTTAAAAATAGAACCTTTATAAGATCACTTTGTTCTCACTCTTATAGTGTCTGAAATTAAAACTATATAATCTAGTTTGTGGTCCCTTGGAGCTGTGAAAATATATTGTGATTTTCCTTCCATCGCATTGGGATTAAAATCTATATTTTCCGTTGAATTAAATCATGATATTTTCATGAAGAAATATCCTAAAGGGAAAAATCCTAAAATCTTAAATTTGTAGTTCACCACTAAAACAGTTAGCACGGAACCTTAGGTGCGCGAGTCCGACTCGAAATTGGCCGGTTTTTAAATATTTTTTGAGCAAATAGTTTGTAGTTAGGCTACAAGTTGGACACTTAGTGTAGGTATGCGCAATCATACGGTGCGCAACAAGGTCACGGCAGGTCAAAGCGACACTGAACGCGCACGGCGCATCTGTGCCGCATGTGACCGTGTTTTCGTACGGACAACCGGGTAACAGAACAATCTTATGACCTTATGATTTTTCATGACACAGTTCCGAAATTATGTAGATCATAGATTCTTTACATAAAAATACTAGACACGTGTATCGGGTTTCGAATAAAGTTAAAATAATCCTACTTTCTACTAATATTCGAAATGCGAATGTTTGTGAGGATGGATGTATGGATGTTTGTTACTCGTTCACGTCAAAACGGCTGATCGGATCTTGATGAAATTTGGCACAGAGGTAGACTATAGTCAGAAATAACACATATTATACTATTTTTTTAGATATCACGCGGACAAAGTAGCGGGCGCTAGCTAGTATTGTATAATGTATTATTTAAGTTTTGTAAATTAATGTAAAAAAAAACATTTTATCCAAAAGAATTTCAATTGTACATGTCTGTGTGTGGTGTGACAAGAATTGATTAAGTATGTAAGAATGAGTATATTTGAGGAAGTTTGCACCAGTAACTGAAAGATAAGTTGAAAGGCCATCGACTGTATTGGTGCGGACGTGTGATGAGGAGGGACGCATGTGACTAAATGTATAATGGATATAAATTTTGATGGATGGAGAGGGAGAAGACCATGGGTACAAAGGGTGGCTTGTGATAGAGAAAATTATAGCGTGACGGTTTACAGAAGAGAATAGAATAAAAAAGTATTACGCCAAGATAATCCAGGCAAAATGGAATAATGGCAAAAAGTTAATTGTTTGCTATTTTTTGAGCCACTACTTACAAAAAACAATCTACCTCACAGTATTGTTTATTTTAACATCAACATTAATTTCTTTTATTTCGCGTACATCTTATTACTGTTTCACATTTGGCTTTATTATTCTATTCTACCCACATCCAGGACACAAAAATAAACCCCAATAAGTACCAACGTCGGGACCTACTTTTATGTCCGCCTATGTTGGGATTGGTTCCACCGTCAACGATAAGCGACAAGCGAGTAGTACCGAGCGACTAGTGTGTTCGGATAGTCTTTTCTTTTTTTTTGGGGTGGGAAATCATCATATAACTACCCCCGCTCTGGGCGGAGCGGGGGGAGTAAAAGTCTCCTATGTTCCTTCAGTTACCCTTTACGTTCCGGGGCCGCGGTATCTCTTTCGAACAGCCCGCAACCCCGGCAGGCAGAGGCTCTGGCAAGCCCTCTGCTTTGCCAAACATCTCTTTGAGACTTGCTTGAAACACGAACGCGCCGTCGACACGGCCTGTCATCAATAGACGGATGGACGGTGAGCTACTCATTGCTCACCGTCCACAGGCCCGCATCTACGGTGGCCGGAAGTCGTCTCGCGGCACCCGGCGCTCGGGGCGTCTGGGTTGGTTTGAAGTTCTCTCCCTCAAACGCCCCCCACCTCCTTCGCTAGCATGACTGCTTCGCAGAAGGAGGTGACCACTTTCCTTACCTCTCGCTCTGGACCATGGACTGAACCAGAGCCGGACGCGATCGCCTCTACGAGGGCACGGCGATGTTCGGATAGTCTTATCGGGGCATGGGCAAGCTCGCGAGCACGAAGTTCGTTTTCACGTTCTCAGTCCACCAGTACTAGCAGGTTAAGTGATTCAAATACTCATAAAGCAGACACGGTAATATTTCGTACAAAATTTAGTATCCCGAACATTTTCAATTTTGACACACAAATGATATTTGACAAGCGGGCGTATGACACTAGACATACATTGTTATGAATTAAAACACTTCTATGAGAACATTAAACAGTATATTTAAATAGTATTTTACAGGTTTTTATACTTTTAGACATTTTAATCAAGTATGCGTTCGGTCGGAGGTCGTTCGAGTTGTCCGTGCCACGCGTGTCTTCGCCCCCCGTACTTCTATCTCTCCTTCGCCCTAGAGCGGGGCGTGTACGTGGTAACAATCACAATCTTCTTCGTCTTTTCTTAATGAACAGATTTGAATGAAATTTGGAAAATATTTATATAGTTTATAATATAGAATTTATATAGTTTATAATTAGAATACTTTTAATCTCAGTAGAATGGTCCCGTGGGGTACTTATCGGAATTCACACGAAAAACACCGCGAGAGTGAGGTAGATGAGGTAACAAAATATTATGTGTATTTTTACCAAAATGCTTATAACTATAGTACATCCTTACTAATATTATAAAAGCGAAAGTGAGTTTGTTTGTTACCTCTTCACGCTTTAATGGCTAAACAGATTCTGATGAATTTTGGTACAGAGATGGGAACCAGGAGACAGACAAAGGCAATTTTTTTTCTTAAAAGTATGGGATTGGAGGGAGAAAGAGGAAAGAAACGGGAAAACTTAGCGTTGCTATTACAAATCAATAAGGCGAATTTAACGCGAGTGAAGCCGCGGGCAAAAGCTAGTTATATTATAAAAGTGAAAGTGAGTTTGTTTGTTTGTTACCCCTTCACGCCTTAATGGCCAAACCGATTTTGATGAATTTTGGTACAGAGATAGTTGGGAGCCAGGACACGGACATAGGCTATTTTTTTATAAAAAAGTAGGATGTGAGGGAGAAAGAGGGAAGCAAAGGGAAAACATAGCGTTGCTATTACAAATCAATAAGGCGCAAGGGGAACTATGTTATCCCGAATTTAACGCGAGCGAAGCCGCGGGCAAATGCTAGTTTATTATATGACGACACAGTTGGCGCAACGGCTGAGCGATTGACTGCTGCGTGTCGCGGGTTTGATCTCCGCACGGAACAAATATTTGTATGACCTACAGATATTAGTTTCGGGTCTGGCCATTTGTATATTCAAATTAAAATGTTTGTAAACGCACCCACGATACAGGAGAAATTCCTAGTGTGGCGCAACGTTTTCCTTAAAAAAAAATAGTGTTTAGTGGGAAAGCATTCGGTGGTTACTCGCTTCGTCGACGGAGGGACCAGTGCCTTACGTGACAACAGTCACATGAAAGGGGACGTAAAAGGTCTTAAAACGTCGAATGTGTTTCGGCTGGATGCCAAGAGAGAAGATTTATGGGTTTCAGTTTTTAGTTTTGTTGCTAGGGAAGTGAAATAATTTTGCTGACTATCTAGAAGTTTCTATGCTGGTTTTGAATTTGCATGAAAAACTTTCATTAGTTATTTTATACACCTAACTACTGGTCTTCAATCACACGTCAAAATTGAGTACTGTTTTAATGTCACATTTTTTACTGTCAGCGTTTCAATATTATGCAAATAAGTGTCTTATTAGAGTAATTTTATCTTTGATTTTTGGAGTTTACTCTTTAAGAATCGATTTTCATATAAAAGGCGCCCGGTATGAGAAAAATCCGAGGGGTAAAACCCGTTTGTTTCTATCATTGTCGATGTATTTATATTGCTATTTTTTTTTAATTTGTGAATTTACCCTTTCATTATGATATTAATCTTTTTTCAGTTGAATAAACTCTTTTTGCGTATGGTTAGATACTCGTACTTAAGGAGTAAATTCCAGTCGTGCGTCGGAGCTGACACACACACATTTTTTTTAATATTTTTAGGGTAACGTACCTCAATAGGAAAAATACGGAATCCCTATAAGATTACTTTGATTTTCGTCTGTCAAGATGCATTATCTCTACCACCTACGAGCACGCAAATTAAGGCGCTGTACAAAGCAAGCACTTTGTAAAACGTCTAGATTTTCATCGCAAAGTTGGCCGTATCTGTACATACCACAAGCCATAAAAATACTTCAACAAAAACAGTTGACAAAAGTGGTCTAGTATGACGAAAAAAAAGACCACGAAACAAAAATTTTCTTCTCATAATTTTTTTTTTTAGCCACAACCATAATATTTTTATAACAAAGGAAAGGCGATTGGCAAGAACCCATGTATTTTCAGTATCACATACAGGCCTACCGTTTCATGGAATGAATATATGGATTTGAATGCTACAATAGAGTATAACAAAATATGTAATGGTAAGATATACATTAGACTTGGGGATTTTAAATTGATTTATTTACATAACCTCAAAATGGACTATCAAAAATAGAGTACGGTAGGTACCTACTACCTACATACTTATGTAACTCAAGGCAGACCCTCAAGGCGTCGTCCTATTTGGCTAATCAACGTACGATTGAACGATGCGATTTCGTCGCACAACGAAAAACGCACATTTTTTAGAGTGTACTAATTAAAGCTTGCAAATCATCGTGCGAGCACAGAGTTTCATCTCGTCGTGCGACGAAATCGCATCGTTGATTAGCTAAATAGGACGCATACATCATACATTTCAATCAGATAAAGTGGATGGATTGTACTTTATTAACTATAGAAGGATTTTTGTGATAGGTGCTAGTAAGATTTTTAAGTAGGGTGTTCTCAGTTGTGATATGAAAACAATACCTATTACAAATAATTTGATTTAGATTAATTATTATAGGCCATCCAACTGCTATGACGTTACTAAAAATAATAATTAACCTCCTTTCCGTTCCTTTCGCGGGATTCGAATCCGCATCCAAGATGATCCATGATCTATCCATATGGTGATCGTCAACAGGATAAAAATTAATTAAGTAATAAAACAGTATAGGTAAAAAATAAAACCACAGTATTTATAATAACTTTTTATTCTAATGATAACAATACATTGTCAAGAAATACCGCAGGGGGGGTTGTTCCTTCGTGTCGAGCGTAAGCTAAATACCAAACCACACTCATGACATGTGAACAGCAGCCCACGGTTCTGAGTCCTACTATACAGTTACAACAGTAGTCGATGATGGCACTCCGACCTTGCTGTTCCCTTTCAACGGCTATGAAAACAAAATATGTGTTCCGTGCTACATGACGGGACTTTATTTTAGCTCTTAACAAAAAAGGATTTTCTCCCCTTAAACTGGTCAAATCCAGCTGGTAGCGACCTATTTCGAGTTTGTAAAGTCCGTGAAAACGGAAATGTTCTCCAACATGATCTAGCTTGACGGATCTGGTATGTGCCACACGCAAACAACACCAATTCTTCTATGGAGAGCCGTGGGTACGATATATTTGAGGCGTGATAAGCGCACATCACAGTTTATACACCGAAGATCAACTGCCGACATTGTTATAGCATGAACAACATTCACAGAACACCAAAACAATGTAAAAAAATAATAAGAGTCCTTTCTCAGTCCTGCGCAGTATTATACACTGAACGCAAATTGTAATGCGATGCACAAAATAAGAGTTCACACTTCAGTTGTAGATGCAGTCACGATTACAAAATAATATCACAAACGATGAATTATGTGCAGGTTCAAACATATAAAACACAATCATGACCGCAGAATAATCATGAACGTGACGGTACATATTTTTTTTTGTATTTGACATAAGTGACAGCTGTGTTGCCAAATATTGATTAACTAATCGGATCGATTAAAATCATCTAATCGATACAAAAAATAATTTAGAAAAAGCAATGCTATTTAATCTTAAATGTTGTTTGAAATGAGCATCTATTTCCGAATTAAATCGTTCTACATTCTTTTTATTTAATGAAAATTATTTGCACGAAAGATACTTTCCAAAACATACATAATACTTGTGGGTTTTATTTATTTAATTGAATATTATTTATGTACAAGAAAAAAAAAGTAATACTAATATTACTAATAATAGTGCAAATGTTTAGGCCGTCTATTTAATATCCCTTTTCATATTTTTAAGTGATTAATTATTGATTACTTTTCAACATAATACATTCTGTAACATTATTAACACACGCCACCACCCGTGAAATACTAATCATTCAAGAGTCACTACATCAAATCTGATTTAAGTAGTTTATATATTTATTTTGTATTGCACATATTTTATTAAATAAACGATTTGTTTTTCCTCTTCACTAAAGAAATCAATAAGGATAAGTTAATTATCCTCATCGATTAGGGTTTATTGTATGGCAACACTGACGTAATACGTCTATTTTATGCGTTTTGTTTTGCATTATTGCGTTTTGTTTCCGTAACGGGACTGCACCCCAAAAAACATACGTTTTTTAATTATTCCCAACAGCTAAAAAACTATTTTACCTTTTAAAATAACTACGGGTATAGGACCTATAATTTGCATATAACTACATTTTGAAACGTTTGGATTTGATCGGATACCCCATTCGTCAATCTTCTTTCATAAACATAATTTCATATCTAAAACTTTTAAAACATGGAACTGTATTGTATTATATATTAAAATATTCAATTAAAACTGGAAAATGGCTTACATTTTGCGGACATGATTTTCGAATAAAATCAAACGCCGAAATATTTTTGACCTTATTTCTATTCTTTCAATGCACTACTGTCGTATACTTGTGTCAGACCACGCCCAGTCTGCAGCTAACCTCACCTCCGCGAATACCTAAATATTAGCTCCTTACCGCGCCTTAAGACCGTTTATTGAAATCTGTGGTCCCTGTTGTGAAAATGAACCCTCTACGTCTACGCAACCAAAAAATGTGGCCGTATATGTCGCAAGTTTGTACAGAACGCTGAGTTGCGTGAGTCCGACTCGCAATTGACCGCTTTTTTATACAATTTTACCGATGAAAATATAAAAAAAAGATTGAGAAATTCAGAAAAAAAATACATAAGTAAAAGTATAAATAAAAAATAAAAAATTAGAGGTGTCAAGGGACACCCGGATGGAACGAAGTTCCTATAGAAATGAAAATATCTGGCTTGCTTTCTATAAGAGAGAGAGAGAGAGAGACAGACAGAGAAACATGCGACGCCGCACAGCTTACAATAGCTTACTATAGCAAAAAGTGTCGTGACAACTTTTCGTAAGAATTTTTTCCGTCTAGCCCCCTTTCACAACGCGCGATAAGGAACTTCGTTCCAAAATATTTTATGGGAGTCACTGAACACTTTCGTTGCCCAGTCCAAATTATACAATTTATTTTGGACTCATACGCTGAGTTCTGTGCAGCAAAAGTGTTAAAACGCAGAAGAAGAAACGAAACCCATAAAACCACAAACTACCAACCACCTAGGGAAATGCAGAACATTTATATTTATTCCTAAATGTATATTTTACTGCGGCAACTTGTTACTGCAACATTTCCTTTGTGAGACGAAACCATCTCTGCTTGTCTCCTGAGATTAGAGCGCACTAGATGCGGTTTTACCGTCTTTATTTATGTAAATTTAAACCCACCATCATTTAGGTATTCATCATGTTATAGCGTACCAGTTCCGCCCCGCAGTTTTACCTCATGTGTTAGGGACAAGTTACTACATAGAAAATTTTATCCAAATCCGCTTAGACGTTTGAGTTTAAAGTTGTACAGACGCCTGCAGGTCAAGCTACCCGAAACTGTCAAATGTCCCAATGAACCTTGAACCTTATACTTTAGAAATAAAGTCGAAAATCTATCAAAGAAATCTGACAGATTGTAGTAGCTTGATGTGCAGGCGTCTGTACCCAACAAATATAGACACAATATAGTAGGCACAGATAATATAATACTAACGTTAGTAGGTATATAGAGTGATAAAAAAGATAGGTATTTTACATAAAGGCTAAAACATTTTTAGGGTAACGTACTTTTTTTTGTGGTGGGAAATCATCAAATCTCTAGGGAGAGCGGAGGGGAATGTCAGACTTGTACTGACTTAAAACCCTTCCAAGTTCCTTCTATTGTCCTTAACGTTCCTGGGCCACGGTATCTCCATCGAACAACCCGCAACCCCGGCAGGCGGTGGCCCTGGCAAGCCCCTTTCATCAAAATCGGTTTTGCCAATTTGGCGTGAAGACGTAACACACAAACTCACTTTCGCTTTACTAATATTAGTAAGGATATCCCATTAATAATAAAAGGGTGTGTTCTTTTTACTTGTCATAAATCTATACTTATAATATTATAAAGCTGAAGAGTTTGTTTGTTTGTTTGTTTGAACGCGCTAATCTCAGGGACTACTGGTTAGAATTGAAAAATTCTTTTAGTGTTGGATAGTCCATTTCTTGAGGAAGGCTATAGGCTATATTACATCACGCTACGACCAACAGGTGCTGACCAGCGTGGGTGAAACCGCGTGGCACAGCTAGTCTGAAATAAACTTAGCAGCTTAGTGTTCAGTATTTCATTGTTGCTTAATATTCACCACACGACGGCGCCACTGCGCCAGTGTGCTGGTTCCACGTAATTTCATTCATTGGAGAGGTATTCCGATAGAAATGATTGGCACGGATTAGGTCGCGTTCACACTCGTCGATGTGGATGAATAAGGATCATTATAGTGGTGATGGATTGATCCATCAATTTCAATACACTTCCTCAAAAACTAGCTTTATTTGCATTACGATTAGTGTCAATATGCAATGTATTTTACATGCGTGCTTTTTCTTATTCTTAATACCTACTGAGTATTTATCCTACAGTGAGCTAATGGTCGGTATCTAAAATAAAATGGCAATTCCGGGATTGTGGTATAAATTCAATCCTTACTGATGATATTATAAAAGCGAAAGTGAGTTTGTTACGTCTTCACGCCTAAATGGCTATTTAGATTTTTATAATTTTGGTACAGAGATAGTTGGGACCCTGGAGACGGACATAGGCTATTTAAAATAAAAGATTGAGATATGAGGGAGAAGGAGGGATGAAAAAAGAAAACTTAGCATTGCTATTACAATAAATAAGGTACAAGGGCAAAAACTACAGGTAGCAGGTACCTGTGTATCAGCGAAGCTGCGGGAAAAAGCTAGTAATCCGTATAAATTTTGACTCAAATTTAATTCTGCGGCAAAATAATGTGAAAAAGAATAAGAAAACGCGGATAAAATAACGTTACTAAAACAACACATTAGTCTAGTGGATGAAACGTGACTACTGAACTTGAGCTTCGATTCCCAAGTCGAGCAAAATGTTAATTGGTTTTTTCATCATGAATTTCATAATAAGCAGCCACGGAGTCCGATTTATGTCCGGTAACCTATCCATTTCCAAATTTTCCTTGGCAAGGGTTGCTTAACCTAAGGCGACCCATCCATTTCTAGGCCTAGGCGAGAGTTGCTTAACTTAAGGTAATACATTCATTTCCATACCTTGGCGAAGGTTGTTTAACCTAACGTGACCCATCTATTTCTAGACCTAGGCGAGAGTTGCTTAACTTAAGGTAATACATCCATTTCCATACCTTGGCGAAGGTTACTTAACCTAAGGTGACATCCTGTTCCAAACCTTGGCAACGTTTGTTTAACAATAGGTTCGCCCTCCATTTTTTTTATTCAGGAGCTTGATGTGTCCCACTACAGTGCAGAAATCTTCTTTCCCTCTTTCCATTTAATTCTGTCTTGAGCTATTTATTGACCTTATATTTTGGATTTAATACATACCTACTTTGATCCCGGTAAAACGCGGTGTTCAAACTTAAACTCAAAGCATTTATTTCAATTAGACTATTACAGGCACTGAATGCCATGAGAACAAAAATAAAGATGCTGCTACAGCCCCAGTCATAAGACATAATAACTTGTGATAGTACTGTAGTTGCCCATTCCAAAGCGTAGATCTCTATGGAGAAGAATGGGCAAGAAACTCCATGGACACTCTTTTAAATCATAATATTTTACAAAATCATGGATACATCATTCATGTTGAGATTATACATATATGTGAGAGTGGTGTAGTAAAACGAGCACATTTAGAGTGTCCAGAGTAAAAGCAAAAATTTGTAAGAGTTAAATAGATGAATTAAAACAAACCGTGGCAGCTAAGGGTGGATTTCACCGATTTTGTAACATGATCTCGATTAAGGTCGTTTTCGTGATCTAAAGATCAAACACTTTTTACGTTTCCATGGCAAAAGATCATAAGATCAAACACTTTTTACGTTTCCATGGCAAAGAACTCAAAGATCGCAATTTTTTCACAAAAACGTAGTGCGTTTAGCTTTTACAACAGCGGAAAGCAACCTACTGCGAGTATTATTCTCGAAATCGCCAGAATATCAAAATGCAATTAATTGTCAAACCTGTATTTACAGTTGTGTCATTGTGTTACTTGCTTTTTTCTATTCCTATAAATAACTAAAGTAATGGTGTTAAATGAAAAAGGGAATCGGCATCCGCAAATGGCAACAATTAGACACTTTAAAGTTAGTGAATCAGTATTTTAAAGTTGTTGAATAAAAACGAGTACAGCGAAAAATTGCGGATTTGAAGAAGATTTCACATGAATCATCGTAATCTAATCAAACGATGTGATGCGCCTTATACTTTATATTAATTTGGATGTGGATTAAAAATAAAGTGCTTATTTAAATAAATAGCGTATATTCTTCAGACTACCTATTTAGTTTTCAGTCACCTAGTAGTACAACGAAGAAGCCTAGAAGTTTGTTTTAAAGTTAATGGATGGAGCTGTTTGTAGACCTGTGAATGCACATTTCGTATAAAAAGGATAAACACGCTCCCATTTCGGAATAAAAATAACTTTATTTAAGAAAATCTTTAACTACACATGAGATAAGTATACATAACATATTGTTTTGAGGAAGTCAGCTTGGTGAACCAATTTTGTGAGTTCACACTCGTATTTGCCAGTTAAATTAGATATTCATCACATCATCATCATCATATCAGCCTTAGGACCTCTACTGCTGGCACTAATTTATCGTTGATAGACTCCAGTACAGGCAGAAGTGTTGGTTTTGTGAAATCCAAATCATGTTATAAATTTTCGAGCATCAAGGTTGATAAAATATTCCTTTCTCTCGTTTATCGATCTTGAGCGACAAACATCCCAAAGCTCACGTGAAGACTTTTTACTTTACACAGCCAATAAAATCCATATTTTCAATAAAATAAACTTACAATAATATACAACAATTATGACAATGACAATAGGCAATTGCGAGATAAAGACAGGCTACAAAATTGTAGCTATCTCGTTCCCTCGCTGTGAACAAATCACGTGATCAGATTTATTAACTAAAGTTAGGATTGATCGCCCCGATTTGTGTCGATCAAGTCGAAAACCAAACTATGAGCTGTCAGTGTATTGACAGTGCCATCACTTTTGTAAAATATTTATTATTAAAAATATTGATATTGTTGGTATTTGGCTACGTAAAGTGGAAAACTGTTCACGTGAACGTTGCGATGAGGATGTTGGTCGTCCAAGATTGACTCGCGAGAGAAAAGAACAGTTTGTCATCCTTGACGACCAGATATTTATTACACGATTTCATCTCACAAAACCAAGAGGTGAACCTGTATTCTGCAGACGGTAAAATAGATTCGTACAGACATGTAAGTACCAAATAATGATTCATTTTATTCAGCTGTGGACTTGGCGTAAGCTATTAGGTACTGTTTGTTATTTAGAAACCACAGGGTGGCCTTTATTAGTTGAAATGTGCTCCACGTTTCTATGCAATTAGGTGATATTAGTGATGTCTGCCGATTTGCATGGATTCCGCTGCATATAGAATTATATGTAAAGAGTCAGAGCTGTAAAGCTTCATTCCAGCCATTGGTATTTTGCCTGGATAAGGAACTAAACAGTTAATAACAATAAATCAGTAACGGTCCATTATTTACTAACAACAAAAACATTTTAGTATTTCAAATATATATAAATATATATTTTCAGAACAGCAGGAATAGTATCATCAAACTACAGACTGGCTTCGATTGGCATTCAAGGAAACTAACAAAATGTAGGTGTACTGATAAATAAGTTCACTTTAGCCTAACTCATAGTCATTGGGAACAACCAGTGTGATACAATTATACCTACATAAATCATTTGTTATTAAAGATTCTCTTTGTAAAAGTGGTTTTTATTCCTATCTGATTGTGTTTTCCTCGTCCAATGAAATGTGCATTCACAGATTAAAAACAATTTCTTCTATTAAATATATAACAAACTTCTTGGAGGGTTCCAAAAAGTTTGTTACCGTGACGAAAATTATTGAAATTATGACATAGAGTTAAAAGCCCCAAAACGACGATAAAGTGAATCACGTCTTTATATGGAACTAGCCTTTGCCCGCGGCTTCGCCCGCGTTAAATTTGGTAGCGCCTTATTGTTTTGTAATAGCAACGCTAAGTTTTCCTGTTTCTTCCCTCTTTCTCCCTCATCACCCACTCTTTTTTTTTTTTTAAAAAATAGCCTATGTCTGTCTCCTAGTTCCCAACTATATCTGTATCAAAATTCATCAAAATCGGTGTAACCATTAAAGCGTGAAGAGGTAACAAACAAACAAAAAAACTCACTTTCGCTTTTATAATATTAGTAAGGATGTGATTGAAGGATGTAATGATGATGATTAGTAGCAGCGTATAGTAGGTAGGTATTTTAATGTAGTTATATGATTTCGATGAGGCTCGGGTCCTTGAGACACTAAATGGAATAAATCAATTTAAAAAGTCCGTCATTTATACTTTTTTGCGTATACGGTCGGAAGTTAGTTCAACAATGTATCAATAGATGGCGGGGAACTCTCTACAATATTCTGAAGAAAATACGCTTTGTTTTAAGCTTTTTATTTAAACATTTGCATTAAAAATATAACAATTATTAATAAAACAAGAGCCATTACATCGTTTGATTAGATTACTTTCATGTTCTACTTTTTTCGTAGTTCTATCACTGCTCAGGATAGAGCAACCACATATGACCCGTCTCCAAGTTTGCGGTCTCCTGTAGTTCGAATCATTCGGTAGAAACTGTCTCAAATAGCCTTTTTGATATTGCAGGCGCTCTGCCTTGCGCGCGTTTTCTTTCTATCCGGCCCAGTAGGTATTACACGTTTTTTCAGACACGCACACATAATATGTCTGAAAAATCAGAAAATACGCTCCTGTCGATTGAGGAAAGCAGTTTGGTGATGTTGTTCTCGTGAACGAGTTGGACGAGATGCTCCCATTACGGTCATATCTCGGTCCATGGATTATGTATCAGCTTTCACAAACACCACATCTCAAAAACATCCATTTTTCTGCTTTCACGACTTTTGTTGCACCATATTACAGAGCCAAAAAAGAAATATTGAGAACACCAGTTACACGGACCAATAATCCGCCGGATGTCGCGTCATCCAAATTTATTCCAGGTTGGACATTGCACTTTCAGCCATACCAGTACGACAGCGAATTTCCTCAAGGCTGCACTCACAAATAAACAGAGTTGCACGAACTCACAACCGATGAACTCATAACCGACCAGAAGATTTGAGCTTGGAAGAAGATAAGTACGTTGTTTCATGCGAAATCTTTTTCAGACGTACAGCACCCGCTTTTTGTTCAATCACTTCGAAATTTGGTCCTCTTAAGGTATGCTACGCACAGCGTCCCATATCCACCGGTCAACGACATACTTTTTGCGTAAAGAAATAGGAAAAGCTTGCAGCACATCGCGAAACGAAATATAAAATTGACACAATGATATAAACAATTTTGACACAGTATAAGTCTGGACAGTAAGAAAACTAGGCCTAGTTGTAGAAATAAATACCTACGCTCCACTGCAGCTTTAGCGTTGTCACTCTAAATGTTTTTGAAACTGAAATATTTTTAATATCATATCGGATTCTGTGTTCTGTAGTGATAAAAAAATCGAGTTGTTATTTTAACTCGATTTTTTTATCACGTTAAAAACGTAGTTAAAAAATAAAATTTAAGTAAGCAATCTCATGGCTTCGGTTAATACTAGTAAAAAAAGATCGTTTATAACACGGATCAGTTTAATATTAATACAAAACAACTTGTGAGCTTTATCACTATAGCGTAACCTTTTACATTTTTGGCGTGAGCCGCGGATAGATGAAAACGTGTCCTTCGGTATTTGCCGGAAGGGCGTGCGGTGGACGCCGCAAGCGACGCGCGGCATATGTGATGCTAATATTTATCTTGTTCATGTTATTTTCATATGGTTATTGTTTATTTAAGAGCGTGTAAGTATTAGAAGGGCGTGCATCAGGCATAAGAGAATTCTAATATAGAGCCAAGGTAATCCTTTTCTAATTTGAAACGCATAGTACTGGGTTTTAACCCGAAAATGATAGCAATTAAAAAACCACTACATTAAAAAAAAGAAATATCTTTATATTACACAGTTACAAATTTTTTACTAAAAATATTTTCGTCTGCTACGACATGTTCGGAATACTTTATTATTAAATTTTATACTTTAATGAATTCTCATTCTTATGAATATCTTCTTCAAATAAACTATTAGGATACAAGGAAAGGGTACTATAAAACCGATTTTGTCTTATTTATGCATTATGATTATGGAGTAAATGCAACCACTCGTCTTGACGCGGCACTCACGACTGACAGCACCGCGATGTCCGCTTAGAGCTCTCATTCGCGTGTTAGTGTGAGTGTGCCGTATCGAACGTTAGTACGTAGTTTCCGTACTGTCCATATTTTAACCGTGATTTTGATAACTTGCAATGTTTTGAAATGCTGACATGTTTCGTTTTATAGACGCCGTAAGTCGCTTTGGTATGTTGCAAATTCTAAACGTTTTTCGTTTTTGTGACAACTATTACGCTGTTTGTCCTCGGAAACTTCATTTTAGAGAACGAAATTCGAAATTCGAAAGGTGAAATCAGTTTTCAGATGTTTTATTTCAACCCGTCCCACCATGCTATCATTGGTTCTGGTGACACCAATCAAGCACTTCGATGTGATTGTGAAGACCCTCAAGGTGGTACCGAGCTCTCAATGGTGCTGGTGGAGCCAATAAAGCGCAAGAAGGTGTGTTATATTATGTGATCTCGATCTCAATAAATTGGTGAAATCGGCCCTAAGAGATGACCAGATTTCCTATAAGATGAATGAATAACTCAAATAGCTATCAGCTAGCATGTTCATACATCCTTTGTCCTGATAAACGACAATACCACCAGTCCTATCGAAATGCAATTTAAATTCAAATTCACCCCCAAATCCATATGGTATGTTAATAATGAATTCCATCCATGTGAGTCCCGATGACCTCTGAGAACGGTGGGTGACAATGGTCCTATTGTCGGCTAGAATCGATTGTCACGTCTCGAGCAGTGTTTGACTCGAACTTAAACGCATACGCGTACGGCCGCCCAGGCGCCAGATGGTCAGATGAACTGGTAAAGACAGCAGGCAAAAACTGGATATCCTTGGCTAGACATAAAGAACGATGGAAGTCCTTGGAGGAGGCTTTTACCCGTAGGGGGTCCATATAAGCCACGTCACAATATTATCGCAATTTAAGTAAATCAATCTGTACATAATACTATCTAATCTTGGTTAAAAGAATTTTGTTTATTTATAATGGTTTAATTTAAGTATTGTGTTATTATAATTTTTTTTTAGCTTATTAATTTTGTAATTTATAACGTGGCATGTGGAATTAAATAAAGCTTTATTATTATTATTATTATTATTATTATTAAACGCATACGTTTAAGTTCATCTTTTTTATTGTTTTGTTTGTGAGAGTATGTGCTATTTGTGAAAAACCCGTAGTGTAATATTTTTTTTGTGCTTTGGGCCTAATTTCATCACAAATAATTTAATTAGTTTAACAGTTAGCATTGCCTTTGTACTTATTTTGTGTTTCTGTATACTCTTTTTGAATTCAGTGTGTAAGCAGTTGAAAGAGAATAACCAACAAATTGTCTTGCTAAAGACATTATAAAGTCCAAAATCTTTGTAGCTCTGTAGTACAATTTAAGCATCTGCCAGCTAAGTAAGTGACCGAGGTTGCGGGTTGTTCGAAAGAGATACCGCGGCCCCAGAACATAAGAGCGGCAGAAGGTATTTTATTATTTCCCATCCAGCGGCACCGAGCGTTCCGTAAAAACATGTTACATGAACAGCCATATCTCTTGACTGCGTAAATTTAGAAGGTTAATTTTTTCACAGCACATAGGGACTACAAAATTTACTATAGGGTTTTTATTTCAACTCGATACCTTCACGCGGCCCCGAGATAAAGGGTCTTGACAGATAGACAGACGAATATCAAAGTGTACCTATAAGGGTTCAGTTTTTTTAAATTTTACAATACGGAACCCTAAAAACAGCTATGTAAGTAATTCACATTATCATTAGTCATAATCGTAAAAGTTCTAATACGCCAACTAAATAATCGGCATCTCTCATCCACTTGCTACCGGCCAATGTAGTGTGGTGTGAACTACGCTTTACAATCAATATTGAATGAAGGTCTCACATGCTCTATTACATTACCGTCAGTAATTATTATTGATAGACGTGCATGTAAGGTTCAATTTACTGTGCAAATACCGTACAAGTTTGATGGATAGGTTAAACTGGTAATATAGAGGAATGAAAATACGAGTAATGAATAGAATAGAATATACTTAATTAGATAAAAAATGAAACATAACTGTTTTACAGACATTGTTAATTCTATGTTACAATGGTGACACTGTTAGTGTTGTGGCTAAGTGTTGCGGGTTCGATTCCCGCACGGAACAAATTATTTGTTACATATATATAGATATAATGTATAATTATTCTATTACCACGCGAGTGAAATCGCGGGGCGCAGCTTGTACTTAAATATTTACTTAAAAATACATATATTTATTTTTTGTATATAATTAGCCAACTATTATATTTATTTATTTATTTATTTATTAAAACTTTATGCACAAGTAAAAACTGTACAAAGGCGGACTTAATGCCTTAGGCATTTTCTACCAGTCTATCTTAGGGTGATGCAGACATAAAACACTACATAATACATAAAACATTATATTATACATCTATTAAATAAATAAAGTTGGAGTGTACACTAATTACTTTAAATATGTTTTTTTTTTGTTGTTTGTTCGGCTAATTTCCGAAGCTGCATCGATTTTGACGGGACTTTCACTGCCAGATAGCTGATAGAAAAAACAATTATTGTTTCGTGGAAAAAAGTTATGAAATGGAAAACTAAATCCGATTCTGTTAAGGAATGTTTTAACACAATGAAGTCCGCGGGCAGAAGTTAGTGCATTACAAGTTTTGGGCATTCGCTGCTGGGCAGTTTGCTGAACTGGGCCTATTTGGCGTAGCCATGAGATTAGTTTTCTTTTTTTTTCTTTCCTATCTTGTTTATTTTCTACTAGCTTGTGCCCTCGGCTTCACTCGCGTTAAATTCGGCGTAACACAGTTCCTCTTTCCTGATTTGCAGGTACCTGCTACCTGTAGTTTTTGTCCTTGCGCCTTATTTATTGTAAAAGCAATGCTAAGTTTTCCCTCTTCCTCCCTCATTTCTCACATTTAAAAAAAAAGTTGGTCTTCGTCTGTCTTACCCGTAACTATCTCTGTACCAAAATTTATCAAAATCGCTTTAGCCATTAAGGCGTGAAAACGTAACAAACAAACTCAACTTTGTTTTTGTAATATTAGTAAGGAATGAAATGAAAACTTCAATCTTATAACAACATTGTTATAAGATTGAAGTTTTCATTTTATATTTTTGAGTACACGTTCTAAATAAATAAATATCTTGGGACAACTTACACACGGCTATCTCATCCCAAGCTAAGCAGAGCTTGTGTTATGGTAACCAGTCAACTGATATACATACTTATATAATTTATAAATACATACATATTATAGATAAATCACACCCAGACACAGAACTAACAATCATGCTCATCGCACAAAGTTTGTCCTGGGTGGGAATCGAACCCACGATCTCCGGCTCAGCAGTCAGGGCCACTATCCATCAGACCAAAGAGGCCCGTCAAAATAAACATGTTCTAAATAAACCTGTTTTCTTTCTTTACAAGTTACGGTAGCCTAGACTTTTGCTGATAAAATACGCTATGCAAACGCCATGTTCAGATGCCTACATTAAATACAGTGTCTAGTTTCCAACTGTACCAAGCATTATTACGTAAGTTTCAAACAAGTTGATCAACTTTCAAAGTAAACTATGTGCTCTTGGTTCTAGCTAACTTGTATGAAACTAACTGTAATAGGTGCATAATTGGAGCTAACTGAGATATAACGATATAATACTGCAACTAATTCTGAAGCTATGGGATGGAAAAGAGGATTTACATTATCACGTATGGGGTAAATTTCCCTGCCGGGGTTGCGCTTTGTTCGAAAGAGATACCACGGCCCCGGAACGTAAAGGGAACAATAGAAGGAACATGGGTAAGTTTTAGTCAGTAAAAGCCTGACATGCCCCCCCGCTCCACCCAGAGCGGGGAAAATTAATTATTTGATAATTTCCCACCCGAAAAATAGGGGTATATTTCGGCGGCAGAAATCTCTCGCGTCCGGCCCTGGTCGGGATCGAGAGGGAATAGTAAGCGGTCAGCTTATTTTGCGAAGCAGTTATGCTAGCGAAGGAAATGGCCGGACTTTTGAGGGAGAGAACCTCATACAAAACCAGCCGACGTGGAAGACGCTCCGGGCGTCGGGCGCCCCGCGAGACGACTCCCGGCTACTGTAGATGCAGGCCTGTCCGTCTATTGACGACAGGCCGTGTCGACGCCGCGTTTGTTTTTCACGCGCGCCTCAAAGAGATGTCAGCAGAGAAGCTTGCCAGAGCCTGCGCCAGCCGGGGTTGCGGGTTGTTCGAAAGCGATACCACGGCCCCGGAACGTAAAGGGCAATAGAAGGAACATGTGTGGGTTTTAGTCAGTAAAAGTCTGACATTCCCCCCCGCTCCGCCCAGAGCGGGGGAAGTTATTTGATGATTTCCCACCCCAAAAAAAGCTCAATTCATAGTATTATCTGCATTTTTGAGAGTGAGAGTGAGAATTTATTCAAATTATATTCCTAACAGCTGGTACCAAAAAGTATTACCAAGATCCGTTCAGCTGCTTTGACGTGAAAGAGTAACAAACATCTATACATCCATCCATTTTCACAAACATTCGCATTTATAATATTAGTAGGACTTATATTTAATACGTGGCTCGTTCGTACCTCGCATAGCAATTACCACTAATTAATCACGTGCTAAGTCCGGACGATTCAATTAGTTCGTTCTGGAAACAGGTGAGAATGGTCAATTTAGCGTTAGTGTTAAGGTCATTAGTAGTAGTCTAATGATACAGAGTACTACGTTGTGAATAGGGACAAAAAACCCGGGCAAGTGCGGTTCCGTACAAACTTGCGACATAAACGGTTATATATTTTGACTGCGTAGACTTAGGCGCTTCGCCCACAAGATCAACAGTCGAGGTGCAGTCGAGGCGCAGGCACATAAGCGGTACGCCGCAACGAGATTATGATTTTGCCACAACTCCAAGGGACCACAGACTTAGGTTTATACGGTTTTCATTTCAAGTCGATACCTTTACCCGTTCCCCACATAAATGGTGAAAGTTATTTGATTATATTCTACTAGCTTTTGCCCGTGGCTTCGCTCCAGTTAAATCCGGTAGCGCCTTATTGATTTGTAATAGCAACGCTAAGTTTTCCTTTTTCTTCCCTCTTTCTCCCTCACATCCTTTTTTTTTTTCAAAAAAATATTAGGCTATGTCCGTCTCGGTTCCCAACTATCTCTGTACCAAAATTCATTAAAATCGGTTTAGCCATTAAAGCGTGAAGAGGTAGGTAACAAACAAACAAACTCACTTTCGCTTTTATAATATTAGTAAGGAAGTAAGGATAAGTAAGGATTCGTAAAAGGACCAAAGACATACAAAAAACATTAATATAGTATTGTTCCAGCTTATTCTGATAGTTATAGAAGACCACAGCATGCACATTAACATTAACAACAAATAAATTAATATCGATTTGAGATCAGAAAATAAGTGAAACGAATGAGAACATAAAATAGATTAAATTAGTAGTGACAATAACATTAAATGTCAGAAGAGAGTTTTTTTTTAATACCATGTTTAATTAAAAGTTTACCACACATGACAACACCTCTTTTTTTAAATGGAGTGTCAAAGTTCTTCTGATAAAATCTTTGCGCTCTCGTTTACACAATAGTTCTTCCGAAGGTTTTTACCGAAGGAAGCCGAAACTGAACCCGAAGCTTCGATCAACAAATACCGCGGCCCCGGAACGTAAAGGACAATAGAAGAAACATGGGTGGGTTTTAGTCAGTAAAAGTTTGACAATCAAAGTGTCAAAAGTTATTTTATTATTTGACCCAGCCACAAATAAAAAAAAAACTTCGATCAACCACTACCTGTACCATACCAGTGTGACGCTTTAATCCTAAGGTTTCTCACGATAATCATTTTACAACCCCACTAGTTACACATTCACCTCACAACCTCAGAATACATTGTCCTTCTGTCTTAACAAGTTGCCAGCAAATACCCAATTAACATCGACAAAGCAAGTCAAATAGCTCAATGACTGAGTTCACAAGAACATACAGAGCCAAGTTGCGGTACTGTACACAAAGCAACAATGCTTATGTATTAACAATGAAGCCGTTTATAAGTAAATAGTACTTTGGATCTCAAGAGATAAAATGATCAATTAATTTATTTATTTCGTTTAGATTTCTTTATGTTTCGTGCCAGCCAAATTTTATGCCAGCAATTGTTCTGTGGTGTGGTTTTTGGAACGAAGATCCTTACCTCGCGTTGCGATAGCGGGCTAGAAGGAAAAATTAAGACCAAAAGTTGTTACGACACTTTTTTCTATAGTTGTAAGCCGTGCGGTGTGCGCGTGTCTCTCTATATCTGTCATAGAAAGCAAGCCAGTTATTTTCGTTACATCTTTCTATTTTACATTGAACAGTGTGATGTCGCGACGATTATTTTTGTTGAGTGTATACAGGTTTTTTGTACATAAAAATCATAACTTCGTTACATTTTTTTTCAGTATTGGAAATCATCGTATGGCATCAAATCTGCCTCAGTACTTTGTACTTGAAGTGTTAAATAAATAACTTCTCCCGCTCTGGGCGGAGAAGGGGGGGTGTGAAACTTACTTTACTTGACTTCCCACCTTTGTTGCACCAACACTACCTGTTAGTAATGATACACCATGTACTTTAAACTGTTAGGTGCGACAAAGGGTAGACCGCATATGTTGAATGTTGTGCATCAAAATATGCAAGGATTGTCCGGCAAGGAATTAGAGTTAAGTTTGTTCTTAGAGAACTATGATGTTCAGGTATTATGTCTAACTGAACATTGGCTGAAGGAACATGAAGTAGTGTTTATCAATGATGAATTCTATACAGTACAGAGTGCATTTGTGAGAAGAAATGCTACTCGCGGAGGATCTTTAGTTCTTGTATCAAATAAGTTAAAATGTAAACAACGTTTAGATTTAGTAAATCTTTCCATTGAGCGCACTGTTGAGTTGTCTTGTGTTGAACTGGACCGATACTTTATAATTTGTGTTTATAGACCCCCTTCTGGTGATTTTACTTCTTTTGAGTCTGTAATGGAGGATTCACTTAATAAGTTAAAAGCAAGTAATAAAAATATAATTTTATGTGGAGATTTTAATGTTAATATTTTAGATGTTTCTCCTCTAAGTAGGCTTCTTAACCTGTTTAGATCTTTTAATCTAGTTAATTTGTTTTTTGAGCCAACTAGAATCACGGCATCGTCATCGACTTGTCTTGATAACATGTTTACTGATTGTGATGCTGAAAATAAATTAGTGTTAAATGATTTGTCGTCAGATCACTGTGGATTAATAACTAGCTTTCCTATGCCATCATCATGTAAAAAGTCTCGTAAAATAGAGTGCACGCCTTATACAGCTAGTCGTTGCAATAAGTTTAAAAATAATATAGCTCTTAAAGTTACACCGTCATTAGTAGAACACGGGAGTCCTAATGAAATCTATGAAGCCCTTTTTAATGTTGTGCAAAATGAGTACCAATCTGTTTTTAAGAGTAAAACTGTTAACTTTAGTGGACCTTCCGTTGGCTTCAACCAATGGGCTACGCCAGGAATTTATAAAAGTCGAGCTAGACTATATGAGTTGTATGGTCTGAAACGATACAGGTTTGATACTACTTTTCTAGAGTATGTTAAAAAATATTCAAAATTATTTAAAAAGATTTGTGTCATTGCAAAATCAAATTTTTTATGCGATACTATTAAAAATTCTAATAATAAAGTAAAAGCCACTTGGAAAATTATAAACAATGAAACGGGTAAATCGGTTCAACGAGAAAATCAAGTTGAAATAATGGTTGATAACAAATTAGTTAATAAAGCAGCGGACATAGCAGAGTCATTTAATAATTATTTTGCCAGTATACCGATAACTACGACTCGCTCCTTAAATTCATCACCGTCTAAAGCTCAAAATCTTTTGCAAACTAGCGTGCCTAAATGTGATCACGTATTTAGTTTTGATCATGTAACACCTCGTGATGTCGTTAATGTTTTTAATTCTCTTAAGTCGAAAAACACAGGTGATTATTGGGGCATTTCCATTAAACTTTTGAGTAATATTATCGACATTGTTGCCCCACATCTAGCTATTACTTTTAATAAATGCGTTGATTTAGGTACTTTCCCTGACCTTATGAAGAGCAGTAAAGTTATCCCTCTTTTTAAATCTGGCAATAAAAATGATATGGGTAACTTCAGACCAATTTCTATTTTACCTGCCTTTAGTAAGATTTTTGAAAAGTTAATACTCAAGCAGTTATTGAGACATTTTAATTTAAACAACCTTCTTCACAACGATCAATATGGCTTTACAAAAGGTCGTTCGACAACAGATGCGGGTGTTGCTTTGCTGAAGCACATATTTAATGCGTGGGAGAACGCTCAAAATGCAATCGGTATTTTCTGCGATCTCTCTAAAGCTTTTGATTGCGTTCACCATGACACGCTTTTACGGAAATTACATCATTACGGAGTTCAAAATGAAGCCTTAAATGTAATAGTCTCATACTTACAAAACAGATTTCAATGTGTAGATGTTAATGGCGCGAAATCTTCTGGGCTACCTGTTCTGCTAGGTGTACCTCAAGGCTCGATACTGGGTCCATTTTTATTCTTGGTTTATATTAACGACCTACCATATAATTTAAAGGGTATTTGTGACGTTGTTCTGTTTGCTGATGATACGTCTCTTATTTTTAAAGTAGATAGAAATAGACAAGATTTTAACGATGTCAATAGCGCGCTATCAATGGTCACGGATTGGTTCACGTCAAATAACCTTGTTCTTAATGCCAATAAAACTAAATGTATTAAATTCGCTCTACCCAATGTTAGAAATCTTGGTCCCAACATTGTCCTTGGCAATGAGAAGCTTAAAACTGTAGACTCGGCAGTGTTCCTGGGTATAACAGTAGATTCAAAATTACAATGGGGTCCACATATATCAAGCCTAGCGGGAAGGCTTAGTTCGGCCGCATACGCCGTCAGAAAAGTTAGACAATACACTGACGTTGACACGGCACGATTGGTCTATTTTAGTTATTTCCATAGCGTCATGTCCTATGGTATTCTGCTGTGGGGCAAAGCCGCTGATATCCAGAATGTATTTGTTCTGCAGAAGCGAGCGGTTCGTGCAATTTACCAGCTAGGTGCAGGGGTTTCCCTGAGAGATTTTTTTAAAGAGATTGGTATTCTCACTGTAGCTTCTCAATTCATCTTGGCCAACATTTTATACATTAGGCAAAATATTCATCTATATAGTAAAAACAGTGATATTCACAACATTAACACTAGAAATAAGCATAAACTACGTGCTCCCTTCCACCGGCTTCATAAAGTTCATAATTCATTTGTAGGGCTTGGTATAACTTTTTATAACAAGCTACCTTCTTCTTTGCTAGATTTGCCATTTAATGCATTTAAAGCTAAAGTAAAATCTAACCTTTGTTTAAAAGCATACTATTCAATTAACGACTATTTAGACGATAAGCATAGTTGGTCACTGTGTTGAACTCAAGACGATTATTATTATTATTTTTTCCTCTTCATGTTCTTTCGCCAAATTAGCTTATTGATATGTTACATGTCTTCGTCATGTAATTTTATATTTTTTTTTTCTTTATTTACTTGTTTCATTTTGTGTGTTTTTATTTATTGACATGTGGTTAACTAGTGACCTCGAGCATTGACTGAATATATATATATATTTTTTTTTTTGTTACTGTTATTGGTAAATCATTTTTATGCTTAGCTTATTTCTTTTGCACTATGGTCCTAGTTTATCACTTGATACTTCTTCACTGCACACTTAAGCGGGCACACCCGTTAGACTAGTGAATTTATTATTTAGACTTGGGTAATTTTATTTTTTTATTTTTATATATAATTGGTGTTTGCTAGCTTACAAGTGACAATGAATGAATTATTTCTTATTTTTTTTCTTTATAATTTATTGTGATAATCGGAATTGTATAAAATCTGGTTCTTCTAACCTGACAGACAGATGTGTTGCTGGGGAGTTTGTTCCGCCACTTCTTCTTCCCAGCTAAAACACTAGGAAGTGGCGAAGGGCAGGGCGTTTTTGTGGGACTGTCTCTTGTAATCTGACGTTCAAAAAGTGCTGATTATCAGCCTAATTTGAATAAATGACTTTTGATTTTGATTTTGATTTTTGACTAAAACCAACCCATGTTCCATCTTTTGACCTTTATGTTCCGGGGCCGCGGTATCTCTTTCGAACAACACGAAATCTCTAGGTGGTGGAAGTGTGTGTCTTGGTTTCGAACTCGAGACTTGGCACTCCAGCGGACACATCACTATCCGCCACTACTTATTATTATACTTAATGATCGAGACTACTTCAACCAATAATAACGATATTTCAAAGTTATCCGTGTGTGCCATATAAATAATTATTGCAAGTACCTACAGAAGATGTAAACAAGAAAGTCGATTCAGCGCGAATGTTTGTTTACTGCTACGACGTAGCAGTCAGCGTAGCAATAATAAGTGCTACGGCGTAGCAGCCACGTAGGCGTAGACCTCGTATAGTAATAGATAAGATCGGGTAACATTTCTTTTTTGAACTGTAAATAAGTGTATCCAAGGTTAGACAGAGAGACTTAAAGACAGATAGTATATTATAAATTGTTGATCCAGGTTATAAATTATCTGTGTGCTAAATTTCATCCAAACCCGATTTTTAGTTTTAGCGTAAAAATACTTGTATTAGTTAGGTTTTTTTTCTTTCACCATGTTCTAAAAGACTTTTATCGAAAACAATTTCTCCAACCTTCCACATGAGATGAAGCGATCAAAAGTTTTCACGTGAAATTGCGTTTGCTATCAAACAAAATTGAAATTCGGCACCATATCGAACAAAGTGTACAGTCTCAACAGAATTCTTTTAAATTATGACCACTTAGTTCAATGTTCTGTATTTTATCGGCACCTGAACGTCTTTGCAATTTTATCTACAAGAGAATCTTTTATACATATTAGGGATGAAACAGAAGATCAACTTCATACAAGGCGTGGTTAGAACTCAGAGATGCATTAGGACTCGTAAATTAGAACTCAGAGATACATCAGAAGAACTAGTGAATTTCAGTTGATGCGTGTTGTATGGACATAAATATTGGACAACTAGGAGATGGACTTGGATTAGATTTCTAAGAACACACATTTAACAGAACGATTTGTTACCAAGTTTTGATTACGATTTTTTTCGTCTTGTCCTGTCTATCTTTCGTAAATATTTAAATGATTTTGATATGGAAACAAATAACCTAGAAGCCTACTCCAACTTATTTGGAAAAAGGCTAGGCTGTAGGCAAAATAACGCAAACGCCTCAAAATTATTTATTATATAAAATAATTTATTTCTTACCGTGCCTACGTGCGTGCGCACTGTAGTCGACGCTTGTAGTCTATATTTTGAATTAAACAATTATTAGTACTAAAAATACCACTCTAAACCTCAGTGTTGCTTAAAAGCAACAATCCCTATTTTTGTTTCCTTTGTAAAAAAAAAACCAGAAATAATTGTCTTTTTTTATCCCCAATCCAAAAATCAAATAAATCCCAAATAGTTTATGAGTGATAGAAGGTCAACTTTTAAATCGTACGACTACTTGCAAATTTAACAATCAAACTTTGAACTAATGAGACTTCTGATATTTCTTTCCATTCTAATCTGATCCAAAGCAATCGTACCTCGTAAACTTAAAGTGTTTGTCTGCGGCTGAGTTTAGAACTTTTCATAAGGTATTATTATTCTTTTGCCAGAAGATCAACTCGTTCATCTCTCTTTGAGGCCATAGGCTGTGTGGGTTTCAATATACTTCGTCAGACAAGTAAAGTACATCTCACACCTCTTACCACAGCACTGGTTTCACTGCATCTCTAAAGATAGCTTTTTGTTTGAGGTGGGAAATCATCAAATAATTTCCCCCACTTTGGGCGGAGCGGGGGGGGGGAGTCACAGACTTGTACTGACTAAAACCCACCCATGTTCCTTCTATTGTTCTTTACGTTCCGGGGCCGCGGTATCTCCAAAGATAGGGTTTACATGGAACCTTTAGAAGGACTGAAAGAAAGGACAGTTATTCCCGTTTTACTCACAGGTTGACCACTGAAAACCAGCGCTGTGCTGTAGGCTTCCATGGCACGGCATCAAGCTGAGAGGTGACCTACCTGTCGCAGTCACGATGTGCAAGCTATTTTTATTTTGTCCCGTATATATGTATTTGTAAATGTTTGTGATGCTTTGCCGGCTTAATGTTTTTTTTTTTTTACTTGTTTGTGTTCGTCGTACTTTGCGACTTCTAAATGTTCTTTCTTTCTTTCTTTTCCTTATTTTGAAAGAGATTCCAGAAATAATATCCGTACTAATCCCTTTTTATGGCCACACGGCACAAAAATAATAATAAAAAAAAAATTAGAGTTGTCAAGGGACACCCGGATGGAACGAAGTTGCTATAGAAATGAAAATATCTGGCTTGCTTTCTATAAGAGAAAGAGAGAGACAGACAGACAGAGAAACATGCGACGCCGCACAGCTTACAATAGCTTACTATAGCAAAAAGTGTCGTGACAACTTTTCGTAAGAATTTTTTCCGTCTAGCCCCCTTTCACAACGCGCGATGAGGAACTTCGTTCTAAAAACGGAACTCTTATTGGATCACTTCGTCTGTCTGTCTGTATGTTTATCAAGACACTTAATCTCGGGAACGCGTTGTTTTATCGTATTGAAATTAAAACCATATACTCAACTTTTTAGTCCCCTTGTGCTGTGAAAAAATAAACCCTCTAAATCTACGAAGACAAAACATATGGCTGATAATGTCGCAAGTTTGTACGGAACTCTCGGTGCGCGAGTCTGACTCGCGTTTAGCCGGTTTTATTTATTTTATGAGGCGGATTATATCTTCAAGATTGGCAGCTACATCTTTTTTGCCTGTTTTTTTTGGTGTGTTATCCTCTTGACAATATTTTGCTGATGTTTGTAGCTATAAACGAAGACCCACTTGGAATCGTGTTGACTTTACGACGCGATGTATCAGAAATTCCTGAGGACCAGCACAAACGCGCCATGTAAAAGTTACGTAATTACTTTTAAATAGAAAAATACTTTTTTGACATGTAATATTTTCATAATATTGAGAATTTCATTCATAAATAAGAATGATACTGGTCGTGCTTGTTGCAAACAATAAATTTGATAAAAATGCTATAGGAAATTGTGTTTTCAATTGATAAATCTACATATTTATTTAGTTAACGTAAGGCTTATGTACTGTATTGTTACCTCCTTGCCCCTTACTAAGAATTTTCCTTGTATCGTGTGTGCGTTTACAAACATTAAGACTATCATACACAAACAACCAGAACCGAAGCAGCTACCTGTAGGTTATACAAACATTTATTCCATGCGATCATCGAACCCGCGACACATAGCATAGCAGTCGATAGCACAGCCACTGCGCCACTTGTGCCGTCAATTTTACAAGTAAATATCGTGAAAAGATCTCTTCCTTATTTACTCCGACCCATCCTACGCACTTCTATTAATTGAGTAAAAGGTCAAATATTTGAACAAACATGCCTTTGAAGTTTTCCTTTATTGAAGGTTTCTACCTTATTTACTGATATTATTCTACATTAAATTAAGGCAGCCATATCAGCCGTTTGTTTGCCATAGAACACTCAAAATATGTGCTGTAATCACTTTAACAAACTACCATATAATAAAATTGTAATACGATAAATATTGTTTGTCCCAAACAAAAATAGCCCTTAAGTCTGTAACGTTAAGATTGAAAGTCGCATTAAGCAGGGGAAGATAAGAAGTTTAGTCCAAGGCATGTTTTGAAAGTCGATGATTGATGAGAATGGAAGCAACTTTGATGCCAGCAGACCCCGTGTTATGGTAAAATATTAATGATGGGGTGAAAACAAAAATATGCGGCAAAAGAGGGTTCATAGAGACGGGCTCAAGGATAATAGAGCTCTCTCCAAGGTCATGGTCATTTGTGATGTTCTTTAAGCAGTTCAGAGTGGGAGCTTTATTTATACGTGTCCAGTTATTGGCCTAGATATTTTTTTAAAGTTGTCGTTCCCTAGGAATTTCTCTTGTATCGTGGGTCGGTTTACAAACAATTAATTGACGGCACGGTTGGCGCAGTGGCTGAGGGATTGCCTGCTGCGCTGCGTGTCGCGGGTTCGATTTCCGCACGAAACAAATATTTGTATGACCTGCAGATAGTTGTTTCGGATCTGGCTGTTTGTGTATGTGAGTTTATATGTTTGTAAACGCACCCACGATACAGGAAAAAATCTTAGTGTGGGGCTAAGTATTCTAAAAAAAAAACACACGTACACAAACAGCCAGACCCGGAACAACTATCTGTAGGCCATACAAATATTTGTTCCGACACACAGCGCAGCAGTCGATCGCTCAGCCACTGTGGCAACCGTGTAGTCAAAGTTTGGAGTTGAGGATTTATTTGCACTCTATTCAGTGATTAGTGAATAGAACTTTCCAATAGAGAAGACCGTTAAAAGCTAATTGTAAATACTGCAACCATAGTTGGCTTTCAATCTGAGCGATGAGGTCAAGCTATTTTGAAGTATAAAATTATATTATTGGATATTCAAGTAACGATAATACTTGGGATTAGCCATGTTTGACAGTTGTCAAATGAATTCCTTTTTTTCTAATTGCATATCATCAAAAAACTTCTCTTACTCTGGGCGGAGCGAAAGGAGTGTCAGAATTTTACTGAATAAAACCCATTTATGTTTCTTCATTTAAAAGAAGTAAAGAAAATAAGATTACATATTTGGTACATACCACAAGCGCACACAAAATTAAACAAAGAAAGAAAACAAATAAAAACACAACATTCAATAAAAAAAAAGACTAAAATCCAAACTCTTATGTTTGGATTTTAGTCTTAAAGGACTATTTTCTTTAGGAGAAAATTGTGGTGTTTTTCACGGCTGCTCCAAATAGGCCCAGTTCAACATACAGTAGGCCTACTATGACATCTTAAAGCAGAACTTATTCCACTGAGTGAAAGAGATGGTGCTAGACACCCTGTATAGCTCTGTCTCTTTCCCTCAGCGAAATAAGTTCTGCTTTAACACGTCATGGTAGGGTAGCTGCTGGGCAACTAGTGATCGACTCGAGCGGTAGTTATTATTTAGCCATGAGCTCATTTGGTCAAACTAATAGTCTTAATATGTGGTGCCGCGGTAGCGCTTAATTTCGCTTAATATGTTTTTGTTTAAATTTACAAACCTGTTTCCATGAGATAACGCGGCGGTTTGATATTGGTAAATCCTTATTAATTTGGTATTATTAATAGGTTTATAGCAGAATGTTTGTGTTGACTTTAAACTTTTATCTTGGTTTTGTCATCTATCGGGACAGTTTTTTATATTAATTTATTGATTATAAAGTTTTTGATCTGTTTTAAATCACCATTGTCTTCTTAAATAATTTCAATTTTTTTGCTGTACTATCCTTACGAATATTATAAAAGCGAAAGTGAGTTTATTTTTGGTACAGAGATAGTTGGGACCTTGGAGACGATCATAGGTTAAAAAAAGTAAGAAAATCGGGTGAAAAAAAAAAATATCTTTCACTCGCGTTGCTTCCCGCAACGCGAGAGAAAGATATATTTTTTTTATCATCACGCGGGTTAAAGTTAGCGTTAGCTCATAGTAACGGACGAAATCGCGGGCGGAAGCTAGTTATTAATATTCTTTCAGATGTAGAGATTTTTACATATAATTGAACACGCACCCCTCTGTCAAGAAAGTGCTTTAAAGAACTATAATTGGGACACCACCCTCCCAGATATATCTGGGAGGGTGGTGTCCTAGGGTTATAACCCTAGTTATCCAATACAGAAAGCACCTGAATCTTTAATCTCCGTCTGGCGGCGGAATAATTTCTCCATTTTGAAAATGAAATTTTAACCGAAATATTTGATGTAACAAATGCAAATTGAGTCGAGTAATTCATCTATTTGGTTTGATTTTAATTCAAATACCGTTGGTTTGCGGGCTTTGCATAATTTTAGTTATTAATTCCACACGGAAAACTCACTTATAGACTTGGCATTTCGACTATTCTAAATCGGAATATGGTAAAGTAAAGTAAAGATCGGATCATTTCTTTTATTTACTTTGTTTTTGACGATTGTCCGGCAGTTTGAGTACTATAAGCGACCTACACAAATGTCCTTTTTTTGGTAATGATCGTCGTGTCGTTGAGCTCCTTGGGTTATGAGTTGAGATACACGATAACTGACAAATGCTTGCACTGACTGGACAGGTCCACTCAATCTATGTGGTGCTTTCTTAAAAATATCATTTCAGACACTATCTGCATAGTCCTCATGTAAGTTGACCAAGATTTTTTTGTGTAGACCTTAAAAGAGACTATGATCTCTGAGTTTGTTTCGGCTGTTTCTTCTCAGAGTACTAGGGTTCGAAACACCGGCCTCAGCAAGTTTAAAAAAAAGACGTGTAAAAGTGTTTGTGATAACCTACTTGCAAAATAAACATCACTTATCAAAGGGTATTTTTTTAGGGATCCGTACCTCAAAAAGAAAAAACCAAAACCTTATTTGATTACTTTGTTGTCCGTCTGTCAAGATCTTTTATCTCCGGAACATGTGGTGGTATCGAGTTGAAATTAAAAACATATTCTCAACTCTGTGGTCTCTTTGTGCTGTTAAAATATAATCATCCCTCTGAGTCAAAGACATGGCTGTTTAAGTGTTTATGTCGCAAGTTTGTACGGCACTCGGTGCGTGAGTCTGACTGGCTCTTGTTTTAAGATTCGAAGAACTTTAATAAATAAAAAAAAAAAAAAAACGTTGCTCCACTCTAGGATGTCTCCTGTATCGTGGGTGCGTTCACAAACATTTAAACTCACATACACAAACAGCCAGACCAGGAGTAACTATCTGTAGGTCATACAAATATTTGTTCCGTGTGTCGGCTGCGCCAACCGTGATATCACCGTCAAATTGAAATTAAACTCAGAATAATGCTTAGAATATCAATGTACCGCATCTACATTTTGCTAATAATTTTAAGTCCCTGTTCTCGTTTAATTGACGTTTTAGATTATTTATTTAGGCAAACCAACTAAATACATACAAAATCATTCGTAGTGAGTAACATCTGCAATATTTACAATAGAATTGCATGCATCTAAATTAAAGGTGAGCACAGCATTTTATATAGATCAGACTATACAATAATAATCAATAAAAGGATCTTAACAATTATTAATATGGTCTATTATACTTAAAACACAATTACCTAATTAGATTGGGAATTATGATTAATTAAATAAATTAAATTAGATAAAATAGTGCTAATAATATTATAAATGCGAAAAACATAATACAACACACATAAGATAAAGAAAATAATATAATAGGGCAAGAATTACATCTTATTGAGCACAGCTCTTTTAAAGTTAGTAATGCTGCCTGAAAATATGTCCATCTCACAATCGTGAAATACTATATGTCGTTACACCTTCTGAGAATATAGGAGAGAGGGGCATTTCTCCCGTACTTCGTTTTGCGGCTACCAGGAGCATAAGGTTTATAATTATGAAGTCTATTATATTAGCAAAGAGCAAAGCCAGGAATCTTATTGGCTATATTTGAAAGAAAATATCAAATAATACTGGTATTCAGCTGCATCCGGCAAGACTGGAAGACGACCCCACTGTATGTTTTAAAGAGATACCGCGGCCTCGGAACATAAAGGGTAAAAGAAGGAATATGTTCGGCTTTCAGTCGGTAATAGTCTAACACTCTCTCCCGCACAGGTTGGGGAAGTTATTTGAAGATTTCCCACCCGCAAAAAAGCTACCTCTGTATGCTTCATTTAGTATTTTCTTATTTTACATCGAGTAGCAGGTGCGATTTACGTTCAAACGAAACGATCTCAAAGAAAATTCGGAATGAAAAGCCGAACTCTCCACCTGTGTCGATTGACTGCAAATTTTAATCTCTTTTTCGTTATTAAAAACAAGAGCGAGTCAGTCATTTCTTTTTTTTTCTGTTGGGAAATCATCCAATGACTTCCCCCGATCTGGGCGGAGCGGGGGGGGGCATGTCAGACTTGTACTGACTAAAACCCACCCATGTTTCTTCTATTGCCCTTTACGTTCCGAGGCCGCGGTATCTCTTTCGAAAAACCCGCAACCCCGGCAGGCAGTGGCTTTGGCAGGCCCCTCTGCTTTGTTGACATCTTTTTGAGGCTCGCGTGACTCTCCACCTGTGTCGATTGACTGCAAATTTTAATCTCTTTTTCGTTATTAAAAACAAGAGCGAGTCAGTCTCGCGCATCGAGGGTTCCGTAGAAACTTGCGACATAACCAGCCATTTCTTTTGACTGCGTGGACTTAGAGGGTTTTTTTTCACAGCACAAGGGGACCACAGAGAACCTTATTCAAACTTAGTCGCTGCGGGAGATGCTTTGAGCGTCGGGAGACTCCCGGCCGGTCTGTGGACGGTGAGCAATGAGTAGCTCACCGTCCGTCTGTGTGTATGTTGTTTCACGCGAGCCTCAAAGAGATGTCAGCAAAGCAGGAGGGCCTGCCAAAGCCACTGCCTGCCGGGGTTGCGGTTGTTCGAAAGAGATACCACAGCCCCGGAACGTAAAGGGCAAAAGAAGGAACATGGGTGGGTTTTAGTCAGTACAAGTCTGATAATCTCCCCCGCTCCGCCCGAGAGGGGGTGGGGGGGAGTTATTTGATGATTTTCCATTCCCAAAAATCAATCTAATGATGGTACTGAAAATGGGAAATGACACAACACTGAATATGCGCTTGCAAATCAAAAAGAGGTTAATTAATCAACAAATCTGATTATAGCTCTACGGGCTGATTGCAGATAATATAATAAAAAATAGCAAACCCTTTTAATTGACAAATATAATTATCACGGGGTATAATAATCAAAATGAAAATATTTTTATTTCACATATCCCTACATGGACACTTATAAAACGTGGAGGAAAGGTGCAAGGTTCGGGTAAGTGGTTTCCTATGGAGAAAAACCGGCAAGAAACTCTATGGTTCCTATTTTAAAATCATTTGATTTTACAATGTCGTTGTTACACCGTTAGAAATGAGAGGACAGTGGGCCCAACAATGACTCATTTGCTTACTTTACAAAACGTAAAATAACATAAGAGATTAACAAGCTTCGCAATAATCTACTAGTCGGTCATTTTTCGGTACTGACTGGATTGTGGAAGTCAGTTAGGCTGTCGCTTTATGTAGAATACTTGATTACACGGTTGGTGCAGGGGCTGAGCGATCGACTGCCGCCCTACGTGTTGCGGGTTCGATCCCAGCACGGAACAAATATTTGTATGGCCTACAGATTATTGTTTCGGGTCTGGCTGTGAGTTTAAATGTTAGTGTGTGTGTGGACAACGTTTAAAAAAAAAACTAGTTTTCAACTGCATTCGATTAGACTGTTAGCCTATTCTGGAGCGACCCTGGATGGCCTGGAGGCTTGGCATATGAGATGAATGTATTCTTACTAATATTATAAAAGTGAAAGTGAGTTTGTTTGTTACCTCTTCACGCTTTAATGGCAAAACCGATTTTGAAGAATTTTGGTACAGGGATAGTTGGGAACCAGGAGACGGACATAGGCTATTTTTCTTTTAAAAAGGGTTTGATATGAGGGAGAAAGAGGGACGCAACGGGAAAACTTAGCGTTGCTATTAAAAATCCATAAGGCGCTACCGAATATAACGCGAGCGAAGCCGCGGGCAAAAGCTAGTGTTATATAAATCTAAATGGCAAGGTTTCTCTTTAATAAATATACATTTTCTTCTTCATCAAAAAAAGCCTAAGGGGTGATAATTTAAGGCGCGTATTTAAGAGTACCTTCACTTTCATATCGCGATCAAACGTCAGAATTGTACAAACCTATCTAAATTACACCTTTGTATTAAGCTTAAGAGAATGGTAAACCTTTATTTGCTTTGTTTTAAGGTTCATTTTGGATCGCATGGTACTTATCTTTATATGAAGGTACGGAATAGAATATTTGAGGTTTTTCCTTCGTTATTCGGTTATATGTATTTCTATAGGATATCTTTTTCACATGTTTTAGGGCCAAATGAGGACCTCGTGGCTTAATAATCGATCGAATCGGATCGATCTTTAGGTTAAAAGTCGTGCTTGCCTAAGTTTTTTTTTTTGAACGTTGCTCCACACTAGGAATTTTTCCTGTATCGTGGATGCGTTTACAAACATTTAAACTCAAATACACAAATAGCGAGACCCGAAACAACTACCTGTATGTACTACTAGTACAAATATTGGTTCCAACTTGTAGCTGAACATCGCCGAAATATCGGAATCTCGAAATAAATACCAGACGTTTCAAGTGCTAATTATAATGTTAATAACCATGTCAATTCAAAGTTTCTGACGTTCTTATTGTCTAATCCATTCTTAATTTTTTAGTTATGTTCACAAAATAAATGAATTTTAATGTGAACATTATTAAACTATCAACATTATTAAACTGTCTGTTAACATTATTAAACTGTCAACATTATTTAACTGTCATTATTTTGGGACACGTTGTATGTTTCAGTTGTCCGACATAAAACTTGCATTCAGATAGCGAAAATCTTTTCCAACGTTTACAAAACAAGCCTCTGAATTTCAACCCCTACTCAATTACTCGTCAAACAATCATATCTCCGCAATATTTCCCTTATTTGCTCACCGTCTATATTGCGTCTTCTTACAATAAATAATGGAAGCGAGCCTGCTCAGCGGTGCATCTCATTCTGAGCTCAAATTGTATTAGATGCGCGTCAGCGGTCAAAGTGAAGACGCTTTTGCCATCGAATAAATAATCCAGACGGTTGGCTTCATGCAACGAGCGAAAGAAAGGCACACACATGAAAGCGCACTTTAACCAGAAAATGTATGCGCTTCGGCGATGTTTGTGTTTCAAGAAAGCACTAACGTTGCACGTGGCGCTGCACAGTAACCTTAAAACCGTTTCTAAATACCACACTGCACATGTTGTGTGAAGACTCTAGATAATTAGGTTTTTAGAGTTTTTGGCGGAACGGTTGGCGCAGTGGCTGAGCGATCGACTGTTGCGCTGCGTGTTGCGAGTTTGATCCCCGCTCGGAACAAATATTAGTATGACCGGTAGTTGGCTTGAGTCTAGCTGTTTGTGTATATGAGTTTAAATGTTTGTAAACGCACTAAACACGAAACTCCTAGTGAGGATAACGTTTTCTTTAAAGAAAAGTCACATAGAGTTTTTAATCCATAACTTAATAATGGTTAGGTTTTCAACGATTGTAACAGCTCTTTATATAACCTAACTACAATACTTTCACAGGTTTTTACATCTTATGACTGTGGCTTTGTTCTTTTGTTTTTGTCGTTCTAGAGTGCCTGTAACGGTTTCACTAAATGATATAAATGTTTGGAGTTTGATATCACGTGTCATATGCGAAGTAAGACGATTATGGCTGAAGGGCATACTTTTCTTGGATAATCTGTAGTTACCGCAATAATGGCACCAGTAGAAAAAGCGCTTTTTTGGAATGGAAAGTCATCAAATAACTTCTCCCGCTCGGGTGAAACGGGGAGAAGTGTTAGACTTTCACTAAATAGAAGCCATGGGCCAATAGGGGCCATGGTATTTTTTTCGAACAACCTTTAACCCCGGTTAAGCGGTTGACCTTCTGTGGCTTTCTATTTGTGAACAAAGTGAAAACGCTTTGTTTCTGATTGCTATTGTTATTTATTGCGTATTTTAAAACCATGTAATTAAAATATGATTAGAACATGCTTGTATTACTTTGTAATGTTTGTTGGTTCAATATGGTTATCTTTGTAACAATATTTTCTAACTTAATGGGTTTAGTCAAATTATTCTGATATCATTATATGAGTACGTAAATCTCACTGTTGGTCAGGTGGCGACGGCTCGTTCGTGTACCACGCGCGCCTCAAAGAGTTGTTAGCAAAGCTGAGGGGCCTGCCAGGGCCACCGCCTGCCGGGGTTGCGGGTTGTTTGAAAGAGATTCCACGGCCTCGGAACATAAAGGGTGTAAGAAGGAACCCACTCAGGGTTCTAGTCAGTAAAAGTCTGTCATTTCCCCCCTCACCCGTCCCCAGCCGGGCATGTTATTTGATGATTTCCCATCCGCAAAAAACAAAATGCTCACTGTTTTGAATAAGTCAATTTGCAAATGGATACAAATTATTGATACATGTAAATATAGTATTTGGACGTGTCTAATAAAATTGTCGTCTCGATAAAGTTCTTCGTGTTTGTTTTTATTTTGTAAAAATATCTTTTGTTTGCAAAATAATGTTAACATATATAAATAATTGCATGTATTTGTAAACCTTTTTTCGTATTAAAAGAAAAAAAAACTACCAAAGCTTTTTTTATCAAAACGAAATAACGTTGCAATGTCTTTCATATCAGTGAAAAAAATACATATTTTAATAGATAAACTAGCTGTGCCCAGCGGTTTCACCCGCTGCTCAGCTCCTTTTCTGCAGAGGAGTATGAAAAATAGATGTTGGCCGATTGTCAGACCTACCCGATATGTACACAAAATTTCGTTTAAATCGGTCCAGCCGTTTGGGAGGAGTATGGGAACGAAAACTGTGACACGAGAATTTTATATATTAGATCTTGCCATTGTGATCATAAACCATACATATACAACATAGTTCCACGTTCCATAGCCCCAAATATCTCCTCAATGAATCATTACTCCGTCCTCTATCCTCCATAATCCGGACGCCATATTTTCCGTACAATAGCATCGGCTTTTTTGAGTAGCCTATTTGTATTCTGTCCGGTTGTCGCTCGCTTCAGTCGAGGGTTGACCCTAGACTACTGATCGTATGTATGGAATAACCCTTTTGTGTTTATTAGTATTTAGTTGTTAACTTCAGATTTATGAAGAGGTATAAGGTAAAGTACGGTCGCAACAAAATTGGGCCAAAGTAACAACCGATTGGGAACAACAGGACCTGGCGACGGAGTGGGCCCAGAAGGAGATGTGTGACGAGCTGGACTTCCACGTAAAAGATTGGGCCCCAACAGCAAACGACAGATTAAATGGGAAGAAGGAAGGGACGCCTTTGCCCTGCAGTGGGACACGTCTGGCTCATAATAATAATAATCTGATATCTGCCAATGGCTTAATTGCCAAGAGCCTCGACCAATACCTGAGGAGGCTCTCGTTAGGCAGCTGGATCATGAACTTGATACAGAAAGCGGTACTCCTGGACACGGCTCGTATTGTAAGGAGGTTCCTTTCTCTGGAGCCCTGACCGCCGGTAGCTTGGACCCTGTTCCCGATACCGGTGGGCTAGTATTTTTAAATTTTTAAATGTTTTTTTTTTAATTTTTGTGTTTAAGAAATATTTAAAAATGTAATTATATGTTGAAAAATAAATAAATGAAATAATAAGGTGAGAAAAAAAAAAGAATTATGTTTTTTCTTTATTTCTCCAGTTATGGTATTTCGTAAGTCAGTGACTTTGTTTGTTTAAATTCATTTTATTATGACTGTTGGAAGTCGGTAGTTTTGTTTTGCAAAAGAATTTTCTTTGGTTGAGATATCCTACACATGATGTCATCAATATAATAATGTAGAAGAAGAAAACTCATAGACTATGCAAGTAAAGTTAATAATATTAACTACCGCGCTAGTTCAAGGCCATCAAGCAACGATAAAATATCTGATAGTGTTATAAAAAATGGTTACCTTTAAAACATAAAGGCATCTCACACGATAAAGTCTGTTGAATATTGTTGACACCTGAATATGAAAAATACCGAAGATTGTGCAACAAAGCTGAATCAAATAACCTGTGATGTCAGTGATTTTCAATGTCATAAAAATGTTTAACTCTGAAATCAGTTTTCATCCCCACTCTTTTTTATTTGCGGATGGGAAATTATCAAATAACTTCCCTCGCTCCGGAAGAAGCGGGGAGGGGGGGGGATATCGACTTTTATTGACTAAAATCTACCCATGTTCCTTCTATTGCCCTTTACGTTCCGGTGCCGCGGTATCTCTTTCGAACAACCCGCAACCCCGGCAGGCAGTGGCGTTGGCTGGCCCATCTGCTTTGCTGGCATCTCATATTAGATGACGTGAAACACGAACGCGCCGTCGATACGGCCTGTCGACACTAGACTAGACGGACGGACGGTGAGCTACTCATTGCTCGCTGTCCACAGATTCGTATCTACGGTAGCCAGGAGTCATCTCGGAACGCACGATGCCCGGAGCGTCTCCCTCGGCGGTTCTAGTTCTAGTCAAGTACTAAGAGTTCATTCAACCAATTTAACATTGAAATAATAAAATATCATCTTAGAAAATTCCAGAAAGATGTAATAAAGAGACACTTAACAAGTTTTAGCTAAAGAAACACGTGGACCATATTATTGACTGATAAGAGGATATTGCTTGTTCGGATTGTAATGAGATTTTTGGCTATTGGCTATCTTTATAATGATAATACCTGTGGGCTGATATTTTGATTAGAGGATAATTTGGCTTATTGTGGACTAGTACAGGCAAGTGACTTCGCTCACTTGCCGGTCGTAAAAATAAAAAATACATATTAAAATAGCCTGGATCTATTCAAGTCACAAGTTTAAATTGCCGTTTATTAATTACTAGCTGTTCCCCGCGGTTTCACCCACGCTGCTCAACAGCTGTTATATAGTCTATAGCCTTCCTCAAGAAATGAGCTATCCAACACTAAAAGAATTTTCCAATTCCAACCAGTAGTCCCTGAGATTAGCGCGTTCAAACAAACAAACTCTTCAGCTTTATAATATATACTAGCTGTTCCTCGCGGTTTCACCCACGTTGCTCAGCACCTGTTGGTCGTAGCGTGATGTTATATAGCCTATAGCCTTCCTCAAGAAATGGACTATTCAACATTAAAAGAATTTTCCAATTCCAACCAGTGGTCCCTGAGATTAGCGCGTTCAAACAAACAAACAAACTCTTCAGCTTTATAATATTAGTATAGATAATATATAATATAATAAAATACCTATTATATAAAATAGTATAGAAGTATAGATAAGTATATAAGTATAGATTAAGTTTTTTTTTTTTTTCCTTTTGGGGTACGAAACCCTTAAACTAAATATTTCCATTATTTTGCGAGTGTCAGAATTGTACTGACTAAAAGTCTCCTATATTCCTTCTGTTGCCCTTTATGTTCCGGGGCCACGGTATCTCTTACGACCAACCCGCAACACTAATTAATATCTCTGCAAGTTTAGCTTAACCTGCCACTCGTAATTTTTAATGAACCATAATGAACAAAGAACAGAAAATACTAACTGTAAATGCACACACTTAAATTCTTAACAAAAATATATTTCTGTCTCCTGAAAATACAATAAAATTGAATGAAAGCCGTTCAATGTAGCGTTCGAATACGGGCAATACGCAGAACATGGTAAACGACAAAGAATTCAATTTGGCTGCGTGTTGTACCAAATTGAACATATGTTCGACTTCGTGGTTAGATAATGCATTTAAGCTATATGGTTTGGTGGACAAGGTAGGAAATGAAAACGTTTGTTTTTTATGGAGGTACCTTTCAGCAGATAGGAAATCATCAAATAACTTCCCCTGCTCTGGGAGGAGCCGGGGGGGGGGTCTGATTTTTACTTATTAAAACCCACCTGCTTTCTATCTTTTGGGCTTTACGTTCTGGGGATCTCTTTCACACAACACGCAATCCCGGTAAGGATATGTTGCTACCTTACGTAAGAATGTTTGTATGGGTACCATGGTTAATTGACCACGGGTTGAGTTTGACCACTGAAAACCAGTACTGTGCTGTGGGTTCCCATAGCATAGCATAGCATTATGCTGAGTAGTGACCTACCTGTCGCAGTCACGACGTGCAAGCTATGTTTATATTCATCTTTTGGACGACACGGTTGGCGCAGTGGCTGAGCGATTAACTGGTACGCTGCGTGTCGCAGGTTTGATCCCCACACGGAACAAATATTTGTATGGCCTACAGCTAGTTGTTTCGGGTCTTGTTGTTTGTGCATGTGAGTTTAAATGTTTGTAATCGCACCCATGATGCAGTAGAAATTCGTAGAGTGGAATAACTTTTTTTTAAAGAAAAATAAACTATGGGGGTTTCAGCTAAACTATGATGTAAAACATCGCATCAGCTTAATGTAAACTCAAGATAAGACCACCCAGTTCGTAAATAATTTATCAAAAATTAACTAAAATATTTACAAACATTGCCTAGCCTAAGGCCTAAAACTCAGACTCGGTAACTACATAAATGTGTACCTTTACCAAAACAGAATTTTACGAAAAACCCTCTTTCATTTTTGCCAACCTTACTTATTTTCATTTTCATATTCGGTCCCCAAATTCATTATTCAGTACTTCGGCAAAAGCTTGCATCTAAATAGTTCAATGTTATTTCATTTCATAATAGAATAAAATTCTGTTGTACAGTTTTGTATTTCAATTAGACCGTTGTTTTCAATTTCGTATTCAATTTGTTTTCGAGCCAGTTTACTGGTGAATTATTTTCATTGACTTCGAATGGATTAAATTGTATTATTGTGAAATATTTTCTAAGTGAACTAAATTGTTATTATGACGTCGTGGCGCGTGTTACAGAGTGGTAATTTTAGTTTTTTTTTTAATATTAAAAACCGTCCAAGTGCGAGTTGCATTCGCGCACAAAGTGAAACTTGCTATATAAACTGTAATATCTGTTGACTGAGATAGACTTAGGGGTTGATTATTTCCCAGCTCTTATTGACCATAGACTTGGGTATATATACATATATAGTTTTAATTTCAATTCGATATCTTCACGCGTTTCCAAAAAAAAAGGTCTGTAGATACAGACAGAAGGACAATAAAGACATCCTTTAAGGGATCCGTTTTTTCCATTGAGATACGGAACTCTAAAAATCAGCGTGAACTAAATATCTTTGATAACTAGTAATAATATATCTAATATATAAAATTCTCGTGTCACAGTTTTTGTTCCCATATCATACCTACTCCTCCGAAACGATTGGACCGATTCAAACGAAACTTTGTGTACATATCGGATAGGTCTGAGAATCGGTCAACATCTATTTTTCATACCCCTAAGTGAGCAGCGGGTGAAACCGCTGGGCACAGCTAGTGTTACAATATAACTGCACTCAATTGCCGCCACGGCAGACAGCCCGCTTGTGCGTTCGCTGGTCGATCGAACCAGATCGCTTTTACTATTAAGTACTAACATAGGCTAAGAATTTTGTTACTAACACACTGGAACCATGTTGTCTTTATCAACTCCTCCGAAACGGCTGGACCGATTTAAACGAAATTTTGTGTACATCTCGGGTAGGTCTGAGAATCGGCCAACATCTATTTTTAATACCCCTAAGTGAGCAGCGGGTGAAACCGCTGGGCGCAGCTGGTAAAAAATAAATATTATTATAACACAGCTGGTCGATCGAACCAGATCACTATTTACTATTAAGTACTAACACAGGCTAAGAATTTTGTTACTAACACACTGGACCCATGTTGTCTTTATAATAAATAAATATATTATTATTATAACACAAAAGACAAACACAAAAAGTAGAGGTACGATGATTTCTGACCACAGCTCTAAAACTCTGATTAGCTTGACAAATCATATGTTTGTCGTGCGACTGCCTATCTGACTTTCATAACCCCGTTAGGACTGGGTAATGTGAGACACCTTGGTAAGACTGGGCTTCGGGCCTACCTAATGACCGTCACAGATCTATAACTGACAGCCAAGATTATTAGTTTTACGAGCTTTTCGAGGCACAAAGCATGAATTTGGTCACCCATCCATAGACAAACCTAGAAGATTGACCGGAGTAGTTTTTATTTCTCTAGTTTAAATCATAATTAAAGTATGTTGCAACACTTTTGCTGCCCAGAACTCAGTGTATGAGTGCGAAGTACATTGTATAATTTGGACTGTGCAGCGAAAGGGTTAAAACTTCATCAAATAATACATTCCTAACCCTCGAATACTAAAACGTCACTCAAAATGTGAGGGCTGCTTAACATTTGAGCAGCTCTTAAACTTTAGATTTTGTATGGTCAAACGTCACTTCTGAGTCTCTGTTAAACTTAAGTGGGACTTAAATTTTGAGTGACGTTTCAGTATTCGGGGGTTAGTTTGTCTATACTCAACCTGTAACTCTGAAAGATGACCCTGAAAATTCGCTACAGATAAAACAAGAACAACAGATCAAGATTTATGGGACCCTGCTGATCCCATTATGGACAGTCGTCTTTATAAAGATAGATTGCAGCTGAAAGCTTTATAGAGAAACTAGCTGTAGCCTGCGGCTACGCCCGCGTAGACGTTGAATTTATTTCATTGAAACATAGTACGGGTATTAAAAAGAAACCTAGGTTGTAATCCAATATGTGTGTGAGATTTATCAAAATCTGTTCAGTAGTTTTTGCGTGAAAGTGTAAAAAAATCCTAATATAAAAACTCCTAATAATTCATAATACTATTACTGGCTTATGCCCGCGGCTTTGTCCGTACGTAATTTGGTAATTGATCCAGGTGATCGTACTACCGGTATTAAAAATATATTTTATAACAGGTTATAAACTGTGTATTTGAGTGCCAAAAACCGTTCTGCAGTTTTCAGAAGAGAGAAGGGGTTTTTTAATAGCCATCCTTACTAATATTATAAAAGCGAAAGTGAGTTTGTTTGTTTGTTACGTCTTCACGCCGAAATGGCTGAACCGATTTTAATGAATTTTGGCACAGAGATAGTTGAGACCCTGGAGACGGACATAGGCATGATTTTTTTATTGCAAAATGAGGGAAGAAAAGGGAAAACTTATCTTTGCTAATACAATAAATAACGCGCAAGGGCAAAAAACTACAAGTAGCAGGTACGCATGCGAAGCCACGGGCAAAAGCTGGTACTATATGTTCTGAAATTTCATCACAAATGAGTCAGTTTTCCCATAAATATAGATATCGCACGGTATGTCGAAAAGAAAACCATTAGCGATCAAATCAGGAGAAAGTAAAGTGAATGGCTCTACTGAAACTATCTGTGTTTAAAGATTAATATGGTGGAGACATGTGATCGTTATTCAATGTCTTAGAATGAGAGTATTTTAGTTAAAGAGTTTTATACTAAATTATATGTATTTATTTATAAAAAACTTATACTAACAGTTAACACCACACATATAAGCTATTGGTTGGGCATAAAACATGAAAATAAAGAAATCTGGAATTAGCGAAAAAAATAAAAATAAAAAATCTTATATGTGTTGTGTTATATTTATTTCAATAATAAACATGTAAAAATGTGTATAAAAATGAATAAACGAATATAATAGTAAAAAAAAATAAGAAAAATAATTAGGTTAGGTACCTACAACATAATTTAAATCAAGGAGATACTGCTGGGAGCAGCAATGGACTCTATGTAACGGGAAACAGTGTTCAAGAATCTCAGCTCAGTCCTTGTAAAGATATCTATAGATTCGTCATACATTGAAATGTTATTAATATTAGCAAGGGCTAGAAACAAAAAGACCTAGAAAAATCATTTTTTTAGGTTTCTAACTCGCCACAACGGCAGCTACAAGGTGTTATTTTCAGCAACCAGAGACCAGATAATTTGATCGTTTTGGAATCTTTTTTAATATATATGTATTTATATTTTAGATAAAAATTAACTAGCATGGATTTTTATCGTCAAAATGCCCATGTTCGGGTTTTACTTCATTATTAGCAATATTTTTAAGCCCCACAAAAAATACACATCATCATCATCATTTTCCTGCCCTTGTCCCATTTTATTTGGGGTTGGCGCAACACGTTTTCTTCTTCCATTCTCCCTTATCAGACGTCATGGCATCATCAAAAAATACACATGATTGACACAATATCCCCATAGTGATTAATCGTGATGTTTTTTTGAACCCTAATTTGTATGTATCCACGATCTATTGTTATTTAAATTAAGTCTTTAGAACAATTTCTAAGACAACATCACGACCGTAAACCATGTAGTGGTAGTCAGAGGCGACTTAATAGAACTTCCACATTTCACTTGTTTTGTATTTTAGTCCCACGGGGCAAAAAATACAAATCAAAATATTTTTATTTCACATAGGCCTACATGGGCACTTATACAACTTCGAGAAAAGATGCACGGTTCGGGTTGGTCGTTTCCTATGGAGAAGAACCGGCAAGAAACTCCATGGTTACTCTTTTAAAATCATTTGGTTTTACAATGTTGTTGTTACAGCGTTAGCACTTAAGTATGAGAGGACAGCGTAGGCCCGACAATAAGTCATTGCTTACTTTAAAAAAAGTAAAATAAAATAATACGTTAACAAAAGTTAACAAGCGTCCAAGAATCTACAAGGGCAAGGGCAAAATTAAACACCCTAAACCCCCTAATAACTTTTTATCTTATACTTTGCCTCACACTAGTAATTTCTTCTGTATCATGGGTGCGTTTACAAACATATAAACTCACATACACTACCTGTAGGTCATACGAATATTTGTTCCGAGGCGGTAATCGAACTCGTGACACGCAGCCGCCATCATAACTTCACAATATATGTAAATTATATAAATAAAATAACGAAATCTTCAGTTTCATCAAATTGCGTTTTATTTATTAAAATATATACCATGTTACAATTTCCATAAACAAAATCGAAACTTAGTATTTTTCTTATCTTTCAAATAAAATTGAATATTTAAAAGTGTCTTTCCTTATACCGAATTATAATTTATAAATATTTAGATAGGACCTTAGGCTTCTCAAACGAACTTTGTTTGTATCTGATAAAATATTAATAGCAATATGCTGATTTAACTGAAAACTTTAATTATAAAACAATCTCTTAGGGATTTGTCGCTTGGCCTCTTTCATTTTTTTTCGGGTAGGATGAGAACTTCCCCCGGTCTTGGTGGAGTGAGTGTCAGACTTTTTCAAACTAAAAGCCACCCATGTTCCTTCATTTGCCCTTTAAGTTCCGGGGCCGTTGACGACCCGCAACCTCCGCAGGCAGTGGCAATGGCAGGCCCCTCTGCTTTCCTGACATCTCTTTGAGGCGCGCATGGAACACGAACGCGCCGTGGATGGGTGACTGAGTTGCCTCGGAGCTTCCGGTCCCGGCTGTTTGTAGATTTTGGACAGTCGTTACAGATAGTGTCCCGAAAGTCTGATAACCAGTCTTATCTAGGGGTTTCGTTGTACCCAGTCCTAACTGGGCTGTGGAGGTCATAAAGCCAACCCCAACAAAATTGGGAAAAGGCTAGGCAGATGACGAATTTAAAATTATCCTCTATTAATAAAACAACATTTTATATATATATATATTTTGTGTATTTTAAACAATATTACTCGCCAAACTTGACGTTTGATGGCGAGATGCGCTCTTTTCTTATAAATAAATACACATAAATATTATACTAAATATGTACGTCGCTGTCGGAGGACCCAAAAAAAACCAAAGTGAATTTGGACTAACTTTAATTATAATAAAATTACAATATTAATTATAATAAAATAGGATTCCTATTCCGATCGATGTTAGATACAGAATGCCCGCCCAATCCTCACATTCGTACTTATTGCTAAAAACACCTGCATCCGGTAAACAGGGGCATCGTATGACGACATGCGGCATCAGCGATTTGGTCTGCACGTGTCTGTTTCTGTGCGCGGTAACTAGGTCGGCGCATGCTTGCAGTTTTGGCGTTGGTACATACTATAACACCTCCACCGTCAGATCAGCAATTATTTTTGAAGTTTGAACTGAGAAAATATTGCTGAATGTGTCTTCGATGTTCCGGATGCCCCAGGCTCTGCATAAGTTTTATCTCTTGTAGATTGTTTCTCGACTTCATCATTTGGTTTCCTGCAGCGTCGTAGGGTAATGAATATGCCAAGTGCAAGTGTACTGGATAGTACTATGTAGAACGGGATCGTTGTGTGGTATAAGTATTCCGCTGGTAACGGTTGCATCTGCAGAGGAGGCAGCGACATTACTTTATATTGAGCGTTGTGTAGTTTGGTAAGATCGATCGAGTTGAAGTTGACTTGTACTGGTTCTGGGTGGCCTTCTGTATTGTAGTTCATCTTCGTAATTTTGATTGGTTGCCCTTCCACATGATCGTTGAGATTAGTGATGGTAAACTCTGGAGTGTACAGGAAACAATTCACGGGTATAGTAGCCAAGTAGCTGCCATTTAATAGGGTATATTCTTCTCGTCCGCACAAGGTGTGTATCTGCGTTGTATTGGGAAATGATATGACGTAGTGTTTCTCGTCCAACTCTTCCATAGCTATTCTTGATAGTAATGTAGTCGCGATTTCGCAGCTTCCGTCGAGAGACTGGTCCATAATAAGTTTTTGCATACAATCTGGGTCTTGCCGCAGCTGGTGACTCGTTTTTTCTCCGCAAAGGTACCAGTTGTTGTACTTCGGGCATTCAGCCTCAATGTACACGTAACCTTTCCTGTTGGTTGCAATCAATGGGTAAGGAGGGATAAGAGCTTGCCTATATTTATTGGGAGCTATTGATAATTTATACAGATCGTATTTTTCTGTAGCAAATATTGGGAATTTAAATATGACTACTATTTGACTGCCTGAATAGTAATATCCGGGTTTGATAATGTCATAGTATTCTCGGAGTTCTAAATCTATTACTTTTTCTCTACCGTATATTTCAACTAACCTATCAATCATATGACGTAATACTTCTACACTAATCATGGAATGGTGTGCACTTGAGCTATGAATGAATGCTAACATGTTCTCGATTCTTACTAACTCGTTTAGTACTTCATCTAGGTTTTCGGTTAATATAGTTAAACACTGTCCAAATTTTGCGAATCTAATTAAGCTATAATCTTTGTGGGCATTTCTATCCAATAATACTTGTAGTGTGTTATTAATTTTAACTTGATTAGCTACTAGTTGCTCGATAACGTCGGAATGTTGAGTCATCCATTCCTTACTGAAGCTGATATGGTTATTTAGTTCTTCAGTGGTTCTGTAGTCATTATTCTGAAGGATTTTGATAGTATTATCGTATCTGATCGCGTCTGAGTAGTCTAAATTTCCTGTAACACTTTTTATTATAGAGCCTAGTCCATCTATGAGGCCTCGCTTTACACGACCCGGTTTCATGGTTTCTAATTGGTGCACGACACTTTGCAATTTTTTTGAAATATATTCTAATTGAATTTCGTACAGCATATGCGTGTTATTATCTAATTTTTGCCTTAAATTATCCAGTTGATCTTGTAAAGTCCTAATATTTAAGTCAATATCCTTAGTTTGAATATATTGTAAAAAGGTATGATAGTGAGTTGTAAGTTTAGTTGCACCAAGCCGGAAGGGAAGTATTCCTGGACCATCGTCCAAGCTTTCAAGTGTTATCTTCTGGTTTGTTTCCTGGGCTGCTATCAAACGAGCAGTCAGGGCCAGTAGCACTCTGTAACAATAGAGCGCTTTTAGGTACTCTTTTCAATCGACTTTTAGCGACGGGGCTTCGCTTTTTAGATGTATAGATATGTATAGGCAGGTCGGCTAGTACGGTGTCTTGAGTATATCTGGGAGCTAACTTTTGACGACTCGCTAGAGGGTTACTGATAAAAATACGTTGGTAAGGCCTATATTCGGTTTCGGGCTCGCGTGTTTTGTTCCGATTTTCTATAATTTTGGTACGATTTGTAAGAGATGACTCATTTATTGAATTATAGACTAACTTGATCTTTTCTTTATGATTTTGCGTATATTGTTGTAAAAGATGTTTAGTTAAATCTACGTCAAAGGGATCTCGCGGATCGAAGTGTCCGGTTACAATATCAAATGGTCGGCACTTCGTAAAACTATGTATGGAGCTATTGTATGCTAAGATTGCATACGATACGAGGTTGATTACGTCATCGTCTTTATGAGTTAGTTTTAAAATACGTAAATGTTCTAATAATGATGAGTGGAAACGTTCCACAATCCCATTATCGTTTGGGGTATGTGGTAGAGTTTTGTGGTGAATTATTTTATGCAAGTTAATGAATTCGTTGAATAATTGGTTGGTGAATTCCGTACCGTTGTCCGATATGATGGTTAAAGGTAGACCATGATGCGTGCAGAATTTTAGTAGTGCTTGTAATACACTTACAGCTGTACCGTCTCGTATATAATAAGCTTGTGCGTATTTAGAGAATACGTCTACAATTGTTAGGTATTTTTCGTTGTGAATCGTTAGCAAGTCCATATGAACGGTATCGAATGGTTTGGTGGCCGGGGGTACTATATTAAAGCATTGTTTTATTGGATGACGATCGTACTTCGCTTGGCCACAGATAGTACAGTCGTTGATGAACTTTGTTATCTCGTCTTTCATTTTTGGCCAGTAATAACGATCGGAAAGGGCCAAATAGCATTCGTTTATTCCACGGTGGTTTGTTTTCCCATCGTGGTAATGCTTAATGATTTCTTGCTGTTTTAAGTATTCCTTAACGTTTTCGACCTCCCTTTTGGCTAAAACAAGGTTCATCGCTGAACTTTTAAATTTATCCTGAATGATAGGTATAATTTCATACATTGCAAGAGGGGGATTTATAAGCAGCGCGGTTTTGACTTTAGGGTTCACGTATTCTTTGATTATATTAATAATGTCTGATTCTAAATTAGATTGAGAAACCTGGACGGCCGTTCTAGTATGCGTATCAAAGGGTTTAGATGCCGTAGGGCGTTTTTTTATGTCACCGACTACTGTTATGCAAATTTGTCTATTAAACTTATTTAATGGTTGGTCAACTATCGGGACTTCGAGTATGGGGTTTTCTCGACTGGTATGGGCTGATACTGTGGACGAATTACCTATTGAAACAGGGTGTTCGGAAGTGTTTACCGCTAGAGAACAAGCCTCTTCATTGTGTAATTGGATACGGGAGAGAGCGTCCGCGTTTGTATTACTCGAACCTTTTTTGTACGTGACTGTAAAGTCATACTCGGATAGTTTAAGCTTCCACCTGGTTAGTCTAGAGTTGGGTTCCTTCAGATTCATAACCCACTGTAGTGGCTTATGGTCTGTAATGATCTTAAATTTCCTCCCGAACAGATACGGTCTAAAATATTTTGTGGCCCAAACTATAGCAAGGAGCTCCTTTTCAATCGTACTGTAGTTTAATTCACTCTCATTGAGGGTGCGAGATGCGTAGCAAACAGGTTTGTCTGCGCCAATCGTTCCCTGCGATAGAATAGCTCCTAGCGCCACGTTAGAGGCATCTGTCGTTAAAATAAATTCCTTATGAAAATCAGGGTACTGTAGAATTGGGTCATTAATTATTAAGGCTTTACATTTTTCGAAACTTGCGGTATATTCGGAGTTAAGTATTACTTTCCTTCCTTTCTTTAAACATTGTGTTAGCGGTTTCGTTACGCGGGCGAAGTCCGGTATGAATTTCCTATAATAGCCAACTAGTCCAAGGAATTGTTTAATCTCTTTAGGGGTAGTTGGAATAGGGTAGTTTTGTATAGCACTAATCTTATCTGGATTTGGTTTGATGCCTTCCCTTGTTATAACGTGACCTAAATAGGATGTTTCCAATTTGAGGAACTCTGACTTGTCTAACTGTATTTTAAAGTTTGATTCCCGTAATTTGTTGAATACCTTTTCAAGGTTGATTATGTGTTCTTGTAATGATGTACTGAATACCACGATATCATCAAGGTATACCAGGCAGACCGTATTCTGGAGGTCCTTAAGGACATTGTCCATAACACGTTGGAATGTCGATGGTGAATTTTTTAATCCCATTGGCATTCGTAAGAATTCATAATGCCCATTTTCCACATTAAATGCGGTCTTGGGGACGTCAATGGGGTCCATCTCCACCTGGTAAAATCCACTTGCAAGGTCAAGGGTTGTAAAATATTGACAGTTGCCAAGTTTATCTAACACGTCATTAATATTAGGTATGGGGTACTTGTCATCCTGGGTTTTTTCATTTAATTTCCTAAAATCTACTACTAAACGCCACTTAGCTTTTCCTGAAGCATCTGCCTTCTTTGGGACGACCCAAATAGGTGAACTCCAGGCGGACTCCGATGGTCTTATAATGCCCTGATCTAGCATTTTCCCTATTTGATCTCTGACCTCATCTCTATGTATATACGGATATCGATAGCTTTTTGTGTGAATCGGAACTTCGTCGGTTGTTCGAATGCGATGTTTTATTTTATTGGTAAATGTTAAAGCCTCTCCATCTATATAAAATATATCGGCATATCTTCCGCACAAGGTTTCTAAGTTAATACGTTCTTCATCGTTGAGATGGTTCGTCCGTAATCGCGATATAACGTCTTTCGCTCTTGCTGACATTTGATCCATGTCTGCGCGCTCGGTATCGTATGATTGTTGTTCGGTGCGCGTGCACTGAATATTATAAGTTTCTGCTTGTACGGCCCGGTCCATAGAAAATATTAAGTCGTGTGAGGTAGGGTTGATAACCTCTAAAAATCCGCGGTTGTCTGTTACTGTAGTTATACAATCTCTAATAATACAATTGGCCATAGTTTGCTCGGAAATCCACGCATCTCCATCATGTATGTTAATCGGTACCCGTAGTATTTTTGACGAGTTGGCTGGTATGACATCCTCGTATAAGTTAACGTTACGCGAATTGTACATACTAATTGTATTGGTAGAATTACGTGTTACTAATAGTTTATCTTTGAGGTCGATTTTGGCTTCCCATTTTTCCAATAGATCCAGACCTATAAGCCCGTCGAAGAAATCATGAAATTTGTAAATGAATAATTCAATATCATCGTGCTCCTGAAATTCAGTAAAAGTGGGAACGTTTATGGAATAGTTATTCCTCGTTGTCGCATGTACATTAGTGACCTCAAAGGGATTAAAATTTAAAGGGAAATTGCTGAAAAATGTTTGTACCGCTTCCGGGCTAATGAAGGATTGATTCGCGCCTGTGTCGATAAGTAACCTTAAGGGTGGTTGTAAGATCTGAATGAATGGAAGCTGTCTTTGTGTCTGTAGGTTTAATTCTATTTTGGCTTGTCTGACTTCTCCCGTTTCGGAAAATCCTGTTCGCTAGTGGGTTTTGACATAGAAGGTTCAGATTCGTTAGTTAAGGCAACCGGGTAATTTACAGCGATACCCTCACCGTTTAAATCGGTGCCTGCGCAATAAATTGGCATTGTGTTAAAATATTCTGGACACTCCGGGAAGTAATTATAGTCGGGTTCAATAAAGTATTCTGGATAATAATAGTACTGGCCATCGTCATCTACGCATACATTCATGTTCATTTCCTTAGTTTTAAAGTATTGGGTTGGCGGCGGGTTTCCGCTCCTACGCCAGTCGTGACTTGCTGGCTGACCAAACGTCGGTCTTTCTTTAGTAGCATAATGGCTAACGCCACTCATAGGTTTAGGGCCGAAATTTTGAGGGGCCATTCGTGGTTGCATTTGGAAGTTATTATTGAAACGATTATAATTGGGCGGTGCTGCGCGGAACATCTGCTGCGTATGCGATATCGGTGCGCGATACATTTGTTGCGCCCCCGGAAAACCCGGTCTCCATGTCTGAGGCGGCTGAAAGTTTGTAATAGGTCCTGCTCGCGCATTAAAATTGAACGTTTTGGGGTTAGGGTTACCGAGCTGGGTCGAGGAAACCATCGGCATAGGTTTATTTAACTGTATAATATTTGATTTTTTATCGGTTACTGGGTCGTGACGGTTTTGCAGATAGAGAACATTCAATTCTTCCTGCACAAATTCAAGCGCCTTTTCGACACTATCGGGACGCATGCATCGTACACGTGAACCCAAGGGTTCTTTTAAGCCACGAACAAATGCCTGCATGGTTAATTTCCGATACAAAGTCCGTTTAGCCTCTATAGTAGTTTTAATATTCTCGTGCAAAGTAACATACGTCATTATGGTGCTGAATAAATTAAGGCATCGATCATAGAACTCTTGAGGCGAATTATTTCCTTGAGTTGCTAGCATAAGGTCATTGTAAAGAGCGGTCTCATCTCTTTGATCAGAAAAATTATTTATTAGACACGTTTTAATACTATCCCAATCTTCAGATATGCCATTTGAATTTATAATACGCGCAGCTGCTCCAGTTATTTTATTTAAAATACCGTTAATTAAACACAGCTTAGCCAAAGCATTTCCAGGGTTAGCTTCTAGATACTCAGAAGAAATTTGATCGCAAAGATTTATAAATCTCGGTAAGATATGTGGGTTACCGTCGAAATCCGGTACTAAACGTAAGGTCTTAAAAATCATGTCGGGGTCGGTCATTATGACAGAGTCAAAACTCTCTAAACTCAAAGAATTATCTAAGCTATTAACTGTACTATCTAAGTCTATACTAATATCTCGATTTAAGTCTATATCTATCCTACGTGCCAGTCTAGAGCGCGTAGGCCCTTCGGGGATAGATTTCTTAGGGTGAAAAATGATTGCAATCTAAACTAATTTACTATAGGTAAGGAGGAAGGGAATTGAAAGCAACTCACAGAAACGATTGTCAGTGTACTTACATGAACTGCATTTTGGTACCTCTGGGATCGATGTCTGGATTTCTCCTCCGCGCAGGACGTCAGGTTCTTGTTCAGGATACTCGGTGAACGCGATCGCTCACGACGGCGGTAGCGATTTAGCGAGACGGTATTCGATATGAGAATAGCCCTATCTAGCTTAACTCGAGACGCCTCGAGTATCCTACCGACTGCGCCAAATATGTACGTCGCTGTCGGAGGACCCAAAAAAAACCAAAGTGAATTTGGACTAACTTTAATTATAATAAAATTACAATATTAATTATAATAAAATAGGATTCCTATTCCGATCGATGTTAGATACAGAATGCCCGCCCAATCCTCACATTCGTACTTATTGCTAAAAACACCTGCATCCGGTAAACAGGGGCATCGTATGACGACATGCGGCATCAGCGATTTGGTCTGCACGTGTCTGTTTCTGTGCGCGGTAACTAGGTCGGCGCATGCTTGCAGTTTTGGCGTTGGTACATACTATAACATACTACATATTTTAACAAAATAAATACTAAATGTGAAATTTGAAAAATTAAAACAAATAAATTAAAAGCTGTCAGAATTTGCTTCTCAACAAGAAAACGTGCTGAGGCTGCAGTCGCAACCTCTAAGTAACCTTGTCGAGAAGCAAACTCGTCAGTCTTGATCTTAAAATACCTTTACTTAAATTTGAGGTTTGCCTTAATAAATCTATTTTATTTTTGAAATGCGAATGTTTGTGAGGATGGATGTATGGATATTTGTTACTCTGAATATATATTGATGAAATTTGGCGCAGAGTTAGATTTTAGTTTGGAATACCACATTGGTTATATTATAAGTAGGATACTAGTTGTAGGATACTAGTTTTAGAATACTACCTACAGTATTTTGTTAAAAAAACCCTTTTTTTTTAAACGGGAGTTATACTGTAGGGGCGCTGACGCATCAGTTTTGTATTCTTAGCACGCGCAGCGATCAACAAGCCCAGTAGGTCTTCTATGACCTCTTAAAGCAGAACTTATTCCACTGAGGGAAAGAGATGGTGCTAGACACCCTGTCTAGCTCCGTCTCTTTTCCTCAGTGGAATATGTTCTGCTTTAAGACGTCGTGGTAGGGTAGCTCTTCGCCAAAACCGCCTTCCACTATATACGCGCTCGCAACATAACTTTGTAACAATCAGCATGCAGTAGAGAATTATCCGAAGATTGCCGTGTATCCTTTCTCTCCGTACACACTACCTAAGATCACCCCACGAACACTCAAAAAACTCAATATGACTTTGTCCAACCTGAGAATGTAACCCAGGACTTTATGCTCAACAGTCGTACAAACAACCTCTTCACTAACAACGCAGTCAATGTCAGAGTATACCGTTAACTTATTTTAAACTAGCTTTCACCCGCGGCTTCGCCCGCGTTAAATTTGGGGTAACACAGTACCCCTTGCGCCTTATTAATTGTAATAGCAGCGCTAAGTTTTCCTTTTTCTTCCCTCTTTCTCCCTCACGTCCCACTATTTTTAAATAAAAATTTGCCTATGTCCGTCTCCTGGTTCCCAACTATCTATGTACCAAAATTCATCACAATCGGTTTAGCCATTAAAGCGTGAAGAGGTAACAAACAAACTCACTTTCGCTTTTAGCAGCTAGAGAGTTATGGGCCTTTTAAATGTAATGTTAACGAAGCAAATGAAACAAACGAGATCCATCTTTTATTTCTTCCAATGCATAAAACAGACGAATCCTGAAAATAAATGGCGATATTACAATGAAATAAATAATATTAAAGCCTTACGATGAACGACAATCTATCTTAGTTTATTCCTACTTCAGTCGTTCAACCGTCTTGAAGGAAAATTTAAACCTTTAGATTAACCATTTCATATCAAAAGGAATGTTGGACATGCGTTGATGTTACTTTAATAACCAACATCAAAACATATACACTAGATTCGATATTGTAATAAGATACCCCTTTTTTGGGGTGGGAAATCATCAAATAACTTTGGGAAGGAGCGGGGGGAGTGTCAGACTTTTACTGACTAAACCGTAACATAAAGGGCAATAGAAGGAATATGGGTGGCCATATTCCTTCTATTGCCCTTTATGTTACGGGACCACGGTATCTCTTTGGAACAACCCGCAACCCCGGCAGGCGGTGGCCCTGGCAAGCCCCTCTGCTTTGCTGACATGTCTTTGAGGCGCGCGTGAAACACTAACGTGCCGTCGACACGGCCTGTCGTCAATAGACGATCACACGATGAGCTACGGTCTACGGTGGCCGAGAGTCGTCCCGCGGCGCCCAACGCCCGGGGATAGGATACCCCTAAGTTAGAGATTCCTAAGTCAGACATTCCTTACTAACCCCCGAATACTGAAACGTCACTCAAAATGTGAGGGCTGCTTAACATTTGAGCAGCTCTTAAACTTTAGATTTTGTATGGTCAAACGTCACTTCTGAGTCTCTGTTATATTTAAGTGGGACTTAAATTTTGAGTGACGTCTCAGTATTCGGGGGTTAGTTATATACATAACTAAGGTTCACCTAAGACACGGGTGTGAGTTCAACCTCGGCCGCAATAAAATAGTTTCTCTACTTCAATCAAAATATACTATTTCTGTTTCTGAGAACAGTGGACCCACTCTTTCCAGAAAGTGATCACAATCAACATAAAACCACATTCAAAACCCGTCGGTTTCAATTTATACCATATCAATGATGACTTTATTAAACGTAGTCTGATTATAAGACACGGTTAGCGCAGTGGCTGAGCGGTCGACTGCCGCGCTGCGTGTCGCGGGTACGATCCCCGTACGCAACAAATATTTGTATGGCCTACAGATAGTTGTTCCGAATGTGGCTGTTTGTGTATGTGATGCTGTGTGTGTTGTTTGTAAATGCACCCACGGTACAGGAGAAATTCCTAGTTCGGACAAAATTAAAAAAAATGTGTTGGTAAAAGTCGCCTTCAGTGTGAACAATTTTTTCGCCGGACTACGTTGACAGCTCATCTAATGATTTCAATCTTGACTCGTCCTCTTCATGAATAATAGGACGTTTCAGAAATTACTTCTGACATTTGTACCCTCCACTTCGGAAGAATAACTTTACTTCAAAGAATTAAGAGATGAATTATTCAGCTATTTGATTTGTTAGACAAATAATCCAAGTGATTGAATGATTTAGTTTTTGGAATTTTAGGACGTGAGAAAATTCTGTGAAATAATGCCATTAAAGAGCATTTTAACGGGTGCGCGCAGAACCGATGATGATGGCAGCGTGCCTTTCACGCTCAATTCCAGCCTGACCCTTATTGTCCTCTCCAAGCGACACCCAAGCCAAGGCTCGTACCCCACAGGGGTTGACCTTAGCGTGTAGCCACTTAGTTTTTAAGTTTTTTGCCCTGGCTAATGCCCTCGCAGAACTTATGTCAAAATACAACTATCCGTAAGCAAAACGAGTCGTTTTTGTTTATTGGAACGGGGCATAAGTCTTCGCAATCAATATGACTGTTTGAAAAAAATAATGAAATAATGTTTATTAGGCTCAACAAGTTCTCTTATGTTCTAAGTAATGATTGGAGCCTCCTTTGAGCTAAAAAAGCCTGTATATGCCTACTGTTTATGTCGCAAGTTTGTAGGGAATTCTTGAGTGTGGTTCTGACTCGCGCTTGGTTGCTTTTATTTCATACTAGCTTTTGCCCGCGGCTTCGCTCGCGTTAAATTCGGGGTAACAAGGTCCCCCTATCCTGATTTGCATGTACCTGCTACCTGAAGTTTTTTTCTTGTGTCTGATTTATTGTAAAAGCTAAGTTTTCCCTTTTCTTAATTTTTTTAAAAAGAAGCCTATGTTCGTCTCCAAGGTTCCAACAATCTCAGTATCAAAATTCATTCAATTCGGTTGAGCCATTTAGACGTGAAGAGGTAACAAACAAACAAATAAACTCACTTTCGCTTTTATAATATTCGGGGGCTAGTTTCCAAAAAATATTAGTACTTACGTCATTTAATTATTCAAAAATAAGGCGCACTCGTTGCTGCATTTTTTCGCAAGGAGTGACGTCACACGTCACTTTAATGGGCTATATCTTTGTCATTTTTGGTCTAATTTACAAATAAAAAAATATGTGCCCCATATTTTTAAATAATTTAAAAAAGGGACTAAATAGAATATAATCACTTGACTCTGAAAACTACCCTATTCCTTACACAATCCATCAAAATTTTCTTTGACCCTCCATCCATCAACATTCATATCCATTACTCTTTAAATCACATGCTACTATTTAATATTACATCAAAAAAAGAAACACAACACTAAACATCAGTCATAGTAAACTAAATTCGCGCCATGTTGTCAGCGAAATGTTATTTATTTATTTCGTCGTTTGCTACTGCAAAATTGACAACGCGGGAGGCAGGTAAAATATTCAGGACGGCCAGCTATGAGCGCGGCCGGCCAATATAAGGTATAGCCACTACAGCTTGAATAATGTAGTAGTGCTGATATCTTTCTTGTAGTGGTAGAAAAAGAGGGTTGGGGCTAAAACTAGGCAACATTATTGTTGCAGGTTGTTCGAAAGAGATACCGCGGCCCCGGAACGTAAAGGGTAATAGAAGGAACATGGGTGGGTTTTAGTACAGAGCCTCTCCGCCCAGACTGGGGGAAGTTATTTGATGATTTCCCTCCCCAAAAAAGGTAATATTATTCGGATAATGAGTGAGGTAACATTATGTTGAAATCTTAATATTCCTGCCCTTGTCCTATTCTATTCGGGGTCGACGCAACACGTTTTTTTCTTCCATTCTCTCCTATCAGACGTCAAGGCATCATTTACTCCTTTCTCCTTCATATCATTCCTTACACAATCCATCCGTCTTTTCTTTGTCCTTCCTCTCGCTCTGCGTCCCTCAACATTCAGATCCATCAGTCTTTTAGTCACATGTGAATGTTGAAAAGAAAATATTATAGTTTAAATAAATAAATAAATATCTTGGGACAACTCACACACGGCTATCTGATCCCAAGCTAAGCAGAGCTTGTGTTATGGTAACCAGACAACTGATATACATACTTATTATAATTTATAAATACATACACATTATAGATAAATCACACCCAGACACAGAACAAACAATCATGCTCATCACACAAAGTTTGTCCTGGGTGGGAATCGAACCCACGACCTCTGGCTCAGCAGTCAGGGCCATTAACCACTAGACCAACAGGCCCGTCGCCCGTCAGTTTACATAACTTTATTGCAAAAAACAAAACCATTATCTGTCTAGCCTTTTCCCAACTATGTTGGGGTCGTTTTAATGTGTGTTCGTTTTTATGAAGTGTAGGATGCGTAAAAAGTAACATTATTCGATTTTTTACTTTTTATTTTATTTAAAATATTATTATGCCGACGGTCCTACTTTTAGTGACGTCTATAAGAATTTAGTTCGGCGTTGTTTGTCCCCAACATTATTTGCACTGCCATTTATTTGGGCCGAGTGCCGAATAGGGAATTTTCGGCTTTAGTATAATGGTTTCGGTCGAACCTATGAACGAATGAAAATAAATATCCTCCTTGAGGAATTTTGTAAACCGCGCAGTTTTTGTTGTTCAATATTTTATGATATGGTGCTATTTCTGTGCGGAAATGGATTTATTTTTATCCGTATTTTTCCGGAAAAAAAGCGTTGGTTTATTGTCGTTTCCATTGGGGCATGAAATTTTTGGTGCGTTATATATTTCTGAGCATAGATGACTCAGGTTTTATGTCCGACAATCACACTATACAATTTTATAAAGGCCGAATTTTGTATGTGTGTAAGTTTGTAACTCTTACCCCCGAATACTGAAACGTCATTCAAAATGTGAGGGCTGCTTAACATTTGAGCAGCTCTTAAACTTTAGATTTTGTATGGTCAAACGTCACTTCTGAGTCTCTGTTAAACTTAAGTGGGACTTAAATTTTGAGTGACGTTTCAGTATTCAGGGGTTTGACGCTCAAACATTTGGACCAATTTGGATGAGATTTTGAAAGTAGAATGATTACGTTCATACGTAAACATCCTACTTTCAAAATCTCATCCAAATTGGTTAGGTTAATACCTTAGAAGAGAATAGCGTTAGAAGAAACTCTCCCTCCCGATCTGTCTAGACCGGGGGAAGTTATTTGATGATTTTCCACCCGCAAAAAAGGACGCAGCTAGTATCAACAGCATAACTTGTATTTTAGAACTCATAATTATAAAAATTAAGAATTACTTGCGTACTTGATGATTCCTGCACTTCATCAATGACCAAAGTTACATAGAGAAATTTTGGATCATAAAAGCTACTATTAATGTTATTCAATCACCCCGCTAAGAAGAAAATGAAGATTTTTTTTGTTTGTAATAGTGAAAGACGTTATAATCAACATTTTTGCTAGCATTCTTAATTAAACAGTTTTTTTTTTCCTTTAAGCTAAATTAAGGTAAAAAGACGAAGCATTTCAAAGGAAAATCCAGCGAGGGTTAAAGCATAGTTAAAACATTGCTGCATTTACTGCATCTTTAGGGTTATGTACCTCAAAAAGAAATAAAAGAACCCTTATAGGATCACTTTGTTATCTGTCTGTCTGTCTGTCTGTCAAGATCCTTTATCTCGGGATCGCGTGGAGGTATCTAGTTGAAATTAAAACCATATACAGGATAGAATTTTGTAATGCCTCCTGAAGGGGAAGTACTCTTAATACTTTAGATAGAACAATTTACTCAAGGAAAACATTCCTTTATTTTTGAAAAGAAAGAAAACGGCATTCAAAGATTTTAAAAAATTTGCTTGCCGCACTACAATCGACTAAAATCTGTTGGACTGAAAGTTGCACCCTGTACTTTTATTGCATCGAACGTTAGGGTCAATAAGGATGAAATCTGTTTAACAAACTTCATAAGTTAAATAAAAGGGAAACAATGAAAACTTAAATTAATTTAAAAAAAACCATTCATTTAAAAAAAATGGTAAACTAATTTTTTTTTTACCCTGAAACAAATATGAAATGATTTGTAAAAATAATCAAATGTGAATAACAGATGAAATGTAACATTCCATAAAAGGAAGGTGTCATGGTCAGATAACCAGATTTACACTAGATACCAACTGCAAATTAATAAGAAGAAGGTTCCTTTTTTAACCTCAAAGACCTCATAAAAATTCTACATCAAATTAAAAAAATTTCACGCGCATCCACCAACTTTATAAGGCAAACTTACCCACAAAAAGGGCAAACAACAATATTCCAAAGAACAACGTTATCAACAGCTAAAGTTCTAACAACAGTGCTTCACGGGTTTAGGATTTAAATTCTAGCCTTTCATCTAGCACTTAATTTACCGCCTGAAGAGATCAAAATGAAAATTTTGAAGGCTTGAAATCTACGTACCTAATATTTTGCACCGTATTTGCTTATATTTTAGAAAATTTTCCCAGGGTTTTAGACGTTATATGAAGTTGTTCGTGTTGCTGAGTTTATTCATTTGTAAAATTATTCTGTTTATTTAGTAGGTAGTACTTTAACTGACAAATTAAATATGGCAGACAGAAAATTTCTACTTTGAGTCTTTTTAAGTTAATATTATAAAATTCATAGTAAATTTCTATTCAAATATGTTTTTAAAGAAAACATATTGTTATTACGAAAAAAAAGGGCCACCGAGGGTTCCGTACAAACTTGTGACATAAACGGCCATATTTTTTGACGGCGTAGACTTAGAGGGTTGACTTTTTTACAGGTCTAAGGGATCACAGAGTTGAGTATATGGTGTTAATTTTAATACGATAACTCAGACGCTTAGAGGTAACGAATTGACATTAGAGTCTTTAGGTAGAACCCTTGGGGTATTGACAAACAGATGTACAACTAACCCCTGAATACTGAAACGTCACTTAAAATTTGAGGGCTGCTTAACATTTGAGCAGCTCTTAAACTTTAGATTTTGTATTGTCAAACGTCACTTTTGAGTATCTGTTAAATTTAAGTGGTACTTAAATTTTGAGTGACGTTTCAGTATTCGGGGGTAAGTGATCAAATTAATAAAGGTTTAATTTTTTTATGTGTGGAAAACACATAAAAGAAATTAAACCTTTCTTAAGGTTGGATACAAAGACTAAGAATGGATAAAGTAAGGAATGCGTATATTAGAGGAAGTTTGAAAGTTGCGCCTGTTACAGAAAAAATGAATGGGAGTCGTTTGTTTTGGTATGGACATGTGATGTGGAGGGACGAAGCACATGTGACTAAAAGAGTGATGGATCTGAATGTTGATGGACGGAGAGCGAGAAGAAGGCCAAAGAAAAGATGGATGGATGGTGTAAGGAATAATATGAAGGAAAAGTGAGTAAATGATGCCGTTACGTCTGATAGGGGAGAATGGAAGAAGAAAACGTGTTGCACCGACCCCAAATAGAATGGGACAAGGGCCATAAAATGATGGTATACGATAAAAAGACTAAACACAAAATTGCACTGACAACATGAAGTAATTTATTAAACGCGGGCTATGCACCTTATGTCAAGTCTATGACAAAATTCCTTAAAAAATAATAAGTTGAAAATTTAGTATTTTTCTGAAGACATTTGAGACCCTGAGTATGTTTATAAATATACAGCAATTTCCACATATTTTAAGACATACGAAAAAAATGATTGCAGAGCAAAAAATAATATCTACCTACAAAGGTCTTATCATAAGTACCTAAATGCTTACTAACTACTTGTGTTGGAGAGATATTGCAACATTTTAGGTCAAATTACGAAAAAAACAAACAAATTCAAATAGCTAAAATAAATCTTCATACAAATATCGTTTAAAAAATAATAGCTCTTCACTGATCAAAGAAGACGTTCAGACTTTTCTATTACTTGTACTTGAACAAAAATCGAGTGGCTGACAAAGCCTCAAACAAATTGTTTTCGGAACAATCTAAGGGACCTAAAGAGAGGAAATATTTAGGGTTCCCTACCAAAAAGGTACCAACGAGATTCTATCCTAAAACGGCCTGCCGTCTACAGGTCAATCAGCGTCTTGTATCTGCTGAAGAGTGACATGGTCGCGTCATAGTTAAATCATTATTATTTACTAGTTTCAGCCTGTGACTTTGTCCGCGTGGCATAGTTACTTTATCCCGCGTGATAATCGAAAAAAAATATCTTTCTCTCACCTTTTCTTACCCCCTCACTGTTTTAGCCTATGTCCGTCAATACATAAAGAAACAAGATTCGCTTAATCTGCGCCTGTAAAATTTGAAGAATTTCCTCAGTTTCTCCAGGATCCTATCATCAGACAGGATTATGAATCCACCTGGAAATGTAACCTTTCAAATAAAAACTGGATTTTTGAATTAGTTCAAGCGTCTTCCAGTGCCTGCCGGGGTTGCGGGTTGTTCGAAAAAGATACCGCGGCCTCGGAACGTAAAGGGCAATAGAAGAAACATGGGTGGGTTTTAGTCAGTACAAGTCTGACATGCCCCCCCGCTCCACCCAGAGCGGGGGAAGTCATTGGATGATTTCCCACCCGAAAAAAAAAAAAAAAAAAAATAAGCGTCTTCCAGTAATCAGGAAACACACAAAAATCCCGACGAATTGAGAACCTCACTTTCTTTCAAGTCAGTTTAAAAAAAGTTGAAACTTATTTGCGTTTGAGGGTTACAGACATTAATTACTTATTAATTTTAGCGCAAGAAACTGTGGGTTGTTCGAAAGAGATACCGCGGCCGCGATACATAAATACATAAATAAAATATCTTGGGACAACTCACACACGGCTATCTGATCCCAAGCTAAGCAGAGCTTGTGTTATGGTAACCAGACAACTGATATACATACTTATATAATTTATAAATACATACATATTATAGATAAATCACACCCAGACACAGAACAAACAATCATGCTCATCACACAAAGTTTGTCCTGGGTGGGAATCGAACCCACGACCTCCGGCTCAGCAGTCAGGGCCAACCACTAGACCAACAGGCCCGGCAAAAAAGGAACATTGATGGGTTCTAGTCAGTAAAAGTCTGACAGTCCCTCTCGCTCCACCCGAGAGAAGTTATTTTATGATTTCCGATCCCTAAAAAAGTATGCAAACATAAAATGGAAATAAAATTGCTTAGCATCGAAGAGTTTTATGCGCATATTCTACAACGTGTAACAGACCACACTTTGTGGTTATATTTCAGGAAGTAATTAAGAACCATAGAACTGAATAACTCTCTCCTTGAGACTACCATTAATTGGGTCGAGTAAGTATTGAAGTATAGCACTAGACAACTGATTTTTGCGGCTATAACCATGGTGATCTTAAGGACAATAATAAAGTGAGTTGGTTTGTTACGTCTTCACGCGTAATTGGCTAAACCGATTTTGATGAATTTTGGTACAGAGATAGTTGGGACCCTAGAAACGGACATAGGCAATTTTTTTTTAGAGTGAGAAATGGGTGAGATAGAGGGAAAAAATGGGAAATCTTGGCTATGCTATTACAATAAATAAGGCGCAAGGGCAAAAACTACAGGTAGCAGGTACCCGCAAATCAGAAAAGGGGAACTGCGTTACCCCGAATTTAATGAGAGCAAAGCCGCGTGCAAAAGCTAGTACTGGGTATTCAAACAACAAATTAGAGAGAAAAAAGACAAAACGACGCAGCTTTGGTAGCACGAAACCCCCTTTTTTGCTAATGGGAAATCATCAAATAGCTTCCCCCGTTCTGGGCGGAGCGGAAAGGAAGTATCAGATTTTTACTGACTAAAACCCACCCATGTTCCTTTTTTTACCCTTTATGTTTCGGGGCCCTGGTATGCCTTTCGAATAACCGCAACCCCGGTAGCACGGAACCCTTAGTACAAAAATCCGATCCGCATTTATAAGACCAGTATTTTTTCCAATAAACAAGAAAACGGTGGTGCTAAGGAAACTGTCAAAATTCTAATAACGACGCGACGTGTTTCCTTTTTACCAAAGGTTGAACGCACCTTTCACGGCTGAGTACACGAAAAATGAAGTTAGTTACGTCAGAAAAAGGGTCCTGCTCTATTTGGTATGATGGAATGGACCGTGTATTTTGGACGTACATTTTTGCCTGATTTAATTTTAATTTTATTGATCAGGGTTGCCTCTGTTTGGTGAAGGATGGATGTGGGAATTTTATATTAGGGATAGTAGTAATGATTTATCGAGTAAAATGAAAAATAAAAGTTTTCTTCGTCAATCTGTGACATCCTTACTAATATTATAAAAACGAAAGTGAGTTTGTTTGTTTGTTACGTCTTCACGCCTTAATAGGGTTCCAACTATCTCTGTACCAAAATTCATAAAAATCGGTTAGGCCATTAAGGCGTGAAGACTTTACAAACAAACAAACTCACTTTGGCTTTTATGATATTAGAAAGGATTATCACTTGGTTCGGTAAAGGAAAACAACATCACGAAACCAAACCAGCATGCATAAGAGATATTTTTTGACGGCATGTAAAACAAAGTCATCATCATCATTATCCTGCCCTTGTCCCGTTCTATTCGGGATCGGCGCAACACGTTTTCTTCTTCCATTCTCCCCTATCAGACGCCACGGCATCATTTACTTCTTTCTCCTTCATATCATTCCTTACACAATCCATCCAAATTTTCTTTTGGCCTTCCTCTCGCTCTCCGTCTATCAACATTCAGAACTATCACTCTTGTACTCACATGTGCTTTGTCCTTCCTCATTACATGTCCGTACCAAGACAAAAACACGGGCTTACAGATATTCACACATTCTTTTATCTGGGTTTACTTAAAATTTATTCGATCGTACAAAATCGGAAGAAGCTATTAATAGATTTTTTTGAAACAATTGTCGACGAAGTTATTTGAACCTCACTGGTCCATTCGGAATTATTCAAACAGATTTGAACAAACCTTTTGATAAAGTTATTTTTAACACGAACGGACTTTATAGTTCATTATTCTGGGATTACTTCCGTTTCGTTTAACAATCTATTTATTCCATATTTATTCACGGAGCTTTTATAATTGAATTAACGGAAACCAATTTAAAGAATCGATGGAATTGATTTTAAAATTTTTGAATTAAAGGGGAAAATTGGGGCGGGGTTCCGGGTTGTTAGATCCCCGAACTTAAAGGGCATTTTTTTTAAAACGTTGCTCCACATTTTTAAATTATCCTGTTTCGTGGGTGCGTTTACAAACATTTAAACTTACATACACAAACATCGAGACCCGGAAGAACTATCTGTAGGCCATACAACTATTTGTTCCATATGGGGATCGAACGCGCGACACGCAGCGCAGCAGTCGATCGCTCAGCCACTGCGCCAACCGTGTCGACAAAAGTGGAGGAACATATGGGTTTAGTTTGTAAAAGTCTGATGCTTCCCCCGCCTCGAAGTTTTTTGATGATTTGCTGATTTTGTTGGCCCCTATAACACAGGATTTTCCATGAATGGGGGCCAATATTCATAAAATAGTGCAGAAATATGTAATACAGGCGCCCGCGGCTTCGCCCAAAAAAAAGTATCCTATGTGTTATTCCAGACTATAATGTACCACGGTGTCAAATTTCATCAAGATCTGTTCAGCCGTTTCGACGTGAAAGAGTAACAAACATCTATACATCCATCCATCCTTCCTCACAAACATTCGCATTTATAATATTAGTAGGATTCTACGAAATGTTACACAAAATGGATTCCTTTTTCATGCTATTAAATTATTCTATTCTCTTCTATTTGTCAACCGAAAATCACCTATAAAGAGAGCCAACTAAGCCAGCAACAAGATAGGTACCTAAATCATAAAATACGCCATAAACTAAATATTTTACTAATCGTAAATAGCAATTCTGGTTTATGATACGTATCTATCGTAAAGTGGCTGCCATAAATGTTGTATCACCTTTGAACAACGTTGACCCGAACCTGAATATAATTTTGTCGAAATAGCTTCATTTTCATTGTTTTGAAACACGTTTTTATTATAAAACTAGCTACAATCTTTGGTTTCACCCAGTAATACCCAGATATTATACATAAAAACCTTCCTTTTGAATAACTCTATCTATTGCCGAAATATGCATTAAAATTTGTTGAGTAGTTTAAAGATCCTAGCGAACAGACAGATGAAGCAACTTCATTCTATTCTAATGTAAAGAAATACTAAATTATTCTTTACTTTACTAATATAAGGGAGATGATTAATCCTTACTAATATTATGAAATTGAATTTGTTTGTTACGTCTTCACGCCTAAATAGCTTAACCGATTTTGATGAATTTTAGTACAGAGATAGGTGGAACCCGGGAGACGGACTAAAAAAACTCCCTTTTCTCAGTTTTATAGCCTGTGTGAAGAAAAGGGAAGAAAAAGATAATTTTTTTCGTTCATCACGCGGGTTAAAGTTAGCGTTAGCCCAAAGTAACTGTGCCCCGTGGACGAAGTCGCGGGCGGAAGCTAGTCCACTATAAAACACGTAATATACTGAAGATGGATACTCTATTACTATGCTATGCCACGCTCCTTGAAGTTACATAAGAACGTGTCTGCTTTTATATATTAAGTTTCAATTTTCTTCACATAACGGGGACGCAAAAATTTGCAGAACTAGCTATTACCCGCGACTTTGGACTGCAGTCGATGGCTTAGTCACTGCGCCAAACGTGCGGTCAAATAGTGCTTTATTATTTGACGCTTAAAATCTATATTTCAATAAAATATTCTTGCGAATAGGCCACCGTATATTGAATCCCTATAATAAAATCGAAAATGAGTTTGTTTGTTACCTCTTCACGCTTTTTTGGCTAAACCGATTTTGATGAATTTGGTACAAAGATAGTTGGGAATTAGGAGACGGACATGGCTAATTTTTATAAAAAAAAAGTAGAATATGAGGGAGAACGAGGGAAGACAAGGGAAACCTTAGCGTTGCTATTACAAATCAATAAGGCGCAAGGGGAAGAGCTGCAGATAGCAGGTACTGTGTTATACCGAATTTAACGCGAGCGAAGCCGCGGGCAAAAGCTAGTTTAACCATATATTTGAATACCAGTGTCCATGTATTTCACTCAGCAACCTCACAACTTTTGTGTTTTGTCCCTCAGGCAATAGATGTACGTAGGGCTGTCACGCATATCTTATTAAACAAATATTTAAAAACTAACTGAACCCCGCTGTTTCACTCGCGACCGTTGTAAGAATGCTAAAGTTGTGAGGATGTATAATTACTCTTTCACGCAAAAACTAAAGAACGGATTGAAATGAAATTTGCCACACATATAGGTAGTTTATGGCCTGTATTAATACAAAGGATTTTAATCGCGATAGAACTATCAAATCGTTTCATCATTTTCCTGCCCTTGTCCCATTTTATTTGGGGTCGGCGCAACACGTTTTCTTCTTCCATTCTCCCCTATCACTTCATGGCATCATTTACTCCTTTCTCCTTCATGTCACTCCTTACACAATCCATACATCTTTTCTTTGGCCTCCCTCTCGCTCTCCGTCCATCAACATTCAGATCCATTACTCTTTTAGTCACATGTCCTTCATCCCTCCTCATCACATGTCCATACCAAGACAAACGAGTCCCTTTCAATTTTTCTGTAACAGGCGCAACTTTCAAATCGTTTAATATTTGCTTAATCTTTTTATGTATTCTATTGTCTCTTTTTTACAAACTGTGTCTACATGTCTTTTTATTTACTCTACTTTTGCAGGTGTGCTGGAAAAGATTTCTTAAGAAATAAGCATTATGTTTGTACCTATTATCTGTTCCTGCCTGTTTAACATTAAACAATGTGTACATAAATCGTTAAATAAATAAAGAATTCTGGAGGACAATCATCGTATTTCTCGTTGGCAACGCCACGGGTATATGCAAGTAAAGCATGGTATTTTTTTTTAAGTAATTACCACAAGTTGTGCAAACCTCATATTTAATTGTTAATCGTATTTGTGCTCAAATTTGTTTATGACTCTATATCTTATCCTTACTAATATTATAAAAGCGAAAGTGAGTTTGTTTGTTACCTCTTCACGCTTTAATGGCTAAACCGATTTTGATGAATTTTGGTACAGATATAGTTGGGAACCAGGAGACGGACATAGCCTAATATTTTTTTGAAAAAAGTGGGATGTGAGGGAGAAAGAGGGAAGAAAAGGGAAAACTTAGCGTTGCTATTACAAATCAATAAGGCGCAAGGAGAACTGTGTTACCCCGAATTTAACGCGAGCGAAGCCGCGGGCAAAAGCTGGTGCTGTAATAAATCATTAAATCTTTTATAAACACATCAAACTTCACGGAAAGAAAAGCGCCCTCCACTTAGTTATACGACACATTCATGAAAAAAACCGGCCAAGAGCGTGTCGGGCCACGCTCAGTGTAGGGTTCCGTAGTTTCCCGTCCGTCACAATAAGTGTTCCCACTTATGAGTTTATTATTTGTTTGACGTTGAACACTAGGGAATTGTATTTTATTATTATACATTACAGGTGGTAATTTTGTATTGCGAGAACCGATTTCAATAATTCTTTTTTTGTTTGAAAAAAGATACGTTCAGGATAATAAAATATGTAAACGAAGTTAAAAAAAAATGCTTGCATAAACGATTATACTACAAACTTAGTCCAGAAATTATTTTGTACAACTTTTTTTTTTGTACAAAAACTGTTATGTCAATCAAGTTCAAAATAATTTTCATAGAAAGTCCTTATAAAGTTCTACTTTTCAAATTTTTTTCATATTTTCTAAACTTATGGTTCGAAAGTTAGAGGGGGGGGGACACATTGTTTTTTACTTTTGGAGCGATTATTTCCGAAATTATTGACATTATCAAAAAATGATTTTAGTAAACCCCTATTCATTTTTAAATACCTTTCCAACAATATATCACACGTTAGGGTTGAAATTAAAAAAAAATCACTTCCCACTTTACATATAGGGTGGCTACCCTAATAAAACATTTTTTTCCAATTTTTATTTTACCACTTTGTCGGCGTGATTGATATACATATTGGTACCAAATTTCAGCTTTCTAGTGCAAACGGTCACAGGGATTAAGCGAGGACGGACGGACGGACGGACGGACAGACAGACATGGCGAAACTATAAGGGTTCCTAGTTGACTACGGAACCCTAAAAAGGTACAATAACATTCTTCTATCTCTTCAAATAAATAATGCCTACCCACTGTCAAGTTACGGTAATAAAAACGTCTGGTTCACAATAAACGACTGTTCCCTTTGATTTGTGATGGAACATGTTGCATGTTTGTGTTCATGATTTTTAGTTCAGCATTATTGCAACGTTGGCCTATGGTCTTATCTCAAATTTGTGTAATTCTCAAACAATCTAAGTACACCAATATTATATAAAGAGGAAAGATTTTTTGAGTTGGTTTGTATTGAATAGGCTTCAAAACTTCTGGACCGTATTTAACCATTTCTTAATTAATATCAAGTTGCATTATTCAAAGGTAACATAGGTTATACTTACAACATCACGTTAGATACTACCTGCACACAGCTGACACAGCACATAATGACGCCGGCAGGATAGCTAGTAGTTGTAGTTGACCAAGATTTTTATGTAGACCCCAAAAGAGAAAAGAACTCTGAGGTCTTTTCGGCTGTTTCTTCACAGAGAATTCGGGTAGGTAACATCGGCCTCGTCTAATTAAAAAAAAGGGCTCGCAACAGTGTTTATAAAAACCTACTTGCGAAATAAAAATCATTTTTACTGTTACATAAAATTGAAGTGTCTGTTTGCAGTTTCACAATAACAACTTTACTGAATGGACGTAAATAAAAACGGTACTTTTAACAACAACATTTTTTTTAATGTGTCTATCTGGCTGTCTTTTTGTACCGGTTAATCTCCACAACGGCTGTACCCTATTATTACAGGATTGTTATTGACATATAGCTGATGTTATAACAACTTAGGGTACTTTTATTTTTTAGAAAAAGGATTAGGGTTATGTGGAAAAAATGTCGAGGCCTACAACAGCTGATGAATATAATAAGATTAATAATTATTTAAAAATTAGAAGACATAAAAAACAGAGCACAACACAGGAGAGGGAGAAAAAGAATGGAACCAAAATATGTGAAGACAGGTTTTATTATTAAATAAAGTGCCGAAATGGCGTTCCATATAGTAAATAGTTTAAACTTGTGACGCGACAACCCTAGAAGACGAGTTAGTACTTATCAGTGCGTTTCCACGATACGGCCTGATGACGTAAAGGCCGTTTGTGAGGGAATGAGTGATAAGGGTAGCCGCGAGGATAAAGAACAGTTGGATGTTTGTGTGTTAAGGCCAAGTGTAGGCGGGGAAGATAACTCATGTATTATGTACGTTGTGAACGCATTACAACGCTCGCGGGTAAATAATAACAGTCGCTTCTAGGAGATTTTTAGGTTAACCCTTGCTGGCCCAGTTTGGTTCGCAGATGGCGCTTATGGCTGTCAATAAGAGGTTTTAGACAGTCGTAACAGGTTACTACAGGTAGGATACACGCTAGATCACTACAATAAAAACGCATAATTATAATACTTTAAGCTTTTATTTTTTATATTATATTTTAATGATACATCTCACACTTACTCCGTTTGTAGTCTCTGGTTTTCTATTTCTATTTTTAAAACGACCTGAGTATTGGAACGTCATGGCCAACCAGCCCAGTACCGTATTTCTTAGAACGATCTGGAGTGTGGACTCCATGTAAAATACTAGTATTCAGCTGCATCAGGTAAGAAAGGAAACTGACCCCAATAAATTTGACAAGAGGCTAGGAAGATAATGATGTGGAGGCGATAAAATTTGTTTTTACCGTGATTAGGGACTAGTCAGATTAATTAAAAATGTAATTACAACATTGTGTTGTTATCTTTTATTTCTCTATGTGAGTTCTAATGTTTATAACGCATCAAAGATGCTGGAGAACTTCATAGTGTAGGGCAAAGTGTTTGAAATTAGGCTCCATCTCATGCCAGGATTGAAGATCCGTATACTGGTCATGATGGAATTCCAGTCTTATCACGCCTGCTTAAATAACAACAAGATGAAAAGGCAAATTATTTCGCTGAAACATAAAAGAGCAACACACAAAACCGACATCGACTTTTAAACCTTTTTTTTTGAGAATGGCATCTCACAGTTCAACCTAGGAGGTTATCGTCTGCTTAACCTGTGCAATTCCTGTGGATGACTTAAAAATTAAGGCCTCCAGCCAGGGTAAAAAAATTACAAATTAAGCGACTACACGCTAAGGGCACCCCCTGTAGGGTACGAGCCTTGGCTTAGGGCGCCGCTGGGGCGAACTGCAAAGGGACAGGCTAGATCTGAGTGATATTATTTGGGGACTAGGTTGAACTTACTGGCTCAGTATCGCGGGCTGGCAAGGGACGGGTACTATCAGCATCTAGGGTACCTCTTCACGCTTTAATGGCTAACCCAATTTTGATGAATTTTAGTTGGGAACTAAGAGACGGACATAGGCTATTTTTTCTTCCCTCTTTCTCCCTCACATCCCACTTTTTTCAAAAAAATATTAGCCTATGTCCGTCTCCTGGTGCCCAACTATCTATGTACCAAAATTCATCAAAATCGGTTTATCCGTTAAAGCGTAAAGAGGTAACAAACAAACTCACTTTCGCTTTTATAATATTACTAGCTTTCGCCCGCGGCTTCGCCCGCTTTAAATTTGGGGTAACACAGTTCTCCTTGCGCCTTATTGATTTGTAATAGCAACGCTAAGTTTTCCCTTTTCTTCCCTCTTTCTCCCTCACATCCCACTTTTTTTAAATAAAAATTAGCCTATGTCCGTCTCCTGGTTCCCAACTATCTATGTACCAAAATTCATCACAATCGGTTTAGCCATTAAAGCGTGAAGAGGTAACAAACAAACAAACAAACAAACAAATAAACAAACAAACAAACTCACTTTCGCTTTTATAATATTAGTAAGGACTAGCTTTCGCCCGCGGCTTCGCCCGCGTTAAATTTGGGGTAACACAGTTCCCCTTGCGCCTTATTGATTTGTAATAGCAACGCTAAGTTTTTCCTTTTCTTCCCTCTTTCTCCCTCACATCCCACTTTTGTTAAATAAAAATTAGCTTATGTCCGTCTCCTGGTTCCCAACTATCTATGCACCAAAATTCATCACAATCGGTTCAGCCGTTAAAGCGTGAAGAGGTAACAAATAAACAAACAAACAAACTCACTTTCGCTTTTATAATATTAATATAGTATATAGTATAGTATAGTATGGTATAGTATATAGTATAGTATAGTATAGTATATAGTAAGGATAAGTATATAAGTAAGGATTTTAACGTAGACACTTGGGAAAAATAAGACAGACCAATTTAGAATTATTTAAGACTTAATTTTGATAGCTGAGCTGTCTATGTAAATAAAATAATAATTCTTGTAAATTTCAAGCGAATTTGTAATGACGTCGTTCCCTAAAAAGCAATTTGATAAATGTAATCTAAGACGTAACTTTTCACGTGAAAGTGATTATTTTTAACTACCAAATTTTATTTATTCAAGGCCTTCAATTATTGATTCAAATTGATTTCTTTACCTACTTATTTGTTTATCGCAAAACATTGTTATGTTCAAATTCTTTAATGCCCCCGTTACAATAAACAAAAACGACTCGTTTTGCTTACGGATAGTTGTATTTTGACATAAGTCTCATAGAATTTATGTCAACATACAACTATCCGTAAGCAAAACGAGTCGTTCTTGTTTATTGGAACGGAGCATAAAAGGTTTTTGTAGATTTTTGGTTTTGTGATGAGGCTATAAATTATTCCATAAATGTGTACAGACGCCTGCACATCAAGCTACTACAATCTGTCAGATTTCTTTGATAGATTTTCGACTTTATTTCCAAAGTATTAGGTTCAAGGTTCACTGGGAAAAATTTACAGTTTCGGGTAGCTTGACCAGCAGGCGTCTGTACATGAATATGTAGGAATACGTAATTTATGGGAATAGTTTTTAACCTAACATCTGCCGAAAATTTCAATTATAATTTAAATTCAAAAGCTTCCAATAAAATCCTTATAATATTCGGTTCTGATCGGATAACTGAAAACCCCTACTCCAGTTAAAAAAACAACTACACAAACACCGATCTGAAATCGTTCCCAATTTGAAATTCAAAAAACCAAATTGCAGATTTCAAAGGAAAATCGTTTGAAAAACAAAACGTGGAAATGTCGTAAAGCTGAAATGAAATTGGGAACATAAATAGCGATGAATTTATATCCACAAACGGATGTGGCCGACTGATGGATAATTGCGCCTTGACTCGACGATAAAAAAGTATCGGCGTAAATTGCCGAGCATTACCGATGGTTGCCGAGCATTACCGATGGTTGCCGAGCATTACCGATGGTTGCCGAGTACTGATTAAATGGTTTCATGCTGGGTTTTGTTTTGAGGACGCGTAATTCGGATACTGATTAATATTTGTTACTAGTGATTGCTCGCGGCTTCGCTCGCGTTAAATTCGGGGTAATACAGTTTCCCTTTCCTGATTTGCAGGTACCTGCTACCTGTAGTTTTTGTCCTAGCGCCTTATTTATCGTTATAGCAATGCAAAGTTTTCCCTTTTCTTCCCTGTTTCTCCCTCATATCTCAATCTTTAAAAAAAAAATAGCCTATGTCTGTCTCCATGGTCCCGACTATCTCTGTACTAAAATTCATCAAAATCGGTTTAGCCACGTAGGCGTGAAGAGGTAACAAACAAATAAACAAACTCACTTTCGCTTTTATAATATTAGTAAGAATGACTGAGGAAATATTGCATGGATATTTTGGTTGAATTCAAGCATTGTTGAAATATAGCGAACATTAGCTATGTATTCTGGTATTTTAGCGTGTAAGTTTCAAAACATAGCCTTAAATCGTTGCCTAAAAAGAAGGTCTTCATTCACAAAAACCATGAATGCATTAGCAGTTTTTAATGAACTGCCTAAACAACCAAACTAACCAAAATATTGGCCTTGAAATTACATCACAACGCTTAAAAATAAGGAAATCAATCTTAATATTAAAAAGAGAAAATATCATTTTGTAATTATTTTTAACTAGCTGTTACCCACGCTGCTCAGCACCTGTTGGTCATAGCGTGATGTTATATAGCCTATAGCCTATATTCAAGAAATGGACTATCCAACACTAAAAGAATTTTCCAATTCCAACCAATAGTCCCTGAGATTAGCGCGTTCAAACAAACAAACTCTTCAGCTTTATAATATTATAGTATATAGTATAAAGTATAAAATAGATGAGATACAGATCGACCATAGGTTAAAAGAGTAAATTAAAATAAACTAAAAGCCCAAAATATAAAATAACAACACCTACTCATTACTCCTCACTAAGATTTACTAAGCCAGTTTGCCAGGGTCCCCAAGGTCCACAGGATCCTTGCCCCGGAATATGGATGGACTTTTTTTTAGTAAAACCGTTGCCCTACACTAGGAATTTCTCCTGTATGGTGGGTGCATTTACAAACAATTAAACTCACATACACAAACAGCCAGACCCGAAACAACTATTTGTAGGTTAACAAATATTTGTTCAGTACGGGAATCGAACCCGCAACACATACGCAGCAGTCAATCGTTCAGCCACTGCGCAAACCGTGCCGTAGAGTAGTACTTTAGTAAGTACAAGCCTGATACATCGTTCCACTCCACTTAAAGCGGGAAAAATCATTTGATGATTTTCTAACCGAAAAAAATAATAGAAAAGATTTATCAAGCCAACTTTCACAAAGAAATATACAAACTTTTTCGATGCCAAAGTTTAAAACTGTTGCAATAAAACGTTTAGAAACCTTTTTTTATATGAAAACAGCTTTAAGCCATGTCTAAAAATCTTTGGCCTCTATTATTTGGGATTAAGGAGCAACCTCCAAAATCTCTTTTGAACGGTATACAAGATAAGTAGTAATTTATTAGCTACTGAGCCTACGGCGAATTAGGACGCCTACACACAGCCGACTTTTCATGAACGTAACATAGCGTTCTCTGGGATGCTCATTAAAATGGGTTGGTAGCTAGGATTTATGATTATCTAATATATAAATTCTCGTGTCACAGTTTTCGTTCCGATACTCCTCCGAAATGGCTGGACCGATTTAAACGAAATTTTGTGTGCATATCGGGTATGTCTGAGAATCGGCTAACATCATAGATGTTAGTTGCATGAAGATATTCTTCATGCCCTAACTGAGCAGCGGGTGAAACCGCTGGGCACAGCTAATCTAATATATAAAACTCTCGTGTCACAATTTTCGTTCCCATACTCCTTCAAAACGGCTGGACCGATTTGAACGAAATTTTGTGTGCATATCGGGTATGTCTGAGAACCGGCTAACATCTATTTTTCATGCCCCTAACTGAGCAGCGCGTGAAATCGCTGGGCACAGCTAGTCTAATACATAAAATTCTCGTGTCACAATTTTCGTTCCTATACTCCTTCGAAACGGCGGGACCGATTTGAACGAAATTTTGTGTGCATATCGGGTAGGTATGAGAATCGACTAACATCTATTTTTCATGCCCCTAACTGAACAGCGGGTGAAACCGTTGGGCACAGCTAGTAATATAATAATATATTTTATAGTAATACATAGTACATAGCGAACCGGTGTTGAAAAACAGTTGTTCCATTAGCTTTTTTTGTATATCCCAATGCTTAATGTGGTTTCAGTGGTCCAAGTAGAGGCACCAAATATCGATGAATCAAATAAAAGTCATTGAATTCTCTTTTTTTTTAAATTGTGCGTTTTTCTTTTTTTAAAAAGCTTTTATTACAGCGTTTTTAGTTGTGGTATGATAGTATTTAACACAAATTCTTTTTGAGTATTGATTTGCTATTGCTACTCGAAAATATAAGCATATCGTCCAGATACATTAATAAAGGAAAAAAAAAGAAAACTCAAAAACATAGGGAAAAAATTGATATGAGACGTTCGGTAGTATGCCCTATAATAAGCATAGTATAAGCATAGCCCTATAATAGGCATAATAGCTCGGATAGTACTGTTGTTGACTTTTCCAAAGCGTGGATATCTATGGAAAAATTCTTTTCCATGGGCACCCACGATACATGACAAATACTTAGCGTGGGCAACATTTTCTTTTTTTTTTAAGGAAAAGCAAGAATTTAAGGTTGAGGAAGTCAAACAAAACTTGCAAAAAGCTTATTTACTTTAATTTCTTTCTTTCTTTTCCTTGTTTTTTTTTTACAATTGGCTGTGTATAGGGGGGGCCTTATATCCCGCCGCTAAAATGTCTAAAAAACATTCTGTTCACTGTCCGGAGAGTCAAAAGGTAACTTAAGGCAACCAAATTTTGCAAAGTTTTAAGGGAAGAAAGTTTGTTCTTATCTGATTTTTAGCCAACGATCGGTTGAAAAGGGCGCTGAGCCGGTAGACTGTTTTGATAAATAGTACAAGTTTCATTCGAAAATTGATTATAAACTCAATCCTTATTCATTTCTGTTAATGAGTTTGTCAAATTAATAAGTTTGGTTTGAAAAAGGAAATATGACTTGAAGATTTTATTTTACTTAAATGTCGAGTAAAATGTTTAGTTTTGATTTCATGAAAATTATTCAGGTTTTAGGAAAAATATACACATGCATGAAAAGCAATCATAATTAGCGTGACATACAAACAAATCTATGCTGGACTCTATATACATCTCCAGAGTTGTATTGCAGACTTGTAGGTAATGTAATATGTTCAAATATTTTTCTATTAATTATTATGACTTAAGACTTGACTCTTATTTTTTGGTCTAATTTACCGGACTATCAGGTATTCGTTGTTTTATGGTTAACTAGCTTTTGCCAACTTTTGTTACATTTCGGTTAAGTAAGTTTCCTTTTCCTGATTTTGGCCTTGCGCCTTATTTATTGTAATAGCAATGCTAAGTTTTCCCTCATTCTCAATATTTTTTAAACCTTTATTAGGTTACCATTATTGGGTTTTTCCATTAAGAATTTCTCAGTAGCATAGAGTAGCGTTGCATGTGATTTTAACATAACCAGCGACATGTCTGTGTAGGAATTCAAGATCGGCCACTTAAAAATAAGATACATAACTGTATACTCTGAAATGGTAACCCGCAAAGCGCAAATGTCAATCGCTTAATTACGCACACGTGTCTGAATTTTGCGGGCAATTTTTTTGGTTATTTCCTGGCTGTTCAAGTCATAAAAATGTATTTTCTAAAGATGAATGAAGATTCAAAAATAAAATGTCGTTACGTAATTGATCTGAATATAAGTATGAAAATGAATGACGTAGGTAATTGATCCGATTATAAAGAAAACATTTTTGTATGTCTTGTCAATTTGTTCACAAATAAGAAATCTTTTCTATTTACGTACTTACCGATTTATTGTTTTCTTTGTGATCACGTAGCAATAGAAATTTAAAATAAATTATTTGTAGTTCGTAACGTAATTTATCAATATTTATAGCTCTGAGAAATATAAGGAGAGTGGGGAAATTGCCAACAAAAATTTTAATGCTTTTTTTCAACAAACTTATTTAATTATAACACGCCATTCTATGAAAACAATGACCAATGGAAACATTATAAGCTGATTATACTAATACTACATTATTATTAAACATTAAACATCTACCCGCAATAACTTCATTTCATCTGTGGTCATAGCGTTTATATCGGAACTGGATACAACTTATTACAAACATGGTAAATATCTCGTTTCAAGTGTTAATAATAATGTTAGTGACCATGACAGTTAAAAAACTAATACTATGTTTACTATAACTATAATATTATGGAATACATGATTTGATTTTAGAATAGGTGAAAAACCAGTCAAAGACATAAAGCCACAACAAAGTGTCGTTCACCAAAAAGACAACACGACTATTAACAAGTATAATTATCATACAAGAATATCAAACAACCTGAATACATTTGAGCAATTAAATAACCTGTGTAGTTTTTGACCGTTACTGTGCATTTTCCAAGCTAACCACATTATATGACATGACTGGCATGATTTCGAGTCATGCTGCGTTTACTTCGCCTCTTGTATTTTACTGGACTGCTAGATTGTCTAGTTAACTTATGCGAAAGCAAATACGGTGATAAAAAAAAGGAAACTGAACATATTTTTCCAAAAAACTATTGACAGAAAAAATGGTAGGAGGGAAGTGAGACCTTTTACTCTGCAGTGGAACAGATCAGGCTTATAATAAACTAGCTTTTGCTCGGGTTAAATTCGGGGTACCACAGTTCCCCTTTCCTGATTTGCAGGTACCTACTACCTGACGTTTTTGCCCTTGCGCCTTATTAATTGTAATAGCAAAACTACGTTTTCCCTTTTCTCCCCTATTTCACCCTCATATCTTACTTTTGAAAAAAATTGTTATGTCCGTCTCCAGAGTGATAACTATCTCTGTACCATAATTCATCAAAATCGGTTTAGCCATTTAGGCGTAAAGAAAAAAAACAAACTCACTTTCGCTTTTACAATATTAGTAAGGATAAAGAAGGGATATATCAGTTGATGGATTTCTAACATTTACAACTACCAATTTGGCCAAATAGGAATTATTTGGTCAAATTTGAAGCCAAACTCTTGGCCAATTTGATATCGTAATTAATAATCAAGAAACAAGGCATAGCTGACTTAATGATTGCTCTCCAAAATTCAATTTCTTTTTTATTCTTTTGAAAACATTGGCACACAAGGAATTTCTCCTGTATAGTGGGTGCGTTTCAAACATTTAAACTCACATACACAACAGCCAGACCCGAAACAACTATTTGTAGGCCATACAAATATTTGTTGCGTGCAGGGACCCAACCAGTTAATCATCATACCCGAATAAGGCGTTGTTGCCTTGTTACAATAGATGACGTAAATAAAGACTTACTTTAATAAAGTACCTATACTAAACAACATCCTATTCTAGTGACCCGCCTGATTAATGACTAGTAGGCACGACAGTCATAATTCGTCAAAATCAACATAAATAATAATAATCCGTCACTGGGACAGAAATAAATGAAAGTCAAGTAATTCGAACAAAGGCTAGTAGAGTGCAAAGAGACCATACATTTCGTCCGACTGTAATTATGATTACCGAGCCACTAACGATAATGAAACGTTATTAAAACGATAATATCTTGGAATCATTATGGTTTGGCCAATTTTGTTTGAGTAACGTTGTTTATTTAGTTGGATTTTGTTGATTGGGTGCCAGTTGGTAGATATAAATAATAGTTGACCAGTAATACTTTTTTTTGGGGATGGGCAATCATCAAATAAATTCCCCCACTCTGGGCGGGGCAAGCTGGCGCGGGGGAGTGTTATACTTGTACTGAATAAAAGCCACCATGTTTCTTCTATTGCCCTTTATGTTCCTGGGCCGCGGTATCTCTTTCAAACAACCCGCAACCCCGGGAGGAACTAGTAGTACCTACAGTTAATTTAAAATTGTAGGAAGGCAAATAAGATTAATGACACTTAATTAAGCCTTAACTAAAATACTATAATATTTGTTAATCTATACTAATATTATAAAGCTGAAGAGTTTGTTTGTTTGTTTGTTTGTTTGAACGCGCTAATCTCAGGGACTACTGGTTGGAATTGGAAAATTCTTTTAGTGTTGGATAGTCCATTTCTTGAGGAAGGCTATAGGCTATATACCATCACGCTACGACCAACAGGTGCTGAGCAGCGTGGGTGAAACCGCGTGGAACAGCTAGTATGTACTATAAATAATTACATTCATGTTAAATAAATTGGTATCATGTGGTTAAAACTGATTGGTTAGTTAATAATTGTGGCATGTATAAGCCGTTAATTATTGGCTGTATTTGGTAATGAGGTGTTTATACATTCGTGTCGGTAAATTGAATAAAACGTTAAATGTTATTTATTCAGTTTTAATTATTATTCAATTTGTTAGCAGTGTTGCAAGTGAATTAGGTGTCTGTGTATTTGCTTAAATAGACATTGTTATTATAAAAAAAAAAACATTTCCCGATGCTGGTGGTGGTCCACAACTAATTATTATATTTTAAATGATTTTTATGTATTTTTATTTAAGAAATATGTAAAAAAAATGTATACAAATAAATAAACTAGACTAAAGAAAAAGTTTTTATAATAGATTTTATATATATTAAAAAACAAAAACTTGAGAGGTGTCAAGGGACACCCGGATGGAACGAAGTTATTATTTATTATGTACAAAAAATCTGTATACACTCATCTATTCTTCGCGGAAAAATAATCGTCGCGACACCACACTGTTCAATGCGAAATAGAAACACGAAACGAAAATAACTGGCTTGCTTTCTATGAGAGAGAAAGAGAGAGACAGGTACAGAAACACGCGCACGCCGCACGGCTTACAACTATAGCAAAAAATGTCGTTACAACTTTTGGTCTCATTTTTTTTCGTCTAGCCCCCTTACACAACGCGCGATAAGAAACAAAAATGTAAAAATTGGGAAACAAGTTGAATAAAAAAATAAATAGAAATTCTAAAACTCGTCAAGTCTAAATAGGTCGTCCTTCCTCTCGTCATTAACTATGATGACTGCTCAACATTGTCTTGAGTAGGAAAGCATTATATTACTTCTGTATGATTAATTGAAATTATGTATTAAAGACACAAAGGTCATACATATCGATCTTATAATCGTGGCGTCAATGTAAAAATTCTAGGCCACTTTTTTAAATGCTTTTGTTAGTTTGACATGTAACTTTATTAAAAAAAAAACATTTTACAGGTTAAATTTATCTTATTTCTGGTTAAATATTTATTGATCTTTAATTTTTTCACACATGTTTTATATAAAAAACGATGCTTAGTTAGTTAACTGAAATAAAATAAAAATAAAAAATGTTTATTGCAGAAACTTGTACAACTTTTACAGTAAATATTACAGGGACCTCCTTTTAAGTAAAGCCATTTTAAATTCAACATGGCGGTCTCTCAAAAATGACGCACTAGTATTTTTTAATGCTTTCCCAAGATTACTGAAAGGCGGTGAAACTATAATATTTATTGTTTTTGAATGAGTAGTTGAAAGGTCTTAACTTGAATAGTGGTTTAAGATTTCTGTATCCTACTTCCTACAAATATTATAAATGCGAATGTTTCTGAGGATGAATGGATGTATAGATTTTTGTTACTCTTTTACGTCAAAACGGCTGAATCTTGATGAAATTTGGCACAAAGGTAGATTATGGTCTGGAATAACACATAGGATACTTTTTTAGACATAACGCGGATGAAGCCGCAGGCGCCAGCTAGTTTATGTAACTTGTAAGAAATTAGGTTTATACATTATAAAACCTCAGTTTTGTAATTACGAGTCCATGAAGATTTAGTAAACCAAAGTAAGTGTTCACCCATCCACAGACCAACTTAAGCAACCGCGGTTTAAGCTAAAGATCGACCTGAGCGGGTAATATTATTTGGTAAAATTAAGTAAAAGAGGCTAACCTAAAAAAACATTGTCTAACCTTTTGAAAGCATTAATAACCCTTAGAAACACCTGGCGACGATACAATCCAATAATTATTGCCGAGACAGTAGAAACAATAATAGGAGGAGGAAACAAAAAAGATTTCTCATAGTTATTTATGGGGAGCGGTATGAGATTGCGATGGTAGGTAGACCACACATTACTATTAATGAATTGTGATAACAGAGATTGGGATATTGGCTTTTTGATTTGGCTTTTGTTTTCGTATTGTTTATTTGATTTTATGCTGTCAGTTGCAAAAATTGGTAGTAAGGAATCGTTACTAATATTCTAAAAGCGAAAGTGAGTTTGTTTGTTACGTCTTGACGCCTAAATGGGTCAACCGATTTTGTTGAATTTTGGTACAGAGATAGTTGGGACCTTGGAGGCGGACATAGGCTATTTATATTAATTTGGAATAAAGGAGAAAGAGGGAAGAAAATGGAAAACTTATCTTTGCTATTACAATAAATAAGACGCAAATGAAAAACTACAGTTAGCAGGTACCTGATTATCAGAAAAGGTTAACTGTGTTACCCTGAATTTAACGCAAACGAAGCCGCGGCCAAAAACTAGTGAGTATAAAAGAGGAAATTTGAAAGTTACGCCTGTTACAGAAAAAAATAAAGAGAATAATTTGTTATTGTTTTCGTTTCGTATGGATGTAATGAGGAGGGACGAAGTATATGTGACTAAAAAAGTAATGGATTTGAATTTTGGTAGATGGAGAGGGAGATGATGGCCAAAGAAAAGATGGATGGATTCTGTAAGGAATGATATGAAGAAGAAAGGAGTAAATGATGCCATGACTGTTGAGAGGGAAGAATAGAAGAAGAAAACGTATTGCGCCGACCCCAAATAGAATGGGACAAGGCAGGAAAATGATGCGTTGAAAAAATTGGCTTGATACGGCGTAAATAGCGATTTTTGACTGTCTCGTTGGTTGCAAGCGACACTGCTGAGCATGAGATCATAGCTTCTATTCCCGGATCGAGCAAATTTTTATCAGTTTTTCTTGCATAAAATTCTCAGGAGCAACTACAGAGTCCGGATTTGTGCCCAGTTAATAGTAATGGGCTCATCCCAAATTAAATAAAGCTTATTATTTTCCGAGTGACTAATAACTTAAAAGTCGACTAAATGTTTGCTACATATAAAATAACTTGCCAGCGATTAAATATTTCGCGCACCGAGGGTTCCGTACAAACTTGCGATATACACGACCATATCTTTTGACTGCGTAGACTTTAGATTTTTTTACAGCACAAAGGGACTACAGATTTGAGTATATGGTTTTAATTTCTACCCGATACCGTCACGCGCTCAAGAGTTAAATAGCCTTTTTTTTTTTTTTTTCGGGTGGGAAATCATCCAATGACTTCCCCCGCTCTGGGCGGAGCGGGAGGGCATGTCAGACTTGTACTGACTAAAACCCACCCATGTTTCTTCTTTTGCCCTTTACGTTCCGAGGCCGCGGTATCTCTTTCGAACAACCCGCAACCCCGGCAGGCGGAGGCTCTGGCAAGCCCCTCTGCTTTGCTGACTCTCTTTGAGGCGCGCGTGAAACACGAACGCGCCGTCGACACGGCCTGTCGTCAATCGACGGACGGACGGTGAACTACCCATTGCTCACCGCCCACAGGCCCGCATCTACGGTGGCCGGAAGTCGTCTCGCGGCGCCCGGCGCCATGGGCGTCTCCCGCGGCGGCTGGGTTGGGCAGATGTTCTCTCCCTCAAACGCCCGGCCACCTCCTTCGCTAGCATTACTGCTTCGCAGAAGGTGGTGACCGCTTCCCATTCCCTCTTGAGGTACGGAAGAATAAAAAGAACTTGCGAAATCTGGGGACTATTAGGTACACCTCTACTTGATCTTTCAAATATTTCAGGTTACGAGATCATCTAAAATCTCCGCAAATTCAACCCGTCAGCGCACACAAATGCTTGCGAGACAAAAAAACAGATTCCAGTCCAATTTCTTCGTACTAAAAGACACTGATTTATAGTTCTCTGCCCATCCCCTTTCTTATATCGCGTCCTTCTTTTTGTGAGGCCTTGACCCTGTACATCGGCCTGACAGTAATGTGGCCTTACCGTAATCACTTTTCTTACCTTCGAGAAAGGAATAAAAATATATTGGAATCTTCGATTCGCTTTTGTCTTTTTTTTGTTTGAATTGGGACTTATCGGAGAAGTATCTGCTTGGAAGATTTTTTTATAGAATGGAAAAGTTTTGAAGAAGAGAAGCTTTAATATTTATTTTGAATTAGGTTTCGTAAAAAGAGTCATTTTAAGAAAAGGGAAAAAACATAAAAATACCTTTAGAAATGGAAGAGAAAAGTTGCCCTTGCGATGAGGTAAAAACTAACAGCTCATCACATTATTTATTCTTGATATGTGGCCAAAGAAATTTCCGTGCCTCGGAAAGCACGTTAAGCCGTTGGTCCCGGCTGTCATTTGTAGATCTTTGACAGTCGTTACAGATAGTCAGTGTTCCGAAAGTCTGACAATCAGTCTTACCAAAGGGTATCTCATTACCCAGTACTAACTGGGTTGTGGAGGTCAGATAGGCAGTCGTTCCATGTAAAATACTGATATTCAGCTCATCTGGTAAGCCGACCCTAACATAGTTGGTAAAAGGATAGGCAGATGATATGTGGCCTAAGAAATAAACAATAACAACTTTATTCTATTCAATTATAAAAATATTAAATTGTCTAACAAAGATAAAAAAAATAATTATATAGACTTGGCTCGCGTCGTTGTTGACATGTGGGATGTGGACGCAGCGATCATTGTGCCGATAGTCGTTACAGCCAATGGCTTAATTGCGAAGAACCACGACCAACACCTAAAAATTCCCTCGTTAGGCAGCTGGATCAAGGGTTTGAAACAGAAAGCGGTATTTCTGGACACGGCTCGTATCGTTAGGAGGTTCCTCTCTCTGGAGCCCTGACTGCCGGTAGCTTCCTAGCTAACGGCAGTCAGGGCATCAGCCAACCGGTATCGGGAATAGGGAGGCCTATTCCCGATACCGGTTGGCTGCTTTTTTTGTATTTTTAAATGTTTTCTTTTTATGTTTTTACAAAAAAATATTAAAAAGAAAATTACATGTAATTAAATGAATTGACAAAAAAAAAATCCAATATATTTTTCTGTCAAAATTGTATAATTTTCTTAATGTTCCCATTTATAATTTTAAATGATATGTATTGTATAACTATAGTTGAGTAATGTACTACTTGTCCTTTTATAATTCTGCAAGTGCTGTGCATTTTTATAAGTGACGAACACACTGTAACTAAAACTGTTTGTTGCCCACACAACAATCGTTGTGTGGGCATAATATATGTAAGTGAGAAAGTCTTCAATAAACAAATAGGCTTTGGAAGTATTGTTTTAGGTCACTTAGGTGGTCCTGGCAGGTCCTCCTGCTTTGCTGACATTTTTTTGAAGCCCGCGTGGATCACGAACGCGCCGTCCACACGGTCTCATTGCTCATCGTCCACAGGCCCGCGTGTTATCTTGTCTCGACTTGATCAATATGAGAGACTCTTTTAACATAAACTACAAGAAAAACAAAAGAAAAGAATGCATTTTTCGCCCTTAAAACATCGGAATTTCCAAAACATTTCCTCTATCTCCAAGGACGTGGCCTATTTACGTTTCTCTAATATAATAATATGTGTACGATATAAAGAATCGTTTATGGCGTTATACGGAACCATGTTCAGTGTCGTTTCGGTTTTATTGCTGTGCTTACCCCCGGATTGATGCAAAGTTCTCGTTTCAACAGTTATGGTTAGATGATGGGGTTTTATGATGCGAAAATTCTTGTTGTGAATTTTTATGAACGTGTTTTTTATGTTTTGAAATTGGATTAAATCTGAAGTAGGACAGTGTCTTTTATTTTTTTTTATGGTATAAGACACGGCTGTAGCTGGCCAAAAAAGTAAGCGCGTCACAATATAAAAATAAAATATAATGGTTTAAAAAAAACGCATTTTAATTGCATAATTAAAATGCGTATTTTTTGGTCACCCTATTACAAAGTTTATATCAATTTGATGGACATTGTATGTTTTTAAAATTTGTTTTGTTTTGTTTTGTGCCAGCAATTTTTGTGTATGCAAATTTGACATGTTTATATAATTTTTTTTAGGTATGTTTACGCATAACTTTTTGAGGATGAGGATTGAGGAGAATATATTTTAAAGTTTGTCTCACTTGAAATTAAAAAAAAAACCACAATAGGAGCTGATTGATATTTTTCATACTAAATTTTCAATTTATTGTGAACCGATTCTATTTAAATGTGGCACAAATATGTTGTTCTGATGACAATTCTACGTTCCAAAGACCTTACTTGATCTGATGATGGAGACATTACATCGACTTACGCTTAATATAATATAATACCTCGTCTTTTATTGTCTTTTTTACGGATAGAAAATCATCATCCACCATCACCACCCAGCTCTGGGTGCAGCAGATGTGAGGGTTAGACTTTTACTGACTAAAACCAACCCATGTTTCTTCTTTTGAACTTTGTGGACCGGGGCCGCGGTATCTCTTTCGAACAACCCGCAACCCCGGTAGGCAGTGACCCTTTGTTGACATCTCTTTGAGGCACGCGTGGAGCACAAATGTGTCGACGGTTTTCGAATTCGAAAAACGGTTTATTCTATGAGATATAAAACCTATTCGTAAAAGAATGACTTCTAAAATACTACGTTCGTTAAAAGTGGAAACGAATCAATAAAGTAGGAGATAACCGCCGTTGAGCGCCATATTATTGCTCTTGACGATACCGCCATATACATGTCTCAGAGTACATGCTATCTGCCATACCAACGCTTTAGGACAGTATGGCATGCGTTCACAGTGGCACTCTAAGCTATTTGGCAACTGGCATACTTGAAATGTTAGTGTATTACGTACTATAAATGCATTCTTTACACCAGTTGGACTAAAGACGAGTACTTAGTAAAATCTTCTTATGAAAATGACATTGCCATTGTTGACCCTGGAGCCAAGTATCTGAAAATGATGTATTGCATTCTCTATCATTAGTGAACTCCTTAATGATCTTATTTTTTTATAGAGGTTTTGCTGCAGAATAGACATATAAAAAAATACTAGATGTTGCGGTTATAATCGAACAATAACAACGAATATTAATTACGTATTATTTTTCATAGCCCCGAGTGATTTTTGAGTAACTGAAAAATTATATCATTATACAAATTAAATCAAAATCATTTATTTAAATTAGACCATTACAGGCACTTTTGAATGACAAAAAAAAATGTTAAAGCTACAGTCCCGGTCAGACATAATAACTTGTGAAAGTACTGTAGTTGCCCATTCCAAAGCGTTGATCTCTATGGAGAAAAATGGGCAAGAAACTCCATGGACATTCTTTTAAATTAGAATATTATTACAAAATCATATTTACATCATTCGTGTTGAGATTATACAAATATGTGAGAACGATGTAGATAGACGTGCAGTGTGCACAGTAAGTGATAAATAAATGATAAATGATGTTTATTTTGCAAGTAGGTTTTCACAAACAATTTTACACGTCATTTTTTTTTAAAACTAGATGAGGCCGGTGTTTCGTACCCGACTACTCTGAGAAGAAACAGCCGAAACAAACTCAGAGGTCATAGTCTCTTTTAAAGTCCAGACAAAATAATCTTGGTCAACTTACATGAGGACTATGCAGATAGTGTCTGAAATGGTCTTTTTAAGAAAGCACCACACAGATTGAGTGGACCTGTCCAGTCAGTGCAAGCATTTGTCAGTTATCGTGTAGCTCAACTCATAACCTAAGGAGCTCAACGACACGACGAACAATACCAAAAAAAGGACATTTGTGTAGGTCGCTTATAGCACTCAAACTGCCAGACCTTCGTCAAAAAACAAAGTAAATAAAAGAAATGATCCACATGGTCCTCACATTTACAATAAACAAATAAAAAATAAATAATTAATGAGATCATAATGAAATCATAAAATGTCATAAATGAAAATAATAAGAAAATAAAATGTCACTAATCATAATAATAAAAAGAATGTAAAAATAAAGTAAATATTAATGTCAAAGTATATAAAATAAAGGAATAGACAATAAATAAGTGAAACAAAGGCAAATTTTGACACTCACTGAGTAAATTAAATTGGAGCAGCTTAATCCCAAGCCTTTTTATCTTCAAGGTAATGATTCATGTTATAGTAAGCTTTGAGACATAGTTTATGTTTTATGAAAGATTTAAATTTATTGAGGCTTAGTGTTTGAATATCGCTTGGCAGTTTATTATAATAACGTATACATTGGCATGTGAAAGTACCTCCTATTTTTTTGAGCCTCGTTGCAGGAACAACAAATTTGTGTTTGTTCCTTGTATTTATGTCGTGGATATCACTGTATTTTTTAAACAATTTTATATTTTTATGCGCGTACAAAAGGTTTTCGTAAATAAACTGAGAGGGCACAGTAAGTATGTTAATCTCTTTAAATTTTTCTCTGAGGGAGTGTCTAGGACTTAATTTATACATTGAACGAATTGCCCTCTTTTGCAAAATAAAAATTGTCTGAATATCGGCGGCATGGCCCCACAAGAGAATACCATACGACATCACATAAGAGCGTCCAGAGTAAAACAAAATCTATATATATATAAAAGAAAGTCGTGTTAGTTACTCCACTTATAACTCAAGAACGGTTGAACCGATTTAGGGTAGGTAGGGTAGGTAGGGTAGGTAGGGTAGGTAGGGTAGGTAGGGTAGGTAGGGTAGGTAGGGTAGGTAGGGTAGGTAGGGTAGGTAGGGTAGGTAGGGTAGGTAGGGTAGGTAGGGTAGGTAGGGTAGGTAGGGTAGGTAGGGTAGGTAGGGTAGGTAGGGTAGGTAGGGTAGGTAGGGTAGGTAGGGTAGGTAGGGTAGGTAGGGTAGGTAGGGTAGGTAGGGTAGGTAGGGTAGGTAGGGTAGGTAGGGTAGGTAGGGTAGGTAGGGTAGGTAGGGTAGGTAGGGTAGGTAGGGTAGGTAGGGTAGGTAGGGTAGGTAGGGTAGGTAGGGTAGGTAGGGTAGGTAGGGTAGGTAGGGTAGGTAGGGTAGGTAGGGTAGGTAGGGTAGGTAGGGTAGGTAGGGTAGGTAGGGTAGGTAGGGTAGGTAGGGTAGGTAGGGTAGGTAGGGTAGGTAGGGTAGGTAGGGTAGGTAGGGTAGGTAGGGTAGGTAGGGTAGGTAGGGTAGGTAGAAAGATACAAAATTGCATTGCAACGCATGCCGGGGCACAGCTAGTTCATTATAAAAATCCAAATAAATTAATAATGAACCGTGGCAGCTAATAATGACCAGTCCCAACTGACAGCTAACATACATTTAGCTATTTCTAGAACTTACCAAGACAATTAGTGGGTACCAACGCATTTTTTTCTAACGCCTGTGTGGATGTTAATGGATCATTAAAATGCATAGATACTATTGATATAATTACACCGTAGATGGCGGCTGGTAAATGTTATTTGTCGCGTAAAATACTATAAAATTTACATTTTGGCATACAGCTAGTCCATGATACAGAAGTATTTAAAACTAAAATAAAAAAATATAAATAATTATCGTGTATCATTTACTCTTTATTGCACAGGGCTATTTTGGACATTGTCCTTTGTGACTTTTTTAACTTCTACATTGACAGTAAGTTACATTCAATTTATTGAACAAAATTCTAAGATAACCAAAATAAATGATGCGACCGTGCCAGGATTCGAACCTGGAATCTTCTGATCCGTAGTCAGACGCGTTATCCATTGCGCCACAGGGCCTGGTTCTTTGTATACCTGATTTTCTGATCTTATGGAAAGTATGTACATACGAATTTGCAAAAACGTAGCTTTTATATTATTACTAGCTTTTGCCGGACGAGGAATTCAAATGTAAATTATGAATCCTTCAATATTATGTTACTTATGTATTTATATATTTTTTGACCTTGCCCCGCACTAGGAACTTCTCCTGTATCGTGGATGCTTTTACAAACATTTAAACTCATATACACGAACAGCCAGACCAGAAACAACTATGTGTAGGCTATGCCAATTCTTGTTCCGTGCGGGGATCGAACCCGCGACACGTAGCGCAGTGTTAAACGCTTAGCCACTGCGCCAACCGTGTTGTCAATCCTTCCTTCTTTACTAATATTATAAAAGCGAAAGTGAGTTTGTTTGTTCGTCTTCATGCCTAAATGGCTAAACCGATTTTGATGAATTTTGGTAAAAGTGAAGTGAGGGAAAAAGAGGGAAGAAATGGGAAAAGTTAGCTTTGCTATTACAATAAATTAGGTGCAAGGGTAAAAACTACAGGTAGCAGGTACCTGCCAATCAGGTAAGAGGAACTGTGTGACACCAAATTTAACGCGATCGAAGCCGCGGGCAAAAGCTAGTATAATATAAAGGATGCTACTTAATTTTTTCCCTTTACTCATTCATTCCCTCATCTGTCACTACAGACGCAAAAAGGGTAAAGTAAGATATCCCACAGTTGAAACACGTTACCAATAAATCATTGACGATCCTAATCAATGTCACAAGTGACAAATTTTGTCAGACCCTCCCCATTTTGACAAAGGTCTTGACTAATCTCACCTTTACTGTATCGATGGATAAGTGAGATAAAAATGAGAAAACGTTATTAAAAAAGTTTTATTGGAAAGGATCTTAAGTAGGGAAAATTCGTATCTACATTATATATATATGGCTAACGTTTTTCATCAAAGTTCGAAAAAGTTTTCAAGAGGAAGTTTTCGTATGTTTACAAGTTGTTATATTTTAAGAAGAAGGTAATTCTTTTTTTTCTAATTTTATCTACCTAATTTTAGGGTTCCGTGTCTTATAAGGAAAAAACGGAACACTTGTAAGATCACTTTGTAGTCTGTCTATGTAGGTCTGTCTGTCATGACCTTTTATTTCGAGAATAGAGGTATTAAGTTGAAATTAAAACCCTATACTCAAATCTGAAAGCCCTTGGAGCTAAGAAAAAAAAATCCTGTAAGTGTACTCAATCAAAAGATATGGCCGTTTAAGTTGTCGTTTAATTTATATTCCAAGTGAGATCCGTGATTAGACATGTCACACTGTGTGGGTCAGAATGCTGCTTTGTAAAAAGATGGATGAAACACAATTGCATGTGGCTGAGAGAAAAGAAAAGTGTTTTATAGACGACTAGCTTTTGCTGGCGGCTTCGCTCGCGTTAAATTCGGTAGCGCCTTATTGGTTTGTAATAGCAACGCTAAGTTTTCCCGTTTCGTCCCTCTTTCTCCCTCATATCCCACTCTTGAAAAAAAAAAATATTCCTATGTCCGTCTCCTGGTTCCCAAATATCTCCGTACCAAAATTCATCAAAATCGGTTTAGCCATTAAAGCGTGAAGAGGTAACAAACAAACTCACTTTCGCTTTTATAATATTAAGTAAGGCTAACTCATAAACTACCCAAGCAATATAAATAAAATCGATATGGGAATCACTTCCCATATCGATTTTATAAAAATTGTTACTTAAACAAAAAAAAATCGGTCCAGGCATCTTTGAGTAATCGGTGAACATACATAAAGAATAAAAAAATATGATATTCCCAACTTTATTGGGGTCTAATCGGGCGCAGCCGAATACCCGTATTTCACATGGCCTTAGTCTGCTATTACAACAGTGTCAGAATGGTCGATCACTGTTTGCATTGTGGTTGATTTTGATAATTTTGGTAATCTCCTACATACTAAACTTGTCAAAATCACTGATCGCACAATCATTATGCGATCAGTGATCGATCATTCTGACACCATTGTAATAGCAGACTTAGGCCCCAGTTAGTACTGGGTAGAAGATACCCTTTTGTAAGACTGGTTGTTAGACTTCTGGACCACTGATTATCTGTAACGACTGTAAAAGATCTACAACTAACAGCTGAGAACATCGGCTATTACTTAGCCATAAGCCGAAGCTGTATTTAAAAGATCCGTGTGCATACAAGTATTAAAATACTAGCTGTTCCCCACGGTTTCACCCGCGCTGCTCAGCACCTGTTGGTCGTAGCGTGATGTTATATAGCCTATAGCCTTCCTCAAGAAATGGACTATCCAACACTAAAAGAATTTTTCAATTCCAACCAGTAGTCCCTGAGATTAGCGCGTTCAAACAAACAAACAAACAAACTCTTCAGCTTTATAATATTAGTATAGATTAGCACAAAAGAGGATGATGCCTATAATTCTGCCTACAGCAGTTCACGGCTGGATAGACGGGTTGCTTTGAACGCTTCCTTATTTCTAATTACTACACCCAAAAAAAAACAGTCAAAAAGTCAAGTTAAACAAGTCTTTGAAATTAACACAATGTACTTACGTGTGTTTACATAGTAATTTCAAGTCTATTTCTATACGTGAGGGCTTAAAATTCCCTGGTTCAGGCCATGGTCCGGAGCGAGAGGGAATGGGAAGTGGTCACCACCTTCTGCGAAGCAGTAATGCTAGCAAAGGAGGTGACCGGGCATTTGAGGGAGAGAACATCTGCCCAACCTAGCCGCCGCGGGAGACGCCCATGGCGCCGGGCGCCGCGAGACGACTCCCGGCCACCGTAGATGCGGGCCTGTGGGCGGTGAGCAATGGGTAGTTCACCGTCCGTCCGTCGATTGAGGACAGGCCGTGTCGACGGCGCGTTCGTGTTTCACGCGCGCCTCAAAGAGAGTCAGCAAAGCAGAGGGGCTTGCCAGAGCCTCCGCCTGCCGGGGTTGCGGGTTGTTCGAAAGAGATACCGTGGCCTCGGAACGTAAAGGGCAATAGAAGGAACATGGGTGGGTTTTAGTCAGTACAAGTCTGACATGCCCCCCCGCTCCGCCCAGAGCGGGGGAAGTCATTGGATGATTTCCCACCCGAAAAAAAAAAGGGCTTAAAGTTGGCTATGGTCTATGGGCTCTTTCTTTTGTTAAGTTTTTAAATAGCTTCAAGTCTTCCATAGTGTAATAAATAAATGAATAAAAAGATATGATACGATAGGAGACAATAAGTATCATCGAAATTATTAGTTTTACTAACAAAAACAATACACGTCAATTCTCTATAACATTCCCAAACGCCCCACCCGATTATCAACACAGGCACGCGTGTTAAAAGACATTTTGTATACCCGGGTGTTATCAAGAGGCATTGTTTAAAAGCGAGTATAATATCCGGGCCTGACCCGGTAGGGTTGTGATAGCTTACAAATCTAATTCCGGGTATCTCGCGGGGTCACCGCTGCACACGGCGTCTGTCGAGCGCGTAGGGATGGGGTGTGTCGATAAAATGATTTTGTTTTCGAATTTGTATTGTCGATAATGGGGCACTGTGTTTGATATTTTTGTTGTTGATTTTGTATATGTTTCCGAAAACCTACAACTCTGATACTTTTATAATTGGATTGATTGAATAAACAATCATAATATGCAACATCGAGATCTAAGAGAAAAAGAAAGAATTTAAAATATAAAGGAAAAAAGTTTCTTAAAAACAGTCAATACTCTACTTGGCCAAATCTTCGCACACAGCGCGCGAATTGTCTCGTTGTTCATGGCACAAAATTAACACTTAAGAATTAAACTCCTAATCCATTTTAAATCAAGTAGATAAGCAGACACAATACATAAAGGAAACTTCCTCTTTTATTAAATTTAAAGAAATCTTCAACAACAAAATACATACTTGCACAATCAGAACAAATTGTCGTCGTCACTCTTGTAGACGTAACAATACGTCCCTTTGAATTCTGCCAACTCCCCAATAAAGGACGAGGATGATCAATAGAATAGATGAAGGAGACGATCAGGGCCCCACTGTGTGATCAAGGAAAATATGCTCCATTGCACAAAGGTGTTGATTAAGAGATTGGAAATCGTCTTTAAGGGTAGGCGTTTAACGCTTTGAGGAAGGTCTTTATTATTTTACCTATTATTGAGTTAATTGGTTCTACTGAACTGTTTGATTCCATTCTTTGATTTTTATTTATTTGTCAGTATTTAATCAAAATTTTTGCGCAAATCATGATATTCAAATAAACGTTTATCTTTTATTAAAACAATTATTGTTATAAAAAGATTACTTACCTACTTATTTGAATTTGTTATTAATTTCGGTTTTCAACGACTTTAGCTTTTTGGCATCATCAAAATCTTTTTCTAAATATTTTTTCTATTCTTCTTCAAAGAAAGACATTTGAAATAAAACAAGAAAAAATCCATATTTAATATTTTTATTTGTAGAAAACAACAATCAAACTCGACATTAGGTACTTACAGAATATTTTTTTTTTTTTGATTGGATAACCGGAGATAACTATTGAAAGTTCATTATGTAAAAACTTTTTTTATTGTCGTTAGACTATACTACTAAACTACAAGTTTAAATCAAATTCACAAATTCATGCAACCCTAATACGGAACTGTTATTAAAAAAAAACTTTAAAAGCCTACCCTTAAATTAAACCATATAATATAGTCCCAGTAGAATTATTTTTCATTAAGAAAATTAGCCGCACGTGCTTGCTAGTGAATGCACCCGATATTAGCTATTGTAATACTGAGTGGAGTTACTATGGCAACGTGCCAAGATAGCGCTGCTAAAACGAAGAACAGCAATATTGTCCAACAGTATGTGAAAACGGTTTTGTATAAGGACTAGAACTGGCCCTGTGGCGCAATGGATAACGCGTCTGACTACGGATCAGAAGATTCCAGGTTCGAATCCTGGCAGGGTCGCGGATCTGCTTTTTTAGTTCTGGAAATGTTTGTAATTCTTTATTTCTATCTTTGATTTTTAGCAACAGAAATATGGAAATAGGCTCTTTATTTAAATTTTGAACAGGAGCTGTAAAGTGGTACCCCTTTCAAATCCTTGATTAAAAATGATTTGTAAAAAACTATCTACAATTTTTTTCTAAGGCTGCCTTGCTGCCGCTGAAAGTAAGTTTACTCGCATATTTATGCGTTTTGTTAACGTAAACTAATTGGTTCTTCTCATAGGTTTGGCTTTGAAATCCAATAAAAAAAACTTAAAATACTTTGAATGCTGTGTAAAGGTACACCTAATTGTCGGTTTTTTCGGATAGGATATCATGCCAAGTTCTCCCGCTCAATGCAAAGCAGAAAAGAGAGTCAGACTTTTACTTACTTAAAAGCGTCCATGTTCCTTCTTCTGCCCTTTATGTTCTGGGGCCGCGGTAACTCTCTCGAAGAATATGCAACTATTTCATTTACACGTTCAGTACAGTGTTAAATGTGTCGTTGTATTTTATCGATAGTTTTTTTCTATATTTTGTTACTATAACATCCCTATATGTCACGTCTCCGGGCACTGCAGTTTGAAATGCGCCTCACTGAAGCCCCATCTACCGGGATTTGGTACTTTTATTTATTTTGCTATGATATCCCAGTCGGCAAACTGGATTCCTTTGTTTTGATACAAGTTACATATTTGTATTATAGCATGCTCGTTTTGCTGTTTGGTAAAGGTTTGTTGAACTTTTCACTTTGAAAAAATGAAGCGTTTTTAAAAAATAACGGTATTTTTGCAATTCTATCGATAGGTCTTTGTTTTTTTAACTGTGACTAAACAACACTTTGTTTTTTGTGTTTTCTGAAGCGTTTTTATTTTGTTTTCGATATCGGATTTTATAGGCGAGCATTGATATGCTATTGGTTTATTAAAATGTGTTGTTTTTGTTTGCCCGAAAACAAGCAACAATTATTTGAAATGTTAGGCGTATCTAGTTTACATTTAATTATTTATCTTCTCACATCTACCATTACAGGCTAACCCAATGCGATAAATGCGCCTTACTTAATTATCCATACTAGATATATACTATTACTATATTATATTATTATTATATATATATACTAATATTATAAAGCTGAAGAGTTTGTTTGTTTGTTTGAACGCGCTAATCTCAGGAAGTACTGGTTCGAATTGAAAAATTCTTTTAGTGTTGGATAGTCCATTTCTTGAGGAAGGCTATAGGCTATATAACATCACGCTACGACCAGCAACGTGGGTGAAACCGCGAGGAACAGCTAGTAACCTAATACATGCTTATACCTAATATCTTACCTCCCTCCATTATGACTTGTTATGTGTAATTTAGATCCTATACTTGAGCTTTGTCATATAAGTATTACCTTTTTTTTGGGGTGCGAAATCATCAAATAACCTTTCCCTGCTCTGGGCGGAGCGGGGGGGAGTGTCAGACTTTTACCGACAAAAACCCACCCATGTTCCTTCTATTGCCCTTTACGTTCCGGGGCCGCGGTATCTCTTTCGAACAACTTGCAACCCCGGCAGGCGGTGCACCTGGGAGTAATGCCTTGGGCTATTTTTAACAACTTTTAGTTTCGGTTGTACGCGGACCACCCCGATTATTTCTTTGTTCATCACTCTCAATCTTGTGCAAATTGTTAACCAAGTTAGTAACACAAAAATATAAAGGCATGGTCCTGTCAAGACTTTTAGTCTTATGAAATAAAAGACAATTGTTCACTACCAGGCAGTTGTAAATAAAAAAAAGTGTGTGAGTCAGCTCCGACGCACGACTGGAGTTTACACCTTAAGTACCAGTATCTAACCATACGCAAAAAGAGTTTATTCAACTGAAAAAAGATTAATATCATATGAAAGGGTAAATTCACAAATGAATACAAAAAATAGCAATATAAATACATCGACACTGATAGAAACAAACAAGCTCAATAACATATAGTATATAGGTATAGTCGCCTATACAGCATACCATATGTACGTCTTAATACACTCACAGCCAAATTAGAAAGTTGCGCACTAAAGGTGCGCACCAAAAACGTGACACATTTTCGTTACTTTAGTAGGTTTTACCCCTCGGATTTTTGTCATACCGGGCGCCTTATATATGAAAATCGATTCTTAACTCCAAAAAATAACATTACAAGCAGTTTTTTTTTAAATTGATTTGCAATCTTCTCTATTAAGGCAGTTACACAAGAACATGTGACAAAAAAATCAACGCATTTATGTATATAGGTACATTAATTCAGGCCACGCACAGTGCAACAACCAAACAGCTGGTTCCATATATAATATCTTTGTAACGAGCGCGAGCTCGTATCTTTAATCCATCAAAGTCGGGAGCAGTGACGGCGTCATGTACCCACTTAAGTAACGGGCATTGAGGCAGCGATTTTGGTCACAGATGTCCTAGAGCAGGGATGGGCAACCGGTCGATTGCAATCGACCGGTCGATCGCAAGGCAAACAAAATAAATACGTCTAACATATGCAACGTAATCACGTTGAGGTATTGTGTGATTTTTAACAAAAAAAAAACTTCATTATGATAGAATGTGAACTATACTGTTTCATTTAAAATATTAGGAAGGATATCATTGGTATATCAGCGCAGGATTTCGTGCGTCAAAAGTAGATCTTGAGTCTACTACAGTTGGCCACCTCAGTCCTAGAGGGATCAAGATCATCGGATTAGTGTACCTTTAAAATAAAATAAATCTGGTTCTTCGACCTTATTGACAGAGAGATGTGTTCCTGGGGAGTTTGTTCCGCCACTTTGTCCTGGACCAACTTGCACTCCCATTTTATTTTTGCGAATTGGATAACATCAAATAACTTTCCCCGCTTTCTGCGGAGCGAGGGGGGTGGAGGGGTTTCAGATTTGTACTGACTAAAACTCCCATGTTCTTTCTATTAAATGATAAATGATGTTTATTTTGCAAGTAGGTTTTCACAAACACTTACACGTCATTTTTTTTTAAAACTAGATGAGACCGGTGTTTCGTACCCGACTACTCTGAGAAGAAACAGCCGAAACAAACTCAGAGGTCATAGTCTCTTTTAAAGTCCAGACAAAATAATCTTGGTCAACTTACATGAGGACTATGCAGATAGTGTCTGAAATGGTCCCTGTATGTTCCGGGGCCGCGGTATCTCTTTCAATCCCACAACCCAACCTGAACTCTCTCATGTAGAAGAGTACTTTTTCCCTTTGAAAGAAAACTTGTGAGTCTGGACTACTCCATAGTCCGATTTGCTATAATTGACTTTAATTTAGTACTGCAATTTTTTTACGTAACAACACAAACTAAATAAATATCTTGTGACAAATATCTTTTATTGATATTTTCAAGCTAACTCCAGAGTAAAGTGTATATGGAATAATTATATGTATATAAACATCGTGCGTTTTTACATCGCGGGTTTTCTAAACTTTGTAAATCTTCTTTTCCAGAGAGAAATCTGTCACACCGTCAATTTTTTTGTTAATTTTAATTAGTCATACCTTTGTTGTATATTGAAATAGTTATGTTTGACTAGCTTTTGCCCGCGGCTTCGCTCGCGTTAATTTCGGGGTAACACAGTTCCCCTTGCGCCTCATTGATTTGTAATAGCAACGCTAAGTTTTTCCTTTTCTTCCCTCTTTCTCCCTCACATCTCACTTTAAAAAAAAGGTGCCCATGTCCATCTCCTAGTTCCAAACTATCTCTGTACCAAAATTCATCAAAATCGGTTAAGCCATTAAAGCGTGAAGAGGTATCAAACAAACAAACAAACTCACTTTTGCTCTTATAATATTAGTAAGGACTACGATAGAGCTTAATTCATGATTTTTACACATTGTGTCTACGTCTCTTATCAATTTCTCCTATTGCAAGCTGAAAGAGATTTTAAAATAAAATAAGCGATACCTTTGTGTTTTTTTGTCTGTATGTATTCTTAAATAATGTATGTACATTAATAAATAAATATACGATATCTGCCAGTCTGCAATACACCTCAAAATTTGGAGAATCAATTTTATCTAATACTAGCTTTCGCCCGCGGCTTCGCCCGCGTTAAATTTGGGGTAACACAGTTCCCCTTGCGCCTTATTGATTTGTAATAGCAACGCTAAGTATTCCCTTCTCTTCCCTCTTTCTCCCTCACATCCCACTTTTTTCAAAAAAATATTAGCCTATGTCCGTCTCCTGGTTCCCTACTATCGCTGTACCAAAATTCATCCAAATCGGTTCAGCCATTAAAGCGTGAAGAGGTAACAAACAAACAAACAAACAAACAAACAAACTCACTTTCGCTTTTATAATATTAGTAAGGATATAAAATTCTCGTGTCACAGTTTTCGTTCCCATACTCCTCCGAAACGGCTAGACTGATTTAAACGAAATTTTGTGTACATATCGGATAGGTGTGAGAATCGGCCAACATCTATTTTTTAGACCCCTAAATGAGCAGCGGGTGAAACCACTGGGCACAGCTAGTTTTTATATAAAAACTAGCTTACCTACGTCCGCGATTTCGTCGGCGAGGCATAGTTACTTTGGGCTAACGCTAACTTTAACCCGCGTGATGATAAATTAAGAAAATTATCTTTGACTCCCCTTTTCTTCCCTCTTTCTATCCCTTTTCTCACTTTAGATTTTGTCCATCTCCAGGGTCCTTACTATCTCTGTACCAATATTCATCAAAATCGGTTTGGTCACTTAGGCGCAGACGTAACAAACATACAAACTTAATTTCGCTTTTATTATATTAGTAGGGATTTGACCCATACATCTCACATCAGTCTAAAGCTATCCTATTTTTAATAATTCTCAATTTTAAAACTTGAGTATTCGTCATTGCAGCCTGCTCTAAAAAAAAGAAAAAGTTTGAAAAATGTTTTTAAATCTCTACATTACATAGTTACTTTATAAATTACGTTTCTTTTTTCAGACTTTGCTGAACTTTAATATTAATTATTGCCGATTTTTGTTCCACTCCAATTCCGCTGTCCTTGAGACCCAACTAGTATCACAACTCTCACAAATACGTCATAGCAACAGTCGAGATTGTGACGTCATCACAATTTTCTGCGTTGTCACTTATTGGTTGGCATATAATACTCTTTGTCTAATAATCAATACATCAGCAGTCTCTAGTTCGCTTTCAAACTGGTTACTAAGTCATTCTGTACTTTATTTGTGGATAAAATAACGTTACTCCTTTAAAGGTTTATTTTTGTGGATGGGAAATCAAATTTCCCCCGCTGTGGGTGGAGTTAGGGGAGTGTCAGACTTGTACTAAAACCGTGTTCCTTCTATTGCCTTTTATATTTCGGGGCTACGGTATCTCTCTTCAAGGGTTAGGTCATCATCATTTTCCTGCCCTTGTCCCATTTTATTTGGGGTCGGCGTAACACGTTTTCTTCTTCCATTCTCCCCTATCAGACGTCACGGCATCATTTACTCCTTTTTCCTTCATATCACTCCTTACACAATCCATCCATCTTTTCTTTGGCCTTCCTCTCGCTCTCCGTCCATCAACATTCAGATCCATCACTCTTTTAGTCACATGTCCTTCATCCCTTCTCATCACATGTCCATACCAAGACAAATGACTCCCTTTCAATTTTTCTGTAACAGGCGCAACTTTCAAACTTCCTCGAATATATTAATTCCTTACTTTATCCATTCTTGTCACTCCACACATCCATCTCAACATTCTCATCTTCGCTACATGCAATCGTTTTCCATCCTTTTTTACAGCCCAGCATTCTGACCCATACAGTACAACAGGTATAATCACGGACTTATATATTTTCCCCTTTAACTTCAGGGGCATCCGTGGGTGACAAGTTGTTCCAGTGACCTGTCGCCATTTCATCCATCCTGCGTTGATCCGGTGCGTTACGTCCCGGTCTACTTCACCATCCCCTTGGACAAGCGACCCGAGGTACCGGAAGATGGAGCAGTTCGGTATAGGCGTTCCGGCAAGGGTTATGGGCACAGGACTGGAAAGACCGCCGAAATCGCAGTAGGTACAAGTATTCTGTTTTAAAACCCAAAGACGTGGATAGGGAGAGAGATGTAGATAGGGAGAAAGAGGATGCGGGGTGCGAGTCTGACACCGCATCGAGTGTGGCGAGCGCGGGAAGCTCAGGGAGCTCCCGCCGCGAAAGGGTCGGGGCTGCTGCGAGGGTGGACGGTGGGTCCTTCCTCAAACGGCCCAGGCATGTGGATGACCAGGGGTCAACCACCGAAGGAGAGCTTGCCTCGGCTCGAAAAATTCCCACCAGCAGGCGCGGTGGAATGCGTGGCCGAGGCAAGGGTGGTCAGGTTGCCCGAAAGGCTTCTGAGGGCGGGCGCCTCCAGGTCGACTCAGCCCCTGAAGAAGCCCACCCAAGCGACGAGGAGAGTGCAGATGGCGGCTCCAACCAGGAGCGTAAGGCCAGATTTGCGGAGGCCGTTGAGGCCGCGGTCAGGGACGTGGCCCTAAAAATGAAGAAGGCCACTAAATTTAAAGCCGTGGGTACGGCTGCGGCCACAATAATAGCGGCTGCAGAGGCCAGCTTCGCGCCCCCTCCTGCGTCTGGCGAGGTGGCCGAACTGAGAGCGGAGGTGGCCCGCCTGACGGCCGCCACGGAACTCCTCCTAGAGGAGAACCGGAGGCTCCAGGCGGACCTGGCCGGTCTCCGGGAGAGGAGGTCCCCCGAAACACCCGAGGGGGGGCAGCAGAACGCAAGCCATGCCGTTCCGGTTGAGGATCGTATTCTCAACCTGGTTCGGCAGGAGATGGCTGCCTTCCAGGCGCGGTTCTCCGTGCTGGAGGGCATTGTTCTGCGCCCGCCCTTGGCGGCGAGGAAGGGTCCAGGTACATCAGGCGGGGCCACGGGGTCGGCAAAAGGGGGCTCGGGGACGGCAAGAAGGGGTCCAGGGTCGGCTTCATACTCGGCCGTTGCTGCTGGAACGAGGCCATCAGGTCAGCCCAGTGGCACGAACTCAACGGCCCCTGCAAAGCCGGCTCCGGCAAAACCCGCGTCGGCCCCTGCAAAGCCGGCTCCGTTGAAGCCCGCGTCGGTCCCAGTGAGACCGGCGCCGGCCTTGGCGAGTCCGGTTCCGGCACAGCAGGCGCCGGCTAAGAAAGCGGGACGGAGAGGCAAGGCGGCGAAGGCACCAGCGCCTACCACCATCGCCCCCCCACCTGAATCCCAGACGGCCGAAGCCGGATGGAAAGTGGTCGGGCGAAAAAAGAGGAGGCACAAGGCGGCCAAGGCTGCCCACAAGAAGGCGCAGAAGCAGCGGCGATACGCCGCGGCTAGGCTACGCGCCCCAAAGACCGCGGCTGTGGTGGTCACACTACAGCCGGACGCGGAGAAAAGGGGTGTGACCTACCGCGATGTGCTTGCCAAAGCTAAGGCGGCGGTCAATTTGGTGGAGCTCGGGATCAGCGGGGGCCTCCGGCTAAAAGTCACCGCAACGGGGGCTCGAATGCTGGAGATCCCTGGTGCAGCCAGTGGCCCGTCCGCTGACGCCCTAGCTGAAAAGCTCAGAGCGTCCATAAATGCGGACGAGGCCCGAGTGTCCAGGCCTGTCAAATGCGCAAGCCTGCGCATATCGGGCCTGGACGACTCCGTGGTAGAGGAGGAGGTGGTGGCCGCCGTCGTCAGGACTGGTGGGTGCCCTGCTGAACAAGTGAAGGCAGTGGGCACCGTACGTCCTGACTTCGAGGGTATGCGAACCGTGACGGTAAGCTGCCCCGTGGCGGCGGCCAAAGCGATCGTAGAGGGCCGAAGGCTCCTGGTGGGCTGGGTATCTGCGCAGGTCAAACTGCTGGAGCCTAGACCTCTGAGGTGCTTCCGCTGTCACGTGGGTCACCACGTGGCAGTCAAGTGCTCGGAGGTGGACCGCAGCCGACTGTGCTTCCGCTGCGGTCAGTCCGGTCACAAGGCCGCGACTTGCGACGCCGCTCCGCACTGCGACGCATGTGCGACGGCGGCCAAGCCGGCCGATCACCGGGCGGGTGGCAAAGCCTGCGCACCACCCGCCAAAACCAGGGGCAAGGGAAGGTCCTCCGCGACCACCACCACCACCAACGCCGCCACCACAGCCGTCGCCGCTGGCGCCGCTGCTACCGCCGTTATCACTGCCGCCGCTGACGCCACAGCGGCGGCAGCCGGGCCATCAGAGGGGGCCCAGGAGGGGGCTGTAATGGAGTGCCAATAACGGCCTCATTACGCCTCCTCCGTTGCAACCGCATATTATTTTTTAGTTATAAAAAAAAAACTTTCGCCCGCACTATGAATTTCTTCTGTATCGTGGGTGCGTTTAAAAACAATCAATCTCACGCAGACAAACAGCCAGACCCGAAACAACTTTTTGTAGGCCATAGAAATATTTGTTTGTGAACCCACGACACGCAGCGCAGCAGTCAATCGTTCAGCCACTGCGCCAACCGTGCCGTCAAATATTCTAATCGAAGAGAGCCTATTGTATTTGTGCCCGGCTGTCACTATGGCTCGCTCCGAAAAACCTAATAACTCTATTGTAACAATAACTCACGACGAATGACGTCACTCGTTGCGAAAAAATGCAGCAACGCGTGACGTCACACGTAACTGTAATGGGCTATATCTTTGTCATTTTTATTCTAATTTACAAATAAAAAAATACGTGCCCCTCATTCTTGAATAATCTAAAAGATGGACTAGTATTTTTTTTAAACTAGCCTATTAAACCCAGGACCTCATGCCCAGCAGTCGTGCTTACAACCGCTGAACCAACAAGTTGATCGAAGTCAAGTCTTAGGGTTCTGTACCTCAAATAGAATAAAAACGGAACCCTTACTGGATCACTTGGTTCGTCTGTCTGTATCTTTGTTTTTTTTTTTAATGTGCTTCTCGCAGATAGACCTAAATGGGGTATGATTTAAATTTACTGGCTCAGTATCGCGTTCTGCGTCGGGACTATATATAAAACTAGCTTTTGCCCACGGCTTCGCTCGCGTTAAATTCGGTACCGCCTTATTGATTTGTAATAGAAACGCTAAGTTTTTCTGTTTCTTCCCTCTTTCTCCGTCACATCCCACGATTTTTTAAAAAAAAAAGTAGCCGATTCTCTAAATAAAATAATAAGATATTCAAATAAAATCAAACAACAAAATATTTTCGACTTTATTTCTATTCTTTCGATGCAATACTGTCGTGTACTTGTGTCAGACCGTACCTAGTATGCAGCTGGCGTCACTTCCGCGAATACCTAAAGATTGGCTTGTTGCCGCGCCTTAATACTTTGGTGCGTCTAACAAAATAATGAGTATTCTTATCTCGTGCAGTCAAGGCGGGCCCCGACAAGGTAAGATCCGCCGCATTCATGCCGTTTTGAACTTGTGCCAGTCAAAGGCTAGTTTGAATAACTAGGATTTAAAACCACATCCTTACTAATATTATAAAAGCAAAAGTGAGTTTGTTTGTTACCTTTTCACGCTTTAATGGCTAAACCGATTTTGATAAATTTTGGTACAGAGATAGTTGGGAACCAGGAGACGGACATAGGATATTTTTTTTTAAAAGAGTGGGATACGAGGGAGAAAGAGGGACGAAACGGGAAAACTTAGCGTTGCTATTACAAATCCATAAGGCACTACCGAATTTAACGCGAGCGAAGCCGCGGGCAAAAGCTAGTGCAAAAATAAATAAGCTGTAAATGCGTTTGTACTACCGTCGCAATTTAATTTATTCGATTACACCCTATACAAGCCCACAGGAGTAAATTACCGCCACACTACATTATTACTACGATCCTGCTCAGGGTAAACTGTACAGCAGTTGCAACAATTTGTAGCAATTCTGTTTCACACAAAGCACTTTACAAGGGTATAATGTTGCTAAAGTTATTCACGTTAGTTTAGTTGTAAACTGGACTTGTAAGACCCCACTGCATACAACTATAAGGGCAAGTTAGTGTAATGTTTGTTAACTATGCAGTAGCGTGGAGTGTTCAGATGCATGACGTTGGGAGCACAAGACGGAATTAGTATATTTATTCACTACTAGCTTCCGCCCGCTACTTCGTCCTTCGTCGTCGTGGCATAGTTTTTGGTGTGGGTAATCATCAAATAACTTCCCCCGCTCTGGGCGGAGCGGGGGGAGTGCCAGACTTGTACTGACTAAAACCCACCCATGTTACTTCTATTGCCCTTTACGTTCCGCGCGGTATCTCTTTCGAACAACGTGTCTCCCGCGGCGGCTGGGTTGGTTTGAGGTTCTCTCCCTTAAACGCACGGCCACCTTTTTCACTGGCATGACTGCTTCGCAGAAGGAAGTGACCGCTTCCCATTCCCTCTCGCTTCGAACACGGCGGCGGCGGCACGGCGGTGCTTTGCTCAAGCTGGGCAAACCGCCACTGTGCTCTACCGTGTCCTCTGGGCGAGTCGTGGCATAGTTACTTCGGGCTAACGCTAACTTTAACCCTCGTGATAAACGAAAAAAAAGCTTTCTCTCCCCTTTTCCTCCCCTTTTTTTCACGTTTTAAGCCTATTCCGTCTCCAGGGTGCCAACTATCTCTGTATCAAAATTGATCATAATCAGTGTGGCGATTTAGTCGTGAACACATAACATACAAACAAACTCACTTTCGCTTTTATAATATTAGTAAGGAATGATTGCAAGTAATATACAACTTATAAAAAAGGAGCAGTTATACTTACAAGTAGGCACATATGTCATGTAAAGAAAACACTGTGAAAAATAATAAAAATCAATGATTCAACTTTCTATGCAATTTTTGATTTTGCTTTTCTGTTATGACCTTAAGCTTTCAGGTCAATGACTGACAATAGTAGGTACTAAAGATATTAAGTACGAACGCGCTGGTTACATTAAATATTTTTCCTAAAGTTTCTTTCCTACTGAAATAACTTACCTGCTACTTACTTAAACAAACTTAAAAATAAAAAGCTTCTCTTTTAAAACATTCAACTTATACCTAGAAAACACTCAGAAATATTTATATTTTCGCGTCTATTGCGGGGAAACACGTCATCTACACGTCTGAAAGGACTCAGGTTTAATCCTTACTAATATTATAAAAGCGAAACTTAATTCGTTTGTTCCGTCTTCACGCCTTAATGGCTAAACCGATTTTGATGAATTTTGGTACAGAAATAGTATTTTTTTTTTAAAAGTGGGAAAAGAGGGAAGAGAAGGGAAACCATAGCTTTGCTAGTACAATCAATAAGGCGCAAGAGCAAAACCTACAAGTAGCAGGTACCTGCAAATCAAGAAATGGGAACTGCGTTACACGAAATTTAACGCGAGCGAAACCGCGGGCAAAAGCTGACACACAAATATGATCCAAAAAAAGTACCGGCAACAAAATCAGTTTCTGCTTAAAAAGGTACTGAAAACAAACTACCTAATATTCTCCGAAGGTAAAAACTTTATACACACATAACTTTGTACTTTTAAAATATAACTCCCGTAAGTCCATAATCCAAGCTATAGTTTTGAAGCTCTTCCCAAGTGTCAAATGTTAGAGTGGCTACTCAAGATTAAACTTAAAGCGCTCTTATTTTGTTTTGTCTTGACGCTTGTTCTGCTTAGTGAGAAGTAGCTTTTAAGTCGAAGACTGTTGCAGCTTGTTGCTTAAATGTTTTATTTTGTGCTTGCATTAAGTAAAGCAGCTACCCTACCATGACGTCTTAAAGCAGAACTTATTCCACTGAGGGAAAGAGATGGTGCTAGACACCCTGTATAGCTCTGTCTCTTGGCCTACTGTTTTTAATTCATAAATACTTTGCTGAATTCTGCCTTTGTCGTTCTTGTGTTAATGAAGAGAAGAGATAACAGCATTCAAGACTTATAACTGTAAGGTTTTTAAAATTTGATGTTAAGGATTCAATAATATAAGTAGCAGATTTATTTGTTTTAAGTAGCACTGGTTAGATAGGTACTTATCCGAGTGACTATCAATATTGGTAATCAAATCAAATAAGTGTGGTTAGTGGTTAGTGGCCCTGACTGCTGAGCCGGAGGTCGTGGGTTCGATTCCCACCCAGGACAAACTTTGTGTGATGAGCATGATTGTTTGTTCTGTGTCTGGGTGTGATTTATCTATAATATGTATGTTTTATAAATTATATAAGTATGTATATCAGTTGTCTGGTTACCATAACACAAGCTCTGCTTAGCTTGGGATCAGATAGCCGTGTGTGAGTTGTCCCAAGATATTTATTTATTTTAATGTTTATATCTCCGATCAAAACCACAGAAGGGGTTGGTATTTTAAGTACGTTATCGAGACTTTCAATGAATATTTTTTATAAAGAAGGATGGGGATAATTGACCACTATTGTAAATTATTGATTAATTCATTTATTTCAGGAAATTTCCCATAATAAGAGCTACAAATTATACAGAACATTATACAAAAAAATAAAATAAGTTAAACGTCTAGGTGTGACGTCTTTTATGAAACAAATAAGATAGATTGCATCATCATATCCTTAATGTTAGCTTGTATGGAAGGTGAGATTTAAATAGCACAATCTTCATTTTGATTATATTATTTTGTACAACTAGCTTTTGTTCGCGGTTTCGCTAAATTTCGCGTTAAATTCGGGGTAACACAGTTCACCTTTCCTAATTTGCAGCTACCTGATACCTGTAGATTTTGCCCTTGCTAATAGCAAAGCTAGGTTTTCCTTTTCCTTCCCTCTTTCTCCCTCATTTCCAACTTAAAAAAAAACTTATGTCCGTCTTCAGGGTCCCAACTATCTCTGTACCGAACATCATCAAAATTGGTTTAGCCAATAAGGCGTAAAGACGTAACAAATAAAAAAACATACAAACAAACTCACTCTCGCTTTTATAATATTAGTACGGATTAGTAGTTTGACCTGAAGCCATTTAAGGTTGGCCAATGTGAAAGTTTGCTTAGCCAACTCTCTGTGAGACGGGTAGGTCATTCTGTAAACCTAAGTAATCTTAGCAGTGCTGTGAAACATTTGCAGAATTACTAAGAATTTCTAATGCTGCGAAGGTTAAAATGTAATATTTGATTCCTTTAGACGGGTCTTTTATAAACTTTGTGCAGTTCTCAGGTTGGCAGTTATGAGATTTGGAAAAATGAAGGTCGTCTTTTTCATTATTAATAACTAGCTCTTGCCCGCAGCTTCGCTCGCCGTAAATTCGGGGTAACACAGTTCCCCTTTCCTGATTTGCAGGTACCTGTAACCTGCAGTTTTTGCCGTTGCGTCTTATTGATTTGTAATAGTAAAGCTAAGTTCTTCCCTCTTACTCCCTCAAATTCCACATTTTTATTTAAAAAATAGCCTATGTCCCTCTCCTGGGTCCTAACTATCTCTGTACCAAAATTCATTGAAATCGGTTTAGCCATTAAGGTATGAAGAGGTAACAAACAAACAAACTAACTTTCGCTTTTATAATTATTAGTAAGGACAAGGATATCTAGATAAGACATTTGTTATTTTGATAAGGGATATAAGAAACGCGTTGAAAGATCGTTGTGAGGTATGTATTTCCTGCGGTATTGTAGTCTTGTGAACAAAAATATTTATGAACTGTGTGTATGTATTTTATGGTATGTAGCAGTCCGAGAGTTTTTTTTTATTAAACGTTGCTCCACACTAGGAATTTCTCTTGTGTCGTGGGTGCGTTTACAAACATTTAAATTCACATACACAAACAGCCAGACCCGGAACAACTACCTGTTGTTTATACAGATATTTGTTCTGTGCGGGGAATGAACCTGCGACACGCAGCGCAGCAGGCAATCGTTTAACCACTGCGCCAACCGTGCCGGTAGATTGTCATCGACACGCTAAGAAGAACATTTATTTCCATAAATACTTAAGATCAAAGAGTTGAAAATGCTGTAATTATCCTTTGTAGTAAAACATTATGTAATTAGAGGGCAAAATTAATGTTTTCCAACATAGTAGGTAAGCCATCTCCTTTAAAACACTGTTTATATTAAAACTTACAAAACACGAGCGTGATATAACGTTTAATTAAAATTATGAAGTTCCATAGGGTGAAATATGGTTTGTAAATTAATCTCAACTTAATTATCAACGTGATAAAGTATGTTTCACAAAAATAATGCGGGTCAAATTTGAAATACTTTAGTAATACATTTTATTTTGTAGATAACATATATTTGTTAATGATATAAATAAGTGAGTAACATCCTTACTTAATATTATAACAGCGAAAGTGAGTTTGTTTGTTACCTCTTCACGCCTTAATGGCTTAACCGATTTTGATGAATTTTGGTACAGAGATAGTTTGGACCCAGGAGACGGACATAGGCTATAGGGATATTTTTTTAATAAGTGGGATATGAGGGAGAAAGAGGGAAGAAAAGAGAAAACTTAGCTTTGATATTGCAAATCAATAAGGCGCAAGGGCAAAAAACTACAGGTACCTGCAAATCAGGAAAGGGGAGCTGTGTTACCCCGAATTTAACGCGAGAGCGAAGCCGGGGGCAAAAGCTAGTAATATACATTAGTGCCTACTTTATTTTGGAAATAGCCTTACATACTATTTATAGCTCTGTATTGTTTAAATAATCTCTTCAAAACAAACAAAAGATTTTTTTGTTTTAATTAGACCGTTACAGGTACTTTGAATGTCAAAAACAAAAATATGCAGCTACAGTCCCAGTCACAATGCATAATAACTTGTACCGTAGTTGTCCACTCCAAAACGTAGATCTTTTTAATAATATTTATTTATTATAAAACATGGGAGACTTACATCTAAAACAAACAGATAAGTCGGAAAGCCAATTACAGGTACTTATAGCATACAGATAAAAAATAAAAATGAAGTTGTTTCTGAAGACATCCAGAACAACTTACTTTTTACTACAACATAATCATATTTTTATAAGATCACTAGCTGTGCCCAGCGGTTCCACCCGCTGCTCACTTAGGGGTATGAAAAATAGATGTTGGCCGATTCTCAGACTTACTGAATATGCATAAAAAAATTCATAAGAATCGATCGAGCCGTTTCGGAGGAGTATGAGAACGAAAACTGTGACACGAGAATTTTGAGAATGAATCATGAGAATTTTTTTTTTTGTTCATGGATATATCATTCATGTCGAGATTTCACATAAATGTATGAGAACGAAGTAGTTAAACGTGCACATTTAGAGCGTCCAGAGTGAAAGACGTTAAAAAATATAAAATATAATTTCTGCGTAATTTTTTGGAGTTTACTCCTTAAGAATCGATTTTCATATATAAGGCGCCCGGTATGAGAAAAATCCGAGGCGTAAAACCTACTAAAGTAACGAAAATGTGTCACGTTTTTGGTGCGCACCTTTAGTGCGCAACTTTCTAATTTGGCTGTGAGTGTATTAAGACGTACATATGGTATGCTGTATAGGCGACTATACCTATATACTATATGTTATTGGGCTTGTTTGTTTCTATCAGTGTCGATGTATTTATATTTTTTCATTGTGAGTTTACCCTTTCACATGATATTAATCTTTTTTCGGTTGAATAAACTCTTTTTGCGTATGGTTAGATACTCGTACTTAAGGAGTAAACTCCAGTCGTGTGTCGGAGCTGACACACACATTTTTTTTATCTTTATCCACATGGGTATTTTCCAGATCAAATTAAACCAATTGTAGGTACTTCAACATAGTAAGTAACATAAATCAGCATTAATTCACGAACATTCTCTGTGGATACCTCTGGGATTCTAAACCACAGAGACGCCATTATATACGTACTTCACGCGGTAATAAATCGCTTAGGGAGATTTAGTATAGGAGAAAATTCTATATTATCTGTATTTGATTAACTGGGAAAAGCGTTTATTTAAGTTAAACGTTATTTTATTTTATCACCACTACTTTTGAAACTGTTTTTTTTACTTAATAGTCGAGTGTTCATGTTACCAAAAAACCTATTCTTTAAACGACTTAAAAAAATAATTATGGAGATTCTCGATGCAAATGTATTTTCCTTTTATATATTTGTTACGCGATATCTCCGCCAATTGCCCACAATTGACGATTTTCAAAATTATTCATAAACTAGCCGGTGCCCGCGGCTTTGCTCGCGTGATATAGTAATAAACATCCATACATCCACCCATCCTCACAAACATTGGAATCGAAGGAAAAAAAGGAGTCCCACATAATATGTAATTTTTTATCTACATAAATATTTCTATCGAAGCAATATATTTATTTAGTTTATGATTTATCTCATACTAGCTTTCGCCCGCGGCTTCGCCCGCGTTAAATTTAGGGTAATACAGTTCCCCTTGCGCCTTATTGATTTGTAATAGCAACGCTAACTTTTCCCTTTTCTTCCCTCTTTCTCCCTCACATCCCACTTTTTTTAAAATAAAAATTAGCCTATGTCCGTCTCCTGGTTCCCAACTATCTATGTACCAAAATTCATCACAATCGGTTTAGCCATTAAAGCGCGAAGAGTTAACAAACTCACTTTCCCTTTTATAATATTAGTAAGGGAGTAAGGATTAAACATATTTTTCTTTCTAATGAATATGGATGATATGCTATCTTTTAGTAGCAATGAAAAATGTATACATTAAAAGAATTTTTTTTTTTTATTTGTGTGAAATACAATCATACTACAACTAAAAACGCAGAAATAAAAATAAAAAAAAAAAACTGAAAAAGAAAAACGCACATTTTCTTCCACGTGACTCAACATGTGGTATTGAGATTTGGAACATATATTCAAGTCTGTGGTCCTTATAAGTTTACGCTGTTCAAAAATATGCCCGTTTATGTCGCAAATTTGTACGGAACCCTCGGTGCGCGAGTCCAACTGCAACCAGCTACCCTACCATGACGTGTTAAAGCAGAACTTATTCCGCTGAGGGAAAGCGACAGAGCTATACAGGGTGTCTAGCACCATCTCTTTCACTCAGTGGAATAAGTTCTGCTTTAAGATGTCATAGTAGGCCTACAGATTACTAACTCTCCAACCTCCGTAATTCAATAATACTAATGTGACTCAGAGACTAAACAAACCTAAATCTATGTAACTACACATGTACTCCTTATCCCAACTAGGCCTTCAAATAAATCATGAACTTGTTCGGTTGATATAACTGCTGGTTAATGCGAAAAGGTTTCGAATAATGGCCAACCCTACAAATGGTTTTGTAATCCTTGCCACAGAATAAATAGTATTCAGAAGGATACTGTCTTGCGTTTTTTATCTTTTCTGGTTGTTTGAAAAACAGGTGTATACAAACATAGGTCATTAGATCCGCCATCAGATACTATCTTAAAATCATTCATCAGTCGCCAGGTCCTTGAACGTCACTATCACATTCGGAAATGCGTACATCAAGAACAAAGAATACATGTTCACGTGAGTGACGCGTGTGCGTGTGGGCATGTTATTGCTTTCGCGTGAGAAGCGTTTCTGCAATTCAAGTCACTGTGAGCATACAATATATATGCCCTAACTAATAACCAAACGCGTGTTGCCTAAGCGTCTCCAAGAGGTGAAAACAAAAAAAAATAGATTATCCATCAATATTGAACGCATATACAAAGTTTCGTGTCCATCCGTTGAGGAGTTCTCTCGTGTAGAGGCAATTAATCATAAAAATATAATGGCACCAGAACCAAAGGTGTATGCAAAATTGTAACGCAATCGGATACCAACAAGTGGTCGAAAATGGTTTGCTATCAGAACACTGCTAGTTAAATGAAAGCTTGTATAAAATTGCTCTTGCCATACGTAAAACGTGTCTGTGTTTGCGTGTGGTTTCACTCGTTATACAAACCCGAGCTTCTGGTCTTTATTTATGCCATTTTCTTACAGTTAGGTATAATCATATGTTATGTCTTCTTGTTTGTAATTACCCAACCATAAGCTAGGGTTGTGGGAATGGGTATTTAATGACCATATGTTGCAATAATATTGCTGTAAATTATGCTTAAGTATCGTATTATTCCTAGGTTAGTTAGGTATTATTGTCTGTTTAGCGTATAGAATGTATTGAGGAGGTTAGTTGTAAGTTATTGTATTTTGTTTCTAAGTCAACATTACCTTTTTTTCGAATGGGAAATCCCCCACCAGCCCTCTCTGGGCGGGTTGGAAGGTAATGTCAGACTTTTACTGACATAAACTGATCCATGTTCCTTCTTTTGACCTTTGTGTTCCAGGACCGCGGTATCTTTTTCGAACAACTCGCAACCCCGGGAGGCTGTGGACCTGGTAGGTACCTCTGCTGTGCTGATATCTCTTAAAGGCACGCGTAGAACACGAACGCGCCGTCGACATGGCCTGTTGCCCCTGGACGGACGGACGGTGAGCTACCATTGCTTTCTGTCCACACCCGCGTATACGTTGGCTGAGAGTCGTCTCGCAGGGGCTAGTCTAGATTAACCTATAGTACGGCCAACGAGAAGCGATACCAAATGTAAACAAAACCCATGCTAAAACCCCATCTAAAATGGCCGCCCAAATGTTGGCGAACCCTTAACGTTGAACCGTTAACCAAATCTTAACGTTGTCATGTTTTTGCCGGGAGAACGAGACATTACGACAAAGGCACAAGATGGAAAGAGCTAAATATTAGATTGTCAACGCCACAACTGTTCTTTAGGTTAATGACCTTTCATATCGCTTCTCGTTGGCCGTACTATAGCAAGTCCACAAGGAAAGTTTTGGTATTTTATCTTTTAGTTTGACATAACAGCTAGAAGGTACACGATCCAGCTCTTATTTTCTCTATCAAATAACGTAGGGCATAATTTACCACAGTGCCGATTCTAGCCAGGTTTTGAACCCAAGACTTATTATACAGATGAGCCGAGCCTGAAAAGCTAGTAAAAGATAGCTAATGTAATTCTTTTTTATGAGTTCCTCTAGCACATTTTTGGTGGTTTCGTTTTGGCGTGTTTTCTCACATTTTTATTCAGTCTAAGCTCAAAGAAAAAGTAATAACTACATAATTGACTTCATTGATTCAGTAGTATAAACATCACGCTAATTACATCTCCGTACACTAAGACAAGACACAGAGAATACACAAGATATTCACACAATGGATCATCAGTCCTGGCCATGAATTATTAACATCGTACTGCATACAGTAATCTCCCTGTCAGTTACGACCGTGACTAGCCGAAGTAATGATTTAATAATCTCATGTTATCTTTATAAATTAATGAACGTCATTAATTGAGCTTTAACCGGCAAAGCGCCAATTAACACCCCTTTAGCCCCTACCCTCATCAGCCACCTAAGGACAACTAGCAGGTGCCACTGAAATGTAACACGTCAATTTTTGAATAGAATGGAATTTTTTCACGCGCGCCTCAAAGTGATGCCAGCAAAGTAGAGGGGACTGCCAAGGCCACCACCAGCCGGGGTTGCGGGTTGTTCGAAAGAGGTAGCACCGCCCCGGAACATAAAGGGCAGTAGAAAGAACATGGGTGGGTTTTAGTCAGTACAAGTCTGACACTCCCCCCCTCTCCGCCCAGAGCGTGGAAGTTATTTGATGATTTCCCACCCAAAAAAAAGTAGGATTATGCACAACTATCCTTTTACTTTGTCTAATTAAGGCACTAAAAAAGGTAAGACTA